>OZ012662.1:106916260-108279250 GCA_963942545.1 Oxycera nigricornis
TTCGATTTACGCTACTAACCGAAGTGTCCATATCCTCCTGATCCTGTTCTTCTTGCAACAATTTCGATTGACGAACAGCTTCGACAGCCGCACTTAAATGCATTACTGAATAGTTCAGAGCAGTTGATGTCAAAACATCCTTGCAAAGCTAATCATAGTTTTTATTTTTAATTTTTGCGGAATTTTATATCAAACTGAAACCGTACCTCATCACGTTTTTTAATGAAAAACGTTTGCAATTCAATTGAATCTTCAAATACTTGCGAATCGGTACGCGAAAGCTTGCGAGCACGATCGAGACAAGCAAAAACATCTTCTTGGAACGTATCCAATCGTTTATAAAGACCTTTATCCAAGCGACGCTTGATCAAATCCAACGAAATTCCTCTTACTCTAATATATAAATCGATTAGTGTCACAACTACTTATAAATCAATACAATAAATACTTATTAGGACCCTCCGAATCATCGTATTCCGGCAATTCGGCCAATGAATCCGAATAGCACCGTCCCTCATCGTCTTGATGATTGTAAAGATACGTGAACAATGATAGTAATAACTCTTGCACGGCCAAGGCTACATCTGGAACAGTTTCGTCATTGTCTCTGAACACAAATTAAATGCATGTTAGAATTAGGATGTATGCATGTTTTGTTCAACGATGATTGGAATTCACCTTAACGTTTGCTTCGTTTGAATACAAATTTGCTGTAGTACGAGGGCGTCTTTGTAGATTTGCGAATCTGGTTCATTGTATTTGCATGCATTCTCAAACATTAAAAGTAAATCGGAAGCTAGCTCGTCAACATTTTCATACGATTGTTGTTTTAGTTTTTGTGAAATTTTCTCCATGTCAATTGGATTTTTGATAATGTCATAGTAGTCGGGATAGTCCTAAATAATATGATAAATTGTTCAAAAGATTCCCGAAAGTTTCAATGGTTTTTTAGTAGTAACATAACTCTACTAAAACAGCAACAATCGGTAGGCTTTAGTTTTTATTAACAATGCAAGAAGACTAATAGAAAATTTGTTGTTAATGTTTAGACGATTGATAGTGTTAATGTTTTGAAATAAACATAGCAGAATCGAGTGGATTTAATTTTGCATTCGCTTGCCAACGAAGAAGTAGAAAATTTACACAATTTACGAGCATGACTGCGTGATCGGTCTTATTACATAATATTTTGCGCAGTCTTGGCTGCAACTTGCCAGACGGCACTTTGACTTTTGACTCATTCCACAGCGGTGGAAAGAAGCTAAGTTAGTCTTCATACCTAAAGCGAGCAAGACATCTCACTCTTCACCTAAGGATTACAGACCTATCAGCTCCTCTTTTCTGCTGAAAACTCTGGAACGACTGATAGAGGTCCATCTGAGAGTTGCTCTGAAACTACTTTCCAATGCGCAGCATGCGTACAGAAAAAGGAGATCAGTTGAAACAGCTCTTCACTCGCTCGTCAGCTACATCGAAAAATCGCTAAGCGTCAAAGAATATATGCAAGCGGTTTTTCTAGACATCGAAGGGACTTTCAATAATATCAGCCATAAGGCTATTGGGAAATCACTCGGGGAAAGCAATGTCGATGACAACCTGATAGGGTTAATCGGACAACTGCTAAACAGCACGAGCATCAACTCCACACTAGGAAACAGTATCTTAAGAAGAAGGACTTGCAGAGGCACCCCATCTATGAAACTAAGTGGCGGACAAACTCTTGTCAAAAATAGAAGCGACTGGCTGCAAAGTCGTAGCCTATGCAGACGATATTGCAATAGCAATATCGGCCAAATTCGTTAACACCCTATCTGAAAGACTAAAATTTGCCCTAGGTATTCTTAAAAAATGTAACAAATCGTGCGGTCTAAAGGTTAATCCACAGAAAACGGAATTTATGCTCTCCACGAGAAGCTACAAATTTCCACGATTTGTCCCACCCATACTTGATGAGACAAGTCTCAATCCATTTCATCAGGTCAAACATTTAGGTCTAATTCTGGACTTCAAACTCGCGTGGAAAGCGGACACAGCAGAAAGAGCACGTAAATCGGCATGCGCAATCTACTGCTGCAAATGAGCTACTGGGAAAAGGTGGGGATTGAAACCTGAAATTGTATTATGACTCTATACGGCGATAGTGGAAACAATCCTTTTGTATGGCGCAGTTATTTGGTGGCCAGCTATGGCCAAGTCATCAAATGTAAACGTGCTAAATAAGGTCAGAAGGATTGCATCTATTGCAATTACCAGGGCTCTACGGACTACCCCGAGAAAGGCATTGTTTATGCTATCAAATTGGCTGCCGACGGAGCTCCTTACGAGACAGCAGGCCAAGTGTTCTGCGATTCGATTGAAAGCACTACGACTCTGGCATGAGGCGAACATTGGTCACTCCACAATACTACAGAGGGATGGACCAACGCCAGGCAAAGTAGACCTTGCTTGTCCGATTCTCTGTTTTCACCATGGTTTCAAGTCAATCATCCCGAGTAGGGATGACTGGACCCTAGAAAGAAGTGAGATACAAGAATCGATCGAAATCTACACTGATGGATCAAAAATGGATGGAAGAGTTAGCTGTGGCGTTCTCTCAGGACAGCTAGGCTTGAAACTATCCTTCCGGCTACCAGACCACTGCAGTGTTTTTCAGGCGGAGGTCATTGTGATTTACAAGACAGTAGACTGGCTGATAAACTAGAATATTTCCATAAGAAATTTAAACATCTTTTCTGATAGTCAAGCTGCTATCCAATCACTATCCAGCGTGCATACCTCATCCAAGATTGCAATGGAATGCCGCTCACAACTGAACGTGATGTCGTTTCATTGTGAAGTGATTCTTTGCTGGATATCGGGGCATAGTGATATACTGGGAAATTGCGAAGCAGACGTCCTAGCGAGAGGCTTCAGGAGTATACACTTCCCCTCCAAGTCGGCCAACCTCTAGCCTCCATAAAGCTAGGATTCAAGCAGTATTACATGGAGGCTGCAAATAGGGCCTGGCAGCTCGAACAAACCTGTAACACAACCAGGCAAACTTGGCACGCACTGTGCTCCAAACGCACCAAGCAGCTTCACAACACGAGCCGTGAAACATTGAGTTGCATCGTTTCCGTACTGACGGGACACTGCCTGATCGGTAGACACGCAGAAAGATTGAGTGTCCCTTTTAATGATTTCTGCCGAAGTTGCAGATCAGAGAATGAAAAAGAAAAAAATCCAACACTTTCTGTGTGAATGCCCACAACTGTCCAGGAAACGCATGCAAACGTTGGGCTCGCCTTTCCTGGACAGCCTCACGGAAGTAGCCTGTTTAAATATTAGCTGCATAGCCATCCTCATAGAGAATCTAAATGGTTCTCGTCATCCCACAGGTTCTAGTGCCGTCTCAATCTTTTGTGATATGACAAAGGGCCTATAGTGGCCTTAGTGAGCCATTTTTGGATAAAGGAAGCTGCCATTACAACCAACCTAGTTTGGTGCTGATTGCAGTTTCCAACTGGGATAGAAAGGCAATCACAGTGAACAGTGTGAACCGATAAAATTGGCTGTTCAACAAGGATCGTAGTACAAGGTGTCTCAAAAGAAAGTTTACATTTGTTTAGCTGACTGCGTGAACGCATCGAGAGAGGGAGGGGAGGCTATGCGAGTAGGCAGCCTGGCTCTTTGGCATTTAGTTGCTAAGAAGCGTCTCTGGAAGCGGACCGTGCTATTTTTTTGAAGATACAAGAGAACGTGCAGTTACAGTAAATTCAGAGCGTTATGTGGAAATGTTAGACAATTTCTTGGTGCCGAAACTGCAAAACTTCTTTGGCTATAACCAAAGAACATGGTTCCAGCACGGACGGGGCTCTGCCTAGAGTACGTGAAATTTTCCCTGGCAAATTGATCTCCAGGATTCAGGCGATATAAACTGGCCTCCATGCAGTCCTGATTTAACTTCTATGGACTTTTTTCTGTGGGGCTATCTCAAATCAAAAATTTATAAAAATAAATCGACTTCATTCGGATGAAGAGCCGATCATCAGAGAAACTCCACTCAATAAAGTCAACGCTGACCACGATTATCTGAATGATATAGAAGAGTGCGAATCGAGGGAATTTCAATGAAAAGTTTTGGTACTAAACACGGAGGGTCATTTCATTCGAATATTATCCGCTCAAAATCGCTTACTATCAAACGTCTACTGCATTAAAAGCATTCGGGGTTAATATATCAATGGCAAGCATATTTTGCTACGATTTATTCACTTATCTACATATTTACTTGCAATTTGTGTTACATTTCAATTGATTATGCTTAATATCGTGATTAGGTCATCCAATATAATCTCGTCAAGATAATTTACGCTTTTTTTATATTCAATCCAAAACTGTTCTCATGTCGCGTCACAATCAACATTGAACGTAAGACCTCAAAGCATTCACAAACAAAATACAGTTGCATTCAATTCAACAACTACACAATCCAAAACAAAAACGAAAACTGTTTGCTTTTACATTATAAAAAAACATTATGAAAAAAAATTACCTTTCTCTTTTCATTACCCAACAAAACAACATTGGTTAAGAGAGAACGAGATGAGATATAAAATTGATTGTCCGTTACACACAATTTATTGCTGCAATTAATGTCAAATGGATACTTACATTTTTCGATGGCAATTTCATAAATATTAAAGATAACTGCCTGTTTCCTTTCGGTTCATGATAATCACGAATTGTTTCGTAAAGGATACGTAATTTTGTTTCCATCGGTGTAACTGTTTTGCGACTGAGTTTTGGACTAAAAAATTATATAGAATTTAAGCAATTTGGATAAGATTTTCAATTGAAAATGTGTTCTTACGTTTTCGGGGTGACTTTCTTATCGGTCGAAATGCCCATTTCTTTGAGTTTATCATTAAGTGCGCGTTCAAGTATGCTCGCGTCCTCATAAATGCCAGATCCTTCTTCATTGTATTGACGACAATTGGAAAACATGAGCCTGTAGTCGCCGACCAATTCGTCCAGGCAACCGTATCGATCCGATTTGATGTTGCTTTCAATGATCGTCATGTCAATCGGATTGTGTATGATGTTATAGTAGTCCGGGTAGAGTTTTTTCGATGGTTTCTCCATAAAAAGTGTCATCGGTTTGCGCGAACCGGCCGTGTAATCGGTCAAGAATTTTTGCAGAGTTAACAATCGCTTTTTTAGTGGGATTGCCGGCTTGGCTTTCGGAGAAGTGTTGATTTGAGCTGACAAATAGCAAAATTTAATGACAATCGTGCATGGAAACTGAAGAAGTATCTAGGAAAGTGCTAAATGTTGCCGGCGTACCCTTTTTCTTTTGAGATACAGGCGTGGCGCAGGTGCTAGGCGACGAATCTGTTTGCAACATGTCCTGATCTTCAGTATCGCTGCCTTTCGGATCGTCGACTAGTTTTGAATTCATGATTTTCAGCATTTTCGTTGCATCCTGAAAATGAAATAAAAATTTTCCTTACATTCTTAGTTTCTCGCTCAATAATTTTTACCTTGTGCAATCGATTTGTTGGCGGAAATGCACGTTTCGCGTTGTCAATCATCAAATATAAATCGGCTGTTAGATCCGATATGTTGGCATAGTCGCCTTTCTTCAATTTGTTTTGAATTTGTGCCATCGAAATGGGTTTACTAATTAATTCATAATATTCTGGGTGGAATCGCCGGTACGGTAGTTTCCACATTGATTGACCAAGTGGCGCGCCTGTTGCATTAGGATGATCTATAAAATTTTCATTTTGGGAAACATAAAAGAGTAAAAAAGAGAGAAAAATGAAAATAAATAAATCAAATTATAATTTGAAATCAACATAGCTAACTTAAATTACGAAATTAAATTGTGATTCGATTCGAAATTGATTGAATTTTGATGGAAAACAATGAAAATTATGGAACGAATAGTATTTTTTGAAATTGTGGTGAGGTGAGTCTTAATTTTTGGCATCAAACCTGAATAAAAACGTTGTAAACTATAAGAAAATCATGATTTACGAGCGAACAAATCATAAAACTACACACGATATACACAGACGAAAGAATATTTCACCTGATGCGCTGGCAGCGTTGAACAATTGATCGAACAGTTGCCACAACGGGCCGTCGCCAAACTTCTTCGAGTTCTCGCCTTCGTCATCCGAACTCTCGGGCTCCTCTTTCAGGGCGGCGGTTAACGCACTGTAAGTACTTCCACGCTTTTTATAGATAGTCGGCTTGACTTTGCCACTCTCAATTTCTGCCTTTTTCGCAGTGAAAATCTGAAAATCAAATGTACTTCTTACTCAATTCGTTCAGAACCTTTGATAGGAAACTACCTTCTTCAACGTTTTCGCATCCTTATAGATTTGCGAGCCCGGCTCGTTGAACGTGCACGCATTCCGTGTCATTTGCAGCAAATCCTTTTCCATTTCATTCAGACTTGTGTACGCACTTGTCTGAATTTTTGTCGCGATCAACTTGAGATCGATTGGATGCTCGATAACGTCGTAGTAGTCCGGGTAGATCTTCTTGGACGGCAACAGTTGGAATTCACGGTGCAGCGGTCGATTGTCTTGCAACGGATCAGTGGCCGTCATCACCGACGCGAACAGTTCCTCGTAGAAATCGAAATCGTCGTCGTTCTTCTCGGAAGCGCCCTCACTCTCGGCCGCAGTGGAGCGACGCGGTTGTCGCGGCACACGTTTCATACGCGGCTCTTCGTCCACCGAGTCCATCAGCTTCGCTTTGTTGCTCACGAACGTCTCCCATAAAAGAGTCGCGTCTTGATATTCGGTCGTGCCGGGCTTGTAAAACGCCTTGGCGTTCTTCACCAACAACTCGAAATCGTTGGTCAATTCGTCTACGTCCTCGTACGATTCGGTTTTGAGCTTTTGCTGGACACGCAGCAAATCGATTGGATTCGCCACGACTTCATAGTAGGACGGTTCCTGGCGGCGCTTCGGGGCTCGGATGAAAGTGTCGCACAGCATGGTACCATCCTCTTTTTTCACACTTCTGATTGAGTCGTATAACTGTTGGCATAGCTCTGACTGCAAGGAAAGACATGTTTATAATCGTTTTGTTAGTTCAAATAAATCATTTTTATTACAGGATCCGGCCGCTTGCGCTTTCGTCCGACCGATGTCACCGGTGATTGTTCCGGCGTCGAATCATCAACAATATCTTCTTCCTGTCGACTTGCAACCGATACAGAACTGGCCCGGCGACGTCGATTTATCATTTTCACCAGTAAATTACTAATTTAGTACATATATTAACGGAATATTAAGAAAACAGCTCAAAGAAAATACGTAGCAAAGCACGACAGCGTCAACTGAGATGTCAAAATGGCGCTGAATGCAAGTGTTTGTGTCGGAGGCGCTGAATGCAGCAGAAAATGCCAAGAAGTGTGTGCGCTCGGAAACTACAAATATGAAAACGGTCAAATACACTGTTTTAACTGAATTTTGTTTTAAATTTTAATGACAAAAAATTTCAAATCGTTCGTGTTTTTTTTAAAGAAAACGGTTTATTTTTAAAATAAATTTTGGTTCTCTCCCCATTTAAATTGGATAGCAATGAGAAATGTTAAATTTTCGAATAGATTTTCATGAAACTTACATCAAATAATATCATTAGTAATTATCCTCCGTTTTACGTTGAGATACGTTCCATAAAAAACAATATAAAGCAGAGTAAATCGAATGTTTGAGATATAAGCAATGCAATTCTGAGATATCACATCATTCGAAGACGTAAATTGTTAGAAGAAAAAAAGATTATCAAAAAATGGATATAAAATTTGCAGCTACATAAAATAAAAGTTTATAAAACCAGGAGACGTAATTCAAAGGATTTCTGCATTGAATCACTTAAACATTAAATGGTTCTTCATGTCTTTTTTATAATAAAAATGATTGTTTGTAAATTTTTTAATTAATCAAACAAACACAAAAAAGATGCATATATTTTCCAAAAAAAAATGAATGAAAATTCTAAATAATTCATTTTGTTTGATCTCAATTTTTAAACCATTAATTGATTAGTTCGAGTTAAATTCCTCCACTGATATTTTCGAATGGATTTCGAGGTCGTAGGGACACCTGTTAAGTAAAATATAGCAAGGAGAAGGGAAGGAATAGAGCGGTGGTTAGTTGTGAGTGCAGTTTAATTTTAAGAGCCACGTGGGATATCGTTATACGTAACTTTAGCAGTAGATTTCTGGAATAATATTATTGTTTATCTGAATAGTTGATGAGTTATTAAAAAAATTGTGTTAATAATTAAAATCGGGTGATTTATAATCAATTAACTAGAAATATGAGCGCCCAAGGTAATTTTCGTTTCCAGTTTGTTAAATCATTTCACTAACATAATTGAAATATAAAATAATAATTTTAAAATAGTCCGGAAAATACTATTCTTACTGAAAATACTATTTGCAACCAGACAGAATGTACTTCAATACCTCAGCCTTGTGTCTACCATCATTTTTATCACCGGAGCACTATCCAGTCTCACTGAAATTACGGATGAAAATTGTTGAGCAGAATAACGGCTGGGGTTTTTGAAGTTCGCTCAAGCAAACGAACTGTATTTTTTTCTGATTAGAAATTTTCATAAATAATAATTTCCGAAGGAATTCCAAAAAAATGAATAACTGAAGAATGTATATTTTAACCAAACTATCATTTCGTAAATTTTTCAGGTGTGCTATCTTTTTTACGCGCACTGTATCAACCATGTGTTCCGATTTTCTTTACGTGTAACAATTGTTTTTTATTGTAAAAAAGAGCAGTGAGGCACACTCTGGGAGTGTCCGGTGAGAAGCTTAGCTCCGTTTTGCAAATGATTATGTAAAGGTTGAAAAGTTGTATATATATAAATGCAGGAAAAATTCAGGAATTAATGTGACTAATTCAAAAATTTAGAATGTATATAATGTGACAAAATATTAAAGTTTTTTATTGCTTTTATTCACACAAAGTAACTTAAAGCAAAAAACAGAGGGAGCGGGGATTTGAACCCTCTACCTAGACAGCAAAAATCGCGCGCTCTGTTCACTGAACCAGCTGCTCTACTCTTGTATTTGCACATCATTGCTATGTATTGTGCTCACTTTGAATTTTAAGACAAACTTTCGTTCGTTTTTTCGTTCGGTACGCTTTTTCTGAGCTCACTCCTGTCGCTCATTTTTCGTTAGAACCTCCGTAAAGGAAGCTTTACTAGAAAATTACAATCTACCTGATTAGCAATACAATACAAAACTGCACCTTTTATCCAAGAAAATAATTTTATAAATCAGCAACTACCAAATAACTTACCCTCATTAAGTCGAATCAAAGTTAAATAAAACATCACCTTTAGTAAAATACATGTTCCATTTATTATCTACCACAATGATTTCCATTTCATCCTAATTTGTTTTTGTTTTTACAAAACTCAAAACGTTACATGTTAATTTACAAAAGCAGAATAAATATTATCTCATTTGTTGTCTAAATACAATATGTACCTACACTAAATACATTTATTCATATCATTGAAATTGTCTTAATTTTAATCCTTGAAAATAAATGATGAGCTGTTTCCGAGTAAATATGTATATGAAGATATGTTCGACTTGACTAGATTCTACACATGTTAGCTTTCTATGTGGGGATTTGATTTTTAAAGAGTGTGTTGAAAGAAGTATCCTTGATTTTGACTTTTCTCTTGCATTAAAGATGCGAAAAGGATGAGAAAGGCAAACAAATGAATTTATTTGTTCAATGAATTCATGGTTTGTTCTCAACGTTAGCCATTTTTTCGCGCCATTTATCTTCAAATTAATATTAAACCCTTTTTGTATGTTCTGCGTAAATTGAATACTAACAATAAATTTCTTTTTGTTGTTGACTTAACGGCACATATTTACAATTATTATTTCACTACAAGAATAAAAACCAAATTTTATCTTTGCATTTTTTAAAGAATATAATCAACAAAATCATTTAGTCTTAAATAAGCAATAAAATCATGTAGTCTTTTCTAAAGAAAATAAAGCAACAAAAATCCTTTAGTTTTAAAGTGGTTGAGGTGGTGGACCCGATGGCAATTCGTTGACTGGCAACGAGTTCGTTACATCTGTAATAACACCTGCAATCGGCACCGAACAGCATTTTTTCGCTTCTTTACGCTCCACAAAGGACTCTTCGCGGTAGGACGCTTTCACCAGAGTCTCACCATCTGAGGTTGTATTTGCATTTTCGTCATTGTAGTTGGGATTGGTAACGGTCAGCACACCGTAACGGCCACCTTCGCCATCACGTAGGCAATTGTAGATGCCGTGGCGCTCCTTTCGACCCCTCGACGCTGTATAGAGTTTCAACACTCTACAGTTGCATGTGACAAGAAGTGCTGTGACTAGGCCCTGTAAATTATACATAGATTGCAAATTAAATTTTAAATCATGTTCTTAATGCCTTGAAATCTACTTGCTTCGAAATCAAGTTGTCATGTTTTCACCGAGCCAACTTGATTTCGCTGATGTTATGTTGTCATATGATGTCAAGGGAATGTATGGGAAATAAATTGGTCCCAAACTAAATTCGGTTTAAATCAAGTTAAGATGGATTAGTCCATACAGGAACGAAATCAAACAACATACAAAGTACTAAGGTAAAGGTCTAAGATCGTCCAACAATGAGGTCTATGCTAATTTAAAACCACCAATTTGATTAACCTGTTGAGTTTTAGGCTGATCGAAACAATTTTGCTGAAATAAGACTGTCAGTTGGTACGACTCTAAGCAAATAAAACCAAATAATGGGAACCATTTCATGAAATTGTGAATACGATATAAATTGAGCGAAAAATAGCATCCCATCCCCAAAAATATGCCTTAAATAATTATCATCCCATGCCTTTCCACGACTCAATCTACAAACAAAAGAATGGCTAAATAGAAAATATCTCCAAGCTAAAAGGATATCTGGCGAAGACACCAATCCACTTGAATGTTCATCAAATCCTAACGAAACGAGCAATAATGAAGCAAGGACATCACGTTCACAATTTTAACATTTATTTTATCTTGGCTGTACGACATTCAAAAATTACTTCCACCGTTCAGCAACAATTAATTCATTCGTTTAACTTATTTTTTTTTTACGGGATTCGCTCTTCTTATTTTATCTTTTGTTTCGACATTTCAAATTAAATTTTACCTGTAGACCTTGCGCTATACTATATCCTGCCCATAATTTATTCATTCGCATAAGTGCGGCAAACGATCCAAGAATGTTGACAAACGTGAACAAAAGTAATATCTGAAATGAAAAATAAATACGTTGAGATATATGTATGTGTTTATATATATTTTTTGGATTGAATAAAGGGCAAGGACGACAACAATTGTTTTGAACTCGATTTTATGGTTCGAATGGTGAATGCATCAATCGTTGAAAAATTGTTCTAAACCATTTTAAATGTGCTGTAGTGAAATCACATGCTCAACTGCACTCATTCGTATTATGCCACGCATGGCCGTTCATCTGCATTCATATTAATTATGCCAGGCATGCCCAGAATGTACCCACAAACAACATAAACACATAAATTACAAGGGTCAATTAGTATGAATTACATAAAGAGACCCAAATGTGGTTGAAAAATGTCAAATGGACACGGCGCTCTTTTGATGACCACTTGCAAGGCGTTTGCATCCTTGAGATGTGTTATGGATAAAGGTGTGAAGTGCGGCAAATCATTGCAACCACATGTGTTAGCATTAAAAAAATGAAAATAAATTATAGATTTAATGCAATAATATGCATCGGAATCGTGAGAAAATAGTTGTAAGTAAATGATTTGTAAGTACGAATTACGCTAAGATTTTTGTATAAAAGAAGCGACGGTGAATGCATACATTAACATTCGAACAAGAGACTTTGGACGGTCGACATCAGCTTCCTTTCTTTTTTTCTGTTTGTTCATTGCGGCGTTTGCGCTGTATAAGAAATATAGGCAGGTTCTGCTTGCCATTATTTTTGACGCTTGCATCGATACTTAGGTAAATTTTAAGAATTAAAATAAAAATACAAAGGCTAACCTATTTCAGTGTCCTAGGGACTTGGATTTAAGCTCATCACTGGCTTTCTACTGTATACTTAAATAAACTAGTTGTGAACCCGAAATGCTTCGTTCGACCCTTTTTTGTTACCATTTTACTGGAGTATTTTCCAAGAGATATCTGGCAGGCTCGAGAATAACTGTTTGCGAGTTTATTATAAACCATTTCAACTCCAGTTATACGCCAACAGAAGTGAAAAGACTATGACAATTTCTTCTCTTTCCCTTATCAAAATTAATCCTTTTTCCGATTAAAAACCATTCATGCCTATCAAATTGCTTTACGTTGCAAATTATCACAGTAGAAAATTCGTTGAAACTCGCCCAAGATATTCTCCATTCCAATCTCTTCCAATTCTAGAATAAACGGCGCCGATAAAATGCCGCAAGTTCTTCCTGGAATCGTACAGCTTCAACCATACCAACAAAAAAAATTCCAACTTCATCATTTTATCCTTGGACTTGGACTTGGAGGCTTTTTGATTAAAATTTACAGAAGCTTGGGAAAAATTCATTTGGTTTTCACATCCAGATGCTGTTGACCAGCATCAGTTCTTGGATTGAACGCTCTCTCTTAATCAATGCGAAGTGGGAAAACAAATGGTAAAAGTTATTTTTACCCAATGGGGATGGGAAAATTTTTCTTTCGGCAATATTTTCATTGAAAATTGTAAAGTGGAAACAGTTTGAAGAAAGAGTTGGCCCGTTTTTTCTGTGTCTTATTCGTGTGGTAGCTGTTTGCTTCGCAGAATTCTGAAGGATTCTGACACGGATGAATTGGCTTGAAATAACCATTGGGTATGGCTTGGTTCGAGGAAGTTGAAGAAGTTTATGGACTTAAGACAGATTTAAGACAAATTTAAAATAAGATTTTCGTTGGAATTTTAAATTTAACCATAAGATATTTGGTGAAGGACATTTAGATATCTTTCTGAACTTAAAATATTATAACCGAAAATTAATTTTAAATTGAAATGTAAAAACATCTATTTAATATTTATTAAAGAGATTCATAACTCATCAATTTTCTCTAAAGATAAATTTAACTTCAAAAGCTACCGAAAAGATACCATTCCTAATTGATTTTTCCCAACACAATTTTCCCAAGATCAATTGAAATGTGTCCTCAAAAACGAACTTTCAAGTTCACTCTACTGTAATCATATCTTCCTTCCTACGGTCGCAAACAATTCAGCACTGTCCTTTTCTCTGGATTCAGCCAGAAAATGGATGAATTGCAAAAAAATAATAGATACAATAGAAGCGAAAAAAATTATAACAAGATGCCAGCTTGTCGCCAAGGTTACATTCAAACAGGCTGATGTTCAATTAAAATTTTCCCGCAATCTATTTTGCATGAATTTATCCATCTGGTCGTTTTGTCTGGCAGTCTTCGTGTCCTGGCCTTGCATCGTTGGTCAATACTTTTCTAGCACGTCCTAAAAATTGGTATTTTTTCGGGGTTTTATCTTGAAAATCGGGAAAAATTCCAGTAATTAAGATAAAAAAACTTGAATTAAGGGGTAGAATAATTCTAATTAGTCTTTGTAAAATCCTATGACATGATGTTCTTTTAGGCTGGGAAATAATTGGTTGAGGTCACGTTCCCTTTTCTTAGGCAAAATGGAATGAGAAAAGAGTTGCAGGAAAATGTAAATGTTTACGGGTGAGATGAGAAACAGCTAACGACAAACATTTCAATTATGAATAAATAAAGAAGCTTTTAGGAATATCTGTTGAGCAGAGGAACGAGATAGTTGCGAGAAGCAGCGACCAGAATATTTTAGTAATTAACAAAGATGCTAATAGAATCTCATTAATATTTACTTTCACACCTAACTCTAGCATCACGTTGCTAGCTTTTGAATTTTTAAATTCTATGCTCAAAATTTTCGCTAAAAATGTATGCAGTAAAAAAAATCTAGCCGCAACAGAGCAGCATGCAAACCTAAAAATGGCGTAACGCGAAAAAAATGCCATTAAATGTCAACGTTGTCAATGGTGACATTTGAGTGACACATTGCGAATTCAACGCAGACGGTGGTTCCTTTTGGATTATGCGAATGAAAATTTTTCATTATTCAAATAGAAAATGAGTGAAATTATTGAAGTTACTGCGTTTATATTCGACTCAAACCGTTTTGACGACACCTAGATAAAATTAATTGCGTTTTGCGCCAAAAATATCGCAATTAAATAAACTGTGTGTCTTTCCATATATTTTTTTAAAAAATTATCTCATATTATTCAGAACAATATCAATTCCAAATTATTCAAGTCACCAAAATTTTTTAAATTAATTAAACTAAGTCTAACTAAGTATGTATTGGCAACAAAAAAGCACTTACCTTAATGAAAAGACCACTTTGTAACATTCGACGTTTTATCAATTTATTACGTGATTTTGAGTCCACTTGCATTTGTGCTGAGATTTTGGCCGTGCTACGTGCCTGGAACGCCAAATGGTAGCCAAGTAGCAATAAAATTATGGCCGGGATCATGTATGCCCATATGTAAGCTTTACCCTCCATTAGCCTAATTTCGTGTGAGATAAAATGAAAATGAAAGAAAAAAGGATCAGAACAGAATGTACTACCTTGTGAGTGTATTTATGTAGGATATGTTATGATGATCGAAAGATAATTTGAATTGCATATGCAAAGCATGATGAAATATTAAAACAGTATTAAAGTATCTTTTTTGAAAATTCGTTAAGACTTGAATCTAAAAAGCTTAGTACTTAATCTCCCAGTTGAATTATCAAAGCGAACACCTCTTGTCAAGTTTAAATGGAAAAACTATGAAATCTTTTCAAATTCAACTATAAAAACAATCTTTTATATGCTTTCCAAAAGGAAGGACATTCATTCACCACTTACCAACAGTGTTTGCTGATGAGAAGTTCTTGAACTATTTCCGCCGCTGTAAGTTGAAGCTTAGTTTTAATTTCTTTCTCTTTGTACTTGAACGCAACTGCTATTCCGACCATAAGTAGCGGAAAACCCCATGATATTGCACTGCAAAGAGATGAAATTAAAAAAAGGATATTTTATATTAGAACGTAGTGAATGCAAGGGAAGGAAAGCTATTCTGTCAACGCTGACGCTTAAATCCATTTTATATTTTTAATTTTGTATTTTTCATGCGAGTGATGAACAAAAAATCCATGGTATTAATCTCTACCATCCTATCTTCGTCGTCGAATTCTTGTTCAGCCAACTCAAAGGATTACATTTTATTAAGGGCACTCCACACAGAGGGTACGCTAAGAGTGATTTTAACATGATGTTGTCTACCATTTATGACTCCAGGATTGTAAAGTAGCACTTTATTTCGTTAGCATGAAAGAAGTCCGGGGAAAGCAAGACTCCTTGTTGGGCTCAATAAGAGAGGTCCTAGCCTTTTTGTTGGTGCAAAGCGGAAGACGATTTATGAGTTCATTATTAAATGCCTGCGGTTTACGGTTGACACGTTATGATGGTGATAAAACATAATTAAACATCAATCATCACTTGGTGTGATTCATGAAGATGGTTTTGACTATTTGAAGGAGTTCTATGGCAAAAGAAAAGCTTGTGGCGAGTGAAAGTTTTTCTGAAATATCTTGAAAAAAATGTTGTCAATGTGAAAGCCATGTTTGTCTAAATAGCTTTAATCTTTAGCCCAAACAGTAGATAATCAGCCCCCTTCATTAAAACTTCAAAAAAGCAAAGCTAAAAAAAGGATTAAAATTCAGAAAAATCTACACGGATCGAAAAATGGTGTGAGAAAAAAACCCTTGCAGGGTCACTAAAATGATTTAAAAAAATTTCAAGTTTTGTTGTGGAGCATAGGTTGACGGCTAAAAATCAAAAAAAAACTTATCAAATCAATAAAAAAGTTATCTGGGCCGGAAATATTTGTTCTATTATATTAGATTATTTAATATCAAATTATATTAATTTCTCCTTGGAATCTAAGGAACAAAAATGGTAGTTAGAAATAGTGAAGGATTTTCTATTGGCTTGATGGAATATTCGGCTCAAATCGAGTAGTAAATTTTTTTGAAACTTTATTTATTTATTTAAGCCACATCAACTTTTTTTGTGGATCTTGATTCGGCAAAATATGATTGTAGTTTAAAAAATTATGATCTCACCAAAAATAGGTTCTCTTGACTCAAGAACAGTTTTTCGTTCCGAATAAATTGCAGATTAATATTCTACCCAGCCCTTCATTTAAGAAAAATTTGAAAAGGTCCAAAAATACTCTTTTTAACATTCTCGCTCTATGTTCAATGCATTTTGTCAAAAACAATTGAATTAGCAAGGAAAATAAACGACTTTTAGTGTATGTTTTCTACGCAGATGATATTTATTTCTCGAGACGAGCTACGAATTTCAAATTTTACCAAATAAATTATCACAAATTACCATTACGAAGATACGAAAACATTATTTCCTCCATTCCTGTACAACAAATGTCCCATGAAACACATAAATTCTGTAAAAAATGTTTGCATTGTTATCACAAAATGCAATTTCATCCACTCATCCTTATCCGTTCGATGTCCAACCATATAAACTTTCATACACATGTGTGGTCACTTGAGTGCAATTCTGATGAAGGTGATAAATGCACAAGTGTGTCCTGCAATCCTTTTCGCTAAACAACTATAAACAAACATTCTAGATTTTACAATGTACACAGATGTGAGTAATGTTTTCAAAGCCATATGCGGAAGAACACATATACATATATACATTGCAATAAGGACTAATTCAAACGAATACTTGTCTTGCTGTGAACTTGCACATCTTGTGTAAAATAAGGATACTCTATAAAGTTTTATTGAGTTTCACGTGGCAAAATAGTGAATTACAAGGATGTTTTTGTTAGGAATAATGTTGTTTGTAGAGTTCTAAGTAAGTACTACGGGTCGGAACAATGCAGGATGAAATGGGATATAGAAAGGATGTTTTCCAGTGATGGGATGGTATTTATCTTTCAAAGAAAATGACAATGTCAATATGTAATTGTAGAAAGTTCTTTATTGGCACAGTGCTGGGTTATTATAAAGTTTCGAGGACATCTGATAAATCAATGAAGATAGTTCAATTTTTAGAAAACTCAATGGAAAAAAGGATGAAGAATATAGTTGCACCATCTATATGATGGATTGGATGATATAACCGAAGAAACTGTTGGATAAAATACGCTTTATCATAGATGGAGGTACAACTAGAGAAGGGTTTATGTCTTCCCATTGAATATTAGAAAGAAAAAAATATATTTATGGGACAATTTGGAACCCGTAGAAACAAATAAATACCATTTCTGGAACTTTTTTATGTCTGTCTCTTGCACGCATCACGTACAAAGTACATGACGAATTTCAATGAAACCTGGCATAGTAACAGCTAACACCCTGGAAAAACATTGAAGGTACTTTTCATTTTGAAAAAATGTAAGCATTTATCCAAGAGTCGAAAAATTGTATCCTCAAGATTGAATTTTGCCTGTGAAGCTGAGCAAATAAGACAACAACCGATGAATTTTTTGAATTGTCTTTCGTTTATGTGTGTGGTTTTTCATTTCTTCTTACTCACTTACTTACTTTCCCCCGAATCAAGGTGACAATTACTCATATTTAAGATCCTGCAAAAATGTGACCATAATGGTATTTTATTTTTTCACAGAAGCTCTAATTTCTCTATATATTTTTTAAAATAAAATCATCCTTCTGGTTCACAAAATATTTATGGACTATTCTAAATGCATGGATCCTCTTATATTCTGGTTATTGAAAGCCTAGACTTTCTACGAATGTTCACTATTCAATCACGCTACCAACAAACAATTTCAACAAAATGCTTCTTCTAAAAATTTCGTTCACATTTTTAGCCTGATAAATATCGAAAAACATATATGTATGCATACATATGTACATCTGTGGATGCAAAGAAATCCTTTCAATGCACATGAATGTTGAACTTGAAACCATACCATATCAACTCCAATTCAACTTATGTATATTCACACTTTTTCCATCATTTCAAACAGAAAACTGCATTGCAATGACTAAAGGAATCAAGATGGATGTCAGGATGGCTACTAACATCATGCAGTTAGTATAGTCAATGCTTTGTGTATGCATCCGTTTTTTTTCTACAGAGAGAAAACATCAGAGCAAGAATGAAAAAAAAACAGAATTGTAAAATATGATTTGAATAATAGAATGAAATGTGACTTTCCACATCTAAAAAGGAAAACCCGACAAATTGTCGTAATTGGAAAAAAGAATTGTAAAAAAATTCGTTGCAGTTTACTGAAATTTCATCCTTTTTATTTTGATGCACATGTCCATGCTGAAGAAGCTGTAGTGGTTTTAGTATACCATGCTTTCTTGACTATTTCCTCTATATTTGGAAGGATGCAAATTTATTGACAGAGAGTTAAGTGAAAGCTCGTGAACAAGTGTAGTGTTGTGGGCTACGAATAGAAGGACCAGAATGTTGGAAGCATACAAGTCAAGGCTCAATTTTAGGTTTTTGGGACATTGAAGAGGATATGTTTGGTTTGGAATTCGTTTTTCATACAAGCTGTTGAGGTATCATATGCTTTTCCTAATGAACATTTGCTTTAGAAGTGGGCAAGGTACGGTTGAAGCAAATCAGCGTTTTCGAGATAAAAAATCCGTTTCAATTGAAAGGAAAAATACTTAACGTTAAATATTTTGAAACATTTAATTGATCAAATCAAATAAGAGAAAAAGAAAACAGCCAAGTAAAATTATTTGTATATTTTGACTCCAATTTTCAAGAAAATGTATGGAGGGTTGCCCACGTTGGGCGCTGAACCGTTTTTTTTATTTTAAATTAAGAAATAGCTATGATTATTATTAGTCAAATTAATATTAGTTACATAATTGAAAGATAAGAAGAAAAGAGTCCAAAATAATATCTGAAGATAATGGAAAAGCAAATAAATATGACAAATTTCATTTAAAGGACTCTAATTGAAATTCTACGTGAAAAATCATACTTTAAATTAGTTTTGCACTTTAAACACCAACTTTATACAATATTCGTTACAAAAAAAGCATTCAAGTAAAATTTAAATTTCAACAGCTTCAACAACTAATCAAATAAATTCTAAAATCCCATTTGTTTTTCAAGCAGCGAATATCCTGACTACAAATGTAAGTCTGCATATTTCGATTTACTTGTACCACGAAAAAAATAATGGCAATCAATCATTCAATCAATCTGTGTCCATCAGTCTACACATACATATATATATATATATAGCTTAGTGTCCTTGGTAGGATTGCAACGAGAAATTCTTCAAGTTAATTTGTAACGGATACAATGAGTGATAGAAGAAAATAAATCGTTTTACACGTCATTTCAATTCAATGGCTGGGTTACCTCTTGAGAGGATTATAATTGAATTATTGTTTCGGTTGGAATGGAGAACAGCAGTAATGGTAGGATATCATATTGAAGGAAAAATCTAGATTGAATATTATTTGTGAAATTTTTACTTGAATAGATAGAGAAATATGCTGAAAGAGATGAGATGCTATATTTGAAATTGCGTGCCAACTTTCTTTCCATATTTTGTAGCTATTGTGGTAGTGGTCAATACTACAGATTGAGAAATGCAAATGTTCCCTTCTTTGCAGGGCAGTGTTGAAGGGAATAAAGGTCAAGAATGGCTAGAAGTTGGCTTTGAAGCTACCGCCCACTGGTAACTAGGAAGTTTTCGATTAAACACATAATCAGAAAAATGTATTGAACTGCAAGGAGCATGCTATGAATTCTCATAATGTTATTTCACAGTTTATCAAAACTGATTTTTACTAACAATATTTTTTTTGGAATTCACATTCAACGGTAGAGGTTTTTTCTATACTACCCTGTATTGATATTCGTTCAAAATAATATGAAAATGTCGAATCCACCCAACCAAAAAAAAACATGTTTATTTTAGGCCGATTTTCATTTCATGTTTGATATAATGTTCATGAACCCCATTTTGACTTGCAAAAATTTATATGCAAAAATGTTACAACTCTATAAAATTTCCACTTTATTTTCTAATTCGTTTTTATTATTATCATTTTTTCACGTGTCAGTCATAATATTTTCTACCCTTCATCCCGAAATTGTTTGTTAGTCCCGAGAATGCCAACATAAAAAGTTAAATTGAGATCATTTATGCATGCATGACAATTTTCAAGTCAAATGAGAGCAAATGAACATTCTGGAGTCAATCGAGGAAAATAACACAACAACAAAAGCAAAAATTGAAACCATATTAGATATTTTGATATCCAGAAGGTAGGATAAAATAACCCTGGCTCATACATTCATAAAAAACTTATATATATATATGTTTGTACATACTAGGAAGAATGCTGAAGTAATTTTTGTTTTCATCAAGTTTCTGAAAATATATGCTGCTGAACAACATATTCTTCTTTACGTTATCACAGCTATCAACTCAGATATCTTCTTAGAGAAAGATACTTTTTTAATATGTGTTTGTACACACATAGATGTATACCGGGAAGAAAGATGCTGTGAGTCGATATTCTTTTCGCAACGTCTTGCACGGTAACTGAGTTTATATTACCTTAATACTGAATAATGCATTCAGGACATACAAGTGTAGGAGTGTACAAGCACCAGAAAGAAATTATTGAATTTGAAGAAGTTATGAGGAGTTCAAATTAACCGGTGATAGGATGTGTAGAAAATGTTTCTGTTCGTTATGTTGATTTGATAGTTTTATTTTCGTTGAAAGAAGATTACCGTGAGCGGATTCAAATTTTTTTCAGGCATACATAGAATGGTAAGGAAAATAGGCAAGATTTTTTCTTTCTATAATAAGTAAAAATTATATAAAAGTGCCTTGGGACACTTAAACCTTACGAGGAAGTAGATAAATGATAATTAGAAAACTTATGCTTTCGAAAAAATTGAGTATGCTTGAATTCATTGATAACATAAAATTCATGTTTTCAAGTGCTGAGGTAACTGTTTTTTAATAATTAATTGTTTGGTAAAGTTCAGTAGACTTGATCATGAAATGAAACCTAAAATTGTTCAATATTTTTGTAAAAACAAAAATAAATTAATCAGCATTATTTGATTAGTTCTATGGATTTATGAATCATCCTAAGGAGCTACCGCTGAGTCAGTTTCCGAAGTCACGAGCTTATCTCCTTTGAATGCTATCAACTGTAGCGGCTGTGTATATTCTTTTCTGATAACTACAGTTTGAATTGAAGCTCAAAAATTAATTAATTTCAAGAACATACATATTTGGCTTTTCGAACCTCCGTGTCTAGTCGACAAACTCCTGCCCACTAGTGTGCTTTTTTGGTTCGCAACTCTGCTAACACTATTATTGCACATTAATGGAGGTTCTTGTTTCCAGGTTTCTAACCCGGTACATTATTAAATGGGAAGTGTGGTTTCGGGGTGACGGACGGCATCCTCTTCAGGTGCTGTCATTTACCATCCGCCACCAGACAGCACGACCACGGTTAGGCTTATTGATGGATTAAGCTCATTATACTTCAACTATTTGGATTATTTGTATCCGTGAAGTATAACGACTATCAATTTTTTCGGTAGCGTATATTAATTGTGCATTACATACGTAGCAATTTCATACATATTTGGATTTTCACCCCGAAACCACACTTCCCATTTAATAATGTACCGGGTTAGAAGCCTGGAAGCAAAACCTCCATTAATGTGCAATAATAGTGTTAGCAGAGTTGCGAACCAAAAAAGCACACTAGTGGGCAGGAGTTTGTCGACTAGACACGGAGGTTCGAAAACCCAAATATGTATGAAATTGCTACGTATGCACAATTAATATACGCTAACGAAAAAATTGACAGTCGTTTTACTTCGCGGATACAAATAATACAAATAGTTGAAGCCTAACCGTGGTCGTGCTGTCTGGTGGCGGATGGTAAATGACAGCACCCGAAGAAGATGTCGTCCGTCACCCCGAAACAACACTTCCCATTTAATTTCAAGAAGTTAATATAGTTTCATTTACAAAAAACACCTGAGCTTCATAACATAAGAGATTGTTCGATTCTGCACTACATTCATACTATGGAAATTAAGGTATCACCTATAAGCTGCAATTTAAACATCTATAAGCTGGCATGCTTTATGTGTTGTATCTTTTGGTTCATCGAATAAATCCATCTAAGCCACCCTAGTCAATACGTTTCGCTCTAGGTTGAATCTTTTCATGAATACCACTTACATACGTAGATATTTTCAGATAAATGTATCTTTCACATGTAATACCTACATATTTCGATATGATCCTGTAAGAAAAAAGCCGTGTACGAAAATATTACGCTTATCTGTGTGTTTTTTTTGGCGCGTTGATTCAATTTCTGCTCCACGAAGCACAATTTATTATTAACAACTTCATTTTTCATTGCGCCAGTAAACACATCTTTCTCCATTTCGGATTTCGCATTTCGACGTCTTCCTCGTCGTCATTCCGTTATTGTATCCTATATATATTTTTTTCGTTGCCATACTCCTAACCCAACCGTCAATATAAATGTAAGTAAGAAGTAGAGTAGTAGTCGGAATAAGAGTGGTGCGGCCATTGAGGGCTTTAACGTGAAGTAGAATAAGTAATGAGTACGATAAATTGGATGTCTAAATGCCATGAGCACCTGCAAAAGGTAATAACTTTCGATATAATATCGTACAAAATTCTGGATGGCCCAAAGAGGAAATTATGTTTGCCTGTTAGCAGGTTATGAATTTCTGTATAATGAGAGATTTCGGAAAATTTGATTTCCTAGTTTTTCAATGATTTCGGTAATTAATTGTGAGAGAAAGTGATGTTGAGTAGCGTTCATAAATGGTTAAGTAAAAGTGCTTGCAAGAATTAATTTTGATGGGTTTAATGATGAAGCAGAAAAGGATAATTTGGTGGTAAGAGAAGGTAATTGAATTGAGATGGTAAATAAATTATTGATGTGATACGCGGGACAATTGCACGTAGTTCATATTAGGTCGTAATTCAATTTGATTGAGAAATTTCTGAATTTATTTTACTTTTCTCATCCTATTTGATAAAATGTGGGCTGAAGATTAAGATTTTTTGCACGTTTTGCACACCACCTCCCCCCCACGGGATATTTCACCTACCCGGGTGGGTGTCCAAAATGTTACCTATTTTTATATTACATTTACATCAACTTTTTTATATAGCTTCTTATCAATCAATCAATTTTACGGTTTCATATGATCTCTGAAAATAGGAAAAATAACCAGTTTTTAGTGGGGGAACCACTATAACTTCTTATGAGGCTCTGACCGCCACAAACGTTTTTATGCTATAGTAGTAGGGGCACCCCCTCTTTCGTTCCATCCTACTGTTACGCCCTAATCTTAACCTTTACTAAATATAGTGGTTTTTATTTCAATGAAAAGTAAATTCAGATGCACATACTAGATTTTCATATGCTATCCTTTAAGCAGAAATATCTGTTCCACCTCTTTGAACCATCAGAAATTCTTGCTGTGTTCATATGATTGTAAAGTAAACGAATAGCATGCTCTAGGCTGAACTATCCTTTAGCTGAAAACTATCCTTTTGCGTGCATACAGGCATAAGGTTTCAAATTAATTTGCATTGGTCGATGCTTTTCAACTGAAATTGGTTCTGCACACACAGTCACCATATCATATGATGCAGGCTACATGTGAGCACAAATAACGAAGGTCTAACGATATTTGATACAACTAAGGTATTGTAGTGGATCTACACATATCTACACAATCAATCAGCATTTTACTATAAACTAAACCCACAAATTAATAATCAATGAGCAATCGTAGAATATACAAATGCATAACTTGCGATCACCTTGTAATGCTCACTTTGCATACTCGTTTCGCATTACACTCACACGAAAGTCAATTCATGTTGTCACTAAAAATAGACATATGAACGAATGTTTATACTAACCCATTGCGATCGCTCTAGACGAAGCGGCGCCTAGCATTGGCATGTGTAATGTACACACAAAGTACGAAACCTGAGTAGTCATTACTCATGGACTATTATGAGTGTTGCATATTACTCATGGACTATTATGAGTGTTACATTTCACTCATGGACTATTATGAGTGTTGCATTTTTAAATTGGGTCATATGGAAAAGTGCTGATCGATATTTTGATTGGTAGAATGAATTTACCATATTCAATTCTTCCAGTTTTAGAGTAGGGATTATGTATTAAGTAGAATAAAATATTAGAGTAGGGATTATATGTTAAGTTGTAAAAAGTGTATAAAAGGAAAGTGTACAAAAGAAAATATAGTCATAGTCTTACTTTTGACTCGTTTTTAATTATCTACTATTGCCGTAGTTTGGCAATACGCTCGAGCCGTAACTTGGCTTTAGAAGCGCTACAATTAAAGCGTAAGCAGTCGCTAAAAGTAAAACAGAATAAAAATATCGGCTAGCTTGGATCTTGAATCCTGCGCCAGATATGTGGCAATTAACTTGCCGGTAGGTACTTCAATTTAACCCTGTTCCCTCACTAAAAGTGCGCTATTCCTATACAGCGCTAAATCCCGGATCACACTTGAGGAATACAAGATCCGGCGTTCGGCGTCCAACACCGAGAAGGCATCTACTGCGACGAACTATCATTTAAATGCAAATCTTTTACATGGCGATCCTGCAACCGACGATCCTGCAACCGACGATCCAGTAAACTTCGAACATCTGAAGGATGATATACCACAGTATACGGAAGACCTTGAAGACGGTGAAATAGCCAATATAACAACAGATGAAGAGTTCCACAAGGCATTTGAAAGATGTCTGATACGAGCACAAAAAAACACCAGCGGCAACCTTACACGAGGAGTATGAGCTTAGTCCAAATCTACGAGCTCCACCATATAAGCCATCATCGCTACCTG
Source organism: Oxycera nigricornis (assembly GCA_963942545.1). NCBI lineage: Eukaryota > Metazoa > Arthropoda > Insecta > Diptera > Stratiomyidae > Oxycera > Oxycera nigricornis. Next base: position 106,941,352 of record OZ012662.1, read on the forward strand.
GTCCACGTCCAAGGAAAATAGAGGACTTCGTGAAACGAAGTGGAATAGATGAGCCACGTATAAATGAAATAAAACGTCGACAACGTGGAGGACGCAGATACAAAGAAAGGCGTGAAAAAGCTATACTCCACAGGCTAATACATATTTCGGCCAAGGAACAAAGGAGGCAATTTACGGAGCGGCTAAACAAACTTAAAGAAAAAAAAAAAAAAAATTGTATAAATAATTAAATTGTATCATATATATATTAACTACTTTAAACTATGGGAAATAATTGCAGTACTCAGGCTAATATTTTTATTGAATACAAACAAACAATAAGTACAACAATTGTTTTCTTAATAATAATGGCGTGCCTATATCTTTATAATAATAGTCAAAAAAGGTATGCAAGGAAGATAGTAGATAGGAATATCGGATTAGGACGAAACAATGTATAGCTGAAAGAAATTCTAATTGTCCTCACAGATGTCGGTGGAGAAGATAAAACAGATATTGTCTGAATTACAAAATAATTTAATAAATTTAAAGAAAACAAAGACCTATACGGTCAAAACTCTTAAAGAGAAATTAGAATACGCAATCGATGCAGAAACTGTAGGTAAAAACCTTTTTAACGACATTAAGGAAGGCAATGAGATAGAACTAAAATCGACATTTTCATCAGTTTGTAGAAACCTAATTACAAACCTGATACAACGGCTGAACGCTGCAAACATATTGGTAAAAATTGAAGACAATATCATCTACACAGAGATGGCAGAATTTAACATAGAAAGTGCAATCAAGATTATACCCACATTTGATGGGAAGTTCGCTGAACTAGAGACATTTTTAACTATAATCAAATTAATAGAAAAAAAATTATCGGCAGAAGGTAAAATAGAGTTGCTGAATCTAGTTCTACACATTAAACTCAACACAAATGTGAGAACAGCAATAAACATTTCATCAATTACTAGTATCAATAATTTAGAAACAGAGCTACGACTCAGGTACAAAAATAATAAAACAGTACCCCAAATACATACACAGCTCGCAGGCATAACCCAGAAACGCATGCCCATAACGGCATACAAAGACAAAATATTATCTTTAATAAGTGATTTAAACCAATTACAAATTGGCACGTTAGGTGCAGATGTAAACCAAGCTGCTAAACAAGCAATACAGAGCATAAACGACACATATGCTCTTACTATATTCAAGAATGGTCTAAACGATCAAATTAGGGACACTGTGTTCGCAGCACGACCACAGACTTTCAGTGAAGCTATCACATTGGCCACTGAAATTGAGAACAATGAATCTCAACCTTCAACAATTATGTACGTAAATAAAAATAACAAATACAATAATTTTAATGCCAGAAGACATAATAACCACAATGGTTATTATAATAGAAATGACAATCGTGGAAGTTCCAATCACCCACGCAATAATTTTAATAACTCGTATAGGACATATAATAGATACAATGATAGGAATTCTAATCCTACCAGAAATTTTAATAGAAATAAATTTGATAATAATACAGGAAGATATAATAACAATAATAACAGATACAACACTAGAAGGGTAAAATTGATAAACAACCAGGGAAACGTGACAAGTTCCCGAGAGGAATTAGGCAACCTCCCGGAAGAAGCATAGTTTTTGAAGCCGAAACAAAAAACAGTAATAAATACACTCTAGAGAATAAGGTATACAGAATAACGGGTATGAGCACAAACTATATAAAAATATTTAACAAAAATGAACATAGATATCTACAACTATTAATAGATACTGGAGCCGACATCTCCATATACAAGAGTAATAATTTAAGTTCATATGATATACAAGCACAAAACAGGTGCAAACTCACGGGCATAACAAACGAAACTACAATGTCACTCGGAACTATCAAACTAAAATTCAACATTGAAGATATCATTATATCAAATACATTTCATGCGGTAGATGAGAAATTCCCTATCGAAACTGATGGCATTATAGGACGAGACATGCTAATCAAGTATATGTGCAAAATTGACTACGAAACGTATACCATATCCTTCAGTACAAAAGACAGAGATATAGTGTTACCAATGTACACTACAAAAGCTAACATGGCACACATAACTATTCCCGCAAGAACAGAAGCGATAATACCCATAGACGTAGACAGATCGGAAGACAGCATAATACTAAACAAAGAAATCGAAAAAGGGATATTCTTAAGCAATTGCATAATTCCAGCGAAAGGTATATGTCATGTGAAAATACTCAATACTAACGAACATGACATAACTCTGAAAAACTTTCAAACAGAGGTAGAACCACTGAGGAATTATGACGTATTAAAGACAACTCGGAAATTTGACAAAAAACGATTAGACGAACTATTAAACGTAATTAATACCAACAGTCTCGATGAACAAGCAAACAAGAGTTTGCAAGAAATTATAATGGAATACCAAGACGTTTTCCATCTGGAAGGTGAATACCTCACAAAAAATAATTTCTACCAACAAAAGCTGAACACTTGCGACGAAAACCCAGTCTACATAAAAAATTATAGATTACCACAAACTCAGAATGAAGAAATTCTTAGGCAAGTACGGGAACTAAGAGATAATGATATTATCGAACAATCCACAAGCCCGTACAACTCTCCATTGTTAGTGGTACCTAAGAAAAGCTCGGATGACACCAAGAAGTGGAGATTAGTCGTTGATTTCAGAAAACTGAACGACAAACTGGTGAACGATAAATTTCCTTTGACAAGGTTAGAAGACGTCCTAGACAAACTAGGTAGGGCAAAGTACTTTTCAACCTTAGATATGACTAGTTCGTTCCACCAGATTGAACTGGAAAAAGAATCAAGACATTTAACCGCTTTTTCCACCAATGATGGACACTATCAATTCAAAAGATTACCTTTTGGATTGAAAATATCATCAAACAGCTTCCAAAGGATGCTCACTATTGCCTTAACTGGTCTAAGTGACTCAGCATTCTTATACGTAGACGACATCATGGTTTTCGGATGTAGCATGAAACATCATAATGAAAATTTAAGAACAGTTTTACAGAGACTTCGTAAGTACAATTTGAAGTTAAATGCAAATAAATGCAAATTTTTAAAATCAGAAGTAGTGTATTTAGGACACCTTATTACAGCAGATGGTATAAGAACAGACCCTGCTAAGCATGAAGTAATTAAAAATTATCCCATCCCAAAGACCGCGGATGACGTGCGAAGATTCGTAGCTTTCTGCAACTATTATCGACGCTTCATACCAAACTTTGCAGAAACGGCAAAGAGTTTGAACTCTCTTTTAAAGAAAAAAGCGCCGTTTGTTTGGGAAGAAGAACAGCAAAAAGCATACGAACTTTTAAAACGCAAACTGATTTCACCTCCTATACTACAATACCCAGATTTTGAAAGACCCTTCATACTTACTACAGATGCGTCAAATTTCGCACTAGGTGCTATACTATCGCAAGGAGAAATTGGTTCAGATCTACCAATCTCGTACGCGAGCAAATCCTTAAATAAGCACGAATTGAATAAACCTATCATAGAAAAGGAACTATTGGCGATACATTGGGGCATAAACTTTTTTAGGCCATATTTATATGGACGGAAGTTTATAGTTGTATCAGACCACAGACCTTTGGTATCATTGTTTACACATAAAAATCCATCTTCAAAACTTACTAGAATACGTCTAGATTTATCGGACTACGATTTCGAGATCATATACAAAAAGGGTAATATAAATACAAATGCGGATGCGCTGTCAAGAATACAAATGAACACTGAAATGCTAAAATCCATGATACCTCCGACAAACGATGAAAATATTAGCAAAAAATTATTGGCGATAACAAGAAGTAAAACGAAAAAGGTACAAAGTGAAAATAAAAATACAGAAATCGACAAGCAAAGTGGCAACCAAAACGAAGAGATTGATCACCTCCATGCGTTTGATTGCACTTCTTTGTCAGATATTAAAGGGGCAATGAAACTGAAATTTTATATGCTAGCTAGCAAGAAAAACAAGAAAGATGATATATCTATAACTAAAGAGAAAGATTTTATAGTAGTGCGCTACAGTGATAAAGTTGTTGAGAAACCAGTTTCCTTCAACGATAAGCTGAAAGTTCATGATAACAACAACGATAATTCATACACGAAATTAGTTTCTGTCATGAAGAAGTTGTTAATATATTCAAAGAACAATAGCATAAATGCACTATCTTTATCCTCTAATGATGATATATTCAGGTACGTACCGAGTAATGAATTCAAGAAATTATTTAATGCGTTGCAACGAGAAGAAAGTTATAAGTTAAAAATATTAATATACAGACCGCCCATAAGAATTCAAGACGTCAAAAAGCAAAATGAATTAATTATTGAGTACCACAATTCGCCACATGGAGGACACATAGGAGTACATAAAACATTGCTAAAATTGAAACAGAGATACTGTTGGAAGGATATGAAGAAAATGGTCAAAAAACATATAAACCAATGTGAAAAGTGCAAAATGAATAAAATAACTAAGCACACCAAAGAGAAAATGATAAAAACCGAGACTCCATCTACTAGCTTCGAGATCGTAAGCGCAGACATTGTTGGCCCGTTGAGAATTTCCAACAACTACAGATACATTCTCACTATTCAGTGCGAATTAACGAAATTTATAACTGCCATACCCATAGAGACTAAGGATGCTACCACAGTAGCAAAAGCTATAGTAAATAAATTTATCTTATTATACGGTCATTTCAAGATTCTAAAAACGGACTTAGGGACAGAATTTACAAACAGTCTAATGAAAGAAGTATGTGAGTTACTACATATAAAACAAATATTTTCAACCCCTTACCATCATGAGTCGTTAGGTGTAATAGAAAGGAACCACCGCGTATTAAACGAATACTTACTGTCCTTCGTTGATAACAACAACTGGGACGAATGGATACCTTTCTATACATTTTCATACAATACAACTCCACACATTGACACAAATTATACACCTTACGAACTAGTATTCGGCAAACTATCCTATTTACCAAATGACATTTTAAGCGATTCAGAAGAAATATACAATTTAGAGAATTACAGAAATGAATTAAAAATTAGATTAAAAATGTCTCTAACAAAAGCAAAGGACTTAATTGAAAAAGCTAAAATGATTAGAACAAATAAAGAATGTTATTCAAAACCATTAAACATAGAAATAGACGATCTTGTTTTATTAAAAGTAGAGAACAGAAGAAAACATGAGAAACCGTATAAAGGTCCATTTAAAGTACTAAGTAAAAATAATGTAAATACACTATTGGAAATAGATAATAAGAAAAAATGGATACACAATAATAGACTTAAGATTTTCAAAAAAAAAAAAAAAAGGGGAATAACAATGAATAAAAATATAATATAAGACATGTAAATATACCTAAAATAAGTCTCGAGTTTGTACCCAAACTCTCACCTCAAAAGGTTAAGGGTGTAGTGGATCTACACATATCTACACAATCAATCAGCATTTTACTATAAACTAAACCCACAAATTAATAATCAATGAGCAATCGTAGAATATACAAATGCATAACTTGCGATCACCTTGTAATGCTCACTTTGCATACTCGTTTCGCATTACACTCACACGAAAGTCAATTCATGTTGTCACTAAAAATAGACATATGAACGAATGTTTATACTAACCCATTGCGATCGCTCTAGACGAAGCGGCGCCTAGCATTGGCATGTGTAATGTACACACAAAGTACGAAACCTGAGTAGTCATTACTCATGGACTATTATGAGTGTTGCATATTACTCATGGACTATTATGAGTGTTACATTTCACTCATGGACTATTATGAGTGTTGCATTTTTAAATTGGGTCATATGGAAAAGTGCTGATCGATATTTTGATTGGTAGAATGAATTTACCATATTCAATTCTTCCAGTTTTAGAGTAGGGATTATGTATTAAGTAGAATAAAATATTAGAGTAGGGATTATATGTTAAGTTGTAAAAAGTGTATAAAAGGAAAGTGTACAAAAGAAAATATAGTCATAGTCTTACTTTTGACTCGTTTTTAATTATCTACTATTGCCGTAGTTTGGCAATACGCTCGAGCCGTAACTTGGCTTTAGAAGCGCTACAATTAAAGCGTAAGCAGTCGCTAAAAGTAAAACAGAATAAAAATATCGGCTAGCTTGGATCTTGAATCCTGCGCCAGATATGTGGCAATTAACTTGCCGGTAGGTACTTCAATTTAACCCTGTTCCCTCACTAAAAGTGCGCTATTCCTATACAGCGCTAAATCCCGGATCACACTTGAGGAATACAAGATCCGGCGTTCGGCGTCCAACACCGAGAAGGCATCTACTGCGACGAACTATCATTTAAATGCAAATCTTTTACAGTATATAGGCACTAGAAACAAAGAGGATATGGTTCAAGTGTTCACTCAATAAAAATGCCTCTACCTCTTGTCTGGATTTTGATTAACGGTTTACATTTTTTCCACATCAATTCCGATGTGATATACTCGTTATTTTTCAAATTGGATTGAATTATACATTCTTAAATTCAGAGTTTATCATTGATAACGTAGAAATTTTGGCTTTTTATTTTATTTTATTATTATTGTGATTTCCGTCACTAAAAATTTTAATCTTATCATCAGTGCGAACCGACTAGAAGCTTCAAACCCACTCGGGTCTAAAACTACATGATGACCTCGTGTTCATGCTCTTCAACTTGGCCCTTGAATATATGATAAGAAAAACACCGATCTGAGACACTCATGAATCACAAGTTTAATGTAAGGATGTGAAACGTGTACTGCGATACATGTAACTTGATTTAACTGAGGTATTTATTTGCACCTGAGTGAACTGATGGTCCTAACAGAAAGTTCCTTGGGCCTAACGTGACTCCCGACCGAGTTTATGTAAAACCACGGGCTTCTTCGGGCACGGGTTTATTTTAAGTGACAACCACACATTTTCCCAACCATTGTGGGTGTACCAGTTTGCCTACTGAGTGCAGGCTGAGTAACCTTACTGGTGAAAGCAAGTCCTATTTGTACCTCTGCCAAACTCAAGCCTCCAGAGATGCTGCAGAATTCCACATACTCGGAAGTATAGCAACTTCAAAGCGCATCTCTAGGGGTTCCACCCGTGTTCGCACCACCCTATACGGAACTCTCACTGCAACCGGAGGAGGAAATATAAAACCTCCCTGTGATAGTCCCAACAATGCCCTCTTTCCGAAAACTACGTGTCACCAAGAAGCGTCAAACCTTATACTGTGTGCATAGAAAGCAAGCGCTCTAACCACTAAACCACCTAAAAAGCTTTCAACTAGAGTGTCTTTTAAATTGGTCAAATATTAACACAACACGACGTAAATAGTTAATATTAACACATAAAGCAAGCAAAATACAATTAATTTTACCTGAATAACTAAAACCACTCAATAAATATATTTCGAAAAACATCAACAACACTATTATCCAATTGTAGCTACACTTACCTATATTGTGCCAACATTCGTCCCATTTTTGGTTCCGGTTGTGGTATTAAATTGACACTATTTCGAAAAACTGTCAATGCATGATGACAACAACAGCACAGCCAACAAATTGATGCCAATTTCATGAATAATAATGCCAATGATAACGATAAACATAGCTCGGAGTCCTGAAAAACAGTGACGAATGAAATACATTTTTTTAAAAACAACGAAGAAATAATTTTGATTAAAATTCTACCAATATATATTTACCAAAAAAGGAATGGAAATATTCATGGCTAGGTTTAATTTAACGTGTACATGCGTGTAAACGAGCACCCCTATATATGTATGTCCTCTTTGAAAAATGGCGGAAAAACAACAATATTTCAAATAAGTTGAGCATAATAAATATTCAATATGATTATCAGCTTAATTGGCATTGCTTTAACAAGCAAAAATTGTAGTTTTTCCGACCGTGAAGAGGGGAGGGAAAATATATGAATTGCCTTTCAATGGACTGAATGGTTGATGATGTTGAAAACTAAGGGTTGAAAATAAAATGGTAATTGCAGCTCAATGATGAATTCAACTGATACGCAATTGAGAAAATTCAATTAACGTGATGATGGAAAAACGATTTTATTCCTGTGTTGGTTCCATGGTGATAATTGATATTGACTCCTTCAATTCGAGGAAATGTGGTGGTATGATACGATGCAGTGTGAATGATATTAAACAACGTTGAGAGGACATAGACCCTTGAATATTATATGAGTTTAATTGTTTTTTTCAGTTCATATTCGTGCTAATTTATGAATTTTCAGTTGAATTTTAATTACATGTGAGGATTATTGAAGTCCGGTTATTTTAATTGGCTGCACATGAGCTTTTGATGAGTAGTGAAGTGTATAAAGTTATGCAGAAAGTATATAAATAAATGGCTTATTTTAATTCGCAATATTCAACTAATTGAAAATTGTATTGGATTGGTAAACTCAGCAATTCATCACGAGAAAATGATAAAATTGGTAGAGGATTTTCCTTGCAAGCCGTTGCAGCATTAAGTCGGAAGAGATTAAAGGATTTTTTTGCCAAAATTATCAATAACAAACGTTTTTTAAATATTGTGTAGAACTTTATATTCACAAAGACGCAGTGACATCTTCACTTTTACAGAAATATTAAATGCTAATTCATGAAAAATGTTGTCCTTAATTCTACCGACTGAACTGTTTCAAGAAAGTATTATGATATTAAAGTATAACGATCCTTGTATTGGAGTCATAGTCTCAAAGGTAATCATCATTCTTTATTTGGCTACATTCAACAAACATTCAATGGCAGTATTATCCCCTCAGATAAGCATTGTTATATAAGGACAAACAACCACAAATGAGCTTGGGTCAATGGAATCAAATCATAATGTTGAATATCTTATTCATACGGGATCCCATACTGATAGAATTTTGTATTTGTAGCAGAGATAAAAGTTTTTCATCATTGAAAGGTTTTTGAACCATAATCTTATCTGGGAAAATCACAACTCAATATGACGTCTTTTCCTGCTGATTTAGTTATTGGTAGGTTTCAAGCCAAATATACCTACTTTAAATCTTAAGACATTGACAAGAAAATCATTGAACTTATGTTTTGCATCATTGAAAGAAGTATCAGACAGAATCAGTATCAAAATATTAATATAAATTGTTTCATAATTGCTTTTACAAGCGAATCTGCCCACGCTGGGCGCTATTTTGGACTGGCGCAAAAATCTGTTCTACTCACCGAAAAATCCTTTTCTGATTAAAAAAAACATATTTTCACCTGAAACTTGCCCTGAACCATCAAAATTTATTTGACATTTTTTGTAGGCGAAAGTGTTCCTGAACAATACGGCAATTGAATGTCACGCAATGAGAAAAGGGTGCAAATTATGACTGCTGAACGTTGTTGGTATTTATCATTCAAAAATTCATTGCAGAGATTCGAAATGGTTCAAATTTTTCTTTTATAAGATATTTTTTCTACTAAAGAAAGCTGATAGATTACAAAACCTGATTTCTGTGATCAAAACGTACCAATTTATCAATGAATTTAGTTTGTTACTTGTGTTAGTTTTATTCACGAGATTTTCTGATCCAGAATCTTTTTTTCGGCTCAAAAATACTTATAAATGGCTTTTATTACTTTCAAGTGGCACATAATAGTAAGTGGTCGTGATTTAAAAACCACAAAAAGAGAAATTTGAAGTTCAAAATAAATTCGGGACCGTCGATAAACTTTTTAGCACGCCCAATTGATTGCACATTATCAAAACGATCCTATTTTCGATTATGATCCACCAACATGATATCACTCTAAATTTAACTTTATTTTCCTATTGATTTCAAATATCCTTTGAAACGAACCAATATCCACTGTCAATGTATTTATTTTTATCGACTTGATATGCACATCTCGTTAGTTCCTTCACAAATGCTTGGCAAAGCACGAGCTTACACTCAATAGCATCATTTCATAAGATCCCTGTACGTTATCTACATCGAACGTAATATACATATTCTTATTTCTACCTAGTGGCAGTCTGAAGAGGAACATACTCTCCAGTTTATTGAGTTGACGACGAAAGGAGCTAAAATTTTCGATATTGCTAAATTTATGCTGACATCAACGTGGCCTCCTCAAAACAGGACAACAGACAAGAAGGTGAGAAGTGTTAAGACATGGTTGTATGCTTTTGTATGTCAAGATATTATTATTTAAGATTGTACGAAACGAAGAACACCAGCTAACAGGCGTATAGCAATGTAAGAGTAATTTATTTGTGTCTCGAGAGACATTAGCAAGCATTTAGTGACGATATCACATAGGAGAGATAACGAGTCCTTCCTGGAAAAATAGATGTTCTGATGAGGTAGCTTTACGGTATTATTGGTTAGGATAAGACACAATGGGGGTGGTAGATTGAGTGGTTGTGAATAATTTAAGTAGGATATTGCATATGGTATGGATGCGAAAGACGTTAGTTTCTATCAAATGAATATATACACAAGGCGTATCGCTTTTGAAGTTCTTCTCAGTTTTTGTTTTCGAATATATTAAATTGCAGGACACAAAAAGGAACCGTAGCAAAGACTACTGCATAAGCTTACCTGTACTCCGCCAACTCCAATCACAAAGAGTAGCTGGGCCATAAAAAGTGATGCGAGCAGACTTAAAAGTGCTGTTCCAGCTAATGAACGCAAATCTGAAAAGAGACTACGGGACAAAAAATCAATAAATTATGATTTAATGACTTTTACTAACAAAATAAAATAACTCAATTACGATTAACAATGTTACAAGCTAAACCAACTTTTGATTCAGGAAATTTTAATAGTATATCACTCTTGGTAATGCTGAGTATCCATTTCAAGTTGATCAACGAATTACCCTTTTTATGCATTATTCACCTTTCAACTTTCACATCTTTTGTCTTTGCTTGGAGCGAAAATCCTTTTATCTATTCAAAAGGCAAAACGATGTTTATTTACTCTCTTTCATTTTTTCCTTCTTTGTAAGCCTTAAACTCATTTAAACTCATGCTCAGATGGTAAAGAATGTCCTTTTCATATAATATAAATAACTGGAGAAAAAAGTTATCCTTTCAAAAAAAAATTTGCAGCAAAATGTCGCATAGTCAATGCTGAAGTAGTATCAACTGCTTGTGTCGAAAGCCACGACGAAAAAAACAAGCTGTGAGTATCTTTATGTTCTCATATCAATGGAAAAAATATATAATGCGAATTAAGGCAACAGGATCAAAGCTTCTGCTAAATGCTCGCATGAAATATCGTACAAGCTTTGTTTATTTTCTTTTATTGCAGTTGACAGGATAATTAACTCAACAAAGAAATTAGTTTGATTTGCTTATTTTTTTATTGGTGGTAGTCGGTCGTTCTTATTCAACTCAAAAATGTAATTAAGTTCTTTTGAAAAATATTGCTCGTCTGTAAGGATATAAGTGCGTGGACTTTTTAGTTGAAAAACAAAAGCGGTCCGTCTTAATTCATACGTTTGGAAATGGTGTCAGGGACGAAATGTCTGATTTAAAAAACTTTATTCTTATTGTCATTCAACTTTGCGCACCACATCTCAGTTTAAGGTGAAACTTATTATACCAATCTCAACCGCAGTTTGTCAGAAATTCTGTTCTCTGAACATTTCAACATATCATACTTTCAAATTTTGCCTGTAGTAAACTTTTTGATGAACAGGACGAGCGTAATTTCGTTATTGTCTATAATGATAGTAGAGTAAAATTTCTTGTACAATTCAACTACAATGAATTCGTGAAAGCCAACCAAGAAACTAATGGGATTTAAATAGATTATGAAAGTTGGAAATGATTAATTTTAGTTTGTGAATTTCAAATGGAATTTATGACTTTGTCTAGTAACTTTCGGTAGCGATGGATGCTCAAGCAGTCGAAGGACTAACAAACTTTTTGAGTAGAATTATGAGTTGGTATGAAATTCGGTCAGTTGAGGTAGAAGGATAACTTTGATGAGGTAGTTGACACTCAAACTTAAGCTAACATGTTAAAAACATGCATTAAAATTTTATAATTTCAACTCTCAAACCACGTTCTAAACCATGAAATGTCCTCTTCAAAGCCGCATAACAGGCACTGAATCATTACTTGGTATAACATAGAAAACAAGTAGCAGCGACACTTCACCTGTTAAAATTATCATAGAAGGAAAGATGCATAATCCATCTCCAAATGGAGAAAGCTGTTTTTTCATTTTGCAACTCACGCGGAAACAAAGGACTCATCCTATTGAATTAAATTTCGTGATATATATTTGCTATAACATTGACCTAATGCACAATTAGATATTTTTTCTATCAAAAATATCCTTGATCGTGTCACGTTCTTACATCTGTCACCATCCAAAAATCTGTTCGGTCACAACATCTAATTATCCTTTTACATTCAAAAAGGTAAATGAGACAAAAGGTTTTCCATGTACAAAAAAAAGGTCAAAGTATTTTCGGTAGCATATTCTCCACCAACCTTAATTACTCAACAACCTTGAAAGGGCGTTTACGACACATTTCAGGACCCATTACCTGGCAATCGGTCAAATTTCCACCTCAGAATAATCGAGGCGCCACGCACTGAACAGGAACAGGAAAAAAATCAATAACTTATCGACAGCACAACAGTTTCTTTTTGTGGTAATTTTTTTCACACCTATTCGTCCTTCCATTTTAACTTTGAATGGAGTTTTTGGTTGCCTGACCACCCAACGCACCCTACTGTGGTACCTTGATATGAAGCCAGCAAAATATATTCGGTCCTTAGAATTGAGTCTATGATATGTATCTATTGTGTGTGTGTGTGTTACTTCGCAACTATATATCCCCGACGAAAAGACGTATTGAAAAAGTTTAGTAATAAACCGGTGAAAGTTTAAGAAGATTTATTGTTTGCTGTAAGTTGGTACAAATGGGACCAATATTTTTCGGGGAGTTTTTTTAAAAATATATGCCCCAGAGCTTTTTGGCAACATACGTACACACGTGTTGAGTGATTGGTATGTGTGTGCACGGGTAAGGATATTTCGGGTTAGAATATAGTCAGGCCACAATGTCAAGTGTCGATAGGCAGGTTGAATGCGTGTCGAACATACATGACTTTGCTACTTCTTTTTAAAGGATTGTTCCAACCGATCCCATTTGGATTGAGGCATACATGTGTAATGTATATGTGGTGTTACGATTGGATTGATGTAGGGAAGGAAATTTGGATGGATTTGTGGAATGGAAGAGGAAAGTGGGAAGCATGTATGATTTCATAGCAGACAAATGACTGTAATTTTGAAATCGATTGAGTGAGTTGAGCGAACCCTATGTTCTCAAAGTGAATGATTGTTTCTAATGGTGTGCTGGTGGTTGATGGTAATGTGTTTAAAGGATTCTTATTTATATTGAAAATATCATGGCATTGTTTCATAACAGATATTTCCGCGAAACTAATTCGAAAAAATCAAATAAATTGAAGTTAAAACTATTAATAGATTCGTCGCTTGTCGCTATTGCAACCAATCAGTTGAAGAGTTCACCAATTCGAAAGCATCTTAACCAACTGTCTATGAGGTGACCCTCCAATCATGCTTATCCTGAGGACTCACCAATTTGAGCAGGTTGAGAAGGAACATAATTGGGGTCACAAATTTGAAAGAACCTTAACCAGCTATTTTCAAGTTGACCCTCCAATCATGCTTATCCTGTGGACTCACCAATTTGAGCACGCTGAAGAGGAACATAATTAGAGTTCCCAGTCAAAAGTTATTAACTCGACTGCATCGTGATGTTTTCGATTAAAAGTGTACAATCCAGATTAGTTACCCGAGTGGTAGGTGAGTGGGACACGAAAAGAATTTTTGCGAAGACAAAATGTTCATATAATCCACCAAAAATGTGATTGCATGTTAATAGTTTATTTTTCTTAGTAATGAAAATGATTTTCTGAACATTAACATGATTTTTGCATAGAAAATTTATTTCTGGACCATATCAAACTCCGATTTTCTCAGATTATAAAAAATCATTTAAAAGATATTTTTGAACAAAAATCATCGCTTTATCCTGAACCAATATCCCTTTATCTAATCTAGATGATTTTCAACTATCTGTAAAGTAGTTTTGAAGTCTAAATTTTTTCATGCGATTGATGATTTTTTCAAATACAGGACCAGCCAGAATAAGTCTTTTACGACTTCATTAAAACTGAATTCATAAACTCAAAAATGATTTATTGTAATTAATTTTCCAATTTTATTTACTGAGCTTTAATAGCATGTTATAAATACTAGTCTTTCTACGATGTCTACTTCTCGAAATTTGAAAATCTGTTGACTTCGTAACTTATCCTGATCCGAATGGTTTTCAAGCAAAATTCTAGATCTAAAAAGCCTATCTTTCATCTTAAGTAAAATAATCCTATTAGCGAGATTCAAACAGACTAGAACTAAATCCTTGAATTAATTTATAATCGTTTTGGACTTTAATGGCTCTAAAAGCATTTTCTGGCTCCTCTCGCATCACGTTTAAGTGCTTTGAATTCTCATCCCCTTGCGAGTAAAGCGTCCGAACTGCCATTAAGCACTTCAAATCCATTCAAGAATCAATTTGAGAAACGTCAGGAACTTCTGATTTAACTTGAAAGGACATCAAATTTCGTTCAAATTTTGGTGTATTATATATAATCAAAATTTTCAGATGCCTATCGAAAGTGCTAATAGCATTTAAATATTCAAGAAGTGATTATTTCAAGACGATAAATCATGTATTGAATAAAATCCTTCTTCGAATCACACAAGGATCTCATTTTACTTTCATGATTGTTTTTCAATAAAAATAATTAATTGCTATCCATTGAAATGTTTTCAAGTTGGAACAGAGTATGCTTTCAGCTGGAGTTCAATTGTTCGTATTTAATGAAAGCAAAGAATAATTTGGCTTTCCAATAATTTTCTTTGTCATTTCCGCTCGGCATGAAGCGTGAAAAGTTGAAGTATTTAGGTGTGCTCATGTGAAAACCCATATGCTCTTGCAAGTACGTAAAATTTATTGGAAAATGCCTTTCATTATAGCCCTCATTAGAGAATTCCATCAGGAGGCGTGAATGAAATTAATTACACCGTCGTATCCTTGTAATTTCGTAGAAGTTGTATATATGTTTTCCGGATGAGTGTTTGTATGTATGTTTGCTTTTATTTCGTAATGAATGTGGAATATGACGATAATGGAAGTATTCATGGTATTTTTTTCTTTTGTGAACAGTTCCTTAATTGAGATTGAAAGGAGGTTTAACACAAAAAAGACGATAATGGATAATGCAATGTAAGCATCGTAGAACGTACACACATTGTTTGAGGATGAATTTTTCTAAAAAAAATTCCCTTGTGTGTCTTTAAAATATCCGAATTCCTTCTGTTGATTGTATTTCAACTAAAATTGAAAGAATTTTATACATAGAAGGAATATATACACATAATTTTAAGTGTTGTCAATTGATTTTCAAGTGTACTTGACCCACGCTGGGCGCCAATTGGAAATGCGATTACTTACTTATAAAAGGGAAAAAAACGTTATCAATAATTTCATAGTGCATGGAGAATCATGATATTGATTTTTAAAGGATTAAGGATCAAACATTCCCACTTATAGGAGATGGATTCTCATCATACTTGCATAATGCTATCGATTCAATTCTCATTAAATCCCGATTAAGCTTCCGGATCTATTTTTAATTTATCCAAAGCTTTAAGTCCTTGCAATCCAATTAAATCAATTCAATCCTGGTAGACTTATTTTATTTGCAGATATACAAGCATCCGTAACGAAACAACACTTACCTGTAGGTGATAAATGCAAAAGCTAAACCAACTAAACTGATTGAGCTTCCCAGCACAACGCCCAATGCAATAAGACTTCCTTGCGCACCCCATTGGGCTCCAAACGCATTCACCACTGATCCATTACCAGGCGGACCAAATCCATGAATGTGTCCTGTATAGAGTGTTTCCATCCTGGAAAAACAAAAACAATAAAACAAGGTAAATCACAAATGAATTTGCAACGACAAATTTGTTAGATTTGTTTTGGTTATAGATTGAAATGATTTTACAGGAAAAAAGGATGTTTTTACAGGAGCATGCATGATTGAGTAACATAATGCATTTCTATAAATTTCATATGGAATTTGGTAACATGATTTACGATACTTTGAAATGGAACGGTTGGCTTTTATTCAGAAAAAAGTTCTTAGACAAATCAAAGGATATTCCTGTTTTAATTTGCTTGAGTGGTTTTTGGTATTCTTTTGAGGATAAAGTCAACGATTGAAAACTTTGTGGAATATTAAAGAAATGAAAGAGATTGAATGACGGTAGTAATGTTTGTACATGACATATCAATTTTGCTTAGATGGCTTTCTTTCCAGCTATAAAATTCAAGCAAAGCAGGGAACATAATTTTGGTGGACTGTGGAAAATCATCTGCAATTTTTGTTGCAGAATTTATCTGGGCAGAAACATACGTTTGCCATCCTGAAATTCAAATTTAAATCTGCCAGAAAGTCATTCGTATGGACTAGACAATCGTTCCGTGAATATTTTCACGATATTTTTTACTTTTTCATTTACGGAATGACAGAAAATGTTTTCCAAACACTCAACATGCATACATAGCTCATACACCCTTTTGATCGGGAAATATTGGGCTCTAGAATCATGAAAAACCCACTAAACTTCAAATGAATCCGAGCGTATTTCCTGAAGGCTTCAAGGCATATCATATAATCTCAATCGTAGCATAATCTCTCAACCAATTAAGTTCAGTTCAATATACTTTCATATTTCTGGATGAAAAGCAGCTATATCGTCCAAAATAACATAAACGCCTCCTTAAAAGTTCAGAGTTCAATGATTCGGAAACTTTCTATCCCGCTACTCTTAGATGTTCTAAGGGTATCTTCACTTACCCCTTGAGTTAATAATAGCAACGAAAAAGCATTCCAATCGGTACGTACATATATCGAAATTAATTAAAGTGCTTGTACATTTGTTGCGTCATTTAGTGGACAGCGACATTTTCCTTTTCTTTCACACGAACTGGCACGACGATACCGTACAAAAATGTTTACTTAACAAAATTCCAGGAGAAGGATTTATGATCCCAAGAGGACAGGAAATGAAGAGAACGTTGGTGGAAGGTACGTACTGGAGCATCGTTTCTAAAATATCTGCAGAAGTTTCCGTTGTTAAAGATGGTAATTATGCAGCATTCAGAGAGGATCGTGTTTGGTAAAGTCTCGCTTTGAATAGAAGACAATAGCATTAGAGGTACTTTAAGTTGTATTCGTACAAAAAGATTCCATTAAATAGAGTATCTATTGAAAAATATCGGTTGAATATTCTAAAGTTTCTAGGAATTATGAATCTAGACTTAATTTGCATCCTTATTTGATGAAGAATGTACAGTATTGTTATGGTTACCTGTAATTGAATGTTTTTACAATCTAAAAGGAGTGTATAGTACCGAATCACCGTTAAAACAACAAAAGCAAAGCTTTTGGGCAGATTTAATATTCATGGATATAAAACTCAGTTCAACTAATAAATTGAAAAATTGTAAGAAGAGAAAGCATTTTAAAAAAAATCACTTCACATTTCAATCTTCAGTTTCTAAATTAAATACTACAATTCTCACCTGAGGCTGCTTATTCTCATCCTAGCTAATCTACTTTTCTGTATAAATACAAATCAGAAATTCAAAGCTCCAAAATGCTAATGAGTTGACCACCTCGTCCTTGTTTCCATCATCTTCCTAAAAGATCTTCGACCTTTTGAAACTACATAGTCTCATGCCCTGAAGGCTCCAAGAATGAAGGACTACACTTTGATTCTGACTCCTTCATATGGCCTAAGGGATCATCCTCTAACTTTTTACCAATTGCTTAAATTTACATAATTTATGGAACTCTGAAAGGCAATCGGCAAGGAGTCGTTGGCTGCTATTTGTTGGTCTAGCGTTATCTTTATTTTTATTTTGTTTGTGTGACTTTTAATCAAGCTACTTAGATAGATGAATACCTGAATTGTTTTGAAGATAGAATGAAAGATGCAATGGAAAAAAATAAGAATGAAATTTATGTGAGGTGTAAGGAAAATTTTCATTTTAAAGACGATTCGCGTTTTAGAGGAAAACTTGTGAGATACAATAAATAATGATGAGATGATAACATTGTAAAAAGATTCAGATTGCATGTAAAGATATTTCCATAAAGAAACGATTGATAGTCAGGTGTTGAATGTTTTCAAAATAAAATCAGAACAGAAGTTGGAAATTGTAAATTCAAGAGTGTTTTAATTAGCTGATAGTCTTGGCTTGATACATTCTGGCTACTATATGTTTCGGTTATTAAAAAATTGCTTAAGAGGGGAAGTACCTTTAGAGGCCGAAAAAAAGGAATTTTTTGCAACTGATTTGTGGGGAAATGAAGACAGTTCTTATTAAATCAGTATAATATTTATTTTAAGGCGATGTTTGAGGTTGAAAAAAACATATTCTACAAAAGTGAAAGTTGAAAATTAACAACTTTTTCAAGGATCTTGAAAGCCATGTCGTCGCTGACGTCGTAAATTGCGTAAGCGATGCTGGCTGCAATTATTATCTGAAATCAACAAACCAAACATTTTCTTACTTGAGAGGGTTTTTTTAGTAGATAGACTAAAATATTTGGGAAATTCGAAAATTAACCCTTCAAAACAGGCTCACAAAAAACAAATTACGATTTTGACGAAAAATTTCGTTGTACTTCCAGCCAAAAATAGTCCAAAAATAATTTTTTGTCTTAATCTTTAGTCTATATAAAACAGTTTTTTATGCTCTTTAAAATGAATGCTAGATGATGAAAATCGATTCACTAGTTTTTTTATTATCACTTACGCAATGTTAAAAAACGTGGTTTCGAGAAAAGGCTGTTTAAAGTTTGTAGTCAAGAGAAAAAGAACTCGGCGCCAGGCACTTCCGGGATGCATATCTTCCACAATTTCGAAAATTGGCTTTTGAAACTTTGACATGATATTCTTAGGCAATATATCTATCGATTAAAACAATTTAAAAAAAATCGATTTTAAAAAGTGTCTAAAGGTACTTCCCCCCTCAATTCAGTTCTATGCAGGACTGCATACAGCAAATATAGCAATTTTTGAGGAGGAATTTCTATGAATTTGGAGTAATGAACTTTTCAAACAATGAAAATTCTTCTCAAATAAAGTGGTGCATAGCTTACTGTTTGAAATTTATTTAAAATCCTCTTTTTTACTCTAATTTTTTCGTTCTAAAGGCTGGAAAAAATTATTAAATATTAAATAAATCTCAGAAGTAATTAAAGATACACTTATTAATTATGGAAAGATTCCTTGATTTGTTTAAAAATTTGCAGTTTTCTGAACGTGTCACAAAATTTTTTTTGATAATAAAATTTCAACACAACAGCATTCTGGCCATAGCAGCAATCCTCTTCAAAAGCCATTGCTAAGTAAAAATTCAAAAAAAATATAAATTTATTTTTATTCCCTAGAATACTGTACATTGGCTGTAACTTATCGCACATACCTTGACTGCCATTAAACTGAGCATAAAGCCTTCATACATTTTCACCCATCCATATTACATACATATGCGACTCCCATCTACTTAGCACAACGTAACAAATACACACCCTTGCTAGCTTCACATTCATCCTGATTTCCATATTTCCTACCAGCCTCGTCCATTTAAGAGTAACATTAGCATTAGCATAACTGCAAAATCATACACACATCCATGCTCCACACATCGTCACAAAAACGAATAAAATGCAAAATACAAAATACAAAAAAAAATTAAATATGAACGTATATTCGTGACACTTTTACTACTCCTGCTTAAATACGAACAACATTAGCATTATGTCTGCCACATGCTCCTTGGGTTGTATCTCTAAAAGAATTTTGCTTTTATGATTTAAATTTTTTGTTAAGGCACTTCCAACACACTTTTATCGGGTTGATGTTGAAGAAAAAATCATATTAGGGGGTGGGGATAGAGAGTTGAAAAAAAGTAATCTCGAAATGGTGGAGTCGAGAGGTTGAAAAAAGACGAAAATTGACATTCCATTAGGTGCAAGTTTTCCAGTTCAGGTGAATCTATCACAAGGATTTTGTGTCCTGGAAGCACATTCATGTTAGAGGAGAAGCGTATCGGTTGAGTTGTTCGACCGAGAAACATTTTTAAGTGCTCACGTTCTACAAACCTTGTTAACGTATTGACACAAGTAAAATATTACGGAAAAGATTTCCTTCCGTTTTTATTTTGTGGATTAATTTGAGATTAAGGAACGAATGAGGAGCATAAGATGATCTTAAGGAATCGACAGTTTTTGTTGCGAATTTTTTCTCATGGTAGAGCTTCCAATTTATTGATTTGAGGTCATCAATGATAATACACTGTGCTATACCAACCATGCACCCTTAATTATATAATTCCCAACGAATGGCATGCAATGATAATCGCAATATCTTTCCATCAACTTATCAAATCGAATGCATTACTACAGACTAGGATGAGAGAAGAGACAGTCATCAAAATAGGTCAATTCATAAGCCAGTAGTAGAAGACATCCTTTTTGAGAGGGTTTTCTTGTTGGCACGTCAGCACGTAGCCAAGACACGGTATTCTGTAGTCACTGTGACTGCCAGGATGCACGATAGCATAGTCCCAAAGGCAAATATTATCCAATATCGGAAGCAAAAGGACGATTGCGAGTGCACCTAGTGCAGCGTGCATTCATCTATTGTGAGCGGTTTGAATTACGATCCACATTTGTTATTCATACACGCTTAAGTATCGTGGCATGTTTTATTCATACCGTGTTGAGGCAGTTTACAGCCAATGCAGACATTAACAGTTCGATTGATGGCCATTGCGGATTCTTTATTATTTACTATACATCGATTGAATTGCCAATTGGGACAGGGTGTAGAAATCACGGTAGTAATAGTGTCGTTATTGAGTCGTTTTTTTGCGTCTATAAGAGGTAGGATTTACTATAGGGTCTACCAATACGGACTTCCTTCTTTAAATTTAAATAAAACAAAGTGTGTGTGAGATATCATCGAAATATTTATTTCGTTGAATAGGCCTATCGATGTCATGTGGTACGAAATATTACATCGTTCAAATGTTCGGCTTCTCTGGGTGGCGGGCATCCGAAATGTCCAATTTTTCATGAATCTGGCGCATAAATCAGGCTAAATTTGACCGATGGCATGGATTATGTTGACTTTGAGGGCCACTGTGGTTTGTGGCTTATTTGCATAGACCTGCGACCTAAGAAAACTCCACAAAAAAGCCTAACTGGTGAAACCGCACGATTTGGATGGCCAGTTGTGGTCTGCGGAAGGCCGAGTTCTTGTGAGCGACGCGAAATCGATTACCTCATGGACAGCGGCGACGTTTTCGGCAGATCTTGCGTTTCGTTGACGTACGTTCTTCATTGGTTGATTGTTTACTGAACCAGTGGACTCAAATTTATCTACCATACCGCAAATAGTCCTCTTGGTAGGATGATTATGGCGACCGTAAAATGGCCGAAGCGTGCGGAACGTTGCCCGATCATTTTGATAAAACAATTTTATCATTTGCACGTCTTGCTGAAGGCTATATCCGTCCATAGTGGTTCGGCAAAACAGACTGAATAAATGACAGCCAATTTGACAGATATATCTTCAACAATATGGCCACCATCAACTGTCAGAGTTTGAAGTCCTTATTGGAAGACCCTATATATATATCTTAAGTACGAACTTCAAATAAAATTCATTGGAAATTCCAGTCGGAAAGTTTCGATAAAACGTGACAACTTCCACAATGAATATTTAGTATAAACGTTTCCAGCATTATAGATGTTTATTTCAATTCTAAGAAAAATATTCACTACGACATTTGTTCTATAATTTTATGGAAAAATTTACTAGGAAAAAATTCTAAGCTGTTATGTCTGGTATGGACATGAATTTGTTTCTTTCTTCCAATAGAAAGAAGTCAAATGGATAACAGACAATGAAACAATGTTAGATATTTCTAGATTGTGATAATGTGCTGGTATTCAGTTCTAATCATAATGAGATTCACGAAATGTTTACATCGAATTTAATAATAAATCTGATCCAACTCACCGAAATGTTATATCTGCAACAGACAAGACTTTCTATTGAACAGACTTTGTAACTAATATTGAAATGTTCAGGAATAAACTTTTGCGAAAATGAAGGCAATCTAATATTAATTTCAGTACATCTGAATGAATATTCATTCAAGAATTTCCCATAAGAATTTCAGTTGGTTGATTTTCGTTTAGTCTTTGCACGTGGTCGAAACCATATCTGTGCCACAAAATATCCTGAATGTAAATTGTGGGCAATTTACAGGCTTTGAATAGAACGTATTAGTATGAACAACCGCAACATCAAACGTGTTACTATACCGAAAATTTATCAAAGGAACATGACGTTCTAATTGAATGCATGTTTCATGGAGTCCTTTTGTTTGCGAGCAAGCTGGATAATTTGGATTGAAGTCAATGTGGTGTGGCCATAGATGTGTAGGTACATATTGTGGAGCTAATGTAATCAGAAACTATTACTGTGTAACACCAAAGCCTGGATAAACCTGTACAGTGTGCAATAAAGTGAAACTTTGATAATTCCAATTCGTGGATGATTTGAAACTCAAGGGAGCAATAAATTATCCAAGCTATTTTACTTGATAGTGAGAAACTACATCATTACAGCCCCCGAGCATTTCCAACATACCTTAGGAAGTGAAATGTTTAAGAATGAAAATGTTTGTTTTAAACTTTAATTCACACCAGTATGCTTTACATTTGAAAAGTCTAAAGGACGTTTGTCCAACAACAAACCCACAAAATGTAAAGAGTTTTCACGGGGCGAAAAAAAAATCCGCTCGAAAAACAAACTACAACTTGGCTGTCGCGTTAAAATGCTTCCACAAATATTTACACAAAATTTGCATAAAAGCATTTGCCATGTTTCCCGCAAAAAAAGAAAACACCACCACAAAAACGCAAAGAGAACGACCTTAACTAAGGGATGAATATTGTATGCGAGCATCACTTCAACCCCTAGTAGAGATGTTGTGTGTGGTCGGTTCGTCTATAAACGTATCCTCGATGCCCGTTCATTTTCAACAATTTTTTTCCAGGAGTGTAGTCTATCCAGCAAACTCGCCTAGTATAAGTTCTAAAATAAACACCTCCATCCAAAATGTCCTGCACTCTGTCACGGTTTCAAGTTCCACATCAACTATGTTACATGGCGTCAGGACATGAACCCAAGAACATTTATAACGACGTGCATTTAAAGTTTCAAATGGATAAAAAAAAACTTGGAGAATATTTAAAATTTTCTAAACTTTTCGGTTGCCGAAATGAAAAGTGTAGAATGTCATTTGGGGATCAAGACTTTTCGGTTGTTAAACTGAATTTTTGAGAAGTCACAGAGACACATTCCGAATTGTTACAAGAAAATTCGAGGATGAAGTCGGGAGGCAGGTGAATCTCATCAGATTGTATGGTAAAATTTTGCTGAGTTTGTCATATTTTGTGGCGAAAAAGAAAGTTTAGATTGTATCGTTAAAGGTGTGTCTTTCAAGTGGAGTGTATGGGATGGATGAATAAATTTGATGGTAGACTGTGAGTGTACGGGAATGATTACACCTGGACTACAAATTACTTTTCTATGATGCATTTATTCAGATTTAAAGCATGGAAATATCCAGAACGGAATAAGCTAGATTGAAATTGAATTTTTAACGGGCACGAGTTTGGATTTATTTTTGAATTTTTTAAGAAGACATATGTTAGGATGGTCAAATTGTGTTGCGACTTTGAGAGTTTGGACTGAATAACAATGAAAAACGATTGTTTTGATCAATTTTAATGATGCATATTGACAAAAGAAAGATCAAAGAGACGTTAAAGCCTAAAATAAGACTACTATATTCAAACAATTTCACTTTTGGTAAAGGTTAAGATTATGGCAGGAATATGCGAGTAAAAGGAATCGAAAGAAGGGGGTTCCCATACTACTATAGCATAAAAAGTTCGCGGCGGTCGCGTCCCCGTGAGAAGTTATGGGAGTTCCCACTAGCAAAATGGTTATTTTGCCTATTTCCAGAGATCATATGGAACTGGGTGAAAGTCTCCAAAGTGTTGCCTTTATTTATATTATATTTACGGTAAAAAGGACATTCATCAATTTTTCATAATTTTTTTCTATGTTTTACGATAAAAAATAATTATTTTATTTATGTATTTTTTTCGACTTAAAACAAGTCCAAAAATCAATACCCAGGTCAATTTTACAGTTTCATGTGATCTCTGGAAATAGACAAAATAAACACTTTTTAGTGGAGGAACCCTCATAATTTTTCATGGGGCCGTGACCGCCGCGAACTTTTTATGCTATAGTAGTAAGGGAACTTCCTTCTTTCGATCCCCCCTACTCCTGCTTCCTTCGGGGGTGGGGGCCATTGTCTTAACATTTACATCACTTTTTAAACTTTATTTTAACAATGGATTCTTTATGTTTGTTCCGATTTAGCACAATTTCTCCAGTTATGTGGAATGATCGTGAAGATAATGGCATAGCGTTTACGCTTTTAAATATCATATTTTTATTCTAAAAATGAAATTCCTTAAGGAAGAACACCACTGTAGGGGAAAAAATTAATTTTTTGGGAAAAAATCTCAAAAACCAAACAACATATCGAAGTTTGATAAAAAGATCTATATTGTACAAGTATTTGACATCTTCTTTGAATTTTTTCGGAACTTTAAAAAACAAAATGGCGGCTCCCTAGCATTTCTCCAGAAACGGCTTATTTTTTCATGGCTTCGCGGCCGGACCGTTTTCTCCTGAATTGTTAAGGTTATGGTTATCGAACAAATAATTGTCGGTAAAGCGTAATAACAGCCAGAGAAGTGCGTAGGATTTTTTTAAATTGATTTTTGACAAAATGGTGTCATTTTGAAAAAAACGTAAAAAAAACGAAAAAATACCCTCGAAAATTGTTAATAACAATTGAAATATGCAACATTTAAAAAAATCCTACGTACTTCCTAGCAGACAGACACTATTTTTGAACATACTGTAAAAATTTCAAGTAAATCGAACAAAAATTATTTGAGAAAGGAGTCCGGCCAGTTTGAAAAACGTTGTTCCGAAATAAACGCGTTTAAAGTTTAAGTTATTGAAAAATCATAAATAAATTTGATATACTTCTAGTCTGCAAAATACGTACTTCAACGTTCTCTGCTAACGTTCAACTAACAGAGCACGTGTACAGTTTTGGAAGATTTATATTTAAAATTGTTTTAAATTTCAATATCAACAGCGCGCGGGGAATCGCGCAGGGATACGTGCTCGCTCCGAAAGAGCAGTGAAAGGCGCCCAGCTAATTTAAAATTTCAAACACTTAGAGATTGTTCCACTATATGAAACTTTGCTACATGATTTTTATGATAATAAGGTATATTTTAGAGCAATAAAAAAAGTTTGATTTTTTGAAAATCCTACAGTGGTTTTCCCTCTTAAGACTCTTCTCACGTCCGACTGGATGACGCAAACGTAATTTTTTTTTAGAAATTGAAGGTGAAACCCACCTGTTCATTCCTCCAGGCAAAGCTGATACCACAACCGAAAAACCGTCATTCACATTTAAAGGTCCCATGGTAATTGCTTCCTTGCAAATCCATTCCAACCAAACCGACCGTCAATTAGCTATAAAAGAATCATTCCCATCATTACTAACTACCTCCCCCATAGCGAAACCTTCGAGACGATTAGACTACAACTTTACCTAAACGTCCATTATCGCAATAAATGTTAACATCATAAAAAGAAAGCTTTCCTTCCGTGGTCTACTTTCATTTTACTTATCCTTTCTGTGCGTATCTTGTGTCATTATCTATCTTTTCTCGGGTGGTGGCTATAAGAACGAAAATGATCCACCACTCGATTCAAGGTTGATTCCAATTTCATGGTGCAACAGATTAAGTCCTTACCTGAATGATTATTATTGGCATAATTAATTTTCTTTTTCTGCATGGCAAAGAAGAAGAAAAAAACAGTTTAGACGATGAGCCTATCTTTTTTGCTGTTCTAGGGATTGCGTCCTTTTTTTGCGAATGTACAGACATACGTATATATTTGATAGTCGTTTTTCTTCTCGTTTTACCATCATTCAGATGGAAATTTAGCTGCGACGATAGATGCTCAGTTGTCAGGACGAGATGGTTTTCTTAGAAAGAAGCAAATTGAAGCGACATAAAAGCAATCATCTAGATGAGATTCTTAAGTGGAAAATACTTTTTTTTTCAAGGGAAAATATTCAAGGATAATGATGGAGATGCAATCTGTATTTGGAAAAGATGGCTGGTGTTTGGCGTGATGAATACAATTAAAAAAATGTGATAAAGTTGACGATTAAGACTCAATATTTTGGGATACTGCCATAAAATTTTCACACTTAATTCAAACCAGAAAGATTCTAAAAAATTCCAGCGACATTTTCTTGATTTCACTTAGCAAGGATTCACTACTATAATACAAATACTGCAACTCTGTACTATATTCACACTGTTTTCAAGTTTGCAAGTCAGTTGAATAACAAATTTCAGATACTTTTCTTAGTATAATAGGATCCCCAGATAGCATCTGCAAACATTAAATTGAAACAAGTTCTAATTATAAAATCCTGTAATACAGTTGGTAACAAATGAATTTGTTGTATTAACGTTTGTTTGTTTGCTTTAAGCTTCGTGGAAAGCAACAAGCTGGTTTCTTGGTCCCTCGAGAATTCATATTGTATCAGCAAACTACGAAGCGTAATGCTCAGGATTAATATTTTTCATTAGCAAGACACAACGACCTGCAACGAAGTGGATCCTTTCTTGTTTAGCTTGGTTGTGGTTTTGCTCGTTAAACATATTGATCCAGACATAGTTATTTGTTTGGTTAAAGAGCTTTTCACTAATTGATTATTAAATGAAGTGGACTAGTCATTTTCTATTTGATTGTGTCTCCATGGATCCGACGAAAATCGATAGAGAATTATTCAATTTGCCAACTGGAGCATGCAAAATAGCAATTTAGACTTAAAGTCCAATATTGAATATAGCCACAAAGAGATATAGTTCCTATTTCAAATAAAGGACAGCATCTATCAATTTTATTTGGAAACATTTCTCTAGCAAACAATTGCAAATGATCTGTTAGGGTTAGGCGTGAAAAATCATTGCATAATGTAAAAGCTTATTCTGAATTGAATTAATCAAATTTTGAATCATTACATTCATTTATCAGGACAATAATAAATCATGTCTTCCATCTGAATTTCGAAGCAACTGTTTAGCCTTACAGATTGGTGCTGGCGCAATGCTATGTTCGGCAGGCTTAACAAGAAAATAAATGAACCAAAAATTTCAATTAGCTTTTCAGTTGGTTTGTGTTAACTGTACTTTTTTTTTGTTTTAAGAGAAAATTTTGGTGGAAAGAAGATAAATGGATTGGGAAATTATCATTTGATGATACTTATTTTCAACATAAAAATACACGAATGTAAGTGAACGAAAGCAATAATTCATGTCTGATAATATTTTATTTTTTCGAAAATAAATCTTTTCTGTTGTTGGGATTTGAATGAATCTCACCTTCTATCGATACAAAATGCTGTACTAATTTTCACATCACCATATTTTCCACTATCCTTCTTCAAGAGTACACCAAAATTTTCTGAGCCTTTCTAAAATAAAATCCACTCAAATTCAACCTTCTGGTCTCCTGTCCTACTTTCGTTCAAAGTGATAAAAAGTATGGAATAGCAATTTTGTAACGGAAAAAGTAAGGAACTGCAATTATTGAAACTTTTTGACCTTTTCCAATCCCATCAAGTTTAAGAAAATATACTGAGCAAAGCATTTTTGTCAAGAGTCCTCAGAAGAAGAAAAAACGAATCAGAAAATTATATGAAAAGCCATTGTATCCGAATTATTGTCGACATCTTTGATGTATTGCCACTTGTATAGTATTTATACAAGGATCAAATTTTTCAAGACTTTTGCAAGATTCGGTGCTATTTGCTAAGTGCAGAACAGCTACGATGTTGATGTGTTTTGAATTCAAGTGCATTTAACGTCCTAGTTTTGTAGATGGTCTTTGAAAAAAAAGGAATAAAATGAAAATGAAAATATAAGATCTGACGTTGAAAAATCAATTTTTTTCTATAAAAACCTTTTCAAGTGGTGGACTTCAGTCCATGAAAACATAATTTGGATTCAATTTAAGTCTGTGTGATCCAAGGACGATTTGATAGAGACATATCAACCTATCAACACAAAAAGTATTCTTTGTGGAAAAAATGTGAGCCTTTCAATGGTGAAAAGTGTGAAGAAGACATGAAAAATGACTAGAAAATTGGTTCTGTTTAAAATCAATCCCTTTGATGGTGTAAGATGAAATTTTGTTGTTGTTGCTCCTTGAAAATAATTTCTAATCTATCTTCTTTTGATATTATTTTTCGGATCCATCGATAGATTTTTACAGACTTCCTCTTGCTCAAAAATATAATAGTTGGCAGTGATATTTTAGCTTATGCAGATCTTCACGAGAAATATTGCAGGGAGTTCCTAGAATGATATTCTTTTTCATATTTTCAGGCCATGTATTTGTTTAAATCAGACACAACTTTCATCTGGACCAAGAAATACTAACACAAGCGATGATTTTTTTTTATCCTTTTGCGTAAATTTAATCTCGTGCCTACAATTCCAAAAGGAACGAAATCATGCATATATTCTTGGTTGTGAAAAGATTCAACTTGATAAATATCTGCCTTTTATAGTTTGTAAACATTTCAGCTTGATATTAATGCAAAAGGACACTAAAATTCATTCATAAGACCAAACAAACAAATAAACAACCAAACAAACCAGTAGTAACATCAATATTGCACTGACTATGGAAGAGAAATGACCAAAGATACACAAACAGAGAATGTTTTGAATATATAGCAAGCAAGCTTTAAAAGGACATCTGACAATCATGTAAAGTTCTTGTAGGGTTTGCCGTTTGAACCCAACAACTGACAATTCTTTCTACAAATTGATGGCTAGGCTAGGGTTGGATTTGTCGTCCTTTTCGTAGACAGTTAGGTTTGAGAGACTATTAGACTGACTGTTGTCTCTATTTTACAATGGAACAGTGTGACGAAAGCCTACTAACAAAATACTTCCTCACTTGTCCGCAAGCTTTATGAGTTTAGGCTTGGATGGCTCCCAATGCGTGTCCTTTTGCGTCTGTATGACAAACAAAATTTGTTATTGGGTGCATGAAGGATACTACAGTATGTGAAGGAATGTGTACCAAAGAAAAGTAGGTCTAAGAATGATGATCTTTTTTTTTCTCTGGGTAACTTCATTTCAGATAAGAATTTGACTGCGTTTTTGTGGGTTTTTAAAGTTTCCTGAAATTTAAGAAACCGATGGTCCTTTGAAAAGATTGAATTACTAAACTAGAAAGCACATATGAAGAGAGATGTATCCAGGACTCCGAAATATTGATAGGTACCAAGCATCTTTCTATAATGAATTATTTATGGTTTGGATTGAACACCTCATTTTTAGCGTTTTGTTTGTTTCACTTAGTCCTTCCTAAAGTTTATTCACTTTAAAAATACAACCAGTTTAAAAGACATATTTTCCAAATGGCATTATATTTACCTACAGCTCGTCCTTGTGCCAATGATCTCTTTAAATGA
This sequence comes from Oxycera nigricornis, assembly GCA_963942545.1. Lineage (NCBI taxonomy): Eukaryota > Metazoa > Arthropoda > Insecta > Diptera > Stratiomyidae > Oxycera > Oxycera nigricornis. The sequence continues at coordinate 106,971,321 of OZ012662.1, forward strand.
GAGCTTCCACTACAACTTTCCTTCCTAGAACTATTCGTTATCCTCTTATATGTTTCATTTGCTTAAACATGATTAATTCATTCGTCCTTCCACCGTATGTACCTTACGCATAAGACATGCACCTTTAAATAACATTCCGAAATTTTGAAGGATAATATCCTATTCAAGTGAAACATCTGAATGGAATCCCCGAAAAAAGTACGAACCATTTGGTGTTTAAAAAAAAATAGCCAGGATAAAGGCAGTAGCTGTTCAGGTTGAGATATATAGCTGTGGGTTTATCAGATTAGAAAAAGTCCTGGCTTTGTGCTCGCATTGAAGTCCTATCAAGTAAATTGTACCAGGCTAAGTGCTTAATAACCATTTAGGTGAATAATATTTGCATAGGAAAAGGCCATAAACTAAGCGCTTAACGATGCAACGGGCGAACATAATGTAGGTTGATTATAATAGGATATATTTTACAACAACTGCTTTAAGAGGATAGAAAAATAAATGGTTAATTAGAAGGTAAATAGATAGCTCTCATAAATTTGTTTATATGAGAATTATGGTCGAGTTGTTTTTTAGGTAATAAAAAATATTAAAAAACCGAAAAAAATTCAAATGAAAATAATAAGTGCGCGATAACATAGAGACGGGCACTTTGATGTCAACAACGATATTGTGCGCTAAATTTGTGCGAATGTTTTGATCGGAAAATTATTTTAATTTATATAATAAACATATTTGTGCAATTTTTAATGGAGATATTTTGAAAACTGCTGTCACTCTAACGATCTACAATTAATTGACACACTTAAGAATAATATTCATCGATTTATTCGTGAAATGGGGTCAAAAATAATCCACAATGTACTGCGAAATTGGATAACGAGGATGAGGCACTGCCAAGTCAGCGTTTTAAATAAAATTGTTTTTCGTAGATAATTGAAAAATTTGCTGTTGAATAAAGCAATAACGATTTATAAATATTCACCAGTCTAGTTTGAAAAGCGATTTCAAAAAGCCCAAACAAGGCTTAATTTGTAGAGACACAAGTGTTTGAAAAATTTCATTCTTTTCAAAATTTTGTTAATTTTTACCATTTGAATTTTTTAAGCAAAGATTTTAGTAGAAATTTCAATGATTTCTAAGTCGTTATTTTATTTGCAATAGTTTTGGTAATAGTTTTTAAAAATTGGTATAAAATATTAGTACTTTACTATGAAGAAAATAGTTTATGGTTTTATCAAAAAGTCTGAACTAATTGCATTCAATAAAAAATACATACATAGTTCAAAAAACACTTTATTAATGCATTCTATGCACGAATTACATCAATGAATTTATCATGAGCCAAAAATTCATATTTTCAAATCTCTGTTGGTAAATGTTAATCATTTTTCACTTCGTAATTGAATCCTAAGCTTGGCACTGTTGATATTAACATCACCACTTCCACCAATCAATGTCAAAAATAATCCTCTTATAGCATAGTTATCATTCTGTTTATCCTTTTAGCCTACATCAACCGCCAATCCCTCAACAGCTTAAGTAGAACCGAACAACAATAATAAATTCATAATAAACATCAAATATATAAACAACTTCACCCTTAGAAGCATTAAATAAATACTCTACTTTCAGAAGAAGAAAAAAACAACAATCATCATGTTCTTCCTTATTCAGTTTTAGCGGCAGGACCTCCAGTCGCGAGGTATTTTTGATTGTTGGCAAAAGTCATCAGGAAGCTCTCAAGCTACATTTACAACATGATGATGTTGAGAAAAGACAGAGTGGTGGTACGAAGAACAACAGCAAAAACACAACAACAACAACAACAGTAAAAGTCCTTTCGAATGTAACACATTCAGAGAAACTCTTCTTTGCTTATTTCCACTCAACACTCAAGTGCTATGTCCTTGGAATTGGAGGATGGCAATCTGCAGCGCAAGCAGTAATAATGCAGAAAAAACAACAACAGTTGTGGTAACAATATGATGGAAAACTTGTTCGTTGGACGTAATCTAATGTAATTATCCTTTTCCGTCTTTCACTTGATGGAAAATAATTTTTTTTAATGAAGAAAACTTAAGTTTTTAGCAAGCTCATCATATCAAGAAATTAGATCAACGTGAAAACTAATTTTGATTCAAAGACAGATTAGTCCTTTTGTGTATCTTTTCCAACCAATTGAATTCTTCGACAAGAAAAATCAATCAATTTCCAAGCGGCTTCCATTGGATCGGAGTACTTACAGTGTATACAAAGCAAGGTAGTATCCTTTTTTCCAACTACTTGCTTTCAAATGATAGCGAGAGCACGTGAGTGTTTTTAATCTATAGGTGATTCCCCCACGGATCTCTTACCACGGAACAAAATCCCAAAGGCATTGTATTGGCGGTGAAAGATCTACAGTGCATAGTAGTCTCCATTTATTCTGTAGTATCACTTCAATTGTTGTACTATCTATTTTCCGCTTTTATTGTATCAATTCGATTTATCCTTTTGGGGAAACAGAACGGAACAATCTCTTTTTACCTATTCAGCTGTCGAAGTTAGTTATCTAGCAATTTGTCTCGTACAACTTCACCGTTTCGAAGTAGAAGAATACACTGAAAACTGGATACAGGATAGGGACGCAACAGAAAATTTTGAATATCGATTCTTTGAAGATAAAAGTCAGTACTGAATAGCAACAAAGCTGAAATTCTGTAGCGTATTCATGGTATTTAGTGTACTTCAAATTAGAACTTCCTATTTGAAGTACCACTCTCTGAATTTTTTCTGGTCCCAAAATTCTTTTCGATGTTTCCGACAGAGATCCTATTGATTTCCATGGCTATTTGACCTATTCCTGTTGAAGAAAAATTTCCTCGTGTTACATGAAAATCGAATTGATCTAGGATTACTGCTCTGAACATGAAGGTCATCCAATTCGTATCTGACGCTCTCCAAGTTCAATTTAACAGTTAAATAAAATAATTACAAGAATTGTTATTGATCATCAATTTCGTTTGCTTATTTGCTTACTTATTTTTTTTTGGTTTCTCACTTGTGGTCCTTGAATATTGAATTATATCTGAATTTCCAATTTGTTTTGGAGACTTATGTTTGTCTGATTGTGTGATTTAATTAAAATGGATCTCAGGATGTAAATAGAATTAATGGAAAGGAAAATAATAAGATGAGCGTCATATGACATTGTTCGTAATCATGGTGTTTGCAATCAATTAATTTATTTTTAAATGATTTGTTTGTTGGGTACCGAATAATGATGGATTACGTGTGAAAGTTATTTCAAATAGATTAGTTGACTGGAAATTGAACGCATACATATTTTTCTATTTATATTTACTTAATTTATTGCAGACATTTCAAGTAACATGAATTTGAAAAATGAAGTCAATGTGAGTTGGTGCATAAAAATGACTGTTTGCCAACTTCAGAAAAGTTCCAACAACAGGTGTCAGCTGACACGCTTATGCTGTTTTTACGCATAACACTCATTTTTGACAGATGACACGTTTTGTCAGCAATGATTTCATGGTTTCATAAAAGCTATAATTTAAATTTTACTGATTACCTTTGTGGCTATTTAAAATGAGAAAGCTGTCAGTAAACAGGTGGGATTCCAACATCGCAAAAAAGCACTGCTAGATGTATGCTTCTAACAGAGATATTCCAATGACCAAAACAAAAGTAACAATCGGTAGAGAATCGTTTCATTAAAGATTGCGTGGACTATTTTGTACTGCGTTAAAGAATAATAGGGATTATGATTTAGTTCTTAATTATTATTTTAACTCAAGTTCCAGATATACTGAAATTGTTGAAAAATCGCTAAAATAACATCGTTTTACGGTTAGTATTTTTCCTTATCTTTTAGAGTTATTTAAATTCAAAGGAGCTTCCATGAAAAGCGGATAACTCATGTCATCAATGTTCTTATAAAATTCAATCCAAAACATTTACCACATAAGAATGTTTAGTATTTATTTTCCTTTCTAAAAAAACATACAACAAATCCAATCGAAACAACAAATGAATGTGGAAAATTCATAGATTTTTGTGTCAGAGTTGAACTCAAACATGTGGAAAATTTAATATTATCTGCTTTTATTGGAATTCCTCGTATGTACGCGTCACATATTGAACAAAAAGTGCCCAATCTGAACACATTTCCGCCTTCAATTCGAAGATGAAATACAAGGAAAAAAAGAATGTCTTAAGTCCTTATTCATTTTGCTCTCCTGAATAGATACGATGTCTATACATTTCTTCGTAATATAATGTGTTTTTTTTCGATTTCACATGCATATATTGTGTCGTTATGTTGTACACTTACATCCTTGTAGACATTTTGTTGGTTTTGTTGACTCAACAAAATGAGAATTGGAATTATTCATATATGTATATGTATATGAGCACAGAATAAATATCTACGCGTCCAATGCCAATGTCAAGTACGAGAAAATCGAATAAAAAAGAAACACAGTATTCGGTGACAATTTAATATTGGCATTATTAATGTTATGACCATCATCCCCATGCTGGATGCAAAAATTATACAAGCAAAAACCTAGCGATGCCAGACTTGTGGCAAGGACGAGACCTTGCGAAAACGGAGAAAGTTGGTGTCTGGAGAGGAGCTTATCGTGGGAAGTGTTATTGAACACATAGATAAATTAGAAAAGTATGTTCGTTAGCTCTTATGCTTGAAAGGACATTTGTCTTTGTCTGGATTACAAAATTAGCAGATTTATGTTTCGTATTAATGACGATGATACCCGTTTCGATATGAATCTTGATTGTAATTAATTCCACAACATCATACACTAACCGAGAAACAATTAATTTTTTGTGTTCCAATTTTAAAATTGTACCAGCAAATGGTCCGTTCCATCGAAGTTAATTAAAATTTTCAAAGGATAGTTGAGAAATGATGACAGGAAGTCAGTCATATGTGCATTTTATATGTTTTTGAATAAGAGTGAATATATTAATCTTAGTATGCAAGTTAAAGTAAATTTTCAAACTGATTTATATTTTAAAATAAGATTAATAAAGAAGCATCCTACTAAAAGTTTGTTGGTTAAGCGCCCCGACATCCACTACAAACCATTCAAACATTTTTGATTCCGTTCGCCCCTCTTCAAAATAACTTTATATTGTTTCTGAACCACAAAACTTGCTCTTGTAGAATAATCGAGTTAAATTTTCAAACAAACGCTTCCATCGACAAAGCATCCTCAACAAACTTTGACCCCCACCCCCCCCAAATATATTTGATTACTATACCGGAAAATATTGCTAAATGAAAATCAAGTCAAGTGAACACGAGCAACAGGAAACTATCTTCGAACTTTCTCGACGTTCAATTTTAGCTAGTTGAATGGAGATGGTTTCAAAGGACTTTGAAATAAATCGTAAAAGTTTACTCGATTACATAGCCAACATTTAATCGGAATAAATCAACATAAAGTTTCAGCTGGTCCTTGTTTTATCTGCCTCCAGTTTTCGGGGAAGTATATCGTAATGGATTTTACAGGGAAAATTTATTGGGTTGTAAACGAACGATTAAGAAACCCCGGAACTTATGAATGGTTTAATGTTCATCATGTTTTCCAATAGGGGCAAAATAAGATATAAAATAAGGAGTATTTAAGTAGAAAATAAGGTTTATTTTTCTGTTCCATATGTAGAAAATTATATATCAACAATGAAATTTAATATCCTACTACTGCTAAAATCACTAATTTTTCAATTTTAATTGTAATTGCAGTCTCAATAAGCTTTCTTTCGATACGCAATAGATAAGCTATGGCTAATGAAAATGTTATTTCACATATGCCACTTTATGTAATGTAGAGTTAAACCGTTCCGGAAAACACGGTTAGAAAATAGTCAATTCGATTTGTTTTGCATATGAATGTAAATGAGACTTATTGAATGATTCCTAGGAAAATTGTTCAATTATCCTTTCCTAGAAATGAAGGTAGCATGTTGTGTTGAAAGAAAAGGATTATTTTCATTTATGTATCCACTTTTAAAGCACCCAAACAACATGACTTACAGAATATCTACGACCGTATTTTAAACCGCTCAAAACCATTTAACTTATTTTTTTGGTCACAATCATTTCAAAAATGTTATCAAATATGTACACCCCCCAATCCTTGGCTTTTACAAAATAAACATTTTCCCCCAAAAAAAATTTCACACAATCTCTTCCTATTTCCAGGGAAATATATGCCACAAGTCATAACGAAAATCGAAGCCATAAATATTTTATATAGCCTACTAAAATATTAAGATCAATTTCCCCATATAAAATATGTGCACAAACACACACACACATGCTATTATCGATGATGTGCTTGAATCCGAGTGTTTGTATGTGTTCGTACAAATTTTCCAAGATGATAGTCCCAGCCAAAAAAAAAATGTATATTATTTTTTCAGTTGCCATTCAATATGTATGGCTTCTTCTGAAAATTTGTCAGGCAATAATATTTACGACTGAATGGAAAAAAACTTCGGTGGATATTTTTTCTGTTGACTTTTCTACCAGTTTTCCATCTTCACATTTTGGTTTATGGATATTTTGCATGGTAATTCTCGTTGTCAGTTTTATTTGTAAGATATCCCAACTTTATAGGGACATTGTTGTTGTGAAAAATTTTAATTGTTGCTGTAAAGTTAGAGTTTATGATTTGTCGGGAGTATTAAGGAGATTAAGGCGAATGGCATTGGGCTTATGTTGGAAGGATAATGAATTTTGATGATGTTCATCAGTTTGTTTGTGGCCGTTCGTTATTTAGGATTTTGAAATTTTATGTATTTGTATGGGCAAGATACTTTGGTGGACTGCTGAAACAATTGGGGACTTCATTTGGTCTTCAAATCAGAATGTGTTACATTTTCATGCGAACTGTATCTCAGATATTTTTCCGCTTGGTTCAGGCTACGTTTTATCTAACCGTACAGAGATCAGTAGTGCTCATAAGCTCTGACTTCAGAACATTTGTGAATTTTATTAATTTTATTCTAACATAGAAGGACAGAAAACCGCAAAATAATATTCCTGAAAATTTTAAAGTGATCTCCCTCTTGATTTAGGGTTGGTTTCAGTTGTGTGATATGATGTGCAGATTTAATTTAATTTTATTATTGTCTGTAAAAATCAGTGCAGATGAGTTCATCAATTTCTTTTACACATCCTTAACCACCTACTTTTGTATTGTAATGAGCCCAATGTGAACGCTTCCACGGAGACACCGAGAATGCTGCCACTAGAATGATAGTCACAGTTGACGGTAACTCGAATCACTGGCGTGGGGTCACAGCTGTGGAAGAATTTGATCACATGGAGTCAGAAAGCAAACGTTAAATGAACGGCCTAACCACGCTTATTATGCGGCATCGCACGCAATAGACCATATAAAAGAGGCCGTAGCAGTTATATCCAATGAATAGTGAAGTGAAGTGAACTGAACTCATGTGAGCTACAGGGAATGTACAGACATTGTTAAACTCCATTTTCATCGCGTTTATTTTTTTGTCACATTATCTACATGGTATTGTTACGCAATGGCACAATCGGTTTAATCGTGAAAAACGTGTTTTAGTAAAATAGAAGGCAATTTTTTTTTAGTTTAATGAGGATGCAGTTGGTTTTTTCAGTTCGGTATTTTTTGTTAATTTTACGGTAACTTGAACTTCAGGGAATGTGCAAGAGCAAAGACTAGATGAAAACTAACCGTATTTATTCTGCACTTAGCTAGACTATCAGGAATCACATCATCTTGTATGCGAGAGACCAAAAGAATTCCTCTGAACAACCCTAAACGATAAATTCTTTTAAATTGGCCCGCCCCCATAGAAATTTAGCCCTGGGCTTTGAAAATTCTTAATCTGGCACTAAAGCTAGGAAGTAACATCTTAAAAATTGGATATTTCACTGAGCTCTTTGTAAAAATAAGAATTTTCCGGTTAAACATAAGCGTCCACTATATATTTTTACCCACGTTGGGCGCACTATGAGACTTTGGTATTTCAATCAATAGAAAATGATTGAACAATTCACTATTCCTTTTTGAGACAATTCTAATATATTTTTATTGGGTTTGTTCTTCAAATCGATTTGAATGAGTTTTAAAACACCGTATAATCCCGTATCTCTTTATTTGGGTTTATTCAGCTTCTCAATATCCATTTATCGCCATCAGGACGATAAACCTTGAAGTCAATTCAAAAAAATTGCAGTGATATCAAAGAAAATCTCCGTTCAATTAACTTCGTATCTATAGGATCCTTACCTGTAGAAAAATTTCAGGGACTCCCAAGTATTTCATTATCACAAAAAACACGCATATTCCACACTTTAGAAAACTTTCAATGTGTATCCAATACTGAACGATGGACGGAGAATGAAATTGAAGTTTCTAAATCTTTATCCGTTTTCGACCATAAGAACACCTTTCTGCTTCATTTAATCCGATTTAGTTTTCATAGAAAATTGCTGCCATTTGCGCTAGTATACCGTTTAAGGACAAGTGGTAGTAGTTTTTTGTTGGTTTTATGAGAGGATCGATTTTATTTTACATTTTTCTCATTTTTGGTAGTTTGATAGAGGAGGAAGAGGTTCATTGTAGTTGTTTAATTATAGATCCCACCTACACCTATTTGCGTTAAAATACCTTTGCCAAGACGTACTCGACTAGCCTCACTTGTGTTGTCTTTGTTTTTCACCTTGCTATTGAAAATGTGGAGATGGTTCGTGGATGTTTTTCGTGGAGGACGGAAGGATTTTGTGAGAATGGAATAGAAAAGATTTTAAAATACCAAATGAAATTTAATCAATGAACGGTTGAAATATGACCATAAATACGCAATGAAAAGATTATTTTCAATTCTTATTCTTAATGAGCAAGGGCGCTTTGTTATTAGGTTGATGACGCACATTAGTAACTCGTTGATTTAAGTACTGATTATTTTGTAGGAATATTTTATTTATACTGAATGTAATCACCAGATTATTTCAATAGAAAGGACATGCATATTGTTGCATGCAATCATCACAAAAGAATGATTCATAACGGAATTGTCCAAAGTTTCAAGTTATGCGGCATTCAATTCAATTTCTAGATAGCCTGCAGTGGAAATTCAGTTGCGTGCCTACAAAATAGGAAAGCCTGAAGCACTTGGAAAAATCGCGTGCACCAAGTAATATTCATTAGTATCCGAAATTTTCTTCGCTATTGTGTGTCTTAACGACAACTACAATTTCCTACAAATACGCCCAAGGTTAATGTCAAACTATGAGTTATGTTTTATCCTTAATTTGTTTGACATGTATCTCATTCAATTTAAGATTCTAAAAATGTTTTCAATTACCTTCCAATCACCACCACTTGATGTAGCACCGTGAGTCCTGATTTGAATTAACAAAAACACATACGATCTATACGTGTTGCTTTAACAAATTTGAGCCGCGCCACCAGTCTTTAAGCACATAATTTTCCAAGCGCTTTCCAACTACATAAATGCCAAGAAATCAACTTCAACTTTTCACTTTCACTGAACCTCACAACGACATAATATGTAGCACAACCGAAACTTGTTTGCACATTTCAAGGGAAGCTTAGCTTGGCGCCAAGGATAACGACACACAAACTGTGCTAGGACATAGAAATTAAAACAGTACCAGTTGTGACATAGCAGAAATTTACGAGCGTCCTTTCAAATTAGATGTTAGATACTAAGCGAAAAACCCAAGGCTAGATTCTCTTTAAAGTTGGACTGCTTTCGAGCACGTTTCCCAACGAACTGTTCGTTTGGGTGAAAGGATATTGGCAGGGTTGTTTTTGCGGGTTGGGATAGTAAAGTGGAGGAGATGGGTTTGAAGAGGAATGCGCAGGTCATTGATGGCAATTGTGAATGGATGGACCTGAGCTCAAGACTGAGTGAGAATTGGGAATAGTGTTGAATCGAGTCCTTTTTGAAATTGGAAATGTGACAGAAATACTGACCTATGAATATCATGTGAATGGTAAAGTGAAGCCTGTTTTGGTTGGTATTGTGTTGGTGGATTTCAATTGGAGTTGATTCGGGAAGGTCAGGAAATATGGGTTCAGTTTGTCAAAAGCTTAAATATGGATTCTTGGTTCTATACAGAGAATTTCAGTCTTGAAAATGGGTATATTGAAGAAGTTGTAGGAGCAGATAAATGCTATTGATATGCTGATGTGGTTTTTACTCTAAGAATAAATGAAAATATTTTCTGAAATTATCTGAAAATTAAAGGTCCAACAATATGTTATTTAAATACCATCGGTAAATTTATTAACCTTGCTAAGAAGCAATTTCTTTCACTACAAAAATTTCCAAATTATTTCATCTCATATTAAAGCCTTGCCTAGTCCAAGGGTATGAGCATTGATTATCACATTTGATTTCGTATCTGGCATAGTATCAGACGTAGTTGTTCAATTAGAAAAATTAAAACTATCACTAAAAACTTACCTGTAGATCGAAAAATATCATCCTTTTGGTCAAAAGCATTGACAAAATGTGAATCCAGGTTTATTTTCAGAATTTCAAAAAGGTATTTATTTCTGATAGGACATAAATGAGTAATGGATATATTTTATTTGATCAACCGATTTATATATTGTGTGGCATAGCTTTAAAATACAACTCGATTTGCATGAAATGTGTGAGATTCATTAATTTCAGTCAGTCGTAGAAGTTTTTAAGTTCCCACTGAATGTAATTTGAATTGCTGAATAATTAGAAGGGCTTGCTTTGTATGATAGTCAGACACCCTTACAAATCTTAAAACCAATGGATCGATGATATTTGCCCTAGAAGTGAATTTAATCAGCGTGCTACTCACACCAACTGTTTCAGGCACTTTATGGTTAGTGGCTACATCCTGTTAATACACTGTACCGAACAAAACCTCTTCACGCCGCTCGATCTACCCAAAATATTGCCCAATCCCAACCACATCTACTATACTTCTAAAAAAAAATTATCGACCACTCATCCTAAATTCTATTTTCAATCAACTGACCAGCGTTACCACACTCCACACAGTCAAGGGTCCTTTGCCAGCATCCCCAAAAAGTTCATACTACAGATTTAACGACCGTGTCCGTTATTTCACGCACCACAGCACCTATTACATTCCTTTCTGCATGCCATAATTCGTTCATTTCCACCCTCAACACATTGAACATTAGGCGGGTGGCAAGTGTTGGGTTATTTCAGTGGCGTTTTGTTCCTGTTCCGAGTTGCTACCCCCAGAAGTCATTTAGATGTATGTAAGCATGTAGGTGGGTGAAGACTGGATAGCACGGCAGATTCTAATGGGGTCTTGGGAATGAACTCGCAGACGTTCACATCCATATCTATTGGCGATTGGAGTATAGCAGGGATAAAGTCGATGTTCGCTTGAATACGTTTCGTCCGTGCAACGTAATTAGTGCGAAATCAGTGTCGAAGTAAAACTATTTTCCATGTTTTGCCCAAGAGAAATAAATCTAATTCGTGTCCTGTTTCAGGAGCGTTTCAGTCATGTTTTGGATGAATACGTACGAGAAATGAAATGATGAGATGGAAACATGTGTATGTAACGGCTCTATGATTGATGAGGGTGAACTAGGATCTTAAACCTCTCCGATCCATGGCTGGCAGCTTATGAAGTTGTAGCGATGGCATCAAATCAGCGTAATTAAGGACTGACTAGTATGCTCCCAGGTTCAATTAATGTATCTCGATTGGGCTGTTTTGTGTTGAAGCAGATTCAGATTTAATTCAAGGACAATGAAAGATTCTCTGCAAAAGTTCCTTCTAAAATTAGACCACGAGCTTTTAAATGAAACCCTCTCGGCACTCATATCCTTTTTATCTTCCCGACAGTACCGAATACTGCATACAATATCAATAAGCTGGCAAACAGCTTCAACCCCATATAAAATCAACTTTATCCATAAAACTTAAACTTTTGCACACAACACCGAAAATCCGATATAACTTTTGGTATTTATGATTATAGCAAACATGCATGGATTTATGAATGTGTGGGCCAAAATTTGGGGATTTCATTGGCCGAACACATGTCAAAAGTTAGGGATAGTATTAAGAAGTAGTATGTGTAGTAGCAGGGAATGGTTCATCCAACATTTCGAATCAGCATGGAATAACAATTCGGTTGGATTAATTGCTTTAGGAGTTTATGGAGTTTGGATTTTGGTCGATGTATTCACGTTTGAGAAGTTTCGGAATGTTGCGATGAAGCGAAACAGTAAAATGTGTAATATTAACATCGCTACGACTTTTATGGATACTTGTAAAATGTTAAAGGTTTGGATTTCATGTTAGACACGTTTCAGCGTTTTGATTTTAGCTGAGAATTGATTATTTTTTCATGTAGATACTAAAACAAATGCGATTCTTGTTTTTATTTACGGTATTTATTCAATTCATTTCTAAAGCCTCTTGTTTCTTTGAAATGTTGCAAATTTTTATGAAATAAGACACACAAACTTAATATTTGATTACACTCAATCAGCGCCCAGCGTGGGTCAATACTCATACATAATTCAAATTGCAACCTTCAATTATGTACCAAACAAAGCAAAAACTCTGATTGGGTTGTTATTTTAACAGCTTTTATTTATCAGAAAATTGCATTACCACTAACAGAATTTACATAATGCAAAAGCTTCTCTGCAGACGGATTTCTTCCTATATATAACACCATCGACAACTCTAGTTTTCACTTCAAACAAACAACCTGCGAACGTTCTAACGTCATTTCTTATTTGCCTTTTAAATTGCTTCCCAAACAAACCACAACAAAGCTGTTATTCTTTCAACTTCGTTACATGCATACTACGTCGGTGTCTGTTGTAGCCGGTCACAAAAGGATATGTGGTTTCTACTCTATTGTCCTTTATGGCTAACAAAGACAACGGCAAGCATACCAACAACATGGACACTTGGAAATCAGTTTTGCAAATGGAACCATTAAAAATGCCATGTGCTCCGACCAGGTGTAGGTTGTTTGATTGTGAAGTAAATATTTAATTTCTTGATTGAATTTTTTTACAAGAACTTCGATTAGTTGGATAAAAAACGAAAGTTACACATTGATGTTACAAATTTATTATGTTTTAGGTTGTAACGGTGAGATATGATGGCTGTTTTAGCTTTTTAGCCAGAGTGTGGTGCGAAATTGTATTTTATCGGTCACATACATTGTTAAAACATATTCAAAGATTTTGCAATACTATTTGAGTCAAATATAAAGGCAGCATTTTCAATCATTTCACTGATTGTCTAACTAACGACAGAGACCAGAAACATTTCTAGCAATCAACAGCTGTCACCTACATCAAATGTCATTGAAAATTTATTGCTGACAACTTTGACATTTAAAAGCCACGTCTCTCTGACAAAATCGAAAAAGAACGCAAACATTCCCAATCAGAGTAAATCAATGTTTATTGTATCATTTTTTATTTTTCGATAACTAAACTTTATTTACACTTGTTCACTGCCTTCGCCAAAACGATCCGTTTGCCATTCAACCCGAACATTTTGACATAAAAACGCAATTTTCCTTACGTCATTGTGTTTCTCCCGATCCTGTTTAAACACACGCTGAAAAGAAAGATGTAGAGGCCAATAAATACACATTTTCCAATTTATTTGAATGATACGCCTCAAACGTGTTTCACCCACGTATTACATATTTCGCGAGCAAAATCCCCAAAAAAAATTCATGTAGACATGGTCCAAAAAGGATGATCCTGCTCTCATATCCATTCATTTCCTTTTAAGTCTTTGACTTGAATATCTCAATCAATATTATATATATGTAGAGAATAAAGAAACCTGTCAAATATCCTTTCCTTCATCATATACATATGAAGCCCGATTATAGTCACATGCATGCATTGATAGCGATATGGGAGATGCGACGTAGTTATCGCAATAAAATGAAGCTGAAAAAAGGATTTTGTGAATGAAAGATTATCCAGATTGGAAGTGGATGGGTAGGATTGTGTGTTGAAAGAGTCATTGCTCTATGAAGCATGAGCAATAATGTGAATAATTTCATCTAAAATGGGAGAATGTAATTTGCATATGTAACAAATAGAAGCCAGTGACAATGTCCTTGACTTTGAATAGGTTGTTTGTGTTAGGAGCAGATATTGAATAAGGGATGTTGGGCGTAAAAAGGGCTTTGTATGGTGATCCTAGCTACAATATTACTTTTTCATGATGGATAATAGATCCTTGAAATTGTTCGAAAGAAGGCATTTCGTAATATTGAAAGATTGCAAGGTTAAAATGTGTTGGATTTAAGAAGGACTAAGCTAATAAATAATTTCATGGATCATATTGTTGTTGTGTGATGTCTGGTTCAAGAAATTGAAAAAACTTTCAAAGATCGTTTTCATAAAGCCACACAAAATGTTAGTGATTTGACGTAAATTTTCTGACCCAACAAAAATTATCCTGTTTCTTTTTGAAATATTATTTTTCGACCCAGACCCAGGTTCGAATATTACCAGAAAACATTTATATGTCTTCTTTAGAAATACACTCAGGCTTAGTAATGGATTTGATTTATTAGAAAAATGTTCCTGTTCCGTGAAAAAAAATCCTTTTGTTTTGTAGCAGTCAATAAAATAAAATTGGGCGGGTCGGGAAACATTTTTTTATTCGGGAAATTTGATTGTTGCAATATTTTGTAGGAAAATAATTTTAATTAAAATAAATTGACTCGATAAACATTTATCACATCCAGAATATTTTTTTTGAGCTAGATATAATTATTTGTGATCCAGAAAATCTATTTTTTTATTTGAAATCATTTTTTAAGCTTTTCAGCCTTATTCAGTTTTAAAAATAGTAATAAGCAGACGGAATTTCAATCGAGTCAATCATTATCGTTCTTTTTGAAGTGCATTAAATCATTCTTATTTTATTAAAACTGAACGAAATAAATGTGCTAAGTTGCTATTCATGGTTTTACTTAATTTTTGAGTCCTCAGTGGTCACCATAAATCTTTCAAAAAACGAAAAAAAATTGTTCAAAAAATTTTGAAGTTGATAAATAACACAAAACAAAAAAATTAATATTTTCTATGTACGAATAATTTAGGATTTGTTTGAAACGAAAGTAATCGTTGGAAGTAGATCATCAAAAACTTTGGAATAAAAAGAAACAATCCTTCACGTTACTACGTGCTATACTCAGCAACACCCAGAACGACAAGAACACTAAACTTTCATCACACTTTCCCTCGATTCAGCCATCCCCAATCTCTAAATATATTTGAAAAGTTTTCTGGCAAGAACTGTATTAAAAATATTTTCCATCCTTCACTGATTCACCGGTTTGACCTCACCAATATACTATACATATATAATCTCGAATGAGGCGAATCCAACCCCTTTCTGATGTGGTTACGTACTTGATCCGCTGCCAAAGTACTAATCTCGAATCTCTGTCGTGTTGGGGTTGGAGCAAAAATCCATACACGACAAGATATGCTTTCTACTCCCTGGTCTGAAGGTCAATCGTTAATCAATGAATGAAACAAATCCGTACACGTAGCAAAAATCGATATTTTCGAACAGTTTGGCCAAAAAGGATTCGAATATATCATCATGATCCTGGAGAATTGAAGGGCAGCGGTCAAGGTGGTGTGACATGCATTTGTGATGATTAGCAAATAAGAAGGATTGGATGGAATGGAAATGGATGCAATGGCGAGCACTGGAAAATCATACTGTTTTTGGCGGTTTGCCAAGAAATAAGAAGCAGTAGCTGCGGTTGAGATGGCAAGGCGCAGCTCTGAAATATCAAAGAAGGAATGCAACATATACATATGTTTTTTTCAACTTCTAGGCCAACCGCAAATGAATGGAGTAATTTATGGATATTTTTTCGGGATAACCTCCAGCTTAACTAATCAGCCAGCTGCTACTTAAGTAAATATTACAGGTTTTAAGGGCTGGGTAGCTTATGCAATATCGTTGAGAGGACATATATCGAATCAATTGTCTTTCGAAAGAATTTCAAATCAACCACAAATTTGTTTCCTGAAATTAAATTTCGATCGATAGAACCAATAACATTATCTTCCAGCCCCACAAAATTGATGTAGCTACCTTTCCAATCGCTTTCGTAAGATATATCGTTTGAAAACACCCTCAAGCATCCTTTCTTGCTACTATTCTTTAGCACTTTGCATAACATCAATTGATTTCAAATCAATATCTTAGGCAAACCTATCAAATGCACGCTTAAACGCTGAAATATGTAGATGAGATTAAAATGTAACCAAATACACGACTTTTTCTGTTTTCTCTCTCTCCTTCTTCCTAGAATCCTTTACCATTGAGAGATTTATCCTTAGGCTGAATTGTATTTGTAGGTAGGTAGAGCACCACTCAATAGCAAATACAAAAACAATCAATTCAAGAAGAAAAGGGTTAAACTTTACAGCATGCTTAATATTTCATGCACATACCTTAGTGAGATTTTTCTCCTATTGAATAATTCAATCAATTTTATTATATGAACGTTGAAGCCATTGTGAAGGGTAGAAAAATTGATTTAAAGGAAGCCAAAGGATTCCATTTTCTTGAAAACTTATATTAAAAATTCAAGGGGTTATTATTTGATTTACTGAGTTGTATGAATTTGAAAATTTCCTTTAAGATGGTTTGGTATGGAAAAATATTTTGAAATTGATTTTATAGGATCGTCTTCAAACTTCTATGAGTAATTATTGGAAAAGTGTTTGGAAATAAAAATTAACACTTCATTGAAGTTCTATTCTTCTTGACAAAGAAAAGGCTTTTAACATCACTTCAAGGACTAAATGTTGAGTCTATGCCAAATCATTGGATCAGAAACTTTCTAATAATCACTACGAACACAACCACAACACTTTGGCTAAGTGACACCAGAAGTCAATTAACACTTCATCTTCCATCTTATATTTTCACTCGTATCATTATCCTTTTCTTTAGCTTTCCTTAGAACACTTTTCTTCACAATGGTTAAGCCCATCTCAAACGCAAATTGAATCTCTTCGAGCATCACACCCAAAATTTTACGAAACTTTTACAACTTATTCCTTCAAAGGATATAATTTGGCCGAGAGAAAACATAAAGCTGTTTTCTAGATCACTTAAGTGAACATGAAGGCGCGGGTGAGTTAATTACCGGAAGGGCTAATGAACAATGGGCGCGGCTAGGAAAACAGATTCTTCATTTCAGGTTGCTTGAAAGAAAGTGAAAATAAAGTAAGTTGTGTTGTGTTCAGTCACCGTTGACGAAACAATTTTCCACGTTCACTAAGTTTTTCCCACTTCAAGTAAATTAAGTTAAAAATGAGGGGAGTCATTTTTGAAAATGTTGGCGACTGCTAAACGGACCTTTTGTTATGCTGCACTGATGAAATTTTGAATTATTTTTCACGCTTTTGAGCACTGTTTTCAGGTGAATTATATGGATAAGGGTTAATAAGTTTCGTGAGTTTCATGGGATTGGAAAATTATCGCCTCAAAGTGGTTGGTTACAAAATTATCAAGAAAAGGTGTGGATAATGAGGGAAGTTATGAAAATGTTGTTAATTCTTTTTGACTTTGTGGAATTTTCATTGTGATTATAGAATGAGAACTCATGAAGGATTAGGAACACTTTTAAGTAAAATTTTTCAAAAATATTATAAAGACAAGAAAGCTAATAGAAATATTCCGTATTATTTATTGAGTAGACCAACATCCATAATGTTCAAAAAATTTCCTGTAAATCTACAAAACAATTTTTCTGAATCTATTCCCTACACATCAGCAAATTTTCAAACGAATCCTTTCGTATTTGCTTAAAATATGAAAGTGTTTATAAGTGAGTTGAATTTGCTCCAGGAAGAGTGTTCCGATGATATTCGCTTTCGAAATTATTTTTTCTTTATGAATTCGTGCGCTCACCTGCAATAACCTCTTTTTGAAATTGTGTAAACATATTTTGGAGCAGTTCCCTGAACGCAAGTGACCAAATAAAAAAATGAAAATAAACGATCTGGAGCCTACAAAAATTCTTGATACATTTTCGAAAAACAATTCTAGAAGGATTGATTGGTAGAGCCGAGAGCTTTGACTAGGATATAAATCTGGGGTATTGTCACTTAAACAGCTTTTTTTATTTATTTTTAATAAAATAACGTAGCCAAACTAAGTTACCTCTGTTAGTATACGTCTAGTCTAGTTAACATCTCATATAAGTAATTATCGTCCAGCCACTAAAACTTCTACCAACCAATGAACCTTCCGAACCAAAAATATAATCGCTCATTAACATACCAACCGAAATACTCCTAAAAATACATCAAAGCATAGGATTCTACGAAATCCTATTAATTAAAAAAAACAGCTTACACCAACGCAACACTCAGGCGTAAATAACGAGCGAACAGTTGCAAAAGGCTACGTAAAGTTTTAATTATTTTTGAGGGTGCCATCCTGCAAGAAGTTTTGTTCACATCGAAAGAAACAAACTTAATTACAAGCCATGAAAGATGTTTTGTTGCCGTTTACGATTCAAATTGAAAGGATTTCTCAACAAATTGCAAAGCAATGGAGTTGATTAAGGTATACAGCGATTTGCAGTTAATTATGAAAGTCAGTTAGATATTGGTGTCGTTGCAGATGGCATTGGTTTATTTAGATAATTATGTACTGATTGGGATGATTTCACAGTGGAAATGGAAGTATTAAATTAAGGAAGTTAAGTCTTTGATACATGTTACACAAGATCCACAAGTTTATCTCAATGATCATTCAGATAAATGATCATTGAGATAGCCTTTATTTTAACGTGTGATCATTTGTTTTCCGCAAAGTACAAAATCCGTCGAAAAGTGTTTCGAACTAATAGTAATATTATGGACCGGAATAGTTCCTTTTCGGACGCAGAGCAAAATTGCATGAAAGTGTGTGTCTTACTACTTGCGAAACACGCTTCACTCCTACAGCTCTCAATTTAGTGATATACTTCGGTTGTGGTTTAGAAGTACACTTTCGCATGGTTTAGCTGTCGCTACTAGTATACTTTCAGCATACTTAAGCCGGCTTACTATCACACTTTCAGCATGTAGGGTACAGCTTTTCTCGATAGCAAATTTGCATGAAAGTATGTGTCTTACTACTCACATAATCAAACAATTTATCGCTCCTATATTTAATTTTTTTGTACCATGCCATAACACCATGCATTTTCAAAAAAACATTTCCTTTCCAACCATTTAAATTGTAAGTACCTCTTATCCTGAAAATCTATCTTCATATCCTTTCCGAATATCAAAGTCCTGTAAAATACTTGACTCAGTCGAGCATGAGGTCCATAAACTTCCGCAAACAGCACGCTAACGAATTCTGCAGTCATGCAACTGCTTCCACACGAGTTATATATCTTTTTCAGGAGTGACGACAACAACCATTCGAAAGTTAAATAAAGTTGTCTGTCGTTCATATCGTCTCGACATAACTACATATCCTTGAAGATCAAACAGTTAGCCGAGAGGGATGCAAGGATACATGCTAGACTATGCTGTGCAGCAGTCAACAATGTACTACAATAGTTTACAGTCTCATTAATCTCTAACAATGTCGGGCCATATTTTAGTTTTACGTGTCACATAACTTGGCATTATGACTGGTAGCGCAAGGATGCTGAGAAAAGTCGGTTTTTTGGGGGAAGATGTCATCAGAAAGGATATAATTGTAGCTATGTTTTTGATCAGAATGTGTGTCTGATTAGGTACTTCACAGATTAACTGACTGGACGCCAGTTAAAAGGGCTGAAATATCCTTTTGCCGTTTTGATCTGCGGAAGTTTAGTGTCCTTTTTTATTTCGTGAATTTTATGATTGAATCGCATGAAATTTCTTATGTAAATCGAAACAATCACTTCAATATTTTAAAAAAATGTTGTGATTCTTTATCTACCAAAACTTATCAAACAAAGATTGTTAAATCCTCGTTTTCGTTGCCTTCAAAGTGTTTATTAGACTAACAAGCTGAAGAGTTCCGAGCAGAAAATTTGATTGTCTTCCAAATTCTTGGATTAAAACTTGCCACTCACGTAGAGATTGTTATTAAATAACTAGAGTCTCATCTGGAAACAGATTCCATCCAAGCCAAACTAAATTTCTCTACTCTGCCCAAAGATCCATTAGCATTCCCTTGAAATATTTACTTTACACTAAAACAATTTTATTACAATGTTAAAGAGCCGAAGAACATTTATGTGCGCAATTTAGAGAAGCAATCGGGTGGGATTTATCGTTGGCCTGTAATTCACGGCATACCACCTTTACCATCTATCTATCCATTCCCGCCCGTCCAGGATATGAAGACTACCAAAGGTTGCTGGAATACACAACACGACATTTCGCACTGCATGGAAGTAAACCACCGAACCTGTCATTTCTTGTATCCTGCGGAATGCCAGTAGAAAATTTACTTGGCGGCTTTTACAACCCCATGAAATTTATTAGATTTTCTAGTACGGGTGGTTTTTCGTGCAATGCTATTACATGGCTACTGGGTGTATTTATTTATAGTGACTTTGAAATAACTGGAAGTCTTACATTGATGAAGCAAGGATCTTATTGGATAGTGCTGTTCTTGATAAAATTGCCACGAAGCTGTAGATAGTATATTAAAGTTATTTTAAATGTGTTTTGGAGGAGAATAAACCTAAAAAAATGTGAGGATTCTAAAAATAACTCAAAATTTCAAAATAGTCAATACTGAAAGTAAGGAAAAGTGAATCCAATGTTAAAAAAAAAAATTTTTAAGAAAAAAATCTATTTGATGAGTGAGAGTTGAAATGAAAGAGATATAATATTCTAATTCACGATATTGATTTATTATACGTCTGACATGAAGAATATTTTTACAAGGAATAAATATGAAAATATATTTCATAGACTTCGAATGTTCCATGGCCTGCTTGTATACACTCGATTTAATCAACAGAGTGACAGTCGATAACGCAGACCATTCTAACACAATCAATAAATTCAAACTTGAAAAATACATACAAGAAAATAATATGGAAACTGGTTTAATAAAGATTTTAGACCTCAACAAATTTTTTAATTTTTTTTAATGAAAAGATAAATACTAAATATATTCGCGAACAAATCTGCAAAAATTCTACAGCAAAATGTTTATAAAATGAAATAATTGTTTTATGTAGAAACTACTATGCAATTTTTGTTTCGCGAACGTGATTGAAAGCGGAAATGTCCAAAAAATGAGCGATGGCTGAATTAGATATTCTGACAGCTCGGTTTGACTGTCATTGATTTTGGCATCTAATAGATTGCGTCAGTTAACACATGAAACAAAGCTGACATTCTAATCGATCATCCTTTTGGCTATTTAAGTTTGGAACAATGAAGAAGCATTTCAAAATCCGATGAAAAAATACAGTTAAGCGTTGCAGCTGATGATGAATTGGCGATATTTTGTAAAAAAAATCGTTTCAGATGGGTACCTAACACTCAAAACGAATTAAAATCGGTTGCACGTTAGGAAATGAGCTTTACTTTAAATGTCAACAATTTGGGCAAGGAAAATATTGACCAAATTGGCCAATTTTTGTAAATTATGCACTAAGAAAATAATAAGAAACAAGATTATTAAGCGGATGACTAATTTTATATATCTTGAAACTATACTCGCTGTAGATAACTAGTTCAAACAGATCTTCTACAAGTACCAGCTCTACTCATGTACGTCCACATCTGTGCAAGTACTATACAGCAAATCTTTACACCAAACACTTTCAACATATTACTCGTACTTTCCACTTTCTTTCGACGTCTTCCTTCCATTTTCAATTTTCAACTTGTTATTATTACACGCCAAGACAAACTTATCACCTACTCACTTTCCTCGTAAAGGAAACTCTTACCATACGCTTGGTTCCGCGCTCAAGGATAAAAAGGGCATCCAAAAGAGTGTTTATCTCATTATCAAGGCTAAATTGATGAAACTTTAAAAAAAGTATCTCGCGAACTTTTCCATTGCTGCTTGCTCGTTGTTTCAAACTTGTCCCGCTCGCTTTTCTTCCAGCTTCCAATTTACAAACTGAACATTTTCTGCACAGGCTTTCTATTTGTTACTTCGGCAAGAGAGTTCAGGAGGCAACAACGGAAGCACAAAGGGAAACTATGATGGCTACATGGAAAGTTGAGAAAAGTTCTTTTGCCCTTTTGCTACTTTGTCTTGTTCGGGGGCGCATCTTCTACAGGGAATACATACCATGTTCGGAGGAAGCCTCATTAAGTTTGTCTTGTCGTTCGGGATCCTTTGTGAGATTTTCGTTAATTCCGTAATGGTTGTTCGAGAATATCCTAATGGTGGTGTTTTAGTGAGGCGAAAAAAAAATATCTACTCTCTAGGAGCAAGTTCGAAAGCTCTGTGAGAATGCTAACAAAGTATCCTGAAGGAGTAGAATTAATGCATATGATGCTTTGTTCCGTTCTAATTTTCAAATTCAAGGATTTTGAATTTTCACTGCGACAAGTTGCATGGTGAATAATTCAAAAGTTCAATGAAGTTAAAGGATATGCAGATATGCCTTTTTCCATTTCAATTTTTTCGCAAATTCTCGTTGTTAGCAGTTACGAACAATTTCTTATTTTCTAATTAAGCATCTATTTCTCATTCAAGAAACTTTCGTTGAAATTCCATAATATTGCATACCACTTATGTGGTCACGAGTGTCCTGAGTCCAGTTCCATTAACAAGGATTCAAGTGTGTAATGTTGAAATTGAGATTCAAACGAGTGAAATTCACTTAAGCTGAAGGATGAAAGGAAACGTGTTTTCGTGCGTAATCGTTGCCGAACTTTTTGAGGAGAGTAAAATATTTCTAATTAACGTTTGTCGAGTCAAGAGAATTTATCTGTTTTGTCTTTAGAATTAATCACAGTTGATATGTACATAAAAGTAGATATTTTTGACCTAGAAGTTTTTATGTTGAAGGTTTTTCAAAATGCTTCGTATTGCTATAGGAAAGATAGTTGGAATATTTACTCTATTTGATTTGCAATTTTTTTCATGAAATATTGTTTCGATTAAAATACACAAATCAACGAATTTTTTTATCCCTGTACTGGATTTATAGTAACTGTCAATACCATTTGGCTGTCAAATCGAACAACTGACACAAATGTGTCATATTCATACACGGTGTCACACAGTTTGACACCTCACATCAGACGTTTCATTGAATAAATGAAAATAAATCAATCGACTATCTTTCTGGCTATTTAAATCATGAAATAAATCCGTTTTAGGGGATTTGGAAAAGCAGTAGGAACAACGCTAAACAAATATTTGCCAAACGAGCTACGAAAATTAGAATTGACTTCTAAATTCAATATATTATCTCCAACATATAAGCATTTTAAATTAATCTACGAAGCTAGTCGCATTGACATGAATAAGAATAATTTCGACTTAGTTATAGCATTTGCAAATATCAAAGAAGTAATTTTTCATCGTACTTGACATAAACGGTGACCACATATCAACAATTGCATAAGACACTAAACCGCGTGCAACACAGCTCGGAATACATTTCACAGTAAGCTTGCTTACATGGCGACAATTGTGCAAGTTAAAGACAAGTTTTTCATATAACTTTATCATAAAATATGTTTCAATAATTTCTGAACGACATATGAATAAAGATAATATGGCGTCATTATTATCCATTGATAGTTTTACATGTGCAAACAAACGCATTAAGACAGAATGCCGGTGCTGCTAACCAGATGTTAAGTGCTGATAAAAAAAAGTATCTACGTTCAACTATAAACATGGTCATGCATAAGATCATGGATAGCATGAAATGACTGTGGAGAGAATTTATTGACCAAATGTTACTAGATATTCTGCAATGCCAGTAAATTGGCACACATTTTTGACGAGGCAACCATTTAGGAAATGAGAATTAATTAAAAGTTCTTAGTTTGTAGTTGTTGCAGAGTTCGAATTGCTCAAGAAACTAGCTTTGCATGGTTAAAGCTTAAGATAATACGTGGAGTATGTACAGCGGAAAATAACTTACCTAGATGATTTGGAGAAAACTGTGAAATATACATTTCTACCTCAGCAGCATAACTGTCTTTAAAATTATTAGAATACACTCGAAATCCTTATGTTACCTTCATACTATCTCATGTCATGATCCAACCTTTTGGTACAAGCTAAATGCACATTCCTTCCATACCAAATATGTTTGGCTCCTCGAACAAATCCTCTAGAAACGACCCAAACAATGCACATCCTTTGAGCATTTCTAACATTTCATCTCAAGCGTTCTCCCCGAACATCTGAAAGGATTTTCTTATATCCTCCTCAGGGTTTTGAGTTGAGTAGATGCAAAAAGCTAGTACTAGCGGCTTGTATGCAAGCGATGTTGATATGAGGTGGCTGTTGTAACCAAGTGTTCAGCACCACCCCGTCCGCGAGGTTGCAGCAAGCAGGTTACAGATGATTTCTTCGTCTGCTTTTGTGTTCCGATGACGATGTATCGAAGTGCACACTTGAGAATTAAACGGTACGGATTGTATTCATATGTTCACTTGGATGTAAAACGAGGTCACACGAAATGAGAATGAGGTGAGAGTGGATGATGCGCAGGACCCTTTCAAGGAAGCAAGCATTAAGTGGATTGAACACAAGTCACACCGCCAAGCAATCAAATAAAATGCAAAAAGGATATTCGACGAGGATGAGTTGAGTGAGTGCTTGTGATGAAATGTCTTGGAATGAATGTTGGATTGTTGGAAATGCTCGTTTTGTTGTGCAATCTAGTAAATGGAATTGCCGTTTTGGATGATTGCATGTCACTTACAGTATGAAAGGATTGAAGAGTTCTTTATTCCGTCTATTTAGATTCTATTTCAATATGTTTTCAATGTGTTGGGAATGAAATAGAGCCACGACCTTAAAGAGGGATTTCGATTTGTGAATACATATTTCATGATTTTTCCAAGAGTTGAACCATTTGAAATAGTGCTCGGTGAAAATGGAAATACTCATCGGCCTTGCCATCGGAGTTAGAAATAATGCATAGGAAAGAGGTCGATCCATTTATGATACTAAAGCTTTCATTCAGAGCTCTAAAACGGTATTCACATTTTCTATGCTTTTTATCACTGAAATCTTCAAGAAAAATTAGAAATAAAAGTTTTTTAAAAGGTTTAAAACACAACTATGAAAATTGCTCTACAAAAATAGTTTTATATAAAACAATTATATTTCAACAACGTTTTTCGATTTTAGTTGGAAACAAAGCTCAAAAAATAATTTGCAAAAGTTGTTTTACGAAATAAATCTCTATGAAAAAATTATATCAGAATATCTTAACTACAAAAATTTAATGTATATGTATCCTTCAACTAACACAATACGAGGTCTTTTTAAAAAGTATCGCGAATTTTATGATTTTTTTTGTTCAGCTCCTCTTTGGATGCCGTATTTATCTCCTCAATCGTGGCGTAGTGCCGTCCAGATTCTTTCCATTTTTTGGATAGACAAAAATTGAAGACAAGCCAAAACACGTCCAAGCAAAATAGCTGTCAAAAATTAACTGAAGATTCGAAATGGCCGAACTTGTCCGAATAAATGATATACATAAATACCAACATAACGCCATGCTTACGCCAATGAAAGATTAAATGCTAAACATGTGAACAAAGCTGCAAAAATTCGACAGCAAAATGTTTATGAAATGAAATTTCAAATACAATAATTGTTTTATGTTTAATCTGCTGTGCGAATTTTTTTTGTGAACGTAAGTAAAAACGGAAATGTCAAATATGATGAGCGATTGCTGAATTAGATATTCGGACATTCAGCTCTGTTTGACTGTCATTGATTTTGGCGTTTCCCGGGCTGCGTCAGTTAACACATGAAACAAAGCTGACATTCTAATCGATCATCCTTTTGGCTATTTAAGTTTTGAACAATGAAGACTGTTTGTAGTTCTTTTTCAGGTTCTTTTTTGGTGGCGATTTGTTGTGAACAAAGTCGTTTCAGTTTCAGTCTAACATTCAACACGAATTAAAATCGCTTGAAAGTTAATAGATAAGCACTTCTTTGCTTTGAATATCAGCAATTTGGGCCGGGAAAGTATTGTGAGGATTGGCCAATTTTTGTAAACTATGCACTGAGAAAATAATAAGAAAGAAGAGTTTTGAGTCTGTAACTAATTCTGGAAAATTCCGTGAGTAAAGCTTGGTTTGAACATTTTTACCAAAAATGTCTGTGGTAAAATTTCCACCCAAAAATTATCTACAAAAATTTTTGTTTGGAATAAAAACAACGAAATTTTAAAAAATGTTCAGAGAATTCCAAAACGCTGTAATCTGCTTCATCAAATAAATGAATGTAAGTAGCTATTCAATTATCCTTCTTTAAGTGAACGACATTTTCAACTTAGGGGTGGAGCTTTTATACTATAGATACGACCCAAAACTCTTTGAAATTGCTCTGATAGAGTCAATTAAGTAATTGATCCCCTATATCTGAAAGACAATCATAGTTACACATGCGTATGACGAGACACACTTCAGATAAAACCCTCATGTGCAATTTCAATTACATTTACAAGTCCACTTGGCAAAGCTTCTTAATTAGAATAATTGCTTGGACGCAAAACGCACCCTTATGTCTTGTTCTCTTCCCAGAAGACGGCCATTACAAATAGTGAGAATCATTAGTTGGCATGGGTCAAATGAAATGAACATTGATATTGTTGTCTGGTATCCTTCGTTCCATTCGCAAGACCAATTCCAAGGAGCGATTAGTGATTAATTTAATAGAGGAAGTCAATTGAATTCATAGAATTTGGTCAAGGAATTGAATGGATTGGTTCCATTGTGCATAGCTGATATGTATTGAGTTCGGTTTGAAGGAATCTATTCAATGGAATGGAATCTAATAAAATTGGTAGTTTCGACATGTGCCTGTATGCATTGACTATTTAATCACTTCCTTTAAGAATCAATCTATTCAAGGATATGTTCTGTAAGATGGAAACTAATTTGTTCCAGCAACTATTGAATACGGCGTATTTCATTTGATGTTATACTTAATTTATAAAATAGTCTTCACGACTTTTCAGTAGATTTGAATTTCCATTGGGTCCTTTTTGAAGGCTTTACATTCATACATCATTAAATTCAAAGACTCTTGAATCCTCATTCTTTACATTTATATTCCATCCGAGAAAAAATTGAAATGTTCAAAACCACACAATTTTCCCTTCACATGAATGCAACAAACGCTTCAAATTTAATCATCCTAGCAGTCAAGGATATCACGTACAAAACGAATTTATTCGAGGATATGAAATGACTTGAGTAGCAATCATGTGAAGCACCTCTTTCATCCGGTTACTTGGACGGTAAGTTCTTAAGCAGCTTTATGGAAAAGAAAAAGGAAATTGACACTCAATCCTTCGTTGCGTCCAGACTATAAAGCCTGCGTCATAAAGTCCAAACCATATGTCGGTATGATTTTTTCTCTCGGTACCCTTCCTTCGCATTTGCTCTTATCGGTGAAATGTAAAAGGGTCCGAAAATCATGACAAAATAAAAGGAAAACCAATCGTTTTTCATATCCTTGAACCATCATAGTAGAAAGTTGAGCAAAAAAAAAAAATCAGGATGTATTTTGCCGGAAATTTCTTTCTTGAATTCAAGTCAAAAAAAGAAATGTCCTGACCTTTTTTCTGTCAATTCAGTCCATTCTGCAAACGTTTTGATGTGTAACAGAAATTTAATATTTTAAAGATATTTAAATTCTATGAAAAACGAGGATTTGCCCGGTCGCGTCACAGCTGAACATTGTGCGATCTGGATTTTGTTACCCAACAGAATATTTTTGAGAAGCATGTTACCTTGTTCTTGTTCTTGAACACGCATGTATGAAATGCTATATATTTGTATAAGGGAAGTTCACATGCTTTGCACGCACATGCCTCCATGTGATTTATCATAGTATTATCATACTATGGATAATGGATTATCTTTTGAATAGTGCGTAATATGATTATGATGTTAATATAATTGCGGCAAGTCGGGATAATCGGATTGTTGTTGCTTATACCTATTCTCAAGTGTGATGCTATCAAGTGAGTTTAATCTGATAATAATGTTTTCAATATTTATGGTGAATTTTGAATAGGATCAATTTATATTAGACATAGGATGGTGCGGTGAATGTATCTCAAATGTTTCTTGGTGCGGATACAGTATGAATGATGATGATGATATATACGAAGGTACGTGATTAATATTTCAATTGTTTTCGAAGAAATTGTGGTATTTATTGACGGATGTGTTTATAATTCGACTCTTTTATGTGCCGGTTTGCAAATAATAGCAGATGTTATCCAAGGAGGTGTAATTATTCAATTTGCGTCTAACTTTGAATTGAGTGAGTATAATTTTTGCGATACAATTTATGAATTTAACTCGTGTTTCATTGTTTAAATAGCCAGAAGAATAACCGGTGTCGCGAAATAAGCAACGATGTGTCAAAATCTAAACGTGCTCAATAATATATGCCCCTGGTTCATAAATCACATGGTTTTGACAGAATTATTCTCACAAATATGGCGTATGTGTCAATTTAAATGACAGTTCTTCAATGGCTGCTCTATAAGCTGCAAATCACTGTGCATACATGATTTGTTGATACATGACTCTAGGAAAGAGAAGGTTATCATTGAAAATATGATAAAAAATACAGTATCCACTAATGAATCATTAAAATCATTTGATTGTGAATAAAAACTCATAGTACACGTCATCCAAAACCTTTATTTCTATTTAATGTGTATATTCGAGACTCTTATATAGAACATACACAAAAATCTATTTAAACGTAATTCCAACATAATGCTATTATGAGCATGTCATTACTCCTTCGTGAAAAGATCAAATCATACTTACCCTATCAAGAACCAAAAAAAAATCAAGATAAGTATGCATAAGGGTAAAATCGCATTTGAAATGTTCATTCGTACAAAATAACGATTGGAAATTTGCTGTTTTCATGAAACGAATGTGAAAAAGATCTAAAGTACATAAATTTCTTATCAATTTGCTTGAATAAATATCAAAGCTTTGCTTTCAAGGATTCTTTGTACATCCTAAAAACATACACTTAAATAAACTCTTAAAGTAATCGTAGTAAATCAATTTCCAGTATTTACACAGTAAAGTGTAATTGGATAAACATTTATCTTGAGAAAATTCGTTAAGAGTTTTCCAATTAAGGAGACGACACCACGGTTGAAAAAAAAAATAGAAAGTGAATGAAGCCTTAAGGGAGAATGCCCTGTTGAATTATGATATTTTTTCGAGATTCATAAGTAACTAGCAGCGTTGATTGCTAGATTAGATCTCGTGTCTGTTTTATCGAGTTGTAGTCCTTAAGGGATTTATGTATTTGTTGAAGCGTGTAAATGGGAGATGCAGCATCATTCTGGCTCATTTTTGAATCTGTCTATCCATCTGCGGTATTTATTTTTTAAAAGGGCATAACTATCACATTCTCATCGATTTTCAATAAACACACAAAACATCTTTATCCAATGTCTTTGATATTGAAAGTCATACTTTAAATATGCGCTTTTTTGCGACACTATCTGAAAATTCAAAAGTGAGCTGCATGAACTGAAAATGAAAAGAAGCAAGAATAAGGACTGATTCTACGGTTATATGCCTTTTAGCTAGA
This sequence comes from Oxycera nigricornis, assembly GCA_963942545.1. Lineage (NCBI taxonomy): Eukaryota > Metazoa > Arthropoda > Insecta > Diptera > Stratiomyidae > Oxycera > Oxycera nigricornis. The sequence continues at coordinate 107,001,174 of OZ012662.1, forward strand.
AACAAGCTCACATATGTGTATCCTTACCGGAATATCAAATAGAGCTTGTGTTCAATTTGTGTATCATGTATCCTTGAGTTATTGTAGAAAATAGCTCGTGACTCGTGCATGACGATGTATAGTTGCATATATTTTATTTACATATGATAAACTCTAGTACTTTTATAGCAAGAGCATATTTTGAGATGTTTTATATTGATGAACATTGAAGAACATTATAAAAGTAGTTCAATTGAATGCATATTAGATCGAATTTTGAAGTGAATTCAAAATGGAAAATGGCTTGAAAATATGGACAAAAACTGAAATTATTTAAAAAAAATTAATGATTTTTTTAAATCCATCATTTTTAAATAAAGTACGAATGACTATTTTTGAACGATCTTTTTGATATATTCTCGTAATCAAATCTTTTATTTTTTTATCATAAAAATTGTCACGCTATTCAAAAACGTGAATAATTTATAATAAATTGAATACTATCATTGAACACCTGGTCAATCTAGAATACCTTCAGCGAAATTAATCATGGATCATTTCCAACGTTCTAGCATTGAAAAGGTCATTGCAAAACATTTGCAGGCAAACGCAGATATTTTGTATGAATAGTTAATCTATGATAAATTATATCTGTATCAATTAAGCAACCTACAAATTTGATTAAATAAATATATTTGCTACATTTGCAACCAAATTTTATGCAATATTCTAATTTATCGATGTCAATTGCATCATATAATCAGCTTCACCTTTTACTTTCGTGTGCCTTTCGATCAAATGTTTACTTAATTTGTCTACACTTGATTGCTAAAATGTATCCATTCAAAATCGATTCTTGTTGCTTATTTAGAATGTTCAAATTATCTGATAATAAATCAATTAGGAATGAATTGTGACACATTTCTAAAATCCTGATGGAAATTTGAGTCATTGTTCTTGAATAAATAATGCAAGTTATTCTTCACAGGGATTATAATTAGCAAATAATTAAAGTCAAAAATTTCAAAGTGGAAATATGTTTCAATGAATTTTTTTCACCAAGACTGACAATTAGTTGGATGTAAATATATGAAGCTATTTATAAGCACTGAATTGTTTACAAAGAACTACACATTTAATAATTTTTATGTGATCCTTAACTACACAAAAGACTCAACACGACAAAAACTCAATTAATTAAAACTTCACTTCCCCAAAATACAATACCATTCTACTAAAAAAGGACGTCTGAATTGAAATCAAGAACAGTTTAGCTTTCTACAGAGAAAAAAGAAGAATGGTTGACTTGCTAACCATCATCAATTTACAATAAAAAAAAAACAAATTTGTAACGTTCCATTTGCCAGGCAAATTTCAACACGACAAGGGCGGAAAGAAGTTCATTAAACAAATGAAAGACTAAACATCAATTATCGGTTGGGCATAGATGACTAATGGCGTCCTATTTTCTTTTTTTCAATTTCAAGAATACTAGCCAAACCGAAATTCGTGGCATGGATAATTTCATGTGCAGGCGTAATTAATGGTTAGGTTGGGCAGTCGTGTGAAAATTTTAATTAGAAATGTGTCAAAGGACGATTATTTTTTTTTGGGATTGTGCGACGCCATATCGATCTGGCCTGGTAATTTCAATAAATTGGATATTGTAGGGTGTATTGAAAGGTTTGTTTATTTGGAAGGATGATTTTTTCGGGCTATTAATTTGATTGTAGTAAATGCAGAAGTTTAGATTGAGTTATGACTATCAAACAAGATGACTGCAGCACCCAAAAAACAAGGATAGTATTAAAAAATGAACGCACATGCCAAGGAACTTCCTGAAGTACTAAAAATCTATCAAGCATCATGTTCTCCATAGAAAAAAAACGAGATACAGGACATTTTAGTACGGGATCACCCATGCTATTAAAAATGTGAAAAGCATTAAGCCAAATTGTCTGAGTCCAAATTATTTATCCAATATAGTTTGATAGCAAGATTTTTCGTGCAAACTAAATTGACTTAGGTCAGTGTTCAAGCTCCAGTGATTTTCATCCTGTCAGGAAAATATATCATTAGAAAAAGTGAGTATGTAGAGAGAAGCAGCAGCCAGTTTATTCGGAGATAGCCCATTTAGGTTTCATTAGGCCCAATGTGATACTACAAGTAAGAATTATGAATGGCACTTAAAATCCTGTCTCTTGGATACTGGGATAATTAGCTTTGCAACTAACATTAATGCAATATTTTTTTTGATACTTTTTAAAAGGAGAGAGCCTAGAATTTCAATCCTTCTTCTGGAAAGTATTGTACATTCACATAGAAAATGCCGGATCGTCTCTTCTTCTTTCAATAGGCAACTACATACAATAACAGTCGTCGAAGGAAATGCCCAGTCGTTCTATCAATTTACTTATTAGGCAGTGCTTGAAATGTTTAGGTTGTGAGACTCAAGGTGTCACAATTTATATAAACGGGTTGCTTGATACATTTGGAGCTCAATTTGAGCGAGAGATATCAAAAAACTAGGCGCCGTTGGCAGCTTCTATGCATTGTTGTTTAATACTAAGCTAAATGGAAGCAATAATGTGAACAAAAGGGCAATTTTATGTTAAGTCCTACCAGCTCTCGCTAAGGTATCAACTTCACAGTTTTCAGTTGTATCACTGTGCTCGGATACGCAGCACAGGATCACTTAAGATTGCAACGACTTTTCATTTACGAGTGTACGACATTCTGTAGATGTAGGTGGCACCCCAATTATGCTCGTAAAGTTAGGAAGGCCTAGCCACGGGTATCATGCAATATCGCACGTGTTAGACGGTAGAGTGTCTTGAATTTTAACTGCAAGTTCTTTTATAGATAATTAACTGCACAAAGCACGAGAATAACATCTGGGAAAATTTATTCCCATTGTTAAGTGATTGAACAACACAATTTCAACATATGTATGCCTTGTGTTACAAAGGAAACAGTATTCAATGAACATTACAGGGGCTACAAAGTGGATTTTAAATCTGTAAGAAGTGAATGACTATGATTAAAGTCCCATATTTTTTTTTAAAACCATAGAAGTTTTTTGTGAAACTTAATTCTTAATTATTAAGTAAACGTTTTTAAACAAATAGTCTACACAAAATTCATCGCATGTGTTACACTTCAGGCATTATCAAGAATCTTGTTTTATGATCAAAACAAAGTAAATATTTTCATCACCCTGTATGTTATTGAAGCAATAGATCAACGATTGTCCTGGGCATCCAATCTGTAAATGTAATAAATTAGACTAGCATCCATAGGCTTGTTGGTTTGGGTTGCCATTGGTTCAAGGACGACTTTTCGAAAATTCGTTTGAGCTCTATTTGATGGTATGAAATGCTAATTAAGCTATGCTGCAGCCTATACTATAATTATGGTGATAGAAAATGTTGCGGTTACTGGCCATCGAATATCAATGATTAAATCTGTACATTTTGAAACGTAGCTGGATATAGCTCTTCTAACAACTGAAGAGAATAATGAACTCCATTGATTATTAGAGTATTTGTTAAAAATTAATTAGGCTTTGATTAAACTGATACAATCAGGTGATATTTGGGCAGATTGCATGATAATTCCTTAATTAAGGGATGTTAGGAAAGTTTTTTTATTTTTAATCTAGTTTAGTTTAACAGAATATTCTAAGAAACATCATAAACTATCTTTCGCAACCCTAAAGTCTTAAACAATCATTTGTATCTTAAATATTTGCAAATCGAATCTAAGTAAAATTAAACCACAACAACTCAGACTAAACTAATTTGCCACCAAACTTCATTTTCAAGTAACAGTCTAATCACAAACCTAACTTCATTCAACACAATTCTGTCCAAAAATAATGAACGAACTATAGAAGGACGAAATGCTTGTGAGTAGCGATGCAGAAAACAACAAAAGCCAACTATACAGAAGAGTCTACGTTAAAACGATATCTATTCAGCAGCAGACTATTCTCTATGGTTAGTATTGTTGATCAAAGGAAAGTTGCACAAGAAGAATTTATTGTACTTTTCTCTGTTCACTGATTTTCTCTCGCCCGCCACCATCAGACAAATACGAAGTAAAGAATTTATCCTGTGGTCACACACAAAAAGGGATGAAATCACAACGACACAATGAATCAGACAATTTTTGAAGAGCTTTCAAATAAATGAAATAGATTTTTGTTGCCGTGATAAAATGTTTGTAAGATTTCGGTATGACTATGAAAAAGGAGAGTCGTTGATGAACTCTTTTTTTGGGTGAATTGATGCGTGAATATGATTCTTGAAATTGAAGGTTCTTTGAAAAGGTTCAAAATTTAGCTTCAATTGAATTGAAAAATATTTTTTTTACGATAGAAATTTATTTTGAACATAAAAACTTGTGTTTTATGGACGAGTGGATACAGCGCCCAACGTGGGCTAGTGTTCACACAAAAATTTGCATTCGTTCTTTTAAACGTTGATTTCAGCATATATTGTACTTAAAATAATGTTTTAAAAAGTTTGCAGTGATTTGGCTGTGTTACTCTGATGCTGTTTGGTTGAAATTGATTTTTTTTCAAGATTTGTGGTATTTAAGGACAAAATGTTCAAAAACGAACTGTTTTTTTTCAATGATAATTAAAACATAAACGATAGGCTATTCATTTTCATTGAACTGAATAATATTGTAGTAAATTGATAAGTTGCTGATCTGATCTTCCATTCAAGTATTTATTTACGAGTATTTTGATATTCTTAAGTATTTCGCTGTCAGTACTAAAACTTAAATAAAAAGGAAGTGATTTTCCTCTTCAGTTCCAACTTGATTTATAGCGTCAACTCCTCTTAGTTAAGCAACTATTTTATTTTTCATTGTGTTCATGAGTAGCTTTCTGCATTCTGGAGTTCATTTCATACTTTACAACATCCTGTTCCCAATTCAATCAACATCAATCATTCAAATAAGTTTGACTATGTTCAGGATGTAATAGTTTCATGTGCTGCACCACAATTCAAAGTTATTGATTGATTTGAGTATCAATAAACCAATTAATTACAACATTTGTGGTTTTATTTATCAATTTGGTTACTGTTAGCGTTGTGTACTAAATTCTTCGATATATAACACCAACATTAAATAACTTTGTGTAGGCTTCAACCTGGCTATCATCAATCATTTGTGCGACAGTTGGTTTTGATTGAAAATTTTCGCACACCCAAATAGGATCCATCAAAGGATAAGTTTTCATTTTCACCATGAATTTTTATTTATAGACATTTCATGGTGATGATGGCAATTTATAAAAGAGAGCGGAAATTTACACGGTGGTATGATATGCAGTTGGATTTTTTGAAAATGTTATGGGAGGGCAAATTTTTAAAGGAATGAGTTTAGGTTAACGGATTTTCTCATTTCTCCTGTAAACTATTCGCACAGTATGTTTGTCGGACATCCAAAAATGACATCAAAATAAATATATAATCGGTTACTGTATTCAACTGAAGGTGACTGATTCGAATTAATGCTGTTAGTACTCAAAAAACGAATTTATTCCAGTAGTTTGCTATGTCTTATTCTGAATGAAAGATGGTTCAACCGTTGGCGACAATTTTCAGCAAATGGTACCCTACTACCGTCCTCATGAACTAAACAAGCCAGAAATCTCGTAGACACCAGCACATCACAATCTTTTGGGGATATATATATATTTAAAAACAAACAGCAGATTTGGTTCACTCAACAGTTGGGCGCCTGTAGTCCTTGCAATTGTTATTAAAGTGTGAGTTTTTCTATTGTTTTTAGATGCCATACTTAAAATTTGCAATGATATTGGTAGAAAGCACATGAATATTTTATAATATAGAGGAAATTTCATCCATTTTATGTCGAAAAAATACAAGGCGATCAAATTTCACACGTCAGCTGAATAAAACAATCAAAATATTCATCAACTTCTTATTCGTTTCGCAATCATTTCCAAATCGAACAAAATCAAATAAAATCAAAACCGTATTCATGACAACAATTTATTCTCCACCAAATTGATATCGTCACCGAATATATTCACAAAACAACACTTTCATTTAATCCAAACCATTTATTTTCGCGGAATCCATTGATCGCTTTTTATTTGCAACAATTCAACCGTTGCGAATAAGGCATAATATTTCGATCGAATCTACGTGGGTACGTCGTTAAGAATTACGAGGGAAGTCAAAACCATCGTTTCCCATAGAAAAATATTACGAGACCAGATATAAATCCGAATCCTAAGTCGATTTATTACAACAGCTTCCAGGATACGAGATTTGTCGTGCGGTAACCACGTTCTTCCTGAAATGCGACCCCAATTTGTTGGACCCGTATCATTTCTGATTGATTTTTCCCGGTAGGGAGAAGGGAAGATGTTTATTCCGGGTACGTTCAAATGGAAACCCAAGGAAATTCATGAAGGTGAATATTTAAGAAGGAAAAGTGACAGAATAATGATGGTTTTGTTGTATGTGAAAGTGTTTTGTTAGGATGTAAGTATTTTAGAAAAAAATTCGGTAAAAATAAAGTTTAAATGGATTTGAATAGAAATTATTCAACAAGCATCTGCAGATGTTGAAGGATGCAATATTTATTAACTTGTAATTTATTTCTTGATACAAAAATATTCTCCACGTGGAACATGACTTATCAAGTTTTCCTCATCCGGATCTATTGGTTTTCCTTCAACCATTTCTTGAAACAAAACCATATAGCACATCCTTATTATTTCCGACCCAACCGTATGGAACATTGCTTTCATCGAGCAACATTCTGTACCTATACCTGCTTGAATTTTTCCAAGAAAAAAACGAAATTTGATTGCCTTCTGGTGGAGGAAAAAAACGTGTTTACCATTTTCAAAACGGCTGTTTTTCTGCTCGAAGGAAAATATGTTTGCACAATGATATTAAGAGGAAAGCATATAATCTTCTTTTCTCTGTTGTTTTACGTATTTATTCGTGTATATTTTTCCTGTATTCGATTTTTTTATACTTTGTTTGGTGGTAACGGTTATTTACGTGAATATCCGTTTGTCGATTTGGGGTGAAAGGAAATTTTCACCAACCATTTTGATAAATTATTCAGGTAAGTGAATTTTGGGTTAAAGCAGTGTTGGGTGAATTTATTTTTACGATGGGTTGCGAAAATTGAATTGTGCTTACTTAAGTGGTTGTGATTTTAATTAATGAATTTTGTATTTTTTTCACCATGATTTTTGTTTAAAAAACGTTATTTTTTAATTTGGTAGATTGCCAATTTGGGAAAATACATTAGCCCGCCTGATTTTTTTTTTGATCGTTGTTAAGGAGTGGGTCTTACTTTACGACTAATATTTCCTCAATTTTTAATATTTTTCCACTTTTCTTTTGGAATTTCTCAAAATAATTCAATGTGTCTTTGTAAAGTAATTTTTTCTGCATATTTAATAGTGGCGTCAAATTTTATTCATTTTCATACTCCTTTTTCCGAGGGTTATGGTTTTGTAGTCTTTCGAGTCGACAAATAAACATTTAGGCTTTCTTGTTCCAAAAACGACTAATTATTTGCACAAATATTTCAAAAAGAAATCAACAGATGGTCCACCCTAAAGTATGAACTTCATTCTCCAAAAGTTAAGTAACATACTGACATATATCCTTTATGCAAAGAGAAATATTCTTTTGGGCAGAAAAAAATTAACCATTGGTTAGAAGGGCAGCATTTTTTTCGTTTATTACATATTTAATACATATGCATCATATGTTTCCGTACAACCCCAACCAGTATGCTTCACTCAGAGATAAATTCGCAACAAAACGTCGGCAATATGTATCACAACCACCAAACACGACGTGAAACAAATGGCGAAATAAATCTTCAACATTTTTCTCACCAGAAAATAACCAAAAAATCATTTGAACACAACATCAACCCACATTTATCGACAAATAAAAACAAACCAACCCCCAATCCTGAGGCGTACAATTATATTTGCTAGCATCAAATAAATCAACCCCTTACCGCTTGCTTGCCGTCCTATTCGAACGTGAGCCTTATATAAATGGGAAGTTTCAAGCCTATATAAGCGCTTGATAGCCGTACACACATGCAATTTAACAAAATAAATTATCCTTGTCTCATGCCAGGATGTTTTTTAACCCGAAAACTCATTAACGTAATAGACTGATAATTTGTAGCGCAAACTAGCGTTGAAAATATTTTTTTATGGCCACAAGCAATTTGTTGCTATCAGAGTTAACTCGGCGAAGGATACGGTGGTTACTCATTCGAACTGAGAAGTGGAGTCCTTGTTGACGAGATGTATCTGCACTGTTGGATTTTAGGAGGATAATTGAATTGTGGAAAATCTATCAGGGCTTATTGGCTTTCAATTAAACGATGCTTCATCGAGGCAATATCCAGATTAATTTTGGTAACACGATTATGAAGTTAATTTAAATGCTTTGTATGTCGTCCTTTCTGTTTTATTTACAATTTTAAAAAATGTACAACATATTACAAATATTATTATCAATTAAATTATTAAAATTGAATCTCATTGTCCTTACGCAAATATTTAAACAAAAAAAATCTACTTAAGTAGTAGCCAACATTTAAACGTATCTAATTCTGCCACGAATATGTTAAAGTTCTTCTCGTTCGGATACTTTGTTGGCCGCCGCCACATGAGCATTGAGTCCTTTCCAGAAATTGGCTCGTTCCTCGAAGAAGTTTTGCTCATTTTGAAGGACAGCCCAATTATCGGGATCTTTGCTACCAATACGAACATAAGTTATCGGCAAGCCTTGAATACTTTTCCAAGTTGAAAATCCACTATCCTTGGGTGTAGGATTTCTGGGAAAGTTGAACAAAATGCATGATTGAATCAGTTTTCGTGTGTTTGTGTGTGTGTATTGTGCGTTTGTGTGTTGAGTGCTGTTAGTGGAAATCATTTGTTATAATTTGGGTTAATTACATGGCATCTTTATCGAGTGAATTTTCGATTAGAGAGGCTCCACCATCTCTTACATATGTTTTTGCGAGTGTGTGTTTCAGTGTTAATTATAGCATCAAATGAATTATCTAGTCATTTTTCGACGACATGAGCATGTAATTAATGTTAAGTATATCCTACTTAGCTGATGATATCGTTTGATATGAGAAAATTATAGGGTGCATGGAATGATTTAGATGATATAAGAGTGTTGATTGAAACTTAATTAACTTTGATTGTCTAAGGTTTTAGATACATGAGGCGTTCTGAATGATCATTAAGATAAACTTAATTCCTATGAGATATTCCTTTATATTTTAGATGCTATAAAATAATATAACTATCAGTGGAAAGGGTGTTTATTTATTGTAGGTAACCAAATAACAAAACAATCCACCACAGAAAGCCGAAATCTCATTTCATTGACTTACCCAGTTCGTGCAAAATGTATCCACATCTGAGTCAAAGCTTCTCGAATTAGGACATCTCGTCTTGATGGCTGTGCCGTAACAAACAATTGTTCAGCTATTGGAAACAGATATTGCAACTCTTCCGCATGACATACACCTGTTAAGGACAAGATAAGAGATTATCCCAGCTATCCACGCCTCACTTATACTATACTCCTCTTTTAGATGTGACACAAACACAGTCAGCTATACAAGTAAATTATTATACTTAATCTATTACGTACCATAATAATCCTCGTCGCCACCCTTAAACAATTCGGTGAAACTTGCTGGCGCCTTATGATCGAAAACATAGACGAATGTTGGGCCGGTTTGTGCCTTTGGCGGAGCACTCAATCGTTTTCTCAAGTATTCCTCCATACCGTACATAAACCAGGCATCCGTGAACAGCTAAACATTTAAGCACATGAAACAATGGTTGAGATAAAAGGATAATGGGGAAAAGTCAAAAGGATAATATAATAGCAAACGTGAATGGTTGTGACTGAATAGGCGAGGCTGTCTGTCTAGGCTTCAGGCGAAAAACTGATAAATTCATTAAGTTGCAAACAATTAGGTCTTCTGATGGTAATGATGCTGACAAGAACAATCAGAACGAACAGAGAGTATTGGTCGGGATGGCAACGATTTTACTCGTCTTTTTTGGATACTGGCAAGGAATTTATTTGTTATTTTAGAGACAGAAATTTGATGAGGTTTCGTGGTCGATTTCAAAGAGGTTTTATGTTTGTTAGATGAAAAGGATATTGCAGATTTTTAAATATTGGGTCATATAAAAAGGCTCCGCGGTTTTCGTCACTAGATGGAGTTGATGCCCATATATCGGACAACACTAATTTAATTGTGTCAAACGAACATGTGTTCATTTGACATTTCAGGCTACATTTTTTGTGAAGACAGTTCTGTAATTTGTCGTTCGTGTAAAAAGTAATATTGGTTTGAAAATGAGTGAAACATCTGAAGAAATACGCTATGTGATCCTTTTTTATTATAAAAAAGGTACAAATGCTGCAAAAATATCCCTAAAAATTTGTAGAGTGTACGGTGAAAATGCTGTGAGTAAACGCTGGACCCAGAAGTGGTTTGCTCGGTTCCATTCTGGAAATTTTAATGTCAAAGATGCACCTCGCTCTCGTCGGTCAGTCACTGAAAAAGTCGATGAAATTTTGCAACTGGCGGAGCAAGCCTGGCATGTAAGCTGTCAAAAGATAGCGGAGCTCAGATGTTCATGTTCAGTGATCAACCACATGACAGTTTGGAATCATTTACAAAAGGCTGGCTACTCAAAGTAGCTCGATGTTTGGGTGCCACATGAACTAACACAAAGAAATTACCAACAGTGAAAAGCAGCTGAAACGCAACGAAATCGAACCATTTTTGAAGCGACTCATTACGGACGATGAAAATTAGATTAAATACGAGAATATTAAATGAAAAAAATCATGGTCCTTTGATCAGGTTGTAGCAGCTCATAATGGACAATTCGCTTCCAATCACACCAAACACAACATAACCTTGTTTGTTGTCAATCCAGGCTTTGAAGTCGTTTGTGGAAATTGTCCATTATGAGCTGGTACGACCTGGCGAAACGGTCAATTCGGTCTTGTACTTTGAACTACACTTAATTTCAATGGCTCATTTTTTTTGGAAAATATGGTACGATTTGTTTGATACCAGGGACGTATGCTAGATATATAATGTTCGATCATCATATCTAATCTGATGGATTATAAGCTTTTCATTGCGTTAATGATATGATGAATATTATTATTTAATTATTTAGAGGATTTTCAATCATTTTACAAACCCTTAATCAGGGATTTTCTTCCAAAATCCTTATTCAAAAGGTACACCTTCCATTGTGTGCTAACAAAACAACCAAACAGCATTTTCTACTTACGTTCGTCAAATTTTGATGATTGCTCTTGGACCAGTTCAGCTTTCCATTGAAATAAAACTCATTAATTTTCATTGTAATCTCATTTCGAACTTTCTCCGAATGATGATCATAATTAAGACAAATCGGTAGTACTTCTTTGAACTTGTCCCGAAAATCTTCAGCTATTCCCGGCAGGTTAAGTAGAGCTGTATTGTTCACCCAAAAATAAGATAAGATACAAGATACAGGTGCATGAAGTATAGATATAAATGTATTGTAATGGATGAATGGATGAAATGAGCAAGGACGAAAGCTTAGTGTGTTGATTATAATGATTATGAATTCTTATTTGATGTGGCTCAGTCAAAGTATCTATTAGGTGTAATGCGATGTCTTTAGATGGAGCTGTGAATACACGTACGTGCTGACTTCAAAGCTCCTTCGTCTGATGTAATCCCAGCTATTATGGGAATCGAGATGGAATGCGGTGTCTCGACGTCCCGGGGATGTTTTGTGATGAAGGCTGTTTCGGATGGTGGCTCCACAACCGGTGGAAATGGTATCATTGGATCTGTGTCCCATTCCTGATGAGAAAAAAGGATATTTATTTGTTTTTGATATATTTTAAAAATGAGGAATGAAATCTACAATATTTTCGGTACTAATGTGACTTTGTTTAGTCATAGGACAGTATACCCTTACGTACTAAATATTACACTTTGAATAGAATTCAGAGTTGCGATGCAGTTTTCCGCCTTCAAATTTACAAGTACATTTATCAACAAAACAACAAACTCTTCAAGTTCCAAAAAGCCATTTTTTTTAAAGAAAACATCCTTCGTCATACTTACAAACAAATCATAAAATGTGCCGGTTACGTCCTCAGCACTTTTATTTCGCAGACACTTGAGCAAATTTTTCCAGTCGTTAGGAACGACATTACATTCCAGAAGCTCACCAACCCGATTAGCTCGTTTCGCTGGGATGCCCTTATGGGCTGGCTGTGCCCAAGGATTGAAGTAAGTACCCGACTGGATTATAGCTTTGTGAAATAGTCCTACGAGCGTGAAAAATCGATAGAAAAACAACATGTAAATTGTGTTATCAAGAAGATCGTTAGAAAATATATATGTTTGCCTCTGTTAGGTTTTAATTATTAAACCTATTCGGGATTAAAGCTGGTTTGGACTTCACATGAGACACTCGCAAAATTTTCATGTTGTATACAAAATTTAAATGCTTTGCTGAAATAATTTTTTAACTCTATCGCATCAAAAAAACTCCATAAATATACATGAAACTTGAATCCTTTGAGCATGAAACAAAGTAAATCTTCCGAACAAAACCACAAACCAAACTCAGACTACATATTTTCGATATTAAAACAAAGTTGTCTCATACGTCCTTGCACGTACGAATCCAAACATTCCCATTTCATGTCTAGTTTAATTAACTTGAAACACATTACCTCTCAACCTCCACATAAACACAAACATATCGCTCCCATCCTATTACCTTTACTCATCGGTGATATCATATGATACGTGGAGCTTGCTCCGCCTGCACTTTCACCAAAAATAGTCACACTACTTGGATCACCACCAAACGCCGCTATATTATCTTGTATCCATTTCAATATCAATACTTGATCCTTAAGCCCGAAATTGCCAGGACAATCGGTTGTCTCTGTGCTTAGAAAGCCAAGTGGGCCCAACCTAAAGTTCCCACTCACATAGATGATATCATGGTCCAATAAATAATCAGGACCATAAAATGCGCTGATACCTGATCCGCATTGCCACCCACCGCCATGGAAGAATACCATCACTGAGAGTGGTCCCAGAACTTCGGGTTTCTGAAATTCCAATAAAGTCGTAGTGTTATAGATTTCGTGTTTCGATACTCAATACTATTTTCAATTAGACATTTAACGCTCGAATTTAAATCAAGTTGCTAGTCTGCTAGTCCTTACTGCCAATGTTCGGAAAATATCCTAGCGACAGTTTCAAAACTACTACATAAAGGATTTCAAGTCAATTGCTTACTTGTGGTGTGTAGACATTCAAATACAGACAATCTTCGCTGCCATCAATAAGGAAATCACGTCGGAATGGGTCACGTTGCATGCAAATTGGTGAGTCCTTGACGGTGTATCGGTCGCTTTGCCATGGTGATGCTGGGACTGGAGCCTGAAATTGTAGGGGAACTAGATTAATTGTGGGTAATCGAGAAAATATTGGAACTTTTCAGAAATTGTTTTAATTTTTTCTACCAAAAATATGCAAGGATTGCAAGACCAACACTGAAAAATTACGCGAGAATCATTTTGTGGTGTTTATATGATCAACACCGTTTGAGTTCCTGGCAAGCTCTACACTCCCTTAAGCATTGACCGTGAGATCGGCCCTTTTATTGTAGAAACAACAAAACAAACTGTTTCATAGTCATCTCGCCTACACATTCAAAAAAGAATACAAGCGTCCGCTTGAAGTCTCTTGAATAAACACTATAAAAAATTGCAAATTTAGATCGCCAAGTGTTTAACTACATTGGCAATCGGTCCATTCTAAGGACTCGCCATCTCTCTAGAGATGCATACAAATGTTTGCCCAAGGACTTGAGTTTAAATGGGTTTTTTCGCATTGACACATTTGAATTTTGTTGAAGCCAGAACGCCTCTAGTCATTAGCACTCAATAGTCTAACAACACTAAATCGTCGAAGTTTGGTGGATGATATTTAGACTAGAATAGAATATTGCTAGTGATGGTGACTTGATGGTATCACGACGATATTAAAGTTTAAGTGGTGGAAACGTGGGATTGTTTGCATTTCGGCATGATTACGTTCGTATAAGGGGTTTGTGGTCGCTCCACTAGCTGGCGCCATTCTAATATGTATATTTGTAGACTGAAAGGATCACACACGGTTGGTATTTTCTTGGTGGAGAGTTAAACCGAAGATTTATTGAAAATGATGGAATTTATGTAAATTTCGGATGTGCAAGGATTTATTTAGGATCCATGTAGGCTTATGTTTGCTTAAGTAGGTTAGAAATATAATGCGGGGAAGGGTTTTTGGTTCAGTTGGGTTAGAAAATTTGTATGAATAATTTACATATTGTGTTGGAATGCTATTAAAATGTTGTGTGCCCAAAAATGTAACTTTAATAGCAACTAAGAATGATTGCATTTTTTTTATAGAGCATGGCATATCGAATTAGATCGCTCCAAACTTTTGTTTTATTAAAAATATGTTTGAATAAATTTAATTTTGGCTATATTGATTTTTTAGAATTTTGTTTTGAGTTTATATTTTCAAAAATACTTATCAAACACTTGTTATTCATATACTCTCGTTTTCATAAAAAATGGAGTGTAATTCATGACAACAATAAAAACAAAACATCACCACCCATCAAAGAGATCTAAACAGCGCATGCGATCACCACTGTCCCTATTGCGTCATACACACACAACAAGCGTATTTAATATAAGATGTCACTAATCTTTGTCAACATTTCATTTATCTGAATAGACGGAATTTCAAGCGAGTCAATCATTATCGCCTAACACGCTCGCAATAATGCATTCTAATTTGGAACTGAATGATAAGAAGTCAGAATGGATGAGTCGGTCAGAATAATTAAACTTATTTGCATGAGGTTCGTCTACAAAATTATGGTGTGGAACTTAATTAAATTTTCCTGAAAGAAAACTATCACCACAAAAGAATGTAGCTTTCTCTTATGTGAAACATTTCCCCTCACTGTAAAGAATTGGATATCTGTAAAATATATGTACTTAACTGCCATTCGTCGTTTGACTCAAGGACTTACAAACAATCATCATATGCTTTTCGGGAAATACGGAGATAGGAAATAATATTAGCTTTATCTCAATGTTTATTTAATATTAAATTTTACATCAACATTTTCTCGTATGTTTCCAGGTTCAAAGTTAAAGTCATTGCTCCTAATTTCGCAACGACAAACTGAAATAGAACTTAAATATTTTCCATACATACCGAAATTTGTGAACTTTGAGAATTAGATAAACATCCAAAATATTTGCATACAAATAGGTAATCAAATTCTGAAAATTATCCTGAAATTTGATCTGAACTTTACGAAATACAAATAAACACCGCCGAAAGACAACAAGACATTATGCCTCGTTCCTTGCGAATAGTCGAAAATTAAATATACAAACAAATTATTCTGGGGCGATAAGTATGCAATTAGAAAATGATTACAACATCAAGCTAATTACATATATGTTAAGTGGTTCACTATCATTTATCTTACATCGTGAGCTGACGAACGATAATAACAACCAGTTGAAGCACTATGTAAGAACGACAGATAAAAGACATTTGCACGGTTACCTAATGGTCTAGACTCTAGATGCTTTGCAGATCAGTACGACTAACAAGACTAGAATATGATAAACAGTAGTGAATTTTTAATGTATTGTTTTGATTAGTTGTAAATGAAATGATGTCTATGGCAGTTATTGCATAACTACATTAGGGTTTTGAAAGATTTAAGGGGGTAGTACCGATTAGAATGCTAAAAATCAGCCAAATTTTCAATATTTTTTCCAGCTCCTTTATTGTATATAAATTTTAAAATTTGCATGGGTAAAATACACATTTTGAAGATTACAAAAAAATTATTTGTTATTTTTTTCAGTTTTCTACTTTTTTTATAGAGGGCGCCAAAGTTGATGACTAGAAAAATGTCTCATCCCACTGCCGACAGATAATCACAGGAATGAAGAATTTGAAATAAAAAAACCAAACCGCATTTTAAAGAGGAATGTTTTTTACGTATTATTCTAAAAAATGATCAAAAAATAGCGGTTGTTTGAAATTTTTTCTTTGAAAAATTGCTATTTTTAATTTGTTTCGCTTGCCAAATTTTTTGGGATTGATTGTTGGCCTAAATTCTGTTAGATTTCCACATAGAACACTTGAATAAAGTAGCACACCAAACTTGACTTAATCGGTTCGGTCAATGCGGAGAATAAGTGTCCGCTGTTGGAAAACGTCATTTCGAGAAAAACGCGTTTAAAGTTTCGATTATCGAAAATGCGTGCGTAACTGCCGTAACTTCTTTATTTTTGGGAATATCTTAGTAAAATTTTGAGACGAGATTTCTGAAGGTATAATAAATTGATTTTTCAAAATTATAACCAGTACCACCCCCTTAATGGGATTGGTATATTCCGATCGTTTATTTTTCTGCAAAATTCACACGCTCTTTGAAGTTATGAATAAAATATTTTTTTTCTTAGTGAAGATGCAATGCATTGTGGATGTTCATTTATAGTAACATTCTTCGTAATATTCCTTTCCTAGAATGGCGTCGTGAAAATGTCTACTAGTCTTAACAGCTTGAAAATATCACTTGAATATACCTCTACAATATGCATGTAACGGAAAAACTGCACATAACATAATAATTCTGTCTAAAGTTCAGCTCAACAAAAATTAAGTACGCAACGATCATGCACAAAGCGTTTACAATTGACGGATGATTGACAGCCATGCATAACTAACTGTTAATATGTGTTACATGCTTAAAATACACTGTCAATATTTTATAGGAAATTTATGGTAGAGTAGGGTAAGTGTAGAATGTAATTTGACTTGATGGAATTCAAATATTCACATTAGAAAAGGACATATAACATTTCATGTCATGACATATTACATTCTTCATCTAATTTCGCAGCATCGAAGCGACTGAAAGGCCTTGATAACTGAATTTATGCACAGTAACTAATCAAATAACCGTTAAATTATGTTTTTCCTGTTGAAAATGTCCTCTTGTTTGTTTCTCCAATGCAAATTATGATCGCGTTCAATGACATGGAAATGATACGAACCAGGAAAAAAATACAATTTCATTCATAACGAATGGCACTATGTAAATTGATAATTTGCAAACTAGTTAATCGACTTAAATTACTTATGGCGAATGTGATTTACTATTGAGCACGATTTAATATGTAAACTTGGCCTTTACGAACATTAAAAGAAATTTTATGATCATAACATATGCAGGAATGTTTCTGCTTCACTTTTCAATATGTACAAGTGAACTTTTGTTGAAGAAATGCTGGCGGACATGAAGGCAAGTAAGATGTGAAATGGTGGGTGATTGAGATATCCTTTGAATGATATCTTTTTGGCATGAATATACCTGCTAGGTATCTATAATTAAATAGATGCTTGTGGCGGTAAAATTCAAAAGATTAGATAGTTAGATATTTTTCATGCGTACTCAACCTGATTGCAGTTGTAGTAGTTGGATTTGAATTTTAAATTTAGCTGCTACAGTTTCAGATTTTTGAAAAATCGGACACCAATCCTAACAGCAAAAGTGAGACACAATCAAAAACCTATTTTCATCATAGTTTTTCATTTTTATCTGTAGTTTTTAAGCATATTTTGGACTCACTTTATCTTTACAAAGTGTACATAATAAACTAGAATTATTTATACATAATCATAAAAGGTATTGATTTATCTAATATTTTAAGTATTTTTCGATGCAATTTAACTTTTTAATTACAATTAATACACTTATCAAATTATGCTCACCAAGTAGAGAGAAAAA
This sequence comes from Oxycera nigricornis, assembly GCA_963942545.1. Lineage (NCBI taxonomy): Eukaryota > Metazoa > Arthropoda > Insecta > Diptera > Stratiomyidae > Oxycera > Oxycera nigricornis. The sequence continues at coordinate 107,019,139 of OZ012662.1, forward strand.
CCTATGATTAACACAGCAAAAAAGTATTCAAGATAAAATGCCTTGACTTTAAAATACATTTTTCGTCTAACACGTACAATTTCCTATAGTTAAATTAATTACATTCTAATGGAAATTTGCACGTGGCTTCTTATGAAGCTTGTCACTATTTTTTCCTGCTATCCTCCATTCATGATTGTAAATTTTATACAATTTTTCTTGGCGCTCGAAAGCATGATTATCTAATATGGCGGATGACTAAGCGATTTGTAAGAATGGAAATTGGTGGTTAAGCTTCCTAGATTTTTTTCTGGTTGTTTGATTTTTATGGTCATTGAATATAATTCAAGGAAATTAAATTTTCGGTAGATTTTTTTTTTGGTTTAAGAAATTAAAAAGAGCAATTATGCTTCATAGTAGCAATTCCAAATTGCTCGCATCAAATTGTGAATTTTATATCATTTAAAAGAATAGTTGAGAGTAATAGCGTTTATAATATTTTTATTTTAATATATATATACGAGGTCTGTTCAAAAAGTATCGGAAATTTTGAATTTCCACGAGGTACGTGTATTCTATTTTTCATATTTTTGTAGCGTTATGTTGGTAATTATGTTTCTCACGTATGCTGACAAGTTCGGCCATTTTGAATATTCAGTTAATTTTTGACAGCTATTTTGCATGTCTTTGATTTTTTCCTATTTTAAAAAATGGATCATTTTATGTGAAAAACAGCTTTATGTGCGCAGATGCATTCTATTCCGAATGTTTTGGCACATGATGCAGCTACCTTAAACCAAAACAGCGTTTATCGGTGGTACAAAATGTTCTCAGAGGGCCGAGAAGATGTGAACGACAAACAGCGACGCTCGAGCACGTCAACAACATACGAAAACATTGATAAAGTGAGAAAAATAGTGTTGGCCAATCTTCGAATTACCGTTATAGAAGTTGCTGAGGACCTAAACATATCGATTGGCTCGTACCATTCGATGTTTACTAATGATTTGGACTCTATCCGTGACGACCCAAATTTGCTCCAGAGGGTCATCACTTTTTGACTTTTTTGTGAAGAGGCCCATGAAAAGACGACGCTACGCCACGATTGAAGAGATAAAGACGGCATCGAAGGAGGATTGGAAAAAACGTGTATAATATCTGATGGGGATTGCTTTGAAGGAGAAAACATAGATATTGATGAATAAATAAATAACTTTTGAAAAAACAATAATTTACACTAAAAATCTAAATTTTACAATAAACAAAAACTTTGTTTTGTAGACTGTATTTGATGTTTTCTCGTACCAATAATTGTTCAAACAATGTACAAACATAGCATCTTTAACAATATTTTCTCTATACAAAGCAATCTCACCTTTAGTGCAGAGATACACAGAACAATATTACATACCTAATTGCAATTATATGCAAATAACGTGCGGACCTTACCAACAATATTCACTACAAAATTATATGAAGCTATGACGGGCAGCGAAAGCAGGAGCAGGGAAATACACTTGTGCATCTAGTAATCCAGATACACTACGTCCGGAGGGTGTAATTTAGATAGTCATAAGGTAATATATCTGCCGGTGAAGTATGGGTTCTACAAACGTATTTATAACATGTTGCTAGGAGTTTGGAATGTACCCACATTCGTAGGTGTTTGCTTTTAGGTGTGTAAATAGAGACGTTCTCCTTTTGCAGTTTTGGGTTTATTAATGGTAGCTTATTTATTTATATCATAAGGATTATGCTAAATATTTGGAGATCTTATGGTGGTTTTTGCAGTAAATGAAGAATATTGCATCAAACGATATATGGTAATTTAAATATGCTTAAAAATAGAGGAATGAATCATGACCAATGGTGGGCTCTACCTAAATTTTTTTGAGGAAATATTTTAAGTTTTAATACCGACATAAATCTATCGTTAGATGCATTGCAAACTTTCGACATTATTTTCTACCCACACATTTACTTTTCAGTCACCCCGGTCGGACGCATAGTCACAGCCTTGAGGGGGCAGTATTCTGTTAAAATAGCGAAAATGAATCTTTTTTAAATGTACATAAAAAATAAGCTATTAAAGATATCGACTTGAAACTTGAAATGTGCATATATTGAGATTGAAAGTTGAGATTCATATTATTAAAAAAAAATGGCGGCCGTCTCGACCAAGCGCTTGAGCAGTACCAAACAAAAAAAGGGGATTGTACTTCGTAAAACCCTGAGATAAATATCCATTTGTGATCATATACAAAAAAAATCTGTTTGTATTAGGTAAAAAGTACTGCACGGGCCTAAATTTAGGGCAGTAAGTAAGTTTTTCGCGATTCGGTGGACGTTTGAATATACGTGTAACGATTTTTGACTTTTTTTTTCGATTGAAAAAAGTGTTAGAATCGTCCAAATCTTTTTTGTTCTAACCTTAGGCTTGTGCAGTAGTAAAATAGTTAAGTGTTAGTAAATATAAATTTATAGTTAGTTTATAAATTTAAAAAAAAATCGCTATTTAGAGTTTTGATTTTCAACTAAATGTATTCGCAGTGTTGCTTTATATAATCTTTTTTACTGATTATTGATTATTTATTTTATTTTATGGCGTGATCGCATTGTAACAACTAACTGAACTGTTTATGCAATTGCTCCTAAGGCGCTCCGTTCTAGTAAATTTTATTTATTGTCCATAAGTTGCTTGTAGACACAATCAACCAGAATGCAAAAATTTCCTAATTATGAATAGTTTGAAAGTAGTACCTACGTTACTTGCACGTTACCCAGCCAACGAACGACAGTATAAAGAAGAATATGCATTTCTACCATTTCAGAGTTTCCTCAGTAAATTTGAATAAAAAGCGGCTCCTATTTTTTTTTTTTGGAAAAAATGAGAAATATTTAGTAAAGCATTAGCATTAACAGGAGTATTACTTCATTTATTTCCATAATATATATAACGCCAACACCTAACAAAACGTTATTTTTAAATTAACTTGAAATTTTGAATTAATATTCTTCAAATGTTCAGGGAGTACGATTGCAAAAAAGTTAAGTAGATTATTCACAGAAAATCATTCACGTTTTTTTCAGGACCTCTAAACATTTCAAGGTATATTTTTTGTATGCAAAGCACGTGCTAAACTTTTAAGAATGCGAATAATTCATCGCTATATTTCACGGGCAACTTCTCTCAAGGTCACATTTTATAAGTCAATATGTCACAAACTATGGTAAAACACGTTTTTTAAAAAGAAAAATATTGGTTATTTAAATTTGATCGGATACGGATTTAGTATATGTGGAAATTAAATTCGAAATTCAAGTTTAAGCATCCAATAAACGCCTAATTTATACAGATTTTTTGTTGTTGTTGCAGAGCTAACGACTATTTAATTTGATTCATAATGATTGATTCAAAAAGATCCGATAAATTGATTAAACAATACAACATTAGATATTCTATAAATAATGAGAATGAAGAAGAATCGTTTTGTCGTTTATTTAAAATTGTGCTTTGGACATCATAATTAAATATATTTGTTTCAAAAATGTGTACAAGATTACTGATAAAATTATTCCAGATTTTAAAAATGATACTGATTTACAATACGAAAGAAATAAGTTCAGCTATTACAAATTGTCTGACTAATACCGATCACTAGCTATATTTACATATGTATCAAACATTTCAACAAAATCTAGACTAATACGAAAAACAGGTGTGAAATTAAATATGCACAAAATGTTGTCCAGACTTAACTTACTTCATGAAAATTATGTACATATTAAACTTACTAGACTGGAAATCCCCCTACAAGATTTAATTGTATTTTTTGAACAGATGGCGTCAGTTGATATCTTTTCAATTGTGTAAATCAAATGGCGATTAGTGTATATACAATTAGGCTAATTGTATATAGTTTGTGTCAGAATTATTCTAAAAAATCATCAACTTGCTAAGTGGTTTTCATGCGAATTGATCGATAGAATGCAAATGTTTTACTTGGAAATTAAGATAATTTTAAACGTACATAGTTCTGTGAATGATGGAAATACTTTGACCGTAGTCAAGGATAAATATGATTTATCTACATGACTTTAGAAAGAGAAAATAAAATTGAAATAAGAGTATTTTAACCGATATTTTTAAAATGATACGGAAAATTGATTTTAATCAAAATTTAGTTTCAATTAAGAAAAACGATATGTTAGCCTCTAAATTCATAGAATTTTGGTTGAATATTTGATAAAAGCCACAAATTCAGTTCAATACGCGGTACCATAAAATTTCGATGGAATATTCGCAACGCATCCTAAGCAACATTCAGCGGCATATATCAAACATTGATCAATCTTTTTATGGGTATGATTTTGTTCGAGATCCTTGCATACTTAAACTCAAATGAAAATTGAAGTTTAGTCATTATTCTAAAATATAAATAAAAAAATTGGTCTAAAAATAATATTTTGACTTGAAATGTTCCTGAAAGCCACTGTTTTGCAGTGTTCAAACTTCCAGGAGGTATGATCCGTTCGACTGAAGTAAGTATGTTGGGCCTAGTCGCGCATATCATGCGTCACATCAAGTGATGGGGCATAGTAAGATGAGCCCAGACAGTTTCGAGATTGAATTCTGCTTAGTAGTTTAATTTTTGGTGCCCTCGGGTACTTCTTAATTTTTAACTCAGTATTTGAGCGACAACGAAGTTTAGGGTAACGTAGGAGATGTAGCCTTAAATTTTTAAATTGTTTGTATTGTTGTTGCAGGTACCGGAATTTTTGGATATCGAACGTTACGATGACTGAACCACGGGTGATAAGATTTGAGGCTAAGACTAGGGAAACGATCCACAACATTAAGCGCTGAACTGAACCGGCGACCGCACCCCTAATCTTGGAGGGGTCGAACTAAAAGCTGTCTGCACAATTTGGAGCACGTTTTTTCATCCCGAGATTCAACCTCTTGCAACTCAGAATCCAATTATTGTTTTTAGAATATGTTTGATGTTTTTGGTAAAACTAAGAGTGCATTATTTTTTGGGAGGGGGGGGGGGAGTCTAACTCAAAATCAATTTTTCCGATCCTTTTCAAATATTGTACATTTATTCTGTACATAAATCACGAGGTAACCGCGATATATTTTATTTTTAATGATTATAATTTGTTTTATATTAACAACTTTATCGATTTTTTAAAATTTTTTTTATAAAAAAAATCGTTTTTTTTACTTAGAATTGATACTACAAATTAAAAAATCATTAAAAAGTACATCTTGACGTGATTATCTCGGGAAACTCATAAACTAACGAAATTTTTGCGGTTTTTAGTCATCAAATGATCAAGTGATGAGTTATGCTGTGCACCGCAAAATTCCTTTTTTTCAAGTGTCTACGAAAATTTGCTGTCAGTGACTCAGTAATCTATATTTTTGGACCAAAATTTTAGAGAATACTCTTAACAATTATATTATTATGTACTTTGTTCAGAAATGAATGCATATTTATAGTATTTTCAAAAAAAATATGCTTAAAATATGTAAAATTAACCATATTTTCCCCTTAAGTCGATAATTTCGACAGCAAAGTTGCTGATTTTTTCGAATATTTTTTTTGGGGTTTTCTTTCAACTTAATTTTGGTGTTTTTATAAAAGGTAGAAAATATTTCCTCTAAAATATTATCTGATAATATTTCAATTATTTTCCATATATGAACATTTGAAATCGTGTAAAAATATTTTTGGTGAACGAAAACCGTTTTGAAAGATAAGATTGGATTAGCACGACTGATTTGTTGGACTATAATAAATTAAAAATCGTCGAAAGGAAGATATCTTATCTTCAATCTTGTCACCATATTGTCTTATACTACTTCGTGTACGTTTTTTGTGATTGTATCTTTATTGACTATTAAAAAGTCTATAAATTGACTATAAAGATAACAACGGCATTGTGATTTTCAGTTTTTAATGTCCCAGAATTTACAGGCTTGTGAATAAGGTACTAAATGAAGATTTGCACGATCGATAACTATATTATTCATTGTTAGTCGTTTCTAACATTATTTTTTTGGGTCAAGTGCACTTCTTCACCACATCAACCACAATGGGACGGGAAAAACTCAAACTGAGTCACGATCACATGTATGAGTCTCTGAAATTTCTTCACGTGGATCTTAAGAACTTTCCCAAACACTTCTTTCTCCGACCGGTTTCACTGATTATCACATCCACACGGCGTTCACTCACCTTAAATCTCAAATCGCCCAGCGGCGGTTCTGCATATGGGATGCCCAAAAATGCACGAATCCCTCTACCACTGTGCGAGACCAAATGTCGACCCACTATGGCTCCACCATGCGAAAGTGTCACCCGCAAATCGTCAGAGGTTCGACCTTCACAACCGATTATCACATTGCAATAAATCAGCACAGATACGATTGGCAATAGACGCGATAAGCCGAAGAAACCCACATACGATTTATTTGCACTATCACCAAAAGCGCGCATCTTTCCAAGAGATAGATCACTCCGCGAATTGCACGGCACTTTCGCGGTATCTGTATCTTTGCGTTTGCAACTCACGACAACGACTGACTTAAGATAGTTACTATGGTACGATTATATTTGAACGTAGTTTGAATCTAATGTTGTCTAGCTTCGAAAAATAATAGAAACTTGCTAGATAATCTAAGGTGGAATGGGTGGAAGTGAATAGTATCTATGTATGTAGTATCTGTAAAGAGTTGTGGGTATCGAAAGCAGATACCATACTGTTGTCCGGTTAATGGATCTGACGATTTGTTTGGATCCTCCGTGGGGAACACTAAAGTCGTCTCAGAAGGTGGGACCGGTTGGGATAAGAAAGATTGATTTGCAGAGGCTGTCGATACAAATGAAGCACATCTCGATTTATGATTTTAAAAAGCTACTTATCGGTCAATTTTGGTTTGATTAATCAGAGTTTGAAAATATTCTTTCAAGCACTTTCTAACTAAGATTACATTCAAAACATTCGAATTTTTATCAAGTCTTAACGACAAAATTGTCTTTAAAAGATCTTATTCATTTTCCCACTGGGTTAGCCATCTTTTATACAAAAGTGATTATAGCTTGAGCTCTTCCAATGATAAACCATAGTAAGGTAACGAAAGGTAAGTTAGTTTGGACATGTTCCATGCACATAAAATACACAAATGCAACCAAAAAGATAGACAGCATCAAAAGTGCAACTTGGAACTTTGTTAGTTAAAATAAATCACAAATTTGCTGAAACCTTCATATGATTTGCAATAATTTGGCACAGAAACTTGTATTGTTGGACCTCATTATCCACTTAACCATTTAAACGTGGCAAATTTTTTTACGAGCAGTACCTTAGCATTGATTTAGTAATAGTTCAGATAAAATTGCACAGGTTGGCGAGAAAAAAACCTCAATTATGATCATTTTTGTTAACAAAAGGAAATACAAGTTGTAGGTCATGTTGTTTCCGTTGTATTTATTTATTTTTCATCAGTTTCATACGAGTAGCCTTCATGAAATCAACTCTTGATTTAGATGACGCGTAAACATTTTTAAAATTCTTTGGTGTCGGATGGACTTTTATTACAAATCGTGAAATCCACATTTATTTCCAAATTGCGAGGGTCATCCAATAACTAACGAGATAAATTGTTGTAGTTTATTCAATCAGTACAAAATTTTGGCTTCATTTCAAGATAATGCCTCTCAACATTTACACACTTGTCACATGGTTCCTTTAACTTTCTTATGTCACTGGCATAAAATTCTTTCGGTAGCTATTGGAGCCAAGTTTGCACGTAAATCTTGATTTCTTCGTTAGAGCCAAATTGTTTGCCACGTAACGCCTCCTTAAAAGGACCAAACATATGGAAATCTGATGGAAAAAAATCTGGGCTATAAGATGGATGTAGAAGAATCTCACAGCACAGTTTTCGAATGCATTCTTGAGTTATCTGTGGCGTATGCGGCCGTGCATTGTCGTGAAGCAAAATTACACCTTTTGTCAAAAGTCCACGACGTTTAATGCGAATGACAGGCTTTACTTTGTTCGCCAGCATGTTACAGTAATATTGACTGTTGATTGTTCGTTGGTCTTCCAGAAAATCGCATCCAATTCAAGGGAAAAAGTTGCAACTTCGACCGGTCGTCCAGTTCGCTGCCCATCTCCAACAATTTTGCGGCCATTTTTAAACTGTTCCATCCACTTGTAAATGATCGAACGGTTTAAACAATTGTTTCCATACACTTTTAACATCCTGGCATGGATCTTACTACCTTTAATACCTTCTGCTACTAAAAATCGAATCACATCACGTTGTTCCTCCGCGGTGTAATTCTCAATTGGAGTTGACATCTTGAACTAACTGAATTATACGTTATGTTTACAAAATCTTACCAAACAGCTGATCAGAAGTAATAACAAGGATGCCAACTTGAAATCTTAAAAGTTTCGTATTGAATTGTAAAACAATTTTCGGCCTACATCAATTTGTCTCGTTACTTATTGAATGATCCTCGTAAATCATTCAAAACTTAACACCGAGACCGAAGCAAATAATTGGAACATGACTTTGAAATTTTATCTACCAGCAAAGTTTCAGACTAATCGCATCATGTTTGTCGGAAAAATTTAGCAAATTTCATTTAGGCGAAATTTTTCGTGTTGAAATCCTTGCAAAATTTAACACTGATTTGTTAGACGCAATGTTAAAAATACATCAAATCAGTTGTAGTTGATTTTAAATATTTTCAGAGCTTGGGACAATTTTATTTCGAATAGGATGTTTGATTATCAATATTAAAATAAATTCTGCTATGCAAAATTTAAAATTCAAGAGCTCACAATCAAGATGGTGCCAGTATATCTGTATCTTCTACTTCATCATTTAAATAAACGAATTACGTTGATTTAAACATTTTCTTTAAAATTCAATTCGTCAAATCAATTTAACATTCAAATTTGAAATGAAGACATTAATAATTTTGACTTGAGAGTGTATTGGAAAGAAAGATGGATAGTCTTTTATTTTCCCATGAATAAATACGACTAAAGGATGGCTTTCAAGTGCATTAGAAAGTATTTTGAATTTTTGGGCAGCATTAAAAACTCAGTTAGATGAATGCCACACGTTTCTGCAACGTTTTTATTCAAGGATAAATTTATAAATTCGGCATTTTCATTGTTACCAGTTAGTATTTTGCTTTGATATAGTATCAGGTTGGAGCCAAAAAGTATGGTGCATTTTTTATTCGTTTGGATCAGTTTATTTTAATAAATTCGTTGATTAGATGCATATGATTAACCTATTATTTTTAAAGTTATTGATTCGATCTTCGGACGATATTATTATTTTTGGGTTCGAACTCAAGTTTGAAACAAGAGGAAATTAAGTACATTTTTTACTATTGGAATGATATTATAAAAAGTGCTTCTTGTGTATCGTCTAATTATTTTTTATTTTAAAGTAGGCATGTGTATACTATCATTCGTTACCACTATAAAGGCATTTATTTACGCTCTGCATATTTACACACCAAACAAAAGTGTATTCAAGTACAACAAGTGTTTTTGTTGAAAATCAATAAAGCAATTTATCTTGAAACGTCTTTCAAGTGATTTATGTTCATCTCCAAGGAGATAGATCCTTTTCGTAGCTCGTATTTCTCGCAATTCATGTACAACTTTACAGATTAAGGTTTCGTGGCTTCCATTGGTTGGTACGTTGAATCTAGAAGTCTGATGTTGCTTTAATTAAGGATAATGCCAAGGTAGGTATGATTGATGGTAATTCGTAGGTCTATGATGTAATTATGGTTTCAAACATTGATAAGGAAATATTTTTTTAATGACTCGATTCATATATATGTGACAGTTTAAAAAGAAAATGGTTTATATTATATTCTACATGTGCAGCAAATTTCTAGAGCTCATCACTTGATAACAGTATCTATTCGGTCAGGCATGTTTGGAATTCGCCAACAAGCTTTATAGATTTTCATTGAAAATAGACTCTTTTATCTCACGGATATTATTCTCAAGTAAATGAACCGCTTTTCAAGGATCGAAGCAATCGAAGAATCGAATGGCAAAAATGATTTTTTTCTTTGCTTCTTCCGAGGTTTTTCAACCTATTCAACATTTGAAATTTTCTTGGGTTGCATTCCAGACTATCGTTTTTCATTTGAAATTTAGGATTCGCAATTTTGCTGTAAGGATGCTGGCCCAGTGAACGCAGATATCAAATCACTGTTGAGGTTCACCATCTGCAGGCCCCAGTTTATGAACCGATACAGCTGGACGCTGATGTTCAGGAGGTCAAAGCTCAATTTCGACTGTTACGCCATTGATAATGATCAATCGTTCTGGTATTACAGAAATGGTTTCAACTGACGACTAACAATGTTTTCATGTCTAACAAATACTGGATTGTCACTAAATTGACTTTTTTTCTTCAAAAAAAAACCTAAACCATTGACTATTTGATTTCTTCACATACAAATTAACTCACTTCTATCAAACGAAATTATTTTCATTTCGTAGAAAATCCCATAAACCACAATCCTCTACTTAACTCCAATCAATTCTACTTTTGATTTCACGAAACATCAATTGAACTTGATTCAATTCCAATCAAACCAAAAGCCACCTGAACCGTTCATCATAAAAAGGATATATTTCATAGGATTCTCATCATCGTCTTTATGATTCAAAGTCAAATGCTACAACAGCCAAATCACGAATGGAAATAAAAGTGAAGCATAAAATTCCTGGAAAAGGTCAAACAGCATCTAAAATAGGTATTGTATATCGTGGGAATTAACCACCTTCGAAATGAGTTTCACCTGACGACATATCCTTGCGAAATGTACCGTGTTATAGTGTAATTCGTAGGATAATATTTGAGATGTGCCTGAAAATTGTGTCATTATGGTATCGTGCACAAAATCTGATGAATCGTTGATTTAATTTGATGCAATGTTGTCTTGTTGTTTGACGGAAGAATAGTGGAAAGGACGAATGGGTTGTGAACTTGGATGATAAGGAGATTTTCATTAAAAGAATAACGATCGTTTTAGCTTTGTCTGAATCGTATTTAAACTTGGGTTGATTTACTTCTTTTTAAATCAAATTCAAAGTATTCATGGTACTCTAAGGTCTATTAAAACACATTTTTAAATTTATAAGTTAAAGTATTCCTTGAAAATTTAATGCAAATCGGTGCACATTTTGTAACACAATTATTCAAAAGAAAATTACGGACCGGGGATCGAACACACGACCTCTTCATCGCGAGTTGGTCGCGCTGCTTCTTACACTGCACCGATTCTGTCAGATGCAAAAACTTACTAATTGAAAAGCGACGCTAAAAACTTTAGTGGCATATTTCTCCAAAAGGGAGGGGTGTGTTGCGTTCTAATATATTATGGATCGAATATCCTTGACGTCTTTTACTTATGTACCAAATTTCATCCAAATCTGAGACGACGAGACCGTGGTCTCTACTTGTAAAATAATTTGTGGACAAACAGGTACGCGGATATAGAAAAATAAGTTAATTCTTGCAAGGGAATCGGGAAAAATTGTGGTGGAATCCTTAAAAGTACAGAAAGATAAATTCAAGGAGGTATTTTTCGGTACCGTCATTTAACGTATTGCAGATTGAACGATTTCTGTTTAATTTTTCTTGTTAAGTATAGAATCATTTAAAACCATTGACTATGCCTGCTTTGTCTATTTCAATTCTACTGGCTGTTGCAATAAGGACCAAACAGTTTTTTAGGTCGTGTTTCCTTGTGTTAAGAAAAATCAAATAAATTGAGCATAAAGAATTTGGTTGTCTTATCAAGAGCATGATTTGAGTCGAATTTTTTTTTGTGATTTTAAGGATCAATGAAATTGCGATTGATACCGAAAATTAGTTGAATAGTGATTTCAATTCAGTTCAACTAATCTTCCTTTATAAGATGGTTAATATCGTTTTGTTTTGCCGATCGTAAAATGAGCTAATGAAAACGAGAGTTTTCTCAAGCAGTGGCTTCTATTAATCCCAAGGCATATCCATCACATGATCCTACCTCCAAGCATAACGTAAAAGAACCATAAATAAGTTTCCGTACTAAACCAACGCGTTTACTTACGAAGCAGTCCCTTGCGACAAATCAATTGTTAGCCAAACCTTTTCCAGGTCGGTCCTTGTACTCTCAGTGCAGCATTGCCTCCATTAGTCCTTGTCACACCCAACCAAATACACCGCTTGCTCCTTTTTTCACGTTATCAACACAACGATCAACCAGTTGCTCCTTTTCCTATGCCCAACACCAAATTGATTCCGTTGCAACGTTTTTCCTTTATTGCTTATCAAACCAACTCTCTGATAGTGACTACAGGATTTTCCGATAAGGATTTCATCCAATAGAAAATCCCACTACCGAAATAACTTCATCCAATTCGGTTAGCTCCAACGTTCCACCTATAACGTTTGGATTTTCCGATTGTGGTTGTATCCAGGTCTTTTCTTTATGGTTCTAATTTAGACGATTTTTATTGCCATGCCTTTCGTCTATTGCACAAAGCCTGATCCGGGAACCTAAAAACGCTGAACGGCAAAACTAACGAGTCCTTGCGGGCCACGAAACTCGCTATTGATTTTATGTTGTTTCTATTTTTTTCCAGGGAAAAACAAAATTAACCACGGAATGTGGATGAATTTGCCCATTATTGTAGACATCGAACAAATGTAGCCGTGCAGGCTCGTGAAACGTAGCAAGGATGGTAGTGGTTACGGTAGTGATGGAGGTTTTTTAATATCAGGAATTGATTCAATGGAGGGCTGACACGCAATGTGAATATTCTATAAAGCAGACTATAATTCCAGGGAAAATTTCAAGGGAAGTAAATGCATTACGATTTAACCTATTTTAAAGCTTGGCTATTATTCATGCTGCTGGGGCGGAGTTGAGTGGAACATTTCAAAAACGAGGGTGCAGGACATGAGAAACGAATTGCGGATAGCAGTGCTGATATTTCCTGGAGCTGAGTGATGTGCCACTTAGTAAGTATGGATGATATTCTATAACATCAAATTGATATAATGAAAATAGGCAGATCCTTAACTAGGTTGTCAGTCATTATTAGTTTGGAGAGTGAGTTATCTAATGATGGGGGAAGGATTCAAGTTTTTGTGAAAGAACATATTTATTAAGACTGACTTTTCTACGTTGATATCCTTGCTGTAAATTACGCGTGAATAAAACATGATGAATTACAGTATATTACGCTTCCTTTTCTGAGAAGAAAATATCGGAATTTTTAATAACACATAATTTAAATGATCGAAACGAAACAACTATCCAATCAGAAATGCAACAAAAACAGGAAAGAGGTTGCGTGTTAAGTAAATAAAATCTACGAAAACAATTCACTGTGAAATATCAACAATAAAATACTTTCTACGAAGGAATATTTTAAAAACAAATTTGATGGTAAAACGACACCCGAATGTTGTAGAAAATTTCTATAAATTTTTTATAAATAATTTATATGCCAAACATTCTACGAACACTTACTTTTCATATACAAGTTCAACGAATACTTTCTTAAGAAGAGAAAACTTTTTCAGAAAACATTGAAAATCTTTCGATAATATTTTGAAAGTGAACGCAAAAACAAAATCCTACCCTTAATATGAAATTGGAATTTTTTTAAGGGGAAGCAACCGACACAAAATTACCAAACTGACGAAATCCATGTTTGTTTTTATAATAAAAATCCTTAGAAACTATTATTATGAAAGCTATGCAACTATGCTTAAGGGGTCACTCTGCTGTTAAAGTGCAAAAAACGCATCTTATTTGCAAAAATCGATTAAAAAAAGTGCTGCTGTTATCAATTTGAAACTTGGTGTTCTTCTTTATTGAAGTCTAAAGTTAATATTTTTATTGTAATTTTTTTAAAGCAAAATGGCCGCCATACTGGTGTAGCACGCACACAGTCCAAAGATAAACATTCAAACTGCACCTCGTTATATCTTGGCCAAAATATCCATCTGCATGCATATAGCAAGGAAAATTCTTTTAATCTTGATTATATACCACAGAAATAACCCATTATTGCAACAACGACAATTTTATTGACGATTTGGTGCACGTCCGAACATAGACATGTCGATTTGCGTCATACCTATTCGTAAACGAAAAAATGATTCCGAAATCTCCAAAACAATTTTCTCAACTTTGATAGTAGGTTATTTCTATATTTAAATATTGGGTTGTACAAAAAGTCATTGTGTTTTTTCCCGATAGATGTCGTCATCAGCGTTTGTCTGTTTCATAGTATGACATGTACGTCAATATTTGCGCGCGTTTTAGTGTTTATACTTGAATGAACGTATCCATTGGAAGCGTTCATGGCCATCTGAAATCAGCTGGCTTCGTGAAGAAGCTCGATGTTTGGGTGCCGCATGAGTTAAAGGAAATCGCATAAACGTTTGTGATCAACTCATCAAGCGCGAAGAAAACGATCCCTTTCTGAAGCGTATGATTACGAGTGATGAAAAGTGGATTGTTTATAACAATGTAGCCAGAAAAAGAAGTTGGTGCAAGAAAGATGAAACACCGGAAAGGCAGACAAAAGCAGACATCCACCAAAAATTGGTCTTGCTGCCAATCTGGTGGGATTGAAGGGGGCCTGTCTACTACGGGCTGCTCCCATCGAACATAACAATCAATTCCAAAGTCTGCTGTGAGCAACCACTTGTCTTTTGTTTTGCACCACAAAAGAAAAGTGGCGTAAAAGGACTTTTTGTATAATTTAGTTTATTTCCAATTTATCACAATTATTTCTGTTTCCGGCTATTTTTATTGGATTTTTTCCCTTTTTACAAGGAGATCCATTATTTACTTTTATCTCGTAGCTTCCTTTAACAAGAGATGTCTTTAAAAGTAAACAGTGAGACGAAGATCCATAAAAATGGCAACGGGAAGCATTAAATACCCAAAGAAATTATTCGACTAACCAATTAGTAGCTAAACCAATTTTTGTTAGATCAATACAATTTCAACAGCATTGTCAACAAGAAGCAAACAAATGAATAATTTCGTTAAACTAACAACTTCAACAACGCCATTAAGGAAAACTACTACTCTGCATATCGGAAAATAATCCAATTATTGTATCGTAAATTCTACAGCGAAATTTTCAATCATCCAACATTTAAATTAAAATTAGTTTCTGATTAAAAAAATGCAATCTTATTTCTAAAATAATAAATTTTCTAATACACTCTCATCATCATTCTGGTGAAAAATCAAAATAAGCCAATATCCAGAAAATCGTTTGCATCCTTTTCCATCGTCCCAAAACCATCACCCATTTATAACCATTCAATACGAAAGACCTTCCTTCCTAAAAAAATCTATATCCATTATTACCCAAAATCTCCGAAAAAAACCCAGAAAACTTGAGAAAAAATGTTTGTTTAGTGAAACAAAGGCTAAGCATTTTATTATTATTTGTTGCCGACTCGGTTCGTTCACAGCAAGGACGAAACGCAAAAACGACAGAGTTGAGAATTGTAAAGTTTGTGAAGGACCCTACTGTTCGAAACTGGCATGGGAGAATTTAAGTTTTGTGCAACAGCCGTAAAACAGACGTTTGGAAAGTTTCCTTTATGATTCGCTGAAAACTTTTCCATCTCCATTATTTAGAAGACGGAAGGACTTCGAAGTGGCTGGTGGGATTTTTAACGTTTATTATACGCTGGGAACCGATCCTTATACTGGTAAAGTGTCGTTTGTTACGAATTGTTTGTGGTAGCAGAAGTGTAGCTAAGAGAGTTTTTAATAAGAGTCAACCAATGAATGAATTATCCTAAAAAATCAAGGATGAAATTATTTTGAATTGTTGATTTGTAGACTAGGACGATGGTAGGAGGTATGTTCAAAAAAAACGAAAAAGATTTGTATTTGTCTGGCCCATTTGCGGTTTCAGATCAATGGTGAAAATGTAAATTAAAACATATTTGATAATAGAATAGAATACTAAAGCAAAGAAAATGTAAGGATGAATTAATTTTCTTGAAATTTTCACTCACGCGGCCAGAAATTTTTTATTCGAACAAATTAAATAGTTTTCGCTGTATCAGCTTCCTCACAATAATATTTCCCACCTGATAATATCAGCTTTGGACAAGATGGGACAGTTTTCAACTATGTTAAGCATGAATCAACAACAAAAAGGATCATAAATCGTTTATATATTTTTGAACATTTATTTTATCAAGAAGTATATCAACCTCTTTTCAATTTATAATACATATTTGTCTGCAATTGAAACGATAACAGATACCGCCCTTCATTTTTCCAATAGATGTCGTCATTATTCATACTATCCTTCTATTAAATTCTAATAAATTATATAACAGATTTATTTGAAAATTTATTGGCTTAAATTTCTCTTTTTTCATGTCTGAATGTGAATAATTCATTTTTGCGTTGTTCATGTTGAGATTTCAGTGAGTGTGTTTGAGTTTTGGGAATGTTATGGACTTTTATAGATACTCATGTGAAATATAATCCACTTGTTATGTATGCAATATTGATTTGAATGGATTTTTATTAAATCAAATATATATTGACTTTATTTGAGATACATTGAGATTTCAAAGAATGGTTTTGCTATGAGAGCAATGAAATATTTGTACCACGTTTAAATCGAAATGCAGCGTGGGCAAATGAGTTTCATTTTTAAGCATTAAATATGTTCAAGAAAAAAATAGGATTCTTTCGCAAAAGGCTTCCTCTTTAGAGAGGTCACAAGTTGAATAGCTACCATGTTGAAACTGAATTACTTTTCCAATGAAAAAATCCAAAAAAATGACAGTGCATGAGTTATTTAAAATTGAAATTTTTAAATCACAATCTGTCAACAAAACATTTGCAAAAATTGTTTGAAAAAGAAATACTATCCGATAAATAAAATCCGACTAATATACGTTCAAGCGTTTTGCCCGCAAACAAATAAAATCCTTCAAGGATTCACTAATATTCCCCAAGCATTCAACCGAAATTTCGTACAAAACGTGATGTAAACAGGTATCACGTTAATATTTTTTTAAAAACCTTTAAGAATCTCTGCTGCATACTCCAAGGGTTCATCCTGTTTCCGGTTTAAAAATATACATATATCCTCATATCCCCTTAGCACTCACTACAAACTCCACAAAGCACTCATAAAAGACAATCTTCTACGTATTTATTCAGCCCCAAACATTTCTTACGCAATGTAAATTCAACCTTGTTGTCGTCCTGAAATTCTCCTTTAACGTTTTTTAAGCACGAACACAAGACAAGAATCATAGCCAAAGAAACCCAAAACGGTCCGAATTTTGTTGACTTAATGTGGAAGATGTGTAGCAAAAAAAAAAAATGACGGGAAAAAAAGGGATGAACGAAGGAAGATTTCGTCTCTCAAAAGGACAATAAAGAGAATATCAAATTGAGCCAATGTGGGCCTTAATAAGAAATCTAAAAGTTTCAAACGTATATTGTCACATGCAGATACGCAAAAGGATATGTAATGGGAGTACGGTTAAAATGGTAGCGAGATTTAAACAACCAACAATATTCTGTTTTCAGGATTGGTAAGATTTTTTTCACTTGAATTTAAAACTTTTTGCAAGTTTGTTTGTATTTATGTTTTTAATTTCCGTATTTTGTTTTTGCTTTAATAAGTAGAAGGTTCCTGACACAGCTTTCAGTTTCTATATTAGAAGTTATGATTGTCGGATCATAAAATTGTTTATCTGTTGGAAATGAGTTTGCGAAGCAGCTCACTATTTGTTAAAAAAAAACATGCTCATTGACCGGTTGTACAAGTCAAAAAATATTGGGTCATATAAAAAGTCTCCAAGGTTTTTGTCACTAGATGGTGTTGATGTCCATATATCGGCGAAACAAACGTGCGTTTGAAAAGTGGCATTGCAGGCTACATTTTATATGTAGATTGTTCTGTAAATTGACGTTTGTGTAAAAAGTTATATTAATTTGAAAATGGGTGAAATATTTGAAGAAATACGCTATGTGATGCTTTTTTACTATAAAAAAGGTAAAACCGCTGCAAAAACATGCCAAAAAATTTGTGAAGTGTACGGTGAGAATGCTGTGAGTAAACGCCGAACCCAGAAGTGGTTTGCTTGATTCGATTCCGGAAATTTCAATGTCAAAGATGCACCTCGCTCTGGTCGATCAGTCACTGAAAAAGTCGATGAAATTTTGCAACTGGTGGAGCAAGACCAGCATGGTTGCTGTCAGGAGATAGTGGAGGCATTGAACATCAACCACATGATAGTTTGGAATCATTTAAAAAGGCTGGCTACTCAAAGAAGCTCGATGTTTGGGTGTCACATGAATTAACACTTGAAAATTTGATTGAGTGAAGCACTGTCAGTGAAACGCAATGTAATCGAACCATTTTTGAAGCGACTCATTACGGGCGATGAAAAGTGGATTAAATGCGAGAATATTAAACGAAAAAACTCATGGTCCTTTGACCAGGTTGTAGCAACACATAATGTATAATTCTCTTCCAATCATACCAAACACAACATAACCTTGTTTGTCGCCAATCCAGGCTTTGAAGTCGTTTGTGGAGGGTCATCGGCCTTTGCCGGGATTGAAAGGAAATTGTCCATTATGAGCTGCTACAACCTGGCGAAACGGTCAATTCAACTCGACCGTTTGAACGAAGCAATCAAGAAAGAGCGACCAGAATTGGCCAACAGAAAAGGAGTTGTGTTGCATCATGACAATGCCAAGCCACACACATCTTTGATGACTCGGAACAAATTGACACAACTTGTTTGGGAAGTTTTGACGCATCCACCGTATAGTCCGGACCTTGCACCGTCTGACTACCATTTGTTTCGGTCTCTGCAAAACTCTCTTGGTGGTAAAAAATTGGCCGACAGAAGAGCTGATGAAAATCACTTGGTCAAGTTTTTCGTCGATAAACCACCGATGAAACTATGAAGCTACTAGAGAAAAATGGCAGAAAGTCCAATATTTACTTGATTAGAATTGATTTTTAAAACAGAATATTTTTTATCTAAAATTTAAATACCGCGGAGATTTTTTATATGACCCAATATAATCAACAGCTGGTGGGTGATGTTCTCCACTAATCGCGAACGTGGATAGAGAGCTTTTGCGCCAGATGTATGCGATCTCTATGTTAAAAGCTTGCAGCTTGTTTTGAGTTCAATTCCTATACACGGAAAAATCTAGAACCATGTTTGCTGCAGTTGTTTGTTGTTCATATTGTTGATTTCGTGAATTTGATGACTCATTTTCATGTTTTAACACTTTGGTGATGGAGAACTAGTGACAATATATTGTCTTTATGATAATTTCCATATCACGCAGATAAAACGTTGGTTTGACAATTTTACTATGTTTACTTCTGCTTAATGAAAAATACGTAAATGTTTTTAAATTAGCGGCAGTTTGAAAAATATGAAAATTATAATTAAAGGATTTAAAGGTTTAAATACATTTTTAAATGAAAGATACTTTCCTCAATTAATTTGTCAAATTTCAAAATCTTGCTAGACCTCAAAATTCACCTCAATTTACAACTGAAAGTCAAAATTTGTATCTCTCAACGCTATAAATCTTGATGTCGACATTTTGATTCAAGTCGTAATGGAAACGTTATTCCTTTTCTCCATAGCAAGCATAAATCATCCAGCTGAACATTAATCTAATCCAAATGCAGTCAAAAACAGTATTTGACCACTTAAAAGATACGTTTCTTGACTACTAACTTTCTCCATACAAAATCCAAAGATGATTTATAGTGTCTCCTCTGTAGTAAATCCACATGCCGGTATTTCTCTGATGGTCCAGAAGGTTTTATGCTTAAAAAATAGTTTGAACTCTGAGTTATGATGGCATTCAAGAGCTGAAGTGAACCATTGAAACTTCTTTAATATGAATGTCTTTATGTTAAAGCTTTCTACACAATAGAGTTGAGTTCTTGAGAACCATTATCATAGTTATTCACAATCAAAACAACTCGAAAGTATTCTTCCTTGTCTGCTTCAGTTCAACAAGTTCCCCTTTCGAAACACAAACTTTCACTCATCCACCCACATTCCTATTGTAAATAAAATCTGATCCTTTTAAACTGTACGACAGTCCGTCTCCAGTTAAGGCGGCAAAACCACTCAACTCAATCGACAAACCGAGAATATACACTAGACTTTGCCTACTGTAGAAGAACACCCCCAAGTCCTTTGTGTTTCTTCACCTCTACTATGCATCGTTTCCATCTGCTACAATAGATACAATCAGGAGACAAGAGGACCCCAAGAAAAAGGATGTAAAGGCTGTGAAATTGCTGTAGCCATGCTCGACAAAAGTAATATTGCACTTGATGTTGGTCGGGCTTGGATAGTTTTGACCTTGTCTCTTCGAATTGTCCTTTCGGTTGTGTGTTTCTTGAAAGGAAATGTTTCCTTTTTAGAGATGAGGTTTGTGGTGGAGCTTAAAGTGAGTGTATATTGTTTTTATATATATATTTCGGGTTTTTGTGGGGGCATATTGTTTGATTTTATCGATTTACTGATAAATTATGTAGATGAGAAAAATAGTTTAGGAGTCATGTTTCTAGATAAAATAGAAGCAATTTGCATACTCTATTTTCCATATGCAAAATTTGAATTCTTCGTTATTTAGTTTTTGCCTGTCCTATATACAATCTTGGCTTGATTGCTTCTGTTTTAATCCATTTGAATCGTACATACAAACATATGATGAAAGTATGACTATCCTTTGTATTGTTAGATAAATGTAACTGCAGGGTTAATCCCAGAGTTAACTAATGGTTGCCACTCAGCCGCGAAGGCATTGAGAAATTTGTAGAATGCCTCGTTTTCTGATTATATTTTAATTTGCATACATTTCTATAGAAATATCTACAGTTTTCCGTAGCCCCATTTTTAAATGTGCATAGAAAAATCCAATAGCATTAAAAGTGATTAAAGAATGTTTACTGCCAGAAAAATACTAAGTTTTGTAGAGATTATTTTGGCGATATCTTTCTAAACACACAGACAAAAATATTCGCTCTTTGATTTGTATATAAAGCTCTGATATGCTATAGTAATATTATTCTACATAAAACAAACTCTTAGTACCTTCATCGTTACATCGTTAGAGCGAAAAACAAAATTCCAATCAGAATAAAATTATTATTTCAACTTCACAATTTGTCAGGACAAGAGTTTCCGCGATTCCTTGAAAAACTACCAAAACTCATATGTTTTTAATAATCATAGAAAATTTAATACCAAGTTTGATTCTCCTTTCGCTTTATTACTTCTTTTTACCCATAAATTCGGCATAAAGTGAACCAGTACTGATATTTGGGCATTCGTTTTTAAGTAGCTCCTGAAACAAATCTGATAATTAAAGTGGCGTTTTGAGTTATGAGGATATTTAGGATCATTGTTCTATTGAAAGTAATTATCTTTGAATTGCACCTCCCATTTTGTCAACACATATTTACAACCCCTGATGTCGCCATACACTCCATACAATGTCTAAATCATTCTAATGCTTATCGTCCGGGAACTAGTGAACCTTTTATGTAACGGTCTGCCAAGGACGCTAGGTATGAAATCAAGGCCTGCAGGGATCAGCCTTGCGCGTCACCATTTTCATACGTTAGAATGTGTTAAAAAAATTAGTAAAAATTCAGTCCCTTTAAGACTGAAATTTTGATTTGAATTGTTTTATACATTGTAAAGAATCAAATTGAAAGTGGCAACTGATTTTGATGAGCAAAAGCGCCTGGCAGATGAGTTCCAAGGTGTCCTGAAAAAGGTAGAAAAGAATCTTTGTTTCGCAATGGATTGAATCGAGTAGATGTCCATTTCAGCAAAAAAAAAAAAAACTGCAGCCATTCCTTCTGAATATCTGAAGTAGTTTCACTCATTCAGAACAGGGCATTCTTTTTTGAGCTTTCAAATATAAACAACTCTCGAATTTTCACGAAATAAATAAATGAAATTTCAGGGTTTGAAAATTATTGATTATTTATTACTATCATGTTATAGCATATATTGATTCCGTCGGGAAAATCGGGTAAAATCAAAAAAAAGCTAATAAATTCCAAAGTCGGTTGTACAGTGTACGATAGTACAACTACATTATCAGAAACTGACCAAAAGCAGAATAACGGTCCTCTTTATAGTAACCGTCGTTAGTTTCGTTCAAGATTCACGAATTACTCACCTCAACGAATATTCTCTTTTCTCACCACCCCAGCTTGACATTTCTGTTTCGACAACTTAAATCCCCACACTCTAAAAAATGGCGTCCGCTATTGACATAACATCACATCGTCGTCGCGTTCAAATCGCAATTACATCAAAATGAATCAACATTTCGCGTGAATAGTTGTGTGACTCTCATCGAAAAGTATCCGCCTGTCATCTGTCGCTAGTTAAAACTGTACGGTCGCGTCGTGAATGTCGTAAAATCCAGTTGCAACCTGCTCGCAAAACGTGTGACAGACAGCCGTCGTCCGGAAAGGCGAAGGAGCACGGGGCACTTTTGACCTTTTCACGCCTCCGTTCACATGCTTCGAAAAGTGCCACTTGTGCAATAACAGTGCAGGAGCAAGGATCCGAAAGTCGCGTGGCCGTGTCCTAATTGTGTAAAATCGATTGCCGTCGTTGTAAATAAGTCGTGTTGTAGAAAAGTGCGTAGTTGTGGCGATTGATTGTCTCCGGAAGGAAGTGTCTTGTGTGTGTGGAGCAGCGATTAGCAGTTCAGCTCACGTTCTTTGTTGCTCGATTAATTCAAGCTGATGAATTCACTCGCCAGTGCCATGCCCGACAATCAATCAAGTTCGCATTCAAAGTTTGGTATCTCTTTGTGTTCGCGTTGTTGTCGGTTTGGCTAATTGCAGTCCAGTTGGTGTGGCAGGCAAGGAAGCAGCGCGAGAAGAATAAACCAATACGGAGCGACAGCCACCGGTCCAACCTCCAGACTCTTCTCAGGTAAGGAACGACGAGGCAGAAGGAAAACATCTGCTTCGCAATCTCCAAATGCAGAACGATGCCAATTGCTTGTCTGGCTGCCTGCTCCGACGGTCAGAAGTCTGGACTTGACTACGGTCCGAATGGGGAGCGGAGCCACGTCTGGGTAATATCCAGAGGCTGCTCTGGCCACAGAACCACGAACGCCCTTGCATTCTATGCATGCCGGCAAAACTCGGCTGCGGATCCACAAAAGACACTCGTGCAGTGCTAATCAATCGATGTCTCAATCGCTTAGCACTTCAATGGCCATTATCTGGCGTTGAATGCGATCCGGCCCCCACGGGACCCATTTCGCCGTCGCCGACTGCGACGGGCGGATGACGCTTCCCATTTTCTCGTCCCGTCATCTCCGGGGGCACGACGACCGGAAAAGCGTAGGAAAATAAGAAAACCAAACGCTCCACCGTAGCCAGGTAGCAACACGCCACCGGTTTGGGGAGCAACGAGTGGGTTAAGTTTTCCATTTGCATTGCTAACGAGAATGTAATTCGATCAATTCACGACGGAAGCGTGCGGTTGGAGGCAGCGGCAACCGGGCCACACAGTGGACACAATTGCAGGAAGACTTTGACTTAATGAGGCTGCGAATGAGCTCCTCCACTTGGCTTTGAAGACGACGCTCAGGTGTTAGGAAATTGATATTGAACGCCATAAGATGCTGTTCTCATCAAGTATCCATGGTTATCTTCGTCGCCATGGATTCGATTGCCCTTGGTAGTCAAGAGGACATGTCTTTGTGGCATGGTTGCTGCTAGGTGGCATATTTTCCACACTTACTGGCTTCAAGGACTATTCAGAGATCTAGAAAATCCTGCAGAATCATAGATTATTGTAGTTTAATGTAATTTATCCGAAATCAATATTTAAGGTACAGTTCTCTTAGGACTGAAAGCTATACGAGTTTCCAGCTGTACTTATTATGCATCAAACTACAAACTCTGCGTGTACACCCACTTAGGCTTGGTTGGTACTAGTGGACGTGAGCATCCACTTTCTCACCTTCAATTATGCCCTAAACGCCAACACTGGGTCGATCTATTATATTCTGATGTGAGGCGGCCTTCTCCATAGTCTGTACTATTTAGTTTGTCATTTTATCATTCAGAGGCTTTAAAAATCATGTTTAAATGGGCTCGAAATTTAATCATTCCCGCCTCCGTTGGACTGGCACGCACTGAGCTCCAAACGTACCAGGCAGCTCCTCAATACAAGCCGTGAAACATTCATAATTTCCGCACAGTCTCATTGACAGACATACAGAAAGATTGGGCGTTCCCTTCAACGATTTCCGCCGAAGCTGCAGATCGGAAAAAGAGGAAAACAGGAGAATTCAACATATTCTTTGCGATTGCCCGGCACTATCTAGAAGACGCATGCAGAAACAAGGCTCATCCATTCTGGATAACCTCACAGAACTAATCGATTTAACAAACGGTAACACCAAAACGAAAAACATCAACAAACTGTTACAACTGTGATTTCTGTAACGTCTACTTCTACACCGCAGCCGATCCTGGCCACGGTTTGGGCAATCCCACTCGGCTTAAACCCGCGAAGAGGGGTCCCGTTTCTGCGCCGGGACTGCCCTGTCCGCGAATCCGGAAACGGGAACAGGATTCGGGACGACCCAAAACCACCGACCGAATAGGAAATTTGAAACAAATGCACACGAAGAGCCGAAAACGCAACGTCCGCTTCGCCTCTTCACACAATTAACCAAACTTTTAAGTAAAATCAATAATATATTTTCTAATTTACTTCACTGACCCTATCTATGCTTAATTCTACTTACAATTTTTCTCCTTCTCCTTAAACCTATCTCCGCCGCTTGTTGTCCGTCGTCCTCATTATTTTCCACCAGAGATAAAAGAGATCCAAAGAATCGAACCGTCCGGCAATTCCACTCGTGTCGAGCTGAATTCCAATTTATCGAGAGCCCAGTACACCCAAGAACACCCAGCACGGACTACCCCCCCCCCAGCTGTTCTCGCTGCGATATTTATGGGCTCCCCCGATCCCGTTTTTGCTTTATCGGCGGTCAACGGCCAGCCGAGTTTGCTGAACTCGTTGAAGCTTTCCTGACAGGCTTTGTGCCAATTGCCGACGCACGTCAGCTGGCGATTTAATCTCCGTGCGATTGAACACAACGTTGCACCTCGGGGTGAGACTGTGGCTGCTGCTTGTGTGTGGGTGGGTGGGTGTGTATAACATTTATAATAGACAGCGCTTGCTCGGACTGTGGTTTAGGGTCTCCAGGGGCAGGACAATCCCTTATTTTGCCCTTATGGGTTCGTGGATCGACCACGCTGCGTGGCGAACGTAACAAAACGTCCGAAAATCAGGCATAGGCATAGTTAATCTATGATGTATGTAACCAATACATGCGAACATTCCGTCTATATGAGCAGACGGAATTGCAAGAGAGTCTATCATTAGCGCTTTTCTTACTGGAATTAAAGCATTTTTGCTTGAACCATGGAAACAAAGACAAAATACTGACCACCCGGGATAGTTTATGATTTATTTTAATATTTGCTAAAAAAACAAGTCGATTTTGGCAATTGAAATTTCTGTATGCCAATTATATCAGGTTGCGAATTTGTGTAGAAAATTGCAAATTCCTTAACATCTTCACAGGAGTCTAGTTCATTTCCTCATTTGCAGTCGATATTAAAATACCATCCACTCACTTAAAAATACATTTACTATGTCTCCAAATCTTTCATCTAATTTCATGCTTTAGAGCATTTTATTTTTGAAACTCTTGAATCCATTACATTTCTAATTTGTCATTACATGAAGGATTAATTTCTATACTCAAGTATAAAATCTCTAAAACAGAATACCCGCGACCCACCACTTCGCCTACCATACACACTTGTAAATTGCTCTGAAATCCTGAATTCTAATATACGCACATATTCTCATCAAGGATATGCGAATATGTACACGATGTAGATATTTCCCAGGACATGAAAATATTTTTAACCATGCTATTTGAATAATTCCAGTACGAAGTCGTATCGTAATATACACGGAGGTGCATACTTACGAAACATCACAAGGACGAATAAATAGTTAAAATGAAAATGTGCTGTTGCAGAGCAATATATATTGTTGCCAATTAATGTCTTACACGATGACGGTTAGAATTCAGGATAAATATGTAATGATTGAATAGAATATGTAATCGAGATTTAAGGGTAGTAGTTTTAGTGAATAGTTGGTTATTTTTACGAAATATTTGAAGGTTATTTTAAGTTTTTTCTTGTTGTATCTTCGTCCGGATCCAAAGCGAAAATTTTGGAACTGTGCCGACACTTCAATGCATCTAGCTTCCTCCAAAAAATTTAAAACTACATTTTAATCGTAATATAATGATCAATTGAATACTTTATATCAACTTCTCTTGATCGTAGACTTTGTCCCCGTTGATTATCAACATTAAAATGCTACTATCGAATCTTGATTCATATAATCGCATTCCGATATGTTCCTCTCCGACTACCTGTCTAAATCCAATCATGTGTGCGCCAACGTTAAGCCGTCTTATTGCCTCACTTTATCTCAATTTAGGCCCGCCTCACATGTTGCAATCTGCCCCGAGGTGTAGGCAGAATTCAAGACTTATTATCATCAGACAAACATGTTCATCGTTCTTCGGATAAATGCAAGCATAAACAACAATCCACATTGATTTATCATCTGGAGGAGGGACAGCATCTTGAATTACCTATTTTTTTTCTTTTCACTTCTTCTCTTTGCCAACCGCAGACACGTTTATTCACTTTCCATTTCAAACTACTAACCGTGATGCCTTGACGTAACAAAGCTGTGCTCCATGCGCTAAATTTTTTTTCTCCGGTCTGACACGCTACTGTTCCACGATTTTCCATTCATAACATTGCAGCGAAGTTTTTAATGAGATAATAAATCCGGCCGTTCCTGGGTCTAATCAAACACCATGCAGATAGTGGCCGCGATGGCCCTCCTGCCAAACAGTTCCAGTTCAAAGAGCTTGTTAGTAAGACTCCGTTGCACACAGAATACTCAGTCAGTCATTTCGGAATCATATACTACACTTTGTTGGGCGATAAAAGTCCAAGCGTCCAATCCCCACTTTTCTGGGTCCACCACATTTATGGACCCCAAGAGAGTACTGAAGATAGTGTGGTTCAATGTTAACTGTCGACAGCATAACAACATTTTATGTGGTCATCATCGTTTGTATTTTATTATGTTGCATTTGGATTGAACTGTTTTTATTTTGTTTTGGTCTATATTATGGTTAACTGGCTTTTACCTTGGACTCCTGCATGAAAAAATCAATCTTGAAATAATTGTGTTTTTTTGAGACGCCAAGCTCAATTGGCATCCATGGTCAATAGTTTTTAGTACCATCATTCAAATAATACTGATCTACAAGATGATTCGATTTTAATCCATGTCGAAGCTATTCATTCGAACAAATTGATCCAGTAGTTGAACATTCAACATAGAGCACTTCGCTACAGTTGGAATCATATCTTGATACCATCACAAATGGACCAAAAAATCAAGACCTCGTCGCTTTCAGATTTACATTTGTCTCGCTTGACTCTTCTCGCGGTCATACATAATACGTTCTTTGTTTCAGCACAAAAGTGAACGGAAAACACACACAATAAGATTGTAAATAATGCAAATAATTGGAATAATCTGATATTTATGAGAATATTGGGAAGTAATGTTGTAGCTTAGCGACAACTTTATGGGTTTGAATGTACATCTATTTTTTTAATGAACATTGAATGTCGTAGAATTTCATGAGACAGTTTTTAAGGGGTCTTTTAGGTTACAATTTTTAAAAAAATCAGAACAGCTCGCACAGATGCACAATTAGCCTAATCAGGAGCTGTATGAAAAAAGGAAAGAATTTTGTATGGCCCAGGCATAGCAAAGTAGAGGTATGTAGCGTTTTAGAAAAAATCATAAAAAAGTGATCGCGATTTTCTCGAATTCATGTTTTTTAAGCTGGCAGACACGATTTAAAAAAAATACTCAACTGATCACTCTGATTTTGTTGTACACATACATATATGGCTATAGCCGATAGCGGAATCAGCATGATGGGTATCAAATTTTCCAATTTTCACTCAATTTTCCATCCTCAAAAATAGGTTTTTAAAAAAAACTGGCCGCCATTTTGTTATTTTTTAATGTAAAAAAAATCATTCCGGTACCTGACATACATAGGCACTTGAACAAGGATTAATTTAACGTTTTTTTTTTCGGATGAAACCTCGTCCGCCGTCATTTTTTTACGTTTTTTTTTAAAACAAATATGGGTTGAAAAACAATAAAAAAATCTAAAAAAAATATTTTTGTACACCCAAAGTACCAATTAAGATATGTACAAAATTTCAAAATGATATCTCTTTTCTTTCTATTTAAAAAAATTGTTAAAAATTATTTTTTTTGAAAATCATAACCTAACTGTTATTGAAGAGTATGCCAGAATTCATGGACATTAAGTAGACATAGGAAGAAGTGGTTTAACAGATATCATATCATCATTCATTTGCGTGAATCAGGGCTACAATCTGGGGTTATACATGAAAAATGAACAATTGCCGTGCAGTTTATAACAGGCTCCCTATTTAGATGAATTAAGATTAGCCATAAAAAATGATGGTAAAAGTGCAATAAATAATAAAACGTTCCATTTTAATGTGGGATTGAATCTATGCAGCCACTAAAAAATAACAGTGGGATTTTATTTACTCGAAGCAGTACCCGTAGAAGATCTCTAAACTTTAAAATATTGTACAACTTTACATAAATGAAATGTTTCTTAATTTCTTTTATAAAGTAATTACATATTTTTGAATTTAGAAAACGGGTCGAGGCAAACATTGTTCTGTGGAAAAGCGGAAATTGATTAGAAAGTTATTACGAGAAGGGAAAACTTACAAATGCATAGAACGGACCATTGGATGCTCCAGCAAAATGATCGTCAACGTTAAAAATGGAAAGAAAAGCCGGAAACAAAAGGCCGGAAAAAAAGTTATCTTTGCATGAGGTTAAACGCATAGTGAGAGCTGTCAAAAAGTACCCTATTTTGATATCGACTAAAGTAAAAGAAAAATTTAATTCAGAAGTAGACACTTTAACGATTAGAAGGAGACTTCGTGAAAAAAATTTGGTCGGTAGGTGTCGAAAAAACGTTCAAAGTCGTTTGAAATTTGCGAGAGAGGCAGAAAATTGGCCTCTATTTAAGGGTTAACACTACTCTAGAGACCCCATTTTTTCATGATTTTTCGTAAGTAAATAAATTGAAAAACAGCAGCGTGCGCGGGGCTCTGGGAAGCTCAGTTAGCCCTTTAAAAAATTTTCCACGCTATAAAACTACCGAAATCTCATTTTTATGACCCTAAAGTACAATTTAAGCCAATAAAAAAAATCTTTTTTTTTTGAAAATCCTAAAGTAGTGTTACCCCTTGAATGGCGTAATGTTCTGTGGACTGATGAGTCCAAAGTAGTTTTATTTGGTAGTCCTGGTCGCAGATAGTACGTTAGAAGTCCACGAAATGCTTCTTTTAATCTAAATTACACATTAAAGACTTTAATGCATGGTGGTGCGAAGGTTAATGTGTGGGGATGCTTTTCCTATTATGGAAGTGGTCCAATATTTTCGATAAAAGAGAATATGACTGCTAAAATTTATACACAAAAACATTCTGATTTCTTAAGTTGAATGGAATATGCCTTTGAGATGGATCTTACAACAGGACAACGATCCAAAACATACCAGCAAGTTAGCTTAAGCTTGGTTTGCGTCAAATGGCGCTCAAGTTATGGGTTGGCCGGCCCAATCCCCTTACTTGAATCCCATTGAAAATCTTTGGATTGATGTCAAAGAAGCAGTTTTTAAGGTAAAACCCAGCAGCGTAGCAGAATTATGGTGCGTAGCACAAAGAGTATGGGAAGGTATCTCTGTTTCACGGTGTTAACGCTACATGGATTCAATGCCCCGACGCTGCGTCGCTATTTTAGCAAGTAAAGGCTACACCATTGACTTTTAGTACGACGAATAATAGTTTATGTAAATCCCACCATTAAATTAGTTTTATAACATTTTATTGTAAAATTTACCGAAGACTATTTTTTTGCACAGCTAGAATTGTTGCTCCATTTTCTTTAATTTACAATCGTCGAAAACCGTTAAGTTAATTTGGAACTAATTTTTATTTTTTAACTATATACACTAAAAGCAGAGAATAATATCTAAGTAAAGAAATAAAAATGGTTTGAGTATTTTTACGTAGAAATTTTACACAAGTTCCACTGCTATTTTTTTGGCCATAGATATATATTATGTTTGCATTGAACCATAAAAGAAACATTTTTAAATGTTTTTTTGGCCACCCGTCTTCTGCTACAGTTTTTTTTAAAAACACACTAAAAGACGGTGTGCACGATTGCTGCTCACAGAAATATCTAAAAAAACGGAAAAACGGGACATTAATCAACATCAAAGCCGCTTTAGAATAAACTAAAAAAAAAATTTGGATGAAAAATAAAAAAGTTTCTTCAAAAATTTTATGCCTTTAAAAATCTGCAGTAAAAATTGTGTGCCGGTTTTTTCCTCCTTAGTTCATTCTGAGCATGAACTTTTGTAGATTAATGTGTCAAAATTTCAGAACGATCGGAGAAATGTTTTTTTTTTAAATCGTGCACACCATCTTGAAAACCGTTGTTTTGAGAAAATCGCGTTTAAAGTTATAATACAACAATTTTTTTTAAAACCTTACTAAATTCCATTTACGATGCCTGCGCTATACACGTTCCTTTCCTTACGCTCGAATTTCTCCTCTCCTTGGGATTTCTGCTCCCGCTCACAACCAGCATTCAAAATAAATTGAGACTACTATGATGTGATTTGATCGTGCATTTTCAATAAATTTGATGGACACCTCTATCATTCATGATGGACAGAACATGCATACATTTGAAAATGATTTACTGAATTTAATTGAATTATATCAATTAGCAGAATATTCCTAACGAAGATAAATTTCTTTGCAAACATTCATTTATCGAGATTTCAATTTGTTTAGCAAATATTCAGTCACCGAACTGTTTTCATTTAAAGGGATGGTATTTATTTTGCAATTAAGAAAAAGCGTCGTACATTTTCAAGCTAAAAGGACAAGTGTTTTTCATCCAAACTAGCTAAATGCATCTCTTTGCCGCCATTCAAATGTGCTTAGACTATCATATGCATTTAAATTGCATATTCTGCTATCTAGGCCTTTCTTCTATTCTTCAATGCTACAAAAGCTGGCATAGCCATCGGCAGATAGTAAACAAAAACTACAACCATGTATCTATCGTCATATAGAGTCGACAAAAAAATGTATCTGAAACTGAAACCTCTTCTAGTGTTAGCATTGTTTTTATTTCTACAATTATGTACGTGCGCATATCAAACAGCAGAGCAAACATCACATCTCACTTCTTCTGCTTGCAGTAAGAAAATACAAAGGGAGAGGAACACTATATGCTTCCACTAAAGTTATCTGGTTGTTTTGTTTTTGTTTTCTCTACAGAAAGCACGCAACAAAGGTGAAGTCTAGTAGCATTAGTAGTTGCTGTTTGTCGTTAGTGTGTTTGTATCATTGTCTGCACAGTATCATCTTTCAGATGGTATAGTGTTGATGCCACTTTGCCCACTTAATGGATTTAATATGAAATCCCATTAATTCTAGATTCCTTCAGTCATTTCATCGCTAGCCAAACGAACATCGTGTTTCGGTTGACGATTTTGTGGAATATTGTTTGCAGAACCATAACGAATGTCCTTCTATCTTATATGTTGTGTCGTTGTCCGTGTGGTGTTGTCGTCTATCATGAGTTGAGAATACAGACATGAAGAAGTATCCATGAGTTATATATATATGATATGGATGTCTCAGGTTTCCTGTGCGAAACTCGTATATCATGTCGACTTTGTTCGTTTGGTTCGAGTGGGGAAAATGTCACGTAGTCTATGAGTTGTGCCAATTTTCTTCAAAGTAAACGCTTGAAAAATGCTCTAAATAAAAGCAAATTTAGGTAATTTTCTTTATGAAAAGTTTAATAATGCAGACAATAGCAATTACAACATGTATATACCTTCAGAGTATCATGCTGTTCAGATCATATTTGTCAAATGCAAAATTCGTAAAATTGTCGAAAAAAAGAATACGAGGTTAAGGCAGGAAATCACATTAGGTGACCTATTTTTACGCTTTTTTCGTAATTTTTTTCAAGGGGAAGAAACGATAAGAACTAGTTGAAATTAATAGATTATTTTATTCATATTTTTAACTACATCTCATAATATTTTCAAGTGATTATCATGAAAATTCGCAAAATAAGAAGCTGTTCTTCATTGAGGGCCGTCGTCTGAGTCTCTCATTGCCGTGCATGCTTGAGTCCACAATTTTATTGAGAAAGCATTCTAAGCAAATTTTTCATATTACCAATATGTATATTTTCTAGATGAATCAGATTTTTAGTAAAAATTTGTAAAATCAAAAATTTGTGACGCGTTTCAAAAAAAATTGAAGGTTTTTTTTCGTGATTTTGTCACACAAAAAAACTCTGAATCAATTTTTTTATCCCTATTTTCAGTTGGACGCTAATTTAATAAGAATTTAATTTTTTTAGTTTTTGAAAATCGGTCAAAAATTCGCTGAGCTACAATGAACGCCAGCCGGAAAAGCGCATTTAAAAACAAATAACCAAAAATCGAGTATTGAAATGACTTGTTGATTACTCCTATATACACAGGCATACCAGGAAAATTGCATTTTCTTGTTTGTAATACCTGCCTGCCTGCGTGGTCCCGCCCAGCTCGTCTGCAATCGCTCCAGTAAATAGGCCGTGCGGTATACTCAAGCGCGCTTCGTTTCTTGCCCCAAAAATATAAGAATATCGGTCTCAAACTTTTCAAGCATACTCTTGAGTAGCTAAACTTTAGATTTTTGCAATAAAAAAAGTCAATTTTTTGGATCGTCTAATATGGTTTCCCCCTTAAGTTCGTAAGTTTAATAAATCCGGTCAACTACAACAGTCCTGGAAATAGTAATGCAAATCCATTCGCAGATAAGATAGAATCGGGAAATTAATAATTAAAATCTAAGGTCCTTGTTTTGATTCAACCATCGAGAGAATCCATTAAAATTACAAATTTGACATACGGTGGAGATATCTCAAGCAGCTTAAGGAGAGCAGGCACCAAGCCGATTTCTATACAAAAACTATTACTACATTTTTAGATTTTCCTCTGAAACTACTGATCAAAATGTAAAGGAATTTCGACGATCTTTTCAACAATATAATCTCATTATTTAAATTTTTCATGTGTTAATATTTTTAATATGGCAATGAGAAAAATGTTGTTCGTGTTTTTCCAAATTTCCAAAAATTATCCAAATTTACATTTTTTTCATCCTTTTTTCCTTTATCTCAACACAGTGAAAAACTATCTGCTGCGTTGAAAATCTGTGTCCGTTAATAGGGTCCCGAGAAAAATGCTGTTTTATCTGAAAAGCGTGATTTTTCAGGAGAAACATTAAACACTTGCATCCGTATTTTTCGCTCGTTCTGACAAATTCAATTGATTTTCTGTACTCGATTCAGTAAAACGACTTTTTTTTAAAAATTTGTCAGGGTGTCAAAAAATCGGTTTCCTTACACTTTTTGGTGCATTGAACGAAAAAACCTCGAGTAGTCAGTTATTAGTTAACTTTCCTTAGCAATTTCTGCTAAGTTGTTTGTTTATGTTTGCTTGCGATATTAAGATAGTTCTTCTAAGGAAACACTTGAAGCTTCTTCATCGCCCCAGAAACCACTCTTGTGTCCAAAAACATCTAGTTCTGCTACTTCAGAGGTATCAGTTATTTCATTTTTTTTCAAAGTTGAGCCCGATTGGGGCAAATAACAGCAACACAATGTTTTTTTCATTTTTCGATGCCTAATCTCCGCTTTGAGGCACTTCTAGCGTTCAAAAGTTTTTTTTGAAGTCATCCTATTATGCAAAAGAGACAAGAAGTCATAAAGAAATTGTCTTTTTGATGTTGTTGGGAAGGGGGAGCCAATTGAACTGTTTTTTTTTATTTTGATTCCTTGAAAAAAGATGGCCTCCTGAACGCTTGAAGTCAAATGCGAAAAATTTCTGGCCATTTTAAGTGTTATACCCCGTTTCCATCTACGCCAAATCTCTAGATTTTGTCGAAGTGATTTGGTAGTGTTTCCACTTACAAATCGGATTTTGGCTGTCACTGCCATTGCTTGAGATGACATAAAATTTTGAAAGTAGATAATTCTCGTTATTGAAGTCGTTGTGTGTGTTTCGCGATTGCGTAGTTGTTAACAATTGAGGCACGGTTTTACAAAAGGGTACAGTTCCAAAAAAACTGAATTTTCGGGAATCAAAAAAAAAAACAATTATACTCTTGGCATTTTCATTTTTGAAAAATTGAATTGTTGATAAATTATCTAGAATGTAGCGAGTTTGTATTTATCTATCAACATGATTCAATTACCTGTTCCATCAGATGGGAAGTTAACTATGAAATTGGAAAGGTTTCGCAAAACGGTACACATCCGATTTCTATACCGTTTTGCAAAACCATTTCCACCCTAGCCCAAGAGATGGGTTTTCTATTGATGCTATTTGATTTAATTTAATTTAAATCTCACTGTTATGTGATGTTGTTGACACATTGGTATCAATTTTATTTATAGGAAAAGGATATAAAATATGTAACATTTTGAAAAAACTATAGAAATAGTACCGTTTTGAAAAAACTTCATGCTTTTAAGGCCGGATTCGTCCCGTTTCGACAAACCGGAACGTGACCATTCGATAACTCGTGAAATTTTACATGAAAATCGATATCAAACTCGATTTTTTCGATTTTGGCGCTTATA
Source organism: Oxycera nigricornis (assembly GCA_963942545.1). Classification (NCBI taxonomy): domain Eukaryota; kingdom Metazoa; phylum Arthropoda; class Insecta; order Diptera; family Stratiomyidae; genus Oxycera; species Oxycera nigricornis. The sequence goes on from OZ012662.1 coordinate 107,054,207, forward strand.
CCCTTTTGCAAAACCGCGCCTCAATTGGTAGAGAGTGGAATTGCAATGGATATCAACGATAAAAATTTCGTTACTTTTATGTGACACCAAAATGACTTGTCATTCGTAATCAAAACACAATTTGACACTTGCTGAATGTGCTGAAATACAATTATTTGCAATGCTGCCACACGCAACCATGAGATTTTGAGTGGATTTCGATGAAATCTACAAGATTTACGATCGACTAGATTTTGATTTTTATATGGGAAATCTACAAGATTTCGATGAGGATTTGGGAAAGTTGCCTAAATCTAGAGATTTGGCATAGATGGAAACGGGGTATAACATCTAAGCCAAATAATCACCAGTTATTCTACAAAATTACATTTTGTTTTTTCGAGGACATTTTCCTTGGAAGGTATGATTTTTCTTCGGGTATATTTTTCTCGGAAAATATTAAACATCTTATCGAATCATCACATTAATTTTTTTTGTATTGAAAATAAATAATAAATTAAAATTCGATCCTTCTGTTTGTCATTTTTTCCAGATAGTTTTAACAGTTTTAATAAGCCAAGAAATGTAAAAAAACAAACGCGAAAAAAACATTCTAAAATAAATATAGATATATATTCGCTGAGAATTCGATTTTTACTGCAATTGATTTAATTGTAAAAAGTTAGCAAACATTGTATTCTTTTTTCGAGATCCACTTTGGAAGGATCTCATCGCTAGTTGTCCAGAAAAAATCACTGTTTTCCCGGGGGAGTTATGATTTCTTGCCGGGGGAGTCATGACTTCTTGCCAGGGGTTTTGTGTTTCAGTATTTTTTTATGTATGATATAAAAAATAGCCATATATCTTTCATTAGAACTGAGACACACCTATCGAAACTTCAGTATTTGCTTCAGGACAACTATGACGAAATAAGCATCCTCGAAAACAGGTCAAGCAAGTCTAATGTTTTTCATTTGAAAAATGTATCATACAATCTTCTTATAATAAATAGACTAACAAGGCAAGAGAAGCTTACAGAAGCGTAAATAACATCAAAAATGATTTAAAAATCAAAACAATTTCGTGTACAGACAAGGACGTTGACATCGATCCAATAAGTCCTGCTTGGAACACGTTTTCAGCCCAATTAATTCGACCTTAGCATTCAATCTTCCAATAGCTGATGCCGATGAAAGAACCACCCATCATGAATCTCTCCTGCAATTGAAAAAAAAACATACATAAAAACAATTCTGAAGCAAAACGAAACGCCAAAGATCAATCGCATTTCGACATACACCAAACTGTAGGAACAAATCGCGAAAACATGGTCAAAAGGCATTAATAAATATATTTTTCAAAACATCTCACACTTAGATTTTCTGAGTCGCTGATGGCGAATTTGAGTGAATTCCGTAGAGATACGAAAAAATAACAAATAATCAAACAACACGTTATCATCAATCAATAAACATTGTCAACATTTTATCGTCCAGAAATACATATAAATTTCACTTGCTAATCTTTTCATTGATCGAAAATTCCACATAAATACACTTCAAAGGAATACTCTTACTATTAAAGACTTCACAGAATAGCATTACATTTCAACCGTCAATTTATAAATAAAACCATTTACGGCGAATCGCACTCTGCAGAAAATTGCTTTAATTTAATCTTAATTCAAACATTGATAAAAATAATACCAATCAAGTTGGAAATATCAAATCAAATTATTGTCACAACTTACCAAGCGCGGCTGATAAATATTGGAAAGATATTTTTTATATTTGTATCTTTTTATCGGATGTTTATCCCTTTCACGAGTGCCTAACGTTCGATTCGCAGTGATAGAAATCGCAATCAAAGTACAGATAAATTGTATTGCTTGGACGATTTTGCAATAGGAAATATATGCGATTGACCAGAAGGCAATTAACCGCACCCTCTTTTCACGGACACCCGATAGTGGAGTCCAATGTGACGTTGCATTCACACTTTTCAGGTGAGAGATTGTGCGTACTGACTAATTAGCCGTGATGCCATAAATAGCCCAAGATTTCGGTTCATCGTGCTATTTGTTAGCTTCTAGTGAACGATCTCTTGACGAGAAAATGTCGTGGAACCAATCAGCCAACTAACATAAAATTCGAAATTCATTTTTCCGTGAAGCTATCTATAAAACGATTTGATTTATAGTCGCTTTCACATTCTCAGATTCTATGCTGGATCTATTTGAACTGTTCATATCAAATTTAGATTCTTTCTTGATTATGACTTGCCAGTCTTGGTTTGCTGCTTGAAACAATGAGCAGTCATTCTGGAAGAATTTTCCACACACGTATTCAACAAAAATACGTAACATCAACATATATAAAAATAATAATAACCGTGTCATTATTTCACTTGCACTTGACATTGCTTTTCTACCACTAATTGCTGTATGACTCGTTTCAGTGTTTGATGGCAAAAACAAGTCATGGAAATTATTCCAAAATGGCACTTTTTATTCAGGTTATAGTATGCATAATGAGGAAGGTAGAAAAATCACGTCTAGTTTCCTTTTCGTCGTCTGCGAAAAAAAGAATTTCTAGTGGAATTCTAGCCATGGTTTGTTAATAATTATAACATGTATGAATTTTTATTGTTGCCCCGTTCTTTGTAAAAACATTACGAATTTACTTACCATGCAAATTATACAGCAATTAGGGACTGTCCTTAAACCATTCGGTCCTATTTGGTCGGTTGCTTGACCAGTGGCGGTTATATATATATAGGGTCTCACTTTTAATTCAAATAAAACAGAGTGTGTGTGAGATATCATCGAATTTTTTTATTCGTTTGAAAGTTCTTTCGATGCCATTAGGTACGGAATATTAAATCGTTCAAATGGCTTCTTTGGGTGGCGTACATCCGAATCGTCCAATTTTCAATGAGTCTGGCGCATAAATCAGGCTGAAATTGACCGATGGCATGGATTATGTCGACTTTGAGGACCGCTGTGGTTTTTTGGTTTACTTGCATAGACCTGTGACTTAAGAAAACTCCACAAGAAAAGTCTAACGGGGTCAAATCACACTATCTCGGTGGCCAGTTTACATCACCTCCAGGTGAGATGACCATGTCTTCAAATTCATGTTTTTGGTGTCCATATCATCCGATTCAGGTCAAAAAAGTTGGTAATCATCGATCTATAGCGCTCGCCGTTGTCGATGGCCCACGTCGTTCTCAAAGAAGAATGAACCAATGACGCCGCCAGCCCCAAATCCACACCAAACAGTGATTTTTTCCCGATGGATTGGACGCTCTTGGATCTCATATTGATTGGTATCGTCCCAAATTCGATAATTTTGTTTGTTGACATATCCATTCATTCAGAAATGGGCCTCATCGCCCAAGATGATTTTTCGATGAAAATTAGGGTCACTTTCCAATTGATCCAGATCCCATTCAGCGAACACACGTCGTTGTGTATGGTCGTATACCTTCAGCTCCTGGGTCAGTTGAATTTTGTACGGGTGCAGGCCCAAGTCACGACGTAAAAGTTTTGGTCTGCGAAAGGCTGAGTTCTTTTGAGCGACGCGAAATCGACTGCCTCACGGACAGCGACGATGTTTTCGGCAGATCTTGCGTTTCCTTTACGTACAGGTGTTGGTTGATTGTTTACTGAACCAGTAGACTCAAATTTATCTACCATATTGCAAATAGTCCTCTCGGTAGGACGATTATGGCGACCGTAAAATGGACGAAGCGCGCGGAACTTTGCCCGAACATAACACCCATTTTGATAAAACAATTTTAGTATTTGCATGCGTTGTTGAACGCTATATCCGTCCATGGTAGTTTGGTAAAGCAGACTGAATAAATGACAGCCAATTTGAAACATTTAGCTTCAACAACATGGCCGCTATCAACTGTCAAAGTTGTAAGTCATGACAATTTTATTATATTTGGTTGTAAAAATTGACTCGATCGCAAAAAAGAATGCAAATTTTTATTCCTTCATTAGGAAAAAAATATTTTGATGAATAATTAAGGCAAGTAAATGTAAAAGGGTGTGAGAGCCAAAAAAAATTCGCACAAACTGTTATAAAACTTCGAAACATATTTTTGGGCTGTATAAATTTTTATCCAGACATTTTTCGAAAAACAAAATCCATACGAAAATATGTACAAATATTTATTTATTCCGTATTTTCTAGCAAAGTCTTTGAAAAGGTAATCTCCCTTTGTTTTCGACTCAGTGAATGCAAAAAAGCGATGCAGGAAAATTATTTGGCGATATTTGAATACACTCCAAAATTTATTATGCAATAATTTTTTCGTATGCTGCATCATTTGTTCATACACAAATTTAATGCTAATCGACTCCGAATTTCAACCGGTTTACAAAAGAATTAAAGATTTATCCCTAAAAAGATACACTTACAAAACCATTCTTATATCCATTCTTATATCCCTCGAATTCATGACAACATCGTAAAAGCAATTCATTGAACCAATTCAAAAAATTGCCCCAGACAGACGATAAAAAACCCTCTAATTAAAACCCCAAAAAACCCAAAAGTCAACCAATATACGAATCGTCAACCCGTTTTTACGACTATTCCTCCCATTTCAGGCCCATAATCATCACACCATTCCAACTATCGCGACATAATGGATGAAAAACGTGTAGCCGACTATTTTGTTGTGGCTGGCATGCCCGAGAACCCGCAACTATTACAAGAGAGTATATTCAACGATTCAGGACATTTACGTGCAACAAATTCCATAGATCCAATTACCGACATTGGTGTATTTTTTCCGGAATTAGGTGAAAAGATTCCCGAAGGACATGAAATCCTTGAATATACACCGACTGGATTGCATGCAGACTTAAATTACGGTTCCGTACGTACAACACCATGTTATATTTATTTCAAACGTGGCAAGGACAAACCACCATTAGTTGATATCGGTAAGGACTAAATTGTCTAGGCTGGCATGCTATCATTTTAAGGCGTTTATTTTTTCATCTTAATATAAACTTGTGTTGTTTTCTTTTTTTGTTTCCCATAAAGGAGTCATGTACGATGGAGCGGAACGTATAATGCCCGATGCCGAAAAGGTGACCGAAACGCCAGGAAATCGAGTGGCCAACGTAAACAATTCATCGGCAAAAATATTCTTAACATTTCGACGTGCCCCGAACGATATGCCGTGCAATGAATTGGTCGTGACCGAGTTGTGTATAATAGTTGCTTCGAAAGGTTAGCGCGTAATCCTTGAATGTCGTAATTGTTTCCTTTACTGTATATATATATATATATTCAGGCGAAAAACCACCGCACGCATTCTGTCAAATCCTGAAGACATTAAATAAAGGACTTGTCGGCAGTGACGTCTATCTATGCTATAAGAAATCAATGAACCGTCCAAAATTGATTAGCTATCAACCAGAAATTCTATTACGATATCCAACTGTTGATCGCAACGATTTCTCATTGAACTTGTGTCCAAGTGTGCCTCTTTTCTGTTTGCCAATGGGTAGTTCGTTGGAAGCATGGCCGCACGTCAGCGAAGGGGTAAGTAATCGAAGGAACCAATATATATAGAATATGAATTCCAGCTCATTGAGTGGGTTTATGGCGCATGGAAGGAATTGATCATGAAATTCTTGACCCGTTTTATCCCTTATTGAACGAAATTACCCATTGATGCTGCTCAACGCTCTGTTGATATTACAGGAAAAACGCCTAGCAATCAATCCGGTTTTTAGCACTTTTGTGTTAACCGTCAACGATGGGACATACAAAGTCTATGGATCAGCGCTGACATTTTATGAAGATTTTGAGTATGATTTCTTTAATATCCTCGACTTGGGTATTCTATATAATTTCATTTCAGCGAAGAAAATCTGACTGACGGGCAGAAGGAGCTTTTAGGATGGAACGAAGAGTTCAGCAAGACCCATTCGCTGCATGTGAACAAGGCAATATGCTTGCTGTCCCATTATTCGTTTGGCGATACGTTCGAACGATGGCTATTATACTTACAAGTAGGTTCAGCATTCGTCACACAAAGAATGCTGCTTAAAATTAATTCCTTAATATGCATAGCTTATGGCAACCAGAAAAGATGGCTTGCAAGTTCGTATCGAACGATACGTAACGCAACTTATCGATGAAGTACCATTTCCGAGCCCAAGTATACTTTTACAAGTACGATTCCTTGTTGCCCCATTGAAACGATGACGTCAATATTATTCTGAATTGTTATTGCAGATGTCTAGCGAAAGTAACGATCGAATATTGTTAACACAACCCGAAGACTCACCACTTCCACGAAGTGGAGCTGGATTTCGTTCACTGCTGTCCAATTTAGGAGCAGAAAATTGTTTACACGTTTTACTATTAGTACTTACTGAGCAAAAGATTTTGATACATTCATTGAGGTGAGTTTAAATACTGTCCTTGACTGTTTTTTGTCCTTCTAAAACGTATGCTGCATTCCCCCGAACAAATAGGCCAGCCACACTTACAGCTGTTGCCGAAGCTGTTGTCACGCTACTATTCCCATTCAAATGGCAATGTCCATACATACCGTTGTGTCCATTAGGCCTTGCGGAAGTCCTTCACGCTCCCGTGCCATATTTAATTGGTGTCGATTCAAGATTCTTTGATTTATATGAACCGCCACAGGATGTGACGTGTATTGATTTGGATACAAACAATATTAGCGTAAGATTTTCACAAACATTAGCCTTACAAAGCAATCCTTGTAATCAATCTGTCCACAGATGTGTGAGACGCAGAAACATCTTGTAACGAAACTGCTACCAAAACGAGCGGCTCGAATTCTTAAGCAAACATTACGCAATATCGAAGATTTACAATGCAATCATGGAATCGATTCGAAAAACAGTTTGGATCGGGATTTCAAGAAGAAGAAACGCGAGCAGAGTTTAGAACAACGAATTCAAGAGGCCTTTTTACGTTTTATGGCATCAATTTTACGAGGCTACCGTGAATATTTAGTTCCTATTTCGAAAGCACCGTCGGTCGGCGCAACCGATCCGAATGCTTTGTTTCAGATGAATGCGTTTTTGCGATCGCGTGATAAAGTAAGTATATGTATGTTGGAATTAGTTGATCACTCTTAGCATGATTGCAACAGGGACAAATCTTGAGTCAATTGAATTATATCTCTTGAAAAAGAGGAAAATATTTTACTTTAGAAAATTTCTCTGCATCTGCAAAAAGAACTAAAATCGTCATGATTATTTTTCAAGACAGTTTACGACGACTGGCTCACAAATATTCACTTATTTTGTTCTCCTCCTTTCCAGGCTCATCATAAATTCTTTCAACTTCTAATGAAAACGCAAATGTTTATTCGTTTCATCGAAGAACGATCCTTTGTATCAGATGGTGACCATGGGCTAGCGTTCTTTGATGATTGCACTGAAAAAATAAGCGCTTATGATGACACACCCTCGGAGATTCGTTTTGTTGATTGGGAATCGGGTCATAGTAGTGAAAGGACAAAATTTATTTTGCCACCGGATAGTATTAATATGGGCAGTAAGTACAGCTCACGATTTAACTCTTCAGCTAAATCGTCTGGAATTGAGTTCTGTTTTCGAATCTACTATTTACGACTTCTTTTCCAAACTGTTTCAGGTTCCAAACAAGCGTTTTTATATAAAACATTCACGTTGGATCCGCAACTATTGAAACCATTGCGCAAATCACACCTAACTCAATTTCTTCAACAGAACTTGAGCGCCGCGCCCGGATCCCCGATCGCTCGTCGAACGAAGCACGAGATCAAATTGGCACAAAAACTCGCCCGAAAATGTCAAATGCACCCGGAGGCGTGGGCCAAGTACTTACTCGCCACATGCTATTCCCTGTATTTTCTGGTCCTGCCCAGTATGGTGTTGCATGCGACCGGCAAGGAGCACACAATTTTGCGTGCTGCCTATGATTTATTGGTTCGGGCGAGCAAATTGAAAATCACATGTGATGAATTTTGTTATAGAGTGATGATGCAACTGTGCGGCACTTACAATTTTCCCGTGTTGGCAGTGCGACTGCATTATTTGATGAAGCGATCGGGCGTGCAACCAAACGCACTGACTTATGGCTTCTATAACAGATGCGTGTTGGAGTCACAGTGGCCCAAGGATAGCACAACGCTTAGCCAGTTGCGTTGGAATCGCATCAAGAATGTAGTGTTGGGCGCAGCACATTTTCGACGAGCCGGACGACGTCATACTACGAAAAAACGATTGTCCAATTCGTGTGAGAATAATTTAAGTACGTTGGAAACGGTCGATGGAACCTCTCGAACCAGTTTAGATTCGAACACATCGTCGCAAGTGGAGCCGGTTGGCAATTTTCTTGATTTCACAGCGTTTGATAAGCTTCGCGGCAAACTCGGGAGTATTGTTCGTCAATCGAATCCCCAGGAATCGGCAGATGTGATAAACAGTGCTGGGTTGTTGATATCTGGCGACGCAGGGAATAAATGTCCTTCTCCGTCCGCGAATGATTCGTCGTCGCCATCATTTCGATCAGCTCCGTCCAGTCCGCCAAGAGATTTGACCCGGCAACTGTCCAAGCCTGTCGACGATTTCGGGGACGATACGAAAATACTGAATAAACTGCAGAAACAGCAATCGTTCACGGTTGCGGCAAGTGGTTGTGCAAATGGCAAAGAAGCTGGTGTTGTCAGCAACAATAATTTAGCTCAACGGCTTAAGATGATGACAATCGGTGATGGAAGTGTTGATAGTGTGCACGAAGTTGTTAGCTCGCAAGAAGACTTGGATGATGATATGGGCCAGCGGTTGACTATTAGCAGTCCTACGAAGTAAGCCATTGGAATGACTAAAAAATTGTTTGATTTAAATCTAAACGTATCCTAGATTGTCATCGCGTACGCTTGTTACACAAGACGATCCACTAGGGGCTCTAAATGCCGAAATTGAAACCGTCGAAATTCTGAAAGAAACGAAAAATAATCACGAAAAAATTGCATTAAATAATAACACGTTGTACACCGACCAACCGATTCTGTTCAAAGGACATCGAAGTGCGACATTTGATGAAGGTATACATCCGAATCGGAGTATGCATCGATCGGAAACGATGCCTGCCAATTCGGTGACGTCGAGTCTTGCGAATTTCGGATCATCTTTGAAATTCAATTTTGGGTAATTGAAACTATATTTTTTTTACTGATCCATTTCCTTGCCGAATGAGGTCTGATGAATTTCTGTATTTAAATATGCATCTTTTTTATTGCACGAAACATTGTAGTACAATATCCTGCATCTTGCATTAATTTTATATATAATTTCATATTTTTTTCTATGTCCGTCCTCGCTCAACACATGATCTGATCTGTTTTGCTCGTCATATTATTATTTACATGATTTTGTATTTATAAAAATTAATTATAATTTGGCTAGACGCTACTCACCTGCACGGCTGTCATTTAAGAAAGATTTAAAATTGCCAGCAAATCTCATTGAAAATATATCAAATATCAGGTAAGTTATTTATTAGTTTAAAGATCAGCATGTAATTAATTTGAATGCATGCATAAGCATTTTGTTTGATAGGTTTAAGAGCATGTCTTCGAAATATAGATAAATTGAATTTGTGATTCTGCCATGGGTGTTAATTTAATTTGAATTTCATATATTTTATCCTAAATTTATTAACAAGGAAATGCATAAAATAGTATCAACAAGTTCGTAGTTTAATTCGCAATGGTAAAATCGTAATAATTATCGATGAAATGACTTAAGTCTGCAAATTTGCTTGATAAGAAACCAATATTGCTTCAATTTAGGATGGCTTTTAGTCTGTAATTAGTTGACCAATAAATGCTAATTATGCTAGTAAAGACCATCAATGCATTATTATGTAAGTTAATGTATAAAAAAAAGTTTTGAGCTCAGTTTTAAACAGTTTTGGAGTCTATCAGCAAGTAGTTTTTTGATCAATCGTCTCTCGTAATATGTTTCTTCTTAGATTGAAGGTTCAATTCAATTTAACATCTTCTCTATTTCTATTCCTCTTCCTTCCAGTCCCAACCTCACCGGCAAAAAGTCCAACGAAATCATTCAAGGTGGAATTAGTAGCATAAAAAATGCCGCCACATCAATGGCAAAAAAATTGGATGAAATCAAAGAAGCAATTTCGGCCAATTCCACACCAGTTAAAACCAACTCGAGCTTCAGAAATGATAGTATCAACGAGGATGATATGAATCATGATGAAAATGGGCCGAAACCGCGACGTGTATCAAGTGATGTTGATTTGTGGGGTCGTTTAAGTGATTCGCGCAAATCCAGCTACAATAATTTAGTGCCGTTGGGTGAACATTCGTCGACAACCAGTTTGAATGGTTATCCAACATTGCCTGAGAATTTGTATTCGTTTAATGGCGAGGTAAGTGCAATGTTGAGAATTAAATATTGAATAGAATTTCTTTAAAATAAATATTACATTTCTAAGAGTGATCCAAACCAGAATAAATTAATTTTTGAAGCTTGGCAACAAGTCAAACAAGTATTCCAAGAGAACTTAGTTTAAAGTACGAAAAGTAAACCTACAGAAGTGATCAGGAAAGAAGCAGGTCACATCTAGTAATGATTTTGTAGTTGTTTTATATTTCTTTATAAAAAAAAATTGCTTATCGTGCATCTAATTGAATTGCGCTCTTTAAAACGTTAAATTTCCATGCTTTCCTAACAAAACAAAAGATAAAATTGTCAGCCATGTAACGCTTCCAGATAGTAACTACAGGCCAACCCTCTGCCAGGAAACCAATTCGGGGACAGGATTTATTCAAACAATGAAAAATGACATGGTTTTGATTGAATCGACGAATGCAAAAAGATTTGAATTAATTATGATATCTTATTATGATACGAGGTGTGTGAGGAAAGTAATGAGACTGGCAACACTGTGGGCGATCTGGCAACGTTGTGTCTACCGGTCTGTACTAGATCGGTTTGTTTATCCCTTCCACTTTCTCAGTCCGAGTTTCAACTCCGTACAGCTAACACATTATTTTTGACAGCGCCATCAGTGAACTTGTGTTTTTGTTGTGTGTTACAAAAATGGAGCATCAAAATTTAGAGAAACGTTATGCAATCAAGTTTTGTGGTAAACTTGGTGAATCGATGGGTGTGACTTTTGAAAAGTTGAAACAGGCCTATGGGGAACATTCCTTATCAAGAACACAAGTTCTCTGATGGCACAAACCATTTTTGGAAGGCCGAGAACACGTTGAAGATCAACCTCGCTCAGGGCGACCTTCAACTTCAAAAACTGACGGAAACATTGAACGTGTGAGGGCTCTTATGAAATCACACCATCGTTTAACAATAAGTAGGATGAGTGAACTGTTAAATTTAAACACTTTCACCGTACATCACATTTTAACAGACGATTTTGGCATGCGAATGATTTGTGCCACAATGGTGCCGAAAAACCTCACAACATTTCCATTTTCATCAGTGAATTTTTGACCTTAAAACGCATTTCTGTTATTCCTCAACCCCCCTATTCATCGGATTTGAGTCCTTGTGACTTTTTTCTTTTCAAAAGACTGTGACCAACCAGTTAAAAGCCATACCAGTTGAAGACTTTCAGCGCTGGTACCAAGTGTGGGAACAACGACTTCGCTTCCCAAGGGAACTACTTTGAATGGGATAACATTGTTGTTTGAAAAAAATAAAATAAAAACTTTGGTAAATGAAAAATCAGTCTCATTACTTTTCTCACACACCTCGTATCTTGTTACGTAACGGTAAATAAATTATTGGGATGCAAAAAATGGCAAAAATATGAATGCTGAAAATGGTAGTGACGAGAATTGGTGTCGAAGGCAATTAAATAAGTTAGTTTGTCTGCTTTGTCTCAAAACCTGTTTGGCCTTTTCGGTACTCAACGATTCATTTGAATTTCAATCATTTTATGTCCTTAAAAATACCAAGCAATTCGGACGACAGAGAAACATTTTAGAATATCTTTTCGAAAAAAATAATTTGGAAAAAATTGTGACAAAATTTTTTCGGTAAAATATTCAATAAATGTTGATTGTCGAAAATATTCATCTAGAAAACCGATGAAATTTTTTTTCTGCTAAATTAATGTTTAAAAAATAAATCCCATAATGTTTTCCAAGTAAAATCCTTGAAAAATTACATTCGCAACATAATCTACACGCACACAATTGAACGCGATGTCGCTTCACTGTGAAGTGATCCTTTGCTGGGTGCCGGATCATAGTGATGTACCTGGAAATTGCGAAGCTGATGCCTTAATGAGAGCTGGCACTGAGCTCCAGGACTATACACTAACATCCCAAGTCGGCCATCCACTAGCCTCTGACAAGCTAAGTTCCAAGCAGTATTATATAGAGGCTGCAAACAGGGCCTGGCTGCTGGAAGAAACCTGCAGGATAGCCAGGCAAACTTGGCACGCACTGAGCTCAAAGCGCACCAAGCAGCTCCTTAACACGAGCCGTGAAACATTAAGTTTCATCATATCCGTACTGACGGGGCATTTTTCATTGGCAGACATGCAGAAAGGTTGGTTGCCCCTTTTTAAAATTTCTGCCGCAGCTGCAGATCGGAGGAGTAGGACGATCCAACATTTCTGTGCGAATGCCCAGTACTATCCAGGAAACGCTTGCAAACTTTAGGCTCGCCTTTCCTGGACAGTCTCACGGAAGTGGCCAGTTTAAATATTAGCTGCATAGCCAGCTTCATACGAGAATCTAAATGGTTCTCGTCATCCCATAGAATCTAGTGCCGTATCTTATCTTTTTGTGGTATCACAATGGGCGTATCGTGGCCTAAATGAGCCAACTTTTGATCTACAAGAATTATTATTGTGTCTTTAAGATTTTTATAGAACAGTATGGTTTCTATGATAAAAATCTACTAAAAATTTAGGAAAATTAAATATGACTTCAACGAAAAGCGGAGATGTAAAATATCCTCTAAAAAATGCTGGTCAAAATCATCACCCAGACTAAAAATAATGTTTTTCAAGGAAATTCTACGAACGGCAAACGTTTTTGTGTTTTTACTTAATTTTTGTGGTCTCGGAAGCGTTCAATATTTATGTAAGGATCGTTTCAAAATGCCGAGCAAATTATTTCTTTCGAATAAAACCTGTAAACATAATCATCTAAACATTCATGGATATTTTTATGGATATTATCTCAGTCTAGAATTTGATTAAAGTATCACCTAAATCATTTACAGGCTACTGAAAATCCCGACTGTGATGTTCTCATACAACTCACCTCCTGTTCACAATGCCATAACTGTTCTGTACTGATCTACGACGAAGAGATTATGGCCGGTTGGACAGCGGAAGATTCAAATTTAAATACAACGTGCCATGCGTGCGGCAAGCTAACAGTGCCATTCTTAAGTGTTCAGATAAATGTTAACGAACGGTTGCGAAAGCTAAAAGACTCGGACAGCTTGAGTATTCCGTACTTGAACCCGTTAGTGCTGCGCAAGGAATTGGAAAATCTGCTGGCACAAGAAGGCGATACGGTGCTCCTGAAGGAGGCGTTTGTCGAGGAGCATCCAATTATCTATTGGAATCTGGTGTGGATTATGGAGCGCATCGAGAGTGCAACTCACTTGCCGGACTTGTCGTTGCCGAAACCGGTAAGGATGTCAGGTTTGTGGGTGGTTCGTGTTGAATCTGATATTCGATTCTGTTTTAAAGGCCGAGGAAGATTTGGATCCTTTACGCGAGCCGAATACGATACATATTCAATGTTTGTGGGATAATTTGAGGCTGCATGCGGAAACGGGACCGCCTGCTTATATTCTGTATAAGCAACCCGAACCGACGAGTCCCTTGCTCAAGGCGTTGCTTACCGAGTCGTCGTCGTTGAATCGAAGGTGAGTTCATCATTTAATTCTTGTTGCTAGGAAATAAATAAATAAATTTTCAGTGTCATTCAACAACTGCTCTCGTCAATACGATGCAATGACCTATCATCGCCGATCGGAAAGCTGGCCAACGAACGGAACAAACTCAAACATTCAGGCGTCGAACGGCCCCATTCAATTTACAGGGATATTATGTTTTTAGCACTAACCGCCATTGGTCGTACCAATGTCGACATGGTCACATTTCATCGTGAATATGCGGCCGTGTTTGAGAAACTAACACAACAAGATTGTGATATGTACTATCAAAGACAGGATTTAATGCCGTCCGCCACAGCAATTTGTTGTCGGGCATATTTCAAGCCGTTGCTGCTTCCTTGACAGGAACAATCGACTTTCAAGAAATTAGAGTGTAATTTAAAACTAAAAAATATACGTAGATAGAAAAGAATGAAACAAGGAGACAATGTTAAATTAAGTGCGATTCGAGAACTGATCGTGTGACGTGAAAAATTGATACTTAAAGCAATACGCAAGGAAATTGATGGCTTAGTGTACAGTTTTCCAATGAAGTCTGTCAAGGATATCACTTTGTAACTCTGTGCGTGCATTGCAAGAGCCTGTTTATGGTATTTGGAGTTTTATAGTCATTTTTATGTACTACATTTGCGACTTGAGTTGCTCCATTGCATTCAATTTAAATCACTTATTTTATTAAGTTAGCTGTTTAGCGATAACAACATATTTCGTTTCATATGTGTACTTAACGGTTTCTCGATTTGATTTAAACTCATTTTCAATTTGGAATGAATGAAAACATGAAGATAAAAATTTGCCACTTACTGCCCATTCATCCTTTCTGGTTGAGTCATCTCATTTATCCATTTACAGTTGTTTCATTTTCAATTTTGTTTCACGATGGCAAACATTAACCATCATATTATGATTACCATCTTAAAAATACTACATAAAAGAGGCAAAGCAATGAAACTAGCGTCTGTAACAAAATCACGACTGGACTGCATCAGGTCTAAAAAACAAAAAAAAAACACAGTAAAATAACATAAAAGGAAACTGCATTCCCTCCTTCACCCACTTATATTATACGATCTAAAAAAAACAAAATATTTTCTTGTGAAATAAGTCTTAGATGTAAACCAAAAAAAAATTGAAATAATATTATATACAAACATACAAGTGGGCGTGGCGGGATATCGGATAGACTATTGTTTAACGGTAAGAACGCAAACGCGCGTCCCGAAAGTGATGCAAAAAAACATTTTCAAATAATCTGAATGGATCGAAATAAAAGTCAAGCAAATTTAAAGAAAGAAATCAATCAAAACGATTATAAAATGTGATAAAACTCGAAAAAAAAATTATTTTCTATATAGAAAAATCAGATGTGAGACAATTAAACGTTTTATGAATGTGAAGAGGTGATTATGAGACAAAACACGAAAAAAACATTCACACACACACACAGAAGAAATGAAGACTTGAAAAAATATATCTACAAGACACCAGCAAAGATTACTATACAATTATTATATAGTCTACTTGTTACTTTCATATGTTTACTATTAACAGAACAAAACGACATTTGAAAACACACACACACACACAAAACACATCTCAACAACTATGTTACGAAATAATGACTATTAGGTAGAAATTTAGAAAGTTTATATACATTTTTTCTTTATGTTCACTTCTCTAAATCTGTTTAAAAAAAAACATATTTTATGTTGTTTTGTTTTTTTTGACGTGTCTAGTTGACGAAAAAAAATTATATTAGAAAAAAACACATTCTAATAAAAATACTGGTGTAAATTTCGAACTTATGAAATGTTTTAAAATAAAAGAAGATTCAAATAATAGAAGAGCACGCCTCTAAACAGAATACTGTTTGTTTTTTTACACGCTTTTATTGGTCTTGCTTGTAAGTAATTATGTAAACAAATCCAGCAATTCGATTTTCACCCATTTGTACTTGTTGTTTCGATTGAAGCAGCCGATTGACCAGAAGCGGCCACAATTGGTCAATAGGAATGGTGTTCTGTTCCACCAGGACAACGCTCAGCCTCACACATTTTTGACGACCCAGAAGCTACGGGAGCTCGGATGGGATGTCCTATCGCACCCACCGTATAGTCCGGACCTGGCACCAAGTGATTATCATCTCTTCCGGTCCATGCAAAACGCTCTTGGCCTCAAAAGAGGCTTGCGAAAACTGGCTGTCTGAGTTTTTTGCGAATAAGGAGGGGGGTTTTATAAGAGGGGGATAATGAAGTTGCCATCTAAATTGCAACAAGTTTACGAACAAAACGGCGCATATTTGACTTAAATCGGATAATTCTAAGTATGTTAAATAAAACGTCAAATTTCGATCACAAATACGACATTACTTTTTCCCCAACCCAATATTAACTAAACAAAGACATCAGGGTTATTTTCATAGTGACAAGTGTTAGTTTTTTTTAATACTATTAAAATAGATTTCGATGCTCTTAATACTTGGTGTCAATACAATTTTCTCCCGTTAAATATAGAAAATGTCCTTGTCATTAAAATCCAGTAAAATCACTTCGCACAGTCTTCCAATAAATACTAACAGTTATTCCGGAGACATAATATCTTTTAATTCTTTCAATTCTTAACAATTACAATTTTTTTCAGACATATTTCATTAGATTTAATTTCACATGTTTTTACGCTTAACTACTTTTTCTATTTTACAATTATTGTAGAATTAACAAGAAACAAACAAACAGCTGGCATTTAATTTGATTATAAATAAAAAAATGATAGAATATAAAATATAATAGCAGACAAACAACGGAAAACAACATAGCCCTGTTAGCAATAGATGAAAATTCTGAATGAATTTCAAGGATTCGGCGATAAATTCATCAATGAAATATAAAACGATTACGAAATGTTGCGAGTAAGACGTAGGGTGCACCATTTGTTGAGGAGAGCAATCAAGTTAATCGGATTTTATTGATTTCCAACTGATTTCTGGGCAGTATATATGCAGGCATCCTATTTGTTTTCAGGATGCATTCTCTGTTTTTTAGGTGTTTGTGATTGATTTCATCTTGTTGTCTAGTTTGGCGATGTGTTCTTTTTGGGCGTTGAAGGTGGCAAATCCATTGTTTTGCATACCCAGCCAGCGATGTCGACATCTTCTGTTTCCCATTTTCGTATCCAAGGATGATTCTGAGGATGGACAAATGTTGTTGGCATTTATATTATGATATCAGAATCCATAGGACAAATTTAAATGTGGAACTCTCAGCTGAGACCATAAAGTATTTTTTTTAGTTATTAATAAACGAATTGGACCAGAATGTACAGATTTAATTGAGGTTTCGCTGTCCACCAAATTTAACTACCAAATACTCTTTTAAAACAATAAATTCTAGTACTCACCAACAACGTTTTCAAATCAGCCCGTTCGTCTGGGTTTTTCTTTAAGCAAATGTCCACGAAATCTTTGAATTCATCGGTGAAAATTCGATGTTCTAATTTCGGTGGCGGTTCATTCACGATATAATCGAGTAGTTCGAATATTGCCATTGTTTTTGGCTCCACTATCACTTTGCTGCCGTCGTCGTTCTTCCGCTCGTCGAATATCGCTTCCAGTGTTTTAACATCGGGCGGCGGTATTGGATACATGCCGATCGCCATTTCAACAAGTGATAATCCTAGTGACCAGATATCAGACTGTACGGAATAGTGGGTACCTTGTAGACGTTCGGGCTGGGAATTGGAAAGAATTGTGGTTTGTTATTTATCAAAAACAAAAACAAAATAAGTTCATAAATGACTGATGCAGGATGTAAAAATTATTTTGTCCAATCCGAGTTTTTTTAGCCTGATCCGGAGAATATTTTGTCTGAATTTTTATTGCCTCCATCAGATAGATTTCTATTTGTCTATGTAAAGAAATGGGTAGCCAGGTTGTAGCCGCAGCTCATTGTGATACTACAAGAGAAGGTTCAAAGACGGCAGGACGTAAGCAGGTAGGTAGGTAGGTAGTAGTGGCAGTCCCGTTTATCCAAAAGGTGGTTCACTTAGGCCACGATAGGCCCATTGTGGTGCCACAGAAGATTGGAGCGGCACTAGAACCTGCGGGATGACGAGAACCATCCAGATTCTCGTATGAAGTCGGCTATGCAGCCAATGCCTAAATCAGCTACCTTCGTGAGGTTGTCCAGGAAGGGCGAGCCCAAGGTTTGCATGCGCTTCCTGGACAGTGCTGGGCATTCGCACAGAAAGTGTTGGATTGCTTCTTCCTCGTGCTCTGGTCTGCAACTTCGGCAGAAATCATTGAAAGGAACACCCAATCTTCCTGTGTGTCTGCCGATCAGACAGTGTCCCGTCAGTACGGAAACGATGCAACTCAAGGTTTCACGGCTCGTGTTGAGGAGCTGCTTGATGTGCTTTCAGCCCAATGCGTGCCAAGTTTGCCTGGATGTTCTACAGGTTTCTTCGAGTAGCCAGGCCCTATTTGCAGCCTCCATGTAATACTGCTTGAATCCTAGCTTTATGGAGGCTAGAGGTTGGCCGACTTGGAGGGGAAAGTGTATACTCCTGAAGCCTCTCGCTAGGGCATTAGCTTCGTAGTTTCCAGTAATATCACTGTCCTAAGTAGAGTGTAAGGGTAACTCATTTAGGAGTTTGCGACATTAGAAGTTAGCACGAGGTTCAATGTCGGCTTGTCTGTTCTTTTCTGATTTTAGCAGCCAATTTATCGCCTTGTGAATTATCGTGGCTACTGCTTGGAATACGCTACAATGGTCAGGGAATCGAAAGGATGGTGATAGGCGTTGTTGCAACTTTTTCCTTCATATAAGCTTCATTTGTGTAGACTTCCACCGATTCTTAAATTGTACGAATTTCTTTGTACCAGTCCTCACTGTTTTAAATAAATTAACTTACAGACTTATATTGTCCAATAACAAAACGAAAATGAAATAATAGAAGGAGAGAAAAGTTGAATTACATAAAATACAATTGAAAAGGAATATTAAGAGTGTTTTGGTTTGTAAAAAAAGGGTCAGTTAAGAAGAAACCAGCAAATATTTCGCAGATCTTTGTCGGAATGGAACCTTGTTTCAAAACATATTGCGGAATTTTAACACAGGACCGCAGGCTGGAGAAGATTGGATTTAAGAATAGTCAGCATACATTTCTGGAGATCGAACAGGTTTAAGGCGGTGGTAAGCTTGATCTTTTAATTCTAAGACAGCTAAAACATCTCGGCTGAGCCATTGAAAGTCACTGTTCAATTTTCCGTTTTAAGTGGTTTATTATCATATATTTTGCAGTAGTGGAGAGGGCTCGGTTTTGAACCATTACTTATTTCGTTTGCCCTAATTGAAATATCACCAATCGTTCAACTGTTTGAATTTGTCTTTTGTCACGATTCAGTTTTTGTGGTTACACCGAAGTGTACAGACGCATTGCAGGTGCCCGCTACAGACATCGTTTTTGTAAATCGATTGCGGACACTTTTCATTTTTTTGGTAAGTGCTATCCAAGTGAGTGCATTTATTACAAAAAGGTGAGTGTAATGCATATTTATTTAATGTTTCGATTCTATTTTACGATCCGATATTTGGTTACGTCGGAATATAATTGGAAGTGTCATTGTTTTTGACGTTTCCAAAAAACCGTCATGGCTGGGTTGTGAACCACTCTGGTGGCTGGGTTATGAACCATCCATTTTATCGTCGAATATATTGAAATTAAATGTTTGTATGTCATTTCACTAGATTTTTGTGTTATTTTTAAAAAAAATTAACTATGTTAATCTAAAAAAACCGCCGCATTACCAAAAAAGCTGCCGCAGCCGAAAGGCAATGGAGAGCTGCGAGCTGACTTCTCCAGATAAAATTGATGATTTAAAGCAGGAAAGAGCAGCAGCAAAGTCGAAACCGCCAGCAAAAGCAGCATCGAAGAAGGCACAACCACCACCACCCAAGCGTCTCAAAGCAAAAAAAAAAAACCATCAAAACCATCTGATGAGGACATTGATTTTGCACCATTTGTTTGAGTTTTTGCCGAATAAACTGATCCCCAAAAACTCCATCGGATGCAACACATGTCGCCGGCCTGTTTACTCGAAGTGCGCCATGCAAACGATTTAGATGAAGAAAATGATTATTAAACACTTTCTTTCATTATGATTTTTTCAGCCTGGCGTCATTATAACTTGTTTTGCCTGTTGAGGCCTTCTGAATAAATAAAAACTGAACTTATTATAAAATTATGGGTGTTTCACTTCATATTTTCCTATTTTTGTTGGGATTTTCCAGATGGTTCACAACCCAGCCACTTTAGAAGAGCCAAAAATCACGTCCATAGAAAAATGGCCGCTAAAAGCTTTCCAACGGTGTCTTGAATTATTCGAAAATCTTTATTCTGCGAAAAGTTAGAGCCCAAAAACAAAACACGGTTCACAACCCAGCCCTCTTCCCTATTGTAGACAAGTCCTGAAATAAAGACTTGCAAAGACGGCGCAGCTACTCGCACAACTTCTTCTGGAAGGGGAGGAGCGACGACTTGTAAAGTAGAGCGAGATAGTGGGAGATCGAGATCAGCGGCTACTTCCGGAGTTCGTTCAACTATCCTTCCGAAGTGGAGTGGCTATTATTTCTCTAATGTCGAATGTGAAGAGCTTTCAATTGAATTGTAGACCATTTATCCTGTTATCAGCAAAACAGCTCAGACAGAAGTTAATTTAGTTGCATAAAAAGTGACTTTGTCGTAGTTATTTGCAGGGCGCCAGTAATCGCAACAGATGAGATTCGTTTAATCTTGCCTAGCTGGCTCTGGTTTGATAGCCTTGCGATAGCTGGCCACTAGCACGGTACAGAAGGAATGGTTCTACGATTGCTGTATAAATATATGATATAATTTTAGGTTTACTTTACCGAAGGATATTTTACAACAATTCTAGCTTTCCGAAAATGAGAATTGATCAATTTTAGTTGCCCAAGGACCATTGAAGGCTTCTAGAGAAGGTTGAATATAGCACACTGCTAGCTGGCAAGAAAGCTAGCCTCGACAAATCTACATTATGTTTGATATTTGCTAAATATTGCATGTTACATCGATAAACGTCCCACTTACCGACATATAGCTCCTTGTCCCGACAAATGAGTTCGCCATCGAGTCAATCAACTGTCCCGACACTCCAAAATCACAGATTTTTATTTCGCCACTGCTATTCACCAGAATATTGCTCGGTTTCACGTCGCGATGCATGATGGCATGTTTGTCCCGCAAATAGCTCAATCCTTTCAGCACAGCCAGTGTGATTTTACCGAGAATATTCTCGGGAATCCTGCCCGCTCGCTTCAAGATCAGATCGAGCGAGCCGCCGTCCATGTACTCCATGCAAATGCTGATCTCGCCGTCGCTGTAGAACGCGCCGTAGAAGCCCACAATGTGCGGGAAGTTGCACTCGTGCAGCACCTTCAGCTCCCTGATGATTTGCTTCTTGATCGCGGGCTTCACCTCCAGATGAATCAGCTTCCGGGCCATTATCAGGCCGGTGGGAATGTGACGGACTTTCATGACAACGCCACCGTTGCCGGAGCCCAGCTCGCCCAACTTCTCCAGATCCTCGTCACTCAGCTCGCCGATTTTCTCCTTGAGACTGAGGAAGACCTTGATCCGCTTGCGCGCCGTGTCGTCCATCTCCAGCTCCTCCAGCGTTTCCGTGAGCGCCTCAATGCTGGTTTTCGGTTTGCCGAGTAAGCTATGTTTTCTTGAATTACTTTAGTGAATTTACGACTGACAGAAATATGATGGAAATATAGCAAAAAAGGACATTTACTCTGTTCCCGACGGCGTTTTGAAGGGTGGCGTCGGCACCACTTGGTTGCCAACTGTTGGATCCACCGAGCCGGGCGGCAGCGTCAGATTCAGCTTGTTCTTCGACATTGTGGTCCTGTCGTTGGTGCTGTGGCGATTTGTGTTTAGTCCTGGGATCCTGCTTGGCTCTGCTTTGCGGCCGACACTAGGCGCTGCTGACGGGGAAGGGAGGCGGCAAGGATTGTTTGTTGTGCTGGAATTGATGAAGGGCTGGCTGGGAGGACGTGGACCTGATAAGCGACAATATCACAATTTTCGGCACTGAATGAATTCACATCGAAAGGAAAACGCACACCCCACCTTCACTTACGCTATGCCAGTGACGTCAAACTGTCAGTCAGTGACGGCTGGACGCGGCAGATTTTCCAGGGGCGCACAGGAGTTGGAAAGGGTTATGAATATTTGAGTAGTAATCCTTGCCCACCAAAATCTCATATCGGTTATAAATGTCCTGAATAAGCAATTTTGTCCTTCTTTACGGAGGTATTCAATCTTTTATACCATGGGATTAGACAAGCGATAGCGCCATCAAGATAATTCTCAGCGTTCAAATACTTTGGTCACTAACATTAAATTAAATACTCTCCCTCTAAACAAGTGTCATTAGAAGGTTTTCGCTGTGAAATTCGCCTGAGGAAAGCACGGCGAATTTGCCACTACAGTGTCAAAAAGACAGTGCCTGTCAGACAGGCTGTCAAACTTTTCGAAAAACAGGGAATAACACACTATTACACTATTACGATACTACACAAGTTAAGCACCATTTAAGATTTTGAACATTATTTTGTTAAAAATCACGCATTTTCCTATACATATCCAAATAATTTCCGGAATGGAGTTTGGTTAAAATCTCAGCTCAAAACAATGTTGTAAACGATGCTGCCATATGCAATAGATGTCACTAGTTGATGCTGCCAGATTCGTTAGTGTGTTTCGCAGGAAGATGTTAAAATTTGCGTTGCAGTACACATTTCCTATTTTATTATAAACAGTGTTTCAAAAAAACGGAAGACAAACAGATCTGGCATTGTTTGAAGAGGCAAATAACTTAAATTAAAGGATACTTATTAAAAATTGACAGATTATTTCAACCAGCTGTTGCATTGACATTTCACCCATAGCGAGAATTCGCGGCCAACCTCACGCGCAACACCGAATGTTTTCCGTTGGCGCGTTTTCTGAGTGCAATTGTGACGTTTTTGTGCAAATTGATCGGCGGTGAACAGTGAATATTCGCAACAGAAACGGCGCAATTAGATGATATTGGACCCGTTGAAAAGCGCCTCGTGTGTAGACCAACAGCGACAACATGAAAAGCGTCGAAAAACAAACGCCGCCGTCGTCGAAAGCCGATCGGAGTGTGAGCGGGAAGAAATTGGTTCAGGGCCGGCTGCCGTTCATGGTGATCTCGTCGACGGGGAAAACAACTGCGACCAAAACAACAACAGCAGCAGCAACAGGCGTGGATGTTGGAGTCTCGCCTGCCACCAAAAAGGACTCGCTTGCGAAGAAGAACAGCGGCAATGGGGCGTCGAAGAAGCGGAAGCTTTCGTATGGCGGCGGCGAGGCGGACGTTAGAGGTGCCAAGAAGATCGCGTGCAGGGATGCGGGCGGTGATTCCAAGGAGAACGAAGTGGTTGTTGTGCTGTCGGACGACGAGGGCGTGAACCAGGAGCAGACGGACCAGAACAAGTCGATCGGAAACACGTTGAATCCGTTCGTACGGCTGAAGAACATTGACGGTATGATCGAGACGTTGCAGAACGATAATGCGGGGCGGATCGTCCTGTCGCCGGGTACTCCGAAGGTGGCGAAGACGAAACACACCCAGGTTTGTATGGTGGTCACGCTTTGCGACCACTTCTCTGTTAAATTGTGAAATTATTGCCAATATAAATAAATAACATCATTGACGAAGTGATAAGCCAAGATGATGGGAGAAAGTTGGCGACTAGGACAGCTATAAACGGCGAATACGATTGCAGGCTTATCTTGTTCGTAGATATGATAAGCAATAACCTAGAACGATACGGATCGCTCACCAATGATCGATAATTCCTGGACTAGGGGAAAAAACAAACGCACTACGAAATGAGATCAGACCGACACTCAGTATTTGCTGAAAATCAGAGTTGTTTCTAGATATTGGCTTTCTATTGAGGTTTCTTGGTGATAAATCACTGCTATACAAGTTTTAGGATCGCCTTAAAGCTGCTACATTCAATGACCCGCTAATTTATTCCTAAGTAAGCAAAAATATATTCCGAAACACGTTCGAAGAAATTCAGGATTTCTTCTTTGAATGCCCATTCTGCTGATCCTCTATTTTTCATTTAAAAGGTTCAGCTCAATGAAACCCACTTCTCTGCTCAATTGAATGAAAATATGGAATAAATCGGAAGCAATTTTAAAACCCAAACTGCGCGGCGCCTTTTTTCGGAACTACGAATTAATATGATTCCATAAAAAATGCTCCCAGAAATTGGCTCATACATGGGCGAACATTTTTCCAATGTCGCCTCTTTTTGACATCAGGCGTCCAGGGAATTTTCGTTGCAAAAACTGAATTGTTTGATTTGCAGTGTGGCATGGCGCACCGTCTTGTTGAAACCAGTAACTGTCAAGTACTTTTTCACGCATTCGCGGGCAAACATCTGTTTCCATCAACTGTCTCGGAATAGTGTCCAATTATGGGTTTGGCGCAAACGCTAGCCCAAACAGTCACTTTTTGGTCATGCAATGGCGTTTCATGGATCTCGTGTGGATTCTGCGTTCCCCAAATGCAGCAATTCTGCTTATTAACGCCGCCAGATAATGTGAAATTTGCCTCGTCGGTCATCAAAAATTTCTTCCATACGAGCAACTGTTTGGCCGTATTTCAAGCAACGTGGACAGTCTGTCGGCAACATTCTTTGTGTTAATTGCACTTTATAAGAAAACAAATGCAAATCATCCTTCAAAATTCGCCGCATAGTGGTTCCACTGACGCCAAAATGCTGAGCGTGGGGACGATACGACACTTTTGGGTTCTGGAAAACGCTCACTCTGACCGCTTCAACCGGTTCATTGGAACGTCTTGGTCGTTGATGAACGGTATGACGACGACATCCCAATGTCCCGTGCTCAATGAAATTCGACACGAAACGACGAATAGTGCTGTCGGACGGTGCCTGTTGTCCACGATATTTTTGACGTTACGCACGTTGAGTTAAAACAACTGAACGACTATTCTCGATGTACATCGTCAGTATTTCGGCATGTTGTTTCGGTATGAAGCGATTCATGGTTCAAATTGTACTGAATTGCCGTTTCAAAAAAATGTTTCATCGAGTCAATCGGTTTGACAGATGTCAAAGTTAGTAAGTGTTTACATACCGACTCAAAAGACGGCGCACCCTGCACGTTGAGGAAAAATTAGCAAATGAATTTTCAAACCCATTTTCAATATTTTTGTCGTAGTTTTGGTATTGTTTTTTTTTTTCAAATTGGATTTTCTGTATTTTTTATTCAGGAGAAAATCAGTGCTGATTGTAAATTTGTAGTTTTGGTGATGGTTGAATTCATATTTCATGTAAATTAATTATTTTCATGCCATAAAATGACAATTGTTTGGAAAGTTTTCTCTTCGCATTATGTCGGCATTTTCGACTCTATTCCTTTCTGAAAAAAAAAACGGGTTTTGTTCAATCGGATAGGCCAAAACCCGTCATAGATTTAGCGTATAGAACGAAATCGTCACAAATTCTAGCGCTTATACTCATTAAAAGTTTTCCGTCTGATCGGAAACTTGCTCATATTCAGTCCATCCCGAGAAATGGTGAAGCTTTACATCTCTTCTTGCAACTTCGCTGGGCTGATCACAATTTTTTGCACTGCGAATAATGCAATGAAGTGTCTAGGATTTCTGAATCGCTATAAAAAATATTTTACACCATTTGGCCTGGCGCAAATCTACAAGGCCCACATCAGACTTAGAGTAGAATTTAATTCCCATATTAAGGCAAGTGCATGCAGAACAGCTCTGTCTGCGTTAGAAAAAGCGTTCAGGCTCATTAGCGAAAAATCTGTTATCCCCCAAATTGAACCCCATGAGCACAGACGTAATGTCAGTCGCCCTTTTCATTTTGTCGCTACTATCATGGTCGATTTAGCAACGAAATATCAAGCCTCTTGTCTTGTAGAGCGCCTCCTAAGAGCAATACATTAGTTGCACCTATCATCATATTTTTGAAGTTAGCGCCAATTGTACAGTGAAATCTCAAGAAACTTTCATATCACGAGCATCACGAATAGTGGAACAGTCTACATGTGATCTATCTTTCCGTCCAGCTACAACTAGCAACTGTTTAAGCGGAATGTTCATCGTCACTTCTTGTGTATCCAACCCTTCTTTCATACCATTCTTTGGTTTTCTTTCAACCAAAGCTATGCTATGCATAATAGTTATCCCCTAAGCTTTGGAATCGGTCATTAAAAAACCGACATAAGCGATATAAAAACAATACTCGGACAATTAAATCTGTAGGGTGTCACGTGTTTCCAGTTGGGCTCGCCACGCATTAGTGATGTAACGTGGGCCCACCCTTCTATGGCATATCGCGTTCGAGTTCGAGTTCGCATGACTTATGCTGTTATCTAATCGGCGCATGGTCTACCTCCTGTTAGTCTGAAGTGAATGCTTGATCGGAAAGTCTTGAATTTTTCAAATTTTCACCGAATTAATTCAATAAAATCGTAGGACGAGGAGACGAACAACTTTTCTGCAAAAATTAGTGTGCCCCGTCGCAACAGTCAAATCTAGTCGTTATTTTATAGATCCGCCCTCTGGTCTAATTGTTAATTTTATTTAATGACGGTGAAATATATGTAATTCTTATTTTTTCTTCCTCCATGTTTTCGTTTTTCGGTGAGTTAAATAAATCAAATCCGCCTGTCTGAATCGAATTTTCTTCCGATGGCGGCAGTTGCCGACAAGATCGGCTCCCCTGTTTGTTCTGCATTTAAGTGAGAG
Organism: Oxycera nigricornis; assembly: GCA_963942545.1. Classification (NCBI taxonomy): domain Eukaryota; kingdom Metazoa; phylum Arthropoda; class Insecta; order Diptera; family Stratiomyidae; genus Oxycera; species Oxycera nigricornis. Next base: position 107,081,014 of record OZ012662.1, read on the forward strand.
ATAATAACTTCGTATCAATTGTGATTCATCAGAAAATTGCGTCAGTTATTTTCAGCATAAATTGTTTCGTAGAATTTTAACATTTTCCCTATTTAATTTGTTTGTTGATTTGATTTGATTTTTCAATTGTGTTACCCGAATTTCTTTAATTTTTGATTACATTTCATTGTTTTTATTGTAGATTTTTACCGATAGTCAATATGTAAACTTGAAATCGAGCTGATTACGCTTCTAACTCAAATTTTCCCAACTTTTCATTCCATTTTTCCAGATCACGAATACAACACCATCCAACGAAAGTAAATTTCTCATTAAAATGCCATTCACAAGTGCGAAAAAGAGACGTAAACATTTGAATAAGGACGACACCTGCGATAGTGGCAGTGATTTAGAAATCATTGAAACAAATCCAGATAAAAAGTTGAAAACAAATAATGGTGCTGAACTGGCCAAGTTCGATATGGAAATTGCCAATAAAAAGAAAGCTTGTATGGATAGTAAAATTGATGATGACTCGCGGAAAGTGAATTGTAAGGATTCCCCGAAAAAAGTGCAAGAAGTTAAAATATTGGAAAAAGTGGCTTATAGTAAAGATATAGATGTGGACGAGGAAGATGTGAAGAAGCAGGACAATATCGTTGCAAATGAAGCGAGTGAAGAGCGTCAGCCGAATGAGGTGATAGATTTAGATAGTGAAGAGATTGATGGCGAGATACATCACGAAATTGTAGAGGGCACTATTGAAAAGCCGCAAAAATCAGATAGTAAAATCGAATCAGGCAATGATGAATGCTCTACACCTTCAAAAAACGTTAAAGAAATTGACGGCAAAGCAGCGCCCGTTGAAGAAAATGTGGAAACAAAAATAACAAACGAAAAAGACAAAGAAGATCAAATTTCCAACCAGTCTTCAGGCGAGACTTCCGATGAAAATTCAACTACCGATGAAAATCCAACCACTGGTCAAAATTCGGAGGATCTGAAAAATTCAGAAAACATAGAACAATCGGACACAGTTGAAATTGATGAGGCCAGTAATCATTCCACCACTTCTGACGACTTAAAGGATGATCCTCCCGCCGCTGCTACAGCCACCGCAGAATCAAATACTGATGCAACTTTGAAATCGTCGGCCGATTCAACTTGCACCACGCCTCGGCTGAGGAGATCTCTTAAAGGTGCCGACTCCGAGAAAAAACGTTTGGAAAAACAAAAAGCCAAGGAAGAGAACGAGCGCAAAATGCAAGAAGAAAAGCTGCAAAAACAGCGCGAAAAAGAAGAGAAAGAACGACAACGCAAAAAGGAAAAGGAAGACAAAGAGGAACAGAAACGCAAAGAACGCGAAGAAAAGGAGGAGCAGCGTCGCAAAGAAAGGGAAGAAAAGGAGGAGCAACGTCGCAAAGAAAAAGAAGAAAAGGAGGAGCAACGACGCAAGGAAAAAGAAGAAAAAGAAAAGAAGCGTTTGGCCGAATTGGAAGCAAAGAATGAAGAGCGTCGCAAGAAGGAAGAGATGAAAGAGGAGGAGCGTCGCAAGCGGGAAGATGAAAAACGTAAAAAGGACCTTGAAAGGGAGGAAGCTGAAAATAAGAAAAAGAAAGCGGCCGAAGCATTCACAAAGTTCTTCATTGCCAAGCCGGTGTCGAAAGGCGATGATCGACTGTCGATGGACTCGGATCGTCAGCCTGCCCAGATGAACTTCATGCCATTCCGAGTTAAGGATCATATGACACTGGCACCGTTGTATAGAAGAAAGATTACTGACGAGACCAAGCAACTTTTGAGGGACATTTTGGAATCCGATCAAGTGGAAAATAAAGAAAATCTTTATTTGAGTGCCTTACACTCCGGGAAAATAACTCCTGGGCGAGATGCGAAAACGTTAGACAATTCAGACGATAGCTCCAGCGAAGATGTCATTGTTCTCGGTAAGCGCTCGGGATAAATTTTGACGATAATGCAGAATAATGTAGGAATTGTTTGTAGAAGACGAGCTAAAGGGTGCTGGAGTCGAAATCGACGATGAAATGAAATCTGTTGAGAGATTTCGGGCGAAATTTTTCCTATTTCACGAGAATGTACGACCACCATATTACGGTACGTGGAGGAAAAAGAGTTCCACTGTTCGGCCCAGAAGACCTTTCGCCACTGACAAGGTACACCGAAGAGTTTCCCCATTTAAACTAAGATCAATTAATTTGAATATTTCGATCGTTTCAGGTGCATTTCGACTACGATGTCGATTCAGATGACGAGTGGGAAGAGGAGGAGCCAGGCGAGTCTTTGGAAAAAGAATCCGAAGATGAAAAGGAGTCCGAAGATGAATATGAAGTGGATAATGAGTTTTTCGTTCCGCACGGTCATCTTAGCGACGAGGAACTGCAGAACGAGGACGAATTGGATGATGACAATTCGCCGGAAACTCAAAAAGCCAAATTAAAAATCCTTCAGCAGGAATTTGCGCAAGAAATGAAAAAGAAAACAGAAAAAATCAAGTCACGATTGCTTGGTGTCATTTGGGCGGATGTGAATGGCAATCAACCAGAATTGTGTCCGAATGTAGTGTGGCAATCGCTTAAAAAACGTGCAATGATATTTACCGATCCGATTGTTCTAACCGAGCCAGAAGTTTCGCCGTCTGACGCGACAAATAGTGCGCAAAAAGAAAAACCCAAACCCAAACCGAAATTGACCGAAGAGCTGGTAAAGGATTTGGTGAAATTAGTTCACTTCAATCGACACAGCAAAAAGTTCATAATTCGCGAGTTTAAGGCGTACATGGCGAAGAAGTTTGAAGGCCAGGACAACTTTCCGAACTATTCGAAAGCAAGCATTCAAAAGAAAATTGAAAAATTAGCAAAATGGGTGCCGATTGAGGATGATGTTCGTAAAAAGAAGAAATTATGTTGGATTGTGTCGCCGGATATGCTAAAGCGCTACGAGATGGAAAACGATTGCGGAAAGAATACATGGAAGTACACATTGGAGCCGCAATCGCATGCAATTGAGCCCGTGGAAAAGGACAGCGAGCCTGTACTGGAGGAAACAATCGATGGTAGTGACAGCAAGACCAAAACTCCTGCAGTGATAACGAAATTCACAAAAGTGCTGTCCGAGCTGGAGAAGGCGAAGCAATTTGAAGCGAAAAACAAAAAGCCTGCTGCGGATAGCGTGGTCACAACCGGTGAAATAGTCGCTTCAATCCACACCCGAGCAACGGATCCTCCTGCTTCAAGTGTTAAAATTACAAAATCTAGTCCAAAACCCCCTGCAAATCCCGCGACTAAAAAACGTGTAGCCCTACTAATGTCCGTGCCTCGTGGCGAAACAATTTCAGACAGCGCGAAAAATGAGGCGATCAATAAATTTTTAAAGAAAGATATCAAGCATAATCTCGATTACTGTAAGAATGGGTCCAAAATGCAAAAAACTGTTGATTCCGAATCCAAAAAAGTGATAGAAATAGATTCATCTCCTGAACGTGACTCTGTAAAAACCGTGCAAGCGAACAAAACTAAAGCATCTACTTCAACAACTCCAACTATAAAATTAGCCGCTAAAAAGCGTGTCCCTCTCCTATTGTCTGTTCCGCGTGGCGAAAAAATTCCCGACACTAAGAAGAATGAGTTGATCAGTAAATTTTTGAAGAAAGACCAAAAGAAACCAGTGAACGAATCGCAGTTGGAACCGAAATATGTATCGAATAAAAAATCCAAACGAAATTCCGATGATTCTGCAACGATGGACGTCGTTGATCCTCCTCCCGAAGTTGTGGAAATCGATTAGCGTAATCAATTGTCGCCCTCACGTAAGTCCCTCCTTTCCTTATCCTTATCTAAATTGCTGTAGAAATTGTGTTTTGGTTGGACTTTCAAATTTGCTATTGAAATTTGAAATCCTGATTTTTTTTGAACGAATCGTTCGTGCAGAAAGGTAGCCTGGATGCTACTGCCTGCCACCTGTAAATTTTTCAATATGTCCTCGGCATCAACCGCGTAAGTTGCACGTGAAACGGATTGAAACCATTCTCTCATTCGTGGCGTTTTAAGGTCGTTTAGTATGTATGTTGTTCTTAACAGGTTCTTTTACATAGACTAAATCCAATAATTTTTAGTGTCTAAATCGGATAGCGCAAAGATAATATTATTTTATTTAAATATATTAGAATATAGTATTGATAGACTAGATATATTTGCATTAAACAAATACAAATAAAAAAGAGGAAATTTTTTAGCGAAAAAAAAATATAAAAATATGTTTGATGTTAGTTTCATTTGAAGAACATATGTGATTGGGTTCAGTTCGATGGATAGGTCCTTCAAATAACAATATGATTTTCACCTTATCATGGTGTGGGAGCTGGTCATTTTCTCCTGATATTTCCTTTCACTCTTGACTGAATATAGGAACTTTTTTCCTGGTGGTTATATTCTCTATTCGCTTCTGATACGGCTGTCAATTTTTTGGTCTTGATTTTAGTCTTGTTTAATTTTCCCTAACTTAATTTTTTGTGGACTCAATTTTGTGTTGTCTAATAATAATAAGAATGTCGAGGGATTTGCGACTTGTTCCCGGGGAATTTGCTACTTTTCAGAAGCTTTCGATTTTTTCGCATAGAATTCGCTGCCGCTAGTTTATTGTGAACAGTTTGCGCACCTTTTACATTCACTCTTTGTGATTTTTTTTTTTAAACAAATCGACTTATTGTTTCCTTAATTATTCTATTCCAAATTTTAATATTTTTTTTCTGGCCCTAGTTTTTCGGATCATGATTTGATGATTATCGTGTTTGGCTGCTATTCTTGTTTCGATATTTTCCAGGCTCGATATTTTCTTGACTTTAATACTTTTGAACTTCAATTTTATTCTGGTGAGTTTTGGAACTCAAATTTAATATTTCTACCCCCGATCCTTGATTGATTTCGATATCAAGCGTTTGAAAGAAAACTCTTCAATGCTTTGATTCTCTCAAAAACCTATTTTATTTCCATTGTACACTTCTGAGCTTAATCTAAATTTTAGTCAAAAAAATAATCCGAATAAATCATATTGAGAAGCCATAGCCTTCTTACTTCTACGTAACCCTAATCAAATTCAATTCTAATCTCTCCCATTCCCATTTCTTGGTGCTGTCTTGCTGCCCGCCTCGTACTGACGATAATCTTTTTTGTCCCTCTTAATAAATTCAGCAGGACTTTTCGGATGATTGTTTCGAGTGCCTCCCACTTGATAACTACTCAACGGAGGATAATAGCTATCAAATCTATGATCTCGGGCGTGACGATAGGTCAGATCGACCGTGGGTGGAGCACGAACTACTTCCGGCAAATGGGCATAGTAGATGATACGATTCCTGCGACGGATCGGTCCTTGTTGTTGTTCGTAGGGTGGAGAATATGTTGATGGTCGTTCGTAAATATCATTTGAATAGAGTTGACGATACTCGCGCGGCTCTGGGACATCGTAACGACGATCCGGATAACTATAGTACTCTTCGGGGTAGGTAGGCGTTCGTGGACTGTAACTGTCGTAGGGATCGTAACGCTTTCGATGCACGTAGTAATCATCGTAAGGATCGTAGCGCTTGTAATTGTTGTAATTATTATAATTGATGTAATCCTCGTCGTATCTGGAATGGAGCAACGTTTCTTATTATTGGAAAAGCATAAATTTAATCTTATAGAAAGCTGCTATCATAAGACAAAAATAGACTATTTAAACTACATTTTCGATAATTAAAAGCTTAAAAAATCAACACAAATAATAAAAAAATCATTAGATCTTCACCTATCATATCGTCTTAAATACTGATCGTACGATCGGGAAGGATATTCCTCTGGCACACTTGTTTCGACCTTTTCATACCGTGGCTTGGTGACGGCCGGACTCAATTTGGTCATCAAGCCTGAAAGCCTATCTTTGCTTCGCTCCTCGATATTTGCTTCCTTTTTCGGTTGCGTGATAAAGTTGACTCGCGGTTGACGACTCTTGATTCCTTCATTGATAGTTGCATCTGGCACCGAATCGACATCATCATTCTCAGATTTAGGATTGTTCCCGCTGTAGTCCGTATTGAAGGTTTGAACATTCCAATTGCCCTTGGTATAATATTCGGAACCCACTTGTTTCTCGGGAGTTGGTAGCTCTTGGGGTGCCTCGTTCTCAGTGTCTTCAATGGTGTCGATTGGGCGCGATTCGTTCTCGTTGATAGCACGTCTTGATCGGATTCTGTTTTCAGGATGATCCTTATGGTCCGCATGATTTTGATTGAGCTGTTTCTCAGACTTTAAGGAGTCAATTTGAAAATGACTTTTCAAGCCTGCTGAGGGCAAGACGTGGTAGGCGGACCTCTTGTTGCGAATCGCTTTGATTAGTAGTGAATCTGCTAAGGCTTTTGCCTCAAAATAGGTTTCATCCGGATAAATCTCGGGTGGTCCATCGAATTCGTAGCCGTCGAGGATCTCGATGTCATGCGGAATGAGCATACAATGAGCTTGTATAGCAAACGCTATAGCGATAAAGATTAGGCGTGATTGTGGCATGTCTGTGAAGGAAGATATAGAGCTGTGTATTCAAAAAAATATATTTTTAAATCGAATTATTAATAATTAAATCAACACAATTTTTTTTATCATCATCGTTTATTTTCGCTGGCTTCGGAATATCATTATAAAGGTGCATAAGATATATCTGAATCCAAAAAATTGTTCTGGACCATAAAATTTAGTTCTGATAAAGTGTATTTGTTCCTATCAATATTTTTCGGGACCTATCAATACTTTTATGGACCCGACGACTTTTTTACGGAGCCATAAAGTATTTCTGGATGTAAAGATTTTCTTGTGGACGCAATAATTTTTTTCTAACTCCAAAAATTATTTAGCAGGCCTAAAAGTTATTTACACCAAAAGAAACTTGGGTTTCTAGAGCCGAAAATTTTTATTGGACGCGACAATTTTTTCTTGGCACTTAAAATTTTGTAATGGACTCGGCGATGCTTTTCCACACCCCTCAGTTCGTTTTAAACTCGGCAATTCTTTTTAGACTCGTTAATTCTTCTTTGGACCCGGAAATTATTTTATCGACCGAACATTTAGTTTTACCTACACTGCTAGAAATTTGTTTACAATTTTTCCGGGCACCATTTTTTTTATCCTAGAACTGAATTGTGTTTTATGAACTTAACAACTATTTTCTTTACTCAGTAATTTTTTCCTCACCCGAAAGATTTTCTTTGGATCCGCTAACATTTTTTGGGGTTCGAAGATTTTTCGTCGGTACAAAAAATATATTTTTTGGAGTCTAAAATTTGTTCACACCACTGCAAATTCATTTTGCTAGGTTCAAAGATATTTGCCGGGCTCGACAATTTAGTTTCTGGAGCCGAAATTCCTTTCCTGCACATAACAATCATTTTCTAGTTGCAGCACTTTTATTTCTGAACCGGACATTTTTGTTTTTCCTGACGCAATAATTTTTTTGGCATCATACAATTTTTTTATAGACGGCAATTTTGATTTGGATTCGTCAAATTTTTTTCACACCCAACAATGCTTTTCTAGACCCGACATTGCTTTTCTGGATTCAATAATTTTTCGTGAATCCATAAACGGGTTTTCTGGACTCTCTATTTTTTGATGTCCAATTTTTCGGGACAGTTCTTGGACACGATTTTTTTTGGGACCCTATAATTTTTTCAGCAGTCATATATTTATTCTGTATACAAAATTGTTTTCCAAACCTGGAGGAATTTTGCTGGAACTGAGTATACTTGTCTAGATTTATCAATTATTTTCTGGACTCGACAGTTTTGGGTCATCACAAGTGTTTTGCTTTGAAAATTTATTTTCGGGGTCTGAAAATGATTTCTAAAAATTGTTTTGTACCTGGAAATCCAGATATATATATAATATTGCTGATTAATCATGGACGTGAAACGCAATTTTCATGATCTGGAGACTACTTTTGAAACTACTAATGAATTTCACGTATAAGTAAGAGCTTATTTGGGATTAAAAGATATTGGTAACTTAAGAGGTCTCCACTGTTACTGTGTGCTATTCCTGAAGTCTAGACTCCTGTAGTGTCTTTTAAATATCCATTTGATTGTTGACAAATTTCACAAGGATATACCACCGAATAACTCACCCACTTATATTTGTTAGTTCACCAATTACTTTCACAAAAATATTATTTATTCATAGTACAAAATACCGAAAACACGCGTTGCTTCTATAGAAGCTAGAATTCAACTGACTCCAGTTTCATTTGAAACTCTGGCAATAACTTCACTAGAACACCTCAAAAGTACCTAAACCACCCCTCTAACGCGGCAACAAAACGTCGTGCATCAGCCGAGATAATAACCACTCATAAGGTAGTAACTCCGTTTAAATGTATCAACAAAAGATCAACCGACCATGGATAACAAAACATTCTAGAATTTGCATTATTTGTCCATTTCACATAGTATTGATGTCTCTGAAAATTCAGAGCAGCAGCTATAGTGCGAGGACGGCGAGTTGAGTGCTGAAGTTGAATGGTGTCCCGCAGGGGTCCGATTGTCGTTAGATGCTGTTTGTTCGACAACATTATTTTGCAATGATATGACGAGATAAGAGTTGTTCATGATGAGAATTGGATAGATTTGATGATGGGAATGATTGGCTAAGGGTGTGCTAGCGACGAGTAGGTTCCACTTGAAAGTGATTCTACCGATCGAAGTATACGGAATGAGTAGCAAAGTGCTGCTGTATATCATGCAGGTCTTGTGCTACCTCTTTCAACTTATGTATCTACAATTCAGCATAGACTAGCCCTCAATTCGATCATCGTCACGTCAATCTAAACTGCCATATTCTGTTTTGGGTCGACAACCGAATCTATGGATTGTCAACCGTATCTCCGGACTTGCATACAATACAACCCAGCCACACCACATTCACCGAACGGATTGTTCCGTATGACAAACTTTTTTGTCGCCACAATTACAGCATTCCATCCATACTAGCCAAAGTATCTAAAGTGCGGCAAGTACGAAGCTGCAAATCCATTGACTTCTCCCCTTCTGTTCGGGAAAAACTGATGAAATCAAAGCGACCAGAACGAAAACAGTCATAAATGTTGGGTACATGGCTAGGAAGCGAGTTCGGGAAAACCTCTAGCAACAATGTCTAGCGTGCTGGGAAAATTTCGAGCTCCCCCAGAGATTGCAGATTGATAAATACGTACATCTGTTCATAGATAGAATGCATTGACAACGCTTTAAATACATCTCAAATGGAAGTGGTTAGCACACGCGATTAGTAATTAGCATGATAAAGATTTGAACATTAGACAAATTGTAACTAAGTATCTAATAACGTGAGATAGATTTGGTTGTATGCACCAGTTGTAGCTAAAATGCAAGTTAATTGTTTTCGTTTTGTGGCCGCAAACAACTTTCGATGATTGCAGGATCAATAAATTTGAAAGCTTTTGTTGTCGGACTTGAATTTAAAAACAGATTGAGAAATACGTTGCATAATGTGGGTGAGAGCTGGTGCTAGATTTCGAAACCGAAAACGTGTTGCTGAATAACATATTGCAAAATAAATAGGAAATGATATAGGGAACAATAAAGGAAACGATTTTATTTTAAATGCAATTGATTTGGTGGTCCTCGACTCGAGCGACCCTATTTTCTTTCAAATTGAATATCAACCCACGGAAAAGTGTAGCCTGAAAACTGAATCTTTGTCGATTATTATCTGCTGAAAAACGGAGGCCAGTTTCTCACTGCATACGAATTTTCTTTGCATCAAAAAATCGCTTATAAGCCAAATAAATTTATTTTCCTAGTAAACTTTGTGTTTATATGGAAAAATAAACAGAGATCAAGGAAAAGAATAAACAGAGAATAAGAAAAACATTGAATGATAGTAAAAAAAACTTATGTTCACAAATATTTTTTTTTTGAATTATTCTATGATTTTTTTTTTCCAGCATTTAGCATAATTTTTTGGACCCAAAAATAGTCCGTGAAAAAATCGACCTAGAACTTTTACGATCAAACTTATCGTAAAAACAATTTCTTAAAGATCTCACTTATTTTATTTTTTACTCTTATTTACAACCAAATTATTTATGATATTGCGTCGAAGTTTTTATACTGAAATTTGGTCCAAAAAAATGTCTGATCGGATTTTTCCCCATTCAAATATATTGCAATAAATTTCTCCAATTTTTTAAAATTTTATCTAGATTTTTTAAATTTTTTTGGTTGATGTTTTCATAACGGTAAAATATCGCAATATATCCGTCGAAAATGCCAGCTTTCTCGTCGGAATGCTTTCACGAAAAAGTAACTTGGTGCTTGTTGCGCTTTCTTCGGAGTTTTTATGTCAGATATTCAGGTTCTTCGTAAAAATACTATTTTATATAAATATATAATTTTGCATAAAATAATGGAATTAGTATCTGACAAAATGTAGCATAATTATTTTCATTTAATCGAAAAACTATGAAATTTTATTTGCTGAAGGAGATGATACTGAACTGAAGCAGTTTAGAAGTTCTAAAGAAAATCCGTAAATGCAAAAATAAATAAATTAAATATGGCAAGGATATATCAGAAGCATTTTCCTTCTTTTGTTTCCCACTGTTTTACTTCGAATAAGTCTCTCTGAGTACAATTTTTGAAAATAATTAAACATGCAATAAAATATAATTTGAAAAACAAAGCGGCAAACACTTTTTTAAAATAATTTCGTATTCAAAATTCGCTAATATGTAAATTGATTAATTAATCTAGCACAACTAATTTAGGCTATATTTCCATTAGATTATTTTCTTTTTAATTATTGCCTCCATGCGACCGAATTTATCCATGAAAAATCTCTTTGCAATTTATGAACCGGAATTTTTTGTTTTTATGATCCAGAAAAATATCTAACCCGGATAATTTAATTCTGAATCATTTGATTGTTTTTTATCTACGAAGTGTTTTTTTTTTGAGGTGGTGTCATAAAAGTTTACTTAATACTAGAATTTTATTAAATATATTTTTTAACAACTATAATAATAATTTTTTGATTTAGATATAAATTTTCGTTGCTGAAAATCGCAGCAAAATCAAAATCTGCAGTTTGAAAAGAAACCAACAAATCATCTGAGTTTCAATTTTTTGGACAATAGAAATACTTTTAAAATATTTGATCAGAGTTTCAATGATAATACATCAAATATGTAAGCGGAAATAATATAAATCGAATATCCTTTTCAAACGAATAATCAAATTCCCGTGGGATAATATACTGATACATTTTTGACGAAGAAGAATAATTTCTAATTCTACTTTGGTATGATGTTCAGTGACCTCAATTTATATATAGAAGAATATTTATATCTAAAGAGAATATGACAGGAAACTTAAAGAGCACTAACATCAACACAAAGTAAAAACATTAAGACCCACACATTTCGAGCTGGACCAAGTATACCATAAGAATCATGTGTAGAAAAGGATATTGTTTTTTTTTTCGTTAGTAATCGAAAGTAGCATTGTATACAAGTTCTGCGTTAGTTTGAGCTGTTGTTTTTAGGATGATCTGATGAGAATTGGTTATATTGAGAAGAAGAAATAAGAAAAAGTTAAGTAAGGGTTTTTTTTTACAAAAAATATGCTCATTATTTATTTTTGTATACATTTGAAGTTGGCATATTTTCCCCTGGACAATTATTTGTTATAAGAAGCGCGTTTAAGGTTAAATTCGCAATAAAATTGTTGAGAAATCATCAAAAGTGTCCTTTTCAACACTTACTGATCAGCCAAATAGCATTTTATGTTCTGCTTCGCATCACCATGTTTCATCTCTCGCACACACTATTAAACCAACCACAAAACCATCTTTCGAAACCAAAACCCAATCAATCGTCACTCAAGCAGCAAGGACTAAAGATCCGTTAAGAAATAATGGCAACAAAAATACGTTAATTTATTATCCTAGACAATTAGAGACTTGCTCGAGACCATCAACTGGACATTTTCCCATTTGTACTAAATGAGAGATGGACACGCAAAGGTATATTTATGTATTGTGAAACCATCAGTTGTTGTTTGTCTCTTCTCTAAGTGTCTTTGTCTATGTCATCATTGTCTCTAAGGATTACCGCAGAATCTAATACTTAGTTTCGGTGTCTTGTGAAAGACATTAAAGATTTCAAGTCAACTATTCGACCTCAATCATTTGTTTTGTTATAGTTGCGGCTGCAACATGACATTGCTTAATTGCGAGGGAGGGTTAAGCTCGAAGTATATATTTTTTTCGTCCTTGATGACCGTGACGGAAAGATAGTTCCTGTAATTTGAGATAGGTTAAATGTTGGAAATATTTCTGGTCCTTGGAGGATGAATGGTTGGGTCTAGAAATGGTCAGAGAAATCGCTGAGGAATACTTGGCTTGGCTGCATTGGGGTTGGTTTGGATAAGTTTCAGGAGATTTTGAATGGATAGATTCAATTGTTTCTAACAACCAATACTAAGATTGTTGAAAATTTGCAATGGATTTTGGAATTCTGATCAAACGCAACAGTAAATTATGAATAATAAACTGCATACTAGTTGTCTCGGTTGCCCACGTTGGGCGCCAAATCAAAAATAATGATATTTACGGCGTTTTATTTGTTGGCAACAAGTTTTTATTTTTTGTTCCTTTATATTATCAAATACATTTATTTCATCTTCTAGGTAATACTTTTGTGTTCTCCTTTGACCATAATTTGATAGCCTAAGTGAATTTCTTAGAAACCAATTTCGCATTTCCCAACGTAACCATGAACAGCATTCCGTCGCGAAGATTACCGCATTTATAGCTTGGCGTACAAGAAAATAAGGATATTTACTCACCATAAATTTTCGGCTCATAAAAATCCACTGACAGTAACTTTTTAGACGTTTTATGACACCACCGAAAAAAATTCTACTCACTTCATTTTAAGAACTTCGCATGCAATGTTTTGCTTAGCCTCCACGGATAACTCACCAAAGAAACCCACAAACAGAAAAAATGAGGCTGAATTTAATAAGTCAGCGCCAGGAGCAGAGTAATATGACATTAACCTGTCAAATAAATAAAAATTTATCAGTCTGCTATATTGGTGACTGTAATATCTAAATCTTTTCCTTCTTGGCCCACCCTCGTCCATCGCGTCTTTTTTTGGCGCAGCCACCAACATTATCCTGCTGAGCTGTCGTCACCTTTCAAGCGAATTTTCATTCCACTGTCATGTCGGCTTGCGTCCCCGATGAAAAAAAGGTCCTTGGGCTGTGAGAACATAAACAAATTATTCAATGCCACCGATTTACATATACCTCGACGCTCCCCTTTGAATTTAGGTATCCTCGCCGACTATATTATTTAGCGTTTGCCAAGCATCTGAAAAGCGGAAAAGGACAACGTTATACGATACGATTCAAAGATAAATGATTCTAAACGCTAAAGTTATATCCTGAAATGCCTGAGGAAGTTGAAATTATGCCGACACCGACGCAAGAAAATCTCCGGCTCCCGTTTCATCATCAACATTACGAAATATTCTTTATGACAGTGGAAACAATAAGAAGACAATATCTTCTGAGACAGGGGATGGGTCTCACCACCACACTATCCTGTGTGTCGGTTGTGTCTCTTACACCTCGTTTGAATTTTAATTTTAAGATCAAACAGAAGTAGTAACTTTGCTCAAGGATTCATAAGGACATGATGTGTACTTTGAGCTTGGGAGAGCGGCGACAGGATTTATAAGTCACCCTCTGTTGTCGTCACTAGAACGCGTCGTCTTTGAATCGTGGTGTTATCCTTATTGTTGTCGTTGGGAGCTAGGAGGGTCATACATGCTTTTCATGTTCAATCAATGGACAATATTTGTTAGTTTCAATTTGGTATTTTCCTTAGGAAAATGTTGGAGGTCCTTGTTGATCCGACGAAAAATTATGTATTCGAAAAATTCAACCAATGTCTGGCGCCCTTAAGACGTGTTTCTGCATTCAAATATCGTGAGACAACAATAAGCCAATGTAGACTTAACCGAAACAAGTTAATTTCAGTCGCACGATATCCTTTTGATTAAATTTAAATTTTTCAATCAACAAGTCCTTGGAGCCATCTTCACCCATCTCTTTGCCGTCCGAAGTGTCTGTGCATGTTTCGCGAGCTGACACAATTTTTCCAGTTGATATTCTGATAGCATAATAGCATTAATAGAAATCAGAGAAAATATGACAGCCGAAAGGATATGCAGGATATCTATATGTGAGAGTGCAAATGTGAAACTTATGATTTATGTATGGCAGCTTCATTTGCACGTTCGTACAACTCCTTAAGATAGATGTGAGTAGAAAGAGTGACTTATCCTTAAAACATACATACAGTATGCATAGGTCGTCCTGATATTCTGGAATGCTAGCGGTAAAATTGGTGGTAGAAACTGGAAAAGGCAAACTGTTTAGATGTGCTGTGGCTGTGTTCTGTTCTGGGGGACAAGTGTGGTATCATTCGTTTGTAAATTGCAGAAAACGTGATAATATTTTTATTAGCTGTGTCACTTGTATTTTTTTATAATGTCAGGAGCTTAAGCAGTCTGATCTGATTGTCTATGTGAAGCCACGTTGTTCTTGTACGTGAAAACGATGGTAGACGGTGGATTGGTTGAATGAATTATGCATTTGCATACCTGAAATTGTACAATCCCGAAGGAAATTAGATTGGCTCGGAATGTAATGTGCTGGTAAATTTTTCAAAGGAAATGAATGAGTTGAAAATCGGGTGTGGAAAGAAGTAAGATATTGATATTATAATTAAAATGAGTTTTCAAGAGTCAAGAGTTTAAATTAAACACATAATTTTTTATGCTCTCGTAAAATCATTTGATCGAATATTTTTAAAGGTTTTTAAAAAGAACATTCAGTTTTATTAGAAAATTTTCCAAAAATTCTTGAAAAAAAGTTTGTAATATTTTGAAAAACTTCCAAAAAATTATAAAAAATTTTTGCAGAAACTTTTAAAAAAAAATCGGAAACTTATCCGATAGATATTTT
This sequence comes from Oxycera nigricornis, assembly GCA_963942545.1. Lineage (NCBI taxonomy): Eukaryota > Metazoa > Arthropoda > Insecta > Diptera > Stratiomyidae > Oxycera > Oxycera nigricornis. The sequence continues at coordinate 107,096,087 of OZ012662.1, forward strand.
AAGAATCACCTTGACAAAAAAAAATCCCTACCAAATTATTCATGAAATTGTAAACTTTTCATCAAAAATTCGTAAAAATAAGTTTTTGCAAAAATTTGTCGAAAAATAAAATGTTTCAGTGAAATGTTTTGGACAAAATCCAATAAATATTTGTGAAAATTTTTAGTGAAATTATTTAGTTAAGATTTTCCTCGATTAACTTGAGATATTGATTACAAGTTGAAAATTTTTTGTTGAATGTACATTCTGGAAAATTATTTGGTGAATTTTTTCATAAGATTTTCTCCGCAATACTAATTTCATGATAACTATTTATTTATACATTTAATTTAATATATTTAATGAAGCTATTGCAGAAAATTCTGGCTATTATTTTCAATGTTTGTTGGCTTTTTTGGTTGAGAAGCAAAGCTACAATTTAGACAATCATCTCTTAAAAATAATTATATCATAGTTTCATTCAAATCATAACGAATTGTTCATCGAAACAACGGTCTGATCATACTCTACCAAATACGAATGAAAATTAATAGATTGGAACCGCGACACGACAAGGTTAAAATTTATTTACATTAATTAAGTTTTAATGTCGTATACTGTAAATAACAAAAGCAACCATAGAGCTCGTACGGTGATTCATCAATTCATTCAGTGAATAAATTTTCTGATAGTGGAAATTTTGTCGTATATTTTTTTTACAATCAACAAAACATCTAACCTTCATGATTTTTGGATAAATTTATTTCATGGTTGCATCGAATGCAAATATTGAATAATACTTAGAATGATGTAGGGGTAGATAGAGACTGAGGAAATTCACTGCCAAGTCATTGAAAAAATCCGCAAAACCATGGAAAACAACCCCAATTCACCACTCAATTGAATCAACCAAATGTCGCCAAATCTCAGACAGTGTAATTGCAACAATCCATCATCAATCATCAACTGTACTTATACACCACCCACCAACACTTGGGCTGTCATCTTCGTCTGTTCAACAAGAAAATTCTTCAACATTTAACTCCCGTCGAATAAGAAGTAATTAATTACATCAATTTTTCGTCATTAACAGTCCGTCCGCCCAAAGGCATTCGGCGACATCCTTGACGACACAACTGTACGTACGTACTCATAGCGAATTCAGGGGGTGAGTGCTAGACCATACAAAGTTGACAAATTGGTCGGTCGGTGGTTGGATTTTCAACAACAATTTTCACTAGAAGGCGACATAGTCGCCCTGTGAAAATTATCCCACGCATTCCAATGTTTTTCAAGGGTTTTATTTTCCGAAAGAACTCACGCTTACATAGTAGGTTTGTGACGATAGAAACAGTCGACACTGATGTTTAATCTGATAAATGAGTGTAAATTAAATTAATTGTCCAACTACCACCCCTACTACACTAACTCCATTCACTTCCCAATCACGGAATGTTGAATGTAATTGTGGAGTCACCCGTGAGACAAGGACACGCTGTCGGAGCAAAAAAAATTGAGTTTAAGTGAATTTGCACCGAAAAAGGAAAATTAGATCACCCCCAGTCATCCCTCACTATTTTGGGGAAACAGAAATGAAACCAACTCGAAATTGTGTTTTGGATACGCACAATTTATTTTAGAAAAGAAAGTACATTCGAAGGGTCGAAGTTGAAAAATTTATCTGGGACAGAGTCCTTTTTTAGAAGATGGTCAAATTGGGCATATGTGATAGAGTGACTTGTCAATGTTCAATTTTCCAAGTTGAATTTAATGAATACGAAAGTAGGGTGGATTAGATTGAAATGGCTGGTAGTATTTCTTGTAATCTTTTGATGTGAAAATTTCTTCGCAATCTGATGAGTCCTCTTCATCAATCTCTTGTATTGATTTGATTCTAGCTGTGGTATTTTTGTTAAGGATTTACTTTCAAACTGATCTTTCAAGGCTTTTGGTTGATGAAAGAAATCAGGCAAGGAAAGGCGAGATAACATAAATAAAAATACTTAAGCAATGTGACAAAAAAATGTCAAGTTTTCGGTTGAACTTAAATCCGGTTTTGCTTTACAAATTACACAAAAATATTTACAAAACACATATTTCATCTGTTATGGAGAGGAAAAGCAATCAACAAAAATTTCAATATTTTTTCTCAGTGTGTAGAGCAAACCACAAGTAGGACACTCGGCTTTATACATCCTTTCACAAAAAATTGCCTTTTTCGAGTTTCATCAAAAATGTTATTCTTCCATTGTTTATAAGAGTTGAAATAAACAAAATATCGAAAAAATTGTTCGACATTCTAAACAGAAAGCGATTTTAACACACACAAAAAAACACAAGAAATTTTCAAAAATTTCGAAATTATGACCTGGTCAGCACAGGTCATAAAAAGTTTTTTCGAGAAAAACACTTGTGAAATTTTTAAAATTTTGAGTCTCCCGCACGCGGTCAGGTTCAATCGCTGTAACTTCGTCACCACGTTTAATTTTTTGAATGATTCTTTCAAAAGTTTCTTAAAAGAATACAGAAAAACATAAACAAAAACTTTTCTTGGAAAGTTCTGGACGTATTTGACCCCGTAACGTTTTTGACTGTATATTTTTCAAGTTGAAAAATAATATGCACAAGAGACAAACTTGTTCGAAAAACTATAATGAGATAAATTGGACTTAAAATTTAGTTTGTGTGAAATTATTTTAATGAGTATTTAAAAATTTTGTGATGTGAAAAACTGCACCAAATTTTCTTAAATATTTTTCAAGAAATATTTCTGACAGAAAAAACCCTAATAATAAATGTAGAATGCACCGAATTTCCTATAAATTATTTTAAATATTTTTCGTAACATTGAATTTTTAACATCAATATTTATTATTTTTTCAAAAAAAATTTAAGTGTCTGAGGAAAGTTCTAAGATTTTTTTTGCGATTACTGCAGAAACGATAGAGAAAAATGTAACCGTTAATTGTGCTATGAAAAATAGTACAATTATAATATTTTTACCACCAAACATGATATGAACCATAAAAGATATTTCGAATCATTATTTTCTGGTTTTTTAAGACAATTCTATCAAAAAAGCAGAAAAATAATAATAATATTTGTGATATTTCACCGTTATAAAATTGTCATCGAAAAATTTAAAAATGCTGAATGTTAAAAAATTCCAGGAAAATATTATGAAAATTTTCATTGGCGTATTTATCTTTATTGTAGAAAATTAGTTCGAAAGTTTCTTGATATTTTATTTCATAGGAAAATTTTCACGAAATATTTCGAACAGCATATCCCAATCACAAAAGCGCATAAAAATTCAAGCAAAAAAATATTGCTATAAGCATGATTTTGAACATAAAAGCCTTACGACATTTTTTCTCACAAGGTTTTTTTTTGAGAAAAGGGGTCTCCGAAAAAGTAACAATCAAATCAATTCCGGAAAACTTTTCACCATGAAAATATTATGCTTAAATTTTTACAACAAATTTTCACGCAAAATTATACATTAATTTTTTAGCCGCTGTGTTTGCACGGAAAATTTCTTAAGGACTTTTAGATTTGCAATTTTTCTCTGTTTGTTTTCCAAATTTAAATTCCGAAAATCCCAACCTAAATCTATTATTCCTTCGAACTGTTCAAAGGACAAAATATTAGTTTGTTCACGACCACACTTAGAATATCATCAATTTCAAAACATTGCCGTGACCTTCTCGAAGTGCGTTCTATAAAACAGCCGTCCTTGCCAATATCGTCCTTCACTGATCCTATCACCCATTAGTCTCCCTCTTAAATTCATCTTCAATTTACTAATTTCGCCTGCAGTAATCCGCGCAATTCTAAAACAAGTAAACTCCTATTCGCAAGCGAACATTGCAAGGACAAGGGTTCAAAAATTTCGTAAGATAGATTCTACTTGAATATGGTTGTGGACTAAACATCTTACGGTTTACAAGAAATCCATCTTAGCTGGAAAACTGAAGGAAACAATTTTTTTTAACCGCTCCGCATTTAACGTCTTTTCATAAAATATTAATTGTGAATTTAATTAAGCCTACTTATTTCGTGGTTCTTTGAACTTTTTCAGATGCATAGGAAAAGTTGGAGGTTTTTTTTGGCACGCTTTGTTGACAAAACAGATAAAAGTTATTTTATACAAGTTGAACTGTTGTTGATCCTTTTTTGGATTGTGTTTGTTTGTTTGTTGTTTACTTGTCCTTTGTAAAATACTTTTGTTTGACAAAAGGATGTAGCCGGGTGGGATCTTTTCGAAAGTTTTATGGCAACATCTTGAAAACCAGCGACCAAGCCCAACAAATAGAATGCTGTCGACAGATATGAACGATTTCCTTGAGAATTCCTTAAGAAGGGACGACGACTCTTAGGAAGAATTTCTCTTGAAGTAGTACTTAAAATTGCAGAATCAAGGCTGTTCTGTTTAGGTGGTAGACTGATTGTAGGCGATTAGTTGAAATCGAATTTTTTATTTGTAGAAATTCTTGAGATAGAAAATATTGTTTTGATAACGAGGGGTAAATTGATATTATTAAGAGTAGATACTTCAAAGAGTATTTGAATAATTAATAAGTTTGTAGGAAAATTGTTTGATTATTTCGTTATAAGTTCATACTACTTAATGTGATTTTTGATACGATTTGATGTTTTGCTATTAATTCCCCGTAGAAATGTCGTAGAATAGAAAATTGCACCAGAAAAGTTGTGGGCCAGAATTTTGTTTTGTTCCACGCATTGGTCGAAAGCTTAGTAGATACTGAATTTATAAAATGCTGTAGAAAAACTAACATGTTAAGTTCAAAAATCACACATTTGCAAGCCCGTGATATTCAATTTATGATTTATTTTACTTAAGAGCTGATCAGTTCCGTATAAAAATGATAATGCATGATTTTTTCACTTAAACATCTTTCCATATTAATTGAAAGGACATAAGCACATTTGCGAGTCTCTAAAGCAATTTAATTTGTATAATCCGCCTTAAATTTCAAATGACTTTAAGCTTTAAATCCTTTCAATATTCAAACGACCACATCTGGACTAATAAATTCTCATTCGAAAACAGTCTGCAACATTTTCCAAGTCCTTATCTTAAAAGTAACGATCTTCTTCAAACTTTTACCAGTTCGGTCGGCAAAATTACCTAGCGCTTTGTCTTGCTCCAGCATATTATCCTTCGGCTACATCTTCATCCTAGCCTTGAAGAAAATCAATATCATTCCATATAATCCACGCTTAAAAAGAATAAAAACAAACACATCTACGTCTAGTTTTCCTTGAAAACCGTCATCTCTATAGTCTGCAAATGCAAAAGAAAAGAAAAATTATCCTTACCACGAGCAACAAAACACTTGTCTAGAGCTTAGCGTTGCTTAAGCAAGACGACAACTAAAAAGAAAAAGTAGGCGACCATTTTTCTGAAATCGCACGAATAAAAAGGAATGCAATACCGTGAAGAATAAAAAATGGAGGAAGAGCAACGATAAAAACAAGCTTTAAACAGAACGAAGAACGTACAACGACTAAAAAAACTGTTCTGAAATTTTATTGGCTAGGATCCAAGCTGACAATGACTCGAGTAAAAAGGACACAATTGGTTTGTGTCAAATTGTCTCCTCAATGGTGGTTGGGTTTTTGCGCACAAGTAAGCTAGCTAGCTGTTTCGGTTTCAGTTTCAGTTTTAACTCCTGTGCAAGGACAGAAACAGGAGGTGTCACCATATTCTGTAGCAAGCAAAGTTTGCAAGGATCCGACGAGAGAAAATCCAAAAAAAATTCCAATGGCTTCATGTAGTGAAAAAGTGGAGCACCTTAGTTGCTCTGAAACTTGGTATTAGATTCTTATGTAGTATACGAACAGGACCAACCTCTTAGCTTTGGTGTAATAGAAGTTGAAGCTTTCTACTCTCTTAGTCCTTGTACCGAGCAGAATATACTCCAGGAGGTGGACTCTCTTTCTGATTTAATATTCATGCGCCACGGCAAGCTCGTGGTTTTTTTCTTGTTGAGAATATGTCTCCTAGGTTGGTGTGTCCTTGTGTGTAAGTAAGGAATCGCAACTTGCTCCGAAAAAGAGATGAAAAATGAATAAAGGGAGAAGGAAGATTATAGTAAAAAAAAGTACATGGGATAAAAAATTGAATGTCCACCATTTTGAATTGAGGTTTTTTTACTCTACTGTAAGATGCATGGATAAATTCAAAGTGGGATAATCTGCAGGGTTAAATACAGCTTACTGAAAGGATATCAAAGTTAAATCTAAATTTCGTAATTAGGTATGATGTTTGCCATTTCATTTTGAAAATGTTGATGAATGGGATGAATGAAATTCGGTCGTTGCGGGAAGAATTTGGAATGAAACTCGAACGGTTTTACGTTTTTTTGGTTGAAATAAGCAAGGAAACTTTTTATAGAAACAGAAGTGAAATCAGAAGCTGATTTGATATACAGCTGTAGAGTTAATTTGAAACCTCTATTGAAGAAGTTATGCTAAAGGAGCGGTGCATTGCAAGTTTGCTTAAGCAGCTCAGCCAACCTTAATTCATGTTTGAATCATAAGGTACTCCTATTTGGGGTTAATAAATTAACTATGATTTGTATAGAATTGTTATGAAGCCTAAGAGAAAACTTCGATGAAAGTTTGCTTTTTAAACATAAGTTTATATTTTATATAAAAAATATTTTCGTAGAATAAAATACTATTTGACGTGTAAATCTTGAAAAATATTATAGACGCTATATAATACATAAGACCTCTATCGCTAAAGTGTTGAAACACGAAACAGATTCATCAAATCTACAAAATAACCGATATGGTCCATAAAAAACTGTATAAGCCATGATTTTATATGTTTCCAAATTCATGAATTGCACTCAGACATACGTAGTGAAACTTTATTATTTAAATGCATTATTTAAATCTCAAAAATCCCTGACGATCCAATACTGGCTCATCAAATTACAACAGTATATTTCAAACTGTTTTTTCTTATAAATTTTGCGATATTTCTAACTTCTTCTATAGATTTTTGAGTATCCGTTTTATAAAATAAATTTCAAAGGCAGAAAATTTTTCAGTTTTCAGTTTTTTCTCGCATAAACTGCCAAAAAATTTATTAGCACAAATTTTTTAGCTTTTTCGAGAAATTTATCCCAACCTTATTTTGATAACAATTCTTGGTAGAATCATTTAAAATTTGTTCCAGAAAATTTTCTAGAGAAACCGTTTATTTACCGTTATTATTTATGCTTGGGAGTTTTTCAGATAGTTTGTGTAAAATTTATTTGAATTTTTTTCTATTAAAAATATTACTCAGCTATTAACCTCTTTTTCGAAGGTTTCCGATAGAAGTCTTTCCCTTAAGTGCGTTTTTAGTGCCTTTAAAATATAGCAGCCATATTTTCCGGATAAAAAAATTTAGTGAAGTTGTTTTCATAAATTTTTATCCGTTCAATTTTTTTCAAAAGGCTTTTCACATTATTGATGATATTTCTTCAAATTTTATTTGACGTACAGTATTTTCTTAAAAGGGTTTATTTTTTTGCATAATTTGCTTGAGTAAATCCGAACCCATTTAAAAAATTTGATAGTGTTCATAGAATTTATTTCAATTTTGGAAGCACATTTTCAATGGATTATTTTCGTAGAATTTTATAGTTTAATTTTTATTTTCTCCATCGTGAATTCAATAACTCATTTGATAAATTTTGAATAGAAACTACGCTCTAAATTCCGTGATGAGAATTGTATTAAATTTTTGATGCTATAGGCTCATTTGTTTTTTTGAAAAAAAATTTCTTTGAAACAATTTACGATTTGAAATTTTTCAAACATTTTTCTTTTGTAGTTTTATCGATAGAAATTTGATTTAAAAATTTTTTAGTGAAAATTTTTCGTCTAATTTACTGACAATTATCCAGAAATTTGGTTTCCCCTATTTTTTCGAAAGTTTTCTTTGCCGTGAATGAGCGAAAAATTAAATAAAATTATTTTTCACACCACTCTCATCATCGCTTAGTAATTCCGCTCTAACCATAAGTAAAAACAATTCACTCCATATCTCTCCAAAAAATTAGCTTTCCCACAATTCTATCCAACACAATCCAACCAACCCTCCTTACCTGTTCAACAAAACAATTCCGAGAAAACATACAACACCATAAAAAATCCATTTCCTAAATATCTGTCGTTTATTTTTATTGTCCAAAGATTTGCTAACATTTGATCTGAGCGTACAAACAAGACGAAAAAAAACTGGAACAATAGGGGATGATACTTGCTTGTCACAAAATAAAAGACCATATGCCAACTCTGACACATTAACCATCATATTGGGGATGTTCGCTCCCCAAGTGAACAAACTTCAGAACAATGAAAAACGATAGGCTCGGTAAATGTAACGAAAACAGGACGACAAACATATAATAAAAACGCTTAATGGTTAACCATTGCAATTTTTTCCATCCTGGTTGTCTTTTCGAGTACCGCTATTCTGTTTTTTTTTATTTCGTTGGAGAGGGTGGGCTCCACTTTCAAGCAAGAAGACAAAATTTACTCACCAACCTGGAAAGCTAATGTGTGTACAGACAAGACTACCATTGAGACTAGCTTAGCAGGATGAAAATCCTTTACTAAACATTCCCAGATTAAACAATAAAAAGTGAACAAAGACTTGAAGATCCCCTCGATAGTAGAAGCGAAAAAAAATAGCAAGGAACGACAAACGGAAGAATGCCACTCAGCATTCGCGTCATTCTACAACAGCCACCCCCGATTGAATTCTTGTCGATTTTTTAAACCCTCGTCAAGCTGAATCCTGAGATTGTTATCCGTTTGTCTTGAGCTGGAAAGGATATATACTTACCACTAGCACATGCCGGCTGGGTGAGTTGAATGTCAATGCGAAAAGGTATTGTTGAAAAGTAGGTATTATCAGGTGGCATTTAACAATGTAAACTGTTCGATTTGTGTCCTGTTTTTCTTTCGGGGGATTTTTCTCGAAGATTGATTTGTTTTCGGTTGACCTTTTTGTTGGGATTATGGTGGTTTGGTTGGTTTGTTTGAGAAACGGTTTATTTTCTTTTGATAGGACTTTTGCATGTTAGCATTTTAGGTACACTAGACATGCATGAAATGGGTAGGAAAAGTTAGGATTGTAGCTTATAAGAGTCCTTTTAGACCAGAAAGATTGTAAGCTTGGAAGGTCAAAAAGCTATTGTAGAAATGTATGCCAAACTCCAAATACAGTTCGGCTAACATCTTATGGTCAGCATCAAGCGTAAAAGAACACACTGGAATTTCGTAGGCGGAAGTTATCACCTTGTGAACTTTACGTAGAATAAACTTATTTCGAAATCCTTAAACCTATTCAGCAATTTTTTCTCTTCAAAATGTTGAACGGTCATTTGCATGAAACAAAACCATTTAAGCGTAATAAAACCTATTACAATTTACCAAACAAACCCTGTAACGTTTCGTTTCCACCATTACGTCTAACCATTATTTCCACCTCTATAGTTTTGTAGACAATTATAGCTAATTAAATTATTCCACCTGACAATATTTCAACTAAAATTTACATTCTACTCTATTATCACATAGAGACGTATCCTTGCCGACACATACCATATAAACCTACCCTCATTTTCACATAATCCAAACCCAAAAATTTTATAGACGCACTTGCAAGCTTAAGGATAATGTTGTCTAAGTAATGCCAGAAGCAACATCTTACTTAATTTTGCAGGAATCACAAAAACCACATGCATTTATGGTTCACATATATTTTACCTGGAAGCCATTAAATCTTCAAAACCATGATAAATGATATGTGAATGAGCCTAGAAATGGTTTGGTTTTTGGCAAAGAGGAAACAGAGTCATTCTATACGATGGTCGTTCCATCTTACCCCATCCCAGTGTTTCGTCATTTCATGTTTTCCCAATTGATGCCACAATGTGAGAGGATATTATCTTAAGATGTTATTTGGTTGCTCATAGGTGGAATATGTTTGTCAAGGATGTGACGATGTGGGGTGAGGGTTGAGTTTAGCCTTCGAATTTGAATAGAAGGAGTAGATTCGAGTCGTACTTATTGTTAGAATGGCAAGTATATATTGATAGTATATGTTCAGACCTTTGTGATGTTGATGTAGCTCAAATCTCCGTCCGTTGATATTAAGATACTATTATTTGACAGTGTTAGGTGCCATTGTGTCTAAGTTTAACCTGAAATTTCCCAGCTGTTAGGACTGACTGTAGTCACTACACCCAAATTCGCCAATGAAATCTACTATCGGAATTTATACTTTATTCTGATTTTGATATCCTTGGAAGTCCACCTTGGCATCATTCTGTTGACCAAGCATTTAAATTCACCATTCCGTGGCAGTTTCGACGAATTGATTTAAAAAAAAAATTCAATGAATTTATACCACTCATCCTCTTGGACTAATTGGCTTGCATTGGTCGTAGAAAAATTGTTCCCTTTCCGACGTGTTTAAAAATGTGCCAACTTTAACTGAAAATTCAATGTACATTGACGAATTTCATGCGAATCGAACCATATTTAATGTAGATTTTGAAATAGAGAGTTATATATACACATCTATGTTGAAATTATTTTGTCGGTTCTATAGACAATTTAGAAAAATATCAGCTGCAACAACAAACCAAATTCAAATGCAAATATTAAAAAAACACCTTAAAATTTATCAACAAATTATCCTGATAAAATCAGGAAACTATCATGACCTAATCAAGAAATCTGGACATACAGAGACGACAGTACATCTCATGAATCAGGATAAATTGTGCTCAAAAAATTTAAGCACCTCTTGATCGGATTATTAATTTTTGTCTCAAAAAAGTTCCTGCGAATCCTTCCTTCCCCCTTCCAAAAAAAAATCCAATAAACATTTCGAAAATGACTGTAATCATAAATTATCATTCGTGAAATTTTAAAAAATTCTTACGCCATCAGCATAATAAATTTTAATTACAACATTCATTTGAAAATTGTCCTTTTGGGATCTTTACATTTAATCCCAAAAGACAAACTCGAGTGTGCTGCTTCTTGTACTGCATGCCACAATTTTCCAACATTGAAACAGTTAATTTTCATTTTTATGATAAATACATTAATTTTTCAGCGGTCCAAAGGGTTAAATCCACTTCTTTATTATCTTCTGAACTTTCTTTTTTTTTTTTCATTCGAACTCATGGTGGCAAAGGTCAATCCTTTTCAGCGAGCAAAGACTATCTAGAGAATAGAATATTACCTCTAATAAACATACAGTATGATGAACATATTAACATTAAGTAGAGACATATTCTGCAAGGACTAACCATTTGTTTGCCTTTATAATTCGTTGCTTCTCGAAAACTGTTGAATTTTTTAATTACATTCCACACACAAACACACACAACATGAGTAGCTTAAGCTATTGTAGGGTGAACAGGACACGGAGAATAAAAGTGACGGAAGAAGAAAGGATAATTAGTCGACAAACAAAAATTAAAAAGATTTCCCCAAGGATCAACTAAATACCGCTAAAGATAATTTGTCATGACTTCAGCAGGTATGAAATTTTCACTGAAAACTTTTCGCAGGATTCTCAGTACGACAGACAAACAGACAGGGTAGACAGTGAATAGGACATGAAATGAAACGGGTTAGATGGGAGCATGGTGGGTAGCAAGCAAGCAACATCTGAAGAGGTGATGTTCAGCAATATAAGGTTACGGACAATGATAAGTCTTGGTAGGGTTGGAGAACGGGTGCAAGAATATTAAACAAGATTGTGTGACAGTTATCCTGTGTAAGGATCATACCAAAGGAGTTGTTTTAGAAGTAGCCAAGCAGATGAACAGATACTAGGCGTATTTTCAAAACGTGTAATTTTCGGTTGGGAAATGATGTTGAAGAACAAGTCCCTTGGTGAAGGTTTTCGTAGTACAGTTTAAGGACATGAGTTGTTGTGAGCTTGTTATTTATGTTACGGCAAGGTTGGTTGTTGAACTGTTGTTGTGTCAACTTGGATGAATTTTCTTATTAATAGTATGCAGTTTGGAAATTGTTTTGAAATTTAATTAAGGATCGTCCACGAAGATATGGGCTGTGGCTGTCGTATGGAAGGATATGCTATTTAAATTCAATATTCCCAAATTATTGCTAAGAGGAATAATCATGCAGACTTACTATTCATTCAATCGTCCATTAAAGCTGACAAAATTAAAGTCGTATCACATGCTACAGCATTACCACGATTCCTTTTAAGTACACTTGAACAACATTGCCGTCGGAATTCCAAATGACATATTTTCCCTAAAAATGTACCTTTCTGCTCTCACCCGCTTCGTACCACAACCCTCAATGAAGTCGAAACACCCCCATATCCTACAAACGGCTTGATTACCCTTCTCCAGACAATGTTTACGTATCCTTTCGACATTCAATAGATTTTGCGAAAACTTCCTAGTCCATTTCTTGAACTGAAACGATAAAAATGTGATGAGAAAAATCACAAGGATTTTCTTTTGAATGGCATCGTAATTAAAACCTCTATCACGAAATCAATTACTCGACTCTTGTAAAAGAGAGAAATGCACTCAGAAGTTTGTTAAAGGAGTTTTCTGTCGAGGCATCCTGATGAAATAGATCGGTAGATGGATGGATGGATGATAGTGAAGTGAATAGAAATCGATTGATTTCAAGACAACTTCCCTTCTCTGTGTAATGGCTGGAGATTCTTCAAGGATTTTGCTTCAAGTAGCTTCCCTAGTCTATGATGGTGTTCATTGAGTCTAAGAATCAATGGAATGTTGCAGGTGACGTATGCTATCCTGATTTTTCGTAGCCAGGAAAATCAACTAGGTGAATTCCAACATACACAAGAGTCGTATCAAAAGTCACTTAAATTCTCATACGATAAAGACTCCTTGGGGAGATTCCTTTGACATTCACCGTGCTTAATGGCAATAAAACAAAGTTCCAAACGGCATTTCTTAATGTGCAATTTCTTTTTTGCCTTTCGCCAACCGTTAGTCGGTGTGGTAAATGGATTTTAGATGACATTTTTCGCGTGCCAGGAACGTATGTGCTTATGAAAATTGTCGTGTAATAATTTTTTATGGGATCAAAAATATGTCCTGGATGGAAAATACAGTTGAATACTTAAGGAGGCTGATCATAGTTTCGACAAAAAAACTGCTTCAAAGCTGGTTAAAAGATAATCCTTCATAAATGCTCTGGTCGTATACCAGAATTCTGGTTTGAAGTTTTTAATAGGAACTGTTTTTAGTTTCTAGTTTAAAAAATACGAAAACCAAAGCACTCACTTCAATAATAACAAAAAAATCCTACCACGTACCCTTAGTCCTTCCACCAAAAATGTACAAGTCAGCTCGACACACTTTATAATTTTAAATGGCCCACTTTAAACATTGTTATTGAACTCATAAAACGTGTAAAACAGTCCTTAAAAATGATCAGGCTATAAAAAACACACGTGAAAAATTGCACAATGCCAAGTGAAAGTCGAGAAAGTGTGTAAAAAGAAAATAAAGGAGCAATACTAGACGACATAATCGGTCGTTTGTGGTATTCAGGATCCCCTGTTGTGCGCCACAATGGGAGCAACAATTTCACAAATGCGTTAGGTGTGAGCAATATGGAAATTTGCATGTGACATACGAACTGTTTCACCCCAAGCTTGGGCATGTAGAAAGAAGCTTATACACAGTGGATTATTAGGGGTTGATAGCGTTTAATGTTAATGCTAATATGGCTCTAGGCTAGGCTGTTCCTAATGGAGTGAAATTAGCTTTGTGCGGTATAGTGCATTTAATTCTGGTGGTATTTGATGATGTGTGGGATATGTAAAGCGATGTGAAGTAATGGGAAATTATAACAGATTCCTCAGGAAGTGCATCATCCAAGAGGATTAAAGGATAATTTTGGCTTTTTCGAGCTTTTCAAAAATTTGATGATTTTTGTTGGGTTTTTTCGAGTCTCGGAAACTGTTTCCACTGGGTTGTCAAAACGATTGCCCACGTTGAGATTTGGGAGACGCTTTTCACAATACACGACTCTGATCCTATCCGCCGTCAGTAGCAGTAGAACAGATATGGCCGATGACCAGATGATGCAGTCGCCGGCAGCGGGACTTGCTCTGGTGCATCATCTACGGCAATTACAAACGGACTTAAGGTAGAGGTCAGGTTTTGGAGATGGAGCTGCGTAAATCGTTGATAGGATTCACTATCTTGTTCTTTTTAAGACATACATATATTACAACTCATTTTTTTGTGGCTCCAGCCCGTGAAATTTTTCCTGTTGAATTTTACGCCGGACAATCGATTGAAACCCTAATTTTTGGGATTAAAAATTCTTCCGACTTTCATCAATTCTTCCTTTCTACGATTTGTTTATAAAACTCAATCGAAGTTGCCACCACATTCACTCTTCTCCATATATTATTGACTCCACATAACAAATCTTTTTATTACCAATGAATCTTTCCTCTTCAACACAACAACTAATTTACTTCGTGCGCAACAAAAATAGCCATAGATCACTCCCAAAGGACACTAAACTTTAACCATTACCATAAATGTCAACTAATGTTGCTTTATGTCCAAACGAAATATACCCACCTCCGTCATTCAAGCATTACGAAGCTTTTCAAGGACTAGCGTCCAATGTGTTTGTTGTCCTCTTCATTGGTCCATTGTTGACGATGGTTGTCCACCTTGGTAATTTCCTGGAAAAGAAATAAATCTTGTAACAAAGTCGTTATTTGTCCATTGTATTTATAGGAAACACCTCGACAATAAGTAACAGAATGGTAGAGTGGACACATTCCATGCTATAAGGAGCACAGGATTATTTTGTTGATGTGGCTTTAGGCCGGGCAGGCTAATGAATGCAGTGGCGTATGTGAGTCGGGAACTGGTTTAACAGTGGGATAGTAGTCAAATATTTAGAAGATTAGAGTAAAATATATAAAAACGGGGATTTTATTTGATTTCCAACAAGTTTTTCAGCCTGTTTGGTTCACTACGTTCACTGAAAGAATCATTTATTAGGAAAAAAAATTCAGCTAATTGTAGCAATACCGTCGATGGGGGCATTTATTTCTGATTGATAAATTTTTTTATATAGCTGAAAGAATCTTGTCTATGCCACTGACATCTTTCTGTGTGTTTTGCCTGCCGAAGACCAGCTTCGTTAGAATTTACTGTAGTGAACTATAAAAGTCGCGTGCAGTGGCACTCCTTGAACCAGAGAATTTGTCAAATGGGAAAACATTAATTAGAACTTGGGTCGTAACGTACAACAACGAATAGAGTAACTCAAGGACCGACGAGCGTCACTGAATTATTGTAATCTTCCCAGAATGTATGAACTTCCCAAAGAAAACGACAAAACAAGGAAAAGTCCTTTTACGAGTGATGATGAAGAAGTCGACGAAAGTGGATTGTGAACTTGAAGCTTTCACACTCTGTAATTTATCCAGATCCTGCCCGATGAACTTACATACTATAGAAGTGACTATTCAGGCGAATAGCATGACGAAATCCTGGCACTAGAGTCCATAATGGTGCTCTTTGCAAAGACGAGCCTAGTCACATTAATCTCGAAACAAGGCCGTAAAACAAAAGTAATTATTTCTGTTTCTCATAATATTTATTAGCGCATCCAACAAGAACAAATAGTCCTGCTTTTAATTGTTTCGAAACCTCTCACTAGTCCTGTGAAACGTGAATTAGCTCGGTCCCGGTGATGGTAGAGAGGGTGTGTTCTTGTGTTAAGGTGAACTTGATGGTGATGACCATTTGTTATGTGTGACAATAAAATGTGATGCGTAACATGTTGACAAATGTGCTGCTTCGTTAAATAGGAATTGAATGGGAAAGAGGGAAGGTAGAAGGATAAGTTCTGAAATGAACAATGCATTATCCTTTTGAAGGAATGAAGATAATAAGCAAAGAGCCATTATATACTTTACAACAAACGTGGATAATTTTTTGGTAGTATTGACATTGGACGATCAACGAAAGCATCACTCACTCAAGTTGAAAATATTTACAAGGATGTCTTTCTAAGTTTACTTCGAACATGGATCACCAAAGGATTGCTTGTGACTCATTTGCCAAAGGTAATCGAAATAGGGTAGTCTTATAGTATTACAAACGCCACTGCTGTTTTAGGTATGTGTGGTTCTTCAACCAGACTTACTGCTACACCCAAAAGTACTTCTTAAATAATGTTTTCCCAATGACATAGCAAACTCAACTCCTTGTTACGCTTCCATTCAATTGAAAACAATGTCATTTGCCGGTACTCACAGAATATCAATCGTAACTGATTGCTCCTGTTTTCAACTTCTACAAGAAAACAAAACTCGAAAAAAGTGAACAGTCATCATCTGCGCGACTGGTGTCCTTTTCTCAATGCCCAAAAACACCAAAATGAGCTGGTGTAACAGTATTTGCCATCTCATAGCGTCTTAGTCTGTTAATTAAATGTCAGAAGCAAAAATCAGATATACACTTATGCCATAAATCATTTGTCCTTTAGCACATCGACATGTCACTACTCATCGGCACGTTTGAAGCTTACCCTAGTTCTCCCAACTAGGCTTAATACTTGGTCGATGTCAAACCAATACTTCGTCCTTGTTTGGAGTGTTCTTTTGGTAGGTGACCTCACTTATTTCGCTTCATTGAACTCGAATTGCAAGTCACATACTTTCACACCCTCCTGTTGGCACAAAGACGAATTCGGAACGGAATGGACGAGAAGAAGAAAATAGTAAAGGAGCTGTAACCCTATTATATTTGGCAACTTGATGGGTGTCCTACATGGCAAGCTTTGTGATCCAAAATCTTATTTTTCTGGACAAACAAGCATTTCGTGTTGCTTCCAGTGAAAATACCGAAATGTTTCCGAATGTATGACGCGTATCATCCCCATCCGCAAAAAAAGGATATCGAAACAAACCAAGAGCCATTCGTCTGTTTGTCAGTAATTTTTCAAGATAAACTCACTCCTCATACGTGGTCATGTTCACTGGACTCAAACATTTTTTTGTTGATCTCTCCTTGTTCGCACGATAAAGAACTGTTTTGTGGTATAGTTGATTTCATCGGCCACGAGACGACATCAACATCGTCGTCTCATGTGATGTCCTTAAAGCATGGACAAAAGAAATCATGAGACTCGTAAAAAAAGGAAAGAGTGCGGGAAAACTAACCGAAAGATTAGACAATACTCAGCTTACAGAAGAATAAGCAACCAATTAAACACTGGATGGTCATAAAGTCCACTTTTTTCCGGTAGTCTTACAGTCTTGAAATGAATGAATGAACTTGAAGCTATACGACAGCAGGACATCATATTTCTTTGATAGAATGAGAAGCTTGTGTATAGTTATTTTTATATATATGATTTGCTGACAGATTTGAAGGATGCCCCGAAATTGAGTCTGTCCAAAGTTTGCCCTAGAGGTTGTTCTTCTTATCTCTGTTGTATGTTGAATGGTGAAGAAGTTGGCAATGATGATGATGATGATGAACTGTTGTTTTAGTCAAGGGAAGATAAGCAAGACACGTACTATTATAGTAAGAATAACTGAACTAGCGGATGGACTAGTTGATAGTGGATTTGTGCATATGGGAAATATTTTTGATGAGCTGTAGGAATTGGATTGAGAAGCTTTTGTTTATTGAGAATGATTGTAAATGGGAATTACCGAGTTTTCCCAGAAGTCATTTAATTATTCATCATGTGTTTAGTATAAATGAAGCTATGTGTCTAAAAGTGTTTAGCAAAATCGTATATTCATGAAGAATCTATTTTTAAGAACTATTTCTCCTTAAAGAATTAACAGCGTCATGCCGTGTCACTAACCAGCAACAAATATTCTTGTGAGATCCTTTAATAAAAGTCGATCTAGTAGGTAAATCAGTTTTTTCTTGTTTCAAAAAATTTAATATGTCCAAGGCTGAAAAATTTAGCAATGTTTTATAATTATTCAATGCATTTGCAGGCTATTTGCTGACCAAAAAATTCAATCTGTAACTTTATCTAACAGCTGCTTTCGAACAGACAATATGGCCGCATGCACGTTTGACTGCTGTCAGTTTGAGTGAGAACTTTGTTTGCACGTTTGCTGCTACGAAAAATGTTTTTTTCACCGGCTATCCTTGTGGCTATTTAAACGTTTTATGTTAAACCAAATAGAAAAAGAAAATTTCACCCACAATAGTGGTTATTTCAATGTTCAGGATTTCGTCACACGCAAACATTTCGCACAATATTCAATACTAATCCTATGTCATACACTGAATTCTAACTTTACACATCCATTCACGTCAAAAGCATGCTGTTAATGGATGAATTGCCCAAGAATTACACACCCTTCGTCTGATCCATATGCAACTATTATTTGAAAGTCATTTTTAATGTATCCTGCAATCGAAAGTGGTGAAACAAAGGAAATAGCCAAGCCCATTCGAAACGATAATCAATGATACGTAGTATTATATTAATCAGGGAACGTAGTTGATCCCCACGTATTGGAAGGAAAGCATACGCGATAACCGGTGACGGAGACTGCTGGTCACCCTATTCTTGTGTAGTAAGGACTCATATGAACCATATATATTACTATTGTGAAAGTACTATTGAAAGTAAACTGAATGATGACTTTTTCTTGTTTGAAAAGTCAACTTTGAATGCGATAATTCATGGGAAAAAATTCTCTTTAAAACAAGTATTAAATAGTTTTTCTGAATACTTTAAAGTGCGTGCCGATTACCAAGCTATGTTTGTAGTAGACTTACCTTTCGCCTTACAAACTCATTATGATTCTCCCTCGCTTCCACCACTCAACCTTGATTGATGGACAACAAAGTGATTGTCAACCGTCAGCTATCCAACCCTTGGATCAACACTTCGGAGTACCCTCATTTAAGCGACATGTGATTACACACTTTATTGAGTTTTTTTATCTATCTTCAACAATAACTGACACGAGACCATCAAAATAGACAACAATAATGGGGGGTCGCAACATGACTTGATCCGGGTCAAGTATCAAAAGATACTTGCAGATAAGCAGGAAGCAAGGGCCATCTCTGCTATTAGAAAAGGAGAAACATATATGTTCAGTCATAAGTTTGAAATAGATACATGGATGAGAAAATTGAAAAGAATTGGCTTCTTTACTCCGTCCCCAATTTATCATCCCTCTGTTTCCATATTTGAGACAACAGACATAGTATCTCCTCAATTTGGTTCATAATTTTCTCTTCTTTGATTTGAAGATGTTAATTTCCTTGGGGATTAGCCGTACAATTTACGACTGATAAATGTATGAAAATGGTCGTTTACATATTTTTCGGTCGGGTCCTTTGACATTTTCCTGCATTCTATTAGGTATGAAAAATAGGTGGAGGCTTTTGTGGAAGGTATTTTTTAAGGGATGGTATGACATCTTTTCGAGTCAATTTTTAAAGGTGCTGAGAGAGTGTTTTCAATTGTGCAAGATATCCAAACGGAAAGTGAAGTAATATCGATATTTTACAGAAGATTATGTTTTCAAATCTCGTTTGATCCTGACAAGATGAATGCATATATATTTCACAAAAACTTCACAAAGGACCACATATTGTGCTTACAATCGTACCAACATCAAAAAGACTGCATAACTTTTCTATTCGGAATCTAAATTTAATGTAACCGTCTCTTCTTATATTGAGACTATATAAATGTGACGAGACATTTTTAAATTCACTATTTCTGTGAATATCCTTCAAGCCATGCCACAGAAACAGTTTCTTGAAATATTGCAGAATTCCAGACGCACTTAGTTTTATTAATGTGGTGGCTCTCCTCATATGGAAGGTAGTATTGTGGTAAGATTGCAGTTGTAGGGTGGTAAGTTAAGAAACTACCCTAAATCGATATTAACCTTAGTGCGGATAGTTTGAGCTGGACTATCTTGAATTATTATTGATGTCCGACCGTGATCACAATAACTAAATAATTAATTTTAAATGTGTGTAGGTAAGATTCAAGTTGGTTTAGAAATTGATTTGTTGAATTTGAAGCTGATTTTTTATTCGTAGGAGAAGTTGAAGGGCAATAAAATTTATTTTCTGTGGAGACAAAAACATTTAGTTTATTTCTAAGGGCTTTTTTCAATCATATTTTACAATTTTAATCAATTAAATGGGACGAAATGTATGCAATTAGGAAGTGTGAATTCATCTGTACAGTTGAAAAGGTTTAATTAATTAATTATGTATCTCTTACAATTAAAAACTTTTTTTCTAGGAACCAACCAAGAGATTATTTTATGGATTTTCAAAGAAATTCAGTCTTGTCTTTTTGTGCTGCATTTTTTTCGTATTTCGAAAATCCAAGTTGAACATTTTATTATGGAAAAACTCATAAACGTAAAATTTAACTACGGCTTTATTCTCCTTTTATTATTATCAAGCCTTTTTTAAATTTTACTAGAAAAGATGACTTGTAGAAAAAAATTATTGGCTCTTTTATTGAAATTTTCAAGTAAAGGGAAAAATTATTTAATGCTCAAACATATTCTATTTTCCTGCTTTTTTTGTTCACAGAATTTTGTTTTCCTTCTGGTAAAAAATATTTTGTGCATATTTTTAAATAAATTTTTGAAATTTAATTTAAAATTTAATATTTTACTAGTCAAACTTCAAAAAGATTTAATGTTTCGTCATAGTATATTTTGTGGTAACAGTAGTAAGGACCATTCTTTCCCATCATTTTATTCAGATGTGCGTGAAGACAAGCAATACGGAAGTATGGTCGATTTTCAGACATGCTTGCCATGTAAACAGTGTACGAAGTATGGTCGACTCGGACAAATTTTTTTGTTCCTTTTATGCCGTGAATGGGTTAGATCTTGCATGCAAATTTCTATGCGAGGTATCCTTATCTCACCTGAGGGTGCGACATTTGGCTTGAAAGTGCGATACTCCAGGCATCGGATTGTGTGGTAGCGAGATATTTTAGTGCTGTCGTACTTGGCGGGATTTCGGATGAATTTACCTTACAAATTATGTGCTACTGGTCGCTCCTGTGTGGTTTGGAATAGTAATTTTCAGGTAGGATTTTCTGTTCAAGAGTTACAAAAAAAAATAATTCGGACACTGGCAACAAAAAAAAATTGGTTCAATAAATAAAAGCTTCTTTTCAAGCGCTCAGGACCAAACAGAAATCATATTCGTTCTGTTTGAATTTCTATCTGCTTGCACAGCATACGAAATATTTTTAAAATTTTCAATCAAAAACTTTTGCTGTATAGTCTAGTATATTTCTGTAGTTTTTTTGTAAAGCCCAAAAAAATTAAACTGGTTGCCTCTTTGTTGCAATATTTTTGACGCTGGGTAAAGGTTTTTCAAAAGCCAAGTTTAAGGGCGTTTAAATTTTGTTTTCAACACACAGAAATATTCGGTGCCTGATCAGTTTTTGTCACGCTAAAATTGTTATTTGTGTTTTTAAGGCTTAGAGAATATTCTTCATAGTCATTAGGCTTATTTTTCATCCGATAATATTGTTTTTTTTTTTGAAAAAAAATAGGTTCAAAATACTAACGACAATATATTTTTTCTTATATATTTTTAAAACGACTATAACAGCTTTTCTTAATTATATTGTATCATTTCTTTCTCCTCCGCAAAAAAAAAATTACAACACTTAAAAGACAAAAGCGACACCAACTGTTCAAAAGCTTAATCCTTAGCCGTTAGCAATTTATCATTCGCAAATAAGATTTTCCTTTCAAAAGTCCTATATCTCTATCATTTATCTATGCTGTCCTTGCTGCCTAACCGCAACTAATTAAACATGACATGTTGCGCCGGAAATCGTGAAGGTCGTTCATCCCCTAACCGAAAAACATCCTTAAGAATTGTCCTGACAGTCTAACAGCCATAATTACACAATCTAATGCCATTTAACTTTCCATTGCACACTTTTCAATTTTTCCTTTGGACTCCACACACTTTGAATCCAGACAAAATGCCTCCGGAATAGTAAAAGATGAGGGTTGGCATTTTTTTTTCTGGTCTCCACGACCAACTAAGATGATGATTAGCCGAGCTAAGAAACAGGATCATAGCATGCCTAAATAAAGGAAACCTGATACTATTGCACTTAATTTACAATTCATTCGGTTTAAAGTTTAATTAGAGCTGGAACACAATTTTTTTTCTTCGAAAAATTCCTCCCGATTCTATGGCATAATGAAGCAATTTGTCTTTTTTAAATAGCTTCTCAGTGGAAATGCAAAAGGGGGCAATTTGGTGGATTTAATTGTGTTTTTTCGGTTCGCGCTTTTTATCTTCACTCTCGATGGCAGTTATAATAAATTTTGGACAGTTTGGTTGAGGATATATGGCGTCCTGATTCTAAGGCAAAGTGTGTTTTTCTGTTGCTCTCGGTCATTACGGGGATGAAATTAAAATATATTTAAGTGGTAGCACCTGAGAGAGGCATTTTTCTTGTTTTAAGGGCTGAAAGTTGAGAAGAAATTTTGTAGACAACAGGTGATTGAAATTATGATTTTAATGGGCCGATGTAATGATGATGTTATTTCGCATGATGTGCTGTTATGTATTTATTTTTGGTTGGTAGAAGTCAGAATATTAATAAGGATATATGAGGAGATTTCATCCATTTCATTCCGAGGCTTTTAGTCTCGTCGTTAGAAGGGTGGGAATGATTTTGGATTTACTATAAAGCCTTCTCGGAAAAATTAATATCAGATCACAAATTCATTTATAAAGTCAGATTAGCAACATTTCTGTCGGACATTAACTTTAAGATGTGATCTTAAAAAAATATAGAGTTCAAATTTTAATATTTTTTTATTCAAATTGTTTGTACTTTCCTCCAAGTTGATTATCGCTTAACTAAATCGTAATGAATGTTAGTAGCATCCTTGATTATATTCAGTTTTTGTGTCCAACTTAAACAACCAGCAAAGCATCTTTATCTGAAAATCTATTGAGAATGCAGGATATCATCCCTTTGGAAGAATCAAAAATTAGATTGCATCATCCCAACTCCTCATATGTGTATCTATGCCATCACTCCAGTAACAAGCAAACATATATCATCGAAACGAAAGCTTCCACGTATGCATGCCATATATTTACTGGACAACATAAATAATTAAGTAAGTTAACGTACTTTGGGCTGCCAGATAAGATGTTTTAATATTTATGACAACCAAAAAGTGATTTACGGTCAACAATCTGGACAAGAATAATTCTTGTTGGTGATATTACGAAACATATACGGGACTCATATGTGTACGTATCATGTGTATGGGGAATGAGAAAAGAATGGTGTCGAGGACATTGCGAAAAAAAAATGTTCATTGATAACCATTGATAGGGTAATAAGGGGGTTATTTTTTGGTGAAGGTTTTCTTAGAAAAATAACTGTGACTTAAGGTACTATTACACTTCTCAAGGCCAAAAAACCGATAATTTTCAAGAATTTTTTTCAGAGCTCCTTTATTAGATATCAATAAAAATCTTTTTACGTAACATAATTTACATCGTCAAGTGTCTAAAAACTTCTTTTTTTAATTTTTTTTTAATTTTGTGTCTTGCTCACAGATGGCGTCAAATTCGAGTCCAAAAAAGACTACCTTCCTGTGCAGGGATTATCTCATGATTGGGACATCTGAAACAAAAAAATGAAGAAAGAGTTTGAAGAATTAATGCTTCTTATAAGTCAATTCACCTCCGATAGTGAAAAATCCGCAAAAAGAAAAAAATGGCGGCTGCCTGAACAAAATGTTCAAAAAACGACGCCCCAATTTTCGTTCACTAAAAATTCATTTTTTTGGCCTAATGAAACTCACGCTTCCTTTTACGACTATATTTTTTATTTTAATATTGTGTATATGTATTTCGACACGCAACATACGGTTTTCTGGTACCTTAACGGAGAGATCAGGCCATCTCAGCTGATGGATGCTAATTATTTTTGAATAGACGACTTATTTCTCGTTCCTCCTAGAAAGTTTGTCAAGTCGACTTGATTTTTATTGCAGGATTAAGGTTGCAAAGGATTTGTTGATTGGTTGTCTAAAATATTATTAAATCAACTCGACCATGAGAGAACCAAAGCATTTAGAACTTTTTCTGTGACTGATCGAAGTGGTAAAATCTGTTTTTATTTAGTTCTACTTCACAACATCGAGCAAATCCTTAAAATACAAACTTTACATTCCAATTATGACTCCACAATCGCCCGATCATCCCCTATACTTTTGCAATTTACACCCATAGTCCAAACACAATATATGCACCTTGAATATACCCAACCATAGAGAGTGGGTTATTCGATTCTCTTTGGCATTAATTTTTTCCTGGAATCGACACGCCAAGGACCTAACCAAAATGGACAGCATGCTGTTTTGTGACCATCACGTCCAGCCACGTTGGTTCCCAGAAGCGTCAAAGCGAAAATCAATAATGACAACTTCGATAAAGATTTATGATGCTCACGATATACCGTCGGGAGTCCACTGAGTTTGCCAACCCCCCAAAAATAGAGGTTGTGCTCTTATCTCGTTTTAATCACCCCAAATGTAGTTATTTTTGTAGCTACTACATATTTACAGTCAGACGATCCTAAATATACTCCATACTATGCATGGTACCATGTTGGAAAGATGGCCCCATCCCCTTGGTGTTTTGGATTCCCAATTCTTGGATAGGGTAGCGGTGGCGGTACAAAAACATTCTTAAATTCCTTTGATATCATATATTTTCATATTGTGAATAAAAATGATAGGTAATATGTCAATTGGATATCGAAAAGAGATAGTGATCGTAAATAATGGTAGAGTATATTATTTTATTGGGGCTTGTTATATTAGGTGCTACTGTCGATTGATTGTGTTGTAAATTTTCGAGTTATTAATTAACAAGACATTTTGTCCTAGAAAAATATATTAATAATAGAATCTAATGGATTTATGGTCGTTGATATTCAAACTCTATTATTACATCCAATTCAAACACAAAAAGTCTCTCTATCTTAGGGAAAATAGGTCGCTTTGTTAATTTTCTTTTTGATGAAATTGTACAAAATATAAGTTTTAAGATTTATACAAAAATCTACAGATTTTTTAAAGAAAAACTCAATTCTTTGCGAAGTAAATAAAATTTTGTCTTCTTTTCCTACAGCTTTAAAAGGGACTTATATTTTTCGTTGTCTAGCACTGTTAAAAACATCAAAATATATGTTTAGGGATGATGATTTTCTTTAAATATATTTAAGTGTCTTTTGATAGCCCTGGTCTTCTTCCTCTGTTTCAATAAAATAAAACGCATCCACCAAATCAACAAATTGTTGCTATAACTTCATAAAATTGAACAGGACTAACCCACCCTTCCAATTTCTTCGTGGATCCACCCACCTTCTTCATCATTTTCGTCCCTCTGCGACTTTAAAACACAAATGTCCAACATCCAAATTGACTTTTACTCGCATCAATTTTTATTGATCGAATCAATTCATTTCGGACATTTCGTTTTTAAAATTGCTGACATAAATTTCAATGACGAAAGAAAAAATATTCCGGATGGCAACCAACCACACAATTGTCCCAATAGTCCTCCACATCACCCACATCGTGTCCTTTTTAACTATCACATATTGTACACTTGCCTCACAGAAAACGAAAAAATCTTAATCTCGCTCCACTTGGAGAATACACGAGTCCTTCGTGGTATGGAATACAAAGCAGATATTCTTTTATTTTTGGTCCAAGTAAAAATGCATGCACGAGTCCTTTTCGGTTGGACTGGATAGTGGAGGTCAGCAAAAGAGTGTAGCTGGTCGAGGCGAAAATGAATGGTTCGATATAAGGACCAGTGATCGGTTACGTGTCCCAAGGGTGTCGTATATAGCGTCCAAGATATGAATGAGAAATTGTTTGCTGGATGTTAAAGGACGAGAAGATTGTTAAAGGTGGGGTTGGTCTGTTGGTTGGGGGTAACGAAGAGGACCTTACTGCTCAAGTGTATGTTGGTGCACCGATTTCGAACACATATAAGTAAGTGCTACTGTTTTGAGCTATCCATTTGTAAGGTTGACTCCTTTTTAAGGTAATTGTTGAGGCTAAGTAGAAAAGGCTTGGTTCAAAAATTTGCACTAAAAAGCTAATAAGATTACCTGCAAGTCTTTAACGAAAACAATGCCGTTTTATCGGACTTCTTTCAGAAATACGCCAACCGAAATTTCTGAAGTCCTTTTCTTCATATATCTCTCCCCTTTAATCGTTGAGAGTGTGAAGAACTCTATCTAGTAACGGATATGACATTGTTACTGGAATCAAAAAACCGAAAGTAATTTTCCGACAATTTTATCATCCTTAAATCCTTTATTTTATGATAGGCAATAATTCATAGCGATGTCCTTAACATGCCCACATATGTAGCTATTTGGGGTGAGGTTGAGCAGTATGTGAGACATAATTCTCCATAGAGAATGCATCGTTTGCAACTCCCTTCAGAATAGAAGATACTTTGATGCTAGCATAGTAGAAGATTTGTCAAAATACTAGCGAACGGGGAGAGATTTCATCCAGGACGATTTCTGCATATATGCTACCACATGTCGGAAATTGGCTCCACTCAAGAGGTTGGCATCGCATAACACTTTGTCTTTTTGCTAGACTTATTGGTGGTGGATTGAATTTGAAAGAAGGATACGGGACTTCTTGTGAGACGATGTCATGTCCTGGTGGATGATCTTTTGGCAGTGCGAGGAGTTCATTGTGTGTGGTGGCGTGTCTATTTTTGTTTCAAAATATATTCATGGTATGCTAATGGGTGTAATTTTCTGGGTATTCACACTCAAAAGGATGATAGAATACAAGTGAAATGAGCTTATAAATATGGTTACGCTGTGTCCTATTTGGGGTTTGAACTTTGTTGCTTGTGTGAATTTATTTTATGAAGTTCACTGGTAAAGATAAGAATGTGCCAGCAGAATTATCTTTTATTTTCCCAAATAAAAACTTGAGAGACATCAAAAGGAAGTGAGTAAATATGATCTGGGATAATAATTAACTCTGCTCATGCTTTCCTATTTTAATAAATACCTTACAGAAATTGCTTCTTTCAAATTTATTTTACGCGAAATAATTCCCCTGTATCACAAGAAGTTTTACTACAGCAGCGATTTGATCCTTATGTCCTTTTCTATGCTAGCAAACATTCAATGATATATGACACATAAATAAAAACAGCATTCCTATTTCAACGACATGCTTAAGTGATTATCCTGCTCCATTGAATTGTCATCATATGTGATGTTGGCATGTCAAGATTCCCAAAGTTAATCACACAATGTTTTTCTTGATGATTGTCCTTTTACGATGATGCCACCTGCATACAGAAAATCCTACTTTCTTGAGTCCTTCCGCACATTTCAAACGATTGTCGAATGGGACTAATGATAGACGTGTCTAATTATCTGTGACGATAATGATTTAGAATCTGAAGGACGAGAATCTCTTAAAGACTACCAACATTATTATTCTCACTAGCTAAATTGTGGTATTATTGTGTTGTGTGTCGATATATCGACTAGAAATATCCTAGAATACCATGTAAGACTATTAAAGACACGAATGTGAAAGCGTTCGAGACACAAATCTTCAATCCCTCGGTAAGAACGAGGAAAAACGATAGTGAAAGAACTATAATATAAATGGTCACACAAGGAATGGAGTAGATAATGAGCTCATGGATCACGTACTGTTATTGTCCTGTTGTTGTCTATGTTGAAGAGTTATTGCTCATTTTGGAGAGGAGACAATTAATTGGAAAAAGTGTGTGTGAGAAACGCCTAGTGCATTTTAATTGAACATTATCTGTGGCAAGCGATAGAATTAACGATAGGTCATGCATCTTGAAGATGGATATAGGGAAGAGCTGATGAAGAAGAAGCTGGATTCTGCAAGGTTCAGGTTATAATATAAATTATAAATCCATCCTCTGCAAATTCTACAAATCTTGAATATGTTATTACGAAATAAACATTTAAATGGTTATGCAAAAGGACACGATACATCGCTAAAGAAAAATATCGAAATAGCTTAAACAAATACGCTCCCTTCATTCCACGCTCTTCCATACAAAAATCTTGTTTGATCTTCAAAATTAAAAACCAACGAGGGTTAAAACCCCTTAAAATTCTTTCACTACCATTTCATACGCCGGCCATTACCACAGTTGCGTTTGCTTTGACTACTCTTCGAAAATTGTTTTCTAGTTGTCGCATCAAAACGACAAAAGGACTTTCATACAAATCCAAAAAGCGTGTACTCTACATCATCCAATTTCATCCCGAAACACATTTGAACCTTTCACCCTCGTTCGTAATCACAAGGAAATCCATTTTTCATCGTTGATCTTATCCCGGAAAAATCAAAAGCATTAAATAATTTGTTTACGGACTGTGTCGGCTTTTACCGGCATCGTCAACGCATTGTTTTACTTTCGAATATGTCCTGCTAAAAAGTCAGCAACAATCATTGGGGTGGAAAAATGATGCGACCAAATAAACAAGTCAAACATCACTAAGAATTCATCCTTGAAAGGAACATGAATATTTCCGAGGCAAAAAAGTATGAAAGTCGGAGAGTGCTAAAGCCAATATCCTGCTGATGTTGCTACTGATAAATTTTTATTTGCTTGACAAGTTAATATCATGTTTTTCGAGCGTATCCTTGTGCGTGTCCTTATTAAATTTTCCGCCAATGTAAAATAATTTTTCAGGAAAGAAAAATATGTGGGCCACGTGTACAGATGGCATTTGTTGGTTTTTTTTTCGAGGATAGGAAGGGATGTTGGAATAGTTGTGAACTGTGATGTCGGTTATGGTGGACGTCCTGGATAAGGGATTGTTGGAAAAAATGAAAAAGTAGCATGCATAGAGTTGAAACAAAAGAATGAATTCCGGAAAATGCGGTAAACTTATGCGGTTGACGAATCCTTTTGGGTGATCTATTTAGGAAAAACTATTTGCTGCCCGAAATAGCTTTGAGAAAGGCATCACTTTGTTTTGTGTCCCTGTGAATTATTTTGGTAACAGATAATTCCATATGCTTTGTTGAGATACTTGAGGTGAACAGGATGTAGATTGTTTGGTTTGTGCAAAAAAAGGAAACCATTTGGTTGACTATTTGAATAATGAAAATAGGTAAGGTTGACGTTTTACCGGTGAGTCAACTCATAAATATATAACTCCTTGCCTGTTCTGAATTATTAGTCCTTTGCATATCAATTAGAAATTCTGGTTGATATTTATTTTCAATTTTCTCAAAATCAATTAAATCAATCCCCTTTCGTCTCCCTTCTTTTCAAAAAAATGCACAGCTTCTTCTTGACTGCAACACGAAAAGTTTGAGACATCGTTCTGATCGTTTCTATCGTCATCCACGCCAAGGACATTATGCTATAAAATTTAATAACTCATAAATTTCACTGAAATAGGGTGCATAATGTTGTTTACACCAAGCCATTCTCACGACTATCCCGTCCATGTCCTCACAGCAAGCATGCACTCTATAGTCGCAACAAACGAAAGGACATCGGCATACTATGCTACTGTAACGGCTACGTGAAAAAGGATTTTTTGACACAACGAACGGAAGAAGCGTCCCCAAAAAGTATGATAATTGAAAAGTTGTTTTTCCACAAAACTTAGGATCCCCATTCAATTTTATGTTATTTTTCGGTACAAGACTAAATATACTCTATACTTAACATTTGGAAAAGGTAAAATACAGAAAGGATGCTATAAATGTAGCCAGAATAGACTGCATATTGTACCGTGACAATGTTTTGTCCTAATAAGACTATATAAAGGTTTGCGGGCAAAGGAGTTAAGATAACATTATGCTGGAAAATTTTCGGGAAAATTAGTGAAGATAGGTTGAGGAAATTTTAATTAAGGCATTTAGCCTTAGCATGAATTTTATAAATTATTCATAAAGTGGAAATTTAAGCTTATTTCAGTTGAAGGTTGTTCATTTAGTAAGACTTTGTAAATATTGTCCTGAATAATTGGTGGACTTTTCGATGAAAATGAAGGAAAGGAAATTATTTGTTTTACAGGTGGTGTTGGTGAAAATCAATTTGAATTTTTTTTTTGAATAATTCACCAGAATATTTTCTCAATTTAAATAGTGAAACGGAGCATATTTTCAACCCCCTAGAAAGTGCGAGTACAACTTCTCCCACCCTTGTCTGCCTTATTTCTTCGTTAATGCGTGAATTCCATTAAAAAGGTCGTAATTAAATGTCGTTTACTTATAGTCGCATTAAAAACGCTCATAAATCAGTTACACCAACGAAAAATGCTTTTATCTGCTTATGAAGTCCTTGTTTTTTTCTGTTTCTTATTACAGCGTCTCAAGATTGAAACTGTACGCAAAAAACTTGAAGCTACTACGAACTTAGGCAAAATAGAAAAAAGGACTTGGGGACTTTTGTGCTACGCAAAAGTTAATTGATTGAAAAATTTACAATTTCGAGAAGGGCTGTTGGTTGTCTTTGACTGATTGGAGGACGAGGGTGGCGATGGGAAATGGTGACGATGACTACAAGTAAGTGTTCAATGTAGGGGATGTTTGTTGCTGGTAGTGAGTGTTGTAAAGCCACTAATTTACTTTTTTCCAAGTGAGTTATCCTGTCATAAGTTGTAGCGACTAATGTGTCTTGTTGACGTGCTCTTAGGCAAGGATGTTTGAATTTTATGGTTGGAAAATATTAAGGGATTTTATTCGATATATGGTAATGGAAGAAAAATGCTTAAGATTGGTTACATTTTAAGACAGCGAAGGAGCTGTCGGAAATTATAAAATCTATGTTATTTTGTAAAATAATTCAGTGGACAACTGTTGTCTATCTGACTAACTTACTTCCATTCGTAAATAGAATACGATTTTTTCATAGCATACCTTTAAAAGTCGGATATAAATACCAGAAGATCACAAGATGGTAACCGAAACTCCAGCCATGCAAGAGATTCTTTAGTTTGAAAACAGGATAAAAGCGTTGCCTGTTTCGTCTGATTGTTTTACGTGCTCTTGAATTTAGAAGAAAGTAAATTTTGATCTTTAAAAATCTTAGCTTGTCCATTAAACCATTTAACCCTTCATTTCATTTTAATTCAGTGAATCTCATGGTAGGAAACACATACCATTTTTTTCAATTTTTGATGATCTGGAAAATGTAATTTATTATTTTTATACCTGTATTATTATTATTATACATTATATTTTTTATACATTATATTTTTTCACATATATTTATTGAGCACAGCCACGATGTAAAGATCGATCACGTTGCACGATATTTTTCTTGTTGCATAGTTTCAGGTTAAAAATGAGCGCCTGACTACAGGCAACATTTGAGCCTCATTTTGGTGATATTATAAAATTAACACTATAAGTGTGGAAAATATTGTTTTGTTTGGCTTAACATTTCGTTCGTTTAGGGTGAAAATTGGAAATCGTAGCCGTTGCTTGATTTTCCTAGAAAATATGGTTTTTTGAATAAGTACTAGTGTGGAAGTTCTCTACAAAAATCATGCAAGAGTGCAATTTTCTAAAAACCTAGCCATGCATGAATCTCGATCTCTGGATTTCAATTATGGTTTTATTAGTATCATTATAATTAGTCTCATATTGGCAAGCAATATAGTTTTGTCCTGGCACTGTAGTTGCCACTAAAAATATCCAGCGTATCATAAATCTACTATCATATCCAAATAAATAAAATCATTTCCATCATTCCTCCCATATCATCTCCAAACGCTTTCAAACTACCATTACCCACCCACCATAACGTCAGCTAATAAATAAAACACATCCTTTGGTAATCTTATTTCCGCAATACCATCAAATCGTCCTGGAAATGTTGATTTCACATTTAAAATACGATGTGACTTTTCACTTGCCTCCTTCACCACGGCAAGCACATTTAAGGGAGTCAATTTGCTAAACCAGATCACATTCAACCTATCAATAATCACAGGACCTTTCTCCAGAGAGAGGAAGCAATGGAAAATACCTATTGAATGGATATGGCACAGAGGACAGGACGACTCTAAACCAGAAGGTCTCACAGCTAACGACCCATAAAATATGTGACGTTGAATTCTGGATTTTTTCTTCAGAGCGATATTTTTTTTGCGGGAGTCGAAAATGGTCCTGTGACGATGACTACGACTGTGACCATCATCATCAGCTTCATGACGATTCGGGGATATTTCAAAGATACCAGCGTTTCAAATCGTATTTTGGCCAGAATGGGTGGCAGTTACGTGTTGTTAGCGATATTTTCGATTGACGAAAAAAAGGAGCAGAGGTGAAATGTTGCGAAGAGCAAATGTGATGGGAGGTAATGTTCCAGTTTCTTTTCCTGGATACCAATGTGAACCCATAACCCATTAAATTTCCACATTCGATTGATCACGACACCCCGGGGAGATGTGTACTGTATATATTTTATGGTTGGCTGTGAAATTTTGCGGGAAAACGATAGCCCTGTCCTGGCTTCCGGCTTACCACCACTTGAACGTAGGTACAGTCTGAGATAGTTGAACTTGTAAAATGGATAGGATGGAATTTTTTGAAGAAATTAGAGTTTCAAAAGTATCTTGTGTGTTTGAGGGCCTAAAAATTGCAATTTAAAAATCATAAGTAGAATGTATGGAAGCCAATAAAGAACCTTTTGATATTTTTCTTGGCTATTCAAAACATTCAATTTCAATCCTTCCGAAAACAAGCTTCAATACTTCCTACATTGATTGTAACCAATAATTTCGAGTTCCTACCTATTGATTCTTACTATAGCCAAAATACCAACAAATCGTTGAAATATCCTGGAAACCAACTCCCATCTGAGCCGAAAACAAAATACGAAAAGTCAATTCACTCTGACCATGTGCCTTTTCTTTTCGCATTACCTTTGACAGCCACAAGCAATGATCCTTGTCGAATAGAAAATGGAATAGCTACACAAAAGCTTCACTAGATCCGGTTAAATTGACGGTTAACTACACAAGTTCGATATCCTGGCGCTCAGGTTACCAAAGTATCAGTAAGAATTTGATTCTGTTTTTTTTTCTTCGTACGAAGAAATGTATTTTTTCGGAAGTACCACAAGGACGAATTAAATTGATTATTGAAGGAGTTTTCTAGTTGTACGGAAGGCGTAAAATGTATGAACTTAAGGGAAATTGAAAAGATATAGGTCGGATTATCGATTCGGATCATGTAGTTTGTTGTGGATATCCTTTGAGAGTGATATGGTTAGAATGGGACATGAATACAATATGGAAAGGTGATAGCTTTTGGTGGAGAATGGTATTGATTCGAATGCAGTTTGACTGCAGTACGAGTATGAGGTGATAAGGTTCAATAATAGTTTTTTATTGTTTGGATAACGATCATGGCCTGAGGTGGAGTTTTTCGATTGATTTACTGAATCAATTGTGCTCCATCAAATACAAGACTTAGGAATCAATAAAGTTACATCGGAGCGAATAAAATTTTTTTTGAATGTTGGTGGGTGGCTACAGTTTTATGATCTGCTTATTAAAAAAGAAAATATTGGACGCGCTAAAAATTTCAAGTTCAGGAAACATCTTTCAGCCTAATCCAATCTTGCCTCCGCTCTAGAAGACAAATTAAATAAACTATTTAATTTAAAATATGCGAACCTATTTTTTTTTTACTTAAAATGAAAATCCCATTGGCCACAATTTGTTCAAAATAAAGAATTGTTAATAAAATCATAAAAAAATACTGAAATTTTTGAGAAATCTCAGTCACTAACATTAAAAAACTATGCTCTAGTTGTATTTTGAAACCCACGTTGGGCGCTGAAATGACAATATTTTTTCCATTGAATTTTTACTTGAATTTGTGTTGAAAACCCATATTCCAATGAAACAAACCATCATCCTGTATTCCTCTGCTGTAAAAACAGGACTTTCATCCACCACAGGCTGGCTCAGGATGCGAAAATGTCTCAGTTGCTTATTTTAAACGCTCAGCATCGTCGTCTAATCTAATTAATGACATCAATTTGTCTTTTATTCTCAGGACCCACTTTGTACGCATTACTTTCCAGCATTTGCCAGCAAACTTTCGCTCTGCCCAATTACACCCTCCGCAATCCCTCTTGCATCATGCTCGCGTAAAATGAGACCGAAATTGTTGCCACAAATTCGGCGCTTAAAATACCGTCACGTTTCTTTGATGAATGGCGTGTTAACAAGATTTTTTCCTGTCGCTCGAGAACAATTCCGTTCATGTCGCCTGTGTCATTAAACGAATCGTATTGTTGTTCTTTTGTTAGATTAGTTTTTTCGTATCCTTATAGGCAGCATGCTTTATCAGGTCCTTTAAATGCAATGCTGGGAATTTACAGAATCATCTTATCTGAGCCGGTTGGACTCGAATGGTTAATTTTTCGGTGGAATTGAATGAAAATTAAAGAGATTACGAATGGTTTTTCTGGGTGGTGACATTTGCGTTTGATTAATAGCCAGGATAATTAAATGGGGATTCAATTGTTGGATAAGAAATTAAGGGTAGAGATTTGATGAGACATTTGGTGTTTAGGTTTGGTATTGGGGCTCACCAAACATGTATTTTCCAAAGTTATCTCTTGAAGTGGATCCAGTTTTGCATCAACAGTGTCCTGCTTGTTGCACTTGAGAATGAATTGGGAGCAAAAATCATTTCGGCTAAACACTCATCAGTAGATTGATTAAGCATTGAATCCATCTATATATCTAACGTAAAACATAGTGTCCTCCGGCGCTTTCATGTCTTCCACTTTCCCTTCAATCATCTCCTAGGAACCCACATCCATAAAAATATCCATCAGCGTATCTCTCCCGCATGTCGAGTTGACATCTGTAAATTAGCAAGACAATTATCTTACACCTACAACTCAGACGACAGACCCCAATATGTGACGTTCACCAAATGATGCAAGTCATTTGATTTTATGAAAGATTTCCAAAGTGATGGACGTGGTCGTCTAAGAAATCGAAATAATGATTCTCCGGCGTAGTCGTGGTCCTCATTGTCGTCGCTGTTGTTACTGTGTGATGCAGAAAAATTTCCGCGGTTTCAAGCCAAACGATAGTCGTCTTCTTTGGACGAATCAAAATGACTACGATGAAGATGACGAGACCGACGTCGCCATCAACATTTTTTGAGTGAAAAGTGAGTTTGTTTCCTCCGGCAGCGGTGGCAACAAAGTGGGGGCTGATGGTTGCAGTGGTGAAGTGTGATGGAAGTCCATTAGTGAGGTGACATAGGTTTTGATTGACACCTACCGATCGGACGACTAATTTTTGACGTGTCACAATGATTTTTTTTGGCGGTGGTGGATGGCGGGATAAGTAAAAAGTTAATTGCACTGATGGTCCACATGAGACTGAGCTATGTTTGTGGACTTGCGTCGCGTTGATGGAAGTGATATCTTTGTGGTTTCTATTTTTGAATGGTACAAATGAAGGTGTGTGGACTATATTTGGATTTGAATGTAAATTTAGATACTCCAGGTGGTGGTCGTTAGCGATTTGAAGGGTGGTTGCTAAACAAAATAGTTCAGATGTGATTCTTTTTCTAGCCACGAAACGATGTAAGATTTGACCACATCTTTTGAAATATTACTTGAGTACTAGTAAAGCAAAAACGGACAGTTTTTTGAAGTTTTAAGAAGAATTAACAGTATAGTCAATTTGATCTTAAATATCTTTTCATTCTAACGAAAAATAGATCGACTCAATTCACAGCTTTGTGACATTAGCCATAAAAGTAGTTGAAAACACTTTGAAACCTTTTAATTCAAAAACTAGAGATTTAGATGGATATGTGGTTTAATTTTGAACAAAAAGTCTTGAATATTGTTTTCCATAAGGTTTATGTTTTCCCAGATAGAAAAGCCTTCTAAAAGGTCAACTTTTTGGTAATACACACCCTTTCAAATCACATTCCTTATGCAAAATATTAGTGCAGAATTTTAGCCTTAATGACCATAAATGTTTATTGATTTAACTCGATTATTGCGTCAGTACACAGCAATTGCTATAACTTTCGCGTTTTATTTCTAGCATCGTCATTGATGTCATATTTTCCTTGTTAATTTTTTTGGATGCATTTCAGACCCCGTCAAAAAGTTTCAACGTTTCTCATCAAAGCCAGCAACGTTTCTTTTTCTTTTTTCATGTTAATTAATCTTTTGCATCTTTTGAGTTTTTGCAATTTTCGTCTATGTTCATATTCCTTTTCTGATTTTACATGTCGACTATTTTCATTCGTATTTTCGTATAATTTGCACTTTATATTTTTTCTCACGTTTGTTTTTTTGCTTGGTTAGCTTGGACATTGTTTGCCACTTGCATTTTCCTTACTATTTTTTTCACGGTAAGATATTGATACCGTCAGGTCAATTCGAAAGAAAGTCAATATTTTTCAAAACTTTTTCTATATCTTTACCAAATGCGATGCTTGTTGATCTATATTTGACCAAAATCAAAACCAAACACATTGTAGTGTATACACCATGCTCCCATGTCGAAAAAATTATACCTGCACTCAATTTTTGATAATAACTGGGAGAATAAAAACAGCGCCCAACGTGGGACAATCTCCATATAAAATACATACTTGTAACAAAAAAATACTAAAATTTGACACATTGGACCATTATATCGTCGACGAAAAATTCATTCCTATAAAACGCATCATGTCATATCACTACTAATCACTTCCTAGTTAACACCAACTTAAAAACCAACCCTCTTTCCCAAAACCATCGACAACAGGACATCGGCCAGTCAAAAAACAAACAAAACAAATAAAAAAAATCGACTCACCACAAAACACCAGCGTTCATCCCTTAGGAATAGTCACCGGCTGGATTACAACTGACTAAGGGGATCAATCAATCAATTAGATTTTCCATTAGCGCCGGATATGACAACACATTGCTATTTGTTCTTTTGTCGGTATTCACATACTGTTGAAGAATGTCCTGGTCACCATCATATATGTGTACATACATTCGTTTAGTACTGTTCGGAACGTCATTGATGTCCTTTTTTCACTGTCATCACTATACGCGAAATTATGTATTGTCTTCAAAGTTCAATTTATGACTGTTGCTAAACGTGAAGTTACACAATTTGTGTCTGAGTGGGTGTCGTGGAAAGGACGACCACGACCAGAACGACGATGACGACAAAAGTTATTGGAAGCGGTTGGTTGTTAGCCGACCGTCGACGACTGTTGAGCATATGTAACATCCCTTTTAATCAACGAAATGGAGCCTTAGAATATTGATTGTTGATTAACATGCTAGCATATTGGTAGTGTGATGAGGATTTGGTAGAGAGAGGGCAAAAAAATGAACAGAAGCAGAATGGCAGTGGCGAAAGATTTGATGATGTTGTGATTTTAGGTGGCTTCAATTTTGTTTGACAAAACATTTTAGTAGCTTTGGTTGAAAAAAAGTCTAGCGAGAAGTGTCCTGGTGAAAAGTTGAAGATGACAATAGATTGGCACATCCCTGAGCTTAACAATTCTGTCGATTGTAGAAATGTGAAGACATTTAACAATCGATTTTTTTGGCCCAAAGAAACGAGTAACTGTAATCCTGGGATGGTGCATTTTAACTTAGTTTGAAGATTAAACCAAAATTAAAATGCCAAGCCCATTTATAATTTGGTGTTTTTTGTGTCTTTTGCAAAAAATGACCTGATTAGCATGATTGTTTGGTCCCAAGAAAATTAGTCCCCTAATTGCGGTCTCTGTTTTCCGTTTTAATGTGAATTTTGAGACAAAATACAATCCTTTTATTTAAATTATTTCTTCGCACTCCTCAGAAGCATAGTACGTTCTTCAATCAGAATATAATCATTTTCAGAACTCAAAGAAACGAAAGTCATTCCACGAACTTTACGCGGCTGATTCTACTAGCATGACACGCAGGAAAAATAAACCACCATGTGATATGTAGATGGCGACTATTGGACATTCACATAAGAGTTGGACAACGACAAGACACTTTGATGTTTTGATGGTTGGAATGATTCGAACATTCCAATATAATTGGTCAATCTGAGATTAACGAAAAGAAGGAGGAGACGATCAAGTCACTGAATGGATGGCTGACTGCGTGGCTGAACTATCCACCACTTTGGCTCACCATTCAATAGCCATTACTGGGGAATGATAATAGTTGGTCTTTTGGTGCTATGGAAAAAGGGACCGCTGTCGGCAAGAGTCGGGCGTACAGCTTCATTGGAGAGACAGATAGGAAGATAGATATAGATAGCTAGATAGATGGATTGGCGTCTAAGTTGACTGTGTTCATTGCTTGACATTGGGACAAGCCATTAAGATGTATCTCAAATGCACTCGTGCGAGGGTTTTGAACGTTTTTTTCACTCAGTAAAATGTTTGTCCTAATAGGTAACTGAACTGAAATTCGATTCGTACAAATCCAACTTGGGCTCGAAAAATCATCTCATTATCGACTAATAAACTTTGCGTACACCCCTTTATAAAGCGGACAGTTGCTTAACATACAAAAGGTAATCAAATTGTAGCTCCCTGTCTTTCCTACTTATTCCTTCAAGAAGTCTCACGATTTCAGTAGCTGTGCAAAACCACTTTTCTTGTGGGACATCGAATTGCTCTTTGCGGTGAACAGCGATGTGATCATAATG
The DNA here is from genome assembly GCA_963942545.1 of Oxycera nigricornis. Classification (NCBI taxonomy): domain Eukaryota; kingdom Metazoa; phylum Arthropoda; class Insecta; order Diptera; family Stratiomyidae; genus Oxycera; species Oxycera nigricornis. The sequence goes on from OZ012662.1 coordinate 107,134,916, forward strand.
AAAAATTATCCACAATTTATGTAACATAGATAGCGTGAAGATAATATCATATTTTTCCGTGAACCTGGCGATGACTTAGTGTCGCATTTATGTTAGACTCAGCAGATAGTCTGTAGTTCTTTTATTATTTGGCATACCTCAATAGTTTTCACAGTTCATGCCAAAAGAAAATTATTTTCTTGGAAGAAATCTTTTGGTAATTATTCAAAATTGTTGAAATAAGTCAATTTTTTTGTCAAAAGCCTGTTTAGATCTGTTGGTTTCCTTTAGTCAAGCGATTGCTCGCATCCACCAGAAAGTCAGACTTTATAGAATGCATAACTTTTTGGCTTGCTGAGCTCAAAGTTTCCACAAAATTGATCTCACTTTTTCGCACCATCAAAAACAAGATGCATTTGTTTTGAGCTGTCATAGCTCTGCTAATAGAAGTACTCCTGAAAAACTGGCCAAAAAAAATTTCAAAGAATTTTCAATGTGCATGACACGGCCTCTAGCTAAATTTTTATTTAAAAAAAACATCACATCAACTCACTCACGCACAAAAAATTACAAAAGTATCAAAACCACAATGACTTTTAATGATTCCCTCCGTAATTGTTCAAAAGGATACAAACACTTGTCTAACCAATTAGACATGTTGGTACTCAGTCACCTGTAGATAAGCCTATTAGTAGCCACAATACCCTTTCTTAAACGATTCAAAAACCATCATCAGTTCAAACAATAATATAACTTGCATCGAGAAAACCGCCAGATTCTATCAATGATGAGAAAATATCTCGAACAAAACAAAAGATATTTAGATACATACAAAGGAATTGAACGCTGTAACGAAATTTCAATTTTCTTTGATGTTAATTGCCAAATTACCAAAAATCAAAACATTTATCTGACTAAATACAAAAGGAGGAGGAAGAGGAGGACGACGAGGCCACGTGGTATAGAGATGCAAATACCGTTCTATTCTGACTAGCATATACGGGTGGCTAGAACATCTAAAATAAGGGAGCATCGTGCTAAACTGGATAATGGATACACATATACAAGGGCTTTGATAGCAACAAATTACTTGATTTGCAAAATCTATTAACAGATTCCTCTCATGCCACGACCAGCAACAAAGCAGCAACAAACATTCAGGCACACTTTTGGAAAATGCTATGCCATGCCAAGAGGGTGCAGGATAAATAAGGAGAGAGAGAGAATGTACGACATTCAGGAGGAGGAAGTGATTCAATCTGTTGACTTCTGTTTTTGATGATTTGAATTCAAACAAAACAAAAGTTATTCACGTGGAAACTAATTAATACAAACGGATCAGTGCGGTAAGATTGCGAGGAGGAATAGCAGTCAAAAGATGGACCAAAATCTACTACCAGTAAATGAGAATCCTTGTTTTCAATAGTACATTTGACTGCACACATTCCTATTAAAGTTGCAATGATCGTTTTCTATCACTATCAATAAAATTGGTAGCTAAAATCTCAGAGCTGATATGACCAAACGTTAATGGAAGCTGAATTCTGAACATATCCTCTACTCTTGGTTACATGTCCTGAATCGTTAACATCTCTGACATTGTGCGATAGTTCTGGACAACAAGTTGCTCTCCCGTTAGAATGGTCGAAGTAGTTGCTGCACGAACCGTTTCGGCGTTTCGCAAAGGATCAAAAGTCGGTTCACAATCTACATACTTCGCGTTCGATATTGTCCATCTCGTCTGTGTGGAGTCTTCACATGATTGTATTCTTTTGAAACAAACATCGATTCGTTGTGATTGAAATTTGTAATCAAAATTCCAGTCCAATTAGGATACACTTCACTAATCAGAGTCAATGAACGATGGCAGGACGAATAGATTGTATGGACTGATAGATTGGATGGATACATAAATGAATGGCAGATTAACATTTTAATCTACAGCTAATTTTGCGAGTGTGAGATACGTACACTTTTCATTTGTCATTAAAGGACGATCGTCTGAATATGTTGCGTAAGGGTAAGGAATGTAATATGGGATGAACTACTCCTAGAGTATTACAAATAAAAAGACGTAAAGATACTATTTTCGCCTAAATTTCACACAATCTGCAATACGAAATAGACAGTTTCCTTTTGAAATTATCACGCGAAAATTTCGCAGTAAATTAATTCCTTAAAAATAAAGTTCAAAACATTTTTGATAAAATTTTGGTAGTTCTATTGCTGGAAATGGTGTACTCAGTTTTTCACGAAAATCTAATGAAACATTTTAGACGCATTTTATGCACAGAAAATTCTTGTTGAGTTTTTACAATCGTTTCGAATCAAACCAGTTTTTGTCAAAAAAATTGATCAATTTTTTCTGGAAAATGTTTGACAATTTTTCTGTCAATTTGCCGTATGGAAAATTTGTTTCCTGTCATAAATAATTATATTTACGTTCAAAATATTTAATATTATTGTCATATTATTTTCCCTGAACATAAGTTTTACATCGAATTTCATTGGCTCCTCTAAGATAAATGACTGTAAAGTTATTTTGTCTTCTTCAAATTGTTTATTCAAATTTTTAAAAATGTATGTATCAAAAATTTACTGCGTATCGTGCTGTTTATGAATAGAAATCTTAAAAACATTTACATTTATTGAATAGAAGCATCCTCCTTTTTGAAAAGGATGGTTAAATCAAAACATTTCAAAATTTGAGCATTATTCACTCTTAAAATGCGAATTAATATTTTTATTTGACTGCAACCTCTCAACGAATCGACGTTAATTTTTAGGACTCTTCAGATCTGTGTTTAAAATTAGTAATTTAAATGGGCTAGGGTTAAATATTTTCATTAAGATAACCAGATTATTTTGACCAGGATGAATGAACCGTGTGATCAGCTTACCAGTCTATTATAGGCTTAATTGTCTGCAAACCAAACTCCTCTGGAATGCGGAATTCCCTACAGGGCTTCTAACGATCAGGACAAGAAGCTCACCAGTCGATAGCTTCTCACTAAACTGTTTAGCATTTACATTAAATCCTTGGCTATGGCACCCTATCCCCCCCCTCATCGTTTCAACTAGCCAAAGGTCATTTATGACGATCTCACATTGGTCACATTGTGACGACCCTTATCAGCACGATCAGTTGGTGAGCATGATCACCAAACAAAAACCACTCAAGTGCCATGCATAGCATCTTCTGTACTGATAACACCATCGCTGAATACATCTTCCAGATAATGCGAAAACCGTGTAACCCATTAGCGATCTTTCCATTATCCCCGTGTGCCGTTCGCGGCTTCCTTGGACCGACCCTCAAGCGATCGCGTTCGATGTTCCTTGTATGTGACAATGACCATGTTCCTTGATAAGAAAGTTATCGGTTGGGCCTTTCCAGAGGAGCTCCTTGGCCACAAACTCCCTGGGACGAGGAGCAGTAGCTGTAAGTTGGTGCTGTTCCAAAGTGCATATCAAATACAACGGAAAGAGGCAGTGATTGTGACCCCATTTTCCGAAAAAGCCTCCAGGGAAGTTGTCTTTTGTTTAGATCTCAACTTACTGATTGTGAAGAACTACCGCTCTTCTACATACATATATGAGAATATCGTTCAAGGATATCTACCACCATTTGGTCGAGTTGACAAATTTCCTGTATGATGATGTTATCTTCTTATGTCGATGGACGATCATTAATCTTGGACCTGGTGGCGTTTTGTTGGGATTGGCGACAGTCAACATCAGAAGGAGAAGAGATTTTGATAAGACTAATTGGTAGCAATGGAATTTAACAAGTCCGAGCTTATCGACAATCTTTCTAGCGGGCATCATGAATACCTAGTTAAGATATGCACCACGAAGTATCTTTCCTTTCTATCTGGAAAATTTGACTTGCAAACTTTCTCATTAGCTTGTGCGGAAGCACAACCAGGCAAGTATGTATGTAGATCCATTGAAATGGCATTTCAAAAAGATTTTCAACACAACTCCTCCTAAAAATACGTATTGATGTGTTTTCATAAGAGTTTCTAAATAATCTTTGCCAACAAAATTCTTGTTGTTGTTGAATAATCTCACTCTTGATGAACAATGATCAAAAAGTACCACCAAGAGTTAGCCAGCAACAAGACACGTACATATACGCTTGAAGACCACACGAAAGACACTTTTTCTTCAGCTTGCAAAGATATTTTTATCGATTGACTACTCACTCTATACGTAAATGAAAGTTCTTAAATTTTGACGAGAAGTTGTTTACATCCGAAATTAGATTAATTGATAAACAAAGATATTGTTTAAGATACTTCTATTAACACATCACTTGGAATTGGTGCGTATAAAATGAAAAAAAGAACAGATATGAGTGAAGTCATTGAATGTACAGGAGAAGAGGGTAAGCAGGGATGAATTGATGCATTATGTAGGACGAGTTGTTTCCAAAAAAAACTTGTAAATATAGTTTAAATCGCTAAAAAAAAATTTATAGAAAAAGAGCATGCATATTTGATCAAAACAAATTGACGATTAAATTTCAAAATCGTTTGGTTTTTTTCCCAATACATGATAGTGTATCTTTTTCTACGCAGAAGGTTTCTAGGTTTGACGTGGTTACCTGACAAGATATGTCTTTACACCACGAGTTTCTTAGACTACGGTAACGATAGGCTCGCACCAAGGCTCGCAAACGTACTAGTCAGTAGACCATAGCTTGTGCTATGAGTACTGCTTTTCCGAGTATGAGTACCAGAATCTTATCGGAAGCTTGCATGGACTCCGTCATAATCCTTGCTGAGGATCGGATCTTTACTGCTCTTTGGGAAGCGGCACCCCTGTTGAGAACGCAACAGCCCGCCAATGCACCACAATACAGAAGGGCTACCGAATAGCTACCGGTCTCAAACTGTATTAGAAATGAGTGTACTCGCTTTGGGTGTCAACCACAGCCACCAAGTTTCAACCTTCACAGGTTCCTCAACCGAAACCGGCAGGGACAAGTCCTTGGAGCCCCGGATCCCTTGGCATCAGTATACCCCTGGTAAGGTTTCGAGGAAGTGCAAGCATAACCTCTTCGATTGAGCCCCAACGCAAAGCTCCGGATCGATCGCCGTAATTTAGTGTTATCATCCTTTAAAACCATTGGAATATATGATAGACTCTATTTATCGTCATCCCTTTACCTCAGCATCCTGTTGAAGGGATATTGATCCGAGGGTCGGTTAGTATCCCTTCTCCTTTGCACTGGTTTGGGATAGTTCTCCTAGCTGCTTTGGCCGAGTACTAAACATCTGCTGGTCGACACCCCCGGATTCTCTTTCTACGCTATGCGACTTTTCCGAAGCATACTCAAGGCCGGTTGTGCCTCTCTCAGTTCCTCCCCGACCCCAGCGTTGGAAAGCGGAGTTACTTTTCTGCACAGTAATCTTTTGACTTCAGAACGTATCCCAGTAATGAAAACATCAAATTCCCGTAAAATATTTTACCGTTATAACCTATCTACACTGTCACGTGATTTTAACCATCACTGGGTTCAAAAAAGCTTAATTTTCCATATATATATTCAAATCATTTCCAGAACGTAATTTTGACATAATCACGAATTAAAACAAGTTTATAATCAATGTTGCCATATGCAATAGAATTCATCACCATGTTTGACCCAATATTTCAAGGGAATACAGTGCTCCTAACAAGAGTTTGTTCACTGCAGTTCAAGAGGAACAATGGCATTCCTGCAATTATCTTCATTCAAATCGTGGACGTGATGGGCACGTCAGAGATCAAGGACGAGGTGGATTTGGTGGAGGTAATGGTGGATTCCGGCTGAGGAAATTTAGACGAAGCTTTGGTAGAGGATGACTAGATGGCAGAGGAGTCTTCCTCTATCAAATCTTTTATGTTTAAAAAAAATAATGCAGCTAATAAAAACAATCATAATAATATGGAATCATAATAATAATTAATAATAATATTTCATAATAACAACAAATCATTGTTACTTTATTCACCCAACTGGAAAGTTAGTCGTGCGGTCGTTAAGGGTCGCACCTAGACGACATTTTTAAATGTTAATGTCGTAGACTATTGAGGATACAAAAATTGTATGACCCTTAAAAATCACTCATTATTTATTGATACAAACTAGTGTCAAATCTTTAGTACGTGTTTTGAGGTCTGTTTCAGCAATACATTTGTCAAATCGACATGTAAGTTAAGCTTGGGCTTGAAATTTGCATCCCTTTTTAGCTAAGCTTATGAGTGCTAAATGTTTCAATTAACGATCAACATGTTATATGTAAATCACGCTCAAAAACAAGTATCCACCAAAGTTTCCCGTGTCTTCTAACTAGCAATGTGTCACAGTTGCTAATCACAACATTTTGGTGATAATCAACAACTAGGCAACCATGTTGCTCTCAGTTGGAAGGTACATCTTGTCGTAGAAGAAAAAAACTTAGTCAAGACGTTACGTTCTGATTTTCAATTAAATACACGCCTTGTGAACTGTTCTACAGCCGCTCGAGTGACGTCCATCAAACTACAACACACGGACGATAGGCAAATAACAAGGTTGAGGTTGTCCTGACATTTCGTGTAATGTGAAAAACCAGAACCTCTATATTTATTCAGACCTGTGGTCTGTAGTCTCGATTGCAATGACTTTGCAGCCCGGCCCGATCGTTTTGTGCGAGTGTGTTTGAATGTCATTTTCGTAACAGGTCTTCTTGTCATTTAGCCTTCACCGAGGGTACCAATTAAGCCAACAGCCACGCTCCCAAGACAAAAGTCACAAAGCGCAACATGTTACGGGAACAACATACAAACATGGTGGACTGGAGACCGACGATAACCATTTTCGTTTTTGCTGTAGTGTCTCGTTGTCGTTTTTGTCGTTATATTGCAATCATTTTAAAATGAAGCAAAATACATACATCGTGCCACGAATATTCGCAAGAGCGTCAAACGTTTTACATTTAATAGGTTTGCGCTAGAGCAACATCATTGGCCTGTCAGATTGACATACGGACAGACATACAGACAGACAGAGGTAAAGACTGACATTGTGATGTTTTGTGTCTCTCTAGGTCAATCAATGCAAGTCACGCATTTGAGGTGTGTTTTAATGGAGTGCTACATGAAACGATTTGTCGTTAAATTCCGCTCGTACCACTTTCTTGTTGGCACAAATTGTGATGAAGATGAATTTATTTTGTTCGAACATTTAGAACTACTTTTTCACTAAAACTACGAGATAAAATTACGTAAGCAGTTGCAACATTTTTACGAGTAAGTGGCAACACTAAATTTGTTGACAGCGTATGCAACTGTCAATTTCCAGTTGAATGATCTGTTGTTAAATTAGACAGTTCTGTTACGGAAGTCAAACTGTCGGCAATTAAGAATCCAATGAGAAAAATTTTAAAGTGTAGAGATTATCCAAAACTTTAAGTTAGAACGTTAGAACGCATCACATGTAATTGGTATGAAAAACTTCGAATACACCACATGTAATTGGTATGAAAAGATTCTACAACTGAGGCATGAATTTCAGACTAAGCTCATCAAAAGCCAAGACAGAAATCAATTAACGTAAACACAAGGATCATTTTTTCATATTAAATGCTATAATTCAGAAATTAAATATTGAAATCGATCGCTAAAATCTGTATACTTCCATTTTAATGACATAATCTCATAATAAATGAATTTTTTAAATCAATTTAATCCTGATCTCTAGCAATTGACCACACAGGCGACAAGAACGCTGTATCAAACATTCGATCATATCCTTTTTAAAGTGGAATAAAATCACTTTTCACATATCTCACATACAAGCATATACGCATATGTGATTTACATGACGCGCGTTATAAGCCTGGTATGAGCTTTCAATTCAACAGGATTTTTTCAAACGTTTTATTTCACTTTACCTATATACACTTTTTATGATACACAATTTTTTTGCGGTGGCCACGTTCCGACTTTGAATCAGGTGCAATAATGCTTTCTGTTGATCCATCAGACAAGTGCCATGTGCATAAAAAAAATCATCATCATGAAAAATATGTGAAAAAAAGACTCCAATTTCCGTTCCATCGTACGTCGTTCGCTATAATGAACCTATGATTTTTACATGCTTTATTTTTTTACCTGAATGAACAGTTTAATTGGATTGGATTCAGCTATGGGTGATATATGTCCCTCGGCAAGCATGTTTGTATGTTAATGTTGAATAGTAGCGGGAAAACGGTGTAAATGCAATTCGCAGGCACAAACGACGAGAGTGCAATGGAGAATTTCCTCAGGTTTTTTTATAGTCATCACTCAACATTATCAAAAATGTATGGTATTTTTTTTCATTAATCCTAAAATAAAATATTTGTTTTGTGTAAAAAGGATTTTTTTGAAAGAGAAAAATTCTGAAAATAAATTAAGGTAAAAATTATAGATGTGATGATTGTAATTAAAATATAACATGAAAAGTTTAATTGGTATAAGAGAAGTTTTTTCCTGTGAAAAGATAATTCTGGAAATGGGATTTTACTTGAAGGATGGAACAGTTTTTTATTTAGTTTTTTTTTTTCATTAATAAAGAACAGTGAATCTGTGATGGAAGATCCTAAAAACATTATTTATAAAAGCACATGTTTGCGATGTTTTGAAAATAAATTTCTGATTCTTGAAAAGAGTCGATAGCGGTTATAATAATGCCAAGAAAATTATAATTCTTTCAAAAAAAAATGTTAAACCATAGCTCACTTGGCTATATTATTTATTGGGGAGGGGGAGTACAAACAGTGATTTGAATTTGGTTTGCAAGCGTCCTAGTTTTAAATTATAACAATAGTGTTTAAAATACTGAAAGGTCCAGTTTTTGCTAGATAATGTCCGTCTGCTTGACAAAATACCTTTCGACTACCAAAAAAAATTCAAACCAAAAAACTTTCAAAGGAGAAAAACCCAGTAACACCAACAAAACATTGTTAAAATGAACATTCGCCAAACATGCTAGACCTAGAAATTCTTTGCATTGACCAAAAATAAATTTGAATATTCCTGAGAAATTCTATGATAAAAAATTAAATTCATCCAAAAACATATATTGCGCCCTTAAAAATTTATCATTTACAAAATAATGTAAATAATAAGTAAAGCAATAAAACTAAATAAATATCTGATAAGCAAAAAAACAAAAACGCTTTCAAACATTTTGGATCGAAAATCTTTTTTAAATTAATTAGAATTTAACTATTTTACTCAGACAAGTTTTTTTACGGAAATAAATTCATGGCCAAAATTTATATACCAAGTTTTCAAAATTTTTCATGACTAAAAGTTTTTTTTGCAGCACTTAGAAATTTTTTTAAGTCTCATAAAAAGAAATTTTTTTTTTTTTTTTTTTTTTCGTCGTTGGGAGATGGAAATCTTCAAAAGATACCGAGTTGCTCCTGCTTCTCGGCATGTCGGATTTCTACCGACTAAAACCACCTCCGTTTCCTCCAAAAAATCTTTACTCCATAGTTCATTGCTTGCACTGTCCGTGTGCAATTATTTCCTGAAAGCTTGTTCATTTAAATAGTACTTCCCAGACGATGTATATCGGTATAAGGGATAGTACCAGTATCTCAAAAGTTTTATTTAGAGTTCAATATATCTAACTAGAACTTTCCAATTTATTGGGATCTTAATAATTTCGAGCCTCAACATTTTTTTACGCCCTTCAAAAATTCATCGTGTCGAAAAAATTCCCGAACCCCTAAAAACACGTCTTGGAAAAACATCCTGCCTGGCAAATTTGTATCCACTATATAACATTATTTTTGTGAGGCATTTTTTTCGAATCAGAAAAAGTGAATTATTGCATAGAAAAGTTTTACGAAATAGTTTTTCTAGAAAAAAATTTACGGCGTGGCAAATCATCTGGATTGAAAATATTGTGAAATCTTTCCCTGGTTTTCCGTTAGAAACAGAAAATAGTTCCGCCGAAGCGAAAGAAATTCATTTGTAAAATGAAAGATGAGCTGCTTCTCAGAAAAATATTTAAAGTTTAAAAAAATTATTACATTTTTTCAAAAATCGCATGTATAAATACTTTCAGTTATAAAGAATTTTTTTATGTTTTCACAGTCTAGAAAGTACATTCACCTTTATTATTTAAACAATTTGGAAATTGTTTTTAATGCCGAACATTTTTTTGGGATGAAAATGTATTTTGAATGAAAAAAATGTAGCTTGAAAGTACGTTTAAAGTCGAAACTTTTTCGTTAACTTGTACACAATTTTTATTTCTTATTGAGAAACTATAAAAAAATGTCAAAGACAAAAATTTGTATCTTTTAAAAACTAATTAGATTACAGAAAAAGTCCTGTTTGCGTGGAAACTTTCTTTCCTGGTCAAAAATTCAGTGCTGTAAATTATAAAATATGTGTTTCATTATCAACAGGATTTTCCATGGGCTTTATTCGGACTTGATAAATCTATCGGCTTCAGTTAAATGCTTCAATTCAGATTAAATTGAAAGATTTAAATAAGTTCTTCTCTTGAAAAGTTTGTATCCTAAGTTTACTTAAGATGAAGGCAAACAGTCCTTTTTAACAAAATCATGACGCCTAAAGAAAATTAATGATGTCCAGACTAAATTGTTCAAGTCCACAAAACTAACGTATCATAGAGCGAACTGTGTACCTACCTAGCCTGTAATAGATGTGTTTAAATTGGAACATAATACTGTCCAAACCTCAATTCAACCATATCCTTACAACTGAGTTAAACTTATCGATTTGCGAAACTCTCATTTGCTCACAAACAGCAAAGACATTGTTATGGCCTTCCACATCCTTCTAGCTCCCACTTTAATGAACTGCAAAACAAACTTTTTAATTAGTGATGTACTCCAAGCTCTAATTATTTCTATAAACTTTTTCGTGTTTTTTTGTAGAGTTATTTTCAATGTGTTTCTAGGACGAAATGGAAGGGAGGTCATCCTCAAGTTGATGGATGGTGGAATTTTGATTTGATATTCATGAGTATTCTTATTTTTGAAAAAAAAAAATCCATTGAAGTTATTGCAGCGAAGTGGTTTCGTTTCGTTGTGAAAATTGAGACTTTAAAATATGAATTTAATTTAAAGTTCTTGAAGTCAATCCATCGGTTCTCTAAATTCGTTTCTTTGTAAAATATCAGACGTTTTTGATATTCTTGCTACTGTATGCAGTAATTCAACCTGTTTCATAAACTTAAAATAAAATCTCCAATTTTAAGGCATAATTGACTCCACAATTATGGCCATAATTCGACTCTCAAAGAGTCATTTAACATTGCCATTAAACAGCAAGAAGGACTCTTCTTCGCCTGCAAAAACAACATCTAATCGAAACGAAAAAAACCAAACAACCATCATAGTTAGCATCTCATTAAACTTGTCCACTCAACTCAATTATGAAAAAAAGATACACACAAAAGATAAAATTATGATGAGTTGAAACGCATTTTTCATTTTGCCTAATGAAGACGGGAATTATGCTAATGAATCGTCACACGGTCTCACCGGAACAAAAATATGTACGAATGTAGATATAATTTTTTTTTATATTTTTGTGAACTGAAAAAAACCTCTTTTTCAGATTAGATTCACCTGATTCTTATAGTCACTTGTCACATGACTCAATTTTTTCACATCCGTTCGGGTCAAATTCATTCCCACATTTTATTCGCGACAGAAAAAGATCAACAACGCAGCGACGTTGGCCCATCTGCATTAATTAGCATTTTATATGTCCATTGTCCCCAAAGAGATCAACATTCATGTATATTTGTAGTATCATTAATTCTCCTTTGCATGAAATGGAATTTTCATAAATGGAAAATTGTCTGGAAATATGGATGGACAGGTAAATTACAGGACCTGTATTTTGTTTTTGTGATTTTTTGTCCTTGTAAGCTGATTTTGGTATCAATATTTTACCAATTGGAGTTTTATTATTGCACTTTCTGGCTCTTGAATGCAATTATGATTGAAAGTCATCCAAAACGCTAGAAATTTCCATCCGAAATCCCATCTACTCCAGCATTTTCCCAACCACAAACTACCCATTGTTAAATTACACTTTAAGAGACAACCGTAGCAAACCGCAATAACCATCATCACCGAACCGCCGTCACCTTGCACTCAATTAAATTTTATAGTACGGGAAACAGTGACACAAATGCTTGCTACCATTCTTTGATGTGGTCTAGCCGCACAACTGTGGTGAAAAAAAATTCAAAGATAGACCCACTACCAGATATCTTTAAGATGTATCTACTTAATCTGTTGCGACGCAATAAAATTGTTTAACAGAATATTCATGACATGATTGTTATCAGCGATGTATGGTTGTCGGTTGTCTGCTCATCCAATTTATTTATTCGTCGTCTTGCGTCTTGTTGTTTTTCCGTTGCGGTATGTTATTAATGTATTTTTCACTTGCCTCACAAGAGTTTTCCACAATCATTGAATTGCTGATTAGTTCGGGGGTTGTTGGTTGCGTTTCTGCCTGAAAACCTGAACAAGTGAGTATGTCATGCGAAAATGTGACTTTTTTTCGGTTTTCAGGTGAATGAGAAATGTGTTGGTTGGTTGTTGGTTGGTGAGCGTCTCTAACAATGGAAGGTTAAGCGTTGTTTCTTATTCGTCTTCATCGTTGTCGTTTGTATAAATTTACATGAGTGCTGCGTGAAATTTATGCAGAATTTTAGACCTTACGGTCGACTGAGACGTTGACACTGAAAAAAAATAGAACAGAAGACACAATAGAGAGTTTATTTTTCGTGGAAGAACATCATTTGCTTTTCCAGATACTCTACCGAAAGGGTATTTTTCTGGACCAATAAATTGGGCTCTGTATCAATTTTTTTGTACGCACATCAGCAAATTTTTACTTCGATCAAATCAATATATTTTAAACCGAATCAGTTTTTTTCTGATTATCTTTTCTGGATCATTTTATCTGTTTCGATTCCTTCTTTGAAAGAAGAAAATCTTTGAAACTGATCAGTGAAAAATTCTGCGATCAGAATTTTTTTAAAAGCATTTAAGTTTGAATGAAGCAAGTCTTTCGGTGATCAAGATTAAGTCCGGTAATTTTTTCAGAGCTAACCAGTATTTTTTTCTCGATTATAGAAAGTGTTATCTATAGCACAAATTTTTCTAACAACATTTAAAATAGTTTTTGCTGCTAAAAATATTTTATCAACAAGTTGCTTCTGTTGTACCTAAAATTATTTTGTTGTATCAACATTTATTTTTCTGGTCAAAAAATTTAAATTGTGCAATTACCTGGTGTCTTCTTTAGTTATCGTGCTATTCCTTATTTGTTTATTAATTTTTTTTGGTATTCAAAAATACTGTCCAAGCAATCAATGTTCTGGTGTATCTGCCGCTTGTTATGACCGCTTCAAAAACATGTACCCACACTACACTTGCCTTTTTTCTTCTATCACAAGCCTGTTAAAAATAATTTAAAGTGCCCTACGACACAAACATTCTTAAGGTACCAGTCCACTTCAGAAGGCGAAAAAAGACGATTTTTCAATCATTTATTTTTCAGAAACTTTATTATATATTGGCATAAATTTTTTTAATAGTTTTATTTTGTATTTGAATAATACAAAAAATATATAATTTTTATCTTTTTATCTATTATTCTCTTTTAAAGAGGGCACTGAAATTAAGCTCTGAAAAAATCATTACTCCACGGCAGACCGATAGTCTATGGATTGGTAGATCTGAAACAAAAAAAAATTAAACAGCACTTCAAAAAGCAAGGTCTCTTGCACCGTAATCCACCACTGTTTTCCAAAAAAATCAGTTCAAAAAATGGCGGACTTGTGAAAAAAATGTCAAAAATCGACCGTTTTTCGTAGTTTTTTTAACGCCAAAATTTGTTTTTTTTTTCAAGTTTTTTGTTAATATTCTGGTAGATTACGGTGTAATAATCTCTAACAAATAAAACACATCAAAGTTTTTGAAAATCGGTTTGGTAGATCCGGAGATCGGTCGGCCATGTTAAAAAACGTTGTTTTGCGCCAAACGTGTTTAAAGTTTTTTTGTTCCATTTCGCTGACAAAAATTTTGTGAAAAATGAAAATATAGACATTTTTCAAAAACACACAATTGATATGTAGAAGTTTAAATAAACACTGAACGCATGCAATTAAGTCGCAAATATAATGTATATAGGAGAAACCGGTATTTTAGAGAAGGGCAATGAAAGAGACGCTACGCGGCCGACAGCTGATCGAACACCTAAAAAGAGCCGAAAACGCGCACACACTCAAAGTCGCCATTTATATATTAAAATTTCGAATTTCGGAAAGATTTTCCTTAAGGTCATTTTTGTAGTTCCAAGAAATCGAAAAATTCAAAAAAAATCAATTTTTTGAAATTTATAAAGTGGACTAGTACTTTAAGGAGAAACTTTTTCTTCTTCTGTTTTTGCCGTTATTCTGTTTGGAAACACAATTACCAGAAGCACTTTGAGCGGGCTCAAGAATGCAACTGTGTTTCTTGCCCGTAGATGGCTCATCACCACCCTCATATCCTCCCTGGGCCAGTGGAACCCGTCTTTTAAGTTTGCTTCGTATCGAAGTGAAAGGAGACAATCGCACGGCTACGCTGCTATCTTACACTCTATTTCGCGCAATCGCTTTCACTTTGCAATTTGACGCATTATATATATATAGCAATTTAAATTGGATTTAACATGTCCTAAAAATTTATATTGAAGCCAGAAAATATTCAGTTTCAATTATAGTTCAATTCTTGCAATTTCAAGACGATTTAGTTTTAATTAGTTTATAAATTTCAAATTTAGTATAATTTGAAATAATCTTGTCCGTACCATGGGAAATTATTTTTAGTAGAGTAAATGTTGCATAAATTAGTGATTCATTACATCGTTTACTTAGATGCGAAGAAGGTCATCTCTAATTTTTAATTAAATAGTGAATTTTTATTAAATTGAAAATTTTTGTAGTCTTCAAGAGGTGAAACTGTCTAAATTCAATCTAAACATAAAAAAATTCATTATTTGACGTGGGATATTTTTGCTTTACGAAAGTTTGATTCCCTCCATTTATTCTTCACCTGTAATATGACATTATAATCGAATGTTTTAAAATCATTTTTTGGACTAATCGATATTTAATTTATCTAGACATATTCTATGAATAATTTCAATCAATTGGATATTTCCTTACGCTATTTAGACTGGAATCCTATTCATCATGTGCGAAATTTATTGAAAATTTACAATTCCGTAACAATTAAAGTGCACCTCCTCTTCCTTCATGAAAACAAGAAAAATCATTTTTCTTTAATACTTAAATTAAAATTGACCAAAAATAATTATTTTGAAACGTTATTTTCCAATTACAAAAAAAAATTAAGACAATTCGGCATCCAGCACATTAAGATTCACATTTAATTGAATTTAAAACTACAAAAAAAACCTCAAAAATTACATTTCTGTATCACAATAGCAATTAAAGTTTGAAACCATTATTTCAGCAAACATGTGCCAACTAGCCAAAAAAAAAAAAAATAAATAAGACAATCAAGAATTTTTGAAATCAATCTTAATACACAGTAACAAGATTGTTAGATACATCTCAGCACTAACAATTAGATATTTTCACATATGCACGTATACGTACTTCTATGCATGTCGGTCTAATTTTTTTTCACTTACTGCGTACGCGTATGAAGTCAATGGTAATAATAAGCAATTTTTAACATAAGAAAAATCACTGAAATAAAACATAAACATGTTGACTGTTAATTGTTCATGTTTAAATTAAATTAAATTCGAATTTAACGAACTGTTAGTGGATGGAGAAAATAATTGAATGGAATTTATTAGAAGGCCAAAAGGGAAAGGCCGGAAAATTTAAGCAATTGCCGTTTGAAATGCATCTCACTTTTTTTTTGGAAGAAAGATCTTCATAAAGTGTTTCTGATGTATTCAGAATATTAATAAGTATTTCGAAATGATAATTAGACGATGTCAAGTCAGAAACGGAATTAATGGTTGGTGTTTTACAATCAAGAAGTGTGTAACGACTCCATTGGTTATGTAGAGCATATTTCGGCTATATTTTTTTTTGAAAAGGTATTGTAAATTGTATTTATTTAAATTTTATACAATTTGTAATACATACGTGCCAAGATATTTTTCCAGATTGTCAGCTGAAACAGCCAAAGAAAGTGTAAATTTGTTCCCTACCTTCGAATGCGCATATCATTTAAATATGACTGCATATTGCACCAAATTTATGAGTGCACATCTAATTAAGCTAATCAGAAAAAAATATATTCTATGATGAATTTATGTATCTGAACTAATTGTCGGATTAGTAACTCAATTTAAGCTTGCTTACCTTCGTACGTTTGATGTGCACTAAATATTTATTAGCCCTTCATACAAACCAATGAGTTTCTGTTGTAGAAAACGCATAAATTGTTGTTAAATGCGTAGAATGTTATTGTTTATTAGATAGTAAGTGCGAAAGAAAGCATTAAAAAATATGAGAGGTTAAATTTTCATTGCTTCGGAATCTACATTTATGAAGATAGACTTTCTCTTTTTGGGTCTAGATGTTGAATACTTTAAGCAAATATTATGTGATTCTGCAGCTCTTTAATTGAGTTGATTGATGGTATTGATTAATTAAATCAAATTTGAACGTTTTTTGAAGATTTACAAAGGGCTGAATCATATATTTTCATATCCAAACTGCCCTTGTATGAACGCAATATACCACAGCTTCAAAACCAATGGACCATCATCAAAAAGACAAACGATTCAACCACAAAAAAACTATCGTCAAACCCATAAAAAAACACTTGTTTCCCTGTAATCACTTCACCTGTATGTGACATCCTTTCAATTGTACCTGTTGCCGATGTCCACACATTAATCTTCCCGGAAAAAGTCCCTTTGACACTCGACGGACACTCTTCGTAGCCGAGAAAGGACTCGACGTTTTTTTTAAAAAAGTCTCTTCAACGTGAAGGGAATCAACTAAACCCCACAAGGATTCTATTGTTATGCGGCTTGTGACCCAAAGAATCAAATAAAAAAAATAGGCACAAACCACCATCATCAACCACCTCCGCCAACTACCATCGTCAGCGTCATTTGAAATGAAAAATGAAAGAACAATTGAGTGGGATTTTGTGAGATCGATTGACTTAGGAGCCAAACAAGGACGACGAGCAGTGACAATGGACAAGTGAGCCGACATTGTAGTTTGAAGAGGTCCACCAATTTGAGCAACACATGTCGAATTGGTAAATGACACAATTCCTTTTTGAGATAATGCTAGGTTGGATTTAATGGACTCGATTAACATTGACAGATTTCAATTTTGATTGCATTTGTGACTGTTTTTTTTGTGTTTGTGTTGCGTTGCCTTTTCTTTGAAATGGGGATATGGATTTCGATAGTCTTGGCTAGAATGTCCTTAATTCGGTCAGAGTGATTTTCTTGTCACTTGGATAATTTTTCTTTCGGTAGAGGATTTTGGATGGCTTTTGGATGTTTATACCCTAGTTGATGACGAAAGAACAATTTAAAAGGAATTAATAATTCATTTGAAATAGTGACTCTTATTTTTAAATAAATTGAAAATATATGAGTAACATGATAATATAAAACAGAATTTTTTTAAAATCGTTTTAGTGATGATTTCAAATGTCTTTCCAAATCTTTGAACATTTCAAATTTCATGCGAATCGTTTCACATTTGATAAATTATCAAGCAATTCTGATGTATCGTTCGGAACATACAAAAATCTACCAAACGTACACTTGCACTGCTTGAATTCCTTATTTTTTACATGAATTTTCCATGCACAGTTCAATTTTTCAAACACGAATCTTGTTCAAAGACGAAAATTTCTTTTCTAAATAAACTTCAGAATGTCATCCGCTCTTTCATATGAAACCTCCTTCATTGTAAATGACATCCTTTTTAGCCTTTTCGCTGACGACGCGAACAACATAAAAAATGATTCATTTTCGGCCATAATTCAATATGACACAAAACTCCGATGCCTTTTTGTGTTTTAAATATTTTTTTGAGTGACAAAAATTTTTTAAAAAAATTAAAATTGCTTCCTAAATTTGCAAAAAATGATGATTCGTACAAGAATATTTTGGTTTATGGAAAATGTAAAAAGAAATTGAAAATAAGCTACAGCTATATAACTAACCAAAACCGAACCCTTAGTTTACCATCTCCCACTGCGAAAAACAAGGAATTTTTGATCAAGAAAATATGGTTCGAACAGCATGTGATGTGACCAGATTAGATGCACAAATTTTTCATATTAATTTGTGGGAGGTACGCTCTCACAATATCTATTATCTAAAGTGAAGTAGTTTTCCAATGGGAAATCAGTTTCAGTTGAAGTGGTTTTAAATAAAATAAAAATTAAATAAATAACAATAAAATTGATTAATTTTTATTTAATTTTATTATTATTTATTTAAATTAATTACATTAAATATAAAATAAATGACAGCTTTAAGAGATATTTGTGATAAATCATTCAAACTATTTTTCAACTTCCCAGTATATGGGAAGTTCTTGTTTGATTATTTACCAATCGAAATTTCGAGTCAGTTTTCACCAAAAATATTTTGACTTTGATCAAACACCATTTTATTTACCAAATAATAATTTGGCTTTCACCTTGATCCTTTTCTGTCTCGGCCACATAATCTGAAGCCATGAAATAGATTTATAAATCGTGCAACCCAAAATAATCAAACAACAAAAATAACACTCCCTCATCAATTTGATACTGCTCTTGAGAAATGATCAATTTTCTTGGTTATTTTTCTTAGTCTCTACATATCATACGTATCCCAATTTTTGGGACAATTTTCCAAAGTCAAATCCATTGTTGACTGATTGGACAAGGATACAGGGTGAACTATTATTAAAAGTGCCGTCGACTAAGTCCTGTCATCTTTACTGATGACCATGGATGACGATGAGGACCTTCGCGACGCCAGGTTGTACCATTGTTCCGAAAGGTTTGTTGTGTCTACTCGATGACTTTTGATAAATGATAGTGAGCCGAAGAGGCTGGAATTAGGATTAAATTAATAACTGATGATTTTTTCCGGGATTTTTGAGAGCATGTAAGTGTTTTGAACGGTGAGCACTTTCTTTGATCTTTTGGCGGTAAGAGCTTGTTTTTTGACGATTTGTAAGATTTTTTTCTAAAAATAATTAAGGTTGTTTGAGACACTCACATGCTTGTCCTTTTTATTTTTGTAACTATTCTCTGATCATAAAATGAGTTTGTTTCAATTATTTATTCGTTTCTCAATAATTATTTAAATTTAACTAGAATTCGCATCAAAATTTTAGATCGCTTAAAGAATATACTTTCTTTTTTAGTTTTGAAAGTGTTTTTTTTTCTTTTTCCGTCAAATACTTTTCAGTATGAATAAGACGAAAGAAAGAAAAGAAATCGCGTGTTAAATGTGTCGAAAAATTTGGAAAACGACCAAAAAACATTTGGCATTATTAACGTCAATCATTCCAAAAGTTTAGTAAAGGTGCCAGCTTTTAAACACAAATCACCATCAAACATATAATTTTCTTAAGTAAGTCATCAACAAAAAATTAATTACATACTACAAAGGCATTACACTAAGTAGCGTAGACCATCCATCTTTTTGCTTGGCCTCAACAGCCCAAATCTATATACAATATAACTGTGTAACCTCCACATCTGCATCCATATGTGCACTTGGTATGTTTCCTTTGATTAGCTTTCGTCTTAATTGTTTTGCAATTTTCACTGGAAATCGACACTTTGTTCTTCCAAGGAAGAATTTTCGCGTGCGTCTTCTCGCGCCCTCAACCCAACCTAACAATGTGGTCAAAGTAAAACAATTTGAATTCGATATGCTTTTCTTTAATGTTCCCATAGTCGAATTTACATCTTTGTTTCGATACACAAACACGCACACACGTTTCAGATACAATGCACGTAATAGATACGTACTTACTTACATACGTCACGTACTGAAGAATCTGTTTCGGTCAAGACAATTTGTTTTGGATAGTAAAATGCTGTACCACAATGATGTGTGATCGGTATAGCATATTGTTTTTTTGAGCCTCTTCTTTTGATGTTGTGATTTCTAGTAAGTTTGTTTTTGTGTTCTTCACAGTCAATTTTCAGTTTTCGGTCACTTTAAAGATTTTTTTGGTCAGGGATCTGTGTGTGTGTTGTTTTTTTTTTGAAAATCCGAAATTAGTTTATTATACGCTTTTGATTGTTTTCCGTTTATCCCTGAGCTTATTAAAAGGTAGTTAGTTGAAAATGTGTCTAGATTGGTCAAATACGTACAGTAGGAGGTAAAAATGTGTTTTTTTAAATTTTAATTAATTTCCAGTACACACGAGGTAGTGAATAAAAGTCCTGAAAGTTTTACTTTAGAATTTTAAGTAATGAGAAAATATTTTTAACGAAAATTTAAGGATCCGAATAAACTGTTTTCTAATTTTAATAAAATTCCAATGAAATGTGCATACAGTTTGCAAACAAAGCTGATTTTGCTAAGAACCTATCGGAAATTAGAGCTAAGTAGGCTGATTCTTTTTTATAACTTTCTGTCTAGTTTCCGCAACAGTCAATTTCGGGAATTGTTCATCCAAAATACCAATCTGAAATTTTTTCTGGCGCATTTTGTGGAAAATATCTATGAAAATAATTCGTATTTATTTTCTAAGAGTCACATAAGTATTTTTATCACAAAATTTCTCATTGGTATTTTTGATATCTATCGCTGAAATATTTCTCTGTAATCTCAAATAGATATTTTCATAGAATCTGAAGCACCGCCATTTTTCGTGAAAGTTTTTTTAGGTTACCTTTTTCTTGTAAACAGTTTTGTTAATTTTTTTAAAAATTCCTTATCGAAAACTGACATGAATGGCACAATTAATGCCAGTGGAAATTTTTAAAATTATATTGTGTGTACTAGAACATTTTTAGATTTGTTTTTACAATAAATTAACGATTTAAATCTATAGCCTTGATTTTTTCGTAATATTTTCATGCTATAAAATATCAGTTTTTTATCAAAATTTATTTGGTAAATATATATTTTATACTATTCTCGTGAAAATCAGTCATTTTTGCTGTTAAAGTGCCCATAAAAACGACTATGCAAAATTTTTTCGGTAGCCAACTACCCCTGAAAATTTCACCGCAATAATAATTTATGTAATATTATCAGCTGTCATTTGATGAAACTCTAATTTTTTGGAGTGTAAAACACGGTTAAAAAACATATTAATTATTGGAAATTAAAAAAAAGCGTAGTCAATTTCATTTATTAAGGAGGTTATAGCTTATAGGCATTTCCAAAAAAAATATTTTATTTTTTCTTCCTTATTTCGATAGTAAATATTCTCAAAAATATCTTGTTAAAATTTTATTAAGATCCAAACATTATTATTATAGTTATGCTCGATTTAATGCACGCGCCCTGTGTATACTCGTAGACACACGCAGTTCTGTAAGGTTTAGCTCCTCTGTATAGTATTTGAAAACAAGTTTATTAACTCTAGTATTGAATTTAAAAAGAGAATGTTTGTCTCATAACCTTGTCTAACCGATATTTTGAATATTAGTAACGGTTTGAATTTTGGAAGAAAATCATCTTCCACAAAAATTTAAATGCATTTTTCTCGACACCACTCTTTTCCATGCCGTGACAACGATTTCTCCGAAACTACTAACCCGATCCTTGTAAAATTTTTACCATTTATTAAATACATGTCTTGTTATCGTGTAATCGTGTGATCCCAAATATATATTTTTTCCATTTTTTAAACCCAAGAGTTGCAAAAAAAACTCGAATTTCGAATTATCTATTTAAATGCCCGCCATTTTGTTATTATTGTATATAACTGTATTATTGTAATTCAAACGATAGCTACTAGCTTATTTAATCAAAAAATTTCGACAATTTCTCGCTTTAAGATCATTTTCACCGTTTAATATGCATTTTGTTATATGGCTTGGGAAATGCTATCATTTGGTGTAAAATCATAATAATTCAATGAAATAGTTTTTTTGGTACGTTTCGCAATGCGTTCGCGCACTTAAAGCTGTTTTTCACACAAAATTTGATACAGATTCTTTGATTCATTTTTTTGGAATTGACAAAAATCGAAAACAAGCCAAAGCACGTCCAAGCAAAATAGCTGTCAAAAATTAACTGAAGATTCAAAATGGCCGAATTTGTCAGCATATGTGAGGGACATAAGTACCAACATAATGCCACAAAAATATCGCATCCCGCAAAAATTCAAATTTCGCGATACTTTTTGAACGGACCTCGTATTTATTTCATTTATTTAGTTCATACTATGATTGGCCTTCGCGCGGTTAGAACCTCGCTTCCGAAATAAATGTTTTCCGGAAAAGCCGTTCCAATTTCTCAATATTTATGAAGCATGGCAGTAGCGCCCAAACCAAACCCGCTCTAAAATCTATACGAATTCGAACCTCGCCCCCCCCCCCTTTTTCTCACAATATAATGTCGATATAAAAATCCATCGTGAGCTAAAAGGAATCGATTTTTTGTCGCTACTTCTTAAAAAGTTCGCTACTCAAAAATATTTAGCGCTGATCAAGCCCAATTTTGTTAGCCATGTAGTAATTTGACTATTTCGACAACTTCACCTTCAAGGAACCACAATTTTTCCATCGACTGTTCCATAACACGACTACAACGTTAATTATTCTTGTCGCCGATCAAACCGACAAATTTGTTCACCACAAACTCCACCAATAAATGCCTACGCTTGATGGAGAGATCGATTAAGTCCCTATCAATTGGCGTCCAATTTGTAAAGTAAATCACAATGCAACCCAACTCGATCACAAATCCAACAAATACTGGAACGAATTGCTTAAAAGCTTTTGGTCTTATTTAAATTTTTCCACCATTGAGATCTAATGGAAACAATTTGGGTAGGCAACAAGAAAACCAACATCCAAGACATCATGTATGAATGATTGGCCGCATAAATGTTGAGTGGATGCTCTATTGTTGATATTCAGGAGCATATCGAATTCCTTAAAGGAACAACAGCTTCAGTTTTTCATTTATTTTCGGGCACACGATATGGTTAAATGGATTTTCTTTTGACGCAAGAACTAATTTTAATGGATTTCACAACCGATCTTCAACATATTGTATCTATTGTGTGTTTGAGATGATTGTATTTGTCCGAGAAAAAAATTGGGACATATTGGATACGGATGACCTGCACGTTTGTTTTAGATGGTAATTTTTTAACCAATTCTTCAGGACAATAATAAGAGTTGGAACGGTGAAGACGGGCGAGCGGGTTTTTTATTGGATGGCAGGAAGTAGAGTATGATTGGCTTGAAATTTGATAGAGTTCAATTAAAGCGGGGCATTTAAGTGGCTCCTAGTATCCATTGAAAAAAAGATATCCGTGAAACAAAGCATATTTCATTTTGATAGAGGGCGTGAAACAGTTTATAGTTCGCCTATTTTCTTAAATACTTCAATATATTTTCTCTTGTCTTTAAACGTTATCGATTTCCAGTTGCGTTTCGAAACTGTTAAGAATTTCGATGCCGTTTGTGTCTACCTTGTTAGCCGCCAAAATAATAGTTAGACCGTATCTCAATTAATTCATCCATAGAAAAATTCGCGCTATGAATGCGGATGAGAAAAAAAACAGCAACAATTAGCTATGCAACCTATGACCCAACCAAGCACCATCAACTTTCTGGACCATTCATTCACCAATAAATAATGATATCAAGGCATTCTTTCGATTGTTCGGTTGAGGTGAAATAGTGACCATAGCGCAACAACATTCGGCTCTCGTAAATACGCACCACCAATAAAATTATATTCGATGGTGTTCCTCGCGATCACCTATGTGCAGACTTTTAAGATGAAAAAATACTACAACAACAACAACAGAAGAATCAAAAAGCGAAATCCAATCAATCAAAAATCTTTCAACTAATGATCGACTCAATTCGAAAGATCTTTCAGCGCAATGACTAAGTACTCTGTAACCTCTGACTTTCCGATGGGATAAATTTAATTCGTTCTTTCTTTCGGTCGGGATGGCTTTTTTGATCTTTTGCCGTCCGTCGTCTTTTTCCACCGACAATAATAATTAAAGAAATGATTTCCTAATTCTTGTCGCCAGCGATGATGTTGATGAGGACGACTTCAGATCGCTACGACGAGGACGGCGATGGTGATAATGATTGTTATATGTGGTGAGGTTTGGTGCACGGGACGATGATCATTTCTAGAAGAGATTTTTTGAATAGATCGGAGACTCCGCGCGCGCGTAGTTGATATCCAACCGTTTCTGTTGTCACTTTATATAAATTGAACTTGGCACAATAGGTGGTCGTAACCCCCGACGAAAAAGAAGAATCCGTAGTAGGTAACCTTCACATTTGCCGCATTCACCTCATCACCATAATCATCATCAAAATCTTCGTCATCGTAGTTTTGATGTTGGACGTGGACCTGCCCGGTGGTTCGGTTATGCCTGTTTATGTCCCGAAACTATTGCCGCTTTTTCGATACCGACAAAAGGTAAGACAATTATCCAAAAAAAAGTCGAAGGAAAAATTGCCTTTTACTTGTCATCATTAAATTGGATTTTTTTCTTTGACGAAATGCTGAGATTTTTCTTGCTAAGGGGTGAGAAAGGATCTTGGATAACTGATAGTAGATAATGCGATATGGATTTGATATGTATGAGTTCTGTATGCTTCTTAGATGGCACTCTCATTTTGAAGAGAATTTCATAAATTATTTCTTTTTAATTTCCTGCTACTCAGGCACTCCATAGTGAAATTTTCAATATCTTATTGAGGGAATATAATAAAATGTTCAAGTTTTCTAAATTTTGACGTTGCTGAAAGTGACATCTCATCACGCTGGCTCATTTTGGATTTCATATGTGGCTCAGTCTTAATTTTGATTATGAATTTACGAACAAGTCGCGATTGGGATTTGAACCGCCTGAAGTGAGAGCAGTAGTTTAACATTCTATGCCTGCGTTCATCCACTCTACAGTCCGACAAATAGTTGTGGCTAGCAAAAAAGTGTCAGACTGACGAATATATGAGATTTAGACTAATATAAGTATGAATATAAGAATAAACACTGCTGAAACTCAAAAAGGAAGATAAATTTAAAATTGGGTAGAGATCACAGTTTAGAGTCTAGTGGCGTACTTAATATTTTTTTTTGGGCGTTAACTTGTTTTTGCAACGTTGAGAGGTGGAAATCTTCAAAAGATACCGATCAGCTCCTGCCTCTCGGCATGCCGGATTTCTACCGACTATAACCACCTCCGTTTCCTTCAATCACTCTCTCCATTAATTTTTAGTAATTCTCCGTATTTATATTTCAGTACATATGTAGTACTTCCCGGACGATAAGAATCGGTATAAGGGATAGCACCGAATCTGTGAGTCTTAGTATCCTTTTATTTAGATTGATAGTTCAGACTATATGTTTATAAATTATTTCCTGTTGATTACATTTTTGGCTTTGACTTTAGTGGTGCTGATTGTACTTATAACTTACTTCGAATGTTGGTCCTGAAGGCGGTATTTTTTTAGTGTCGTTTCAAAGGAAGTTGAGTACGCGATGTTTTTAATTTTGTCCGGTAAACTTTGAATACAAGAAACCTTTCAAAGGGTTAAGAACAAAGGTTGAGTTCTAAAGCCTTGCAGGACTTGGTAGATTTTTTTTTGTTTATACCTGAAATTTAGTAATCTGAAGCAATTCTGGAAACCTTATGAAACTTATGAAAGATATCTTCAGTACTTCGTTCTATGGATCGATCAGGAAATGTTTAAGTAATCTTTATTTGATGTAGACTGGATTTCTGTGCTATATTGAATCTATCATTCTTTTCTCTATTTCTGTTTCTTCCTTTATGCATTTCTGTGGTATAATAATGAATCCTAACA
The DNA here is from genome assembly GCA_963942545.1 of Oxycera nigricornis. Lineage (NCBI taxonomy): Eukaryota > Metazoa > Arthropoda > Insecta > Diptera > Stratiomyidae > Oxycera > Oxycera nigricornis. The sequence goes on from OZ012662.1 coordinate 107,160,961, forward strand.
TTCTTTTCGCTATTTTTGTTCTTCCTTTATGCATTTCTAATGGATATCGGATTTCAAAACTATTCATAAGTTGGCTTTTTTTCATTCAAAGAAATTTCTGACTAAAAATGCTACTGATTTATTTTAATCCTATATTTGAGCTCACATATCCCTACATTTTTTCCAGCGAAAATAGTTCATTTAAACTTGAATGACTCCAAATTACAAAGATTAGCATTTCACAGCAAAATAAAATCGATGTATGTTCATTACTAGCAGCTTTTTGGCTCTACAGAACATAATGTCTTTTGAAAAATAATATTCTTCCTCTAATAATTCATTTTAATATTCTACGACAATATTTCCTAGTGAAAAAACATTATTTCACGTGCTAATAATTTATTTTCAGTTTCAATTATTTTAAGAGTCTATTTACATTGCTATGAAAATATGTTTTTGATAATATTCCTAGTTTTCTCCATTCTCGAATACAAAACCAGGTTTTTTCATACGCTCGAAAACACTTTGGTAAGTTGATTTGGACAAAATCATGACAAAAACATGTTTGTGTCGATTCACTGTCTTGTGCTTCATATGACCATTGGAAATAAATATTACTAGCTGATATATTCGAATTGATCACTAAATAAGTTATGGAAAATAAAGTAACCCCAATATAAATTTGTTTAGAAAAATAAATCGAATTGAAATGCGCTTGAGTGTAAAAATCAGCAACAAATCTGCCACTACACGTATTTCCTTTGGTTTTGAGAAGAAGAATGACATTTCTGTAATCATATTTCATAAATTGAATATTTTTTGCTTCACTTATTGTTCTTCTTCCTCTGCTTTAAAAGCACACTTTTTATTAGAAAATGTATCCTATTTTGAATAAATTTCAACTCTCTCTTGAAAGTATCCATATTTTGTGGAGCTATTTAAAAAGGAAATACGCACCCAATTTTTAAGACCGCAGTCGTACCTGACTAACAAAATCATATCCATGCAATGTAAATGAGATATTTTTAAATGTGCGAATCATAATTACGTATTTTCGTGGTAGAGACAATTTTTTTTGGACTGTCCCCACTTGATTTCCTTACCTTAAAATCCTTCAGCATTTAATTGATTCCAAGCAATCTTAAAAGGAAGTTTATAGGAAAATTTTCCAATACAAGCTTCCCATAGCATTCGTTTTCAATAAGGACAACATGTCACTCATAAAATTCTAGAAAATTTGCATTCAAAGCTATTAGGGTGATCCCTAATGTACTTACAATGCATTCAACAATAATTATAAATGCAACAAGGCTGTGTCGATTATGATGACTTGATTGCATCGAGGTCAAACCACTTTAACCATTTACATTTCATCGAAATTATTAGTGTGTGAATGACAGGCTGAATGGATTCTAATGGCCAATGTTAGTAGTAAAGAAATAGGATTTGATATGAAAATGCACATATCACTTATTCTACGCCCGTCTAGATACGTTAGACAATAATTGCCATTAAATTGAAACCACCCTCGTTGTCTATAATTTTCTTTAATTAGGATCAAATTGCTGGCATTATAGAACTGCTTTAAAAATAAGCTGAAAAAATTGATTCAAGCCTGTAGTTGTATTGATTTTATGAGTTGATGATTTATTATGATGGATAGATTGATTGGAATTGAATACATATGTGATTCGTTCATTTTGTTCTAGCTGTAAGGAATTTCTGACCCAATTAGTAAGGGACTTGATCGGTGGTTTGAAATGGAGGTCGTAACGATTTTAGTTCGATTTTTAAGGCAAATAATTATAAATCAATGATGTTGTGCCCTTACTCTTCACTGTTGATCCTGTTGTATCTTGCTGATTCTATTCATAGGTTACACACCTTTTACAAATTCTTTAAATTCTTACTTATTTCAATATCACTTTTAAATAAACTTAGCGTCTGAAAAATCTCCACTTATTTTACTATTTCAAAGCCTTAAACTTTTTAAACGTTGATACTATAAAACATAGAACATATCCTTTTAGAAACATGAAAGAAAAATAGATCAATGTATCACTAACCATGAAACGATGAAATTGTTCTTTTCTTTTCACCACTATTGTCAGTCAATTAATAGCAACATGCAAATCTTTTTTTTCCCCAAACATGTAAATCCTCACAGATGTTCATCTTGTAGCTCCTTTTCGGTTCCTCATCCATTCATAATTGCAAAACGAAAATATGAGCATCATAGCACAATGCAAAGTAGCCAGGATAATTGAACTGTGTGCATCTGAATAGAGTAGAAAACAATACTGATTTGCAACAAGGATATTCCTTCATGTCGGACAAAATTCAAAAACGAAGAGAGGAACAAATAAAATCAAGAACAAACTCTTTTATGCCACCTACATTGTGGGTCCTGAAACTGTTTGAAAAGATTGAGAAATGGCCATTCTTTAGTGTTATTTGAAATGTACTCGTATAGCGCCATGCGCCCAAGGATTACTAAGATTTTACGGTCTAGAAAATTTCCGCAATAGGTTTGAAGATTTTTGAGTAGTTTGGCTACTGTTGTCATACAATGCTGGGTTGGGTTTTTTTTTAAAAAGAGAAGGTTGATTGACAATGATTTTGGTTCTAGGAGGCATGAAAAGTGATCAGAAATATGACGATGAAAGTGTTTTTTTGACCGATGAGCCGCTATCAAGTCCTTTTGAACGTGTGTGAGTATAATTACTGTTGACACAGCCCAAACAGAATTTCATACATTATTTAGTTATTTATTTCTTCCCCTAATTTTTCTAAAGTTAATCTAAAATGTTTTGAAAAATGGTAGAAATTTTTATTTGGAATATGAACTCAATTAGATGTAAAAACTATTTCTAGTATAATAAAAAATGATTATTGACTTATCTATCCTGTTTTCACCTGTCCAGCCTAGAAATTTTTCTGAAGTACCTAAAAAAATATAAATCTAGCTTCTCTAACGCAGATTATTGCTTGAATGAATAGTTTTAATGCAGCTGAATTCATAAATTCATCAGTTTGAATCCTTATATCGAATTCTGTGGAGGATGTTGATTCTCTTTCTCATTAAACAATCCACTTTTTTGCTAGGACAAAACAAGTAAACATCCTCCATCAAAAATAGTTTGCTACTTGAAATATTATTAAGAGTTAGTTTGACCCTTTCAACGCAACCCCAGCTCATGCAATAAGTTCAAGCAGCCATATTCATCTTTCCATCCTTTTAATTCTTCCTTCGGGTTTTTTCCTCGAGACTTTTGATAGCGCACTATATAAATCAGCGCTAATAACGAGGACAACTTTTTTTTGCCTGTATTTAAAAGTGCATGTTATAGAAAAAAACATACACCCCATTATGAATTTTCATATGGTAAACCGCCCCTTTTAGACTTTTCTCTTTTGCACGAAGAATAAAAAATATCCTTCTGAATGGTGAGGACGATGATGACGATGATGCTGATGTTTGGTGGGAACAATGACGATGCCAATGAAGTTTAGAAGGACTTTATGCAAAGATCGGTAGAGGAAACAACGAAGTAGGGGTTGGTCGTTCATTAATGGTTGATGCGGCGAAGTGGACGACAACAACAATAACGTCGACTTGTAGAGTTGATGATGAAAATGATGAAACAAGCATGTACTTACTTATGACGATGGCGTATTAATTTTTATGTTAAGTAGTCGATGCATGAATATGAAAAAGGGTTCCGTATTAAGAATAACATATCTCCGCCCCATATATCCTAGTTGCCTAGTGCCATTTCACCTTTGACGGAGAGCTTTGTTGTATCTAGAATGAAGGGTTGGCTTATGGTTGTTCAGCGCGTGATTACTACATTTGATTGTGGGTAGTGCTGTTTTGAATGGTTGTAGGGTGATTGAAGATATTTTAGATTTTTCATTAGTGGAATTTAAATGTTTAAAAAAATTAATAACAGAAGTAATTAAAATAATTCAGTAAAATTCAACATACCTATTTGATATTATTTCTGAGTTAAAAATTATTGTTTCATGATGCAAACATTCTTCACAGATGAAAAAAATTGAAGCCAGGTGAATAAGTAATATGAAATTTTATAAGAGGTAGTCTACCAGCGGTCATCAATACTCCAGTCTTCGAGAAACTGAAAAATTTTGTCAGTAAGACACTAAATGTTTTTCAGTTTATTCCTGAATGTTCCAAAATAAATAATATTTCATCAAAAAAATTTGAATAAAATTTAGGATGACATTAACACACAATTTTCTCAGTTTTCACGGATCAAATCAACGCTATTTTTGTTTTTAGTAGAAGTTTTTCTACAACAGTAGACTAAATTGTTCCTTAAAAACCTTTTGTATTTGTTCTTTAAAAACTTTTTGTATTTGCAACCAAAAGTAAGTTTTTTAGTCGGTCAAAAATTGATGGAAGAAAATTCAATTAATGTTTAAACTTCGTACGATGATCATTTTTAGTGGTTATTTATTGTTTTAAAGAATGGCGAAAACATTTTTCATATAAAGAATGTTTTCTTGAACATGAGATACGTTATTTGGTTAAATTGTTCAAACTATTTTACTGGGATAGGCAAATATTTTTATGGAACTATATTTTGCCTGGTCCAAAAGATAATTTTATAAAATGAAAACCACTTTGTGTGAAAGGAATTACTCCTAAAAACAAGTACACTTTAGTTACCGAATCCATCAAAATATTTTGTTGTTGAACCAACGAAAATAAAACTATCAATTAAAGGACTCCCTTTAAAAAGGTTCTATCTAGCATAGCTCAACACAATTATTTTTCAGGTGTTTTATTTTGGCCGCGTTTCAGATAGGTTTAACCAAAACCTCTTATGGTCCACCCTTGAAAAGAGTTCATTCAGTTATTTTTTTATGCGCTACTTCTTTTTAAATGTAAATTTTTTTTAAAGGGATAAAATCTTAGTAAAATTAACACTTGGTTTTTTTGACTCACAAATTTTTATTGATACAACGCGTTTCGATCCTTAGATCATCTTCAGGTTGATCTAAGGATCGAAACGCGAAATTTGTGAGTCAAAAAAATCAAGTGTTTAATTTTATTAAGATTTTATTACATTATGGTTCATCAAGAGTATACCCAACTGTCTTTAACTTATATTTTTAGAGGAAGCTTTTTGATCTTTTAAGTAAGATCCGGGATGTTTTTGTACCTATAGGCAAAATAATTTTCTAGCATTACCTTCAATGCGTCAAGCAGTTTTTCTCGTCTAGAAAAATAAAAATATTTGGGTTAGACCCGATTGAAATACTTTCTAGGCCTGAAGACCTTGAAAAACATCTAACTATAGTATGCAACTAAACTCGACTCGTAATTAATACTAAAAATTGCCTGAATATTTTCCTGATGAGCCGAATAAAAGTTTTTGTGGACCCGGTTGAATAATCCATTCAATTTAAAATATAGTGTATTTTAAATGTACACCATTTTAAGAAATCCGTTCACAAAGAAATCACCTCCCTATTTCCAATAGACCAATAAAAAGGACAAATTTCGATGACATCGTTCCCATGTCACCATTTTCTCACATTTAACAACAATCCTCAGCCAATGTCAAATTCGCTTCCTGTGCTTTTAAAATATGGTATCCGTTCCATATACGGCAATCTTTCTATATTTCGAGTGTGGGAAGTACTACCACTTCCATGACCTATTGAAAAGAACACAAAAGAAGCAGGATCATCATCCCGTAGATGAAAAAAACATAGGTCCTATACGTTCGCCCACAGGAAACGCAATATTTATTGAAAAACGAGGACCAAAAACTCTCAATCGAGGGTTGTTTGTGATTTATGGAAGCACCCATGCGTTCGCGATTGTTACCTCACTCGTGTCTATACATATATGTTCATCCTGTCCCGACATCTTTACATCAGATTCGGTTCCCTCTTATGTTCACTTCAAGGATAAAAGGGAATGATCCCACTACAATTGCGACAATGATGATATGATGACGATAGTAAATAGAGAATTGCAAAGAATATGAACGGAAAAAAAATTGTTATTTGAGGACATGACAATGAATGGATGGCTTAATGGAACGAGTCCTTATTTAGAGTGCGCGCTGGTGAAGAATGGCTATTGGGACCCTTTTTTACTGTCAAAACATCAAGAGGCAGAAGTTGGGAAAGGTTAGATTGGATCAATGCCAATTGAAATTTCCATAATCTTAGCGTGCAGATGTGATTGGTAATATTGTGGGTTGAGTGTTGTTGCGACTACAGAGGAAGTCCTGCACAGGACTTGACTGATGCAAACATTTAAAATTAAATTTTACGATGGTTCTTGATTTCATATTGGCGTTAAAGTGTTATTTATGGAAAACTTTTGAGTCAAACTACTCCCAGCATATTTTAACCTACTTCTGTTCAACAACAATTTATTATCCTGTAACCTTCCTTCCCATACATCAAACTTAAAAAAGGCGCATCAGGCAACAGAGTACTGCGATTGAAAAATATATTTAATCCTCACATAGATCTTGAAACATCATCACAACCATGAGATGCTTGATGGATGTGAATCTGAACAGATGCGTCCAAGTTGGTACACAGAGAAAATCCTTAAATAAAAATTTTCGTGTAGGTACACTGAATATAAGTACTTAATTTTACTCATCCTTTTTTCGGTGCGTTGGTTGCCATTATGACAAATATCCTGTTTCAAAGTTTCCCATCCAATCAGGGGTCATATATACATTAGCCAGAATATCGAATAGTAATTCTTCAATGCGAGTAGCGATTGTAGATGTTGGCAGCTAAGCATGTCCTATTGACAGTCACATAATGGTAAGAGGAGGCATATGTTGGGTAGCGTGTCCTCGAGCTACTTAACAACTTGCCTAGTCATGTAGTCAATGTGAAAATTGAACAATGATCGATTGATGAAATGGCGGTTAGTTTCATAGAAATGTTATTGGATTGAATTTATTGATTTTTGTTGTGGTACCTAAATTGAAAATAGGAATCGTTTGCTGAAGAATAGTTGAATCGAATTATCACAAATATAATAAACAAATTTTTGAAAAATAAAGAATGCCAGGGGATCAAAACTACTTGTGGGCATGTACAAAAATTAGAATAGTTGATATAAATGTTCACCGGATAAATCACTTTTCATGTGTTAAATTTATCAAGAGTCTATTTTAAGATGCATTTTTGGAACGTTTTCAATCCATATTCAGTAAAATCTGTAAATAATCCTCGAAAATTTCAAGCCAATTATCCTTGGATGTTTCATTGGACCCTATATCATGTAATTTGAAAGAATTTCGTCAATTTAGTTCGGTTGTTGTATCCTAGATACCGATTTAAATGAGAATTTGGTTCTAAAAATATTTTGTTGTATTCTGTTTTAAACGTTGCAAATTGATTCTGCAAACAATAATCAACTTTGTGTGGTTTCCGGCTAGCAATGAATCAGCAATCTAATCACTCTTTTATGTACCACTGTCTATGTTGTTAGGGTGTTGAGATTGTTTCATATCAAACTCATATCCCTAAATGTAAAAGACATAGAAACCACCCCCATTACGAAAGAAAGTGTTTATTATTTATAATTATGTAAAATAGATAGACGATACCATTGATACCGCCTGCCTTTAACCCTAATGTCTAAACAATATTCGTATGCAAAGTTGTATCATCCATTGCTGAAGATTGTATGTGCTTCCTAAATACCACCCCCCGGGGCTAAGTCATCCATACATATTATACTAATAGTAGTCATATCCTGCCTGGTCTCTGACATTTCACCGTTCGCATTAATAACGGTCTCATAGCGACCACCGCAACAATGACGACAACAAGGATGACAACCTCTTTCCTTCAGTTCACTGCATCCCTTAGACTTTTCTAAAACATCCCCTTTGCATATCGGTAGCACCAAGTATCTTTGGCCTTCTCTGTTTACCTCCGATCCTTAGTATCTTCATCCGGTAACTTAATTGTCGTCGTCATCTTCATCCTCCGTCTCTCATCCAACAACATATAAAATATATCTACAAAGTGCCTATAGGTTATACTAACCCTTTCATTGATTTTCATAATTTTATCATATCCTTCCTGCTCGCTGACATGGCTTCTTTTTCATAATTATTTTCCAAACGTATAGTATCTATGGTGCGGTTGCCATTTTAGAATATTTCAACAGGAGCAGCAGCAACAACAACAAGAACAGCAATAACAAAAAAAAATCACTCTTAATTGTCATGAATTTTTCGAAAGATGAGAGTCTTCCAGGAGGAAATTTAATAAGGATGACGAGACAAAATTGTGTCTTGGGTTGTATGACCTTTATTTAGGAAATTGATGTTTGCTAATTTGAAGGGAGGGAGAATGATTGTAATTATAGGCGAAGTGATAGGGTTTGCTATTTTCGCTTGGGCAAAGTCGAAAGAAAACTTGATGATTTCCTTTTTTGATCAAATGGTGAAGACGCCATAAAATTCATAAAAGTAGATCTGAAGGACTGCCATTTTTTTCTATCGAAACATACGTAATGAATTAAGGCTTAAACCTCCATATATATAATAAGGCGATACGTCTACTATTTTGTGTTTTTCATTTTATTATGATGGTGCCAATCCAAGTTCTGGAAATGAAAAACACCCATTTCATGTGCAAATTATGTTAGCAGAGCTCCGAACCATCCCAAAAAAATAGTGGACGTGTTGTCTTACTGCATACATGGAGATTCAATTCATAAAGAATTGTATATAAGAGCATCTTTTCAATAGAAGAGAAAATATAGCACAAATAAGGGCATTTTCACAATTGTTGAATTAAGTTTTTGCCACAAATTCTAACAGTGAAGCACTGATGAAATCTGTTAGTTTTTAAATAAAAATATCGAGAAAAGCAGTTCCATTTTTTATTATTCGATTTGTCCCTAATCAAGGTGAAGGGGGAAGAAAAGAAGAAAAAGAAGTTTCATTTTTATGGACATAGATGGCAATCTCTCCTGTATTTGCATGCGAAATTTTTTTTAATAAAAATCTGATGTTTTTCATCTTAAATTATTATATTTTAAGGTGCAATCCCGAACAGGGTTTGTCAACAGTAGAAACAACGCCAAGCGTCGGCCAAGCCTCGTAGTACAACGAACGGCCAACGATCAGCTGCCAGTGCTGACCCAGTACAGCATTCGAGTGGTGCTGGCCCAGTGTCAACTACCAGCACTGGCCCAATGCTTGGAGTCATTACCGCAAAATAAAACTCAGTCTGCGCTGCAAATAAGAAAAGTCATTTATGCCGCTTTATTATGACATGCTATGATACAATAGATATTCGAGATACGGAAATAAAGTGCTAATTGTCCGAATAGTAGTGGATATGGCCGCAATTTTAAAAAGAAGATGCTCACTCAATTTTTCAATATCTCAAAAAGTATGACTCGCACGAAGATGTTATGTATGGCAAATATGGCGAAAATTTAGTTTGCCGCAACTTTCACACACCTTCTTTGTCAATTACGAACCGATATGCGGTAAAACAGTGCAAATACAACCAGCAGCAAACAGTCTGCATTTGAGTGCTGGTCCAGTGCTGTAAATTGGCACAATTCTTCACATGCCTGGCGACGGATTAAGATTGATATTTACATTCATATTTCCAAGGCATTTATCATCGCCAATTTCATTTTGGCATTTGACTGCTGGCGGAGTAACAAATTCGTTGTATGCCAGTACTGGGCCAGTGCTGTTTTTGGGTCTTGGCCCAGCGCTTATATGTTACTGGGCCAGCACTGGCAAACAAGATTCAGCCAGTGCTATAAGGCGCTTAGCCCAGTACTGGGTCAGTTGTGCAACCGTGTTCGGTACGCAAGAAACAATACTATGTTCTTCATCAGTCGATATGAAAAATAGTTTGAGGTATATTAAAACAAATTGTTAAATCAAAATTCAGTTCTTCGGGGATGAAACCTTACGTAAAACAATTTCTGTAAAGAAATTAAGTCTCGAGTTGTGGATAGGCCGTCACTTCTAAGCATTATTACTTAACGAATGAATGATGTGGCATTTGTTCATCATATAGGTAAAAGTACGCTCGAATTGAAGCTTTTACCTTGCCAGAAAAAGGGGAGTAAATTCATCAAAATATTTAATCTTGAGTTCAAAATCCGTGCATTACTTTGAACTGATTAACATCTGAATTTTCAAATAAATTTCAATTCAATCTTAAGAAAAATCTCACTTTAGATTGTGTAGCCAAATTAACTCTTTTTTTTCTACGGAGGCTCAAAAAACAGTACAGTTACTGCGGCTCACCAATATGATGAAAAAAATACGTGTTGATTTCAAACAGTTTTACATCTATGTCTATTTTGTAGTGAGTGGCTAACATCGTTTCAGATTTAAATTTGCATACGTTAATTGCAAACTAGTCGATTTCAACTACTTACAGTTTTCACTTGGTCAGAAGAAAATGGGCAAGAAAGTCCACTATAATTGCTCACAAGCTTAAATTAAACACCCATCATAAATTAACTACCGTAATTTTCCAGAAAATCTATTATAGTAAATATGTGTGTATCTGATGGGTGTAACGAGGTAAGATTTTAAAGATAGCTATGATCGTATTTGTGTTGCTCTGGTGTGACCAAAGTTGATGCAGTTTTTTTCCGGTGGACATAATTTTTTAAATTGCTTCTGGAATTGCTGCGGGTGAAGATGATTAACGAAGATATGAAAATATTGGTTAGCAAGAAGTTGACGGTCAAAAATCACTGAATGGTACGGCGCTTATTTAAAACGTTCCTCCCATTTACTACCCACACTCACAACACTAGCTGTGCAACAATCTTTTGTGGTCATTGGTTGAAGTCACTACTTAAGCTCAATTAGCTCCCAACAAATTAATTATGGATGGCAGAGCCAATCATTAAGTGATTTACTGGTCGAAATTAACGGCCTCCGAATGCAGTGCTTGGAGGATAGTTAAGCAAGAAATATGGACGAGCTGGAAATGGAGCAATCATTAATTCAACGACTATTCTAAATGGAGAAACTGCTTCTGGTAACAAAAACTGAAAAGCGGAAAAAAATACGAGGGCTTTGGTCCCATTTTCAGGCCCAGTCGTATGAGCTTCCACGGTGGCCATGTTAAAACACGTCCAAGTGTGGCCATTTTCTGGGAGGATTTTTGTGTGAACGCTACCACTGCTCGCCGAGGACGTGGACTAATGAAAAAATCAACTGTACTCGAACATGTTCCAATGAAGATCACCTCATTAGCGGCTTAGCAACAACAAAGCGCAGATTGGTCATATCTATTGAGTGTGTCCAGAATGGGTAACTGCCGATGAATACGCACAGTAGTCCGCGCGGATCTGACCAAAACTATAATAGAGGAGCACCTAGCAAGTACAATGGTGTGTACAGTACATAGAGAACTACCGTGGACCATAATCCACCGCAGAGGAATTAAAAAAAGAAACTATTTTATTATACATATTTAACGATCTCGTCTGCGTAGCGGATTTCCCATACAAAGAGCCATTCGTCAATATCTGTTATTTTTTCCCTACATCGTCTTCAGTTGATTATTCCACAGTTCCTCCGTGTAATGGGCCTTCAATTCAACAACAATAAAAAAAAGTGTATCACCTCGGCAACGCTGAAGATCCCAAAAACGAAGACGAAGACGTCGAGTGCACAATGGAATTTTCAAGAAAATCAAGTAATGACGATGTGTTTTCATGGAGCTGCGCAAACCAGACCAGCGTCGACCAGGCCGCCTCGATCTACCATAAGTTGGCCGGAAAAAAAGTTTAATTGAAATTTAGGAATTAAGTTGATAGGCTTATTATCACGTCCCGCGTAAGGCATGAGAAAGAGATGTTTACGATCCGGGCAGGATTATCCGCAATGGGTGACTTACGGGTCTCCAAATACGCTCCCATCCATGGCCGAATAGATGTTGATTTGCGCGCATCGCTTCGAGGATTAAAGCGAGAAAACAGTCTTTTGTTGATCTTAATCTTGAGATACGTACAGAAATCGGAAGCCGTATAGGATATAGAATCGATTGATGAATTTGAATCGGCATTTGCGAGCGCTCTTTGTCGTACAGTTTCAGATTGATACGTATTTGCTGTTAGCTGGAAGCTTTAGAGACGAAGCATTTGGGCTATTATGAAATTTTTCACATGAAGATTAAGGACAAATTTGATGGCTATCGGTTTACTGTTACAATGAAAAGGTTTCAAAGTCGCGAAATTTCAGTTAATCCCATTTCAACGTATTCAAATCCAAATATGCGTGAGAATCTACTATAGATCATTAGTAATAAATATATTTCAACTATTAGCAATTATGTCCCACCTAAGAAATTAACTGCGAATCGAACTATCGCAATAATATTTTCTAGATATTTTCTTATGCAAAATTAATTTACAACGCACCCTTCGTGGCCTTAAAACAATTTCAAATAGAAATTCCGTAGGAAATATCAGACGGAAATTGTTGGCCATGTATAAATACTTTCGTTAATTTTCGTCAGAATTTTTTTGTGGTCAACTTTTAATATTTTTTTTTCCAAAATATATATCCAAATCAAATATTGAAATTTACGTCCAATTTCAATAAAAAGCAATTAAACAATGTATGGTTTAATATTCAGTTGAATATTTTTAACAAAATGTTTGCTACAGTTTCTTTCAAAAAAGTTTCCAGTGAATTTTTTTTCAGAATTTTCATCCAACAACTTCGTGATTATAATTCATTGATTTTAACTCTTGAGTAGTAACCCACTTGGAAATAACATTGAAGATAACCATACGCCTTAGAGACGCACAATGCTCGATGCATACTTGTGAAGGTTGATTTTATTTTAAACAAACTTTTTCTACTAAATAATAAAGACTGTTTCCTAATTTATAAATTAAAGAAAATTTTTATTCATTTTTTTGGAAGCTGTGATCTCTTTTTTTACTTATATCTAATAAGAGCGGCAGTGATATTACGTTTCTTTGGGTGCCTTTGCGACAACGGTTATCACTCTAGGGTTAAAAAAGTTTCATTGATTATTTGTTAATATATCGTTCCCTACAATAGTTTGTGTTGTATAAATCAAAAAATTTATGCCAAAAAATTTGAATCGCAATAACAATTCCAAAAAAACTTTATTTCGTGGAGAGCGCGTCGATATGGAATTAAGATAAATGTTTTTTCATGCAAATTGTCCTGAAGAAAACTTACCGAGAGTTTCTTCTTTTGGAAATTTATTTCGAAAAAATGTCATGGCTTAGTCGGGGAAAACCCAACTATAACTATATTTCTATCATTAATGAAAATTTAAAGTATTTATTCATATTCATTTTTGGACATAAAAATAATGTCACAGCTTATTGGAAAAATAATCATGTAAAATATTTTTTTCTGAATGTTTTCGTAATTTTTTGGACACTGAAAATATTGATAAAATTTCTCCAGAATTTTTTTCAATGAAACACTTGCCAAGAAGTTTATGTGTTTCTGTAGTTTTCTGTTTCAGTGAATGAACCATTTTTATGATGTTATGAGTCAAAAATATATTTTTTTGTGACGAACGTCCGTCATTTTTTCACCAGAAAAAAAATAAATTCTGTGACGCGAACAAAATTAAAAATTTGAAACAATTATTTTAATTGTGCTTCGAGAATTTTTGTTGTTGAAATTTATGTTGAATGTTTTTTTCCGATGACTTATTCGGATGATGAAAAAATCAAAAGCAAGATGTTTTTGGATGTCATTTTTGGTTGTTTTCTAGAGAATTTATTCAGATGAGTTTTTGTATAAGTTTTCGGGAAATTTTTTAAAGGATTTTTTGAAGGATTTTTAAAATGATGTTTTGAAAGATTTTTTCGAATATTTTTTTTAGGAATCCTTTATACGTGGATTGCGCAGAAAATTGTTGTTAACACGGAAGTGCGCGTCTCAGAGTTGTTCCGCAGCCACAGTGCAATTGCCTCCCAAAATGTTTATTTTGATTTGATAGGCAGTAAATTTACTTTTTCCGCTTCAAAATTTGGTAGTTCATTCATTGCAAATTTTTCAATGATTGCTTTCTCAGCGAGTCATTCATGTAAGCTTCTTATTGAGTGTACATATCAAATCTGAGAACAATGCGTCTTCAGTAAAAATGCAACATTTCAAAAGGATATCGTAATTCTAGTTTCCATCAGAATACTTGCAAATACATTTGAAAATACCATCAAATACGCTTCAATTAGCATGTACATCAGCAGGTATGTCCGTTCGCAATAAACTTTTGGTTCACATCTGCGATTATTTTTCTTGTGCTATTTTTCTGATAAACACCATAAAAACTTCACATTTCCATTTAAGTCCAATCCACGTTCAACCTACTTAATTCCATTGTTAAAAAAACATGTCACTGTCGTTATCAAAAACAATAATTCACATCATATGTTTATTTTTTTATTTGAAATTATTTTACTATCGTCTCAGCGATAAATTTTTATTAATTGTCGCTTGGTATTAATTTCATACATCATCCTCATTGTATGCATCAAGTATATTCCAGGGGGTTATCATCATACATTGCCCCCGAGTAGACAGTGTCAATCGAATCAGTAACCAATAAATAAATATCAGTCATTAAAAATGCATTCGTTTATTTGTTGTAATTAATTTTATTATGAATGTATACAACACAGTCGTTATCATTAGTGTCAACTTTAATTGCATTATTGTATTTTTAGCCGCTATCACTGAAGTTAATTCATGTCTATGTATTTTTTAATTTTTATTTAATGCCATTATTTTCTTGACAATTTGATTGAGTGTCAATTATTATTGATAATATGAGTGGGAAGTGTAAAATCAAGGCGAAATGAATACGGAAAAACAAATTGTTGATAGTAGACTGGAGATATTTTGTATTTTATTTATTGTAGATTAACATGAACGGTTGGTTATGAGTTCTTATCAGTCACAGATGTGGGAGGTGTTTGAAGAACGTGAGGGAAAAAAGCGAATAAAAATTTTAAAATATGATTGCAAAGTGGAAAAGTTTTTGAGAAAGTTGAAATCAAACACTCTTTTAGATTTGGAACTCATTTCAATGTAAGCCATCCTTGAAACCTAAATTGTGCCGCTCACTATTATCCATTTGTGAAAATTTCTTCTTATTCTTCATCCATTTTTACTTAATCCTCAAATATGGCAGACGTACCCACTCTTGGTCTTGGTCTTGATCCCCTTTCATCCACTACACCTCCTGAACATCCAAATACCAAGTCATCATATCTGCAAAATTTTGTCGATTTCAATTTCAATGGCACGACCAATTATTGCACCCTACTCGCCATTCGGGGTGATGTAAAGGTGGTGTATTAATTGAAATTCTCTCGGACAAAGTCATCAACAAAACCAAAAACGGAATTTAGCCCAACCAACACGGAACAGCGATGCCATTGACCAAGAGAAATTTTCCAATCTCCACTTATACAACCCTTATGCCAATTCCAACCCCAACTCAACCTACATACTATATATACAAAGGTCGAACGAATATGACGGGCAATGACTAACTACGATTGGGGGCCAAAATTTAAATCGGTATGAGGTGGGGTTGAAACTTTAAAATGAGAATTTCATCAATGAATCTTCACAATATAGTCCTTGGGTTTTCGTTCGTTTTAGATGGTGCCGGGAGTGTGTTTTTTTTTGGCATTGTCGATATTGTCGAGTTTTGAAGTCACCGCCCCTAAAATCTAGTCATCAAGAGGACGTCGTCCATTCATTTTTCGTCATCGTCATTAATCCAGGATAGCGTATGACGCTTTGAAACAGGACGATTAATACAGGGTCGTCTTTTACATGGGGTGCTGTCGAAATTTCAGATTTTCATGTAACCCTTCTATTTGAATTTATGATATGAGAACGACTCAAGCGATTCGCATATGCATGCATTTAATATTGAGAAAAACAATAAAAAGATGTTGGAAGGGGAGAAACAGGATGGAAAATTTGCTTCTTGGTGATGTAACCAGGAAGCCATATATTGCTGTTTTGTGCTTTCAGTTCCCTTTTTTTAAATATGGAAGCTATGAAGAAAATGTATGTTCTATCTCTCATTTTAACAGATTTGGTTCAAAGCACTCAATGGTTCTGTTTATTATCTTTGCTTAGAACTTAACTAACTGATCTTTTATCATTGCTTGATATTTTTGAGTACTCGTATCTGTTAGGAGTAACCTTTGTCGTTTGCTTTTGACGAGCTTGGGCATAATCAAAAAACATATTTCTGGAACTTTAAATGACCCAAAAATACAAATATCATAATTAAATCGTATAAAATTGATGTCTAATTTTGCTGTTTCCTATTGTCTGTCAAAATCTGCAACAATTGAAAATAATCTTTCGGAACCTTTGGGATATTCTAAGCTGAGAATGTATTCGTTCTCGTTAACATAATCTACGCAAGTTAAGGGGTTACATAGGTCTTGAAGAAGAAGAAAAACTTTTTCAAAAAATTGTATTTTAAAAATAAAATATCTATTTTATTTAAAATTTACACAGATAAAAGTTTAGCATGTCAAGAAGTTGTAAAAAAAATTTAGCTTGAAAATCGTCAATTTTCCTGCAGTTTTCCTCGTCCAACCTTTTTTGCGGAAGGTAGAATATTTCGGTGCAGGTTCATCTCAAATCAAAAATCCAAAAAGAAATCTTATAGTTTATGTCCTTGGCTCGTGCTTGAATGTAAGTTTTTTTTTTTTAAAAATGAAATTTAAAGTTTTGACACGAATTTGTATGAATTTTCGTCTCATATTTTTTAGCATTTTTCCGATTTTCAACGTTTTTAAAATATTTTTTTCGTTTAAAACCAAAACGAGTCGACCGAATTAAAATTCCTTCATTCGATCACGAGTCAATACTATAAAAAGGAACTGTGCAAAGTTTTAGCAAAATCAGTCGATGCGTTTTCGAGAAATAGTGCCTACCGCAAGGAAAAATAAAGTTTCGAGAAAAATGAGTTTAAAGTTGTTTTTTTACCGCGATTTTATGAATTAAAGTTGTTTTTTGGCGACTTACATCGAGTCGTCGATTTCAGGTCCATACAGTAATTCGTTTGCCTCATTCGCGATGTTCAGAGCATCCTTTTGATGTTGTGATGTTTGCTGAAAAAGAAAGGAGCTGATTTTACGCGGTAGAACCGCGCTGCATGCGTATAATACGCTAGGTAAGACAGGACCGACCACGCGGTATTCAAATCTCTATAACTCCGCTAATATTGCTTAAATTTACTTCAAATTTGGTGTGAATACTCTTGAAGCAATACACTTTCATATGAAACTAAAAAAAATTGATCGATTTATTGAAAATACCAGACCTATGTAACCCCTTAAATAGGTATTGCTTTTCACTTGTACATGCAATTTCTTTCAATAGCGATCCTTTAAATTTAGCTATTTTCTCCGCTATAACTTCCACCAGATATAACATTCGCCAAAGGTCACGAATCTTTCCAGTTTCCAGGAGAATCGCACAAATGTTGGACGCTCAGGTGAGGTAAGCGTTTAAGCATAGAAATTCGCATACAAGATGTAACCCATTCATACCCATTGGCGGCATAAAAAGAACAAAAATCTTTCTTCGAAATATCCTTACTTTGTATTATGTTTATACAGCGGCCGTGTCTGATTTTTACCCACACTTCCGTATTGCCTGTCTTTACGCACACCTGTATAAAAAGATGGGAAAGCATGGTCTTTACTACTAAAGACTCGCCAAAACAATAGCCCTTTTTGAAGGAGTCGCTAATTGTTTTCTGTTGTTGTTTCTGGAACTGATTGAGAAATTAAATCATTGTCAATAATAATTGAAACCTTCATTAAAATTTCGCGTCCAAAAAAACCTTATTTAATTTTTTCAAACACCCATATCCATGGGACGCAACTTTGATGTCATAAAAGGTGAGAAAACTGTTCGTTTTACGAATGGTTTCAACATATTTTGCAACGATGCTTGCGATTGTGGGCAATTGCGAGAAGAAAACTGACCCTACCTCTCAAATAGAGTGCTAGATATCTTAGTCTACTGTTTTACTGCTCCGATAATCATAAACCATCGATTTGATTAACCGATAACATTTTAAATTGAGACTTCTTCCAATCAACAAGAATTTTCCTTTCTCAAGTCCATCCATTGAGATCGGTGTAAACATATTACTCGCTCTGTGTGCTATGCTTTTCACCAAAAATTATTGATTTTTATAAGTTATTGTATTCGGTGGGCATTTCAAAAAATAGTTCCGTTTCATCAATGTCAAATACATAATTAAACAAGTTCCATAGAATATTTTGCTTTCCATTCGTGCACTTCTCATTCTCTAGTTTTTGGAAGAGTATTTATACTACCTTAAATTTATCCAACTAGCTTAAACTATACTGAAGTTGTCACACTCAGACTTATGATAAATTTTACGAAAATACTATTCGATCTACCAAAGGTACCTACTTCTGTTCGCAAATTTTGAGAAATCAAATACACTCAATAGAATACGTCGAGTCAACGAAGGAAGGATATATTTTCGAAAGCCAGTAGGCATAAAAAAATCAAGCAATTGACAAATTTGAAATAAAAACATTCTAGTTGAATAATCATAGCATTACAATCAAGTTGAGAACGTGATTTGACGAAAATCCTTGAAATTGATGTCAACTATGCATCGATTCGCATGAACCTTGGTATGTATTGTAATACCATATAACACTCTCATCAAAAGTGGCTGGTTTTGTGAACCATAGTTTTGGCACTTAGTGATGATTTATTCTCGAAAAAGATTAGTTCTTCTGGCAGTAGCGTATGCAGGATTTTGATAAAGGGGGGTTCATATTTTTGAAGTCTTGATTAGGTACGTTTGCTAGTGTTTCGGTGTAGATATGAAGATATAATTATGTAATCTTATTTAATCATACTTTTTCACCGGTCAAAGTGGAGTCCTCCAAAATTAATTCTGGCAGACTTTAGCCCGATAGCATGTCTGGTTTCATTTACGTGGCTAAACTTGTTTATCCAAGGATGGGAGGGGGTTTGAACCCGTAACTCCCCCCTCTTGAGTACGCCACTGTCCTCTGGGATGAAATTTCGCTAAAATTTCCATTGATAATACATGTGACACAGATTTACTGACAATTCTGGAGACATTTTTGATTTATGTCCTTTTTGTTTATTCTAGCCAAATATCAACTGACTTACTTCTTAAAGCTTTTTAATAGATTTAATCTTAAGGATTGCTTATACATTTAAAATTCATCCTACAGTCCTCATATCTGTTAGCATCCGCGTCCCAACTACTATATTTTAAGCGTAACTTAAAGCTGATGAATTCATCTAATTCCCGAAGGCGTTGAACAACGCAACAATGAAAAAAAACTAGGTCATCCATGACTAGATTCAGCGCTGTGCGTTGTTGCTATTTATCTACATCCTTTTCCGTTGAAATTGTGCTAAAACTGCTTATCGACGCGCCACCATATACCAAGTGAAGTTCATGTACTGTATCCCTTTTTTGCACCAGCCGTTGATTAACGATCCACTACATTCGAGTCTGGGATGAAGAAGATGACGGATCCTAGAGTGGAGCGATGCAACAATAATATGGAGGCCAACATTTGAAATAAGGGAATATCGTCGAAAGTCGTGCCGGGATAGTGAAATCAAGAACAAGGAAATCCTTAAAGATTCCACCACTAAATGGTTGTGAGATGCTTGAATGACTGGAATGTATTTGCTTTTGGGTTTCGGCAATGCATCATCTTCAGTTGTGGCAGCGATGACTTTAAGATTCATGCAAATCAATTAGTATTGATTTCGAGGGGGGTTAACAGTAGTTGATATGACTGGAATAAATGGTCTGGTTGATTAGAGATGATGTTGGTTTATCTGGGTTAGAATGAGTAGCTTGACTGGGGCCATTTTGGACGAATAGCTTTAATTACTGTACATTTGACTTCAAGAATTGACGAGTGACTTCATAATGCTCAGAGGCATGTGAAAGTCATAAAATTTTAACGTATTTTTACGCCTGCTATCTCGGGGTTCCAAATGGCGAACTTCGAGCACATCTGAATCACCCACCTCCAGCATGCATGTACGTCCTTTATCTAAACATTTTATATAACATTAAACGAAGCCATCCGGCCCATATAGCCACATCCATATCACATAACCCGGCCAGTAGGTATACATATTTCCTTTGTCACACCTTGGTCCCCAGATGTCCTTGCCTATCCCTCGGTTGACACCTTCCCTACCATTGCCAACTGACTGTCAACTCGACTCAACTCTCATCCTCCTACTTTTCCAATGTCGCATTTGATTGGAGCGTTTTCCACGACGATGCGACAAAGACAGCGAATCAAGGTGAATCGAAGTCTCTGTCGCACGCATTTGAGACCCAGCTCGATGAATATATAGATTGTCGATGTGTTGGTCGAATGATTTCGAATCAATGTGACGCATTTTAGCCAATTCCCAGTTGGCCATAAGTCGCACATGTCACCAGGCAGTGGAAAAGTGTCGTCCCACAATAATGTGAAATTGTCGTTGCTCGTTTGCTGGTGTGCATTGGGGTTGGTGATATATGGTCTGTCACACCAACACACCTTTCGTGATGAGGTCGAATTGGAGAATCAGCTCAGCGAAATGTGTCTCACAAAGTCCGATTTCACCAACACAAAGATGTCGATTTCTTTGCTGAACCAACTAAAGAGAAGTCAAGAGTTTTAAACTTGGTGCTTCCCCATCAATCCAAAATATGGTGAGGTCTGACCTGCATTACCGACTGACAGCTTCTCTCTCCTTTGATACGTACTGCTTCCATTCGGCAACCTTCGCCATGGATAGCACTCATTCTCTTTCTACCCCATGGGGGACGGGATCACGAGTACCGGATCCTATTTACTTCAGAACTGTATAGGTGACATTTTCGTTTGACATATAGACGACACCAAACACAACAATAACAACACAATCTGATGCAAAGGTGACCATAAGAACTTATTGAACGCGAATTGCGCTTGCTCTCTGGCTCGTGTGCATGTGTTGAATTGCCCACGTAGTGTGCGTTCGATTTTGGTGACGATTGTGCTGTGTTGATTCGCTGCTGCTACGGCTGCAACTATGCTGTTTCTGGTGATGCAATGGTGTTGGTGTGGTGTGCTGGTGACAAGAATGACAAGGAGTTTTCAACCTGGTCGGTAATTCGTCGACCCATTCGGTGACATGGGCAGTTGTCTCGTACTTGTCGTTTGGTGCGTTTCAAGTGTATCTTTATATTTTGTGTCTGTAGCGTTGGCGTATCTATTTATTTATTTATTTTGTTTGACGAGCGCCAGGACGACGTGAAAAAGTTTAACAATTGTAAAATTTTATAGAACTGTATCTCGGACTGGTTCTAGTGTGAAAGAACTTGATAAATTGATTAAAAAAATTTAGTGAAAATTTTTTTTGTGAATTATTTTCGTTGTGATAAATCGTATTAAATATTTTTAAAATACTTGAAAAGGAACCGAAAGACCAAAGTGTGGCTATGTAAAGTGATTTTGTGCAACAGTGACTTCAGTAAAACCATTCAGAGCTAAGTAGACGAAAACTTCAGATTGGCGCCCAGCGTGGGATAGATCAGGTACAAATTTTCGATTTTTCTATTCGTTTGCTCGAATAACATGTGTGCATGGTGTGTAACTCGGCTTGTTGAATGTTTGTACGGATCTTTTAAGTTTTGATTGAGTATTAGCGTTATTTTACGATTGAAAAATAATAATTTTTATAATTTGCTCTTACGCTACAATCATTAAAATTGATTGCGCATCGTCTATAGTAAAGCGGAATTTGTGATCCTCACATCAACACAAACTTTTAATGCTTTTATTCTCTAGACTGCTTGCTTGTTTCAACCTACAAAAAAAGAAATTAAACAGGAGCTTGTAAACAAAGCTGCTGGACCTGATTAAATTGACAGTGATATAAATTTAATGAAATACCGCCGGCAACTCGACGCAAAGTTGATTTTTTGAGTTTGTGCAATGAGCAGCAGCACGAAAAAGTAATATTTGCATTTATGATTTTTTCTGCAGAGTTTGTCAATCCTTGATTGAAAATTCATAGTTCATTAGGCACACTTTTCAACGTTTGCAAGTGGAACTTTTCGAAATATGCATATCAACTCCTGAAAATAAAACTTTAAAATTAACTATATATATCTAATAACATACATCACTGCTTGAAAATCAAAAGAAATCTAAGCGATATTCATTTGATTTTACTGGAGAAGCAAAATTCTTATCAAAACTGACGTTTTTACATGCTTTGCATTTTTAATTTTCTGAATAACTCCTTAACTTCACAAAACAATGACGTAAATTCTTCATGAATGCATGAAAGATGGTGAGTAAGTTGCGAAACGTACAAAATAAAACAATTTTCGATAAAACAACGCTTCATACATTTTAAAAACCAAGCATTGATATCTCAATAAAAATTGTTGACATGACTGGGAACAAATTTAGAGTAGGTGGCATGCTCATTAAATATGTCCCGAAATTTATTTTCACAATGAATGCCTCTCGACACAATAAACAGCTCATAAATTTGGTTATTGATGCCGAAAGATCATAGTTTATTTTAAATATGAAAAGAACGAAAGAAAAACTTCTCAGGGATTATATATTAAATTTATATTATGTCTCATTTATTCTATTTATAGATTTTCTGTGACTTATTAAATACTGGAACACATAAAACATTAAAAAACAAATTTATGTTCCTAGGATATTTTCGAAATTATTTTTTGTTTATGACTAAAATTATAATGACGATCATTTATTATAAATATCCAGCAACACGTGTTGTCCATCTAATTCTGACTGAGCAACAAAATATGACTTTCGTGCATATGTATTTTAACATGAGCATTATCCTTTCAACATTTGAGAGGACATATAAAAAAAGGTTGACAATGTTTGTTAAAACCACCCACAGTTTGAGGTTGGTTTTAGTTTTTCGAAACACTTTATTCACTTCGTTATAAAGATTTGAAAATAATATTAGCCATTTTCATTAAGTGTTTTGAAGTTCCATGTAAGAGTGAATACGGTCCAAATCTTGTTCAAAAATTATCTAAAGCATTAACTGACATTTTATTAGAAAAATTTAAAGTCCTTCCTAACATTTTGTGACAATAATGGCCATCCGATTTATTCAGCATCCATTTTTGAATTTTATAGAATTGTTTTTGACTCAACTTTAATAATAACGCTCCCAAATAAAGTAGTTGGTATGACAATCATTGGGTACCAAAAGCTTCAGACAGGTTTGCTTTTGAATAATTAAAATTTGCACTTAATCACTGAAAAGGTGCAGCGGAGCATAAATAATGATTTTTTTTTGCTGGATTTTTATTTTTACTATATTAAGTAATGCCAATAAGTAACTTTATTTCAACAAATTAAAAAAAATGTTTTTTTAACGCAAAATAAAAATCTTAACATAATTGCAGATAAAATTATATGTAAAATTCAGAAATATCGTCTGATCCTGAGTTCGATACAAATTTCGGAAGACTTAAGTCTGTGAAAATTTTCACAAGCATTGTTGAATTGGCTTGTAATTGTAATAGCTTTTCAGTAAATGAGAATGAAATTAAAATTAGCGTAAAGTGATTTACAAATAAATCATAAATACAAAATACATCGATGATTGCCGTCACTATTCTGGTTAAAAACCAATTCGTTCACTCACTCAATTGCTTTTCTTCGCTTAAGTCACTTATTTGTGTTAAAAAACAGACCAAACTCGCGTCACTGTCAGTCCGCCTACATATCCTTGGCTACCCAAGTCCATAAAATTTTGCTGCGTCGCTAAATGAAAATTGGCATAATGTAAACACTGCGGAAACTGTGATAAAGTTAGCATGAATAAATTTTTTTAAGCTCTCTATAGTAACATTTTTACAATTATGTACACCTTATTTTCGTAGAATTTTAATCCATCGAAGTTACCGAGAAACTTTATATTTTTGCCAGGGAATTTTTTAAAAATGTTGACAACAAAAAGCTTATTCGAATTTCTAGGTTCAAACTTTTTGGCAATAATGCCAAAGTTTCCGTCTGAAAATAATCGTGGTAGTAGGTATACAGAATATTTCTGTTTTTCACGCCATTTTCTCTCTGTGAAATTTGAATTCCTGATTTAATAATAAAATATCGATGCACTTCCAGTTGTAGATTATTATTACGATTTTAAGTAAACGCATTTAACTTTAATCAATTATTTTCCATTATTTTCTGCAAAGTCATTGTTAAGAGCAAGCCTATTCGGAAAGCTAGCTGTTCTTTTTTTCGTAGCTCGAAGCTATTAATCTAAATTATATCGCCTTTGATCGTCAAAAATGAAACTTCAATTATGTCTTCTATTTTAATTTTTCATTACTAAACAAAATTAATGTTTTCAAGGACATTAGTTAAATAAAAACCACCAACAATATGAAAATCATAGAGACTTTTATAATGTGAGGGCTATTTGTGGATTTCAGTTTGAACTGAATATCATTTCGACATTTGTGATAGTCACTCATTGGAAATATTGACAAATTTGAAGTGGTAAGCCTCTGCTATAACAAATGGTTTTATTTGTCTTTGAAAAACGTTGAGGAATAATGAATTTTTTTTACCAAAGTGATGCAGAAACTGTGCAAAAGTCAAAAGAACTTGCTTCAAACAAAATCCTTTTAGCGTCTGTCGTTAAAGCTATGATTGGTAAAATATAAAAAGCCGTTGTCGTTTCAATGATGCATAAACAATTTAAATAATTAATAAAAACATCAACCGATTTATTCGT
Source organism: Oxycera nigricornis (assembly GCA_963942545.1). Lineage (NCBI taxonomy): Eukaryota > Metazoa > Arthropoda > Insecta > Diptera > Stratiomyidae > Oxycera > Oxycera nigricornis. The sequence goes on from OZ012662.1 coordinate 107,185,824, forward strand.
GAAATATAAATAGAGCCGCAAACATATGGCATTTTTCTGCAGAATTGTGTTAATAGGATGAACTTTTGGGAAGTCTGCTGCAAGATCAAATTTTCTTATGTTATGTCAATTTGAAAAATGAACAATATTCAAATAATTCCTTTATCTTGATCGATGATTATCACATAAAATTCAAGTGGATCATTGAATCCTCTATTGTTTTATCCAAGAATATCTCTTATTGAGCTCTGTCAACAAGCAACCTCTCATTTCTTGGAAGGTTTGCAGCGTCGATTTCTACAACAAACAATAAGAAAATATCACGTCCACATTTTTCCTTCAGCTTTTTGCTGCTGCCACAGTTGCTATTATTGTCGCCTCAATGTACTCCTTCCTGGATTGCACGATCACTCGCGGGCACGTATCTAAAACAATAATAATAGTTTTTCCTGAAGACCAAACTACATGCATATATGTATATATGTTGGATGCCTCACCCCGAATACTATCCAACCAACATAGAAACAATCTACGCAAGTAAATCTCCACTTATGCATACTCTCGTATATTACATATCTTTTCATGTGGTGTATATCGGATTTACGAGTATATTGTACATCTTGTTGCTAGCCTGGAAGCAATTTTCGATTATTTACGGCATACAATTTATGCTGCGATATACCAATCGACAATAAAGAGACAGTGTGCCCAGCTTGTCTAGAGAACAGGAAGAAAAACTGAACGTTTTGTAGAGTTTTCAAATATTTTTATTTCTTGTCGTTTTTTTCAGACAATTGTTCAATATTTTCTGAACGAACTGTCGAAATATATGTACATATATACAACCGAATTGTAATCGATCCTGTTTCCAATAATTTTTCTTCTACTCGGCGCAGTTTTCTTTTGACGCGTGAAATAGCTCATATATGTAGTATAAGAAGCACTCGCCGTATGTATGTGCAATGTATCATAAGATGCATCACAGATTAGCGAAAAGATGTTCACATTCTACTACATTCTCATTGCAGGATAAATGGATATGCATTCCTATTAAGATACTCTTTTTCAAGACGAAAAAAAAGAAATTATAGTGGCAAGTTGATGTAGGCATACCTACTATTCGAAAGAGTATGATATTGACGCCAAGGACTAATCGTAGATCCACTTGTCGTTGTTGTACATATTCATGTGATGTAGCCAAGGATATATGATGTGACTTTGAGGAAAAATTATCCCCAATTAAATTGATCTGACGATGAGACAGTGGAGAATGTGGTGGTTTAGTTGGTTTGCGCGATGATGCACTTGGTAATAATAGCATTGTGATGGATTTTGGATAATATGGAAGCATTATAGGATTTAGATGTGCAGGTGGTAGTTGGGTCGTAAAAATATTATTTTTAGCAGATTTGGATGAATGACGGCAGTAGGTTAGGGAGATGACTCAGTGGATCCACTGAACTAATAGTAAATGAGTTCGACACTGAAAATTTATTATGAACGACAATATTTCTAAAATAAATAAACTTTTCATCAGCATCAGAAAATCTACAGCATACGCAAATCTAATTTCAAGATTGTCGGTTGATTGGAAACAATCGAAAACTTTTATATTTTATGCAAAACAGGACAATAATTTGATGCAATTTAGATTTGAACTGCCCAGAATAGCAAGTGTACTAAGAGCCATATGAAATTACTTAAAGTTTATGGCCTCTATTTAGCAATAGAGAATTTTTTTGGATCGTAGATTATTTTGTTAAATATCAATTTCGAAGCATAACACTTAATGCTTCAACATTCCAAGTAGAAATTCAAAAAATAATGTCGCCATGATAGAATCTTTTTAAATTCCTTAAAATTTATTGATTCCACTGTTCAAAAACCTTTGCCGAATTCATATTAACAGTACATTTCAAGTATGGGGCATCTTATTATAAATTATTCACCATAAAATAAAGATATAGCTTCATATGAAACTTACAAATTGAATTTCGGCAAAATTTATAGGTTAGAAAATTTTGAAACAACATTTTAAACACATTAATTTCAAATTTAAAAGTTATCGAAGAGGTTGATTTCAATTGAGCTAACATTAACCAATTTTAAACAGCGTTTCTGTGTTGAAATGCTCCCTAAATACTGAAGAATTGTGTAAAATTTCAAGAGATTTCATCCTTATTGAATTCATGTGGTAACCGAGTCTGAAATTCTAAAGATCTTGATCTAAAATCGATTTAAGGATAGAAACAAAAATTATTTGTTTGATACCGATGAAGCTTAATAGAAAGGAAAAGATATGAGGATGGGTGAAGGGTCAGGTTGGTAAATAACATAAAGTCATTGCGCTCCGTTGAAAAGCCTAGTAGCGACCATTAGCTTAGGTATCAATGTTAGCAACGTTGGTAATTGTAAATTGTAGCCACAGTTTCAGGCTTTAAAATTATTAGCATTCATTGAAAGGTTTAGACCTCGGTGCAAGTTTTGCCGTAGCAAAATTCAAGTTATGTGAAAAAATTTGTTGATTTGTGATTGTAAAAAATTGGAACACTTATGTTTATAATTCCTCATTTCCATATTTTTATTTACATTTCAAACAGAAAGTAATAATCAATTCAGCGCCCAAAAAATCAATTCAGCGCCCAGCGTGGGTCATGGTTCATACAAAATGCACAGTTTTTCGCTCAATAAAATCAAGAACCAAGGTGGATTTTGTGGAAAGTCCTTATATCTTCGAAAAGTGATCGTTTACATTCTATTTTTGAGGCTCTACTTCGCTAGAGTTGATTTTTTGTCAAATATTCATTCATTTCGATTTCATGAAAGAGTGGAAATCAATCAGTAGATCTGTGATTAATGTAAAACTCCATAAATATTATGAATTCTAGAACTCGTATTATTGCGGACCTTGCAGAAAGGTAGATTATTAGCTACAAAGAAATCTTGTAAGCGTTAAAAGTTATTGTTTTGAAGGAAATAATCTTCAGGATTCAAGAGGCAGCAATCTGAAACAGTCGAAGAATTCAATCCCATCAAGGAGCTCGGTATGAATTCCCTTGACCCGAACAACTATGTCAATCAAGTTGACAGCAACATCAATTTAAAGCTATAATATCCAATTTGCATAGCATTATCGACATTTCAAACATCAAATACATTTCATATGAACCCCACGAATCACCACAGCCCACCAAATTTTCTCCGGTATGTTTTTTTCCTTCAACAAAACCTCATCACAGCCGATCACCACTTATACACCAAATGATTGAACCGATCGATTGTCGGAGACATTTATTATTATTATTATTACTACTAGTAACTGCTTGGTAACTTTTCTTACCGACCGACCAGATTAGTTGATCATATCCACATATGAAGACGATCGCGAAAAAAAATTGCAGTTGTGTCGACGAAAATAATTTTACAAACGAAACCACTCAACAAGTTGCGCGGGCATTCCAAAAAATAGAATGACGACGACGATTTGAGTGGTCGTCTTCGTGGTCTAATATACGGGTAAGCAGGAGGTGACTCGATTTTTGAAGCTGACTGATGAGAAATAGCCTGATCATCTATCAATAAGAAGATGGTGGATCCGATGTGGAAGGTCATCAACAAAATATTATAGATACATGGAAAATCTTTCAGTAATGCTAGGTACCACAATTTTTTTTTTGGATATACAAAACCAACTCTCTACGCTTGAGCAAGCGAAAAAAAAATTGTATCTTTTTGGACAGTGGGGACCATCAGTTACACTTGCTTTCTGCTGTCTTTGATAGCGTAATTGCGCCCGCTTCATGTAGGTAGGCTAGGCATATCTATCTATCTACCATCCAAACTCATTATGGTGTTGCTCTTCATGCGTCCGCGACATGGTCTCCCCAAAAAATATGGGTGGACCGCGATATATCTAATATAAAAAGATACATTTTCAAGTATAAGAAGTGGTGGCGACCAGAAAAATCACAATGTGACCATCAACCAAAAATTTGATCAATCAATCATTTCGTCGTCGTAGTCGTCGCCGTTGAACTTTGCGTAGTATCTTTTTCTACATATCCATACCTACATATGTATGGATGTGCAAAAGGCTTTTAAATTTAATGGGAAATTAAGGTTGCTTAGTTTGATGACTATGGACGAGGAGGAGGTATCGAAGCACTCTCCTCTAAATTTTTTTTCTTCGCTAGCCGCCAGTTTTGATGATGAAGCTTTTGGTCATCTGACTTTTTGCTCCCGAAGGGACAAGACTGTTTTGTTACCAACGTATCTGAATGTCTCTCGAATATTTTCGGGCGAAATGTCTCCGCACATGGTACGATATTTTTGGTAGATAAATGTTGATGGGAATGGTGAGTGTCGTATGCGGTATTGTTTAGCTAGCTGAGAGCTATGCAATGGCTGCAAAACATGATCGTTGTCACGCAATTCTACTGCTGCGATATATCTATGAATCTACCATTCGGAAAAAAAGGTTTAACGATCAGATTGTCTGCACAGCGGTCTCTTGAAATGTTGAAATGGTCATATCCACGTAATGGGTCTCGCAATGAAATTTTTGAAAGTGTTGCTATAATGTCCATAGAGTGCTTTTAATTATTGGTTATTCTAATGACATCAGACATGATTTCTTAGATGTTAATTTCATAGAGTGAGACTTTGATTTATCTGTACGGTATGGATATAACTGTGATGATGGCCAAGATCTTTTGCAAATGTGCTGCGACTAAATGGCAAGGTTTATATTATGAAAGTATGGAAAGCGAGCATAAAGCTACCTCTTGAGTGTTTGCTTAAGATGACCCCTTTTATGGGTACATTAGTCTCATCAAAATACCGTTCATGCGAAACGCTTTGATATTGATGAAAGCATTCTTCTTGGTTTTTTTCATCGTCTTCAAAATGATTAGGTTGTGTCGAGAGCATTTTGAGTGAGTTCTGACATCTAAAACTACAATCCATCACGGAGCAGATGACCTCGTTTATGCGATCATCAACCAAATCATTCTTGTATCATCATTCATCAATGGAGGTGGCTTTCATAATTTGAATAAGCCAGCCTAGTTCCGTTGAAAAACCAACAGTAACTACTCCCTCGACATTCGAAACAGTTTGAATGACCCACCACCAGTCTTATCATATGTGCGTGCATGCATCTGAGCATCACCGCATCTCACCACGATTTCCATCACAATGGCGTTGATATACTTCTTTCTCCACCTCTTTTTGTTTCGATCACACAATCCAGTCATCATGATTGAATAGCAATTAGGAAGAACTACTTGATTCGGGCTTTTTCCTGCTTTACTACCGAAGCGAATTTCTGCTGATATCTTTGGCTTAGACAACTTGATCACCTTCGCACGCTCACCCAGGCCACACCAAGCAACAATGGTCGCAACGAAAAGTTCGTTAGCTGTGATTAAAATTATAATAAAAAGTTAGATACCACATTGATTCGCCAATGAGTGCTGCATGTTTTTTTAAACTGCATGAGCTGGTGGTGCTAAATAGAAGAAGTGAACATTCTGTGCCACCCAAAAGACAGTTATGGTCACCACAATGGAAAAGTGAGATGTTGCAGCAATCCGGCCAATGATCACTGATCTTCAGCCCAATTTGGTGGATCGGCAAGCAGATAATTGGCTGCAATATCGGTCGAGCGTCGGCAGGGTCGAATCAAAGTGTTAAATCAACGAAGAGATCAATGAAAAAACGCTGGATGAAGATCACACAATGCATGATCGCTTCAACAGCATCTCATCGATCGCCGGCCGAACAGTTCCACCATTGGTTACCAAACAACTGACATTCTATTTGCGTATTGCCGAAACAATCGAAATTCAGTAGCAGAAAACTGTTGATGGCCCGCCGCGAACTACAAGTACTTTTCTTTCACCAATCGCTTGGCATCAACGGTCATGAAAAACGTTGATGATGGTGAGATGCTGCTGCTGCTGGTGAGGATCAATGATGCATAGCCAGCATGAACAATTGCATTGCATGGATATTTAACCAAAACAATTGTTACGATATCGAAGAACGATCGTCTTTGTTATTAGCTACCAACCTTAAGTGGCCGCGATGGTTTGTTAGTAGCATTTAATGAGGTGTGAACTAGTTTTCCGATCTATCGCAATCGCATTACGGTTGATGTAGTACTAAATGATTTAGTAACATACAAATATGATTGATTGTCTTCGTTGGATTGAGCATTTCGGTTGGTTTTTGGTGATCGATCGAAATGATCTTGACGATCGCGCCAAGACATATTTCCAACCATTCATTCCACCTTGAAATGGTTGTTTGGTTGCATTTTATAGATTGAATCGAGAATGGTCTATGACTGGATAAATTAATAATATTTTTTTTATTGGCAAAAAAATATTTAATAGTAGTTTATCTTAAAGATAAAAAAACTTGACTCCTAGCGTATATGACCTGATCGTGATAGTTGTACTACTTGTGGCGAGCAGTGGTAGTGGTGCAAATGTTATTGATGTCAGCATAACCTTAGATTCCATGTTTGGATTGAAATTAATTATTGGACTTGATTTCAACATTTTTATTGCAATTTTTATTCGACATGAAACGAAACTGTTGTTGGATTTCGACGTTTGTAGTTAACATTGAAGAGAGTACGTGGACTTTTATAAGCAGGGTCATAAAAAATAAAATGCAGTGTCGTAAAAGGCGAAGTTGTTGAAAGTTTTCATCAAATTTTACTACTGGAGCACCAGCTCAACAATTTGCGAAAACTTCTAGATTTTCCCAGATATTTTCTTGGGGAGGCCACACAGACTTGAATAGATCCTCCATGTGAAGCGCATAAATGATGGTAACTAGGGAAACACTTAGAGGATGCAGGTGGTAAATCACTTAAATAGTTCTCAAGCTTGAGGACTCAGTCGTTTCATCGATACTGCAGAGATCGATGTCTGCAGGATAGCAACATTCAGACCTAAGCTTACGTCAAAATTTGCCATTTTTAATTTTAGTTTTTTTTTTGTGAATTTGGTTGTTGGATGTTGATTTTTAGTAGAAATTCTCTTGGTCATATAGTTGTTTTCTGATGCCAAATCAATTATGCATAACATCAAAAAAGTCTTAACAATCTCACACTTCGTATTTTGTCCACTTTTTTGATTGAAAAACTACCTTATCAATAAAAATGCCGGCGATTATTTTATTTAAAGCAATCAAACTGCAATGGTATCACATTCATTTGAAGACAACAACCTGAATTTATTCCTTCCACACCTTTTATTGTTATACTAGCTCACAATATGATGTGTCCCGTTTGGAACCATTATTTTCCATAAAAAAAAGATATTCACATCTTAAAGATTTTTGTGATGTTTTCCGATCGTAATAAAGATCTTATAACACTTTACAATCTTAGTATGATTGGATGTTGTCACGACGGTTTATAGATTGAAATTCATGTCATATAAATTCAGATCTTAGGGTTAGTTTTAATGATGTGAAGCCATCTATCAGTAGTAGTAGTAGTAGTAGTAGTGAGTGAAAATAAATTTTGTAACAAAGACAAATTCACAACAGACAGGATATATTAATCCTGTTGCATAGAGAATTCTGAATGAATTAAAACTGTCACCCTTAACTTTGGAATGGAAGAAGTTTTTATTCAAGCTTTTTACAGTAAAATAAAATTAATGGAAAAAATTTAAAAGTAATTTTAGATAAAATATCAAGAAGTGAATCAAAACTAAATATTTAAGAAATAAATTCATTTACTGTTGTCAATCCCATGTGATCGTAAGGATCATTGAAATATATGTGTCCTAGCCCTTCTAGCTGCTTCCCAACAGGAGTCTGAATCAAATCCAGATCAAGTGATCATTCAAAATACAGGTTGAATCACTGCAAGGTTAACATGACAAGATTCATGATGAGAGTATGTAGTTCCGACTGGGTGTGAAAAACAACATTTTATCTTCAATTCCAACATTAATCTGTTGCATTACCCGAGCTGAGCACATACTAACAACTCACCACAATTTATTGATCCTCAATAAGTGCTACTTAGATTGGCTAGATCAAGTCTTGATGCATTCCGAGTGATCGTGTACACGCAATCAAAACACGAAACTGTCTTTTTGCATTTTGTCCAAGTTGAATTTTACAGCTCTATGATCATGGCAAGATCACCTCTCGGCCATGCTTCACATATGCAGCAAGAACTCGTACATATATCCGTAGGCATATGCTGCATACATTTTGATACTGATCACACACTCACGATCACTTTGGGCCAACTAGGTGATTTAAGGTGTGAAAATTTTGTAGCAAGTGTTATTTTTTTTTATGTTGGGCTTGGTGAAAATAAAAACCAGGAGAGCCAGGCATTAATAAAAATCACAGGTTGTCTGATTGATCGTTTGATCGTACCGCGCGACATAATCAATGTGACGCTGCAGATTGAAAGAGGATTCTAAATGAAGACTTGTCAAAAGCAGGGACAATAAAAAGTAGCGTCAGTTGATAATTGGCTTGGAAATTCCAAGAAAATTGATTGTCTGCAGACGCGGTGCCTGATAATGGACGAGTAGTAAACGAATTAGGATCGCGTGAAGAGGGAAAGTCTAGTTGTAACCTGATTGGAGCAGACGTTGTATTTCGTGATCTAGTTTTTGAAAAATAGTGTAAGTTGCAAGACAGTTGTATAAGTGAAACTACTTAAATTGAACTGTTCCGGAATAGACCATCCATAGAAGGGCACGTCCAAACAAACAAAAATGCCCTCTGCTTTATGTCTATACGAAATTTTTCATCTTAAAAGACCTTCAATCTGCGCCAATTTTCAGAGAAAGAGACTTAATCATAATTGAAAAGTAAAGCCTTGAAAATAGAAACAGAATACACGATCAACATTTCCCAAAATTTTAATTTAATAAACTATTTAAAGATAATTGTCGATCCTATTATTTATTTATGGATCACAAAAAATTTCGGTCCCATTTACCATGAAAAATGTCAAATAAACCGCGAAAAACTACTAACCAAAATGGTTTTCTTATACAGCGATAACGTAATCCCTACAATTTATTCTCATAAATTTCCAAATCCATTCATCAGCTCCAAGATCATGGACCCATCCTTCTTCCTATCAGCCCCATAAAAACTTGGCGCTCTTTAAAAAAACATCCTCATCCAACTTGTCTCCAAATCATTTCAACCATCTTTTTGATCATTGCCGCTTGTCACCAAAAAAATCAATCGTTTTCCATCTCCACCAAAAAGTACGAAAGGAAAAAATGTCAACCAGTTGAGAGTGAAAAAAGAAGAAGAAATCATGGTGAGCATCTTTTTAATTATTCAAAATCCGAAATTCCAGTAGCAGTATGTAATCAGCTCATGAGTTCTTTATTTGTTTTTTGACTGGTTCAACATAAAAAACTAATCGCATATTCCGAAAAGTGTATCTTATTTTCGCTTGAAAAATAGTTGCAGGGTTTACTACGCGGATGAAGAAAAAAATTGGGTGACTACAAGCGGAAAAGACAATCGTAGTCAACGAAACTTTTTTGTGTTCGTCCGAAAATGCGAGATACAAATGAAAATAAAGATACATTTATGTCTCCCATCAACTGATTAAGTTTTTTTCCCCGTCGTGGCTTCACCAGATGGTTTAAAGGTGCTTTGATGTCCATTAGAAGCTAAATGGGTCCACAAAAATCATGTTTTTCAGATTTCTGGCCCCGACAGTGAGAGCAAGAATTCACTCGACTTCGCGTCATTATAATATCCATGGGAATTGTAATAATTAAAGGTCATATAGTTTAAACAATTTGATGATGGATTCGTCTACTAAACCAAATCGGTCATTTGACCGAAACGTTTCGAGAGTGTGTTGACGACGTGACGATGTGGTTGGACTTTTGTTTAAAAAATGGGAGACAATCAAATGTGGGCATATAAAATGTTGAGTTTGATCTCATAGTGATGAGGTTTTTCGTTTATTTTTACTGCTTCCCATATGTTGGTACGTTTTTGTTGACAAATAAAACAGGTTAAATTGAAATTAAACTATTTTAACGATGAGAGAGTTGACGTGCTTATCAGCGTGTTTTTTATGGTGACGAGGTGGTTAGAGCAAAGGGAAATGGGATGAAGGAAGTATTGAGGCTATTGTAGTATTTCAATTGAAAAACTTTCAACAATTTCATGTTGAGCTCAACAATTAAGCAAAGTCTTTTAACGGTACACTTAATTGTTGACTCTGAACAAAGCAAATGCAATTTTTGATGCTTCGATAAGAATAGGGGTTGAAAAAATGGTCCCGATTGTTGAGTCTATGACTATCACGCTTTAATGTGCGGTGACATTTTGAATCAAATTCTGTAGATAATATACAATTTAACAGGTTAATACTCTTATTTCATTGAATGAATCCAACTACTTCTTCCGTCCAACAATACCCCAAACCCCAAACCAACAACTCCTATCTCATTTCTGACTCAAAAAAAGTCCCACGTTTTGATAATTGTCCATCAATTTATCTATCTAATTGAAATCAAAATACCAGTGCCGTATTGGATCTCGTCATTTGATGCGGCTTGGTGAATTTCAAATGCCTATGAATGGACACATCTTAAATATTTCCCAGGCACATTACTGTATCTCACCGTCGTCGTCATCGTCGTCGACATCGTCTTCTACGTAATTCGCTCATAAAATAGATTTTAATTGCCTGGCTATTTAGCTTAGGACTAGAGTCAGCTATTCGATAGAGTCGCCCCGTATACGCTGCAACAACTCTAAGAAATCTGATGAATTTTAGATAGTTTGTATAGTCACATCATCATTAGCATCCTCATCATCTTCGTCAATGGTAGGTGATGGCAACAACAAAACCATCAAGTCAGGCATCATCTTACAATGTTGGCTTGGAGATAGTAATTAAATTGTGGTCACCCAAAAATTAAATGTGTTGTGTGTGAATACTGTGCTCACTGAAATTAATTGAAGTATCAAACGTAGATTTATGATTTTTCTCAACTGAATTGAGTTACTTTGACTAGAGTGTAGACATAACGTTTTTCTTGAATGTGATTTGTCTGAGATTTGTAAATTGTAGGAGAAGGTGAAATTTTTAGGACCGATAAGTACCGAAGAATAATACAGCCGTATGACGGTAGGCTGGTTTCCCTACTTAAAAAGATGAAGAAATAAAATCCAAAAATATATACACTGCAAAACCAGCATTATCTTGTGAGTCCTGTTTTAAGCTTTGCGTAGTTTTCAGTTCTTTGGAAATTTTTCACTTTGTTCTGCTCATGAATGCAGTCTAGTTTTGGTACAAGTCTTTCAGATCTGTTCGGGTTTTGGACGTTGAGGTTTCCCTCGGTTGAGGTTTTGGCCCACTCCAGTTTTAAGCCTTGAATAAGTTTTAGCCCTTTACAATTTAGGAATATCGCCCAGTTTTCGATGCTGTCTGGATTTGGATTCGGTACACTTTGTGGTCCTGCCTAGTTTGTGCCTGTTTGGCTCTGTTCAGCATTTGCTTTGCTCAGTTGGTGGGTCCTGTACAATTAATATTTCTCCGAATTTTATGAACCAGTCTAAATTTTAGTCCTTGCCAAATTTTCGAGCTCTTATCATGCCCAGTTGGTTTTAATGCCCATTTTCTGTTTCTGTACAGCAAGCATAGCACAGCAGCTTCTTCAACTAGAACTTTTGCAAAACCGTAGCCAACACAACTCTGATCTACTCCAGCATTAACCTTGGTATGTTCGACAAAAACAATCCGAATAAAAGAAGAAAACGAAAAAAAACCACTCGTATGCACATCATTTAAAAGACAATTCACATGAGCAAAAGATAGATAGATTGACGACCGATAATAGTCATTTAATGAGTTTTTACCAGTTCTTATCATCTTCTTGGACACTGTCGGTTTTTCAGTATGTTTGTTTGACAACTGTGGGAGGCAGGCAACCTGGACTGTCCTCTATGGTTTAATAGTTACTGTTGCCACTTTTCTTTTGCATACATTCTCTCAGGTGAAGTGTACCTGTTGTATTCGGAACTTGTTTCATCCGAGCTGTACACATGGTCAAATCCACATGTGAAGATCGAAAAAAGAACAGGGCATCTATGCCAAGTTGTTGTAGGTGACATATCGTTTCTCGTTTATGTTTTTTTCTGTTGCTTCTTCTTTTGCTTCTCAGTTAGTTTGTAGTATGGTTTGATTCTGACTGAGACTGTGAGAATTTTGGGTGGCCGTAAATTGAAAGATTAATGGTAATTCGAGGAAGATAATGGGTGATGAAGATGATGCTGATGATGATGATGACGATCATTTAAGATATGCATCTGAGTTTTTCTCGGCTGTGTCTCCAGAACGTACTATGGGAAAATTGAAGTACACTAGTGTGACTTGGATAGGTTTCGAATTGAGATTGTTGAAATTATGGATCGAATTGCTTGAAACTATAGATGGGATTTTGATTCTTCTAATAAGAAGTTCTTATTAAGAGACGACAGTAGTTGAAACCTAGATTTGAGCTGACGAAAATGAGTTTTTGATTTGTTGGTCTCAATAAACTTGGCACAAACTTCCACGTCGTCAAAATCGTCAAAATAAGATAATCAAAGACAATCTCTCATCAATATAACTAACATCCAGCCCAAACTGAAACCTTGCGATTTAAGTCATATGTGAAATCAAAAAGGTCTAATTTTAAATACGCTTACGATTATTCTTCATCGAATTCACAATTCAATAAATCGAACAATCACTTGATATCACCGATAGCAACTGTTTGTGAAATATCTCAGTTGTAAAATAACAACAACAAAAACGACAAATTTTCTACGCAAGGAGAGCGTGAAAAAATCAATCTACATTTCAAATTACTTAGATTAGATTTTATAGATGCAAAGGCATTCAATTTTACTACCGAAAAACCGCAAGATGCATTCGATTAAAAGTGTCCTACAAAAGTAGTAAAAATTTTACTATTTTTTCCTAGATTTTTATGGATGTAATAAACACTTTCTTTTGTCAATAGGGAACAAATCGACGAAAAGATAAAATAGTAACTGGAACTGCTATTTATTCGTTTTATCGAGTTTACATACAAAAGATATATGTGATTGTAAATAAATAAAACAGCTTTTGTTCGATTATGAATGCCATTTAAAAATGACTTTCTGGTGATTGAGTTTATTAGACGTATTATCATTGTGCTATGAAATATTAGAATTGTTAGAAAGTTGAGAAGATGTTCAGTTGTTGGATTAGTGAACTATCTTTTTTTTCTTAATTTTTCTTTATGCAAAAATGTCACTGGAACTTCCTTTGCTTTTATGTATTTTAGATTTAATCGCACAAACAAACTCATTTCCCAATCATCATGCTTATTTCCAGGTTTATAGAAAATTGATTCCCTTTGAATCAGAATGCGCTGCACACCTCCAATTTAACATTATTCTTGGTACCTTCTTTAACCTTCCGTCGGACGTTGTAAAATAAAATTTTTAGCAAGTCGTCCATACATCACTTTTACGTTGGGTCAATAATTGAAAAGTTACAAGCCAAAAACCACACACAAAACGGGGGGAACATCTTTCGGGCGCCACAACTTTTTTAATTTCACGTTTAACGCGAAACACGTTGGAATACTTTTCTAAGGCAATTTTGTCACAAATCGTTTGCGGTATTGATTGTTGCAATCACTGCACATTAACGGTAGTTATTCCATCCCAAAGGGGAGAAAGTCGCGTGGAAAATGCGTTCTTAAGCCAAATAATCGGCTTTTGATGGCAAACCCTCCGTTGCGAAACTCGCGAAGCATTTTGGTAGGAAAGCAAATTTTTGGTGCAATGTGTAGTATGTCTTACTGTCAGCTTAAATTCAAGTTTCTGGGGTCGCAGTCCCAATACTCTGGGCTCCATCTTAAAAACAAACAAAAAGTGGGGCACCCTCATATCTTCGAAACCTTGGCTCCCACAAAAAAGTTTAATATGGCAAGCTTGTGTAGAAGTTAATTTGCAGCAAGTCGTAGATACATGTTTGCAAGCATGTTTGTAAAGTTTGCCATACAGAACTTTTTTGTTGGAGCCACGGTTTCGAAGATATGGTGGTGGCCACCTTTCTATTGTTTCCGGAGGATTGGAGCTGCGATCCCAGGAAATTGGACTCAAGGTGACTATACCATTGCCCACGCATTGCAATAAAAATTTTCCTGTCTACCCAAAATGCTCGGTTTACATTAAAATTTAGACCCTTTGACTGTATTATTCTTTTAATACTTACAAAAATTCTCAAAAATTTGCAATGAAGACACTTTGATAAGCATCGAAAAATGCAGTCTGTCCATTACATTTCGCCTGAATGTGTTCGCCTAGCACCTTCACCCGAGGACAGATTAAGGTCCAAAATCAGCATTCTCAAAACCGTTTACTCTGCACGTAAATAATGTCTTATGTCTGTGTCTCCTCCCATCTTTTCTTGACTATATTTGTGGTCAATTGTCTGCAATTCGATCCCTCAAAATGCACTTTATAGTCGTTTTATCTCACCTAGGTCAAAATGTTCCTAGAAGAAACACCATAACTTTTTACAAACGCATGTTTATCGAAATATTTGCCAGACGTAATTGTCTGAGACTTTTCATCGAAATTTTTCTGCAATTTAATTCTATAAAAACATTAAATGAAATATTCTTTTCCATAAAAAAATACCAGCCTCCAAGCGAGCACATTTTTGTTGTTTTTTTGGATAATTTTCCTCCAAAAATGTTCTATTGCAATAAGTTTCTTGAAAAATTTCTATACGTAGAAGTTTCTGCCAAAAAATTTCCGCTTCCTGAAAATATGTATTCCTTGAATGATTTCATAATTCCATACAGAAAATTTTCTGAATACTAATTATTGATTTTAAAAGTAATTTCTTGAAACATTTTTATACGTTGACCAGAAAATGTTACAATCTTTTAGCTCATTTTTAAGTAGTTAATAATATTTGAAAAAATCATTTTCGATCCAAATATTTTTATTAAATGCTTTCATGTAAGCCTGAATCAAAATGATGTGACTAAAATTAATTTTTTAATTGTTTTCTCACTATGAATCACGGTGAATCCTTTTTTGCAAATCATGAATATTCGTTGAGTTGAACACAAAGTAGATCATAGCGTCATAAATTGCACGTATCTTATTTTGGCAATCTTTTTACATATGTAGGTGCATTAGACTTAGACAAAAAATTTGGCTGCACTATGTGCTTTAATTGTTTTCATTGTAATTAAAATTGCTGTGATCAACACATTCTCACATAAATTAAATCCTAAACATTTGTAAATTCTCAAATGAATCATTCATAACATCTAAATTAAAAATCATATCCGACAATCGATTCGAATAACTTAACAGCCAATAAAAACTGAATACATTCAAAACCAAATTCTCCTCATCCATGTATTACCATTCATCTTGTCCAGGTGACTAAGAAGTCAACATCTCACCAACGCATGGAGACATCAAACAATTAAATCAAATAAAAATTCAATCTCATCTGAATGCAAATCAAATCAAATAAATGTCACAAATGATACTCTTCAAGCCTTACAATAAATTTAATACGAAAACTCTTCGATTTATGCCTACCAAATCCAATTAAACTATTAATCATGCATGGATCAAAGATTTAATAATAACAATACTAACAACAAAACCTTCGTGCGCCTTCTCAAGATCCATGGGAAGAAAAGTATCTGTTAAAGGTGCGCATGTCGTCGTTGTCATTGTTGGGCGGCACATCTAAAAGAAATGGCGGTAAATGATCCTCAAAAGCGAACCAGGAGAAGGTCGACATAAAATGTAGTAAAACAAGACCAGATTTCAAATGTTGTAAAAAAATGAGCCCCCAACGCGACCATCAAATAGAATTCTGTCCCCGTTTAACATTCCATCTATCTTTTCTCGGCGCGACATCGATTCGTCATTGGAAGAGCTAACCAGTAAACGACTACTAATTGGTAATCGTGGTAGATAGCTATCACATATCTCACCGATTTGCATCTCATTAACGTTCGAGATACGAAACAACAGCATCATGTGAGCCATTGCCGTTGGTCGCGATCGGCAACAATGTCGCCAGTGTTATGGGTTAATAATGTCGACAAGATACAATGGAAATGATGTATAGATACATCTCGTAGCGGTTACGGTTTCAACGTACGTTAGTTATACTATAGGTGTTATTCTGATCAATAGCAGCATTGGGTTTAGTGTGGATCGTGATTCAGAGGTCGATCGGGAGACACTTAATTTACATATGAAATTCTAGTGTGAGTTATAGTGTCAAGTGCATGAATAATTTTATTTTTGTATCTATCGGTCACAGTTGTATAGGGTTTTCTCGTAAAAATTTTACTTTGTTTCGGAATTTAATTTAAATACTAGGAACTATGCTTCTACTTATTAAGTAAGTCTAAAAACCAAATGAAAATCATCTATTCTCAACAAAAAGCCAAAGTACGGTCGTCCAAAAAGTGTAAACTAGTCAGGAAACTTAGTTATTTCGAGCTTGCTTTGATTTGCTGGATACTTTAGGGATGTGTTGATCCATATTTTAATTTTACAAAATTAATCTCAATCCATGTAATAATATCTTTATTTTTAAGATTTTGGATTCACAACTAAATTACCGATGGATTTTTCATTTTCCTTTTTCAATATTTTAACTTCAAATCGCCAATCCGTTTGTAACAAATTCCATAACAAGATCGCCCTAAAAATATGTTTCAACAAAACAATGCATGTCCTTACACTCCATTATCCTCTATTCAATTCTAAATTAATTCCGGAAAATATTGTAGAAAATATCAACAATACACCACGATTATTTCAACATACAATGCCGAAATGTCCTTAATCATGCAATAAAATCATTAATCAACTACTTCCTTATTCCCTCTCTTGTATTATCCTTCCCCATGAAACGAAATCATAGAACTACACCACAAAAAAAATTTAAGGATTCGATTTCGAACTAATATTGATGGTGTATTCAACTGGAACGGAACGACAAATCCTCGAAGACACACATATATTAAACATTTTGATATGTTTGTGACGGATGTGTGGCGACTTGATGGATAAACGGAATCAAACTCCTAAAAGAGACCCAACAGCATAAGGGATGACAATCATGTTTTGTTGGAAGTTTAGTGAAATATATCCTTTTTATTTATGCTTTTTTTCGAGACAAATTTTCTTTTGATTCTATATTTTTTTCTTACTGTGTGATGAGTATGAAAAAATGGTAATGTCGACATATGTTGCCTTAAATATCCTGTTTTGTGACATGTCATAAGATGTGGGGGAGGGAATATGACTTCTGCTTTTTTTTGCAAAATCATGTCGTGAATTTCTTTTTGCAATCGCCATTGTTAGTTGAATGTTGGTCCTTTCAAATATGACTGTTGAATTGTGGTGTTAGCAATTTTTGCTGTTTTGTATGTTCACATTCTATCAAACAGGATTGCTTTGAGGATTCGTTGAAAACGTTCAATTCAAACTCACAAACATCTCCAACAAGAAACAGCACATCCTTAAATAATTCCATCACATTCACCACATCATGCAATATCTCTACATTTTCTCAAACCACTAACTATGTGTCGGGCTGATAAAGATGTCTGGCAACATGCTCAAGGACTCGACAGTTAGGAAATGAACGGGGATTGTATTGAGAATGAACGAGCAATCAAATAACCCGACCAAACCAAGTCATAGTGTCTAATTACTTTCTCTAACGTCTCTGATGCAAACAATGTATTGTTCATCGTTGTTGTTGTTGTTGTTGTTATTGCTGCTGCCGCTAGCCAATGCTTCGAAGCTGCTGCATTCCTCTGCAGCACATATATATATTGGTTCGGTGTCTACTATATCCTTCACTTGACAGAGCCAGAACATTTTACAAGAGGATAATGAGAAAGTTGCTTGGAACAAAGTCATTTGGTTGTCTCAGTCTTTCTATCAAAGTAGATTTCATTAATGCTCAAACTAGCCAAACCCACATCCATTCGTTCTTGACTGATATTGGAAATTTCGAGATGGGAAAAGGATACTGGGGGGCGGCAAAGTGGTTGAATGGGAATCCTAACTGTCCGGGGTGAATTTTGTTGTGAACGCGAGTAAAACCACATCTTGACCGTTTGAACTTAAGATTGGATTTGATCAGTGCTGTGAAATATCCTTTGAGTGGTCTAGGATGTTCGATACTACTCGTCTTTGTTGTAACTAGGAGCGAACAATGCGTATGGCGCTCGTATATGAATGTGGTTGGTAAAATGAAGAATTGAATGAGTGAATGTGTATGCAAACTACTGTAACTGATATACGATTTTCTGAAAAGCATCTGGAGTATAATTCGCGATTTTCTTCCTTCCCAGATACAACACATATATAACAACATGCTTCCGGATAACTTCACGCCAAGCAGTCCAACAAGCAGCACGACCAGCAGTACCAGCACTAGCGGAACCAGCCCCAACTACCACTCGAACAGCCTTAAAAGCATGGAACACATAATGTCACGCCTTCAATCCTTGGACGGTCCTCCACTATCCATGTCGCCGCCGTTCTCTAGCAAACCGTATCATCAGCAGCAGCAGCAACAACAGTCTCACCTACCACCTCATCAACCTGTGCACCCTCATCCGCAACAACACGCGGCAATCGCCAAGCCCAAACGTTGGGGCTCACCACCCGTCAATCTTGCATGTCAATTCATCAACCCCATGACCGGCAAGAAGCGTGTCCAATGCAGCCTTTGCTTGAAAACGTTCTGCGACAAGGGTGCACTGAAAATCCACTTTTCCGCGGTGCACCTTCGCGAAATGCACAAATGCACGGTGGAGGGATGCAACATGGTGTTCAGCTCGAGGCGTTCGCGTAATCGGCACAGTGCCAATCCGAATCCGAAACTCCACTCGCCCCATATCCGGCGGAAAATTTCACCCCACGACGGGCGAACGGCTCAGCCCTACCCCATGTTGTTTCAATCACCTGCTGGTCTAATGCCTACAAATCCGGTTGCCGGCGCTGGGGTGTATCCTTTCGATAGATTCCCACCTATGATTCCGCCACCTGGCTATCCGGCATCGATATTCGACTTAGGTGGAGCAATTGGACAGTGTCCTTCGTTGCCGGACATATTGGCTAGCGGTGCCGTTGATATGGACAGATTCGAGGATAATGGAAGCATAAGCGATGACATGAAATCGAACAGCGATTTCGACGAGGATATTCTCGATGAGGACGACGACGACGAGCCGGAGGACTCTAACGAACCGTTGGACTTTAGTATGAAAAATAGGATTGATGAACGTTTAGGCTTGACGAAAGCAGAATCAACATCACCGAAAAAAATCAAGGATAACAAGCGTCGACCAGTGAATTTTTCAGTAGCTCATCTGCTTCAGGAATCAACTCCTGGCCGTCACTATGCTAAAAATGAACTGCTTGACTTGTCAACCAAATCCGATAGCGAATCAGTTTCGCCACCTTACACCTCAAAACACGCTTCAACGCAACAAGACCAACAATCGCCGCTACCTGTATTACCTCTACCAACAAGCAAAGGACCAATGTGGGATATCCTTTCGGAAGTTTATCGCTCCATGCTACTTAACAATAGCCTTAAAGCTCAGTACAGTGAACTACAAACAAATCCAATTTCTGTTTAACTCATAAGCACTATGTAGATAATAATTCAAGGATAACGATCAGTATCAATAACTATGTCTCGCGAGGTGAAACGAGAGAAAAACGGATTCTTCTCAAAATGGTTAGGCAATAAGTGCAATACGAGGTATAAATATATATGTTTATTTTAAATTAGCATGTAAACAATCGTCCTAATGTCTTCTCTTTGCATAATTATAGTTTTTATGGAAATATACAACAACGAACTCGAATTTGTTTATTTTTTGCTATATATTATTCAGGAACTATTTTTTAAGATTCCAAAATTCATGCAATGTCCTTTCTCGTTGAATTTTCTTGTTTATTTTTTAATTTGATTCCTATGCAATAATTTTAAGATAATATTGTGAGCTAAACAATTTGTGTAGGAAAGAAAGTCTGAAGAAATAAATGAAAATGTAATATTAATAAGACGTGTCCTTTTTGTTCATCATAGAGCTTCTCATTTTTGTTCATTTTCAGCAGTGGCGGCTCGTGAAAGTTAAGTATGGTGGAGCTACTGGTACGAATTTTTCTATCGCCAATATAAGTTCTTATGTGAGTTTCCACTCCACCCAATCGATCGATTTCCTCAAAAGTAGATTCGCTGGCAATCAAAGATATATCTTCTATCTTCTTCTCCTATCTAAATCTTGTTAATTATTTATTTAATCAAAATCATAAAAACCATAACCTGACGAACTCTTTTCTGAAACAAACTTTAAGCACTACAAAACTTTAAAAAATACCAAACACTACGACGGCACATTAAGTACTAATACCATGCACTACACTGATGAGACTACTTTTGCATTAACAGTCATCACCTTCACCCCCTTCGACCCGTCGTAAAAAAATGTTGCTCATGCCTACTCAAAAGTATTATCCAGACCATGCCAAGACTAAACGTTGCCGAAGCACTGAACGGGCTGCATATGATTAGCCCGTCCACGATGTATACATATGTATTTCAAACACGCACACTTCCGCCGCTTCAGCATAGAATTCACGCAGCCATTCAAATCGAAATACTCTTTTTCGGGGCAAAATCAATGTAGCCCTTTCCTCGTAATAAAGGTGGAAAATTGTCAAAGAGAAAATAAGTTTGAATTTTACTCTCAGCTTTTACTCGGTGCAGGCACAACGAAGCGAGTCGAAGATAAAAACAAATTGTTCTACAGTGCATGGCAAGATGACTATGTGAAAGTAAACTACAGCATGGGCGAAATTATGAAAACTATACTGAAATCTATAATGATATTTGAATACATTTGCACTAATATAGGCTCATCAATAAGTGGTGGGGCTGAGCCCCACTAGCCTCAAAGGTAGAGCCGCTACTGATTTTCAGACAGTTCGACTTAGTGTATAGTACAGCAATTTTTATAGTGTGTTGTGCAATAGTTCGCAAGATCCTTTTGCGTTTTGTTGATGTAATATTTTCCTACGCATACTTTAGCATGATTCAAGTTAAAGCAGATTTATTTCTGCTAAACAGATTGGGTCGAAAGAAGCAAACAAACATTTTTTTCTCGAGAGTTTATTGCAAAAAAATAAGAACAATTTGTCAGTTTTATGTGCATCATTCTCTGACCAATAAGAATTTAAAGTTCCAACCGGTAATTTCAAATATTATTTTTAACAAACCCTAATTCTTTTCATCAGTTTTTTCCCGTAATTTAGATGTTCATCATTCTATAAACATTTGGATTTACTAGACAACGTGTAGTTGCTTTGCTCTTCTTTGAAAGCAAATTTTCCAATGATTTGTTGCCCGATTGTCAATTTTAGATCACTTGAAAAACTGGAAAGTCCTTTTTGTATGTTATCCAAAAAAATTCAAAGACATAAGCGAATTCGAGTCATCAAAAAGAGTCAAATAA
This sequence comes from Oxycera nigricornis, assembly GCA_963942545.1. NCBI lineage: Eukaryota > Metazoa > Arthropoda > Insecta > Diptera > Stratiomyidae > Oxycera > Oxycera nigricornis. The sequence continues at coordinate 107,207,411 of OZ012662.1, forward strand.
AATGTGTTTTAAAGTATTTTCGGTCACAGCAAAGTCACTGCATCAGGATCTTTCATAACAATCGAAAAGAGTTTGAACTAAACTCCATTTTGATTTTATCCTTGGACCTACATTTATTCGCAAATAAGTTCACGAAGTCACGAAGAACGCTCTTTATTTTTATTTTATGAAATTCAAAATTTCCTTAGCAGTACAGTGATGCCTGGCGAGTACAGATAATGTCCTCGTAAGAGGCAAAATCTCCTTGGAAAGTATAACGGAATCCAAATAAGACATTTTTTCCTGAAATAAATTTCTTATTCATAACTTTCACATGTCACTCTTCATTTTCCACATGTTTAGCGGCCCCAGAAAAAATCGCAGAAAGCAGAACTGAAATTCTCAACCCCAACTATGTTTGAGAAATACTATGTAGAAGGATGAACTGTATTATCTGCTGCATATCTTTAACAAAAAAAATATTCACTTGAAATATCTAGCACTTGTAACGGCACTTCAACCTTTCCGAAACACATGTCCTTATCAACAATATTATAACTTTCACCCGTTCGCATGTCCTGCCTGACATATTTTATCCTGAATTTTGTATATTTTTTATTGTTGAATATTTTAATGTCAAATTTTGTTCTGTTTCACTCTCGACAATTTATTGTGCCGAAAAATGAATGTTCAATTATTTAAAATACAGTGGCGTGCTATCGGGGTGTGGGTAGGTGGTTGGTTGTATAGAAAGGATACGCACAAGTGATAAGCGTTGTCGAAATTTGAAAAATGATGTGAAACTCTTTTAAATGTGGGAATTGTGACGACTTTTGGGAAATATTGTACACGGGATCAATTGATAAAAATACAATATGCATTCATTTTTTTGTAATTTATAATGCTTATTGATGTGTGCAGGATGTGATGCGACAGTCGATGATGAATGAGAGGTATCACTTGTGTTAAACCACAAACAAAAGATATTCCAAGCTTCAGAGATAATCTGGCATGAGACCATGCAAATATTGTTTTAGGTCCCATAATACTTTTAATATAAAATGAAAAATTTTAATTCGAGGGAAACGACAACGATAAAAATATTTGTTTAATTTTTTTTAAAAAAACCAGAATCGATTCGATTTTCGAAAAAAAGGATGCTTGAAAAATTGAAATCAATGTTAGAAATTTTCACTGAAAAATGAAAAAAAAAAACAATTAGACGGTACAAAAGAAATAGTTTGGCCCAAAAATATTCGTATACAAATTTTAAAGAGGGAGGAAAAATACCTGGAAATTCTCTAACCAAACTTTTTTTTTGTGTGATCCGCACAAAACTATTATTGAAACTAGAAAATGTTTTCATTTTTTTCAAGAAGTTTTGTATAGCCAGAGTAGTTTTTAGTGCAACCCTTCCATCAACCACGACTGTTCATCCCTCTCCTCCCATCAGGACACCAAAATAACCTCAGGGATATCATTTGGCCTTGTTACCGCGTGAATATTTCAATTTAAAATTCTACACAATCGTCCCCCACCGGGTCCTTGACAGTGAAACGATAGACTGGCAGCTACGGAAACCTCCAACCCCGACAAGGACTAGGAAACATACATAAATATGTATGTGAACTAGCTAGGCTGGCTGCCTCTCTACAACAGCTTTTGCTTCTGCCTCTGGTCGTCCTGACGAAAGTGAACACTTTTGAAACGTTTGAATGGCATGAAAAATTGGATTAGGACGATGATACTCTTTTGAGGGCTTTGCGGTTTGTCATGAACCTGTCTATCAGAGTCAGAGTCAAAATGGTTTGGAAAGGATACAGTGTGTCAGTGTGTATGTGTGTGTGTCTTCTGAGTGTGAACAAACGAACAAATGGATAGATGGATGGATGAATGCGAATAATATGAATGATGATAACACAACCGAATCGATGTGAAAAATATTTTACATAATTTTACAAAAGGAATCAACTTGATTCAATTCGAGATGTTAATCATGGATGTCCGCACATTTTTCAAATATTGTGCGTTCGGGGATTAAATGGAATGGGTTTTTTGATGTTTCTGAAAAGAAGGAGGCAATGAATATTTGAGTTCATAAAATATACACTGAATTTACTGATGAAGGACAATAATCTGTTGATGGTTGCACTTAAAAATCGTGTCCTAAAATGAAGACAATTTTCACTCGAAATATATGCAACAACAATCATAAAACTTTAAGATGAAAAAATTGGAAACCTACTCGCACAGCTACACATTTCCATTAAATCAAACTGGAAAACAATAAAATTCAAATGACAGGAAATCTGTTAGGCAGTGGAAAGCAATTAAAAAATTATTTTCAAACATTCATCGACATACGAAATGTGCTCACACTAAAGGTAAAAATAAATTTTATGACAATAGAAAATAAACACAAAACGACATCAAACAAAAGTAGAAATGTGTGAAATTGGAAATGTGCAATGAAAACATGTATTGTGTAATGATCGCCAGCGAAAATAGCTCAGTAAGATTTGTGCTGTAGTTCATCTTCAATGAAAGGTATTTGAGTTGGATGATAGATTCGATGGAACAATTTTGATGTTTAAAATTTTAATAAAATCGCATCACGAATGAAATTTTGAAGTCAACCAATTTAACTAGGATTCACTAAATGCTGAACGCAGCGTGAAGTGGACCATAATATAGTCAACATTCAAAAATGATTTTATTTATTTTATTTAAATGATGGTTAAAAACTTAACGCACACTCAGTTTTCTAGCCAATTCAGTGACTAACTCACCGCCAATCATTTTTGGTTGGTTACTTAGTCATTAAATCCTGGTAGAATCCAATCAGCTTCTGTAACATTCTACACACCTCAACCAATTTTCATTTAAAATCACCTAATCCACCTAACGACTTCCTAGTCCACCCTAAAATCACCTTCAAGTAACTACTATCTTGTATTTTTTCTATTATTTTGTCGAGTCAAATCAATCGATAGGTTCAAAGATTGTAACCCAGAGAATTGGCTGAATTATAGTACATTGGCAACGTTTCCAAGAAAGGTAGCGCTCGAGTTTCAAGCCAATTTAGTAACTAACCAACTAAGCAACCAACCAGTAGGAATCTTATCACATAAAGGTGGTGCCCAACTAGTCGACATTGTAATTTGATTGAGGTCGTGACTTGATGTCACGATATTTAATACAGTCACTGTTTTAGATGCCCGCCTGTTGTTTTTTGATAGTTAGGCGGATATATGTTTGAAGCAAAATAAAAAAATGGACCAGAAGTTGAATGATGGAAAGGTTGTCGTTATGCAGAAAGGCAAAGGTTTTAAAACGAATATTTAATTTTTTTTTTTTTATATTTAAGAAAACGACCAAGGTTTTTTGATTATTGATAAGTCGATTGAGCTTTCAATACTGTCTACTTTATCGCCTTAAAAAAATTCCAACAAAAAACAAATTTTCATAACCGTTAATGTGTTTTTGGTTGAATAATTTAAAACATATATTTACTAATTATTATCCTTGTCAGCCTGATGAAAAATATCAAAATGTTCACACACAAAATTCAGCATTTTGACCACATAAAATTGAAAAAAAATTATGATAAGCGATGTGTGCAGCAACAAAGGACCAACTTTAATCATTTCCAACTTTTCCATCATCATCATCACCACTCTCATTATGACCTTCTGCTTTTTCCATTCAACAGTTATGTTGTCCATTGAAAAAAGGTCAACTTTCAATAACGATCCACCACGTTTCTAGCAACTAATTAATGTGAAAAGGCCAACGAGCTAGCCACCCTGCTTCAGGCATTCTTAGTTGGAGCCATCTCAATTACCTTGTATCCATCCTTGTTGCCGCTACAAATGCATTCAGTATTGTATATTTACATCAAGTCACCCCCATTCATTCTGCATTATTCACCTTTCATCTGAGGTAGCAGCACCCTATTCATCATATTCTTTACTTTCAGCACTCGTGGAACTTTTCACAGGACCTTATTTGAACTGTACAATCCTGCGCGACAAACATATGCTAACTGCAAATATGCTCTCTTTTATATTCCGGACTTTTAACAAACCAAACCAACATCCTTGGCTTTTGTTCCTTCACCTGACAGCCAGCTAAAAGCTTTTCGTCAGGACAAGATAATAAAAAAAACCTGAAACCAACTGGTAAAGAATTGCTTCTAGTTTTTCCCAAGTCGAAATGCTGAATAGGACGCTCAACATATAGTCGTGACTATGTCCGGTCAAAGGCAAGAATAAAGCGCTGTTGAATTTAAAAGTATATTCCACAAATGGAAAACAGACTATGGAGTGAGGGTGGCTGAAGGATACACCTAGTGAGTGACCGTTCTGCAATTTTTATGTGAATCTAAAGTACCGACGAACGGCTACAAGACATCATGAAAGGTGTATCCATCTTTGAACAACCGAAAGCATTGCCTCGTCCCGGCAAGGATGTAACGATGTAAGGTAAACATGGACTGTCGACAAAAATCTAGATATGCTACATATTTTGTATACATCTTGTGAAATTGAAAAAAAAAATTGGAAAGAGGTCAGGAGTCATTAAATAAATAAATGCAAGACTACTAAGTATATATGATAGTCCTGGCGGCAAATCGGGAGTCCTATAAGCCTTTTAACCTTCAGCGAACAGAAACGAGGTTTGCCATTGAACAGTTTCCAAACGTTTTAGCTCGATTGGATTGGAAAATATGCTAATCCGACTGTGATCCTTTTCATCATTCTACCCTTCCGATTTGTTTTGAACATTCTCAGGACTTTCACTAGTTTTTTTTTCAAACTGATTCTTTCAGTCGTCATAGACTTTCATACACGGTTTTTTGTCGAGTGGAAAGAGTTAATGTTTTTTTGTACGAATGGAATAGAGCAAGAAAAAACTGTGCAATTCACAAAACCAGGATATTTTGAAGAGATATTGGATATAAAAGAGTGGTAATTGTATCGACTCTTTTGAAATTGGTATTTGAATTAGGGAAGGGGGGAAATTTCAGTTGAACATGCGAAAAACAGAGAATAGTAAATGCAGGACTAATAAAATTGCAATCGAATGGAAATTTCATTGATAGAGCTAATCAAATTTATTGGTCAACAGAATGGGAGGATATGTGAGATAAGGAATGGATTCGAATTGTGTAGAGGAGATGGAGATTCCAATTTGCCATTGGAATATGTAAATAAATTTCGGTGATATATTGAAGTTTTTACAAATGTTTGCTTCACAATCACAGGAGAAGGTAAAAATGATTTTTTCTTAACACGACGTGCGTCGTTTCAAACGAATCGAAGCATGTTTGCCAAAAAAAATTGGGAATTGTTGCAGGAAGACTAATGGAAGTGAATATTTTTGTGAGTATCTTTTTATTTAGAGACTCCACAAGTCTCGTGCGAGTAGTACTCACGATTGGCCTGAATCATTGAAAAATATTTTGGATAAAAATTAACCTGTTGAATTTTCTTAAAGAGCTCAAGGCTGATTTGCCAGTCGTTCGTGGGAAAAATCTCGGGGAAAATTCAAACCAAGCGATCACCTTTTACTCCCTTGGCGCCACCATCTAATATTAGACTGGAAATGTCCAGATGAATGTCCACACTATTTCCTTTTTGTACTTGAATAAAAAAATTGAGTAAAATTGTGCAATTTATTTAACTTGATTAATAAATAAATTTTTTTATAAAATTATCCCATTATGGCTCATCAAGAGTTCACAAAACTTTCTATAATTCATAAATGAAGGTGACGATTTTTTCAAGTTATTTCTTTAACGATTTTTGACCATACGATCTGGCGTATCTCAGTCCATAGCTGCAACCAATAATACCATCGATAGTAACCACTATTCCCAATTCAATCTATATCGCAACCAATCCATAAACGACATTCTTTGTACATCTCACAGCCTTTTTTGTTCCATCAACTTCACTTTTGTTTTATCTTCTTCTTTTAACAAATAACTTTTCTTAAGCGAACACCTCAAGATGATGAGGAACAAAGGTGATTCAGTTACAGTTTTTCTTCACTTACCACGAATGCTGCTTCTTGGCTGGTTTTCGTATTCAACCACAGCACCAAAGTGGTCGTTTCATGATGGTGGCGCCATGAGGTCATCTCAGATATGTAAGATACTCCACAATAGATTATTGTATCTAAAGATATGCTTACCTGGATGTATGCATGAACTATTACATTTATTTTTGTATGTTTGTACGACACGGTGGTGGAATTATGTGAATTCATCATTTGAATTGAATAATTCGAAATTGGTGTGGCATTGTTTAATGTTTATGATGTGTCCCTTCAAGTAAAAATGGGTGTATCTAAGTGTGGCCATTGATGCCATCTTGGAAATTATTTTGTTTCCCAAAATTTTGGACACTTTACTATTTATTCTAAATTTTTGGCCTGTGGATCACATTTAAAAACATTTACAAAATATAAGCGTAAACCTTCAGACAATAAAATTTTAAATAAAATAATTGTTAAAAATCTAGACAGTTCAACTTATTCCGTAAACAATTCACCACAATTCGTCAAAAAATAGCTCAAAAATTCTCAAAAAAATGTTACTGATCTGATTATCAATTTTCCGGTCGATTTTTTGAAAACAAACTGAATGTAAATCTTTAAGAAAAAACCAGTAGGCAACTATTAAATAGCTTTTTGAAATTAATGCCAAATAACTTCACATAGAAAATTTAGTGATACCTTTTTGCAAAAATATTCTCAAAAAAACTCTAATTATGTTCTAATTAATCAACAAATTAAACAATTGAAAGTATCTTCCATCAAAATAACTTCAGAGTGAAATATAACATCAACCTACATCTTCTCTATGCAAATTATCAAAAATTCATTCAAGGATCCATGTAAATGATCCTCTTTAGCCTAATGAATCTGAAGTGTATTATGTACAGAAGGATAATTGATTGCCATTGGGCGAATTACGTGAAGGGTTGTAAAATACAATAACCACTTTTTTGCTGTCCTTAATTTATATCTGTGTCCTGTGTTGGCTGTTCCCCAAAATTGTAACCATCGGCAATAACAACAGCCTATAGTCTATATTTCATATTTTCAATATTTTTTTGTGTTTTTCGTTCGATTGCAGTTCATGTGATCGTATGTGCATTTCCTTTAGGTCGGTTTGATCGTTTTTAAAAAGATACAACCACAAAAAGATACATCTGCTCAAAATGAGAAGTTGAACATGACTGCATTGATCGGAGGGAAAACGTTTGCAATCGGCATACGGCCTGGAGCTGCTTCCATGAAACGACACCTGGACAAAAAGATGAAGGAGTTACACATTTCGGTGTAAAGTGGAATAGCGTCATATTTCGATTTAATAAATTGTGAAGATTCTCGTGTTTGATGCCGACATGAGCTCTGCAATCTTAGATGAACTCGGACAACGAATATTGGACTCTATGCTCAGCGTTTATAGTCAGTCACTCGAATTTGATTGTGAATTGGAAATAAATTGTGTTTTGAATTTCTTATCAAAGTATTAAGCAAATATCTTCTTTTAAAATCTATGTTTTATCTTCAATCGAGCTGTGAAGCACCTGACAAAACAGAAATTTCGGCTATCGTAACGAGACCAAAAATGATCTTGATCGAATACCTCCAGGCGCTATGGAAACACTCTCTCCTTCTGCGGCTACCGCGAAATAATCACGGTAATTTGTATGCAACGCAAGGACTCGTTTAATAATCGTTTACGTCATGTTAAACACTTACTACTCCATTACAGTTATTATGCAATGCAACTTCTTCCGGCCACTTGGAGTGTAGGTACGAAAAGTGCACAAATTTTGGCCCCGTGTCAGGCGAACTGATAAACCAGGACTCTGCATAAATTTCTTCATTAATTTACGAGATATTTTGCGTTTTGGTAGCAGGACGTCGAACATGTGAGACCAATCGATCCATGTCCACGTCCCCCGGGCCAGTGTTAGTTTTCGTAATGATAACAATTACCATCCCCTCGGTACGGAATAATTTCAGTTTCGGCAACCAAATAAGATTGTGCAGGAGTCCGAGCCTGAACCTGAATCTGAACCAACAGCCAATGCAGCTGTTCCTATGCGGGGAGGGATCACATTGCAGATTTCAACATGCATGCATCTCTCCTTGATGCTGATAACAAGCCAATTATCCAAACGTGTATGCAAAAGATCCACTCACCACACAACTCATCTGTGTATTAATAACGAAATGATGAATGGCATTAAATTAATTAGCGAGAGATTTATTAGCGACATAAGTGAGAATGCTTCGTGCTCGTGTCCCGGATGGTTGGGAGGTTGGTAGGTTGCAATCGCGAAAAGATTGAGCAACGGGGTCGATTAAATTGTTCTTGAAAATTACCGGTTAGCCGAGGAATAGGTTAAATATCACTTAAGCTAAAAGAGTTGCAGATCACCTGTTAAGGTGTGCTAATGCAGCTATCAGAATTGATATTTACATGATCGTTTGTTTGATGAATTGTGCATAGTATGCAGAAAATATTGCTGGTTGAGTTGTGTACAAAAGTGAGTTTTACATAGAGAAAATACGAAAAAATTTGAAGGACAATAGCCATAATTAAAATCTTCACCCTATCATAGCTTCTTAAAGGCATGCTGTGATAGATGGAAAAATTTTGTGACATTATTTAAATTAAAACAGGAATCACAACCATGCATTTATGTATTCGAAAACACAATTTACAGAGAGATGAATAAGGTGATTTGAATGAGGCTTGGTCGCCAAAATCCTGGATGCCGAGAAGCAGGAGCTGATCAGAATATTTTAAAGATTTTTGCATCGCAAAATTGAAAAAGGCACAATTGAAATTAATTTAAATTTAAAATTTCAACCTTTCTATCAAAATAAAAATATATAAACTACAAAAAATAATCTCGATTTATTTTCATAGTAATTTGCTTTACTAAATAAATTCAACACTTTCTTTGTCTGAAAATAAATGGTGGGATATACGCTGTCTTTTCTGTTCTAAGAATTATTTCGTTGGATATTTCTATGTGATTGTTAACTTCTTAAAAAAAGTTCCATTTTGCGATTATAAATAAATTTTAAAAAAGAATCTTTTTCGCGCATATTATTTAACCGTAACGCTGTTATCAGCTTAAATTTTAAAGACAGAGAAACCAATGATGTCACTTTTCAAAGCTTACCCATAACAGCCACTTTTTACGACTACCTTTGTGTTGGTTTTAGGAACCCTAAATCTCACAGTCCTGTTTATTGACATAGCCTACAAAATGAAAATTAGCTTCGATATTTCCATTAGAAATAATTTTGAATTTTTACGAGCATATGCGGTGGAGACTAGAATGTCCATATTTACTAGTGAGTCCATAGGGTCACTGTTGCCAATGTCGAAATGACATGTTATATAAAAATAGCCATCAAAAGCCTCATTTTGCAAGTTATTTCCCTAATTCCTTTAACCAAACAAAATCTATTTTGTTTTTCTTCTCTACCTACACTACCAACAATCTTGATGAAAATATCGTCTCGAAAATTTGTTCCTTCGTTTATGACATTATTTTTCTTAAAACTGAATGAATTGCAACTATTTTTGGAGTTTTGACTGCGAAAAATGATTGCTCAAAATTTTTAATGTGAAATTTTCCAGTTTCTATTTTCAAAATTTTTCAAAATTCAGATTTTTGTTCTAAATTTTTTTTCCGCGTATAGATTTCATTTCATAAAAATCAACGAAGATAATTACTAAATATTAATTATTATATGAAGAATTAGGAATGTGAGATTTATTTTCATGATAACCGCTGAAATGTTTCTCCTGAAATAAAAATATTTGATACAATATAAATTTTTCAGCAAAAGATTCTTGGTAGAATTTTTAGAGGAAATCTGTATTTTCATGCATTTATTTTTTATTAAAATTTCTTACCAAAAATTTCGTCCTGAAAAATGTTCTACTTTACTGATAGCCTCAAATCATACCTTTATCATTTTCCTTTAGTTATTTACGATCAAAAAATTACTTAAATCTTATTATTTTTAAAGTTTTCTCTGTTTCTTTGTATTAAAAATAGTTTCTAGAAATTTGTCTACTTGTCTACTTAAAAAAATTTAGAAGAAAATTTTTATGAATTGTTATTTTGAATTTGCAGAAAATCTCAAATCTTATTTGTCCAAAAGTTTTTCTTTTCTTTGTATTAAAAATGATTTTCAGAAATTTGATATTTGAATTTTTTTTTGTTTTGAATAAAATTTCTTGAAAAAAATCTCGTCCTGAAAAAAATTCTGCTTTTTTAACAGCCTCATAAATTGTTAGAAAAATGATTAAAAGAAATGATGAAAAGTCAGTTATTTTTCTCTCTCATCTATTCTGCTTAGTCACACAGGTATCAAGCGAATCAATACATTTTTTCACAAATTTATTTCCGTCCACTGTCTGAAAAATAATAAAAACACGGAAGATCGCGTGTCTCAATCAAATACTAGCCAAACCAACAATTTCCATTATCTAGCTCTCATAAAATATCTTTACCATTTTCTTTAAGTTCTTTACGATCTAAAAATTACTCAAATCTTTTTATTCTAAAAGTTTTTTCTGTTTCTTTGTATTAAAAATAAATTTCTAGAAATTTTTCTCCTGTTTAAAAAAATTCAGACGAAAATCTTTAGAAATTTTTATGTTGAATTTTCTTGGAAAATCTCAAATCTTATTTGACCAAACGTTTTCTCTCTCTTTGTATTGAAAATTATTTCTAAAAATTTGTTTTCTGTTTAAAAAATTTCGCAAGAACATTTTTTCGAATTTTTAAATTGAAGGTTTTATGAAAATTTGTGATGCCAATTTCGTTCGTTCTATAATTTGTTTAGGAAATATAAGTGAACATAGCAAAAATGCGTAATCATCGAAATATGTTTGAAAAATACGCTTAAATCGTAATTGGAAAATGTGGAAAATGCACATTGCCACATTTTAGTAAAATTATATAAATCTATTGAAATTTCAGCATTTAATGCAATAATTTTCATCGATTTATCCGCATTCCATTTTATCTTTCCAACATTATTCGGCGATACCCTCTAGATACGACCGACTTTCATCCCTCCATCAAAACGTTCCAATCCTGATGCTCCACTGATGTCATGTCTGCTAAAGGATGTAGTTATTACACGTCATGTGCAATATGTGCATAAACAAACGCGATACCAAAGTGTAAATATAAACATACTAAATTTCTAACTATGCTTATGCTGTTATTAAACTGTGTATACCTTCAGTATCTTGTATCTAAATGTGTGTATATATCTATAAATCTAATTCAACATAATATTGACGACGCTGAATGCCGTTATCATCAACACAACTTCTAATTATCCCATTTCGAATGGTTAATATGCACATACCCACATTGTTTTGTTGCAACTACGCGACGATAGATTCCATATATGCACATATGAATGGGAAATGTGCAATCAATATTTGTTATAACGATATTGCTTAACTTGATTGCACAATTGTTCATATATGTACTTGTGTACATATGCAAACAATGTAATCAACAAATTAATTGAGAATTCGATGCATTTCGGTAAATTAAATTAAAATTCAATGCATTTCGACTATGTGTTGAAAATTTTCGTAATTTTCAGGGAAATTGTGATTGTAACGAATTGTACAATAGATTGATGAAAATTGGTGTTGATTTGAAGGATATAATAAATCATGTTTGATTTTTTTTATAGTACATGAAAATTTGTTATCCAATCTTAAAAAAAGTTTCTGCTCTTTCAAACTTCGATCAGAATACCATAGAAAATCATCACAAATTTTTTGTGTTGTGCGTTTATTTTTCCACCACTATTTTGCTATACCATTTCAGGCATTAAATGTCTTTCATTTTCCTGCTGAAAATTTCAAAAATGTCTGCTGAAACTTTTGTATGCTAGAATATGACCTTATAATAATATACAACCGTTTATATATCGTCCTAAATCATTGAAATTAACTGTTTGAAGATTGATGATGAATAAATTTTAAACTTTGAAATAGAATTCATGGTATTCGTAGAAGGATGCATAATTATTGATATACATTACTTCTGATCACTGAAATTGTAGCCAAAAACAAGAAGTCCCTTTCAAATTCGAGTGATTTAGCTTTTAAAGTAATTTTTTTCTTCTAAATAAAATTCCATAATCCATTTCAGTGTCAAAAGTTGAGCTATAGGATACACAAAAAATTTTCTTCGATACATATACCCTTTTTTGGCACAGAAAACCACCGTTTCTACTCATTTAAAATATGCAAATCAAGTTTTTTTCATCAGCCAATCACTAACTACCTCAAGGACACATCGTTATGTACACTTTACAAAGAACTTACGTACACTTACAAAATTCCTTAATTACCCAAGCTCTGGGTGAGCTGAAGAAACTTCATCAAGGCATCCAACATTCTCTGCATGTCGCTTCCTTGAACTTTGTTAAGGCAGCCACAGCTACAAATTTGGCATAATGCCAACATCAGTTATTGCTCCTTAGAGACAAACTTGTCTAATTGCCATTTAGCTGACACAACGCCTGCGGGACTTTTTCCAAAAAAACATTTAATTGTTTTCCCTTTGAAGGAAACGCTAATAAAATTGCCAGCGAATTAATAAGGAGGCTGATGAATATGCACTCCAAGGTCGAATGAAGCGAAAAATCAAAGGCAGGAAACATTTTTTAAGAATTTCTTATTCTGAATCCTGCTGGATGATTTCATGAACAACTATTAGACACAAAAAGACATACTTTCCGCTACTACAAAAATATGCTATTCAAACTTTCAAGGATCAGCTCAAGCCGAATTGCGTTAATGACATGTGAAAAATATTCATGAAAAATTGCCAGCAAAAAGGGGTACTTCAAGAATAGCAAGCACTTGTCTTGCATACCAAATGAATTCTCACCAACAGTTAAATATTCTGACAAATATTCAGAACAACCCAAATATCGAAATATATTCCCAGCTTCATGCATGCAACTTTCTTCTTCTTACGATTCGCACCCTTAACAAATTGATATTTGGTAGCAGCAACTAAGCCCGAAAATAAAGAAAAATAGAAGAGTTATTTATGTTCGCCAGGGGGTTAGAAAATATGTCACAGAAAAACAGGATGAACGTATACGTACCTATTCCGCTTCTTATTTATGCGACGCAATTTTCATATTGCATCCTATTTGTCTCGATAGGAGAGAATCATGACTGTAGAAAGGACTCGAGCTGGGTGAAAGGACATGAGTGAATTGGTTGCTACTTAGAGACGATAGTGAAAAATTGGGAAACGGTTAGAAAGGAGCTACTTGATGTTAAATCAAGTACTTTATTTTGGATTCACAAACACTTTTAGCCTGAAGGGGGTGACAAATATTCTGGCAATGTAGTTTACTCTTGGGATTGACTAATGCAAGGGTTAACATGTCATCAAATTAATGGGTTAGGGGGCTGATTCTACGTGCAGAGGGTGGATTGGTTTTTAGTACATAAATGCGGAAGGACGAGATACGTTTAAGCTAAATTGCGATTCTCTATGGACGCTTGAGTACACAATGTTTCATTTTTATGGTGATTATATTCAATGTTGTGGACACTATCAATGAGTTGTTGGACGATACTAAATGATGGCCAGAAGCGTTTTGGCTAATGATGAAAAGTTGGAGTGGGGATTTATTTTACTTATCGAATCTGCAGAAGTAACGAGTAGCTATTTATTTTTGTCATTAAAAATGGACTTTCATCGAAGACCTTTTGTTGAGTTTGGCCTTCTTCTGCGCTGAAAGGCAATGATTTCCACATTTTTTTTGGAGAAAATCTTATTCAAAAGCATGAAATAGAAATATAAAGTAAGAGTGTAATAACGTGCTTTGTTTAAAAAAATATATTTTTGTAATCTTGGGTGCATTCAAAAGCGGCAACCTCGCACATCAAGCGAAAACCAGCTTACAGCGCTCGAACCAGGGAATCCGGTTTGGCTGCTACCCGACCAGTTCTTTGGAGAGAACCGTTAACGGATCGGGAGTTGGATCGCTGGCGAGAGAAAAAAAGTGGGAGTCTGGTTCATGTCGAACACCCGGACGGAGGTTTTCGAGTAACGGTTGGTCTGGATCGAGAGTGAATAAAGGTGATGGTGGGCAAGACGTTATTTTTTTCCCCGAAATAGTGCGCAGCGTGATAAACGTGACACAAAAGCAATTATACATTCGGAAGTGTCCTTTTGTCTGGGACAAAGAGGTTGTACACTGTTAGTTTTGGACGGTCGATTTCTCACTGAAAATGTTTTGCTAAAGATGTGCTCTTGATGCTAACAAAATAATGCATGCTGATAAAATGGAAAAAGTCCATAAAAAACTTCATAAATTCATTTCAAAGAACTTTTCGACACTTAGGGAAATTCGTTTAAATGCACAGAAATTTTCGTGTCCTGATAGACTTAATAGAAATGTACAAAGAATGTTTAGTTCAAGTAGACAATAATTTTCTAATAGATTGAAAAATGACGAATCGATTTCCGCTTAGGAAAATCAAAACTATCAATACTGGAATTGATGCGTTTTGCTATGGACCACCCCCAATACAATACAAGAACAATGTCGAGTTTTACTCATTTTTTGGAGGATGCTCCAAAGGATAGTTTGCAGAATCGTCAAATACCCTTACGACCATCTGCCTAAGCCCTCTACTCTGTTCAGTAAAAAATGAAACCAATGTAAAAATAAGATCTTCACCATTTCAACGCTCATGATCCGCACGTGATGAGATGATAATGAGTGTGGCAGACCGCAGAAAGTAAATTAGATCGGACCGAGCATAGTGACTACCAAGTAAGTAAGTAACCAACGACTGCATCATCACCATCCATCACGGTCCGATCGATGCATTCTAACCAGTTTTATATCGTCAAGTTGATGCAACAGACTGTGCAACCGTCCAACCCCATACAAAAGTCTTCGCCCAACACATGACACACATGGTCAATCTTCCGCGTCGCATCCAAACGACTCGATTGCCACACTCATTCGATTCATCCACCACTGGACAATGGAGCCTCATTGTTGATTCATGATTGATTGTCCCATGTGCACGGGGATCTCTTCTTCTATTGATTCAATAGCGAAAAATGACAAATAGATACTTTTTCTTGGCTCGTCGTCGTTACGCCGTTAATAACCCTTCCCTGGCTCTGGCTAGGATACCGCGAGTGCTTCCTTATACTTGCTTATGAGAGTTTAATGAGTCCGCGTCGACCAAATAGCTACCACTTGGGTACATTTTATCCTGCCCACCGGCCACCACCACTCGAGCGATTAGGCTTAAGCCGGCTGATTTGAAATTAAAATATCTTCTTGTGGTATTCAAAAGCTACCATCGTTCAATTGTTGTATCTGTTGATGAAAGACGACGATCTATTGTTGCAGTTCCAGCAAATGTCGTCATAGTGTGGCGAAGGTGAGGTAGTGCTACCACCATTCAATCCATTCATCCTGGCCGCATGAATCACCGCGATCCGTTTGAATAGAGATGATCAATGGATCGGTGTGTGGTCACCAAAAGATGCCAAAAAATGATATTGTTGAAGAAACGAAGCATATTCTATTCGACCGTTGATGCCGACGAAACGAAAAAGTATCTGCAGCCAAATTGACAAAAATTCTAAAGAACACGTCGCACTTTTTCCACTCAGGAGGCAATTAGGCTGGATGACCTCACTTGCGCAGGCTGGCTGGCTATTAGAGGGTACCCAATGTGGTCAATTACGCCTGGGACTTCAGCCGCGCAGTCCCAGACTCAGACAGGATATTCATAAGAAAACATTTGGCTCACTATTACCGCGACCAACCAGTTCTGCTAATGTTCCATTTAATTTTAATCGCGTAAATTGCATGAAATTATAAGATTAACATTAAGGATTGCAGGATTCTTTTTTCGGGGGAAAATAATGCAATTACCGCCATATGTTCGGATGTAGTGAAGGGATCTGATTAGTGGATGGGCGGATTTTGGACGTTTATCGTCCTTTAAAGATGAGACAGATTCTAGACAGGTTCAATTCACGTTATTTTCGTAAAGGTTGCTTCTTCGTACGTTTGGAGTTCTTAATTGCTGCGTATTCGAAAGCACGAAAAGTTACGATGAAAATTTCTCATGGAAATTTTAAAACAGTTTTCAGCGAATTTTATGTAGCTTTGCTTCCGAAAAAATTCTGTAAAATTTTAACAAGAAATAGCTGCATAAAATTTTGTGCCAGATGGCTCTGGAAAATTTGAAGCAAATGTCAAGAAATAGTCAGCGGACGCCTTTGATATATTAGATTGCCAAAGAAATGTTTTCAAAACAGTTTATCTGGCAAATAAATAATTGGAAAAAAGGAAAACAACTTAAAAAAAACAAGCGGAAAAACAGCTAACAGATAAATAAAACACTCTATGAAAGGGTCATGCCAAATTTTCAAAAATGTATACACAAATAATCCAACAAAAAAAAATTTTCTAAGCAAATATCATAGCATTTATAAATCGGGAAATTTCATTGCAATAAAAGCTTGGAAAATTCTTTAGGAAAAATGTTTTATTATATTTTTTCTGATTGTTTTTTTCCCAAATAGATTCACAAACAATTTTTAATGTAGTGTAAGTTTCCAATTTTGCGGGGAAAATTATCCATGGAAACCGAAGAGTTACGAAAATTCACGGACATTCTTAAAATTTCACAATTTTTTCTTGAAGAAAAAAACATCAAAAGGAAAAATTTGAAACTGTTAGATTTCATGTTGAATTTGTTATAAATTCGATATAATTTGATTGAATTTTGTTAATTTATTCTTTAAGAAAAATGTTTCACTATAATTTTCCTATATTTCCCACGAAAAAAACTAAATTATAAATAATACAAAAAAAATATTTTCTCGTAATTTTTCAACGAATTTTTTTCCTTATTATAGAGTATTTTCAATTTTGTAAAACATTAACGAGAAAATCAACGAAACCACTACCAAACAATTGATTCTTCGATATATTTTCAAAAAATCAAAAAAAAACCTTATATTGTGGAAAATTTGACTTCAGTAAACAATCAAAAAAAAAGTGGTCTAAGTGCGACCCTTGAGGCCCACACGACTAACTTCCCAGTGGGGTGAATAAAATGCTATAATTTGCTTTTATTATTAATTACTATTATTTTAAATTATTATTATTAAACGTTATTA
The DNA here is from genome assembly GCA_963942545.1 of Oxycera nigricornis. Classification (NCBI taxonomy): domain Eukaryota; kingdom Metazoa; phylum Arthropoda; class Insecta; order Diptera; family Stratiomyidae; genus Oxycera; species Oxycera nigricornis. The sequence continues at coordinate 107,224,660 of OZ012662.1, forward strand.
TTCTAAATTAATATATTTACTTTTATTATTTGTATCAATTTTTTATCTAACCATAAAAGCTTTGGTAGAGGAAGACGTCTGCACCATCTGGTCATCCTCTACCAAAGTCTCGGCAACCTCGTCCTATTCGTCCTCGTCATCCTTCTTGTCCTCCACTTCGTCCTCAACCTCGTTCTTCATCTCGACTTCGGAATCCAACACTATTATTGATGGTATATAATTATTATTTACAATAATCATTCGTTATTAAGAATGTTTGACCGTTACTGAATAATTATAATATATAATATCAAATTATAACAATATTAAATTATTTATAACAATATCCAATTCTTAACTGCATTAGCGTCTCTACTCCTGATAATATAAGTTTGGAATTTCATAAATTAATCATTTTTTTTTTGAAATAACATTTTTTACAAATTTGATCACAATTTTGCTAAAATGCACAATAATAACAACATTACTATGAAGGTATTTGGTATCTTCACGAATTAATAGTGTGTATCTACAGTTTAAAAATAAGCAATTTTTAGTCGTTTTTCAGTTTTTTCATTCTAAATAAAAAACGGCTTAACCGATTTTGCTGAAAAGTCATTCAGTTCTAAGTTACCTAATTGCGCGTCGTTTAAAACCGGTCACACGTCAATCCGATCTGTGGTTCTTGAGATAATCGAGACGAAAAATTATTCCGAACGCACATACGTACATCCGTACATACGTACATCCGTACATACGCACATACACACATACGTACATACACACTCACAGACATCTCTCTAAAAACGTTGAATTTGGATTCTAGAGACCTTAAAACGTGGAGATATGTCAAAATTTGGGATTCGCAAAATCGACCCAATTACAATAACTTCCCATAGGGAACTGGGAAGTTAATGAACAGAAAATTTTTGTTTTTAATTTCTATCGTCAACCTGAAAAAAAATTATCAGCGATTTCGTATAGCATACAAAAAATTCATGATAATTTTTCGATAAAAATTTAAATGAAATTTTGATTGAAAATTCTTCAAAAATTAACTCGAAAGGGAAAGCATTATAATTTCCTGCAAAACATTTTTTCTATATTTATTTCATCAAAATTTTACTTAGAAGAAAGAATGATACGCGACAAATTATCAGGAGAATATGTTTTTGGACGTTTGGAAGAAGTTTTTTTTAAATAAATTCGCAACCAATTTTTAAGGGAGAGTTAGATTCTAATTTTGCGGACCAAATTATCCGTGGAAATCGAAGACTTACAAAAATCTAAGGACATTCTTAAAAGGAAATTTTACCAATTTTTGAAAAATTCAAATTCAGAGAAATTCAACTACCAAGCAAGTGATTCTTTGATATATTTTCACAAAATGAAAAAAAGCAACCCTTATATTGTGGTAAAATTTACTCCAGTAACCAATTAAAAATAAACAAAAAATTTTCGTTTTCAATTTCTACTGTAAACCTGAAAAAAAATTATTAGTGATTTCGTATAGCATATAAAAATTAATGATACTTTTTCGATATAATTCTAATTGAAATTTTGACTGAAAAGTTCTTTAAAATTGACTCGAAAGGGAAAACATTCGAAATTTCGAAACACTTTTCCTAGATTTATTTCATCAAAAATTTCCTTGATAGAAAGAAAGATTTGCTACAAATTATCAACGGAATATTTTTTTGACATTTTGAAAAAGTTTTTTTTTTTTAAAAATCCACAACCAATTTTTAGTGGATTATTAGATTCTAATTTTGCGGAACAAATTATCCAGGGAAATCGAAGAACTACGAAAATCTTCGGACATTCTTAAATGGAAATCTAACTTTTTTTGAAGAAAAAACGCAATCAAACGGACAAATTTGGAACTGTTAGATTTCATGGAGAATTTGTTAGAAATTCGACATAATTTTGCTACTCATGATTTCAAATTTATTCTAAGATATAAACAAAGTTTCTCTTTGAATTTTCCTTATAAATTTTTTTCTGCCTGTCTCTCACGAATCCCATGTCCCATGTGGCCGGTGAAAATTTTAATCAAACCCCTGTCAACTCTTTGATTGTGATTCAATCAATCAAAATCATCCACTCATTGGCCCCTTCGTGAGTGAACGAACGGGCACGGTTACGGTGTCGTGGCGGGAAATTTGCATAGATTGGTGTTGGTGTCGCTTCATTGTCGCTATTGGGTGTGTCACAACATGACACTTTGTTTGATATCCTGTATTTATCTCAATTTTATGATAAGATACTTTGAAAATTGCCTGTCCCACGAGCAATATGAAAGTGATTTAGCAGTGGATGTAGGGATGGTGTTTGGGAGTATATTCGATAGACGATGGAACGATTTTTATGGATTTATTGGCAAGCGTATCGCATTTTTGTAGCAAGGACACTGAATAAATTCTTCTGGAATTGCGAAATCAATATTTAAAATATATTTTGTATCGATTTTAAGCAAGTTTAATCCTTGAAAGATACATTTTTAACACGTTCGCTATATCTGTGAAGTCAGTGCCGTTAGAAAGTATCTTTTTCGGTCTAAGGATACGCAGGATATATTTCTTGACTATATAAATCCTATTATAAGCTTTTCCCAACCTTAAACCCAACCCTTTTTAAAATAATCGCTAAACTTCACGAAACTCATCCCTTACACATTTGTATCTGAAAATCTACGACAAAAGATAAATGACGTGAAAATTTTATAAACACTTGTAATTTAATGGAGTTGTCGCTATGTCTGTTACTTCTGTAATTTTGTAATTTTATGTAGCAGCACAGGTTGTTGTTGCCCGTCTTGTTGAGTGACGATTGATTGATATGTCAGCACTTCATGCGTTACCTGTTCAAGATACATACAACCCAACACACTATCATTCATGTAGGCCTATGCATGGCGAATAAACTAGTTCCTGATATGTTGAGTTATTAAAGTTGAATTTTATCGTTTTTTCCACTGAATTTAATTGCACGACAGTGAATATAATAATTTCAGAGATATTCCGGATCTTAGATCAAGTTGTTTTACGTTAAATAATTATGTGTTTGATAGATGCATTCCAACGCTAGTTTTTAAAAAAACAAACATACTATGATAAATGTATCTTTGATTCGAAAATAACTTAGAGAAAGAAAAATTGTCCGGTTTCAGAACAAATTAAGTTTTCTTAAAACAAAGAAGTTGTGGTGCGCAAAAAATGACCCTCCCTTTTCAACGTCGTTTTTGGCGTGTAACTCTTTTAATATTGACAGCACGTAAAAATGATGTATCCACAACTTACTGCAAATCAAAATTTACACAAGTTTGTCATAATAAACTTTTTTGTGGGGACGATGCTTTCCAAGATATGGGGCCGTCCCATTTTTTTTGTTCTCATGATGGCACCAAGGGGATTGGAACTGCGACCTCAGAAACTTAAATTTAAGCTCACATAAAGGCATACTACTAATTGCAATTAAAAATTTCTTGCCCACTAAAATGCTCCGTGAGTTTTGCAATGGGAGGTTTACTTGGCCTAAAAACGCTTTTTTCTTCCGACTTTCTCCTCTTTGGGATAGAATAACTCCCGTTAATGTGCAGTGATTGCAACAATCAATACCGCAAACGATTTGTGTCAAAATTATCTTGGAATAATATCTGTATGTGTTTCGCGTTAAACGTGAAATTAAAAAAGATGTGGCGCCCGAAAGATGTTCCCTTCTTTTTGTTTGTGATTTTTGGCTTGTAACTTTTTTATTATTGACCCAACGTAAAAATGATGTATGAACCACTTGCTAAATATTTTATTCTACGCAAGTTTGCGATACATAATTTTCTTGTGAGAGCCATGGTTTCGGAGATATGAGGGTGCTCCAACTTCTTTTGTTCGGAAGATGGAGCCCAAAGGGCAACCTCTGCGACCACGGAAACTTGAACTTAAGTTATCTATACTATTGCCCACGCATTGCATTAAAAAAATTCTGCCTACCCAAAATGCACGCTTTACGTCAAAATTCGGACGCTTTGACTGTACTAATAGTAATTTAAAAACAAGATGAACATAAGCCTTGACCGAATAGTCACGACGAAAATAAAATAAATCATAAATCTCGTCCTTTTGCTCTAGTTTTCACCATGACAATAGCCCAGTTATATTACCATTTCTCTGAAAATATTGATCGGTTTCTAAGTCATACTTCCAAGCCAACAACAATTCTGAACCATTGCAGTCTACTTTCCAAAATGACCTCTATTCCTATGTTTACTTTGACAAAAATTCAATACGGACGTTTTGGAATACTCCGTGCACTATGTCTTCGTCAAAAAAAAATCAATCTTTGGAAGATGGTATCACCCATAACCCTAATTAGCACTTCGTTTACGACACTATGCGACGGATAGATCTAGGTTTTTGTTTCCGTCCAACCGAAAGACACCGATGGCGGCTAAATCCTTTTGAAAAAAAATAGGGAATGGAATTTAGAATGACTTTAGTCAATGTCTCGGGACATAAAATGTTTTGTTTTGAACAAAAAAAATACTAGCACATGTGTCTGCCAGACAGATTTGCGCCGAATCATCATAGATATCCCGATTTCAGTTCAATTGGATCATAGTTCAAAATAAGAGCTAGTCCGCAAATGTGAGACTTTGCATGTTGTGTTTGAAGAAAATTGTCGTAGACTTAAAATTTTGGTCGCAAAGACTCACCATAAAATGACTCCTCTCCCTCCAATTCAAATTAAATTGCAATTGCCTTTCAATAAAGTGAGTATTTGTCTTACTGAGTACATTCTTGGTCCAATGTTCAAATAGTTAGACCATCAAACATTCATTTATGACACCTCACACTAAAATAAACCTCCTACTGCGTTTTCAGATGTCAATATGTGTTCAAACATTATATTTAATGTCCTGCAGACCTCTCTACCCAGGTCAAATAACAAAATATTTGACCATCTCCAATGATTATGCTTTCCATTTACACCATCACCAAAATTACTGTCTGCAATCGTGTGTGCTTTTCCGGTAGCATTGGACATGTTTTAAAAAATGTCTTGTGCAACTACTAGAAACGACACAAATGTATCTTCAAGCCTACATTTCTTATTGGTTGGCTATTTGTTTTTTGTGGATTACCCCGTTTCGACCATTTCATGTTGACCGACATTTCGGTATCCTACAAAGGATCTCCCGTCTTGCACACTCGATGAATGCATTTTTCGGACGCTGTGTCGAAAATTCGGTAGCTTTGTTTATTTGTTTGTTTTGTGCCCTCCAAGGGTTTTATGTTTATCTGTTTATTATTGTAGTTATGTGTCCCCCTAATTTAAAGGGTCTTGTCGAGCAGCCAGTTTGGTGATGCAACGACAGGCTATGTCTTTTCCATTTACTGATTTACGTGTACTATGGAATAGTCAGCAATGTGTCCTAGGCGTACTAATTGAACAATTTTAATGGATGGATGGATAGCATTTTCAAGATGCACCAGACTTTGTAGCATGATAGGAAGACGGTTTTTCGGGAAATCAGTTAAGAAAATGTGTCACGAATGTGTTAATTAGGGCAACTTATGCTCGAGACGGACTAATAAAATGTTCAATGTCGTGTGAATGGAAGTAGGTGACCTTGTTGTTAAGGAAATTCTGGATTTCGGTCGGAGATTGTTTGCTTGAATAATTTGACGAGGCAAACAAAATCTATTTCAATTTTGGAAAACTATTTCAAAAACTGAGATCAATAGATTAGAGGTTAGTCATTTTTGGCCTATAGTCTATGATTCTTCATAAACTTTATTAAAATTTTTGTCAAAAATACGGTCGAAAACAGTGTCAAAAATTACTTGGAAAATGCTGTAAAAATCATAAAATTCGTTAAAAGCTATGACGTAAATTTTGTCATGTTTTCAAATATTTTGCCAAGAATTGTTTCAAACATTTTGTCGAAAAATGTAACCAATCATTTAGAAGATAAAGGTTATTGTGAATAAATACACGTATGAAAGATTTTCTGACATCAAGAAAAAAATGAAAACGTCTTCTAAAAAGTCCCAAAGGGAGGGGTGGTTGTATGGTCAAATTTTAATATTTTTTTCATTCTATTGTACAGTTTTTCAAGAGCTTCCCATCAAAATGTAATGTTGATTCGAGTAAAATTCATGAAGATATGGAGATGAGCTTAGGGACAAGCTATCATGAATGGGGTACGCGAAGAGGATAACATTCGTATTAGCAAAGCTGATTAAAAAGCTGCAAAAGAGTGCAAAGAGGGTCGAGTTCTTCGAAGACAACAACAAAAAGATGCTCTCGATATCCTTGCTGATAGCGTAACACTTTATTGACCCGGTATTGACAATTCTGTGTGAGTAGAGAAAAAATTCTCTTTTTTCCAAAAAAAAAACATTTCAAACGTATTTTCTGAGACTTTTTATTTATAAAGACGGTAAGACTCGGAACTCAAAAAATGACGGGTCGATCCTTTTGAAATTTTGAACGTTTATTCTGTAAACATTTCACAAGGTAACGCTGTCAAGAGATTTTATTTTTAGATTATGTTTTTTTAAATGGGAATTTTTTTGATTAAAAGCCACAATTCTGAATATAAAAGTTTCTTTTCTATGGCTTCAAAATTACACCAAAAATGAAATAAACAAAACAAATGAAAAACTCAACAGCGTTACCTCGAGAAACTTATTAACCAACAAAACAATTATGTTTCTCACGGCAATTTACCTTTCTTGGGACGTCTATTTGAATGTAGAGTCACTGGCTCATTTTTCAATATTTTTCAATAAAAAAATTACTGGATATTGTTTTATATATATTATTTAGTAAATTCTTTCCACAACCTAATTAACCTTTACCAAATTGCTAAAAAATCTTAAACCTATGCTTAAAAAATCAAGAATTGACCATACCCCCATACCCCCGTAGATGATTTCGCTCTGCCTCTCAAACACAGGAGGCTCGGTAATTGCTGGCTGGTCTTTGATCGATTTCTCTAGTCTTCGCCCAAATCTCAGGTTACACATAATTATTTACGTATAAGCCTGTGATTGTAATTTTATTCTCTCTACTACATTCTTCTCGTCTAAACGTCGTCTCGTCTTCTTACATAACTTAAATATTTGCACGGATTAGACTAAGCGGATTGGAACTGCCTTGAGTAGCTGGCCGCAACCGAAGTGAATCATTACATGATCCAGGAAAAATTTTGTCAATTTTATGACTGATCCAAAAAATTATTCGATCGTTTAAAATTTGTTCAGCTTCGGAGTCAGAAAAATGTTGATATGAACTGTTTCAAAGAACATAAAAAATTTCGATGATTGAAACTTGGCCTATCCCTTCCACAAAATATTCAACTCGCTAAATTCATTTAGTTTTCTGGAAGGAAATTGACACGAAGCAGTGAAGAATTTGTGAAGAAATGACGAAATTACGTTGCAGTCATTGTTGATCATCCAAAAACTGATACACAAAATGAAAAAAAAAATCCTAAGAAACTAGCGCTGCAAATGGATAAACCAAAATAAAATTAAAATTTATTCAATAAAAACAAATTAATTTTTTTTGAATTGAAAAATTTGAGTGTGATGTAACTTTCTATTAAAATTTAATGGAGCAGAAATAAATTTCTGACCCTGAAAAAAATTTAGTGTTTTCAAATACTTGACGAAGTTTTCCTAGATCCCGAAACTCGTGTTACTCAAAAAAATACGAAATCATAGTTTTTGAAATTTTAAATCTTTAATAACCAAGCAAAAAAGCTGTCCTTCATGTTTATTATTCCTCAAGCCTCATAAAATCTCCTATCATATCCATATGTGCACACATTGGACATTCCTTTGAATCTTATATACTAGGACTGACCAACAGACAATCTCCACCACATCCTTTACCAACAACTGCACCAATTCTGATATATTATTCAAAAGGATATTTCCATCGTAAGTTAAGTCGAAGAAAGATCCCAACGTTGCACAACCACCACCACGCCCGCTCGTGACCGGCTTGATTCATATCCGATTTCGTTGGTCATAAGTGTCCATCTAGGCAAAAGGACGATAACGGATACATTCAAGAAGTGAACGAGTCATTGTTTGAGTCCATCGAGGCCAAACCGTACACAGTGAAATGGAATATGGTCAAAAATAAAATATAAAAGTCTATGATTGGTAACGTCTCCCAAGAGTGTCGTAGACGACATTGAGAAAGGATATGAATGAGACATGAGCTATTGTGGTATATTTGTGTGGCATGTAGGATTCGTGGCATGCATGAATATAAGAGAAATATAGGACGATTGTCCAACCGCTTGAAAGAAAGCAAGCTTTTAAAGGACTTTCTATGCAAATATATTAGAAGCATTGGTTTTTCTATCTGAGACATTTGAATTCATGTAGAAATATATTATTTTTGAAAGATTGCAGTATATTGTGTGCAGTATATTTTCCAAATGCAAATGGAATTAATCTGATGTTTCCGAGGATTGTTTATCCGATTCAAATAGAATTCGGATTCAGTTTTGACTAAAATATGTTTCCATTTTTATTTTTAAAAACGCTGCTTGATATTTCGAGGTAAGTGAACCATTGAACAATCTGCTTCTATCGTATGCAAATGGGGCCGATTTTCACTGCAAATAGAGCTTTTCACTGTCCTTTGTCTTCTTGTTGTACCTTCCATACAGGAAAAAAATAATTACATTTAATAATTATTTCTGACCTATACGAAAGCAACAAAGTTACTGATCTGTGGCCTATTTCTGTCAATCAGCTATTTCGTCTGTCGGTCCCATGCTGGTGATATGGGACATTGCCACCATTGATACCCGCATATGCAGTCCCATTGAACGCATGCCACTTTTTGCGCCACATCGCGACGACGAGATTGCAAAAAAGTCATCGGCAAAATAATAATTAATGATCGCTATCAGTGAGTAGACATTCCAAGTAATTAATAAAGCTTGTTAAACGCTGCGACTCCACCAGTATTGCACATACTAAATCTCTGCACTTAACACATGCCATGACATCGCATTATAAATCACCGACAAAATGACGATCGACAATCTGTTGCCGCGGTCTGCAATCTTGGACCCAAGCACAGATGAGGGATGATCTTGGACAACAGGAAATTGCTATTGACAGACCGCAAAGACACTTATCGCGCAAATGTCATTAGACCAGTGTTGAACGCTTCATCAATGAAATCGCCCCCGATGACGGTCTTTCCCCCCGACACGGCCAGCTGGACCAGTAGCCCGCCAACTGGGCTGATAAGAATGGACCCATGGTTGCGCGAAGAACTGAATCTTCAGATCTTTGGTCCGCGTAACGCGGTATTCATGTTTCCCATGTAATAAATTGCAACGCGTCCCATTTAGCTTGCGTTCTATTTGGCTTGCGTCCCATACAAACATATCGTGATGTCCCTTAACTAAGAATGCCACTTACTAATCTCTGTGTGGATCGTGCCGATCGTCCTCTGCTCCAGCCGGGTGCCATCGTCCCGGCAACAATGCTCGTCTTGAGGGTCTTTAACTGGATTAATGTCACGAAATTATCATATTCTTTGGCGTGGCAAGAGATCCGACTTAGATAGGACGCATATTGTCGCGCAAGCATTACTGTCTTTAATAGACCCTCCAAGATCATCTCGAGATCGGTTGGCTTCGACTGTTGACTGTGGAAGGAATGTTGAGTTGTGGCCTGTGAAGACCAGGCGGAAATTATGTATGTATATCCTCGTTTAATCCTCTCGATATACACTTACTTTATAATGGTTAAAATATTGCATTCATGACCCCCGCAAGTAACTCTAAGTTCACCGTCTGATTTTCTTCTTGGGTCCATTTTAAGGACCCATATTTTAGGGTCCGTTCGATCGTAATTTTCATTGGAAGTGTAGCATTAAAATTTCTATAATCACATATTCTCCTGATTTTCAATTGGGACATCTCGATTCCACTGCATCCGCTGAGAACCAACCTCTTCTTCTCTGACATGTAAGATGATATAGCTTCCACAAGACATCATTTTCCGACCACAAGATCTTCCCTCTTGAGGAAGCGCTGCTTCAGATCATTGTCGCATATCGTGTGGTGGACTGAAAAGTTGGGTGGCTTGTGTGTCATACGACTGGAATCCTTTTTGACTATACACTTTTGTGACACGAGAACAAATTACTACATAGATATGATCACGAGGCGCGCGATCTTTAAACAGATTTGAAATATGAAACCTTTCCTCATTTGGTGACTTCTTCAGTAGCAAAACGACTTGAAAATCATGTGTAACGGATTAATTTCAGTTAGATGATGTGATTTTTGGATGTGAAGATAAGTGGTGTGGTCATAGGCGAGGGATATTTGCTAGTGGTTTTTGTCAAGGCTTGAGTAGATCGCATCCTTAACTCCTAAAGGAATGTTTTATATATCCCGGAAAGTTAGCTTTGATTAATCAAGATTGAAATTATTATGGCGTCTTGGTGCTTCGTCGGCAAATGGTTATTGTGCCGATCGGCGACGATTATCGTATAAAATCCACTTTTCATCGCGGGTCACAATTCGGTACAAGAACGGTTCGTTTTTGTTGCGGGAGAGAAGAGAACTTGAACTCTCCACTCGACACGTCATGTTTTGCTCGATAAGATCATGCGGAACCCATTTGTCAAGCTTTTTCGCTGACTGTATCAGGCCCAAATGCGCTGTTAATATTCCTCGTTGCTTCCGTTGCGTTGTGCTCTAATTTAAATTCATATAGTAAGAGTAGCCGTTATTGATTCACTTCCATATTCACTTTCTCTTTTTGTTTTTACGATCACTATGAAGTGCAAAACAGGAATGATTTTATAAACCAAGGTAGCAGTATTTATACTTCAATATGTCACATCATTTGCGCCGCCTTGTGCCAACATAATAAACTAAAATTGCAGCCAACTTTATGTCATTGCCAAATCGGCCATTTTATCTGCAGCAACCTAATAAATACTACAAACTGAAAACTCAGGACGTGTTCATGGGTTTGTCCGATATTCCACGCTTCAGGTGGACAACTTAATTTCTAGGATATGTGAGCAGCCAAAGAAGAATTCGCGCAAGGACCAAAATATTTTGAAAGCAGCATAGTTCAGCTGCACTCCTCAAGTTCATCAAATTATTTTTACCTTTAAAAATTAACTTAATTTATTTACCTTTCATACTTCAAACTAAGTGATATCGATTTAAATGAAAAATAGCAAACATTAATGTCTTCAAATCGTCCGTTGCTGGCTTCATCTGATGTGGGCCCCAAAAAAACCAGCCTTCCATCAACCGGGAACCATTCTTCACCAACAAAAGATCCGCCAACCATTTGTTACAAAACACATCTTTGAATTCGTTTTTTTTGGTTGTTGGGTCCTCTTTCACTCTTTCCTGGCCACCACTCCGATTTTTTTGCGGTCCATATACGCAGCAGTATCGCATCGATCAGCAATCAGTTAACAAGTTGTTGATCTCCCTCATCAAATTATCGTCCGAAATGAGACAAACGGTCGTCATCGTCATCGGCGTTGAGCAATAACATGTTACCATTCGGAATAGTTTCATGTACATCACGACAACATACTGGTGGGATTGGTCTCCTTTCCCGAACGATTTCAATCGCCCGAACGACTATTTTTGGTTGACGGACCGCCCGACGAATATTATATACTTATGTTGACTGCGAAGACACAAAATATGGTCGTTTGTCCGCATAGAATAATCCAAAACAAGAAGAATTATCGGGAATAAATCTCGTCCGAAGTAAATTAAAGTGTCCGTTGTGTAATTCATCATAGCTTCTCCGGTGCCCCAAACAAGGGATCAAAAGAAGTAAAAATGGTCACCATCATCATCATCAACATCGCAGCCTTAACATTCAGCGTCAACGTGAGCCTGAAATTTGGCATTGGCACCAAGTGACCTTATATAGTCATGTCAGTGGCGTAGAATTGGTGGTAGTTTTTGAGAAGGTTCTTTGGTTGAATATATTGTATGACTGGGTCCTTTCTAATTGCACAAAAAAAGCTTCCCTTGGAGTGGATTCTATTGTAAAGAACTCCATCCTGAAGTCGTCATACATTCGAGAATGGGGACTTGCGTACAATCAACTGGATCCTATGATATATACGGATCGTGTCAACTAGTAAGTACTTTCGAGCCTGCACCCATAATGACCTGGTACTTTCATCGGTGCATATGACGGTCATATTTTTCGAATTATAGCGAGGCTAATCTGTAAAGGACTATGAAACAAAGATTTTTACCTCCACGTTAAATTATAGTTGAATTCAGTATAAGGATAAGATACTACGCCTGTAACAACAACAAAATCTAATATTTTCATTTAAGCCCCTCACTATCTACCCCACTGGTTCGGGTGACCTTTTTCAGTTGCCGCACCACACGGATCCAACATGGATGGCATTAAGCTCACATCGCGTCATTTGTTGCCATTGTTGTTGGGTTGTTTCCATACAAATCAATCAAATGCATGTCAGCCGAAAATTATAAGTTTGTTTCGTTGGTTCAGCGAGGAATGTGTGTGGACCCTGGGTCCATCCTAACTTACCTCCCCAACAAAAAAAACGATTCAAAAAGCTGATGGAGTTTCAGTATCTGATGTCCACATGCAGAGCATAATGACTATTTGCTGGGTTTCGATTGATGGCAGATCAGCCACATATGTAAGTAAGTACTGGTTGATCTTGACCAATCTATCCGAAAGATCAGGTACGAGACCATGTTAATGGAACTCAGTGTCCCTTGTGATGGAATCGAAGTCATCAATCGACATTGCAATGACTCAGATGATGGTAATAGATTCGGTTCGAAGATTTGAAGATTTTTTTTTGCTTTGAACGTTTTCATAGCAGATAGGTAAAAAGCTACATATAGTATCTTCCTTTTTTCATACTGATAACTCACGTCAGGATTGCATAAATTAGTTCCAAACGAAGAGGAAACCATTTACACCATTTCCACCCCTGGAAAGAATTTTGATGACCATAAAATCACTAAAATTTGCTCCTTCAAGGCACCTTTTTTCCCACCATTCCCAAACAATGCAAACGGGTCTGTACTAGCAAATGTTTGCTGAACTCTTCAAATATTTCCTTGCCGAAAAGATTTCTTCTCATACGGTACATATTTTTGGATAGAATGAATTTCTCTAGAAGTATTTAAATTTTTTTCTGAAAGAAATATGCAACCAAATTGATACCTTACACTGTTTTACAGGACAAAACAGACATTTTGCGAGTCCCAAAAATGTTTTTTTCTATCAATTAAAGTCGTCAAAATTATAAAACCATTGTCTGTTTCTTTTTTTAAGCTTCAAAAGCAAATAAATGGGTAATATGGTAAAAATGTAACAGATTCCGCATATTTAGACCTCTGAGTTTTCTCTCTGCATAAATTTTCCCGGTTAAATTTTTTTTTAAAGCATTAAGCCAAACATTGTGAAAAACTGAAACACATTTTACAAATACTGAAATTCATTATATCTAAAATAACTTCATCTGCAGACTAGAAAATTTTTAACTAACAAAAAAATGCTTCTGGGCAGGAAAAACTGTAGTTTTCTGTGCCAAAAAAATGGTTTCAACCTTCGAAATTTTCTGTAATGGCATATTTTTGAATAACGCAATATTTTTTGGAGCAGAAGGCTCCTCTCATCACACTTTACCGTGAAGTAAGAACATGCTTATTTATGTTTGAAATTTTAAATATCTCCTCAATTATTTCCTACTATTCCTTATAAATGACTTAATTACGAGACAAATCATAAGGTATTTTATTTCAGTGTAAAAAGTTCAAACAACAATTGAATTTCTATCTAAATACAAAATTCATCATCCAACGACAATCATAAACATTTCATACAAAATAAACTAAAACAGTTAACAATATAGTCTATTATCCCCTCGTATGCCATCGCTTCAACTGTCCGTGCACCATATTAAACCCTTATGTGAATCTATTATTTATTTATCAGACACATATCATAATCCTAAATAGGGTTAACATGACCACAAATTATATAATGAGCGAGCCAAGGGTGACGTATAGAGCATCCCCAAAAACAGTCAAAACCATAACAAAATGAATCACACAGCCTGTGAAATTACACTTGGTTGAGGACGAGCCGAATCTTCCTTCTTTTCGCAGGAATACTAAGGATGATTTTAAATAGAACCCCCAAACCAGCTCAGTGAACATCAAATCAAAACTGTCAGCTAACAGAATATAGCAGGAGTCATCGCAAGTCCTTTCACTGTCCTAATTTGTGGACCATCATCCACAACTCATTTCCGTCGACCTGACGCAATATCAACCGAAATCCTTGGATAGTCAGTCCTTGGGAATATTCAACCAGTGCAAATATTTTAATAAATTAAAATCTGTCTCTAGAACCAACGGAGTTTGTTAAGCGTAATGTAAATACCATTAGGGATCACTGTTTGCAGTTCTTGTAACCAAATTGTTTGGGGGGTTAAATAGGAGAATGAAATCCTGAAATGTTTCGTACAATATGTCGCGATTGATCGGAGTGTGAGGGATGTTGGGAAGTTGCCGAAAATCGTCTATAAATAGGATGGAAGGACCAAGGGGTGAAAGCTTATTTTGGTTTGTTGAACTATTCTGGGTTGGCTACTAGTTTGAGAATTTGCTTATTTAAAATTTATGGATTTCTCCTAAGGACTAATTCTAAGTTGAATTGAAGGAGTGAAGACTTACTGGAAATTTATTCAATGAAGTTTTCTTTTTTACCGAACTTATGATATTGATACTTGCCTTACCCTGTATAAAGGTCGTTTTTATTCAGAAATAAGATTATTCTATTTTAAATTTCTATGCATTTTTGATTTGTAAAATTATTTTAAAAGATAAATTTGGAATGAAAAATTAGCTCCCTAAAACGCAACAAAAGAGAAGTAATACAAGGATTCTACTGTATTCAAAAAGAACAACTCTAATTTCATTACTAAATTTACATCTGGCACCATTCATCCGAAAGGATTTAACCTACTCCAATCCAAACCGAAATAATTACTCGTCGTTGCCTTCTTTTTCAGCAAGCTGTTGCAAAGAACTTTTATATGGATTGAATTCGACTCTATAGAAATGTGTTCCTATATCCTTAACACAAACATCATTCCTCCATTTCTTCTTGTGAGTGGACAGACCCTGACGAAATACTGCGACTAAAGTCTGTCCTTCAATGACTACAATAATTGCTAAAACTTTTTTCATTTTCCATTTTTCGATGGTACTACAGATCCTGTCATCTGACTATGAATGGAAGAGTCGGTCGGGATATGTAGCTATCCAAAGAGTTGAGTTTATGTGGAAGATAATGGAATAGCAGTGATATGCTGAACATTTTAATGGTTTAAATATTTACTTTACTCAATGAAGAAAAGATTAAAGTTTTTTTTTCCAACTTAAAAATGTCAAATTTTAAAATTCAGCCAAGTATCTTGTAAGATTTCTTTATAAACAGGACAAATGAAGTTATTTCAATGATCAAAGAATTTTATTTCTGGATTATCATTACATTGCAAAATTTAATTTTGCCAGCATCCAGAAAATAATTTTTTAATTTTAAGACCATATTTTGAAAGCTATGCAATTTACTGAGCAAGTTATTTTTCTTATTTCAGGCAGATGATCAAAAATATCCCATGAATATGACGAAGGATGAGCAGGATTTTAGTGTACCACAAATTTCAGAGGTAAACTTATTTTTTAGATTATTGCACAGTTGTTTTCATAAATAAGTTTGACTCAGCTCATCTAAAAATTTTATGAGACTGGAGAATAGTATTTCTGGAATATTTAGAATATTTTCACGACTGAAATTATTTTTCATAGCTGTAAATAATTTTGCTAGTTTGAAGGATATTTTGTAAATGAGCAGATTTTCCTAAAGCGAATTTTTTTAAAACACAAACAAACTTTGGCCAAACTTATAAAAAATGTCCAATATTTTACCCAAAAGCAATTGTTGGACTGATTAATTATTTGAAGTCCCACCACAGAATCTTCACTTCAAGTTAAACAATTTTTTTCGATATACAGATTTTTTTTATATATCATTTGCATTTTTTCACGGACTGTTTAATACATAAAAATTTTGTTTTTAGCTTAAAGGATCATGTTATGCGTATTTATTCAAAAAAAAATTAAATCAGGAAAACTATTTGCGGACCTAAATTTATTTTCTTTTGGAAAACTTTTATTGAAGATTTTTTGTATCAGTTTTTTATTCTGGACTAATCATTAATTATGTTGAATTTAAGTGTTCCGATTTCAGCCTGCCTCAGTTATTCTGAACTATTTCAATCATAGACTTAATAATAAAGTGATAACTTCTGATCAAAATATAATTTGAACCAGAGAAAAATTAACTTGGGACGATAATTTTTTAATCCAGCATCAGCAAATCAATGATTCAAAAATATTTAAAATATATTTTAAAATATTTAAAATATATTTAAAAAAAATTAATTTATATTTATTTAATTCATATTTGATTTTTCTGAAACTAAAGAGTGAAGCGTATATCTAATGGGTACTTGAACAGGACTTACATATTTCTGTTGAATGTAGCCTAGCACTGAGTACTCCAGTAATTGATCCCAAAACTCTCTCAAAAAACACGTTGGATGGAGTTTTTGACAAAGATTTGTTTATTCATCTTTCAAAGATACTTTTGGATCGACAATAACCATGCAGAGTTTTGCTTCCTCCATGTTGTCAGTTGACATCTCCTTCAAAGCAGTCTCATTTATATACTGGGGTGAATTATATGTTTCAATGTGCTTAAGTTATTCTGCATTATATTTCACTATTGAAAGTACCTTTCTAACTCTCTAACACATACTATTTGATTACCACCCATCTGCGTGAATCATGACTTGAAGACTGCACATTTTAAAGACTATCTAAAGATGTTTTCTGTAATTGGTTTGTTGGATAAAATTGAATAAACAGCCTCAAGTTCATAGTGGACTGTAACATAACAAGCAAAAAACATTTAAGAATGATAACCAATTGCTCATTAAAATTGTCAACATATTTTAACTGAGCATGTCCATGAAGCACATTCGAACCGTGTTAACTAATTTATTACTACAAAAGTAGCCTGTTACATGTCCATGTGATTCCTCTAATGCATATTTGAGCTACATATCTGTTAATTATTGCTAGTTCCAATCGGATTGGATATTTTCGTCGTCAGCTACACGTACACGCCATTAAATCCTATCAGATTGTACTTTACGATCGCCATCAGCCTGGAAGCGTTTTACGATCACATTTGTCCTCTAAAAACGATTTTAATAACGACAATAACGATCGGCTTTCTAGTCTTCAATTTGACTTGAAGGAAGCATGCAGCTAGGTGAACAAGTTTCTTATTAAGTCCATGGAGTATTCTCTTCGATGGAGGACAAGCAGGAAGACAAGTCAACCATCTCTCCGTTGTCACACAATAATTCTTACTGTCGTGACTCTTACGCAAATCGTTGAAATTGCAATAGGAGACTTCTTAGATATTGTAGGGTATCTATCTTTGATAAGCTTGTTGAAAGTAAGAATGATCGACAGATTCCTTGAAGAATATTCTCGTTTGATTCGACTAGAAAACTGTTGGTCACAAGGATCTTATTCATAGCGGAATGTTTAATTGGGTCAGATCGATTCGATCTGGGTTGGCGTCCTTTCAAATAAAGAACGATTGTCCTGGAATTTTATGATAACTTTTAATGTATTATCAAAAGAAAAAATTAGAATTCATGCATAAAAATCTTTTAGTTAAAATTAAATAAATGGATATTTAGATCTCTGCTCAATATGCCAACAATCTCGAAAGGATTCAGTATCTATCATGGATATCACTTTAGTAATATATTGCTTCAAAAAATCCTCAACCAAACTGGCAGCTCTAAAATGCCGTTCTTTTACGAGTATCTATCTTTTGATAGATGTTCTTTTGAATGCAACGGACACTTGAACTAACATTGATGACTATCAAACACTGTGACAGGCGACTTCCAGTTGCACTACATATACGAGCTCTTTCGAATGACAAAATAACATATTTCCTCTTAACGGCGAATATCTACATATATCTAAATTGCAAACAATTTTGCAACTAGGCAAATCACGATCTATCATCTACGAGTGACTATCCGTACTTGCTGTAGTTTAAAGTATCTTTTTCAGATAGTCCACGCAACGTATGTAGATTGTTCAGACGGCTTTTCACTGACATGGCTCCTTTGTTTCTAGACATAAGATAATAAGATTTATTTTTTAATGACTTCCTTGCGACTTTTTGATGGTGTGTCAATGATAGAGAGGGGTTGTTGCAGAAGTATCACAGCGGTCTAACTACTGAAAGCTGGACATATATATCTGTATCTGCAACATAAGCTTGAATGCGGGATATGATCTTCGTTAGTGACTTATTTAGATGAGTTTATTTCGAGTGAGACACAACAGTAAATGCTGCATTTGATGGTTGCTACGTTCTGTTCAAGAGACATTCCTGTTGTGCTGAAGAAAACAGGATTAAGTGTAATCTTTATGGGTCAGCAGTGCATTGTAGAAAGTAGTATCCGAGATAAGAAATGACAATATTGCGGGAAATTATAAGAAATTGATCGGCCAGGTTTTCCACTAAGTTCTAGTTTAAGTATCGAAATTTAATTCGCTTCTCCAATTCCACAATTTTTTATCTTTTGATAAAATCACCTACAATCACACGAATCATTTGTTTTATTGAGAGAAAATAATAGTGAAATTAAAGATACAACGAAATATTTCTGTGTAAGTATTTTAAGCGCAACAAAAAACGGCCACGACCCACACTACATTTTTGAGACCCCAAAGCTAAAATCATCATACGGTCAAGAAAGATGTTTATCTAAAAATAACTACAGATCCCCAATATTTTTTTAGGCTATATAATTAATATTTTCTCGGAAAATTTTAAAGACTTAAAATTTTTTTAAAACATTTTCCATTTTTTAAGATTTTTGTCAGAAATTTGGCAGGAAGAATATTATTCGGTTGACGGAAAAAATTCAATGTTCAGAAAAATGCAAATTTAGCTCAAAAAAATTAAATGTTCCGCAAAATGGTTGTCGTTTTAAAATACAGCTTTTAAATCCATGTTTGAAATATCGATAAACATAAAACAAGATATATATATATATATATATCTAAAATTATTCAAAAGGTGACAATATTCTCACGTAACAACTTTCATACACACGATCCTTGGCATAGATCAAACACATGTATAAATCTCTCTTTTTTGTATACTCACAATTGGATTTTATCAAATAATTACAATTCTTATCAACTGACAAGTGCACAGTGTAATTGATGAACTAATCTTGATGACCCGAAACCACCTATTAAATCACCTGTCCCATGCAAGACATGGTAGATGTATGTGTCCCAAACAGCCACAAGTACCTACCACGCTTCATCTACGAGATCATGAAATTCCTCTGAATGATACATACATACTTGAAGCCAGTCTTCAGCTAGGTGTTCATTGTTGCTGGACGGACTCCGATTGCCTCCGGTACACAGGGTAGGGTCCTGGCTACTATTCTTCAGTTAATCGCGTTAAGAGTCAAAGCTGATCTTCAAGTTCAAGAACTGAAATGGACTCCTCGTTGCGGCTCCCATTTAAAATTGATTCGGCCGCCATGCAATTTTCCACCAGTGCACATATGCACCCTCCTCCTTCTCCTGCTATTCGCAACATTAACAACCACACAATATACACCTGAAATGCAACCCCTTCGCACATAACGACGACCATGCAAACATGCCGCCTGCAATAACAACATGAAATTTTGCGCTATAGTAAAAAAATTGCATCCACATAAATTTCGCCAATAAAATAGTTTCGATCACACCCAGAAACGTGACTATCGATCACGAACTGGCGGGGAATCACCGGCACTGCACCAGGACCAGGACTATATTAAATGGCCGTGCCCGACCGGCAGCAGCCTGGCAAGGAAAGGTACGGCCAGGCATGGCCATGCAGAAGTAAAAGGGAGTTGTGTGTGATTTGTTTGGCTTTTCGATGGACGAACGCAAGGTTGAGTTCTATGGGACCATGCTGTTCATATTGCTAAGTGCATTTGATGCACATCTCCGGGCTCTGTGCTTTTCATACATGAACATGAGATGCGGCAAAGTGCCGGTAATTTTCTTAAGAATATGTTTCATGGATAGCATAGCGGCAGGACAGGATCGCTTCAAAAAATTATGAGGTAGATAATGGATTGGAAGGGTTACCGATGAAAGGAATTGATACGTGCATACTTTTAGAAAGCTCTAGCCAAAGTGGCTAATTTCGATGAACAGTAACTATTGGACACATTTAAAAATGGCTTAGAAATTACCTCTGTTTTTCCCATGGAGCTTTGACATCCCTAAAGGTTGGAAGCCTGCGTTGAATCTGGAAAGCATACTTATCTATAAGATCACATTCTCAGACAAATGGCAGCTCTATTTTCAGAAAAGATTACAACAGATCGATCGTTTATGAAATTCCGCAAGAGCGTAATACCAATCGGTCTCGATGGAAAATGGTTTTTGCCAGGGTAATGAGCAGGAGTCAAAATGAGTATCCAGTCCGAACCGTGACACAGGGAAGCGTTCTAGAGCAAGTCCTACCGTTCCACACCCATTGGCAATTTAAACTAAAAGATAATTTCTCCCAGAGTAAGAAACGATAAATACCGACCGGGCAACATAACGTCACATCCTCCCTATCAGAGGATAATCGCAGCAACCGGTGGTGTGCGGCCTTATAATGAAATTTAGAAAGAAAAACCTGCAGCTTGCACTTAGATGAAGACTAAGAAGAAATGGCAAGGGATCGATGGATTTATGAATGAGCGAGAGCAATTGGATGAATAATGTGGATGATGGTAACCATCAAAAGGTCAACGGTAGAAGGTTTGTCTTGACTCCTTTCCGAGGTTGTTGCTAAACAAATGACTTAATATGGGAGAGACGTAATTGACTTATAGTCGAAGAGGATGAGTCGTGCACATCCTGCCCTGATAATGACATGTCCTTTTGAAAAGTGGTCACCATTAGGTCACGTTCGAGGCATGTAACATTATTATCACAGCACTCAACCACAAATTCAAACATCTGAGACTGGTCTTGTCCGAGTTACGTGACAAACATTATTTTTTCTGGCCCCGAGGCCTTCATCGCCTGGCGCTAACGTCATGCTTCCCCTGTCGTCAAGCTAATTCAATTTTTGCCTTGTTCAAAGTCGAGTGACATCTGTTCCCGGCTAATAGTGCGATTTGTTCTGTCGTCATGTACATCATCAGTTGGAATCAGATTCTTCCTTTGTGCTGCTCCTCAATGACTAAGGACACTACATCATGGTCTCGGAGGTCGTTAAATTGTCATCTCCACTCCCATTTTCAATTAAGCGAAATATCACAACCTGTTGAAAATTCCGACTTGAAATACTGTCGCAGGCATAATTCTGTCATCAAGTCGGGAAGGATGCTCCATCATCCCTGCTAAGAGCCGGCCAGACGCATTGGGATATCCGTCCGCAGTTTCCATTTACTGAACGCACATAATTTGTTGCATTGCTTTACTCTGCGGCGAATGCTTCTGGGACCTGATTTAGAGCAATCCATAAATATTTTACAATTTGTCCGCATTTAGTGCACAACAACTTGTGATCCACCTCGCCACCTCATCAGTTCCCGTCCGGGGATCGCTTCCCTGGACCATGTCGCCGCGTCAGTTTGGGAGCCTTTTTAACGACGCCACACGTCTGCTAAACAGCGTGTCAATATTAGGCGCATACGTAATTCACGCGGCTCCTCGTAGCGCGCCATGTTTACGCGAAGAATGTCGACTCGTCGTCCCCGTATTTTATTAATAATTTTCGAACGGCCAGCAGCGTGGTATGTATGTCTTTGCCTTTCGGGCTGATGGATGTCGCCGCCTAGCCACCCAAAATCTGGAAGCCGGGATCAAATCGGGAAGATATAGATGGTGGAGGTATCGCCTCACCGATCACGGTGGTAATAGTGGAGGCAATGACGATGAAAATGACGACAATGTTTATGTCGAGGAAGTGTTTAATGTTTGTTTGGAAAAAATGCTTTTAATTAATAAACATTGGTGTTACGTGCACGGTGCTAAGAAGATGCGTGTACGTAGCTACACATTAGATGCACGTGCGTTCGGAAGTGTGTCAACGACATTGGAGGATGAACTCAACAATTTCGGGGATGAATAGTTCAATTTCTAGTGAAGCTTCTCGCCTGTATCCTTAATTAACGCACATATTGAGAAGATATAAATTTTTACCCATGTCCTTGTTTGAGATAACATACATTTTTCAGTAAATCATTTAAACTTGTTTTAGAAACGGCAAACAACTCAAAATTCACTTACTTTTGGCATGGATCCTTCTTAAAAACACAATTAAACATATCTAACAAAGATCATTCATACTCCGCAAAATGCCAATCATTCTGGAATATTTTTTAGGAAACACATTTTACAAGTTTCTAACAAGTAATTTTAAAAAAATATATACTGAAAAAATTTCAAAAATTTTTGCGTAACAATTCATTCAAATAGATCGACACTTTTGGCTAGTAGAAACCATTTAAACTCATTCATCCCTTCGATAGTAACGATTCAATACCATCAAAAAAAATAATTTTAATGAAATGTAACCAAGACGAAAGGTCAATGTCAACAATGTTGCTTTCCACCTCTTAACCATCACAAACATGACCACCAAATTCATCCATAATTCCACCGTTAATGACCTTTAGGCTAAAAACATTTTTTTTTCTTGAATTTTTCATAAGGACCGAAACTTCACGGTGTTGATGATGATGATGGTGATGGTGATGGTCGTCGTAAAGCTCTTTTTCTCCATCGCGTGCTACCCTATTTTCAATTCCACGTAATTATATGAAATTTAAAACGATTGCAACAGTTTCGACAATGTGTAATCCTTTTAAGCGAATATTTACCCAAACAAATTGTATTTACGCTTATATTTCCACCCGATAAGGTTGAATGTGAATTTTGCCAGCGGCTTTTCCTGATGCCGTCGCTGTTTCATTTTCAATGATGAAAAATCAATTCAGTTGCGAATGGTTATGGTCGATGATGGTCAGTTGAGTGGAAATCTTCAATGGTACGGTATGGTTTTTTTGTGGTAGATATAAGTGCATTGGGTTTGGCTTTGATCCCAATTCGAGGGTTAAATGGACAGATACGTTTATAGAAAATAGAATATGGTGGATTGGTCACAAATCTAATATCGTATCAAAAAATAACCCCGCTATCCTACATCATGTGATGTGCAACTCAACTGACTCCAAGTGTGCGAAACTGCGTGTGAGTCAAAATCCGCTCAGTATCCACCATCAAGACCACCTGCACAGCTTCCATATAACATTCCAATCGCATTTAAATTTATAAGTTCTTTGGTGACAACGAATTAATTCTTCCTCGCTCCTTCGCTGCATTCAGTTGGGCATCTCTTCACGATGGTGATGGGATTGTGGTTCGGGCGCAGCATCCCACCAGGCGTTGTCCGTCTAATCGCACAAGTCGAAGCGCAGGAATCTTCTTATCTTAATATTGTCATTGTCACAAATATACAAAGAACAACGCTAATGGATTACACGATTTTTGCATTATCGCTTCGATGAAGCGTTCAAGATCGCGCTTTATCGCCCAGGAGTTGCCGAAGGAACCTATCTCGTCCCGGCAAAGCACCTTTATCGAATTCATTGCAAGATCACGCTATTGAATTACGCGTTCGGTGCATGGCGATGAAGATGAACTTGATAAGGAGGCGAGGAGACCAGCCAGCAGTCTTTTGGCATGGAATGCCTGAAGACCAGAGGTGGGAGCCATCGCTGCGATCTTTTCGGTCCTGGCTCCTGGGTATCAAACGTGCTAGCAATCTTCAATCGTTCGAGATGGTAATTGCGAGAAAGACACTCATTGTAGTTGATTTGCTAACTAGCTCAGTTCATTAGTCTAATGACCTCAAATCACCACTTTAATGGCCATCCTCATAAACGGAATATTAATCCTTGAAATCTTTCAAAATTTCTCCACACACCAATTAGCCACAATGTTATCCAAAACGACCCTAAATTCCAACTGAAACGATGTGATGAAACCATTTACTAAAGCACCCCCACCATCGAAACGATCTCATCACCTTCGTGAATAAATGATCGTCAATCAATCAGATTTTAAAGAAAAAGAAAACCAACGAAGCTACGAAAGATACACTTAACCACGGTGTGAACATTATTTTCGTTTCGTAAAACTAAGAAAAAGAAGAAGAATAAATGTCTGTAAATAAATTATCGAAAAAATGGTTTGTTTAGATCATCAATTGGAGTAACAAGTAACTCGGACAAGCTTTAATGGTCTTCATCATATGCGCCCACTTGAAAATTTTGTACGGAAAAAGAGAAAATATACATAGATTAGTGAAAATCAGCTATAGTTATTCAGAGGGGGTCATAAATTTAGTTGTGAGTCGTTTGAAAAACAGGAAAAATTTCAATTAAAAATGCAATTAACTGTGAAGTAGATTTTAAAAACAAAACTGAGTTAGTTAATATTTTTCATTAAGTCTGTTCTATATTTTTGTGAAAATTTATGCAGGAAAATTTTGTAACTCGCTTGTTGATATTTGATGGAATAAAAACTGTCTTTAAAAAAAATCTTTAGTCGAAAAAAATGTGCCTGGCTCCGAAAATTCTTTTTTTTATTCTAAATTCATAGACCTGCAAAGAAAATTGGTTTCCCGATAAATCATTGTATGGTGATAATTTAACAAACTAATATATTTTTAGATACTGAAAGAAAAGTATATAGTGCCAAATTCCTTTCCCTCAAAATAACACACGATAGATTTGCCCTAATTTTTTGCTCAACATAATAGGGAAAATCTAAAAAGGATATTGAATCGGTGAAATATTTTTACAGCAGCAAGTGCAAATTTTGGCGTTTATAAAAATCCCAAAGGTGAAGAGATTGCACAAATAATTTCTCATTACGAAATGAGATATTTGTAATTCGAACCAGAACTACCCTAAGTGTCCATTTTGTGTGGAATGTAGGAGTCAATTTCAGCTGATCATCAATTGAACTGGTAGAAAATCAATCGTACAAGAATTTAAATGCTTTATTAAACCGTCAAGCGACCGTTTTCTCTATTTTCACAAGATCATCATCCTGGTTTTTCTCACCCCTTCCGATATATCACCACGACGACGCACCATCAACGTCCATTGGTTCATCTGTGGCGCAGCATCCAAAGTCGTCACATAAATACCTGCCATTCGATTATTTGAATTTTTAAAAGGAGTCGATTGACGATGTCCAGATGCCGCGATCAGTTTCGAGATCTCTCGATTGGAGGCCATTGCGTCCACCAGCCATTTCCACGGCTACTGCTGTCCTTTGAAGTTTTTCATTTTGAAAAGTTCGTGGGGCTGAAGCAGGCATGAAGTCCACAAACGGAAAAAGTCATGGAGTGTCTGCATCAATTTCCCGGTAATTTTCCTCGATCGCACTTGAAAATGATCGGAGCCAAACAGATCATGGTGGGACTTTTAAGTTTGTCGTTATCTAAAAATATACACGATCACTTCTTCTTTTTCTTTCGTCCGACGGCAACGGCAAGATTGCCTCAGACTAGGCAAGTTAGCCAGTAGCCAGAAAAGTTAGCCAAGCCAGGCAGCCATGGGGTGTCTGGGTTTATGCGATCATCAACTATTGGCAGCCTTTTTGGAAGCTTGACTAAATGAGAACGTTTTTCAAATAAATGTCAAACACATGCCGAACGACGATCATTTGGCAATCCATTATGGCGGGGGTGGATTTCGGGTGGTTGATATTATAATGGTGGACGGCCAAGTCTTACCGGACGACCACATACCAGGCTGCTGTGAAAATTTTTTCTAATTAAAGCTTCGTCGAGCAATTCAATTGAGATTTATCGATCGTTTTGTATGCATAGAGGAGCAAGTGATCTTACATAAAAGTAGCTGGACAATACAAACGGAAGATTCAGCAAGGAGATGGACTTTCTTTCCCTAAACATTTTCTACGATTTCTCGGCGATTTCTTAAAAAAACCATGGCATCACCCAACAGATAATTTGGCTTATTCTAAATCCTGGGAATCTCGAAGAAATTCAATTCAAACCAGTCCAAACCTTAAAAAAACTTTAAAAAAATCCTGAAAGCTTCCGATAATTTCTGACCCCACTATTCCCTATTTACATTTTTAATGTTTTTCACACTTTATAAAACAATTTATTTTAATTAATTCGTCACGTAGGGAAGCGACTCTGCGGAGACCACTTTTTCAAAGAAGATAAACAGACAAATTCCACGGCAAAGAATAACAAAATGAGCTTAATCGTAGGCAAAACTTTATTTTTTGACTAATTTTCCTTGGAAAATTAAATTATTCAAAATGGTGGCGGGGATGATGGCGGCATTGATTGTGTGTATGTGCATGTGGGTAGGTGTAATTAAACTGACGCCGGGGACTACATTTCCTGTGTTGTTTTTTAGTGTCGAAAGAATGTTTATTTGTTATTTATTTGATTTAAATGTGGTTGTTTTTTTATATGTTAAGAAAACAGCTTGGGTAATCGATTGTAGATAAATACTGTGGAAGTACAAGGAAGACGATGACGTGAACAGAAAAATGTTTTGATGATGATGTACAAATTTAAATCTACGCTTTTAAAAGCTAAGGATGTAAATTGCTATCTGAAGACACACTGGAGATAGAATACTCCAAATTTGAATTTCCCATAGTTAAAACGTCTTTTAAAACTGTGAAATAAATCCTTGAATACAGAATGTTCTATCCAAAAAATCACATACCTAAAAAATTACCCCTGTAATAAATCCCTATGATGTTGCAAAAGAATGCAATAAGTTCAAACAAATATTGTTCGACTGCATATTTTTCTACCTTCTCTTGTGTAAGACCTTGATCCAAACTCACAAAAGGGTCATATCCTATTTAAACAGGGGTTTAAGGAATTCTTCTGTGATAAGTGCACGAATTAATAATGCACGCATGAATGAGCTTGCGTTACTTCTTGCAGGGTGAACATAAATATGGGAAACATAAAGGATACGGACGAGATGTATCGTAAACTGAAATATATGAAATTTGGATAATCAATGCAATAAAACTTTAATCCTAGGATAGTTTTTCGATTCAAATATCCAAAAAAAATAAACTTTATTAATCAAAAAAAATCTGGAAATTAATGAAAAATTCACTGAATGAGTTTGTGTTAAATTAAATATATTAAATCAACTAATATTCCACCATAATATCTCAACAGCTTTCCAAATGTCCCTAAATAAATCGAGATATCACCAAAAGCATATCTGGCTCAAATCTGTTGACACTCTGCGATCAATATTCTTTGACCCGAGCAAAAAAAAATCTTCCTATGTGGTGATACAAATAATTAATTTTCGTTTTTGTTTATATCAAATCAATTCAAAAATAGGTATATCATGTAAACACTTTGAATTGAATCCTTTTGATGTCTCTTATTCACTCGTCTCCATCTCAATGGCACCAAATCGATCCTATCAATAACCCGAAGAAGAAGGAAAAATCATGTCGTATTAGTCCGCAGCTATAAATACGTGGAAAAATCAAGGAAAATTTCAAATCAAAGGCCTCGTGTTTTTCACAAATGTTTTCCATATCCCTCGCATTCCTGCAATATGTCACAACGGCATGGAATATGACCGCCATCGAAGTTACCGTCCTCGCCATCCTCACCGTTCTTGCTCACCATTCTGGCCATCATTTTCGTTGTTGCCGTCATTGTCATCATCATCAGCATCATAATATCACCCATAGACCACGCGCTGTTATTGTCGCAATCGTCGCTTTTCCGGCCAGATGGCTCCATGCAGCTTAGCTCCGTTGAGCTGCCAGCAAGCCCAACAACTCTTTGCCTATCGTCACGTCCAAAGAAAAACAATTTTCCAGCATTTTCATGCGGCAATTTTCAAATATGTGCTCCCCAATGTCCACACGCGTGCTTGGCTCATGTCGTCCATGCCTGGGCGAACGCAACACGACCCCCTCTAATTGTCAACCCGATCGTCAATTAGCCCGTATTGACAGTGACGATTGTTTATTTTCATTAGCCGGAGGGTGGGTGGTGGAGCATGGAAAACTAGGAAAATACTTGGAGTTGACGACTGGTGTGGGACAAGTGGTGTATAGGCTGCGCGAAGCGATCCTCTGTTCACTAAGAGATTTTCAATAATTTTGAAGATTTTGGATCCTATGTCTGATTTGGGTCCTGGTGTTTTCTGAGCAATTACTAATAATGTCTCATCTAAGATCATATTTAAAGACTTTTCAAAATTCCTAGGGACAAAGTTGGCCATTGGTAGCATGAATAGATCACTGGATTTGTATGAAATATAACTCTTCTAGATTTTGTTGGCCTTCTCAGAAGGTTTCGCAGAGAACAGCATACTTACAAGGATTCTTTTGCTTTAGAAGGGTTGCTTATGTTTCGTAGATCATATTGGATAACGACTTCCTCCCCTATTTTCGAAAGGGACCTGACCCAGATAGTACTTTTTCAAACTCCATCACAAATCACAATCAAAGTTTTGGGATCACTGTCCTCTGCATTTGAATTACTTTCCCAGCCTGAATGCATCCACGATGAGTGATTAACGCTTCGGTGCATGTTTAAATCATCGAATCGGTGCACGATGCTTTGGCCAAAATAGGGGTGACTCCAGCAAAATGATCGCTGAGGCACGCACGATCGTCATACCATTAAAACGCTTTCATAGCCATCAATGTTTATTGCTGGGGCGTTGGAGCGGGCAGTATTTCTGTCATCTTGGTGTCAAATGCTTATGCATTCTGCGGTCGGGTAGCCTGGCAAATGTTAACTTCACCAGCACCCCTCGGATGTGCATTCGCACGAGCCTTGATCGTCCATCCAAACAATCATCTCGAAATCGGTGAACAGCTTGTCGAACTACTCGACGACTATACCGGCTGCAATGAGGAAAATTCTATTTTCCGTACATTTTCCGATTTTTCATTTCATTTCTTTTTAAAAAAAACGAACTGTTAATGCATCTGCACGTTCGTGGTATGTGACGCGGGTGCACATATTCTCGAGAATTGTCAATAAATTTCAGTACCAATTTGCCAGTGTTTTCAATTGTTCGTCGAGCTGATGAGGATGTGGAAAATGTATTTTCAGGCATTTTTCGTCGTGTGGCTATTTTTGTGTCGTTTGCTCCATCATTGATTGTTTGAATATCGTCACGCGGGTGTAAATAGTTACCATGTGGACACTGATATAAACACATGTATGCATGGGTGAAGCTTGATTTTTAAATAAAAAAAATTAGAATTGATGTATAGACGAATTTTTCTTGAGCTTCATGTCACACTTGTGCTTTGAGGCAATAATTATTTTCACTTCAGAAGAAATAATATCGGCGCCGTTGACAGAGATTGGGACAGCATTTGAAATTTAGCATATGTTCAGTGACTTTGAAATGAGAATTTTAATTGATTATACCATTGAGCAGCTGGAATTTGAATATTCATATGATCAAGATATGTATAGCTTAGAAAATATCATGAAATAATGGTGTCGGAAGGGTGTTTCATCTTTGAAAAATTGAGGACGATTCAGTGTAATATCAAAATAAAACAAGCCGTGAGGTACGAGCCGTGAGGTTCACACGGTCAACTTTCCAGTAATATCAACATAAATATTAAAAATATTATACACAATAATAATTATGCGAACAATACTACTTTAAATAATAAAAATGTACTTCTCATAAAAGTTATTGGAATGACTTAATATTAATCGTAACATCTACGCCAGCGTCAATTGATTAAATAAGGATTTTAGTGGATTGGCTTGATTGAATATTCACGCGGATCAATCGGAGGGGGACAGGTTACAAAGCCTTTTCTACATTATTTGTTATTTCCATATCGATGATTGAAGGACAAAAGAGCGCTAGCAAAATGAATCCAGTTTTTTTATTACGCCCACTTAAAAGATTTTATCGCGTGATAGCCATTTTGAATAGTTGCGGTCAAAATTGCCAGCACTTCGGCATAATCACTGAATTTGTATTTTTTCCACGATTTTACATTTTCTGTTGGTCTTGAGAAACATTGAATATGCAGTCAAAAATAGGTTCAATTGTCTGTAAAAATTAAAAAAAGAAAAGATATAAGCATTCGTGTGAACCCTTTTTACATGGTGACTTTGAATGATTTTTTATTTTTAATGTAATTTTTTTTATAATCATTAGAATTTCTTTGCTGGTTTCCCTATAAAAATTGATAAAAGTTTATAAATTTTATAAACATTTATTATTGCGATGTGCAAATCAGGTTGAATATTTATTTTTTTATGAAAAACACCCTAATTTTCCATATTTTTTTCATTCAGTTAAAAAACGGCTTTAACGATTTTTAATATAAAAACATCAGAAAAATGTTAAAAATGTTATGCGTCGATTGACATCTTAATGATGCAAATATTACATTTAATTCGCGAGATATAATGAATGACATAAATGACCTTGAAGGTCATAATGACTTTTAATGAGTTTTTATTTTTAATTCAACTTTTTTTGTAATCATGAAAAAAGCTTTTTTACAAGAACTGTTTGGAGTCGATAAATTATGTAAACATTGATTACTGCGTTCGGAAAATCAGGTTAAAAATTTATTGTTTTTGAAAAAAAATCCTAATTTTTTACACTTTTCTTTTTCTTAAATTAAAAAAACGGCTCCAACAATTTTCAAAATAATATATAATGACATGAATGTTGATTGATACCTTGGTAAAACCAATCCTCTGTTTGGTTCGCGAGATAAAGCGCACGACAGAAATGATCTTCAAAGGGTCAAAACAACAAATCCCCCCGACCGAAGTGTCCCAAAAACTAATCAGCTCTTAAGATTGCAAAGATGCTTCGCTTGACATTTCAACGAAGTTGATACGACTTTGTTTACGTGAGTTATGCTCGTAGAAAAAATTGTCCACGAACGTACGTACGTATGTACGTACGTACACACACACATACATACTTTTTCTTAAAACACTTAAAATTTACTCTCAAGACCTTAAAACGTAAAGATATGTTGAAAATTTTAATTTCGATTTTCGAGGCGATTACATGAACTTCCCATATACTGGGAAGTTAAAAAATGATCTTCAAACCATAGAGGGATTAAAAATAATTTACTCATGCAAAGCACTAAGGAACCAAAGAATTGCAAATAAAAAGACCATAAGTAAGATTTATTCTCGAATGTTTAGAATTTTGAAACATTTTTTTGACTTCAAAATTCAAACAAATGATTTGAAATTACAATTAGATCCAAACTTCCGCAACTGTTTCCATTAATCCTTATTTTGCCCAGCAGATATGCTTCCAAGTTCCACGGATTGTTGCAACGCGTAATATAGTGTCTAATTAGTTATTAAAAGGTTCAACAAATAGCATGTGATTGTTCTGCAGACGGTGATAATTAATATCAATTCCTGAGCCTATACTTTAGCAAAAAAAGAGGTTCAAATTGGTACTCTTTTTGCTGGATAATGTTTTTGCCCTCAGGGCAATGCGAAATCTTCGTTGAACTTGCCACTTCTTTGCACACCACAAATATCACCTCTACCACTAACAAACATCATGGTGCTTCCTGCCTGCCCAAAGACAAAGTACCCATACGAAATCTTTAAAGCTGTTCTTGTATCGTTCAGAAGACTCAGCACTTTCTTTTCTTTTCGTCATGTCTGAATGGGTTTGTTTATTTGCTTGTAATTCGAAGTTAAATACAGTGGAGGTCTTGTGTTAAAGTCAGTTAGCGCCAATTTTCGATTTTTTTCGTCGTCAAGCCATGCGCTGTGTTTTTGTTACGATTTTAAGTTGGCCGTTTTCCAGGAAGATGAAAGATACCAACTAAGTACTAAAGATGCACGCAGGTTCTTATTTGAACGATGGTAGTAAGTAAGTAGTTGATGGTAGTGAAATTATAAAAAGAGGAGCATGAGAGGTGACAAAATTGTTGCTTTCTCAAGGTGAAAACAAAAACAATTGCTGGGGAAGGAGATTGCTCTTGCAACTTTTCGTGTTGTAGATATTAATGTTATGACTAAGTTGCTTAGCAATATTTTTCTTTTTCAATGGATTGAAGATATCTAGCATAATTTTAGTAGGTTTATTTTCATCAACTTAGCAGCGTTCCATACGAATCATACTTATTTTCGGTTAACCATTCAACGATATGTATCTTGTATTCCCTGAGGGCATTTTTCAAACTGTAACCAACTCTTTAATACGTTCATTTGTCCAAATCAACTTTTCGAAATGGCTTCAAGCATATTTTCCCAAGAAGCTCGAGAATATTCAATAAATCTCCTGGCCTAGCCGGAAAAAAATAAATAAAGCTCCTTCATGATGAGATCTAAAATTAAATCACATTTCGAGGTATACAAAATCAAATCACTCACTGTCCCTAATTCATCATAAACTTTAGATAGCGTTCTCGAAATCTTCCCCCTTTGGATGATGATGATTTTAATGGGACGATGCTGATGATGATGAAAGCTTTGATGGCGGACAATCCACCTAAAAGGCTTTCCACGTAAAACAGTGCCTAATGGATGGCGTGTCATTACAGACTAATATAGGGTGTATCACAGCTAGTAAATATAATCAATTCGGATTTTTCAAGGCACGACGAAAAAATCTATCTAATTTCTCTGCTCTTCATCGTGTCTACACTTTTTTCGCATCTCGCCTATCTCGAACGGAAGATTTTCATCTGAGGCCTCGCACCCGTAAGATATTACTCTTAGTTTTTATTGTCATACGATTGTGGTGAATGTTGAATGTTAATGTCCATCAAGTTGATGGACAATCATAATGTTAATAAGGCTTCTTTTTGGTAATGAGCCGAGTTGGGCGACTCATCTCGAATGCAAAGACTCAAACCATCGAAGAACGAGCCGCGATGGAGTATCAAGTGTGGCAGCTTAGGGTGATGGGGTTCGGGGAGGCGTTAGTCAAAAGAAAAGTATGCGGTTAAACAATAAGCCATTAGACGTTAAGATTTATTGGCGCCGAATAGGATCATCCACTAAATAATGTTCACGCTCTTGTCTTGGCCGTTCGTTCGGCAGATCTCGGCTGAAGATTGCGGGCATCTTGGCCAGTGTTAATTACCAGCGTGCGAGGCGACTCTTTTCCGTTAATGAAAGACATTACAAATGGGCAAGAAAATGAAAACACACTTTGACCGAGTGGTTGGCTAGTTCGTAACGCAAATTAGTTTTTATCAATAATATCTTTTCGAGCTAAACGATTCGAGTTCAAGGGGTCGATTAGGAAAAATTTAATGAATTTGGATAACATGACTACTACCGTGTAGATAAATCATAGCACTCATGAGGGCTTTCATGGACATGAACGAATGGTTTCGAAAACGTTTCGATTATGACCCCATTCGCTCAGTTAATCTAGTATCTGAATGAGATTGTTCACAGTTACACACTAAGAGTGGATCGGAAAGCATATGACTGTCTTGGGAATTGTTAGTTTGCTGGAATCTCGACGAAAAAATATATTTAAAAAAAAAACGTTATCATATTTCTCTTCACTTCCCGAAGATTTTAACCAATTTTTGTCAAATTTTTGATGTATTTTGACATTTTTTTATCTTAATCTTATCATTTTGCTTCGGTCACGTTTTCAACAGTTTTGTTCAAATTTTTGAGGTTTTTTGACGGTTGCAGCTTATTTTATTATTTTCATAGTCACCTTTTGCTTCAATCACTTTTTTCCCAAAGATTCAAGAAAACTTAATATACGGGGAGACTCAGCCATATAGCGAATCGCTATTAAAATTCACCAAATGCAGGACGCAGCTTATAATTTAGGAAGTGCGAGGCTTTGTCTTAAGGGGTTACATAGGTCTTGAAGAAAAATAAACAACTTTTTCAAAAACTTGTATTTTAAAAACCAAATATCCATTTTTATTTAAAATTTACACACATATAAGTTAAGCATTTCAAAAAGTTGTAAAACAATTTCAGTTAAAAACATTGAAAATTGTCAATTTTCCTGCAGTTTTCCTCGTCCAACCTTTTTTTCCGGTAGGCAGAATATTTTGGTGCAGGTTCATCTCAAATCAAAAATTCAGAAAAATCTTATAGTTTATGCCCTCGGCTCGTGCTTGAACGAACGAATTGAAAAAAAAAATGTAATTTAAAGTTTTTAAATGGATTGGAATGAATTTTCGTCTCATATTTTTTAGCATTTTTCCGATTCTCATCGTTTTTAAATTCTTTTTGCGTATGAAACAAAAACGAGTCTACCGAATGAGAATTTCTTCGTTCAATCCTGAGACAATACTATAAAGAAAAACCGTGTAAAGTTTCAGCAAAATCGGTTGATGCTTTCTCGAGAAATCGTGCCTACCGTTCGGAAAAGCAAAGTTTCGAGAAAAATGCGTTTTAAGTTTTTTTTATCGCGATTTAATGAATTAAAGTTATATTTTAGCGACTCACATCGAGTCGTCGATTCCAGGTTCATACAGTTATTCGTTTGCCTGATTCGCAATAGTCAGAGCATCCTTTTGATGTTGTGATGTTTTTAGAAAAAGAAAGGAGCTGATTCTACGCGGTAGAACCGCGCTGCATGCGTATAATACGCTAGGTAAGGCAGAGCGCACGTACCGACCACGCTGTGTTCAAATCTCTATAACTCCGGGAATATTGTTTGAATTTACTTCAAATTTAGTGTGAATACTCTTGAAGTACTATATTTTTATTTGTAATAAAAAAATTTCATCGATTTTTTGAAAATACAAGACCTATATAACCCCTTAAAGAAGCCAAATTTTTTAACCATGTTCAACATTTTTATTATCTAATGGCTGCTGAAACTTTTTCAATTGAGGTTCTATTTGCATGAATTTTGTCACGGACGAATACCTTTTTATTCTTATATATTATTTATTTCTCTGAAAACGGACAAAATCTGCTAAATTCGTTTTTTCTCATAATTTTGCTGGCCAGTCAAACTACAAACGATTGTGAAAAATATTCGGAAAACCTAGTCAATCAAGCCAAATTTCAAACAAAACATATTTCTAGATGGATGACTGACTAATGTGGTCAGATCTTGGAAATATCAAGAAGTAGTTACATACTTACACTTGAATAATTCACAACCAAATATTTAGATTTTTCAATGCAAAACACGAAAATCTTCTTTTGAAATAACACTTTGATCCGATTTTTTTAGATACATTCAAGATATGCACTGATGATAAGTTTCTATTCACAATAAATTCATCTTGTTCTCATTAATATGGTATGCCAAATATAAACACCTTAATTTGTTGATGATTATTTACTTAAACATCTTCGTTTTATCTTCAATCCATTTGAGATATTTTCGTAATTATTTAACGGCGTTTGACTCACTATTTCGGTCACTTAACCATTTATCAATAATTTTCATAGTCATTTGAAAATTTTCTAAACGTCGAGCTTTAACCAAGTTCATTTCAACACATTCACACGAAATGTCTTTATCTGTAATTGCCAATTAGACTTCCGACTTCTTCCACGTCTTCAAATTATTCTCGTTTGGTGAATTATGAAATTTCATCGAAAATTGAGTCAATTTGGTAGGAAACAATTTTTGAGGGCAAACAATCGAAAATTGTTCTTTTGATGTCGATTTAGTGTTAAATGTATAATTTCCATCCGAAATGCCAAATTGTTTGAATCTCCCATATTGGCTGCAAATCAGTCAATTAACCATGAAATCGTTTGGTGGAAAATTTCAACACATCTGGTCCCATACGAGGCTTGCATGGGAGATAATTCTGTTGGATTTTTATCTATTTTTCAGGGAAACAAACACTAACATTTATGGGATTTAATTAGCTGTGATTTGTACGTGGAGTGAAATAAATTTTGCGTGAAATTGAAAATTAGTCGACAATCACAAATATGCAGACGCACACTATCAAGGAGGTCATGCAAAAATGAAACAATATTTGTGATAATATTTTTTCAAAGCGGATTTGTTACGTGGATCATTTCTTTTTGCTCTTTTGTCGCCTGGAACATTATCGACGTGTGAGTGTAATTTTCACGCTTGTGCCCGGAGGCGATTGAAATTGTTTTGAATTTTACTAGTCTGTGCCGCAAATGTTTTATTTAATTTTTCCATTCCTTTTTTGCAGTTTGAAAGCAAACAGGGGAGCGAACACGGTGTAGGATTGAATATTCTGCACCGATTCGTGCCAAAAGAGTTGAAAAGTAGAAAAATAATTGTTTTGGTGTGCATACGAATTCGCACCTCAAAGACACTGTGAAACGCTAAATGAATATGAACAGTGTAACGAGGTGTTAATTTGTAATAAGCATGAACTCAATGACTTGTTTTCTTAGCTTGTTAGCTTAGCCGTTGGAGTTCTAGGTATTCAGTGTTGTAGCGTTCAATGTTTTTAAACTAGAAGATGCGGAGAGATTGATGTTCTTTCGCTGAATTTATAGTGTTATTCAACTTACAACACCTTGCTAAAGAGCGAAAAAATATCTTAAATCATGGGGTTTGGTCCTGTTGTTTTCTTGATAATCTTTTTGGTTGATTTTCGTAACTCAATCCATTTTTATGACTTTTTAATCGCAAACTTTGAACTGATCATTCTATATAATATAAACGAATATGAGAATCCTAAACTGCTCGCGAACAATCGACTATAAAGTTTCGCATAGTTTTCACACATGTTGAAGATAATTTTCTTGATATAAAATCTATTACCAACTAGTTTAGTTGAAATTTCTTCTTAAAATCTGTTTCACAGCAACATTAAAGTAGTTATTTCCATTTTACTTTTCTTTAATAGTTTTTTTCTTAAGGGAACAGTACACTGTTAAAAAAATCAATTTTTTTTATCTGTGATATTTCCCTAGAAAAGTATGTAGGTACTTCAAAAAAAAAACCATACAAAATTTTATATCGATATCTAAACTGATTTTCAATCTACAGCGCTCGTAGTCTCCCTCCATCCTTCTACACTTTTTGGAGCGCAAGCGGCCTTTAAGGGGAGGGTAACGTTTGTTTCGTCTAAAAAAATACCTTTTTTCGTGAATTGTTTAGAGAAAAATATTACTGTAGAAGAAACAATAATAAAAATATTACTGTATGAAGAAAATTTAGAAAAATTTTTGTTCAAAAATAGAGAGAAATAACGGATTTATTGTAGATCTCCGCAGGCGCCTAGAATAAAAGTTTTTGTGCGGTGACCAGCCTACAGCCTACTGGATCATCTGAAACCAAAAAATCACAATGATTTCTTTAGTTTATTACTTTATATCTCTAGTCTCGTCGAGTCTTTTTTAATTATTCAATTTTTTAATTTTTGGCACCATTTTTGACGAAAAAATCGACCTATTTGTTATTGTAAAATTGTTAGTAATTAATTTTAAAAAAAAACTCAACGTAACTAGAGAGCTATATACATGTGAAATATGTGTACAAAATTTCTAAACGATCGGTTTGGTAGTTTTTTCTGTAGGCTGGTCACCGACTTTAAAAATTACATGTTTGAGAAAATCGATTTGGAGTTTTGTACACTGAAAAAATGAAAATATCTTGAAAAGAACGATTTTCTTATAAAATACGTACATGTCATCATCGATGCCGGGTTCATACAGTACCTTACTATCATCCACGTTATCTAAGGCATATTTTTGCTCCTGTCGATAAAAGTAATACAATAGAGACCGAAACAGTTGCCGCTCAGCGCAGGTAGCTAAAAGACGCGCAAACCTAAGAGGTACGGTTATTCAACCTACTGTAATTTCGTTAGTTTTGCTCCGAATGACCTACAAATTTAATACAATATTCCTCAGATGTTGTACTTTCAGGAAAAAATAATAAACAGAAATGAAAAAAAACAGTTGTCAAACCCCACCCCCTCCCATTAAGTGCCCGACCATATGCCACTATGTATCTATTCGACTATTTTACTCTCCCAATGCAATACATACAAGTTAGATTACATAGTCTTAGTCAAAAA
The DNA here is from genome assembly GCA_963942545.1 of Oxycera nigricornis. Taxonomy (NCBI): domain Eukaryota; kingdom Metazoa; phylum Arthropoda; class Insecta; order Diptera; family Stratiomyidae; genus Oxycera; species Oxycera nigricornis. The sequence continues at coordinate 107,262,902 of OZ012662.1, forward strand.
TTTTGATTAAAAATCCTTTCAAGTCGAAAAAGACAAGATAGTTCTCGTAAGCCAAAGAAACTGCGCGTCGTAGATTTGTGAAAAAAACAACTCATCCGATTTACTTAAATTTTTTAACACATACTAACTAATTTTTTAACTACTGTACGGGCCTAAGGTCATAAAAGAAAAAATTGGACGATTCTAGAACACTTTTTTCAATCGAAAAAAAAGTCAAAAATCTTTACACGTATATTCAAACGTGCATAAAATCGCGAAAAACAGACTTATTACTCTAAATTTAGGCCCGTGCAGTAATTTACACTCAAGACTAATAGATTTTTTTTTAAATATATGATCACATATGGATATTTTTCTCATGATTTTACGAGTTGCAATCCGCTTTTTTGTGTGGCACTGCTCAAGCGTTTGGTCGAAACGGCCGCCATTTCAAATTTTAAGTCGATATCTTTAATAGCTAATTTTTTATATACATTTAAAAAAATATTCTTTTCGCCGTTTTAACAGAGAGTAAGTCAAACTGATATTTTGTCGAATTTTCCATTCGAAAACAAAAAAATATTACGAGTAAAAAATGTTACAAATGAAAATAGAAGACGATGGTAAGTGCAAAATTTTCAAGTTTTCTTTAAAGAATTTTTCTTCTTCAAGGACATGTGCAGCTGATTATAGTAATATATTTGTCGTTTGATTTATTGATTGCATTTAAAGCGTCATCATTTTTGTGGTACAACTGATGTGAATAAGTCTTGAATATGCTACCGAACAAGTTAGAGGAGAAAATGCGATACATTAACAAACTGCACATGCACACACCTCATGAATATTAACAAGTTAATTCTGATTACACTCATCATCAACAAGTTGCTCTATTTTTTCTTGGTTTCATCTTACTCAACTTTCGAAGATGAACTCAATCTTTTTCTTGTAGTTGAGTTCGAAATTAGGAAGTTCATTGAAGAGAGAACAGTTTAGGACGCTTGACTGTTTCATTAATATACCCAGAAACGGTCACTAACTCTAAAGATGTTCTAAAGCGTAAGGAAAAAAGATGGGGTGGTCTTTCTTGTCCCAGAAGAGGTTCAAAAAGAAAATGTATAGACTAGAAAATTGCACACCATGCAACTCCCACATGGAGACACCTGTTTTACATTTTCCAATATGCAAGAAGTATATGCCTAGAATACTTAATACAAACCTAACCGCCACTCATATCTCATCTAACTAACTAGCAACTTCCTACTGTGTGTCCCTGAATAGACAACAAACTATCAACCGGATCACGATCGTCAAAGCAAGATCAAACGACTGATTCCATCATAGAGGCAGGTGAAACCGGGTTCTGCCATCTAAAAACCCATTACAAGATCCATTTTCAGATAAGCAACTTCAGCTCCATCTTTTCGGGTTGGTCTCTGATCCTCTGGTCCCACATTTGATCCATATCGCGGTGGCGCTATCAACCACTTTGATCTTGAACACAAGAACTTGAAGGCGAGATCGGTGATCTTGCGCGACATGATTACGATGACGATCGGCGACATATTAATCGTTGGAACTGGTCAACGATTAAAATATTCTGATCGATTGAGATCTCACAAACGACATTTGACGGTACCGTGAACACATCACTTTGTTTAATGGACCTGATTGTGGTGTTTCCTTATGATTTCCTTCGCACGATCACAGATAATAGCATGTCAAACAATCGATCACTAGGACAGCTTGTTTGTTGCCGCATGGTGGACAACGGACGCAGTGGTGAGCCATGACGATGTCATCTATTTATTATTGGGCGAGGGTCATTTAAGTTGCTAGTGGTTTTTTCCGGCAGCGAAACATCTTTATATGATCGTATAGGATGAATTGATTCTTCTTTACATGATGTATCTATAGATTATTTTTGAGTAATCTGTAAGTTGGACGAGTGTTCCAAGCATTGTGAATTCAGTATTAACGAAAAATTTGTATATGAATTTTTAGCTGATTTTTCGTCCAAGCTGATGCGTTTCATTCATTTATAATAATATAAATCAATTGAATATTAATTATATTTCTAGAAATATTTGTTTTCTCAACTTGAGAACACATTTTAATTAGCCTACCCGCAACTCAAAGTCCATGAATCCACTGCCCTACCATTATTCCTCCGAAAAATTCACGAAAATTGGTAATTTTAAGTGAAATTTACGATCCGAAAAAATAATGTCATACTGCAAACCATCATAAATACAACAATTTCCACTAACGCTGCAACCACTAATTTTCCCCCGGAACAGGCGACACATTAGCATCTGCCTGCGCGCATGCATGTAATATGTGTGACGGTGGTACCGTGTCCGCAAGCATGTCTGCATTAAACGTGTCCATGGAAGGGTAAACCATGTCGCCTCGATTCTACATCTAAAAACATTCATATTTATCGAAAATATTCTCGAAAAGTGGAAGGAAACGGACAACCAGTTTCCTTTTCTGCAAATTCACCTTTGTCCAGGGTTCGTCCGTCCATGTTGTTCGGTTGCATGCATGCATGCATGCAGCAGCGTCACAAGAACAGCTAGTGTGTATGAGGACGAGAGTACGGGCTGATTCTGGTGCTGGTGAAACCACTCATTACTAGAACAATAAATTTCACCAACTCTGTAATTTGACGGCAATTATCTAGCGATAAAAGTCACAAAGACGTCCCAAAGATTTAACCAAACGATTGGCTCCTTCCGCGAGTCTCTGCATACGTGGTGGTTGCGATAGAATCGATTTGTTGCTGAAGATGGTCATGGTATGGTGTCAATGAAGTTGGCAGTTGAGTGTGAGATGAGCCTAGAGCGCTGATGAACTGAAATGTTGTTAGAATTAAGGATATTATGAACATTTAAGATAGTCTATGAAGATGAGGCTCATTCAAGCTTAGGTCTATTCAAAAATGAACCCTTTACACAAAAGGATATGGCAGCTGTTTTGATTTGCCAAAATAAATCATTCTATTGTTTCAATCCTGTTAATAAACATAAATTTAACAAAATTAAAATTTCTTTGACCTACATTTGTTGAATTTATCATAATTAAAAACATATTTCCATACTATGGATTGTTCTAAAGCAAGCTTGGACTCCTATGGTAGGTATTGGAACCGATCCGATCATGAACCTTTCAATGAATGTATTTTTCTAATGTCAATGTTCATGCAATATGCATGAAAAAAATTGTCTCTTCTGTTCGCTGGCCAGCCTTACAAAAATTTTCCGACATTAAAAAACTTTCAGAGTTGAGGACAATTCTTCTTCGAAAATACTGACCTTAGAAAAATTATCAAGTTTCTCAATTGATGTTAAGGTCAAGTGGGGCAAAAATAAATCGCACCCAAAATGTTTTGATTCAAAAAGAGTGAATTTAAGCAGGAAATTTTCTTGTGAATGAAAAATTAGGCAGAAAAAACACACCTCTTGAAACCTCGAAATTTTATCTTGTTCGGTAAATATAATTTAACATATTTTTAAATGGAAAAAATATTTCCAGTGCAAGATAAGATAATATATTTTTATAAAATTTTAAAATAATGTGTTTATATTCGTATTATTGGTATTATAATTATTCTAGTCCAGAGAAAATTAGGAAACTGTTTTTGGAAAAAAATTGAAGAAAACAACGTTTAAACCATTATAAATAAATTCAGATGTTGATAAAATTTAGACTTGCATCAAACTGAAATAAATATCAGATAACAAACAAAACTCATAAAAAAATATTACGGAATATCAAAAAATAATTCAATGCAAGACTCTAAAAAATAATAATCGCCCCACAAAAACAATTTCGGAATACACAAAACGTATTTTTTGTGTTAAAAATATTTTGCCATCTCGAAAAGCGTTAAACGGTTAAAATTATTCTTATTATACATTTTCTACTTCAAAAAATTCTTTTTGAAGAAAAATTAGTGTTAATGAGAAAAGTTTTTAGTGTTGTGGAAGAGGAGAGGCTCGAGAAAAAATATTTAATTATGAAAAAAATCACCTTACTTTAATATAAAGGACACAATAAGAAGTTTATCTATATTCAGGTGTGTTCATGATGCTTTCGATAAGTTAATTGCGTTTTAAAGAAACTGATTGGTGCCAAAAATCTGTTTAGTTTTCGATCTATATATTCTAAGAATAAATTTGTCAGTTAAACTTATTCAAGCTATTTACGAGTCACAGGACAAATAAGAGTAGATCTCATTTTGTGTTCTTATAAAAGTTGAAAGTAATCTTAAAAAGCTCTCTTCTTTCTGCCGATGCGAAATTTTTCAGAACTAAATCAAAAGCGCAGAAAGTTGGTTTTTCAGTGTCTAAAAATTATTTACACTTTCAAATTAGTTTTGTTTTATGAAAGCAAAAAATGGTGAACACTTTCCTCGCATTTATTGAGAGAGCGAAATCCTTAAAATACCGAAAACATTTTCAAACCATAATTCAAGTATTGGGAAGCTACTTTCAACCATAAACTCTATAACTCCAATACCAATACCAGCTTAGCGGTTTAAAAAAATGCCAGTATAACAAATCAAAAGCCATTTTCTCATATCAGATCTCCAACCGAGCAAAGAATCTGACATGGCTTTGGTCTAATGTCAACTCACCGCATTCTAAAATCGTTCGAATCATTCATCAATCATTTCATTCCATCCTAGCACCCGAAAAAAAAATCCTCAACCAACATAGCCTAACAATCATTCTTCTAACTCAATATCGAACATGGAACATCATTTCTTCGACCAATAATAATTTTAAATAATATCAAATTGACTACAGCAACGATTGCTCGAAAAATAACAATAACTACAACAACAACAACAAAACTAATAATATTGAAGTACCATAAAAAAATCTTTTCGATTCAGAAAGAAATGTTCCCATGAAGGTTTCCTGTCGCGACACTTCACTAGTTCACTTAATCCAAATTCTGACGCCGCCATCAATAATTTACACTGCGTCATCTTCCGTGGTTCGCCTTCAAGGTGTAGGGAAAAAAAATTGGTCTTTGGCGGTCCATGCGTTACAAATCCATTATTTTTCGAAGAAAATCGTTTTGCGAAGCAGTTTCTCTTATTCTTGAGGAGTCTATGGTGAAGAGTGGCCTACTGTTGCTACGGTTCAGTTGGATCAGCGGCTTAACATTGCAGCTCGAAAACAAAATTACGAAACCTTTCGTACGTAGTGTAACAGAAAAGGTTTTTCTGTTGTTAAAGGAAATTTTTGGAAGAAGAATTGTTGAAATTTCTTTTTTCCCAAAAATAGGATATGTTTGGCTTAAACTTTTTCATGAAATGATCACTAAAGCTCAATAAAAAAGCGCCAAAAAAGATTAAGCATCTCTGATTATCTTCCACGACACTTAGTCTTCATCTCTTAGTCCTCAACTCCTTCATTCTTCTTCGAAATATCAATTCAGTATCTTCAATCTTCACCTAAGCAATTTTTTTATTGCTTCAATTCCAACTCTTCGATTTGGTGGTTGCCGGTGATCACCATTTCGCTTGATCATCCTAACAACATGATCACATTCCTGTTGATTTTTTCATCGTCAGCTTCATCTTTATGTCTCCGACGAGGAGCTGTGCTGAACTGCTGAAATGGAGTTCCGTAATAATGCAGCTACGACCAATATAATATCTATAACGTGAACAAAATGTAGCGGCAAAAAAAAACGTAACACAATCTAACAACATCGCCAACATGATTGGAAAATGATCGAAACAAACCGACGATATACAATGGTTGAATTTTGACACTTTTGACAAATTACTTTAATATCCCTTTTTTTTGGAAGTAGCAGCCGCAATTCGATCAATTGGTGAGGCTTTTTTGTGTAGCAAGGACGAAACGGAAACAATTTATTAGAAGTAAGTGGACCCGAAAACAAACATCTTTAATCTTGGCTCGAGAAAATTGAGTGGAAGTGCGGGGTATTTTAGATGCTTTGAGAAGCTTGATATCAAAAGATGAGTTTAGATTTCAAACGATGATATTAGAACCAAGCCTCTTCCAATTCTCCATTTCCAACTGTTCATCTTAAAACATCGATGGAAGATACGGTCACAAAAGGCGGCGATCGATATACATACGCAAAGTGCTTCATGCAGAACGAGAAGTGATCTTTGATAAAATCCAAAGACGTTAAAACATACAAAAGTCGCGAAAGATCATGTAAACAAGAAAAATTGAATCAGATAAGGAAGCCAATGGGGAGGCACTGGCTGTGAAGTAGAGTCACTTACTCCAGAACGAAAAAAATTTGCAACCTGCATCAACCTATGAAGATTGCGTGATTTGCAGTCCTGTGCGGATCGGTAAAGTCTTTTTGGCGTTGAGGATTATCTTGGCACACCGCAAAGTTGCTTTCCTGTATCCGTGCAGTTGAGGTTGTTCATTTGGAAAATGTCCAGTGTGCTGGCAAATGTGATCTGGTTGGGAACATCTCCTTTTCAAGATCTCAACATCCAATTGCCATGCAAGTAAAATGTGGTAACGAAAGTGCTCGGTTGTAGAGGATGGATGGAAAGAATTTCCTGATTAATAGTGAATTTGAAAAGAGTTGGTAATTATCAGTAATGTTTTCTTCCTCGAATGAAATTTCGTTCAAATTAAAGATGAGGCCGCATCAAAAAAAACATGCATCAATTTTTTTTATCAAATTTGCTTCGATTTGCTTGAAACTCAAGAGTTTGACGGTTTTTTGATACATCAGTTTGTTGTGCTCATTGACGTTGAAAAATCCAAGAATTATATGAAGAAACGAGAAAATAGCATTTCCACAATACTGTTTCGCTCTGTTCAGGCAACTTATTTAAAATAAAAAATTTTGCGCTTGTAAGCTAATTTAACAGTTTTTCTAAAATAAGAAATAGCTATGAATATAGCGTTTTCTGGATCACGATTCAAGTGCTACCACAATAAGCTGGAATAAAAAAACGTGGGTCAAAAAAGAGCATGGATTTAATGCATGTTATTGTAAACACAAAATGTTAAAAAGCCATACAAAAATGAGAGATAAAAGTTAAGATTATGGCACCCACCCCGGAAGGGCGTGAGAGTAGGAGGATCGAAAGAAGGGGTTCCCCTATTACTGTGGCATAAAAAGCTTGCGGCGGTCACAGCCCCATGAGAAGTTTTAGGGGCTCCCTCACTAAAAAAATTATTACTTTGCCTATTTCCAAACATCATAAAAAAACGTAAAATCTTTGAAGTGATTTTTTGACTTGACCCACCCGCATGGTAGGTTGAGGGGACCGGGGGCGGCGAGAGTTGTGCAAAACGTGTGTCCAAAGTATTATTCCTATTTCAATATCAATCAATTTTTTCATGATTTTTCTTTAATTTTTTATATTTGTTATTTGTGGTTTTTTTACAATAATTTTTTTTATATTTTTTTAATTTTTTCGACTTTTAAAAAAGTCAAAAAATCACTTCCCAGATCAATTTTACGGTTTCATATAATCTCGAGAAATAGGCAAAATAATCATTTTTTAGTGAGGAAACCCTCATAACTTCTCATGGGGCTGTGACCGCCGTGAACTTTTTCTGCCGCAGTAGTGGGGAACCCCTTCTTTCGATTCTTTCTTCTCCTACCCCTTCCGGAGTAGGGGCCATAATTTTAACCTTTACCAAATTAGATCCTAATCTTCTGTAAATTGATGGTAGCACTTCATTGTGAGTGCGGTAATTCCTTCTCATCTACTTGTTCAGTGTTTGAGGATCTCAAAGATGATATATTGGATTCGAAAATGAGGTCCTAAATAAGGCTACCATGAATAAATGGAAATAACAATGAGGTACATATCACCTTTAAAATTTCATTAAAAGCGTGGAAAATATTTCCAAACAATTAGCTTAAATAAAATCTTCCTAAACACCCTATAAACTCAATGTAAATCCAATAAACTCTCTTATTGATTACACGATCAGTCCAAGGAAGCCGAAGCAAAATGAAAAACACACATCGTAGTAGTGAGCTGAGGTGATCGTGGTGGCAAATCGAAATCCCAGCTAAGAAATGTTTCAGGAGATTCAATCCACAAAGTTCCAAGCAAGCAGGCAAGCAGTCAAGCCAGCCAGCCAGTCAGCAAGGCCAAGAAGAAGTACCCTGTGGTGTATATCAAAAAAGGCCGATTATGTTTTTTACGACATCATGACCATTAATCACATTCCGATGAAAATATTAGTGCAAAAGGATCATGTATAGTGGACTGGGGGCGCGCGCGTTGGCAATCATTGATCAGCATTGCTGGAATGAAGCAACTATTGCGCCCCAACGACACATATAACATCATATAGGGAGGAAAATGTATCGGAGTGGACAGCATGGGATGTGATCGTGGATGGTGATGTTGGAACACCAGATGGTAATTGAAGGATGTTTGCATCATGGTTACTTTGTGCTTCATATCCCATTGGAATTTTCGTAATTTTTCAAGAACAGCTCCTTCATCTTCTGTAAACAACTCTCAACTTTTCCGTCGAGGATGCGTCCTCTTCAACGACACGAAGACACTTCTCGCAGACACATGAGATATTGTTGAACTTAATTGTGTTGTGATGGCAAAGTTTGTATTTCTTCAATTTATAACATTTGCGATGTAATATTTAAAATTTATATTAAAATGGTGATCGAATCGGTCGATAAGCAATTGTAGATTTTTTTTCATCACGAATAGGCTGTTTGATGGAAACAGTTGTGCGTGTGAATATTGAAATATATATGTATGTATGATTAAATTAGGGAGAGAATGTAGAAGAATCGAAATAGGATGTTTCCGGTAGATAATTGGACAACATTGATAATTTACTAGATTCGATGAACTTACAGAAAATTTTCTTCTAACTCTGATCCTGGAAATGCATTGGTTGAATTTATTTTAGTAAAATAGGCATGAGAAAATAGTTGTCTTTGATTTCTTCTGAAATCATTGCTGCACTATTTTGTGTTTGTACTTTTAACAGATTTTAGAATAAACGCAGACTATACCAATTTAAAATTATGATGAGAAAACAGTCAAAGATGAAAGGACATTGAAATATGGATCATACGAAATCAAACGTTTCTGCAGACTCCATTTTTCGAGCACTTTAAGTATGTATTTATTTTAAAATTCCGGATGAACAAAGATTTCATTTTTTACAGCAGATGATGAGAGTTTCGGGGCGATACAGATAATCTGATTATTTTATCATATATGCCCTACATTATAAGCATTATTTACTGATGCGTGCAATTCTGTTTCTTTTCTGTTTTCACAATCAATTCCAAAAAAAATCTTCGACCATTTAATCCACTCTACTTCAATTGTCATTTTATCTGAAACTATCCTTCTCATTGGCCCAGAAAAATCTGCTTTCAAAAATAAATTCTCATATTACACGCCCTTTACTACACAAGACTTGCCCTGCAAAAACTTGTCACTAACAAGACGACATAAGGTCCTTCTCTTCAATAAACCGAGTATTATCCAACAATGCCCTCTGCAAGGATCACATAATTTCCTATCACACATACACACGCAAAACAAATTTTCCGTTTCGATTAACAAGAGACAATTTTTTCCTTAAATATTGTGGTACTCTACAAAGGATCCTTTCAAACAAGATGAGACCAATTGCAATCCATTGCAGTCGTTCTAGGATACTATAATAATGTACCTTGAACCTTATTTTTCATATTTACGACAGTCTGACGATCAATTCAGCATTTTGATCGACATGAGTTGTCAAGAGGTGTACATATGCGTTCATGTTGCACGAACAGGATTCGCATCATGTCGCGTCATCATCACTAATCCCTTTTTCGGGTATCATTCGGTGAACAATATTATCATTATGATGCATCTGCGCCATGTTTCCAATTGTATTTGGATTTCATAATATGAAGGATAAGAGCTTCGATTGAGGGCACACAATACCGTCCTTTTGTCCGCTTTGTCTGAGCAGGATAAAAAGGAGACGAAATGAAATCATTTCGAATATTGCCTGTTTCCGTTTGGGCTGATTTTGTAAAAAGAAGGTAGTTCTACCGCAGTGGTATTTTTATTATGTGGAACAGCCTTAGGGCGTATTAAGGTAGCAAGGATAGGTAGGACGAATACTGCCTGCATAAGGTGGTGACAAACAGCAGCTTGGTGACAGCACATGAATGTGACATCGGTGACACTATCATCATTGGTTAGTTGACGAGTATACATGAACAGACAATTTGGGAAGATGGCGGGTCCAAAATTTGGGCCATTTTTTCAGAACCAGTTTACATTGTTCGTCAAGCATAACAGTTTTTGGAGACATAACTCCACCAAAATCAATTTTCAAAAATTTAGCCTTGTCATCTTGAATCCAGGGTCCATCAAATTCTGCCTTGATCTTTGAAAGGGTGCTAGTGTGAGCCAAACAATCTCAGGTATAATTATGCATTAAAAACATCCCTTTTTGCGCAATAAACTGCATCAATCGCTATCACACTCTGCAACTCGACGTAACCAGTCATCGGAGACAAATATGCAAATGTTTAGTGGCAAATCACAAACCGTGGCCAATTGCTTCGAAGCCATCACTTGTGCTTCCACTTCTTGAGAGCTAACGACCGAAGAAAGTTAACACGCGCTGGAAAAAATTGACGGAAAATAAAAATTGTAATAAGAAAACATGATGGAACAAAACGTGATATGTTAGAAAAGTGGAGACACTATCCAATGACCACCGATGACTTGGCTAGGTTTGGTGAAGATATAATATAAGTGGTAACGGACTGAGCGTGTGATAAATGTCTTCGTCCAATGGGATTGGTTTCGCTTTCATGGACGCCAAGACATGGTTGAATTATTGTAATCCGAAGATATGTAGCGGAAGCAATTTTTTTTTTCGTTGCTACGAAAAGTTATGATGTTCAGCTGATCTAGAGATGGAATATAGACCATCCAATATGAATAAAAATCGTGAAAATCAAAAAAGATTTAAGGTGAATTAAAATTCATAAATTAATTTATTTTCAATACATACGCAGATGGATGAAATTCAGTTTCAGATAGAAAACAGATCTTTAAAAAAACCTTTTCGCAATAAAAATGGGAGCTACGAAAGTTCATGTGCGCTTCCACAAAATATGTTTGGGACAGAAAAATTATATCATATAATTTATGAAGGAAAATCGTTCCTTCGCCCAATTTTTGAAGCGTCAAAAATCTCTATGGCGTAGAAAAATAAATGTCTTCTAAAAAATCTGAAAATTATTAAATTTTTTCGGAGAAAACAAACAAATATTTCTACAAAAAAACATCATCATATTACTACGCATTAACTTTATAAAATTCCTATCAAATTCATACTCAACTATAATCTGAACTGTAGACAAGATCCATTCTTATATAACATCATTGTATGTAAATTCAATGATTTTAATTAAAATTATTCCAAACGAATTTATCTCTGGAATTACGAAATCGTAAAGTCGGACGGAGAACGCTTGACAAACTTTGGAACGTAGATAAATAAAAGTCTTATGGGATCAAAATATCTGTCTGTGAGAATACTATTTAGCATTTTGTATATTTTGTATGTAAACAGTCACGGAATGTTAAAGCAAGTGACACTCATTATTAACGGCCATTGTGAGGGTGGGTGTATTTTTTTTAAAAATGGGAAACGAGTAGTTTTCGCATGCCACAATAATTATGAGCTCGAGAACTTTAATCTTGCAGCTAATGATAAATAAATTTGTTCGGCAGGCTAGAGTGGATGAAAGATTTTTAGAATCCTAACAGAAGATTGTATCAGTGCTTCGTTTGGATTTAAAGGTGTAGGCTTCCTATGAAGTTGCAAAAATGATTCTCTATCATTTAAAAAAAATGAAAAATCAGCCGCCCAAATGCTAGTTGAGTAAATACCCGAATTGTTAACTTGGTTCAACGATTGGATAAGGGCTTCACCAGATTTATGGAAAAGATCAAATGATTTTCCTCGGTCAAGACTAGATAGAATATCCTTACAAAATTGCAACAGATGAAAAACTTGTGAGTTTAATTTAACCGAGCTCATTCAAGTGCTCATCCAACTTCAACACAAAAAAGCCTCAAATCTCCTTATCTGATCGTAACGTCTTGGAGACAACACTCAATACGAATCTACTGTTTTTTTCATTAAGTGCAAGATAATATCTTTAAAGTTAGTATGTATGTAGCGTGTCAAGAAATACCATTTGCATAACAATAGAGTTTTCACGTTGATTCCGTGGACAAATTTCTTATCATAACATCTCTCGCTATGGATGACCTAAGAAAGGACAACAGGCAGAGTATCTCAAGTGGTTAATTTATTCGCAAAACCACTAATTCGATGTTGTAATGGGTCACAACGGCAGCAACAGCGACAACAAGTGGAATTGAATACGAAAAGATAGAAAAATAGGCGACAGAATTACACACCGTGACAATAATAAGACGATTCGGTCGTCGTTTGCTTTTATTGTTAGTAGTGCTGATGTGTTTTTTTAATGAATAATTAATTTTTCTTCTTCATATTTTTGAATTTTATGCGCATTGCTAATGTGCAAGGGATTGTGTGTAAATCGAAACTTGAACTTTTGAATGCGATACTGCGGAAATAATCATGCATTTGTGAGGGACATTTTTTTATGCGTTTCTCTGAAAAATTTTCTTCGGTGACGCGCAGCTTATAATTTAAAATTAATAACTAATAGTAATGCAATTGCATTAACGTTTCGTTGTTGAGCCTTCCATAATAAAACTATTTTACGAATCCAGCATCAGATCAAGCTGTTTATTGCTTGTTGCTCAAAGTAACAAGTATGTAATTATCTCCCAAAATGTGTCTTTGTCACCAAATTCATCGAAATATGAATATAATGTAAAAAATTCTACCATCAATCGGAATGGAATACAAATTAGAAGACAAAGCGCCGCATGAACTTCAAAACCCCATTCTTAGAACTTTTATGAATCAAAAGCATTTTTCAATTACTCTTTTGAATTTTATTTCTCAATGAAAACAACAATAAAAACCAACTGACCTGCTATTTGAAAACGCTAGTGAATTCACCATTCAAAAGGACAAAAATGTGCATAACGAGACCAAACCTATTCAAATCCTTACATTTGCGCGCCATCCGTTCATTTAGTTAATGAGCCTGACTTGAGCGGGCAAAGCGCCTATTCATCGCCACCCTGAATCTAACCTTATCCAGATTCGGAATATAGTTGACCATTTTCAGTTGAATCTAATATCACTTTACGACGGACTTTGCATAATGAGCAACGTTTCACTTGCACTCGTGGTCCATTGAAAAGAACTTGGCCATTGGGCTCTCTACATCATCCACCCTCATGTCGAAAATGGATGATGTTCGTTTTGCAGTCGCCACCAAACCGTTGCTTCCCATTCAACGAGTCAAATAGCGCGCATTCATGGTAACTTTCTGTGTTGCAAATAAAGGGAATAAAGGAAATGTATTGAAATCAACACAAGGACTGACAAAACAATAAGGCTCCCCCTTTGGCTGTTAAATATAATTGGCTAGCTGTTTAGTTTACAGAGGCTACAACGGAATGAATGCCGACCTCAAATCATCGATTGTTATGTGCTCTTTGCAGGTTGAAATTGAAAAGGATAATGGCGATTGATTTAATAGGAAAGGATGCAGGAAGTTTTTGTGAGTAAATAATAGTAAATAGCACTGTCAACGAGTGAGATATAATTGCCAGTATGGGTATATCTTCCACGACTAGTTTGTAAATTTGGAAAGAAGGCATGGGTTCTGAATCTTCTTCTAATTTTCAAGGAAGCAAAGATCGTCCTGATTGATTTGGAGCTAAAAAATATATTTCTAGAATTTTTTTGGAAAACCCAATCATTTTTGGTCCGATCCTAGTAGCATTGCTTCTTAGAACAAAAAGAAAAATCAAAAAGATAATACCCAATTCAAATTCTCCAAAGACAAATAAAAAAAATCGCCCACCTATTCGCGGACAACTTCAATCAGCCTCCTGGAGTGACCATTAATCTCGACATGATTTACATGTGACTGATATGATTTCATCCTATAGCGTGATCGCCGGTAAATTTTTTGGTCCCATCATATCGTCTCCATAAAAATCCAATTTGTGGTTAAACAATTACTACGTATCCAGCTCATATACGTGCATACCAACAATATGACTATAGTGATTGACCGCGAAATGGGGACAAAGACGATTATGCCGCGCGAAGCAAGGCTCAATTATCCCGCGCTCCAAAGGATCAGACAGGAGCATCGCAAAGACGTTTTTGGTAATCATTTTTTTTTCTCTCTCTCTCTCTGCGTATCCTTGTCGTTCGGGCCGCTTTTATGATCATCGCCGATCATACTGGTCGATCTTCTTTTGCCAGGTAACATTTAGAAAGTTGGAATTACCTGAGCTAATGACGACCAATTTTTCATAATGACTTGGTCGTTTGATGGACCAAAATCAATCACACCAAGAACATTTGTCAATTTTTCAGTGTGAGGCATATGAAGTGTGTCAAAAAAATTAGATTGATTCTGAAATGTGTTGCCATGTTAGAAGCAAATTAAAGGGAAACCAATGTGTAAGACCATATTACAGGGAGAAATCCGAGAGCACATTCCACTTTAACAAATAAACAAGCTCTCGGTTTGTTCCAGTTAAACTTAATTGATCCCATGAAAGACCTTCCATGTCCAACTAATTAAAACTTCCTTTAATCATAGACTTAAAGAAACCGCCAAAAAAAATATCCAATTTACATGAAGTTAGACCTAAATTCACTCAAGAATCTATCTGATTTCTTAGCCTAAAAATCATAATGAACTTGAGCTGATGCCCTTAACAGAGGAAGTTTTTCACCAACAACTTTCCTAATACTCCTTAAACAGCAACCCCTAACCATTGATGCAGATCACACCACAGAAGGAAGTAAATCGAAAAACAGTGCGACTCCGTTGACCATACCTTTAGCCGAAAAAAGATCATGAGGACGCTGCATACACGTGAATGATATATGAAATATCATTGATCGCGTAGTGAGCATCATTATCCATGCTTGAAAAAAAATATCCATCTTGAGTTTGTATCTTCTGATTAACTCAATTCAAGTTCGTCGTCATACACAATCAGATGCAGGCTTGGTTTTTGTATAAATAATTGAGGTCTTGAGCCATTGTCGCCGGGACTATTATTATCAATATTATCACAGCATCGTTGCATCCCTTAAAAGATGAAAATACAATCATTCGAATTGAAAATTCTTTGAGTGCATGTTTTTGTGCATCCGCAGCCATTTGATGGCATCCCGAAAGGGTGAATTTATAAAAAAAATAACTGATCCGACTTAATTGTAGATGAGCTAGACACGGACTAGACTTTGGATGGATCCATTAGGATACGAACTCCTCTATCATCACTTAATTGGATAATGACACACATTCTTCTTTGATTTCGTATGTTACTTCTGGCCGTGCCCAAGATGCGCCACGGTTACCATCGAAGACTTGGTGTGTAATTAAAGGAAATGTGGTAGAGAACCCTTTCGTCTAATAATGGGGTGTTTTGATCGGTGACGAACTTTTGCTTTAATTAGGGATGAGAGGATACGTTAACAGTTAAAAGTCTCTAAAATTTGTGGGCTGAATTTTCAGCCGGTAAGTTTGATGAGAAGCATTTGTCACAAATCTACAAGAGTGACTCCCACATGCTAACTGCAATATGCAAGGCACAAAACACAATCTTAGACAGCCGTGGGTCATGATCGTTTCTGTAAGCGGTCGAAACTATCTAAATGCTTCCACCATTCAACCTTCACCAAGCCTCGAAGGTGTTTCTTACAAATAATCGTTTCGCAAATACGTTACACTTCGCCAATGGACATTTCGAACACTTTCACTATTAGTCTTGAATATCAGCCGCCAGACAAACCCTCCTTTTCTTCCTCCCGCCCTCCTGCCATTACCGCTTTCCTGCTCTCATTTTATTGTAGTTTGTTTGGGGCCATTTTTTGCTTTATTTAATTTATTTCTCGTTTCACAAACATTCAATTACTTAAAGTGTAAGAAATGAAGTGCAAAGATGACTTAAACAATGCTTACAAAGTAACGTTTTGTTATGTGTTTTCTTGGTTTGTTGTGCTTTTTCATCTTTTGCTTGGAACTTTTTTTTTCATTGGTTTCAGCTGGCATCGACCGTCTGTCTGTCTGTCTGTTTGCCTGTCTGCCCAACTGGTCGGCTGACTACGGCTGCGCCTTTTCCTCCAGCTTCTTAATGAGAAGTGGTAATTTATTGGCATTATAGAATTGATGTTTGTGTGTAGAGTTGATGTTACACATCATTAAATAATGTAACACGGTGATGTTGCATTTATAGTGAAGTGACGGCGGTGATAGATGGATGTATTATATTTTCAAAATGATGCCAATAGGGGCGAAGATGATGGAAATGATCTTCAATTGAAACGAACTCACTTGTGCTTGAAAAATTTGCTTTATTCTGGAAATGATACTGAATTTGTTGCTGCATTTTCCCGCCAGATTAAAATTCCAGATTTTATTTCTTGATATTAAATGTTTTGCACAGCAATATTTCAAGCTGTTTTGAAACAAATATAAATTTTGTCATATATCTTACTTGCTTTCACACACTCCATGGAGCCAAACTAAAATATTTGATAATTTATAACTTATAATATTCAATACAAAGTCACGTCCAGCATTTTACAACAGCATTAAAAGTAGCGCCCAACGTGGGTCACCTCGCATATAAAAAGGTGCGAAACGACAAGACTTTCAATTGCCTCATAAGTGTCTTTGAGTTCATCTTGAATTTAGCATCATCTAACACATAGCAAGAGCATTCATCAATACTATTCGAATTTAACAGCTCATTAGCAACACGATCCTTTCGTTTATTGATTATTTTCCGATGGTCGTACGTTCTGTTTGCTAGTTGAAGGCAACAAAGTATTCTGTTGCTTCCTATGAAATACCATGTAGACCGTTGAACTCCATCAATGTCTTTTCTCGCCATCCCTATAAACAATTACTACCTTGGACCAGGCTTTATTGTCCGCAATTCTTGATTCCTCTTTCGATCCGAATGACATGGCTGGCAGTAATTATGGAGTGTCCATCTCCTGACGATTGAATTGACATGGTTCTGGCCCCTTCAGACGTGATCCGTCTTTTATTATTGTCATCTTCCCTTCAAAATAAGTGTCCCGGCCTATTGGCGGCATCGTTGCATAGGATCGCGTCACCCATCTATGGTTGGTTGAGAGGTGAGGCTGCGGCGCTGCATCGGCAAGCTGTAATTTTCATGGTGTCATCAATAAAAAGATGTATTATTGCCATCCGACCATGACAGTTCTTTATGTAGACTATGTGTTCCTGGCACGGTGACCAACACGATCAGCAGCCAGTTAATGATGGACGGAATGGGCTCCAACGATAAAACACAGAACAGCAGCAACCCATCACCTCGTATGAGGAATAAGATGGAATCTGTTGAGCTGTGTCCAATCTGAAATTGAAATTTGTTGCGTTTTTTCATCACATCTCATCTTGCTGATGAATTTTATGGTTATCATTGCAGACTTTGATGGTGTCATCGTTGCCATTGTTTCAGCTTTGGCTGTTCCTACATATATGCTTGTGTTATGTTTTTATGCTCGAGCTACGTTGATATGTGATTCGAGAGGCCCACACGATTTAAAAACCGACAGATCTTCAAAATGAAATAATTATAACAATTTTTATGACCCAACATCATTTCAAAGTTGACGGCTTGCCAAAAAGGAAGCAATCCAAACGTTCAGCACGGCCGCACAAATTGTCTTCCCAGAATAATCGTCCTTTTATGTCAATCTTATAGTTCCTGGGAATGCATCAACTCAACAATAACAACAATCAGCCAAAGGGAGCCGCACGCGATAAATACCCTTGCACTATCATCGTCAGGGTGCGAACATGTGTAACAATTTCAAACAGGCAAATAGGATGCCGAAACGTTACGACACGTTTCTTCTGTTTCAACATCTCAAATTTGGAGAGGATCATGGATGGGAAGGGACATATCGAAAAGCAGCGCTTTATGACATGGTTGCTTGGGTCCTTCAACCGCTAAAATGCTGACCAACAAACCAATCGACAAGCGGCCAAACGACCGGCTGACATATCCATTAAATTGTTAAGCGTCACGAACAGTTTACGAGTCCTTTTTCACTTGAAATCCACTCGTCGAACCTTAGGGAATTGTTTTTGGTGAGCCAATAAAAGTTTGGTTGACTGAATGTCTTCCGATGACGATTAGATTGCGATGGTGGCGATGGTTGCAATTAGATTCGTCGAGACCAGTTTTGAAAAGGATCAGATTAGGGTTATCAATTGTTGATTCTTCACAAATTGTGTCTGAAATATAAATATGAATTCGAGCTCTATACCACAATGGTCGCAAGTGCTCAAATTTACCACAGTCAGCGGCGTTTCCGCTATCCAATTTCTTCCCACCATTAGATATCAATTCCACTTTCCCGATGGAAAACATATCTAATCAAAACTCGACAACACTTCCTACAATCTCAAAAATACGACTTTATGATGGGTCCAAAAATGGTCAGCGTAAGATTACCTCAATTATGTTCGTGCGGTCAGTCATCATAACTCAATATTTTCGAAGCCAGGTGATGAACAAAGGCTCTCGACAGGGGTAAACGATAGCATTTGGGCGTTTCGATCAATTGACATTGCCGCAATAGGGACAGAAATGTTGCGTTCGTCATTTTAAACGACATGGCCCCAACATATGCTGCACCTTTCAGGTGATGCTTCGCTGATCGATCACGTATCGGTGATGATCCCTCGTCGATTGTTAACAATTCACTCCTCTCGTGATACCTCCTAAAACCCGACAGTTGGTTGAAGGAGTGATTTGCCTTTTAAAAAATCTATTACGATCAACCTCAATAAGGATCCTATTTCGATTGAAACACATCGATATAGCAATCAGCATTTTTGCAACATCATATTCATGCATTAACGGCGGGGTCATAAAATCTCGCCCTTACGATGACACAGCAGAAAAGTCGAGGTTTTCATGTTAAACTGACAACCGATCAACAATGCCGAGAACAAATGCAGATCAGCGTCACGGTCATTGTTGAGGGTTCCCGAGGAGAAACAACAAGACTACAAGAAAAACGCTACAAAATCCTGTGAATGTTACATCTAAGATACAATGTCGTATCAACTGATTGCCGCCTTAATGACCTGTCAGAAGATTTTTGTCCAGGCGCCAAACTGCAAGATGAAAGGTGATCAGGCGTCTTCGCGGTGTTATGGATGTTGCCATCATCCATGGTCGTGTGGGTACCAAGAATTTAGGACGATATGAACGAAAGATGAGTGACTAATATTGTTGGATTTGGAAAATAATACATGCAGAGAGGAACTAGTGGTATACTTTTAAAGACATTGCGCCGAACCTCAACTAGAAAATGTCTTGGATTTGAAACTTTCTTAGATATTCAGGTATTGCTTGTTGGATGCTCTTCCTTTATTGATCGATTTGCTACAACTTTTTCATCCAATCCAATTTTTATGTAAGACATCTCTTAAAAAGCTTACGACTCTTGAATAAAAGTCTTTCGGATGGTCTGAAGCTCATGTAGTTATCACTCTTTTTTAAAGATCTTCATTGTGGTCTATCCACATGATGTTGATGTTTTTAAAAGTTGTCAGCTGATCTACCTGATTCTTAATTGATACAATTTTTCTCCGTGATCAAGGATCTTCGAAAACCTGCATTTTCATGGGTCTCTGTAAATATTGTTGTTTGGTCATAACTTTTAGATGTTCATGTTCAGGTGAATGATTCAGGACTGGTAGTGACCCCTGGTTTTAACTAACATTAACTAAATAAACGATTAAAATAGAGATCAACGAGTTGTATACATTTGATCTTATTTTATATTTCTTCTTATATTTTTATCAAGAAAACCATTTAAATTTTTGCAAAGCACTAAAACAGAAACATCAAGCCTCAACATTTTTTGTGTTGCTATCATGCAAATCCTTCTTTTGATTCCCTTTGTGGAATTAAGTCTTCCTACATTTCTTAATTCCGATTCATTTGTGCATCCGTTATAGTGATATAGTCGCATTGGAAGCTGTGCCGTTTTTATTTCCTCTTCTTCTGAAAAAAGCAATCCCATTTCAATGTGGCCATAATTCGAAACTCCCTTTAAAAAATTTCAGATTCCCACCAATCCAATCTTCCTCTGGCGATTGATATCCTTTTACATGCAAAGATGCAATCAAACGAGACCCCAAAGAGACACAAAACTTTTCTTTGGAAAAAATGCATATTTCATTAAAAACGGGATCCGCCTACATGTCAAACGGCCTGCATATTTATGTTTATCCTCCCCCATATAGCAGTGAGTTCATAACGCAGTTGATGTCAGGTAATGTCCACCGTCATTTTAACTATGCAAGAAGGACGAAACGAACACAAGATCATCATCGGCAATAAAGCAATAACGAAAAAAACCGGTAAATCCATTAAGTGTCTACGCTTCACAGTCAGATGCCGCAACGAGCAAAAGAGTCACATAATATATGTACGTCGGAAGGTCGCTGTGTGATCCACATCTTTTGTGTTGTGCTGTTTGGTGCTTGTGACGATCACTCACCAACAACAAGATTCATCGGTGGATCGTCTTAATTATACCCTTTGGAAGCCATCCACCGAATGAGTAAAGTCCTTTGCCGAAGATGATCTTCATCTGTCTAATAGTCTGCGATCAGTGCTACGCTTACGATCCAATCTTATAGTCGGTTTGGTCGTCTCGACCGTTGTCTATTGAATCTAATGTTATGTTTTGTATCTTTTTGCTGGGATGGTACTAACTTCTGCGATCGCGGCTGCGATCATAACAGAGGGTGTGTATAAAAACTAAATCGTGTCCACCCCAGTCTGGTCTGGTTTTATGGTGAACGGTGCCCCATTTCATTAAAATTCCTCACAGACTGCATTTAAAGGGTTCGCTTCATAGTAATTTTCCGTTGAGGACAAGATCCTTCGATGCTACGAGTATAAACGGTTAGAAATGGTTTTTGCACGGTTCATGGAGGTGTGATGGAAACTGGATTTTACTACTCCTAAATAAAATTGATTGTTATTAGTACTGGAATTGTCGTGTAGATCAGCAAAACTTGGTCCCTTCAGTATTCCAACTATAATTTACTTATTTTAATCCGGTTACAGTACCCAAGTCTACACTGAAGCAATGCAGAATATTGTCATGAATCTACCACCATAAACACTTTGTGTACAAGCTTCTGGTCATCTAGGATCCTAACGATCGCATTCCAACAAACCAATTCTCCGAGTCCATCGTTGTGGTTTTCACTTCTTCTTTTTTCGTAGGTCCCAACTCAATCCATCCATCCCTCTTGGCACGATCAGGACAAATCAACCGTTCCAATTGAATGAGCTTGGCACGATCGGCACGATCATCACACGATCACTTCATGCCATTCCGGGCGAGAAAAAACCTCAATTGGATATCTTCTATCTGTATCTAACGCCAAGCGCGAGACACCTGTATTAGCTACAAAATTGAATTATTTTCTTGTTGTTTTTGATCGAATCGCAAATGTGGTTGATCCATCATACTAGCGTTGGCCATTTGTTTTTGTTCCTGCAATTTTTAGATTTTTGCAGTAGTTGTCCATTCTGCATAGTGGTTTTGTTGCGCTTGCCGTGGTCGATGATACTATGACCAGGAAAGATGCAACCATTATGGGGACCTCTTAACTAACAATACGAAGCGGTGCATTAAACTGACCATATCGAAATTATAAGTGCGATCATGTGTTGTTCGTATTTCTTAAAGGTTTGATTTGAAGATATGTATGTGATGGCATGACCGATGGTAAAGGAGTGGAGTGAGTGTGTCGAAATAGAGGAAGTAGAGTACTCATAAGATGGACGGATAGTGCCTGGCAGTAGAAACGTTATAGTTTTCGGAAGCATTACATTTATTAATTAGATGAAATTGCTGTTGGATCCAAGCAGAATACATTTTATTGAATTGAACAAGTCTAAGTTTTTGACCCACTTATATTTACGAGCTATACATAACGACTTGAAATTTTCTGATTTTAAGATTGGATTAGTGATAGTCACAGATATTTTGAACAACGAAAAACGTGGCGAATTTTCCGCACCATTTGCTGAGACCAAAACTCTTTCATTCTGAGCCCAAACAAAATTAATTGAATCCATAAATCTGCTTCCAATTAATTCTTGCATCCACTTTCGTTTCCTCAAGTATCTGTATCTTTCATCTATTTCAACTAATATGCATTCCATCCTCTGGACAGCACGTGTTTCGTGGTTCGCGTTTAGCATCAAGAAGCAAATTACGGCACTTGTGCCATGGCTCTTTTACTTCCGGATCCACTACCACACTAGCTGGGCCCGATCAGCTCAGCGTAGTCCAGCCTGTCAGCTAGCCTGTCTTGCATTTAGCTTCCCCGGACTAACCGTTGGACATGGATGAATGTTGCAAGTGCATTTTAAGTGGCGAAAAAACTGCTACTCGCACTTACCACGCTTTGGGCTTGGACATGGAAAGTGCAAAGACTTGTGGCATACTCTTTCGAGTGTAAAACATTTTCAGATACAAAGATACAAGAAAAACAATAAAGAAAAGCGTGCTTGGCAGGCTAGGGTAGGGCAAGGCAGGTCGGGAAATGGGATACGAAAAGCGGGCCCACAACTGACGGGGCAAGATGCTCAAAGTCAGTGCAATGTTGTTTCTTGGTTGCGTTATAAGATTGCCTTAAACCAGATTCGATTGGAATTAATTAAATTAATTAGCAGCGGATTCGTGCACTCTATGAATCATGCAACAAACTGAATTGCAACAATATCATGGACAACAGAAGCACAAGCAGAAGTAGCAACAGGTTCGTGTGTAATGCATTTCATTTCTGTGTTAGATGAATTGTTTGATTCATGTTCGGTGAACAAAAAGATACAACTATCTGGCAAGCAAATATATTATTGCAGTGTTGTATGCCGAGGTATAAACGAGAAGCCACAAAAGCCGTATGAGCTTTAACTGTTTGTTTGCAGATCAATATCTTGAGCTCGTAACTCTCCGGTAATTAGAGATTTGAAGGTCAAAGATACTGGGGATGAACAGGTTGTTTGATCTCTCGTTTCTTGGCAGTTTTAAAGATTTTACGGGCAATGCTGTTAATGCTGTTTGGTTTAGTTGATTTTCAACGATTTTTCGCTTTTATGGGGAAGTGTAGTCATGCATCAACTTGCTTCAAAATAATTCTGATTGAAGTTAAATTGAAAAAAGAAACTTGAACCAAATATTTGGAGTACCTAAGTACAAAATTCTGATCAGCTTTAGTTTCTACGAATCTTCCCCCCTTGATTGGAGAAAAGATCCTGTTCATAGAATTCCTACTCGAGAATTTTTATTAATGAATCGTAGTCCAGATCGTTTTTCAAGCATTTCATGATGCAATGGGAGTTTTAAGTTGTGTCTGGATATCTAAAAACGTCTGATGTGTCATTTGGGCAAGGTTCAACTGTTTTAGAGCAAATAAACCAATATTTTAAAGCAGGATTATAACTATCGTCGTTGCAACTGAAACAAAGTTCATAATATTCGGAAGCCGTACAGCGGAAATAACATTTCAATCGCTAATTTTCTTAAGTGCATGTAAATAGGCATGGAAAAACTCATGTGAAAATATATGAACATATACATATGCTCTAAGAAGAAGCTAAAATATTTTTTTCGCATCAATAACTGGCGGAAAATCTGGAAGAACTGCTAATAAAAATTTTCCTACAAATTGGAATTGGAAAGGTTTATATTTGCAGGATTAAAAATTTTCAGAACTTCCTAAATTTCATTGCATTTGAAGAAGAAAATCTTCCACAAAATTTGCACGAACTAAAAAGAGCATTTAGTTGATTTATTTTTCAGAAAACTGAAGAAAATGGAACAGCAAATTGAAAATAAAAAGCAAAAAAAAAACATTTGAATTTTTTAATTGAAATTACTTTCGAGAATGCGAAATTTAAAGTAAATTTTTTTCGGAGAAAACAGTTTTCTTTTTCGAAAATTACTTTTTAAAAATGTATGTCGAAAATTTGAAATTACTTCCATCATTCACTATTTAATATAATTCTCAAAAAATAAATAAGAGAATGTTTTAGGAAAAAAACTGTGAAACCAGTTTCTGCAGAAAAATTGTACAGGTTTTTATTTCAAACGTGGAAGACTGAGAAACCAATTATTTCCATGATACGTTCAAACAAGTAATTTACACGGCTACAAACAATTATTCGGAAAATTTCTATATTTTTGATGAACTTTGCCCATGCACAATTGTCGACAGAATTTTTGGTGTAGAGGATTTTGCTATATTATTTTTTAAAGAAAATAATATTCGAAAAAATTCCCCCAAAAAATCGGAAAAACTATTAGCAAGAAACTGTATGATTTTCTCCAAATCACTTAGGGGCCATCCACATATTTCGTAACACTCCAAGAGGGAGAAAGGGCGGGGTTTGCTTGAAAATGTGACTAACTGTTTTATGGATGGAGGGAGGGGGGTGGTGGCTAGCTAATTGTTATGTAACAAAATTTAAAATTAGTTTAAATATTTTTTTTATAAAAATGAATCAGAAGTCAAATTTTAATATTATTATTATATTATATTATTATTATATATTATTTGCCGCGCCACCAGGTAACATCAGACGCTAGACGCGATAAACAGAATTTAGATACATTGTTGATAGTTTGTGATTAAAATATTTAAAAGTCTGAGGGGGTAAGTTGAATTTGTTACGAGGTAAAGGGGGAAGGAGAAGTTCAAATACTCTAAAAATTGCGTTTCGTAATATATGGATGGCCTCTATCGATTTGATGCATTTTCGAAACAATGTCATTGTGAAACAATGTAGTTTTTGCTAGATATGCACAAAAGTCTTCAACAATCACCTGATTTCTCTCTATGAAATTAATATTCATCATCGCAGCAAATCATGGACTTTTATTCATTGAGAAACTTTCACGCCTAGAAGCTATCACTTCTATAAATTCAAAATAATTGACTGAATTCGTATCTGCAGCATGTATTGTTGTGACGAACACTTGCCCATTTTTCTTGCACAATTGACTAAATTGTTTCCAAAAAAACACATTAAACTGGGAGGCACAGAAAATCAAATTGAATGATTATCGAAAGTTTTCCCAATTTAATGATCTTTTTTTTACACAACCACTTCCATCGTTACGCAAAAGGGCAGCTAATTTAAGGGACATTTTATCAACAATGAGACTTTCAAATGTGTTTCCTCTTGTAAGTTTCCGATCATCAAGCCAATGTTGCAATCTCAACACCTGGCAACCGTCGAATGGTAAAACAGGAACTCACATAACACCGAAAAGACAAGGCAAGACCTTTTAGTTTAGATAGAGATACCGCACACTCGTATATTGCGGCATTTTAGATACGTTGCAAAGTGGAATTGACACCATGTCGACGGGAGATTGTCGACGGGTGTTCGATAATAATGATTTCTAATGAAAATCAATTAAAATTGAATGTTACGCAATTGAGTTTCGCGCGTCGAAGCGACTACAATCATTTTTATTAAATCTGCACTTATTATTTGCTCTCGGGCTGATGGCGACGCGAGGAGCTTTCGGCCCCATATAAGACAGTCACCAAGGAAGAGGGGCTGAGACTATGGGGCGGAAGGTGCGAAACCAAGGAGGACGCGGTGTCTTAACTGAAGCAATTGTGTGACTGTCTATCGGTCTGTCTGCCTCACTCAGTGACTTGTCTGATTGTGTCCACCTGTGGTGTCGAAAAGCCACAATTGAAGAGGTTACCTTCGCCCGGCTCAATTTTTTTCGGGGGTCTGTTGTCTTGGGACCAAGTCTTCCTGATTGCCGGATTGGTGGCTAGGAAGGTGCTGAGTCGGCCTCACTATTTCGTTCACTTGTCTTCGATCTGTTCAATTCGGTTTGGGAATAGGAAGAGGAAAACCTGTAATTAACGATTTTTCCGTAAATTCTTTTGTCTGCACAATGTTATGATGTTTGTTTGCCTGTTGTTGCTTTTTATGCTATTCGGAGTCAGTCAGTAAGACCAGTCAAACATGTGGAATTGCGCCGAAAAGATAAATTGGGCTCGCATTAATTTGCAAAACTGCGAGTATCGGTTGCTCAATTCAGATTCAGAAATTCGCGAAATACCTAATTAGGCATTCGAAAAATGCTGTGACCTGAAATCGGAGACCTTGCTGGCCGCGTCTTTCTTCAGATGATGGCTGAGATACATTCATATATTGCGTGGTGGAAACAGATACTTTCGGAGTAGGTGCTTTTAGCAGCCGCGATAACATAGTAGGTAATTCTTGGCAGTCACTAATCATTGGGGTGGGCCAAGCTGTGATTCGGCAGATGGGACCATTGACATATCATCACTGGTTCCGCCACTTTCGAAAGGCTCTCTGCGTCCACTAATAGTAGACTGTTGCGTCCGTCTCGCTGGCGACTCAGCCTCTTACCGCTAGCAAAGTGCTTCCACTTGGCGTCCCCCGTGCCAGCTAATGTCCACGCTAGCTCACAACGCTAGATGGAGTCGCGTACCCATTTTAATTAAGTCACACAATTTATGCGCGTATTCAGTGAGAAAGATCTTTTTCATAGTTAATTGCAGCCAAACAAGAAGTCACTCGCTTATGAATTATTTCCATTATTGCGGTAATCGCTGGTTGTGTTGCTTAGCGTTTCTCCACTTCTTACACCAGAGCCGCCCGTTTTTTCTTCCGCTGCGCTGTTACTCTACTAATCCGTGTTGAACGCGACGCGGCTGTTAGCCATCAGCCAGGGGGAAAGCGAAGCAAAGCATGTAAAGTAGCCGCGCCAGCTCGGAAAAAATAGGGAAAAACGCGCCAAGACCGCAAAGTCCACTTAGCCGCGATGCACTCAACGAAAAGTATAAACTATTCAACAATTATTAGTCTAAATAATTAAAAATGCGTAAACACCTTAGCGGCAATCGCAGGTAATATGGCGATCGCGTCCACGACCACGCTTACCGTTCCGTTACAGTGGCAAAGTTGCGTTCGTTTCGCCAATTTCAAGGAATCACGCAAGACAAATGGTCAGGCTAACAAGCACGCATCCACAAACAAAAATCTTGCTCTCGTGAAAATAAAACTGCAAGCAACAAAAGATTGAATACAATTGAATGGACGTTGCGAACATCGAGGACATCGTTACGACGCGAAAATACGCCAACATTTTAATTAGGGCCGCTAATATGATTAATTGCGCGATCACATTCCACAGGAGGACGCGGTTTATGCAAAACTAGAGACGTCCGGAAAATGGCTGGGACTTGCATTTAAGTCATACCTATGCTACGTATGCAAAGAAAATTGCAAATTAATTACGCATTTCAACAGTGCCACCTGCAATCACTATTCACCACATCGGGGACAGAATGTGTAGGCACAAGGAAAATAGTGAAACAATTAACAATGGGAGAGTTTTAATGAAGCTAACGCTGCTTCCGCATAGTCGACGAATTTAGTTTAAGTATCCTTTTATGATTAGCAAAAAGAACATGCTTGTTTTTTGGGTCCCGGGCGAGCTTAACTCATATCTAATTGTAGTATTTTTCGTCTCTGTAACAAGAATCCTTAACACGACTTACATATTCCATCGATTTCCCTACTATTGACTACAATGTTCAGGAAATTAAAAACAAACCTTCCTCAGCAATTGCTTTTAAAATATGTGTTAATACACATTACTTTCTCCAGCTTTCATTCCATATCTCATGGTGTTTCCTTTTCGATTTCGAGTTAGACGGCCTTATATTGATGCCTGTCATAGAAGCGAAATTCTAGTAGGGTGCGTTAAATATACTGAACAGACAATTAATCCTAATCCTAAAACACTTGAGGTTATTAATAGTAATGAGTTGGTGACTTTTCAGAGGGGAAATCGATACATCCGATAAAATTTACTTGGTTGCATCCTGCCCGAAAAATGTTCGCCTCTTTGACAAACTGCTAAAAAAGTTCTATCGATTTCTTGTAGAGTGTGTGGTGTCTAAGGCGTCTTGTAGTGACTCGTCTCCAGTATGAAAGTTACAAAAAACTCTGTGGATTAAACTGTGACAGAGGAATTATTTCTGCAAAGAATACCACCAAAAACTGTGCTAAATTTCCGACTTTTCATCTCAATTTTTTATCAGAATATATATACTACGTATAGAATTTCTTCCAATAGTTTCCTGTAGGAATTTTGTCGTCTATCAACGTTTTTGCTTTTTTTGCTATTCTTCTCTTCCAATTTCTGTGCATGTGAAAATAACATGAAGCATATTTTAATTTTTTTAAGAATTGATGAGATATGATCATTTTTTAAAAGACTTATAGTAGAAAATCACTAACCTTTCAATAAGTGCGCATTATGAGACTCAAAAAATTCCGAAGACGTATACCTACCTTCCGAAGCAATCTAAAAGATCACATTAACCAAACCACATCGAATTCCAACAATCCCTCATCTTCGATATCAGATTAAAATGACATAGTGCTCCGCCGAAAAAATGTCCACCACTATATAATTTATGTTGATGTCACCTTTTGGCGATACCATTTAAACTGATTCGTTTCACTGGAATTCCTTAAATCGTTCGCGGTCACTTTCAACAATGTTGTCGTTTTTAATGGATCTCGTCGTATTTTTATGGTCGTCTTAATTTGAGTGAGGATCCTCGTCGCGCATCGTTGTTTCCAAAAGCAAAATCGATGTGTAAAGTGATCGTGTCAAGGTGAATGAATCAAATTATGTGACGCGACATAGTCATCTAGAAAATTGCATTTCAGAATATATGTATGTATGCATATAACCGTCCATCGAGGAATTGTGGCCACCACCTTGGGGGCATTCACGAATTTTATGGTGTCTTGGTGATTGGGGCTTTTAGGCTGGTTTATTTATATGTTTCGGAAAGGGTCACGAAATTCCTAACGTTTGGGTAGTTAAAATAATTGGTGGAGAAAATCGCATCCATAATTTGGAGTGTCAGATATCAAGGGGATGTCAGAATAGAAACTGACCGTGGAGAGTGGTGATCAATTTTTCTTGTTAGAAGTTCGAGTCATAATTTTAGACCCACGGTATCTATAATCATCCAAAAAAAATCCACAATCCGTTCCCATAATAGTGCGATTGCCCGCCTGTAACCTTTCATAATCGCAGCATATTACTTCCGTTGCTACTTAAAATCGATTCACGCTTCGTCACCTCAGACTCAATCCGGCCACGATATCCATCTAAATCCTACACCATAAATCCTTTCGCCTCGAATCGATAGTCTTCCACACTCCTCGGACTGGATATCTCGGCAGAGTGCGATCCACAATCATAATCGTTAAAGCGTAAAGTCATCAATTAAAATTCGTCACAGATTGAGCCGTTCATTTTTCTTCTATCCGCGACTCAAAATCAAATCATCATTATTGCCCTTACCTGGCGACGAAGACGCGACCATCGTCCATCATTATGAATAAAATCTAGTATCTTAAAGATATCGTCGTGCGTGTGTGATGATTCGATGTCCACGAAAAACACACGTCGTCGCGGCCGTTTGTCGTGAAAATCGTTGAACAACAAAAGTGTTCTTCGTACAAAAGATGAGATGTCTTTTCGACGGTCGATGGTGGTGAAGGTGGTTGAAAATTGGACAACCATCAGCAGATTTGAGTATCTTTTATGTCTGTTCGTATTATGTGTGTACTCCTTGCAGTCGATTTGATTCGTTTCGATTCGAATTGACAACTGTGACTGTGTCAATCGAATAATGATGACACCTTACAAAGTGATCAAATCCTATGGACAATGATTAATGGATCGCAGACGAAGTGAGATCCTTGATAGTGTGTCTATTATTGATGGTGACTTTTCACTTCTTCGAGGAGCAGGCAATGTCATAATCGTGGGAAAATATTCAGTGGGATTGAATCAATGCGTTTGACCTTGTATAAACTATTGTGGAAGCAGAGTATGTCCTAAGATATTATAGAAAATAGAAATAATATCGACTCCCGTAGAACCGTCTTTTAAAAAGTATCATGTAAGGCAAATTCATTATGAATATCACCCCTCTGAACTGAAATCGTTAGCAAGATCTTCAGGACACTTTCTCTTTCAAGTAATTCGTGATCCTTCCGAAGATTTAGTTCATATTTTAATACGTATTCAAAACACCCGACAAAACAGACTTCAACCTATTTTTAATGCACAACCACATGCATTCTAAATAAAGGATTAATTGTACTTGTTGTTGTGGACCTTGTGGATTCATTTGGAAAATTAATTTTATTACAGAAAACTATGAAGCAAATACGAAAAATCAGCACATTCTCTGGTTCACATTCATTACGACAAAAATTTATCGTCGATTTATTATTTATAACTTTTTAAAAGTCCCCAAAAACCTATTTTTTATATATTTTCGGTTGAAATTGAGTGTGAATTATGTCTGCAAAAGTAATTTTATAATTGTTGAATCTGCGTAGCTGCTTCTGAAGCATTTCTTGAATTTAGTGCTTCAAAAAATTTTTTGTAATGCGTACTGGTATTATGGTAAAAATTTACTGTGGTTATTTTCATAAAAATGTTCTCGAAAAATTTCGCTTCAAAAATGGTTTTTAATTTTTTTCTAAGCCATCAATTTTATAAATAAAATTTTTTGGTGGTTTCTCTTTCCAATTAAAGTATTTATTTTTACTAGTTTAATTTTTCTCTCTAATTTTTGGAATTACTGTCTTATCGGGTAAAATGTTATTAAATTTTTACTAAAACATTTTTTGCGTTGTTTCGGCAATAATCTCATCGTTTGTTTGAATCAACACCGGCCAAGTTTTTCTCAAAATTGTTTCGATCAATTTTTCTGTGATGTTATCGCGTAAATTATTATAATATCCAAATGATGAAATAACAAAAACTTCGTCGCACATTATTGAGTCTCCTCTATGCATATTTCGCCTCTACAATTCGTTGACAATTTTATTGTACAAAGTTTTTGTTTTTTTCATCATTCTACGAGGACGTTTAATTGTTTTTACAGGATTTGAACTCTCAACAAAAAAATTGTTTACATCTCGTCGTCGTCGTTAAGGGGTATACCTACTTTACAAGGCCAAAAAAAGGTCAAGTTTACGAATTTATTGTGAAGCCACTATGCTATATACCGGTATAAATCCTTTTGCATTCAAAGACTTGAAGTTAGTAAAAAAAATTATTTAAATATATATATAGTGACGTCATCAAAACTAAAAAAAATGGTGACAAAACGGTGCCATAGATTCCAACTGGACTACTTGCCCGAAACAGAAAAATCAGAAATATTATGTTTTTTTATGTTGCTGGCTATCGTGTGAACCAATAAAAAAAATTGTTGTGCAAAAAAAACAAAATGGCGTCGGTTTTAAAAAAATGTTGTCCAAAAATCGTCATTTTTTCGTAAATTTATGGCTTCAAAAATATAAAAAATTAAAATTATTAAGATATTTGATATTAACACGATATCTATACATATCAGAAATAAGCTGTAAAAATTTCAAAAGGATCGGTCGAGTAGATTTTGAGAAATCACGTATCAAAAAAAGTAAAGGCGTTCAAAGCGCACCAGGTGTATCTGAGACGTTCTCGAAAATATCGAAATAAATATTAATATAATGCTCAGATTATTATGAAATTTTAACTGAGCATTATTGAAGTATGTACTTTTCTTGCGAAATCCGTAAAAAAACCGTTTTTTTTTGGAAAGTAGGCATACGCCTTGAAAAAATTTACAAGCCAAATTTATGATATTTGTTGCTTATGCTTTTGCTTAGTATTTATTTTTTAAAAAAATAAAAGTAACCTTATTAAGCAATCTATGAAGTAAAGTTTTGAAATTTTGTTTTTAGGCATTATTATTTTTAAAAAATTAAATCAAACTATGGTTGTACGTCAGCGAGTATAATTATTTTTATGGATTTCAAGCAATAATACTTTTCATTTTTTTAATGTGCTCATCATTAGATGGTACCCGGTAATAGGTAATTTTTCTGTTTTCCAAACAAAATAAACAAACAATTAATGCTCTTCATCTCAACCAAATGACATATCCTTTCATTTTGATGAATTATCGCACAGTGGTTGAACTGCTCTTTTGGCAAATGCTAAAATTCAAAAGCCTATTATTTATGCAATAATACACTGACAGCACCAATGAATCACTCGAAGACTTCTTGGGGAGAAAATAGCAAAATTCAAGACACCATTATTTATATCTCGCCATGAAAGGTATATCCATTGACACACTTAAAAACGGTGGTACCTCTAACTGGTAACTCTCCATCACCACAGTCAATGTCTTTCCCGAAAAAATTGACTACCAATCAAAGATTGTTACAGGTCGCGAGAAACATCGCGAAAAAATTGTACAATCATTTTTAGCCATTGGAATGTATGTATATATGAAACATTGTTGATCTGTTTGTTATTGTTCATTTAGCAAACTCATAACTGTTTAATTCTTGGATTCTGCACATTTCTCTTCAAGTGCGTGGATTAATTGATCTGGCAACATAGTGGCAGCGAATCATTTGTATCCGTTTGATGGATTGCGATGGGCATCCGCTGATATAATTGACGACCCCACATACGTTATGTCCGATTTGCAAAGTGGTCAGGACATTCAATCATTGATGCTTGCCTGGCCACCATTTCGGATGGTCTGTCGATTTTTATGACTTCAAAGTGGGGCTTTTAGCTTATCTTGGCACTGAGGGACATATGGCACTACTCAATTCTCTTGAAGCTTCTTGGGTACACTGATCTTCAAGCGATTTCTACAAAGAACAGCGACACTGGTCGTAATGTGATTTTTGCCTCGACACTTTTACTTTTTATGAAAAAGCAGGAAAGAAAAGAAAATCAAGTCCATACAGATCCCATCACATCTCCAAAAATAGCCTTTGAGATTCATCGATCTGGTATCCACTGTACGAATACGAGTACGAGATCGATATCACGGTAAGAGTTCAAGAAAACGATCAGGAAAAACTTCTCCGGCAGGAGGTGGTGTATGCGTATGTGAAAAGTGCGTGCTTAAAAGGCGGCACCTTGGAAAAGTCCAAACATATAGATCGATAGATCGTCCGATCGAATGATGATGTCCAGAAGAGGAACCAATTCACAGCAGGTTGTCTTTTGAAGTCGGAAACATAAGACGGGACGATCGATCGAAAGTGAATTTTCTACACAATTTTTCACATATGCAGATGGCCGCAATGATTGTATCGGAATGATTGTACCGATGATGATGCTGGTGGACATTCATTGCGTAAATGCGATGTTTGGAAGACATTTGTTGAAGTGATTTTAAGTTGCATAGAGACTAAGGGTAAGCCCATGTCACCAAGTTTAAATTTCAAGGAAAAATAATTGATCGCGATCGTTTTAATATCCCAAGAGATTTGTTTCATCTCATCGATGAACTTCGGAGTATTTTGTTCTATCGCCTTTCCCAAGGATCAATTCGAATGAAAGAGTTTATTAATTGCAGTGGTCCCAGTTGATCTTAACAAAATCCATGCTGAAAGTACTTACGTAAATGTTCAGCCATTGATGGATGCCATTTCCACGATCATGGTTGACTTCTTTGGCGAATATATGAAAAATCCACTAAGTTTCTATAAACGCAGACAAGACTATCCATAGTTTCAATAAATGACATGCTCCAAACTTCCTACAGAGTTTCGATCCCAATCTTTAGGCCATTTGGTATTTCCTTCCAAGTCCATACATCACTACGATCAACACCTCCTTCTGTTTAGTCCATTTGAAATGTACCATCTAGTTTATCGTTGCACTAGCAATTCACCTCGATCAAACAAAGATGCTATCACAACTTGGAGCCATGAAGTGAAAAGAAAATAACAGAAACAACAAGAAAAAGAGTGTGAAAAACAACAAAAAATTGGATCTGGCTCAACATACATACATATATAAAAAATTTCCAATAATATCTATTGATTGTTTATTGTTTTTTCACTTTCGATCACCTTTGATGCTGCGTCGTTTTGTCCGTCGTCTTGTCTTCGTGGTGCCATCACATAATTCAATGTTTGTCGAAGTGTTAAAAATAGATAAAGATATCTGGCAAAGAGTAGAAATTCGTATGTCATATTGCATGAAATTTTTAAAAAAAAAATTAAACATTTTGAAAGGCTGGACGAAATGAGATTATGTTTACGTAAAGAGTTGTAAAATTGCTTTACTAAGTTCAATTAAAGCAAATCCGAAACAGCCTTTATGCAGTAGTGATTGTTAAAAAAAATTTATGGTTCACAAAATTAAGAAGTTTCAATACGATGTGCTGTTACAAGCATGATGAAAGTCAAACAGGGCCATTTGAAATCCTTGACATAGGAAGTTGATGAGACGATACTTGCATCAAGATCAGAAGAAAAGAAAGTCGGAAGTATGCTTTACAGCTCTATGAATAGGTGTAAATAAACTCAATAAGCGCCTGGCAATTTGGAAGCTATCTAAAAGTATTCCAATGGACCAGTAAGATCATCTTGTTCAATAATATTTAAGCTAAAATAATATTGGTTTAGTTAATATTAGGAATATTTTAAATTTCGCGATCCAAAATTAATCAGAGACAATTAATTGACGCAGGATAAACTTTGCCTATAAACCCTTCATTGAAAATTATTTCAAAAAATAGACACCACTAAGAATTTGTAGCCTTAAGAATTGCAATAATTTTGCAGATATTTCAATCTACTACTAACTGTAAATTAACACCATTCATACTTACCCGCTTATTTTATTCAGCTAAATTCTACTCTCTCCATGTATTTGTTGCAGTACGTTTCAATAGCACAATCGTCAAGGTGTTTTCCTTAGCTCTGTTCTCGAAAACTCTTAATATACTATATGGACTAACTTGTACTTGTCTTTTCAGTGACCTAGCTCGTTGAATCCTTTAGTATTTACTATTTCGCTTCCACCATTTTTAACTAAAGCATTAATTTGGTGAAATGAAATGCTGCCTGAAATTTTGGAAAAATATTTTTCGGCGTTTTATTTTGTCCTTTTGCTTTCTCTAGTTTCCTCCCTATTTCTATTAAATCCTATGATTTCTCACAATCATCTTCTTGACTCCTCCAGATTTTATGATTATTTATATGGATTTTCCGACAACCATCAAAATGAAACAAAAATTAATTTGCGTCGAATTTTACACTTTTTTGTTGAACCCTGCAACTTTAAATTAGATTCTTCAGTTGTCTATTCACTGCAACTTTCTGTTTCATCCTCTATTTTATGGCTAGATCCTACAATCTCCTCCTTCCATTCGAATTTTTCTATACTCGCCAACTTATTATCGATACCATCCATAAAAATTTGGAGCCTCCAGTTGTTTGTTGGAAAACTTCCATGAATCCTCCAACTTTTTGGAATATTTTCACCGTGGGCTTTTCAAAAATAAGTAAAGGAAGGAAAAGTGTTAGGAAGTGAAGCCTTGGTAAAATCCACATCAGCTTTTTCATCTCTGCTTTCGCGGTAATGGGTTCCAAATCCCATCCCAAGCATAGTGTGCCAGCCTAACTATCCACCTTCCGTGTTGGATATTAAGGGTAGAATCTTCATCCTGATCAAGCATTGACACAAAATGATCGACAATTATCATTAAATTTTCCGTTTTCCGAGTGGACGATCGACACGATCGTCCGGCTCGAATCTACCACCGTCGATTGCCGGTAACTACTCACCTGCGCCCATATGTGCACGGGCTGGCCGTGTGCTTTGAACTATATGGTATGCTGGGCTTTTATTATTGCAGATAAGTGCGGTATGTGGAAATTACCTGGTCTTACTCGCGATCGTGAGAAGCAGAAATTTTATTGATCTTCTGGATCATGCAAGTGGCCGCGACGGCCATATTGGAGATCAAGCGCGGACTATGGCGTATGGAGTGTGGAGCATGATTCGCGCGCCCAATGTGGGCTTATGGAAAATCTCCTCCGGTGTAGCGTAGAGTGTACCATACCGTGCTGCGTAACTGTTTCCCCAAATAGATACACTTTTTCGGGAAGAAGATTCGTGGAAATAATTTGATGATTCACAGAAATTTTTAAGATCTTAATTTCATAGGATTCGGAGCTTATAAAGATTTGTCTTGTTCGCCGCGCTCCGCGTCTTTTCCATATCTTTGGCCGTTTTTTTTTTCTGCACGGAGAGTGGCTTTTGATCGGCTCCTGGCCCCCGGTGGGTATGAAATCGCGAACGCTTAACGATTTCCACATTCACAGGTGCACCATACCATACTATACCATGCGATGCGATGCCATGCCATCCATTCCACCTGCCCCGTGTGGCTGCTCTATGGGAAAATTGGTGGGAAAAATTCTTTTCTTCGGATGTTTGTCGAAATGATATTTTTGGTTAGTTACAGTTTTGCAGGCAGTAATTGTGTGTATGGAGCCTGGATGGACGTGGTGTGCGCATACAGTGTAATGGAAAATTAAAGATTTTCAGGTGAAGTCCACGAAGGGGCCAATGTGGCGCGGTAATGCCTTAATTAGACGCTGAAGATGAGCCAAAACTCAATGAACTCTAACGGATTTGTGGGGTTAATTATATCGAATAGCCGCGCCAAATGGATGTGTTTATTTTATTCCACGGTGCGAATTTTCTAATCGGATTTGGACTTGCAGACAACAATAATCCCAATTCCTGACCATGGCGCTGGTACTGGCACTACCACTGGCACTGACTTTGGACCCAACCAATGGCAGGTTGCAAAGTAAATTTATGATTATTTAGCGATTTTTTCTTGGCGAACGGTATCCCAGAAGATGAGCAGTTTTGCGTGCAATGGAGGTATTGTACCACATACGGACACTTAATTTGCCATCGGGCCCCGTTAGGATTGCGCGTATTAAAGCTGGTGCAGGTTAATAATAGTCATTCCGCATAGACGCGGGGCTAGAAACCGCGTCTCATCACAATATGCATACCAAATTGAAAATGACTTTGTCGGCAAAATATTGTGTGCTACCAGCAAGACAAAGCGGCTGCTCCGGAGCCTTTAAATACCCTCGGAATAGATTGTATTAAAAAAATCAGCTCCAATAAAAATCCCTCTCCGTATGTTCGAAACAAGGAAATCACTAAAAATTCAAGATCGCAAATCAAGGCATTCAGAACAACCTTAAATGCCAATGCGATGCTGCGTTTCGGATGCAAAACTGCCACTTAAGAAGTAAATCACCATTTAAATGGTCATTTTCTGCTTCATTACTCAGCGAAATTTTTATGGAAACATTTAAAATTTGAATTTCACAATTGCTTGGATGTACTCGTACTCGTCGGGCATTAAATAGACAGTTATCGTTAATGAGCTCAACAAACCGATGAAGTCGTTTGGCTCATTTTCTTCTGTTTTTCTTAGGTATTTGGAAAATTATTACCGGAGGTTTCATTGGAATAGATACTAGTTTATATCTGTAGATTTTATAGGTTCAATGTGAAAATTTGAGGTTGGCGAGTTTTCAAGATTGTTTGAATGGCATTCAATTTTAAGTTTCAGAATATTGGTGTGATGGAGTCGTTCCCTGTATGATGAGAAGTGAAATTGATACCTAATCTTTCATAGGAACGTTGACATCACAATAATTCGTTAGAATAAATGCTCTTCTGAAAAATAACCACAGTCTGAGGAACAAAATTATGTTCAAAATATCTGCAGGAAGCAATTTTCAAAAAAATGGTTAATACAACGCTTCGCTAGTACGCGTCTTTAACTCGATTGTTGTTGTTGTTATTGTTGATATAGTGATTATTCGAAGTTACCTTTTGTCGCAGCTGCTGCTTAATTTAAAATTAGAAGGCTGATGAGATCCCAAGCGCTTAATTTCAAGTTTTTCTTCAAAAGAACGCGAGCAAAACGGGTTGGAAATTAAATTTTCTACCGAATTCGTATTTTGAAAATACCGAATTTTTTTCACTAAAATTGAAATTCAAACTTCTAGCAAGTTTTAGCACATGCAAGGAAAATTTTGTTAATTATGTATTTAATTAAAATCATAAATACCTTTTTTTGAAACAAACTTTAAGCACTACAAAACTTTAAAAAATATCAAACACTACGAACACTACGAAGCCACACTAAGTATTAATACCATGCACTACACTGATGAGACTAATTTTGCATTAACAGTCATCACCTTCACCGCCTTCGGCCCGTCGTAAAAAAATGTTGCTCATGCCTGTTCAAAAATATTATCCAGACCATGCCAAGACTAAACGTTGTCGAAGCACTGAACGGGCTGCATATAATTAGCCCGTCCGCGATGTATAAACATATTATTTCAAACACGCACACTCCCGCCGCTTCAGCATAGAATTCACGCAGCCATTCAAATCGAAATTCTCTTAATAGGGGCTCATTTAAAGTAGCCCTTCCTCATAGTAAAGGTGGAAAATTGTCAAAGAGAAAATAAGTTTGAATTTTACTCTTAGCTTTTACTCGGTGCAGGCACAACGAAGTGAGTCGAAGAGAAAAACAAATTGTTCTACAGTGCGTGGCAAGAAGATTATGTGAAACTAAACAACAGCATGGGCGAAAAAAATGCTACATTATATTTTGAAATGAAATGAAATTATGAAAACTATATTGAAATCTATAATGATATTTTATTACATTTGCACTAATATAGGCTCATCAATAAGTGGTGGGGCTGAGCCCCACTAGCCCCAAAGGTAGAGCCGCCACTGCATCAAACTGAAACTATTATTCTGCAAATACATACTCAAAACTTCGTTCATTTTTTTGAACATTGAAGCATTTAATATTTCGTAACCACATTAATAAAAATCGATCTTTTTTATAATTAGTTTCATAAAAAAATTGATAATTGTAAATGCTGCTTCGAAACTTTTCGAGTAGAACTGAATTTCGGTTACGATTTTCAATAATTTTGTTGTTTGTAAATGTGAGTTAGCATTTTTTGTTTTATTCAAATTTATCTTTTAGCTGGGTGCTTTTCTCCATTTTTCACGGTCATAAATTTTATGTTTGAAAAAAATGTGCATAGATTGCTATAGTAAATAATTTGCGTTTTTAATTTTCTTTCAGGATCGCAAATTTTTCTAGATGGAAAACGTGAGCTTTGATTTAATTAGGAACTGCCAGAAACAAGGTAGGTAGCATTCTAGCAAAACAATTTTCAACAAAAAGTATAGCTGAGCTCTGAATTCTGTGGTTTCTACCAATAATATAAAACAGTCAAACTTATTCTTAATGTAATGAATTCAATATTTAAAGCTCGATTCGTTTTGACCACTAAAAGATAAATTTAATGAACGAACATTCCTCACAACTTGTTCAAGCAAAACCAGATGATTTTCAAACTATTATCAGTAACTGTTAATGAAGAAACTACGATTGCATGTCCTCATAACCACAAGCGTTCATTTTATCAAACATTTCACAGTTTCTGTCCTCTCTTCTGGATCAGGACTTATTTCTTTGCCAAGATCTTAAACGAACAGATGTGATTCTGCGTTAATTAATTTTAATATAAAAAAATGTTAAGTGAAACCAATAAAGCATCATCATGATATTCGTGTGAAGGATGTGGAAGAGAGGAATTGGAACTGAATTTAATTTTAAACACATCACACAAAGATAGGTAGAGATAATAGGATTTAATAGTAGCTTGACAGTACTTCGATCCAGAGGAAAGCAAACCAATAGTGCGCAGGAGATACTTTTTCAGAATGTAGGAAATCATTTACTTTATCAGCTTACAATGAATGCAATTATTTCGTACAAGCTAAGATTGTAATCAGATTCGCAAAACTATATAGAATTTAATAAATAGTGTATAGTCTGTATACACACCCTCTGTAGATAACTAAGAGCACCAATACGCCTGCCCAACGGATAGAAAACATTCTCCATCGACAAGAATAAATCACTTCCGGAAAACCTTTACTTATTACACTATCGATAACGCAAGAAAAACTGATTAAATATCTTCATATAACTTTACTGTCTTTCCCGCTAGTTTTGCTCCAATCCACATCCCGGCGAACCTTCAGTGATCGCTGATCTTGGTGGATCGGTTGATAAAATGGGGACTCATTTTCGCCCCTTTCGATGGAATCAGAGCCAGAAAATAAATTGCCATGGTCGCTAGGATGACACGTAGCGATGCCTGCAAGCAGGAAGGGAAAAATGCAATGGGAAATTGGATCGTATTCGTGTCGGCTGACCGGACCCGTCCGTGGTCACAGCTTGCGTCCATCGACACTTTATGATC
This sequence comes from Oxycera nigricornis, assembly GCA_963942545.1. Classification (NCBI taxonomy): domain Eukaryota; kingdom Metazoa; phylum Arthropoda; class Insecta; order Diptera; family Stratiomyidae; genus Oxycera; species Oxycera nigricornis. The sequence continues at coordinate 107,303,394 of OZ012662.1, forward strand.
CTGCACAAGAAACTCATTCGTCGGCCACTGATCTTTATGGCTACATGCATTTTTTTTCAATTTTCCTCCGGCTGAACTTGGTCTATATGCGACTATTGGAATGATCATCACCTGGCCAATCTGTGCCCATATGGCTTTTCTATGTGATCATCACCGGAGAACAGTTGGAAATTAATGTGATCTTGCCCTGGCTTATACGAAAGAGGGAAAGACTTCTGGTTGGAAAGATCACAGTCCAGTTTGTATACTCGAGGAATGCTTCTTCGTAGAATCTTGCCTACACGTTGTATGTGTAGCGTTGTATATATGAGTTATGGGACGCGATCGAGCTAGATCCATTTATTTTTGTAACCTGTACGAAGCAGAAGTGAAATTAAAGCACCTGTGCAATTGTTGCTATTACTGATGGTCGTACTGATCGTCATGTTCACTATTACTGCATAATCCATACAGGCTTGGACGCACCATGTGCAGACCAATATAGAGTTCCGAAGGCAGCTTGGCGACTAGATTACTTACGTGGATAGAGTGAACGTGAAAAAATGAACACGTATGATGGGAAGTATATATGTACATGATACTCGCGATTAATCGTGAAGATCAGTTTGAGGTGGCAAACATTGATGCAATGAGTTTCCTGTTCGTGCTGACTCTTCCATACGAGTGATAAACATCGCTCGAATTCGCATCAAATTTTTTCCGAAATAATAGTCTTGATTTTCGATCCTATTTATCACAGAGTGCATGATCAGCTCTCATGCAATAGTTTTGTGGATTATACCATTCACGAAAGAATAGTCCAAAATTATGACCCTTCAGCTGAAAAGCACGCATATTCCAATGTACATTAGCATCATCCACTTGTTTTCGTAGTGCCCAATTTTCCTTCATCATTTAGACTTAATGCTGTCAATTAAAGCTCTAAATATGTCAAAAAAGCCATACAAATAACAGACGTTGACCGAAAAAAATGAAATCAACACAGAGGGCGAATAGTCACCATGACATGACTATATACACATATATATACTTCTGTTATATGCAGGAGCACTAAAGAAACAGTAGCAACCGTCGTCAAGTGGAAATTCCTATCTGTAACATGCATTCTCGAAAAAGATTCATCTCTCAATGACGAAACGGCCTCTTAATTCAAATGTGATTATTGGTAATCCACACTTGAGCATTATTTCCCGCCATTGGAGCCGTGTCTTGGTACGGTACGGAATAGGGTCTTGGATCTTGAAACTGGCTGGATGGGATTTAGTTAGAATCACTAAGAGTCACTTCAGCCCGCTCAAAAATAACAACAAGCACGACAGTAACAGCAGGCACAACAACACTTAGCGAAAATGAACAAGAAAAATATAAAACGAAAACATCACCAACAAAAATTATGAATATGTGGACTTGTACTGTCAGCATCAAGTGTTTTTTGGAGCACATTCTTTGCGGGGACAGTTGGCAAAGAGCTGCCGGGTGGTAGTCATTATATTTGCAAAATGTCAGCAGAAAAGTTTGAGTGAATTGCCTTTTTGTGTTCCTTACAATTCAGTCACTCTGAAAATTCTGCAAAATTTAATTTGGGAGCAGCATACTCCTCATAGAATCGAGCTAAATTAATTTTCTAAAGAGAATTTTCCGGGAATCACATCTGTAAGCTCGGGAAAATTTCTCCTACTAAAAGCGGCAACACTTTAGAAATTACTGAAAATCCAATGTTCGCAGACATCTAGCTAAAATTTTATCTGATACAGATGGACTTAAGCCTCGTATTGTCTTTCCAGCTGAAGCAGTTTTCTTAAAATTGGTTCCCAATGAGACGAAAGATGGCATGGAATCGGATGGGATGTAGCATGAACACTCATTGGCTCTCCTCGAGTGACTCGGCTCATAATCTTAGAATCATTATTTCCAGTCAAGAGGACTCTTCAGAATTGTTCGTCAACTGAACATTTAAATGAGGAGCTCAATATCTCATCTGTGTCCGTCTTTTGGATTGGATTTCAATCATCTGGAAGTCCGTTCAGTTGGACAACAATCGATGATGGTTAGCAGAAAACAGAACATTTGTCAGGAGATTCTTAGGAATTATGATAAAATTCTAAGGAATTGTTTCAACAGCGTTAATTTTTGGATTTAGAGTAAAATAATCTCGTATCATGGTAAAGTGTAGCTTGATTTAAGAAAACCGGATTCAGCATGTTGGTTGCGTTTTGCTTATTCCACTAAGTTCCCTGCTACTTTCTCCTGTCTTAAAAGTTGAGCTTCATTTAAACGCAATCTTAAACTCCCAAATCTACAACAAAGCAATACCAAAATCACACAACAGCCTACCACCCCCTCATCTTCTTATCACAATTCATCTCATCACGTAACATTCCACAACCACGCCACTTCACCTTCATTGAAACTATGCCCAGAGGCGATATTACTTCAAGCCACATCCTTTCGATTTTATGGCACTTCGATGTGAATTTATGAACCTATTGTTTTTGTCTTGGCCTACACTTAAAACGACGGACGACCTGCTTGCTATGTATGCGCCGCAATTATTACCCGAAGCACGAAAGACCAAACGGTGAACCCTTCTTTTCTGATTGAATATCGTTTGATGGAAAGTATCAAAAGGATACGACACACCGCAAAAACGCCATGTCCGAGATAGAGTCCTCCCAATCTCTTCTTGCACTGTTGGCTTCTTTGTTGTACGTACATACATATATTACTTCTTGTAGGCACAGCACAATTACCATCCAATACAAAATACGTTTTGCTCGTTTTCTCAGTTGAATCATGGTCCAGAATATAATGGTCATAATGTTGATGTCTTCCCTGTTTTTTTCTTCAGGAAAGAAAAAAAAACATTGTCCTCAGGCGACTTATTGTTAAGATTTATATAAAAATTTATCGATGGTACTTAATCTAGTCGATAGAGATGGCCACCACAATGTTTGGACGATGTGTTTGTATGGAAATTAAGATTGTTTAAATGCCATTGAATTTTTGTGGATTGTGAATTTAAGCCTGGTGTTCAATTGTAGGATAGTAAGATGCTGTTTCGAAAATTTCGGATCGAACATTTATTGAAAATACGAAAATACAGCGGAGTAACTTTTTAATCATTAAAAGAAAGAAAGACAAAAGAAATCGTAGCGCAGAAACTAACCCTAAACTAAGCTATATTTTCTTGTTTTTAGTTGAGGAGCTAAAATTTTGTGAATTTTCTAGACTATTCGAAGAGCTGTTGCCTGTCTTCCGGTATTTCATTGTTCTAGATCCTTCATGCTTTTTTTATTGATGCCTGGAATGACAGAATATGGAGATGGACTTATCTACAATAAAATAATCTGGATTGACCTCCATTGTTAAAATGTCCATTTTAGCCATTTTCACTAGACTATAACACACATTTTGTTCTTTTCCATGACTATGATCGCAGGAGACATAACAAATCTAGAAAAAATTTAGAATTCATTTGCTTAGAAAATTCAAGTGTGCTATTAATCTACGTAATTTAGCCTTTTTTGGAAGTTTAGTTTCCTTTATGGAGGTTCTAGCGAAAAGTGAACGAGACGAGTGAGCCTAGAAAAAGCGTACCGATCAAAAAAGCGAACGGAAGTTTGTCTTATAATTCAAAGTGAGCACAATACATAGCAACGATGTGCAAATTTAAGAGTAGAGTTGTTGGTTCAGTGAGCAGAGCGCTCGTCTCTTGCTCTCAAAGTAGAGGGTTCAAATCCCTGCTCGTATTTTTTTTTGAAAGTTTAGAAAAAGCGTACCTAACAAAAAAGCGAACAGAAATAAGACGAACGAGATGCGCTATATATACGTTTAAATGAGCGAGAGGAGTGAGCCCAGAAAAAACGTACCGAACGCAAAAGCGAACGCAAAGAAGAAAGGAGAAGAACATATCGGTCACCATGCGGCGCATTATTTATACGTTTCCACATATGTAGTGCTCTATATACATTCGTTTTGTGTTTATGTGTGCACGCTTCTCCTTTCCCCTGTTGTTTACAAACTACGCGCGCGTGTGCTCGCTTGGAATGTTCCTCCTCGTGTATCGTAGCAGTGACCACGTCCGCGTCTAAAAATGCGTTTCATTTTTTTATCTCTCTGTGAAAAAATTAACAATCGTGTCAATGATTTGTTAATAATTAATGAATGAATCAGTGTTGTGCATAGTTGAAATGAAATAAACAATGATGCGTGGAAAATTAATATTAGGGCCAGCAGTCGTCAAGATGTGATGAAAACTATTGAAACGGTAAACGATTCAAACGTGATTGAAACTACTGCAATTCAAACGTGATTGAAACTACTGCAATTCTTAATGAAACAAAATCCAGGTAAATTTCAATGACTACTATTTATGAGTAAATTTGCACAAGTTTTTCAAAAAAAGTTTAAATCATTGTAAGGAGAATATTTGGGTTTATTCATATTTTGGCATATGCATTCCAGATTTTTGAATTTGTCATAATAATTCCTGAATTTCTTCTGCATTGAATTTAATTTTAAAATTTAAATTTTGAATTTTTTTTTCAATTTTCTTCGCATTTTTCCCAAAAATTGTTTCATCAAATTTACCTTTATTTTTTTTTTGAAATAAAATTCTCCCGTTAATTATTAGACGTAATTCAGATTTTACACAAAAACTATGATCATAATTTGTTGTGATGCAAAACTAAAAATGTTATAAAAATAATTCACATCATTATTTTTTAATGCATTAAAAATGTAATTTCCGTTTTGTAATACTTATGAACACAGATATGCGAAATTATTTAACGCAATTTGCCCAAAAACAATTCAAGCCTTAATCACATGAAAGCATATTTTTATATTAGCTTATATATATGGGTGTTCTGTTCCACCTGAAAATAAAATAGATTATTGACCTGTTTCATATTTTATACAAAATTGATTTCAAATTTTACAAGGAATTAAAATTTATCGTCAAAAATAACTATTTAGTAACTAGGAGATCATTTGTAATAGACTCTCATAGTTTTTTGAGTAAATTTAAAACAATCGATTGAGGTGGAAATCTTTTAGATATAGTAGATGCTGCATAGCTATTAATTTAGTAAAAACTGTCGGAATCCATTTATCTGATTGCACAAAACCTGTTTTTTTTTTGTGTATGAAAGTGCATCAAAAATACCATACCACTAAATCATCAACTCCTCTAAAACAGTAGCGAAACTGTTATGTGCTTAAATTGCTAACCTTACACTCCACCTGCATTTGACCTAATCGTGCCACTAAAACCCCGTTATAATAGCCTATAAGCATTAGCTTAAACACCATCTTATTAAAGTACCTCTCAATTTTTTATCAGCTGAATTTCGAAACTATGAAAATCAATAAAAAACCACGTCTGATAAATGCACACTAAGCTTTAAACACCTCATTAAAATCGACAACAACAATAACACGGGCGCAAACAATAATAGTAACAATAGCACAAACCGAGTAAATAAAACCAGGAATCAAATAAAAACCATTCAACCTGTAAATACCAATGTGGGTGTTGTCCATTTTAGTTCATATAGATACATAGATAATGCATATCTGAGGAATTTTGTATTACAACTTGTTTTCTAGTAATCATTCAGATACGTTGTGGCGACTAGTATCTATCTATCTACATATATGTGCAGAGTGCATAGCGAAAGATAGATGGATTGAAAGATTTTTATGTAAGCCATGTAAAGGTTTAGATACATTTATCTACTATTGTATCTTTCGACGGGTTTGTTTTGCATTTCAGTATGAATTAGATGAGTGAATTGAAAGATTGCGCAAGGTTTTGGCAAGCACTTTTTTCTCGGGAAATATTTAGATCAATTGGGCTTGATTTTTTTGTTGTTGACACGATTGTGTTGAAAACAATTTTATTTGAGAGTGTTGCGAAAGTGTCAATTTCGATATGTCTTTAAAAAATTAAGAAAAGGCGATAGTCACTTGACTGATTTTTTTCAAAAAATTAGGCTAATATATTCTGGTCCTCCTTGAATTCAATTTAACTTTTGTCATTTCTTTTTGAATTGTCTATGCATGGAACAAAACCAATAAAACACATTCAAAAATTGGATTTTTTGAATCGTTATGTTACGTTAAAGTATTCATTGCCTTACTTGAAGGAAAAATTCTTACGTTTGCTGTACGAGCGCCTCAAGCCCGAAGTGCACTCTAATCAAATTTTCCATCATCACCGTAGTCTTCAAAAATATATATCTTTTTCGGAACGATCTCAAAGAAAATTAGCTGAAAATTGAAATCCTTTTGCTTGACATGTCAATTCAGCCTTTCAAAGCGTTACTCTGATCCCCATTATGCTTGTGAAAGGCACGACCGTAAAAAGGCCACAGTTTTCAGATTAACCGCAGATATAAATAAAATCAAGAAATAACAACTGTCAGCTTTAGGTCCTTGGAAAGGAAAAAAACAGCCGTTCTAATTCACTCTTGTTCAAAACACCATCATAAAAAAGGACAAAAGTAACTGAGTAGCGCCATGCGCTATAGGATTAAATCTCAAACAGCACTGAAGGAAAATAAAGTCTTTAAAGGACGACAGGGACATTGTGCGTCGAGTCTATCTTATCTTTGAGATAGTTTTTGGCAATAAAATTAACAACAGATTGATACGATGTGAAGAAAAGTTGAGCATCAACCGAATCTCTCAATAGTCACCACACAAAAGGATGACAAGTATCTTTTTGAGTCCTTTGCCTGACAATAAGTTATTTTACCATAATATTCGAAGGTGTCTTGTACCTGTTGTTCGACACAATACTAAAGGTCAGTTCGACAAGTGTTTTTCTTTTAGATATTTTTTTTTGTTTTCCGTAGAAGATACTATCCATCGCGTCAAGTGAGAACTATTGAAAGAACGGAAAAAAGAGTTTTTTTGTTGGTCTATGTTTCGATTTCAGATCGAACATACGGTGTTTGTGCGTGCGCGCTTGCATCCTTAATGCTCGGCGTTCTTTCTTTTGAAGGATTTCATGGCGTTTTGGTCATGAAGATGACCCTTGTTGACAGCAGGACAATAGAAAATCATCCACAATTTGGCCATGAACTAGATACGATGACTGTGTGTCCTTTTGTCGGCACGACATATATTTTTGGACTTTTTCGGATGCGATCTTTCCATGGACGAGTACGTATTGGTATTCTGGTCCGAATTATTAAAGAAGATACTTTAGATAGATAATGATCTTGACCACCCATAGAGTGGACAGTGAAGACAATTTGAAATTGGGAACGTAAGTGCAACAACTGTTATGTTATATCATGGAACATTTGGTGAATTAATGATGAAGTGACTATTGTTCTATTGTTTGTGGAACTATGAAATAAATGATCGAGAATTTTCGATCGTCCTAGAATAATAAATTTTCTATTGTTAGCATGCCACAATCTCGGCGATCGAATGTTTTGTATATTTCATGCAAGGATCCTTTTCATCATTGTGTTTGCTGAAATATTATGAAAATTTTACGGAAATCAGTGAAAATGTTAAGAAAAACAGCTGCGACCACCTGAGCACTTTCTCTTAACAGTTGAGAAAAGCAATGGGTCACGTAACTCAAAGTTCAGTCTTGTCTTGTGTTGTGTTAATTGAACGGAAGAAGATGTTCAACGGCTTCTATGCCAACTGTGTCACAATCAAGCATTCCTACCAAAAATATGTTGGTACATAATTGATGACGACCGTTAATCAAAGGTCTCCCAAACAATAAAAAATATTACATTCCAAGTGTTTCACCCAGATGACCTTTTGATAAATTCATCGTGTTCACTTTCATTTGATATAATTGTTAATTTTGAAGCTGCCCCTGCCAGATTATCTACCGATAGAAACTCGTACAAAAATTAATATTTGATAAAATAGCTTTCCAAAGACGTAACTTAAAAAATCTTGTTTGTCGCCTTAACTCATGCAGACATGACCAATGATCCTTAATGTCGCAGCAAGTTGGAATTGACTAAATATCAATCAAAATCACATCAATCACACCAAATGTTTTCAGTGGTTTTAAAGAATCTTAACAGAAAACTATAAGTTCTTATTAGCAGCGATGTATGTTTGTAGCCGGAATCAAACTTTAACCCATTTTGGCAGCTTTCTGCCCTAATATGCAGAAGTGCTTATTGTCGTAAGATTCAACTTATCCTGTCTTCCATATTCAGGATAACTTAATAACTGGGTGTCCTACTTAGATACAATATTGAAAATAAAATTATTCAGATCGAGAATGAAGTACAGCACTCTTTGGCCATGTCAAAAACAGTATGGGCCCTATGCTTGCGCCCTGTAGGATTCCATGAGTTTACAAATGAAACACTCAAACTAGGTGAATCATAGTCCACGTTTCGAAAGGCGGCACTGAACAATGGTTGTTTGGAATGGTTTCTATAGTCAGCTTGATGACTTCAGTCCGATGCTGCTACGATTTTTTCTTCGGCTTCCTTCTACCAATCAGCCATCCACGATAAAAACATCGCTCAATCAATGATTTTTTTCTAGATAACCTTCAATAAATTCGTCATTTAATCAACTACAATTATGATTAAAATCATTAAATTCGAAAGTCACCACCATGTGCACCAGGAAGCCCAACTACCGGGTTAAAACTCAACTGGCGGCTGTGTCCATCAAGCTTTGCTTCCAACTTATCACAGATACCTCCGCACGATTGCCAGCTATTTTGAGTAGTTTCAGTTTGGCTATTTTGGCGTGTCAACGAAAAAGTCGTGGATATTGGAAACGTTGACTGACTGCGCTTTTGTCAGTGTGGCCGCGAATGATTGATGACCGTGTTAATCAGTAATTGATGCAATGTCGTTAATATAGTATCTCTGTTTGGCTGCAATGGCGCGTTTAGGCCACTTTTTCGCACCCAGCTTCAATGTTTGGTCAACTCTAATTTTGGCCGATGACGACGGTGATTAGATGGCGAATTCAATTCCTACCTTTTTAGGTGAGATTGCGCATGGTATCTGATGTAAGTAACGTACTACGCGTTGACCCGGCCACGCCGGCCCGAAAATTAACTATCGATCGCCCAAAAAAAGTCAAATAGCGATGAACGTCAAGACAAGATCCCATTAATATTATCGATGGGGAGGGACCTTTGATCGATACTTTTTGTCTTTGATTCGGGCGGACATCGAAGCCTTCGCGAATTGTATTAAAACAGTGTTGAAGTCAACACACACAGCCATTTGCAGAGGTAGTATTACTTTCCATTTTGAGGCCTTGAATTTTTTTCCGGGCAGAGGCTTCAAGCATGTCAAAATATGTCAAAATGGCTATTTACAATAATGACTAGGTTTCAGCCGCGAGAAGCGGTGAACGATGGTGAAAAATTGCCTAAATTATAGACGCGATTTATCAAAGTCAATATGGGGAAGGCAATTGTTCGAAATTTTGGGAGCTTCAGCTGGAATATATGATAAACGATGGTCGTATGTTAAAACGGGGAGAGATTTGCTTGTAGCCGCGCCGATGGCCACGATTTTGCACAATGGATATTACCATGGTTGGTTACTGTTTGATGAGTGGTCAAAGGTCTGCAAAAGATGATGCTAGGAAGCGGACACTATCGTTAAACATTTAATTTGGCACGTCGATTATTCTGAATCATCTTCGACGGAGCCAAAAATCATCAAATGATTGTAATAATTTTTTTTTTAAATTTATTTGAACAAGTATCAAAAAGTATTTCAGTGCTTCATATTCTTACGGAAAAGTTTCGGTTAAAACAAAGCTGTCTTATCAACTGGAGGTCATTATTGCGAGAAATATTTTTGTTCATGACTTTCCCCCAAACCGTTCAAGAGTATTGGCGTCATGATCCGTAATATTATAAAACTGAATTTTGGCCATGTGTGTTGGACATAAAATCTTCGTGCGAGTCGTGATTTTCAAGATATTGATATAAATGTCTTCATTTCAAAATTGCATTCATATCAACCATTATACGGACGACTGGCACATTCCGTATCTCGAATAAACGACATAAATAACTATTGGCAATGCAGAGTTTTATTTTACAGTAGTAGCTTCAAGCTATTGGTCAGTGCCGATTGTCACGATCAATTTACAACACTCAGCCAGCACACTGAACCAATATCGATCTCCTGTGTCAATTTATAACACTCAGCCAACACTCAACGAGTAGTGCCATTTTACAGCGCTCCCCCAGTGCTGAGCCAATGCCATTTTACAGCACTCAGCCAACACTGCCGTTCTTTGTACGACGGAGAATCGCTGACGGCCGCCCGCTCACTCTCTCATCGATGCTCGGCTGACGGTTTGCGTTGTTTCCAATGCGTTTGAATGTGGATTAGAATGTGAACTCTCTATGGCTTCAACGCTACAGCGCTTGTTTTGTATGATGGACGTCGCGGGTTAAATCCTCGGTGGCAAAAGCGATACATCACTCGCATATCAATTGGATTCCGGCTAGTCTTCTCCACATGCCGGGCGATGAATTTCATGTGAGAATGATATTTTCATTCAAATTTCCATGGCTTTTGTCGACGCCAATTTCATTTTGATATTTGACTGCTGGCCGAGTAACAAATTCGTTGTATGCCAGTACTGGGACGGAGCTGCTTTTGTGTCTTGGCCCAGTACTGACATACGACGTCCGCCCGTAGTTATCATTCGGCGCTTATATGTCACTGGGCCAGCACTCGTGAGCGAGACTCGCCCAGCGCTATAAGGCGCTCAGCCAGCACTGCGCCAGTTGTGCAACCGTGTTCTGGAAGTACATATCTACAATAATTTTACATGAATGAAATCCAATAAAATGCAATTAATATTCGATGAACATGTTTTCAAAAATTTTGTTGAATGATTTGTAAAACAAACTGGATTCTATTTTCACAAAGTTAAATATTTCAGGATAAAATATAGTGTCGTTAAAAATCTAGTTCTTTTGAAATCTATGAGAAATAACTGCATATCTTTTTCACCCGCAACGTAGGCACATACATATCTTTGACCAATTTACCGACTTTCATCGATGCCATGGACAAATGACCGTTTGCCAATATTTTGATTGCTGCCGCCTGGGCTTTTTTATAGCTAATCACATTTTCCTAGTCAATCCATCGATTTTTCATTTTATACGCTAAACCAATGCGTACACACCCATTACTCACATTCATCTATCGACGGATGAATCGTCTAAGGAAAACGCTTCAATCTATCTTCGACTTTTTCATATTAACTAACCGTACAAATATGCCACCATTTTTGTACTATACGCGAAAATGTTTGCAGAACGATTGGTTTGCCACTTGACCGGTGGCGAAAATATAAATACAAGAAAAATAATAATAATAATCAAAACGAAAATGGTGGTAATGGTTGGCTAGTATGTATCCAACTAAGCGTTTATGAGGTAAGCGTTTATAATTGCATAATTGATATATGTACGTACACGTATGTAAGTATGTTAGGTTTCGGTAAAATGATAAGTGTGCGCTGATTTTTTCAGTGCTACAAAAAAGATATACACGTCGGATTGCATTTAGATAGAAAGATACAGGTGATGTGAGTGGCTGTGCTAACACTTCAGTTTATCGAACAATCGTTAGTGTTGAGCACAGCTCATAAATGTATGTCATTTTAACTGACTTTCACCTTCGACGCGAAAAACGGTTCAATATCATCGAAAATGTGAAGATGGTAGTTAGTTTTTAGGTTGACGCAATGTGCGGTTTGTTCTCATTTAGTAGGTCTTCTTGGGGAAAAGTTGATATGGATAACAGTTTGATTTTTTTTGGAAAAGATAGGCTTGAAAATCCGAATTTCTTTAACGGATACCGTCAATATTTGCATTAAGCTTGACTTAAACCAATATATCAATCCACTGAAACCAAAAATATGAGACAATTATCATCATCAAACGCAATGCAGTGTGCTCAGTTGTTCAAGTATTTACTTTCTATAGAAATGCATGCAAGAAATTTTAAAATTGTGTGCTATCAAAAGGTTTAGTCAACCAAATCGTTCGTTCTTCTTTTTTCTAGAACAAATAGAATAGTGAAAACGCAATAATATTACAATTTCGTCCTTGTTCGTTCAGAGTTTTATTCCATCTCGTTTTTCATGAGTTCACATTTTCTCATTCGCTCAGTTCACCTACCTCAATATATGTGTGAAAGTGCACCAAGTCCTTTTCTTGCTCAAAAAACATAGTTTTACAGATCTAGCTTGCTGGTTGCAGTGGCAGCTCTCTTTATCAAAAGATGGCTCACTTAGATTTAGCTTGATTGTCATTCAAGTTTTTTCAGGGTGCTTCTCTTTCCTTTGACGCAACTGATTATTATTTTGGCATCTATATTCTTTATTAAAAATATTGATATCCCCTAATTCAATAAATTCTTTTTTTATGAAAAACGACTATCAAATAGGCCCTTAAAATCCTTCAAATGTTTTTACTTAAACTGCCTTTAAAATCAATAATTTGTCACATACGAAAATCATCAGAATAAAATGAATCCTATTCGATTCTAAACATACTAAAAATCAATTGAAAATCCATGTGGACAATTCAACTGGACTAGAAATTATTTCCTATTCATCCAAAAGTCATCACACAATCGCTACTAAATCGCCTCTAAAAAACTCGAAAAATAACCCAAAACTCATCCAAGATTCACAAGAAGTGAACAAATTGTAGATAAAAATACGCAAGGAAAGTTTTTTGAAATGAATTTGAAATGATTTCGAAAGTATGTCAGCATCATTTTGGAATTGATAGGTGTAGGTAGAAGTGTTTTCAGAGAGATTGGCTTTATGTTTGTACTGATTTTGGGATCCTGTTTCATATACATCAAGCCAATTTGATGACTGACTCCAGAAAAGGTTTGAAACCATTCATTTCCACTTGATTGTGGAGTCGTTTTGGTGCGATTTTTTCATCACTTGAATTGAAGATTGATTAGTTGAGCAAAGTTTTTGATTTTGGAGCTACCTGCTGGAAAGAAACTACTGCGAATTCGAGTTTCGATAGTTGTCTTATAGTGACTCTAGAGTAACCTTAAGTTATTTGTAATTTCGAACTCAAAATCGACAGCTGTATCCTTTTTTAACACGTTCAAATAAAAAAACTTGCAACTCACCTAAGGAAATCTTAGGCTACTGTGGACGCTAACTGCTGCAATATCAGCGCCACATCAAAAAAACGAGTAGAAAACCTCTTCTAAGATTATCGTTCATCAAGTTCAATCAACATTTCTTACTTTTCTTGCTTCTTGGCTACAACGAAAGCGCCTAGGCAATAGCCTACCATTCACCTCACATGCTGTCCAGTTGTTGCTTCAATCTTCCGCTCCACTTACAATGAGGTGGACACATCGCCGACCATCTTCCCGCACTAATTAGCACACTATTTATTGCGCATGTCCAAGTGAAACTGAATGGCAATCTCTAACGCAATCCACCATGTCGTGGCACCACGATCGGTTTTCAAATCATCCACCGTGCGCGTCGTCACCAAAGCCTTGGCAAACTGTAGATCCATGCAATTTCCTTGCTCCTTCGCCACCTACATACGTTCTATCCCAATAATAGTAGCGATCGCGCAACATATCTTCGTTGCTTCGTCAAAGACCGAAAAACCAGCAATAAGAACATCAACATTGGTCAAGACTTGGCTGTTGTTGAAGCGACAATGAGGCCGTCCACCGTATAAACTATGTTGAGCCGCGGACGCTTTACGACGACCGTTCGTTCGTTCGCATCTTTTATCTTTTCGCATAGGCAGTTGAAGTTGGATGACTTGATTTCGAATCCGTATTGCATATATACCTAATACCTACTTGAATATACGTATGAGGATCGCATTATGCAAATTTTCCCCTGAATACTCACTCGAGGGTGGAAATAAGAAACCGCACTACTGCGCCATCTGAATCGCCCAAGCGTCCAGCGATTCCGCAACTCATTGCACTGGTCGTTCGTCACGTCACGTCACATAGTGATCGCGATCATGTCTCATGTCTTTTATATATGTTTGCGTCTATTATGGAAACGGTCATTGGAATGAAGGTGGAAACATGCCAGCGATGGACATATGGAAAGAAGCAGAAGGATCCTTGCTTCAGTCGATCGCGCAAGATAGAAAATCAGTGTGGTTTTCTCAAGACACCTCAGTTTTTGGCCCCAATTTACGACTAACGAAGATATGTTCAATCCGAAAGAAACTCCATCGAACACAACCAACCACCATAAACAGACCCTAGATCTTCAAGTGTTGCGGATCGTCAACTATCACCAGGTCGCCTTTATCATATGAGACGAATCAAACCACCCGAGGAGGTGAATTACTTTCCACCAGAAGAACATCGTGCTGGCATGCCTCAACTTCCGCAACCTATCATTTAGGGATTAGACAACCTCGCTGCCAATACTGCCAGCGAAGGCTCCGCAAATATGACTGCGCCACCTGGATTTGATCGCCCCATCATCTAGTTCCATTCTAGTTCCCTTTGACAACCCAAAGATGACCATGGACTGCCTGCCACTTCTTGGTTAAAACACCCCTTCACTAGATACATAGGTGCATGCGTGGCTCACCTGTTCGCGAAAAGGCGATCAACACCAAAGAAATTTGTCGTTTGCGGTTGCGCGCGCACACCTACAGCAATTCTGCATAATCTGTTGTTGTTGGCTAATTAAAACGAAATTAATTGGCGTGCGTGTTGCTAATTAGTTTTGAACGAAGCGCAGTAACCTTCCCAATTTCCATAGTTTTTCCTCGATACATGTAGATACGTACATTCGTTCATTTCCACAGCAATGCCGCCATTAGTACGGACAACTTTCCGTAGAAACGCGCTGTTTTGTTATGTACTTATAGTTTGATTTGTGAAGGTGAACGATTTCATGTTAGTTATAATAAGCAAAATGTTTATTTAGAGAACAGGACGTGGATTTTTAAACAAAGGTTTTAAAATAGTAAAGTAGAAATAATTCAGGATCCTTTGTAAGTTCTGAATATGAATCTGGTAACCAAAAAGTATTTATTTCATCGGTGAATGAATCAACAGTTCTGTTTGGAATAAATCCTTATGGGACTTTACTTTTACTTCTACTAACTTATACTTCTGGTTTTTAATGAGGGAAATTTCATATCATGATTATATAATGTTTATCCGTTATCAATCATGTTGGAAATGCGTGCCACTGGAAAAGTTTTCATAAATTTCGGAATGAATACAATACAACACATATCCTTGACGATAGAAGTGATTGTTTCCACTTTGAACTTGGAAGAGATAAAAGAAAAGATCTTAGCATCAACTCCGAATTTTCCAGCTTGAATGTTTCTGAAATATTGGATTTTGCTACCGAAACTTCCTCAAAGCTGTCCTTGACTTTGCAAACATAAAAAATTTGGTGGCAATTTTGGATTGATATGGTTGGTAGTTTTATTGAAGAAGGTCCCAGTTCCTCATTATCGCGAGCCAGTTTTGACTTATCTCTTCATACCATACGCAATTCTTTCCTGAAACAAAAAGCCTACAC
This sequence comes from Oxycera nigricornis, assembly GCA_963942545.1. NCBI lineage: Eukaryota > Metazoa > Arthropoda > Insecta > Diptera > Stratiomyidae > Oxycera > Oxycera nigricornis. Next base: position 107,318,955 of record OZ012662.1, read on the forward strand.
TGTCTATCTCTCAAATTAAACCAACATCAAAATTAATTACTTTTCAATTATCACAATTAATTGTCGAATCCGTCGATAACGCGTTCCATCAAAATGCTATAAAACGGCCCGCTTGCCAGACCACTGGAGCCCTCGATTACATTCAATTTATCTCCACCATTTACGAGTGAGTACAGAGCGCGTTTTCCTTTCTTTCCCAAGCCCAAAAGGAAAACTGAAAATCCCTCCGATTAAAATAAAAATACGATTAAATAAAATTAACAAACTTATCGCGAACAGTGTTGTGGTGGTGGTGGTAGCTTGGATGGTCATCGCTTGGCGGCCACTTATCATCGTCGTGTTGGCCGGCCCGCAGAAATTCGCTTCTGTACTGCCGTTGTCCATTTTCCCGACATCTCAGCCTAATTTGGGACCCATCTGAATTTATTGCGGTACTGCAACCGCCACGACCGCGTTTGGCCGCTTAATTAATTGCTCCGCGCACTCGACATTAAGACGTCTCTGTCCATTTTAGAGTCATCCATGCACGCGCGCCTTTGATAAGAGCCAGGACTTTAATCGAGTTCACACACAAGTGGCTCCGATTTGGGACGATATCGGGAATGGGAGCGAAATAGTTGGCTAAATGGACAGATCAATCGATGGATGGTTAAATTAGTGATGGATTGGCGTCAATGTCTGATTCGGATGAGAAAAATCGTGCCGAGAAGCTTAGATTAAAGTGTCTCGTGCGTCGTGCCATGAAGCTGAGAAAGTGACTAATCGTCTGAGTCAATTTAAATCGAATCATAATTTTGAGTTCAAACATTTTTAAATAGAAAACATTATTAATTACGATGATTTATTTAAATTCATCAAATCTCGACCTAATTATATATTTCTGCCAAGTTTTCTGTCGTCGTCTGTCCTGTTCTCCGATCTGTTCTCTGTCCTGACCTAAATTTATTTCGTGATCAAAAAAATTGCAGCTGGACCATTTAGTAAAGATACATTTACAAATATGCATAGACAAGAAAACGATTTGCATCCGTTTTCTTCTTCGAATTTTCATAGTTATTCGTACATTACGGTTCATAAATTGTTGTGCAAGGCTTGCAACAAAAACTAGCGATCGAAATTTGAGCTATGCATTTAATTTTTCAAGACAAGGAGCACAAAACTCTTTTGAGCTATACAGACACTTTAACTGTCGATTAAAAAAAATGGTTGCAAATTTTATCTGGGGAGAGCTTAACTAAACCCAGTTGAGCCCAAAAGTAAAACAACTTATTAAAAATGTTCGAAAACTTGGAAACTTTGCCTGTTGTTTTGCAATCCCTTCAATTTGCAGTGCACACAAAAGAAGTATTGTCTAAAAAAATCCTTCTGACATAGAAAAAGTATGCTTAAAGGGTCAGGAAGCAGTTTTTTGAGATCAAAAATTATTTATAGTTTAGATATAATCCAAATTTTTTTTATTCCAACAGTTTCTGGTCTTACAAACATTCTAACGCATCAGAAAATATTTTCGCAGAGCAATAAATGATTTTGAGCTGTACACGACGAAGAAAAGATTTTCGATAGAATGTGTTTATGTACTAATTTTAATTTATTTAATTTAATTTCAGTGTTTACACAAAAGTAATACAGGAAATAAATGTTGCCTTTTGTTTTAAAGATTAGGAAAACAATATTATTTATGCAGGAAAATGATTTAAAATAGAAATAAAATTTTCAGGCCTAAAAACCATAACTTTTAAAATTATTTCTTACGTTCAAAAATATTAATTTTTCGTTCAAAAAATACTATGTGATCCAGGGTAGCCTTTTTGGAAAAAAAATATTGCTTGGTGAAATTGTTTTTCATGCTCACAAAAAAATTATAAATAGTCAAAAATGATTTTTCTGACGTCTAAAAATTAATTCTGCGCTCGGAAAAGAAAGTTCATAAAATATTCTGTAATTATTACAACTTTCAATCCTCACAAACATAAAAACTTGTTTAAAATAAATCTTTAGACTCCGAAAAATTTACCTAATTATCCGGACTAAAAGTTTTATAGTCTAACATAAATAATTAAGACTCGCAATCAATTTCATTTAGCCAAAACCAATTGTTCAACCCAAAAGATATGTCAATTAATAGAAAATATTTTTTGCAAATCAGGACAACCGTTTTGTAGGGTACAAAATGTATTTTTAATTTTACATGCAGCTTTTAAATGGGGAATGGGGAAAATTTGCAAGATTGTTTTGTCAAGTTTCTTTAATATTTTTTAAGTTTCACACCACATTTGCAGAAGGTATGTCAGTGAAATAATACTGTTCAAATTTTCCATAAACTCTTCTTCAGTGTTTTCTTGGTTCGGTATCCTTTGTTAATTTTTTCAGAGCGTTCGATTCATTCCAAATTTAATTTACCTCTGTATATACTTCAAACAAAGCTATATTCGCTGTATCTTGGGCTCAAAACCACCCCACAAACCCCTTTGTAGAAATTAGATACAACAAGGAAACAAAGAAAATCCTGTATAAAAAGATTTTTCCGAAAGTTTGCGTCTAAATCATCTGAGCCTCAATTTGAAATTAAATGACAATTTACATAGATTTGCGGTCAAAATGACTTCCAGATACAGACAGGACGTTAAAAACACTAGTCCAAAAATCGTTAGTGGATTAAAAAATGTACTTAAGCCTAAAATAAAGAAGCTACCGCTTATTTTTGTGAAGATACATTTGATGAGCTTCCACGAGGAAGTTCTTAATTCAAAAATAGCACGATTCATTAGGCATGTTTGCTTGGCTTGAACAAGGAAAGATTCTAGCACTCTTTCAAGCTATTGTCATTGCGTTTCAGTCACCTGGAGATGTAGGAAAGCCCAAACGAAGTGATTTTTAGACTTGAGTGCTGCCCATCCGGAACAAACTGCAGATTTCAATCCTTGGCGATTGATATAACTTTATTTTATGCTGAAAGGCAATTCATTGCATTCATATGTCAGAAGTTATTGTCCTTTTTTCTAAAAAGACTAGTGAATTTTGCTGCGGGAGATCTTTAAATTTTCATTCATTAAGGGCAGATTCATATTGATATCACGTGTGGACGAAATGCTTTTTATATAGTTCCACCTTGTACATCAACTTTAATCTTTCTGTTAGGAAAATTCCATTGGACTAACCTTTGAAAAAGAAAATCTTCACTGGGAAGGATCAACACAAATACTACGACTGGAATTATGTAAAGATATTAGGAATTTTTCATGGGCGAGTCGAAATCTATCCAATAATTTGTGTCACTTAACCTCGGGAGTAAGTGCAGGACCTAGAAAATGCCCTTTTTCCATTTCCTTGATTCTCCTTTCCATTCCGAAACCATAAAATTACATTGTCGGCGACCCAACCTCACGTAGTGGGGATATAAATTGTTTGTCATCTCTTTTACGTATCACCGATTTGTGCGCTATGCGATCCGCTTCCATATCCCGTGCACCACTACCGTCACACGACCGCGCCGAAATCAAACAATTCAAACACGGAACAGGGACAGAAAACGGAGTCGCATGTCGTCAAGAAGCAGGCTGGCTCGGTGTCTCCGCAAGCATAGCCATTTTGGTGACGTCCCACAAATGGCAACTACACCACATCCAAACTCCCAGCTCGCTCGTTCATTCGCCAATGTCGCAACCGTCACACACTTCACCTCAGCCCATATTTTGTTCCGTCTCTGTCGCGGCTGTGTCGCTAAGCCCGCCACACACATTGTCGCACCGTCGACTGTGTGCAGCGCACCGGATTTCGCCAGAGGTGGGGTATAATCCCGCCCGTCTTTCCCACCGGCAAGGCTGGCTAGCTCGTCAACGATGTCCTCAGCGGTGGAGGCTGTAGGCCAGATTTGTCACTAATGGATCCGTGCATGGGAGAGACGAGGTTGGGAGCGGTGTAGTGCGATTGTCGCGTAGTCCTTGGTTAGATAGGATGCTCATGACCCCCTCCTACGGCTAGGAGTTCTTTTTCTGCCCTTTCGGTCGCCTAGCTTCCCTTGCTTCAGGAAATCCTTGCTGCTCGCGATTTGTGACAATTCCTTTTTTCAACACCCAAACCAGAGAGAGAACATGCTGGATGAAACAACCGAACTGCACTACCGACTTTCTTGTTAAGAGAGATATTCTCTCTGGCAAAGCTCAACGCAAACCAAGTGTCGCTCAGCAGCTGCGTGGGGGATGGTGGAGCTCGCACTGCGATGTGTCAACGAGCCAGTGCGGTGGCTGTGTGCGTGTGTCGTTGATTTGTCGGGCGCGCTCACTTGGCTCTGAGCCCGGAGACAACATTATGGGGCTTGGATTTGGGGACCGACGTCGTGGCCGAATCGCTCAGACCGGCAACGAGCACATCGTCGTGTGCCCCACGGCCGCCCATGTGTGCTGGCTCGCTCACGCCCATTTGCATGTGTTTGTTGGGGCCATGCAATTCGTCGGACCAGCCGCCAGTCGAGAGGAAGTCGCAACCAGTGACGCCGTTTCGTCACCGACACCGTCGCGGATGCCGTTCAGCGTTAGACCGAGCGTTAGATGGACGCAACTACCGCTTTTCGCGTTGTTCGTCTTCTCGGCGTGTGTTTTGTTGTTGTTTCTCGTTGTTTTCGCGGTTGGCGCTTAGTCCCCTGTTCACGGCTCGGCGCTCCACGCCGGACTCAACTCGGGCTGGACTGGACGGGCGACACCTGACCGCTCCGTTCCCATTCACGTCCGCGTCACACTTGCCTTTGGTGGTCACCGGATTGCGCCGCCGTCTGCGTTTCCGACAGCAGTTGACTCGCTGCGTCCGCCTTGTGGACTTGTGTCGTGGTGCTTGTCGCGTCCACTCGTGAAGTGATCGCCACCAGTGCGTCAACCACTCCCGATATATACATACATTGGTGGCTGTGCCGGGTCCTGCATGTCCCTCCCGCACACCACGTGTCACCCGCGACTCCTTGCCGAAGCAAATCACCGCCGATCACTTACTTTCCTACATAACGACATGTCGCATCCGCCTTCGGACTGTACGTGCCCCTAAGCCCGGGTGACATCCTACGCCGCCGTTGCATCAACTCCTCCCGCTGCCGCTGGAAGAGCACAAGGACGAAATAGGAACAGGAGACTGCCACTGTGCGGTGTCACTGTATTGCTGTCGCCGCACATATCCCGGCGCTGCTGTTGTCTTCTTCTTCTCCGCGGCGTTGTCGTCGCCTTTTTGTCGTTGTCGCTGCTGAACCGCCGCCTCCTCTGCTGTTGCTGATCCGGTTCCCGTTCTGTCGCGAAGTGTCATTGGTCGAGAGACGCTCGACAAGGCACCCACAAGGACCAGCCGATCGGGTCGCGGCCATTCGTCGCAAGTGCTGCTTCTCATCCTGATACTGGGACTGCAAGCGTTTTTCTGCTCCACTTCACTTCGGTCGCATGTCCTTTGTCGCCACGCCGCCTGAAATATTCAAAGGACAAACCGACACGACCGGATTTCGGCCACCGCACCTGGACGAGATGAGTTCCGGCCGAGTGACGTTCGCGGGACGAGCGTGAGTGCCGACAAGGACGACTTTGCGGGTCGTGGTCACATTTTTTGTGTCGCGCCTCGGCCCGGGTTGACCCATTCTTGTTCGCACCGCGTCGTAATTAGTGCAAGGATTTCGGGTGTTTTGTGCGTTCCATTCGAGGTTTTTTTGTGTGATGAAATTATTATTGTTGCGCGCGGCACGGAAATAGCGCGAGAAAGGCCGAACAAGAACAACAACAACAATACTTACCTTGAACAAGGACGCTTCCATGCGTCCCCGGATCGTGTATTCAAATCGGGATAGGGACACAATGGGGTGAACTGTTGTCCAGCCGCTATACGAGTGCAGTGATTCGATTGGGGGCCGAAAGGAAAAAGTGCGCCCAGTGTGGGCTACCGTGCCTCTGACAATTTCTTATCAGATAAGGAATGCGTGAACGAGAATTGAATTTTTAATTGAAGCTTCCTTGGAAGCGAACCAAAGGAGATTTTTAGTGAGATATTGTGCAAAAGGATAGAACAGGAGTTTAGCCAAGGATTTTGTTGAAGTGAAGGTGAGTTTTTATTGTAATGCATGGCGAGGGAAATCATTTGATGTCGATCGATTTTCATAATTTTGCAGAGAATTCTCAGTAAAATTCTATTTGAATTTTAAAGCATTTTATGTAGGCACGAATTTTCCCATGAATATATGAAATTGAAAGACTGGCCACGCTCACATGTGCCACCCCGAATTAAAATGCCTTAAACTTTCATACAATTATTGAATGAAATCCTGAAGAAGTGTTTAGTTTCGCTAGAATTTTTGAAGAAAACTAACATTTCAATTTATTGAAATAAACAATAAAGGTTAGAAAAAAGTGTTCACACCTGATTGTTTAGTAAATCTACTTACAGCTGATTTTGAAACAATAATGTACATTGTTGAAAAGGTATTCTCTTTTTATTACTGATCTCATTCAACAAGGAGTCTTTTATTTTCCACTTCAAGATAATTTTCAAATTGCTTTTAATTATTTTCGAAAAAAAAATTCGACAAGGAGCATAGATATTGTTAAGTCCATTTTAAACTGATTTTTTCCACAAATTTTGCATAATAATATTTTTTTTTAACTAAATAGACAGCCGAAAGGATTGAAGCTAGAAAGAAGACGTTCTATTTTTCTTGTTTGAAAAGCTACGAACCGCCTTCGTAAGTTTCAATATTGATAAACACTTCGACAAAGTATTTTTTTGTCTATACACAATCCATACTCTTATGCTGGGCTTGACACCAATAATTTCCAAAAATTACTTATTCTGTGATATTTGGAGAATGTTTAACTATAAAGTATATTTCACGCAAACGTAGTATAAGACGCTCACTCCTTATTGCTGCAAACCCTTCAAACTGGTTAGATTTTTTATTAATTCTCCCTAGAAAGTGGCTCGACTGTGACCTGTTTATTAATCATGGTCTGTGTAATTCAATTGGAAACTGAAATTAGTAAATTGAGATACACAGGTATTTAAATAAGTATCTTCACAATTCATTTTTTTAATAAAGAACTATCATTGAAATTATATCTATTGATGCATACGAACTACACATTCTTTTGCTTTTAGTGACATTAAAAGTTGATCCAACAGCTGGATCCTTCAAATCATCTTTCAGACAATTTGAAAGAAATCTCTCAATTAATTTATTTTATTTATTTCTCTAATGTGTCTATGAAATTTGAAAGTGAAATTTTAAATGTTTCGATGTACCTTCAGAATTGGACAGTGTTTATAGACAATTAAATTTAAATTTTAGCTAAAATTCATTCCAAAAGTTATCAAAAACAGCCTGAATTTTAATACATTATTTAGATTCATCAGCTAATTTCCAAAATCATTTTATAGTGGCCTTAGAATAGAAGTGACTGTTGAACACAGTCTGACTTTCAATGAATTGAATATTGAAAACTTCTATACATATTAGAAATCATCATACAAACGGTTTGATTTATTCAAAAAGTAAAGGTACTAAATTTTGAAATAGGACGTTAGAGTAACTAATATTTCCTTGTCGAGGAATACCTGAACGAATTGTATGTTGATATATATTTCCGTACGATCTTAGAAATATAATTGTGAGACACATTATCACTGATCCCTGTAATTTATTATAGTCACTATTTTTTTTGCTAATTTATCATAAACGGCCGTCATCGGGAACGGAAAATTTGATTAAAAATTAAATTAAACGGTGCTAATTTTACTTCGTAGTAAAAAAAATTATTAAAAATTATTGTCGTTGTTGTCACTCAATAAAATTTTTCACAATGGGTCTATAAGTGACCGAAGGGAGCCATCTTTGGATAAAGAAGGCTGCCACTACAACCACTCAACCAACTTACAAAATCAGTGTATTTGGTTCTACAAAAAAAGCGTTACCTGATACATAAAATATTCGTCGCGATTAAGATATTAAGCAACAAAAATTATTCTTGTTCATTAAAATAAATCGGATATCTAATAATTTCCCACAATAATTCAATCCTATAGTCAGCCCACGTGGCTTAATGGTTAGAGCTCTTGCTCCCTATGCACCAAGTACCAGGTTCGATCCACTTTGATGACAATGTTTTTGGAAATGGGATTTGGTGCCAGACTATCAGTTCGCTTAGTTGGTCATCTGAGTACATGATTCAAATCACGTTAATAATCACAAACGAGCGTGTTGCTGATCACATCACCTCCTAGTATTCCCTTGGCTCAAGTAAATGAAGTAACTCTAAGATTGTCTCAAGACCCAGGTCCGATTTGGCTGTGGCATGAGCTGTTATTATTCTTATGGCAAGATCAAAACATTTTTTGTAAATTAATTTAAAAAAAACTACATAAAAAAATTAGAATGAAAGATAGTCGAAAACTTACGATGATATAAAATGAACACCAACTCGCCACAACAATATCTCGGTTAAGGGGGAAATATGGTATTTTATTTTATTTGCATTTTTTTATTCGATAGTAGAACTCTTCATGAGTATTCAGTACAATTTGTAGGTCGATTAGAGCAAAACTGACGGAACTACAGGATTTTAAAACTCTGCTCTTTGAGGCGCTCTAAACTGTAAATCGGCTGTTTCTGTTTTTTTAAACGCGTTCTTCCAACACTTTTTCAAAGTTGGTCAACGCTCTAGCTCATAATCTATTTATCCGATTCTTTTCAAATTTCGCTCACTAATTTTGCACATAAATTACGAGGTTACCACGTCGAGATATTTTATTTTCAATGATTGCAATTTGTTTTATAATAACGAATTCATCGAGTTTTTAATAATTTTTTTTTTACAAAATTTGTTATTTTTTGGACTTAGAATTGATACTAAAAATTGAAACATCGTAAAAAATATATCTCGACATGGATACCACGAAAAACTCATAAACTAACGAATTTTTTTATTGGTTTTTGCCATCAGATGATCGAATGATGAGTTATGCTGTGCACCAAAAAAATACTTTTTTTTGTGCCTACGAAAATTTTCTGTCAATGGCTCAATAATCAATATTTTTAGATCAAAATTTTAGAGAATACTCTTGAATAATTATATTATTTTGTACTTTTTCAGAAATTAATTTATATTTACAGTATTTTCAAAAAAATCTTAAAAATATGCTCAAAATAAGTGAAATTAACCATACTCCCCCCTTAAATATAGAAAAAACTATTCCAACAATCGATAAGATATGTCCTTAGACTCACATGAAAAACTTACCGGTAATATCTACATAAACATTAAAATAATAGTGTTTAGTAATAATCATACTATAAACAATAATAATGAAATGACCTCACTAGATCAAGTGAAAGCAGTAGTTTCATGTCGTCTCATTAATCACTATTAATATAATGGTAATTTTTCCACATATTTCGAATGTTTTTTCCTGCTTTTCAAATGGTTATCTACATCTACCGTTAAAATAATTTAATCATTAAATGTTTAATTTTATTTATTTTACTAGAATTGAATATACTATCTTCTGTACTGGCAAGCATTCAGAAACCATTTGAGAGTGGGAATGCAAAAATGTTTCTATTGAAGGGTTACACCGAGTCATGAGCAAAAAATGATGTTTTCCCAATACATAAAGTATCATACCTATATCTCCGTTTATTTTTTTAATTTGCCGTATTACAGTTAAAATTAATTTTCACATGCTCATTTTTTTAATTTTGAAAATGGTTTTTTAATTGACAATTGTTAAAAGTTATTAATTAAATTAAGTACCGAAAAGAAACTCGTCGAAGGAATTTGTGAAAAGCTGAATTTTTCAGAGCGTCGGTTATTTAATCAAAAAAACCTCTAAAACTAATTCAAGCTTAAATATTATTTTGCTTAACTCTTAAGGGAAAATAAATAGCATTCAAAACTCAATCAAAACCATCTATCTTGTCCCATCATATCGCATAAAGCTACGATTTACAAACCATTCGTTTTGTGGGTCTGTTTTTTTCCATTTTTAAAAGAAATATCTTGTTTTGATTTTAAGATTTTATCGGGTTTGTCCAATTTTGCATTATTTTGCATTGTGTTAAATCATAAACAGTAGGCGAAAAACACTTGGCAAAATTGCTAATACTGAAAATATGGTAGTATCGAAATCTCCACTAGAGTCTAACAGGTAATTCAGATGGTTTATTATTTTGGTTGATCGATAAATGGATCGCAATTTTAAAATTAATTTATTTAATTTTTTCACGCACTTGATACGTTGGTTGCGTATAAGCGTTCTAAGAAAATGATAATAAAATAATTAGTATGAGTTCGAAGTGTTTAAACACTAAATTGTAGAGCAAATTGATCTTGGCTAATTTCTCTATGGTTATAATGGATTTATTTTTTAAGTTTTCATTGCGTTCTAGAGGGCAGATTTTCTGACAAATTCTCTATTAAAATCAATAGAGAATGAGAAATAAATCTTTTGAATTATATCAACTTGTATCTTCCAAAGCTGTTGAAGCTTGAATTTGGATTATATCTTTTTGAATAATAAAAACTATTTTTGGTTAAGTTTTCCTTTCAATTCAGGATTATATTTTGTGGTTCTTAATTCAACCATTTTGAAGCGTGTTTTTTAAAAAAATTATCAATCGTTTATTTTGGAGTCAACTAAGACATTGTGTATGAAAATATACTAGTTCTTAGTACAGCAGCGTGTAGATGTTCTTGTAAAGCCAGTGTTTTTTTGGAATTATTACAATAATGTCGCACGTTTCAAAGTAACTATCTCTGAAATCGTTTGCATAATCACATCACAGATTATGCAATCAATACAAATTAGACCCAAATCAATCCTAAGCTAATAATTAGTGCAATTGGAATGTTATAATTCCCCCATTCACTTCCTCAAGTATTCAAAGAGATCCGAACCTCGGCTATCAATTAAGCGACACTTTTAGGTCGTTCATTACTTGCAGACTTGCACCCATATCACCATATCGTAATCGCAGGCAATTTGCAACCAGTTATGCCATTTCTTCGCGAACACTGCATAATTATTAAGATATCACCGCACGGATAAATGTTAGTTTCTGCAACAAAAACGCATTCCAACCGTCCCCTCGCGGGGTGGCAAACGGTGCAAGAGATTGGCATAAGACAATCTTCAGTTTTATAAATTACGACACGGTCAACAACGGCAAGTGGGACAAACATTCAGTTAATCACTGGATGTCATTTTTATGGCTAGTTAAAGTGTCCCTCTGGTCTGTCCACACTCTCCACATCGATATCACTACTACTAGATATCTACTATTATTCGATTCGGTTTCCGTCACCTGGCTGGACGTTCGCCCACCTGGCCGCCCCGCTCGGACTGCTTGACCATCCGTAGTCGTCATTGGAACATTGATCGTGCGACTGTAACAACGGAATCTATGGTCTTTCGAATTTCACTAGAGAGTATCTTTGAGATACTCTACCAAAGATACAATCGCCTGTGCAACCGCTCCGGATGCAAATGATGGATAGTAAAGTGGCGGCTAAAAGCTGAGCGGACCTGCAGCAGACTTACAAGCAGATTGGGAAGCAAAAGTTGTCGATCGTTAAATTCGTCCGAAACGAACATTAATGGGAGTTCAAAACGCTTTAAAGCATAGCAAAATAAAATTGGTTACAGATTCTGACACCTTTTTGTCGATGGAAAACCTGGAATGTTGGGCTGAAAGACACTTGTTATAGGAAAGGTGCATTCGTTGAGCAGTGGACGCAGGAGAGAGGCGCGATTCGGTTAAGGACGAAGTAATACATAAAATACAAACACAATTCTGATTAGGAATAATAGGATTCCTTCAAAGGAATGGCAGTTCCCACTTCGAGTTTAATTTTATATGCTGAACGACTTTTCATTTTTTAAGCACTCTAAATCGAAGCTATAAATTTTTCAAATGCTCTAAATTCTCTCATCTGAACCATGATTGATTTTTGAAGAAAAACCGCGACAAATACCAACAGCAATTTCAAATAGATTACAGATGAACGAAATGCTACCGAACTGAATAAAACTGTTTTGGAACATTCATAAAATATTTGATAAACCAGCTAAAAAAAATTGAATCAAATAATTTTTGACTGGAAAAATGAAAAGAAAATATTCTGAGTTTTTTTTTATTTTTTATTTTTTACAATTTTTAAACAAACGAACTTTGATTTTTTTTTTGCACGACCAGGAAAAGTAATTGATAAATAAATCATTTTCAACTTAGTACACCATGCAAATGTACATTTTCTGTAGATCTGCCTGCTCTAATTTTGTTGTTATTCAAAACGGAGTTTTTTTAGAAATAACAAAATAGATTTTTACAAAATAAAATTGATCTGTACCCAAGCAAACCTGTTTTAAAAAACCCTCTTAGTGGCAAATTGTGAAAAATAAAGTCTACATTTTTTTACATCTTACCAAAATTATTTAAATTTTATGAAATATTTCATCAAATCTTTAGATAAATACATTTTCAAGAAATCAATTGAAATCAAAATGTAATAATCGAAATAATCCTCTTAAAAACCAGAAATGAAATTTATAAATTTCAATTTCCAATTGAAAACCCTCCATCCCTGTACCATTTTCCCCTACTGAATGCCGTGCGTCGTCAACAATTTCCATATGTTTGTTTGAAAGAGTTTAGCTTCTACTTGACTAATCAATTAAAAGTAATTTTATGCGCCTCGATCAATTGATTGTGAACATCTAGTCGACATTTACATATGTTTCATATGTTGCGCCATCAAATCTCTAATGCGTGCGTGTGTATGTATGTATGTATAAATCTACATGTTGTTCATAGTGGCGCCATTTTACAAGAAATCCGTTGAAGTTTTGAATTATCCGCTTTCAATGGTGGTGACGTTTGCACATGTGTAAATTGTATGTGATTTTATTTATGAAAATTATCATTATTGCCAGATTTATTTAATTGACAGTGAATTGATGAATGAATAAAAAAAAATTTGGAATATGATTGTGATTTTCAAGTGATGTTGACGTATTTTTTTTACTTCCGATTAAAATTTTCCATAAAACCTCTTGAAATATGTTTGAAAATTATTCAAATAAACTCGATGACGTCTAGAATGTCAGCACTTTTCATTTTGTTAGGATTCAGTTCTTTCATTTTTATTTTTCTTGCCAACAATCCAATCTATTCTTCATATTTTTTGTTCATACTTGACATCGAAGCCGGTCGCAAAACTACACACAATCTCTTTTGTTTAATCAATGGGGATCAATCAATTAATGTTCATTGTTATGTCGCGACGATTGGGTCGACATAACAATAATAATAATAGTAGTCGTATCCCAAGAAGTATGTTAGTGGATCTTGTTGAACCATGAGGAACGTACGACGACAACTCTTAAATCAAGGGTTATTCTGTGTTCTCCTTCAATTGATGGAATGTATAGCCTTCCTGGTGTTGATTTCTCCGATCGGTGTCCACTTGGATTTTTTCATTTTTCTTCCGTTGAAAATGTCATTTGCCACTAATTGTGCTAAATCGTGTGTAAACAGACAATGCGCAGGCTTTTAACAGATTTTATAGTGTGATTGTCGCCAGGTTTATTTATTTATCAAATGTCTGCTTGTGTGCAACGAAACGTAAATAAATTTCTCGAGCTGTTAAACGTTTCAGCTCGCAGCCCAAGCATGATTGCTACGTTCTTTTTTTTTGTGCTTGTTTGTGCTTTCATTAGAGAATTGTGAGATTTTTTAAATGATTTTTTATTGAAATGGTTGTCAAGCTGATGATGGATTGATGGCTGGCTGTTATTAGGTGATAAGAAGAAGACAACTTTCGCTTGGCGAAAAAGTTATGCTGAAATTAATTTGGCTTTTGTTGATATCTAAATTGTTTAAATGATATATACTTTAGTGGTTTTAAATGCTGAATGGTTGAAAAACCAAACAACTCATAAATCTGATTCAGTTTTCAGCATAAATCCTAACTGAGACAACAGTAAATATAAACTTCAAATCAGCGCCCAACGTGGTCAGTCGTCTTATGTTTTTCGAATGTTTTTGGATTTCATCAAGCAAACACAAATTAATGCGGACCTTCAATCATTGCAAAATGAAAGTAAATCTGTTCTGAGTACATGTATTACACATCCTTAGTGCACTTTTGACCGAATCATCACTATTGCATTGCAATGCTCACCATCGCCAGTACCAATTCGCAATAATTTACGAGGCAAACGCACACCTCAAGCACTTGATATCCATTTGGCATAGAATTTCAACGAGAGACCTTGTTTCAAGCGTACGTACCCTACAACCACCACTTGAAGTTCACCTTACCATAACCATCGCGCACAAACAAACTCTTCACCAAAGTATCCATCATTAGACCAAGATTCAAACATATTGTCAAAAACCGATTGACAATTGACCACAAAAATCGACAAAAGCTACCCAAAAAAAGGCTTCGACCATTGTCCATTTTGGCTATGCAAAGAATCACCCCCACCAGCACCTCAGCAATAACAATCGCCAATAATGGTTGATCTCGTTGCTTGGATAAATGTTGATAGTTTGTGATGATGATGATGATTGATCAACGATCCCAAGGCTATAGGTGCGCTAGTCGCACGATTTGTCAACTGAACATGTAAATAAAATGCGCTGTGTCATAAGATCGCTGTGGGACATACATCACTCGGACAACATCTTAACGACACTCGAAAATGTCTGAAGATGAAGTGATCGTGTCGCGTTTACAATAGGAGACTCCTTGCGCGCGCGTTTTTTCTTTTCGTTCGTCTTCTTCAAATTGTTCAAATCGCGCGGCCATCACTTTGGAGCCTCTCGATTGTAAATAATATACCGAATGGGGCTCTTTTTTCGGGGACACACTGTCGCCATCGATCGTTGTCAAGATCATCATCATCTTTGGATTCATCACAGAAGAGACATCATGTCATGATCGTTTCATCACGAAAGTGGTTGAGTATGTTGCAAAACGGCGGAGGCTGGCGAGGAAAAGAGAAAAAGGGTCATAGGATTGCTATTGGGTGTTTTTTTTACTCTCCAATGGTGTATTGTTTATATAGTCACTATTTTCGGATTGATGATGTGTGGTAAGTGATGTTGCGATTCAGTAGCCTTTTGCTGGTGTTTATTTTGGTTAAATGAGATTATTCTAAGAAGAACACTAGAGAATTGGGACCTGTGTAGCTGGAGGGTTTTGGGATTATGCTGACCAAAAGCATTCTTGTAATTGTAACATTCTATAATTATTTCAAGTTTGAAAGTTAGGTCACAGGTGTGTACTCATTGGGATGTGTTTCTTGACGAAACAAACGTGATTACTTTAGAAAGTATTTCAGTTAGAAATGTAGCTCTTGAACAACTCGAATGCCAAAAGGGATGTGCACTAGTAAATACAAACAGTTTAGCAAAAAGTCAAACAAAATCAAATGTATGTTCTTGGGTATCAAATGTCAATAGCTCCAAATTTCCATGCAACTTCTTTCCATCCTCACAAAATGCCAGATTAAGGAGAATTTGAAAGGGGCTATAGCTTCGGGTGTCAACAAGAGACGGGTCTCATGAAGTAGGACCAGAATGAATGTTTTATATTAATTGATAACCAAAGTAGTTTCGATAAATGTATCGAAATATTTAGTGTCATAGTCAATACGTTAATAGATGTTAGGTTAGAAAAGCGCACACTTACAAATTATTGATATATTTGGAAAGCTTGAAATATTATTTATCATGAACCCACATAAAATACAAAATAGAAACGAAAATCTAGCAGACGCATATTTTCAAGATTGCGGACGAGACCAGAGGGCCTAGTTGCGCTTATTATGCGGTATCGCACGCTGTCAGCCATGGAAGTGTAGAAGAACCAGAACAATTCTATTGAAATGTAGCCCAGGGTCAAAAAAATTCTTAATTCGGCACTTTTCTCACAAGCTAGGTATCAGTCCTTGAATATAAAGACAAATTTTAATCAATTATCAATAGACTTTGATTCCAGTTGAAAACTTTGTTTAATAGTTTTTATTTTACAGAAATGACTTCTAATATTTTCTGTTTAACACTTTACAATAGCGAAACTATTTAAAATTGTTCGGGCTAAAATATTTTATCTATAAGATTCTCATAGAAGTATAGAAGGCTAAAAATAAGTATTATTATTTTTATTGTTTATTTTTCTGTAAAATTTATAAATTTGAGAAAATACTGCGATCCAATAGTGTCATCCAGTATGTGTATTGTTGTTATTGTTGTTGGAAAGATTCCGTGATTCATTTCTGTTCTATTCTTTGTTGTTGTTCTTTGATAGCTAAGCTGCGGAAAATTTCCATATATAAAACCAAAATTGATGAGCACCGAAAATTTGAAGGCTATAAAAATCTCGTTGACATTGAACACATTGTTCATAACAAAATTAAAAACAAATAAGACACGCTTTACAAGAATTTCGCTTTCAACGACTTCCAACAAACTTATTCAGCATCGCTTAAGCGAGTCAATAAAATGCACAATACGTTAAATACTTTTTTACATTCGCTTCACCCGATGTATCTTTCAATCTAAACCACAAAAGAATGTATCTAACATTCGTGCATCAAACACGGAAATCTACAGCGAATTCCAGAGATTTTTTTTCTGCCCCTCTAATTCAGCAAATAATAAAACAAACTAACAATGATAACAGTCGCGATCACAGAAACCGTCCAATAGCACTAAATAATTGACAATAAAAAAAATCAGATGCAAATTTAAATAGCAAATAACTATTGAATACGATAAAAATTACCATAGCGAGATTCGCTAATGTGATGAGGAGTTATGTTATGGCGTACATATGGGAGGCAGGTGACAAAATTAACCTTTCAAGATCATGTTTATATTTGCTGTGAGTTTTTTCTTCTTTCCGTGGTAAGTATCTGCGGAAACTAATTTAATTTACAACTATTTTTTTGATGCCACACACACACAGTTGAGAAGTCATTGAAAATGCGAGTAAAATGTTGCACGCGGATTTTTTTCTTAGGATGGACGACAGATTTATGTGATTTGCTAAACAATTGTGGAAATTAAAGATTTTACTTTCAAACACATTATTGCTTGGGGACACAATTAATTTGGCTATTGTTGTTTGAGGATGGTTTCATTAAACTGATGGTCATATGTCTCTTGTTTAATTGGATCTAGTTTTTAGATGAGGAAATAGATTAAAGATGCTTTCAATGGCTGGTAGTCGTAATGGGAATTAGACGTTTAAATTAAAGATAAATTGTTTTGATAGTCATTTCATTAACGATCTGCTTTGTTTTTGAGTTTGGAATTGTTTGATATCAACATTTTTATTATACATACCTGCAAGAAATATTACTCTTTTTCCTTCGGATAATATTTCTTTTTGGTATCAAAATCGGGGAGCCAGTAAATTAGTTTTGCTACCCACAACGCCACATACATATATTACTTCTAAGAATAATAGTTATATTTATTTATACCTAATATTTTTTTCATTTTCTTTTCAGGTAAGATATGCGTCTCAAAATTATTGAATAAGATGTTTCCAAGCTGTTCAAACCAAAATTAAAAGATTTGATGATGCCATCTTGCAAATGATAGTACAAAGTGAGTTTTTATAGTAATCTAGTCAAATTGTCTCTATGTTAAAATAACCGACAAAAAATTTCAGCGAATGACAGCCTCATTCAAATTGATAACTTTATTAGACTAGGGCCAAAAAAATTACCATATAGAATTTTCAAGTTCTTATAGGAAAAGGTATAAAAGAAGAGAGTTTATTTCGCGCAATGAGGAGATATGAGTTTTTTTTATTAGACTACAATGAAAGCCTGGCAATCTCTTCTATCATGCAAGCTTACAACTCGCATTCCTCAACAGTATAGTCACCAACTTTGATAGAGTCCTTCCAGCAATTTGTTGATTTGCTAACTGACCTAGTTTCCCGTAGCCATCCATTTGGAATCTGCTAGTTTTAAAGCTTGGCTCCGCTTGACCAATGCAACTAACAATTATGAACATTCAAACATGTTTTAATCGAAGTGTTCCACTTTTTGATGGATACGACGAAATACCTACATACATTGCAAAAGATCAAATGCCAATTTTTTGCTTATCAAACAAATTTTTTTTAGCGAATCGCACATTGGTGCGTGCAGACAAAGCTCAACGAGACATTTTACAACTTTAAAAGATCATTTTTGGAGAAACAATTACCTTGCCCGCAGTGCAAAACCCTCAACTCTTGATGAATCTCTTGTTTTCCACTTTTTCAGAATGAAATGACTCCAAGCTATACTCTCGCTAGTTGATGCAATGGCCAGTGTTGTTGCTATTGCTGCTGTTAATAATATTGTGATTATTATTAAAATATTATTATTGTTAGCGTTTCGGTCACACTACGATCACGACAATCCTTGCGATGGCACTCACTGTTGTCGTTGCTGTCCATCACATTTAACTCGCAACGATCGTGCTGGACGAGTTCCCATCACATGAATTAGGTATTTTTGTACCTGGGCTGGTCGATTGCTCCCCCCGAGGTGTGTAGCATGCCTGCAAGAAGTAGAATGTATGTACGTACCACTAAGCAGTGGTAAAGCTTGGCATTTCATGGGATTTGTCGTGCCAACTGCGAAGCGACTATGCAGATGGCGACGCCAAACTGATCGTGTCAACCTGCCAGGCGGCCACGATCGCCCAACCAAACCAATTCACCTCCTATTATATGAGCCTTGAGTACCTGCTGTAACGATCTGCGTTTGAGATTTTGGCCAACAGCTATTCTGCACACAATACCTACCTGTAATTAGTTTGTGCCTGTCGGAGGAGAGCAACAATTACTTGGGTGGGTTACCAAGATTCTTCGGGTGATGCGACAACAACGCAACGGCTTGTGGGGGAGGAACAGAAGAGGAAAACACGTCACGATCTTTTCGCCTCTGAATGTTCACGGTGACGGTTGGAGCCTCTTTAGAGAAGAAGGTGGATCGCAATGCTTGAATTGCATGCAAGTAGCATCAGGTAAAGGTTAGGTGGCAACGAAGAGAGTCCATAAAAATGATCATGCTGGACGAAATATGACAAGATCCACTATGCGAAATGAACAAGATGTGACCAAATAGTTGATGGTCACGACACTAGTAAAAAGTGAGTACCTCATACTTCAAGGATCTTGACTTGAAGTATTTTGAGGGAACAATATCAGCTCCAAAAACTACTGTAGATCCCCGAGATATGTTTGCTTGCGTAAAAAACCACGCCTTTCCGACATTCAACATTGAGGTTTGAAGACTTCGGTTCACGATTTCAACAACAACAATGCATTGGGTCTCCTTGAAAAACATCAGCAATATCATTCTAGCAAAACGAACAAACTGAGTACTCTCAGTAAATGATGTTCGCAACCATCTAACTTTAATGTTCCGATAGCACATAAAGATACAAATTGAAGATAGCCTTGTGACTTACCCATTTATTGGGCAGCAACTTCACAATATATTTCTTTCTGATTATTTTCCTTACCTCCAGAGTACAACCACAAATTAGCAATGTCATCAACAATACAATAGGTAAATGCTTGATCAATGTTTTATTACATTTGAATAGAGTTGCAAAAGGTGATCACATGTATCTGATCAGTGTGAAGCTAATTAGACTCAGAAAAAAGCATCTATTAAATCAAGACTCTAAGTTTGGATACTTAAAAGTGTACGTAGCACGCAAGGATAGTGAACACGACGTGAATCGTAGAGATTCAGGTTATTCTTGAATTTAAAAATGATAATAATGAGAATCGACCAGGAATTGGTGATTCGGTAACAATAAATGACACTTCAATTAACCTATGACCTATTCTGGATAAATTATCTCAATACGGAACAATGTTTTTAGTTTTTCAAGGTCATTTTAGAATTATTATCAATTTTGATATGGCATGGAAGATTGTAGGATGCCAATTGTATTTAGAATATATGTACATAATATTAACACGAATTCAATCTAAAATAAGCTCAAATTAATTGTTGCGCACATTTTCCAACCAACTTGTTGCATTAAATTTAAAATGCACTATCAACACAATGACGTATAGCCCAACTATCACGACTTAAACATTACTTATGACATTTAATCATTACTTAGCAAATAATTATTCAATTACAATTCATATGCTAATCACTAATCAATGTCATTGTTTTCACAATCACATTATAATTTAATTATCATCTGTTTTAAACGATTTTTTTCGGTGTGTATGTGCATGAATGTGTTACTGTCACTTTGAGCACAGTTGCTTAGAAGGGTCAATTCTGTAGTGTTTTCGATAGAGTCAACATTAAGATGAATAATTTGAATTGAAAATAAGATATGTGGTGCGTATTATCTTTCATTATAGAGAACAGTGTTATAAGGCTGAACGACAATATTTTGCAGAAATTGCAGATAATGCCAAAAAAAATGAATCAGCGCCCAGTGTGGGCAAATTCACTTAGAAAATGCAGTAATACTCATTTCTACTAAACCCTAATTCTAATTTTAGCTAGAAATCTTGCCACGAGCTACTCTGAAACCTTCTAAATGCTTTATTTTCTTATATCCAAGATGTGCTTAGCTGTAAAACATTTTAAAAATGTTTTTTTATTGAATTAACTTAAATTAAGTTGTGAATTGCAGTTGGAATTTATTTTCAGTCTTCATTTTTTTAAACAAATGAAATTTAGCTACCTTCAAAGACTACTTATTATATAATTATGCTTATTCAAGTGCATTTATCCCTGGAATTTGAATTTGGATTGAAAAGATTCGAAGCATTAGCTGTGACGAAATATTAAGTGGAGGTCTCTAAGTTTTTCCAAGTCCTTTAAATTCTGGAAAAGGTAATCGCCAAGAATTAGCACTTGACTAAAGACATTTTTTGATGAAAAAACTTCAGCTTAAACCTGTGTGGATTTGTAAAATTAAATTCTTTTGATTCCTTGGAATATCGGCTTATGCCTGTAAAAATATCAACCGGGAGTTCCCCAATTATTGAAACAACATTCAGAAGCAGAAATATATTGACAATTTCCCAACGTTTGTAATTCAAGAAAATATAATCCTTACGAAGCAATCGTTTGTGTCCAACCGCCAGTCGAATCAGTGTAAACAACCCTTCCTTAATTGATTCTCAAAATTCAGGAAATTATCATTTTATCTCGTTTCACTGTCATTTCAACATCAACCCAACAAACAAGCACAAGAGTGTTGACGCATAAAAAAATACATATTTATTTTAACAGCATTTTATTTCACCATTACCACAAAACCATAAGCACTTCCAGTAAACAGAATTTTTTTTCGATGGAAACATCAAATCCCAAATAGCAATTAAATGAAAACTCGAAATCAGGGAAATTCGATATCCAATCATATGTCTTGAAATCTTCATCATCAAGAACATATCTGAGGCGCATCGAGGCAACAATTCAAATGAGCCCGTATGTGGACGCATATGAACCCTATATGTGGGCCAGTCATAGTTATGGCTTAGATTTGTGACTGACCTGAGTCAAAAATTCAATTGAATTCAACGAAGAATCATGCTTGGAATCAATCACCATCTATGTTGGATGGTTGACGCACCAACGATGACGATTCCTGTGATGACTTATAATTATTGTTCAAACTATTTCATTACCGAGCGGAAACTTAATTCGTCGATAATCCTGTTCTCAATGGATCTCACAGTGTATCTAAGTAAGTCGCAAGATATTTGTGTCAGATCTCTTTTGTTTAATTGTGACGATTTCTATGGAAATTCCAAATCTGATACTGTTGTCGAGAATCGGAACCGACTTTGATGCTGTGGACACTTTATGTGAATTGTTTATTGTTGTCATTGGTTCTTGTGATGTATGCATAATCATGGGAACGAGAAGAGATTCAGATATCAATCAAATCATTCCGGAAATTTGATAGCGAACAAATGTATCTTTTCGGATGATAAGAAGTTCCTTGGAAATTATTTTAAATTCGTGGACTTTTAGGCTGTAGTCAAATCGTCAATTGTTTGCCAGCAGACATGGTTTCATTTGTAGTTAATCAGAGAATCGAACTTATTTTTTTAAAAGCATTGATAACCATTTAGTTTGCTGGTTTTATTTCAGGTATATATTTCTTATGTAGATTGACAATGTGATTGGGACAAGAACAAAACCAATTTTTCATTGGATCAAATCAAATAATTTTTTTTTTGTAGAAATACAAATCGTTCTGGGCCTAGATATGTTACTCATCCGACCTTGCACGCTTTTACTAGCCATAAGAAAATGATCAATGCTATGTACGATTAAAAACATACAAGACTTTAAAAAATGGTCACGGAACCAAAAACTGTCGTAAATGCTACAAAAATCGTCACCAGCACAACGAAAGTTTTGATGAAAAAACCTCAAACCTCCTCATTAATTTTTCACATCACGGAAATATTTTTTATTATAGGAAAAAAAAGTTCTTTAATATTTCGTAACCTTAAAACATTAATACTAGTCGATTTGTCAATTTTCTGCTGATGCTCAAATTTTCTTTCCAATTGAGGCTGATTTCCTATGTCTGCGAAGTTCACTTCATTTTGAATAAATCTATAATTCTACTTTTTGATGGTCGTCGTGGATATTTCAACCTCAGATGCGTGTTTTGAACGAAATGATTCATAGTTAATACGAAGAATATTTTTGGATGATTTGTCAGCCAAACTGTTATCAAAAACAATTATATTTCAAACAATAAATGTGCAAAATGATAAAACTCATAGAATAACACTAGAATGGATCATTCTATGCATACAAAAAGAAATCTAACTCAAAATATCTTTAATTATGGACTAGATACAAAAATGTTTTAAGCGGGTTATCCAATTAAATTGTGACGGAATAAATACAAAGTACTTTGTTGAACCAGGGAGATTTGGTTATTTTTAATCCGGAAAAAAGTCGCTATAAACTGAATTGTAATGAGCAAATGAATAGTATTTAGTCGTTACCCTAGATTTTTTAGGGGCGTGACAAAATAATCACACTATTCGGCAAAGGTCTTTTATAAAAGCAGATACCACACTTCTCAAGTAAAGAGTTATGTATGTATGTGTATCAAAAAACTTTCATTCTCTAGACCAAAAATACAAAAAAAAACTCTACAAATTCATAAATCTCCAAAACCATTTCTAAATATCAAAATAAGCAAATTTGATTGGCTTCCAGTCGTGTCTAAGGCATTAATCATCAACATTTGGTCCTAACTGCAAGTATCGTAGCTCATATCTTAGTTTCCCCAGTAACTTTAATTCTTAATTAACTAACTGTATCGTGCAAGCTTAAAAATTCCACCATACTATTGTCGGCATCAAACTGTCCAATAGTGAATATCATTGACAAAGCTTCCCAAAATAAAATGATCACAATTCTCTATGATAATAAATTTGATTGCTCACAGTTAGGTCACTTGCATCGTCCAACAATCTAATGGTATTTGCCTGCAGGCTTGATTAATCCACACGACGAAGATGGCGATGGCAATGGTAATGGTAAAGGCTGTTACTTTATCAAACTACATACATATCTTCGAGCTGCAACAGTAACAGTATCAACCAAATGTTCGTGACACATCTGATGATCTTAATAAACTTAGATTTATCATAACTGCATCGTAACGAGATAGAAACTGTCTTTTCTTCATATTTTCCAGATACGAGCACATCGACGGTTGATTAATTGCTAAATTGCAAATCGCTGTAGAGCATTTGAGGTTTTCCGAATAGATGCCTTCGAGTTTTTAGAAATCGCTAATTAATAATTAGCACTTGCAGCTGCATGAATAATTATTATCGGAAAATATGGCAGCGAGCTGGCTCGTTTCGCGTATCTTTCGCAATAAAGAACATGTATTTAATTACTTCAGGCATATGTGGGGTTGATACCGTTCGAAGAAATAGGTGTAGAAGTTTTGGTGGATTGCAATTAGCTGTCGAGAGTAGACTATCACTGGTGCAACGGCTGATGGCAGGCTGCTGATTTGTATAGCTCATCAAAACTAATTGAGCGTTTTGAATTTGGGTCAACAATCCAAAGAAAATCGAAATGTCGTGTTTGGTGAAGAGGCATCATAATTTATATTGCCAGTTTGCTCTCGAATAACTATCATAAATTTTCTGAATAACTGATTTTGAACTTCTTCCTCTTTAACTAATCGATATAAACACTTGAAATAAACGTTTCCACTGCACTTTAGATTCGGTTGTAACTTTGCCACCATTAAACTGTTGCACCATCCAAATGGCCCTCAATTATTTTCGTTTTTTGAAACATTTCCAACAAATGCTCACTCGTGCAATGACGACCTGCATTTTCTCCCCAAAAAAAAATTTCCAATCATTTTATCCATCAAGCGAATCCTGCAAGTCATTTGGTCATTGCCAAACCCAAACATTTCTTAGCCGCACCATCTTGCGCCGCTGATGGAATAAGACGCGGACTGGATGTTGACGACAAGCTTTTCAGGTTTTCATGTTGGCCAACAAATAAAAATTTATTGTGGTGGATTAAAACATGTGACAATGGATTAGCCACTCTTTTCTTCTTCCACCACTGTGTGCCACGACAGCTTCGGGGAAGGTCCAATAGTCTGGTCTGGCCTGGTCCAGGTCCCACGGATCAAACATCATCGGTCGGCACCAGCATGACAATATTGTGGCTTCGTTACGGTCACATGACAAATCAAAAATTTTCTTAGAAGAAATTCCACAGGTGATTGAGAAAAATGTAATTTGCGCGCGTGTGACGATGTCCCACGTCGGAGGCTTTTGTCAGGGATAATTGCAGTGTGAATGTCGTGAGGAGCTGGCGAGCGGATCGAGGGGGCTGAGGTTTTGATTGGTTTTGCTAGAGCTTACTAAAAGTATGTAAGTTGGATCCCATTATTGATTTGGTAATCGAAAATTGCAATTAAATGGCCTTAATGTTGTGGCTGTAGCGGTTTATGTAACTTTTAGAGAGAATAATTGCCTTGTGCTGCTCTGATGAAAATCGGTAGCTTAAAACGCAATTAAACGACAAAATTATTCGAAATGGACAACTTGGTCTCAATTTCGTTGTTAATCAAGGTCTTTCAGTTCTATTGAAGCCGAAACAAATTTTTCACCTACTTATTTGCACTGCATATTTCAACACCCAGTCATAAATAATTGATTTAACTTGCCAAAATAAGACAAACTGCAACTATATTTCAGACTATACAGTATTCCTTTAAATGAAGACCTCCCTAGATTCTGAAATTAAGAGTTTTATAGCTCAAAGTTTTACAAAATTCTCAGAAGCTTCCCACGCTGGGCGCACTATGCTGAGATTTTTCATCCATGTAATTCATTCCGTCTCTATGTTTTGAAATCCCCAAAAGCATGTAAGTGGAAAAATTCACGATCATGTTTTCGCAAAAACACCAATGCTGAAAATATCTTGAATGGAATTTCTTCAGCGACTAAGCTAGATGAAAATTTTCTTAAAGTGAATAAAATTTCTTGCGTTCAAAAAGGATAGTAATTTTTTTGAGTAACTACAAACAAGTATAGTTACATTCGAAAAAAAAATTTCAAAAAGAATGTTTGCTTCCAACAAAGTAATTTAATTTCCATAAAAACGTCAATAGAAACCTCACGTAAAATGTTTTCGAAATATTTTTTTGGATATTTTCAAAATAAAATGAATTTACATCACAATCAGTGAGAAATAAATCCAATCAAAATTACTAATACAAGCAGTCATTGGAATTAAGTGCATATAACAATCTCTCTTAAATCAGATGATACCAACCATCCTAAGCTTCACAGCGCATTAAATAACATTTAACTGTTAAATCAGCCAACCGATCTAAATGCCTAAGAACTTATTACCTTATTCTCGATTGCACATCCAACGAACCATTAAAATGCATTTTATTCGCCTTCAGTTGACCATTTTAATGGTCATTAAAACTAAAGAATCATGTAAAAGACCACAACAGTTTCACAAACCGAAAAAAACACTAGCAAAAAAGCCTACTTTCATCATCATATACGCACAGAGGACAGTAATCAGTGGTAGAGGTAGAAACCCCAATTAATTAGACTGCCATTTCGAGCAGAACTAAATTACTGGCGTTCAGTTTTTCTTGCATTTCCCTCCATTTCGGATGACAAAATCTTCAGACAATCCATCGAGGACGAGTGCAGACCCCGATCGTAAGCTGGAAGGAAAGAATGAAGGACGGAGGTCTTGTCTCGTTGCTAAAAATCAAGCGTGCAATCGTAATTGCTGCGCTCGTTCATCAAATTTCCAACAGGTATATATGTTTGTAGCCAACCTCCACCTCTTCTTAATTTTGTTTCTTGACTTGACTGAAATCGAGGAGCTAAATGCGTGCACGATCCGTGGACGGATCGCGTAGACAAATTGAAGACACAAAGACAGATATCACCTGAAGCATCGCTTGAGTCTGTCACGCACGCGTCAACATTTTTGAAGCACATTTCAGCGTTTTCAGAATCATGTCACCATCATCGGTTTGCAGCGTCATCGCGAAGTAAGCAACCGAAAATGTGAAAAAGGTTGTTTTGAAGCCGAAAAAAATTGTGAAATAATGATGTATTGAAGAAGGCGAAACTAGCCAGGCTGACGGCATAAGAAAGGATTGTCTTGGCAATGAAAACAAAAAAAAATGGACCCAATCAAATATAGACCGCCAATGGCAATTGGTTTGGAGTTGTGAGCAAAACAAAATTTTTTCCCGAAGGACATTACAAATGTAGTAATTATTCTAGTCTGGATTCCCTTACTCTGAAAAATTAGTTTGGAAATGTGTGCATTAATGCATGCGTCTTCAAAATTCAAAGGATTTTATCATGTGTGAATTATGTTTGCAAAAATTGAAAGAATGTGTATGCCAATCATCTCCATGAGTATCAAAATTTTCTAAAATGCGCTTTCAATAATACTTTTCTCCCCATACATTTGTGATTTGAAGATATTCTCCTTTATAACGTTCACAGTCAAGCCCCAAGCTATAATAAAAATCTCAACAAATTTAGGATCTTACAAACAACACCTGATTAAAACAAATGGGCATCGTAATAAAATTATTCAGAGCACTTTTGATCTTTTATCTCAAAGATAATTTATTCGGCAACCCATGAAGATCCATAAAAGATTCGATAACAACTTCAATCGTATTCCAAACAAATTCAAAAGCTCTTATTTTTTCTGCATCTCTGCTCGGTTGACTATCATAAAATCAGCACAGGTGCAATTCCCATCAGTGGTGACACAAATTTTTTTTTTTGGTGTTAAAGACGATGGTGATGACCAGATTGTGATGGTGATGTGATGGCTGTACAGTGTCGCCTGCGGACTTTTGACAAATAAACGATGGTCTAATTGGAAACGTTTCGAGCTGCCATAATTTCAAAATGGTATGCACCATCACCTAGGGCTTAACCAGATGCCATAGATGCTCACTCGCTTTGTCAATCGGACGACACATAAAAAAGATACATTGCTGCAAGCACGTTCTCGATACAATGCGAACAATTAACATACGAATCAAGAGTTGTATTGTTGTTAAGATGGTTTGGTGAGTGGTATGTTTTTTTTGGCTTGGGGACACTTGCCACAAATTCAACTGTCGACTTTGAAATAGTTAACTTTTATTATTAATATGTGATTAAAAATGTTGATATTATTATTTTCAAACGGTAGTCAAGATGTTGGCAAGTTTTTCAGAAAGGCGAATGAGGACATACAATAAAAACACTTGATTGTTTGCTGAATGTTTGTTGGAGGTGATTTCCAATTGAATGTGAATTTCTAAGGAATTAGTGTTGTCAATTGATGTTTTTATCATTTTAACGCCGATGAGGATTAAAGCAATTTTCAAGCACATGGAAAATATGTTTTGTGAATTATTACTTCAAGTTTTACTGAACAATTCGGAAATTTCCTTATTTCAAAATAGGGTTTTCTCAAAAATAAATGAGACCGTGGAAAGACGCCCAATTTGTTTTTCTAAGTCAAGTTCTAATTTTTCATTTGGTTGAGAGCAAGAATACAATTTCCGTATTTAATTTGGCTACACAAAATGTTGATGCAATTAAAAGCTTTGAATGTATTCTCATAGGTAACAGCTTAGATTAAAAACAAACAATAAACCGCAAGTTTTTGTAGTTTTTTTGTATTAATCGAAAAACTTAAACAGAATATTTCCTTCAGAAAGAAAATCGTGCAGTATAGTTTGAGTTAGCCGTATTTCTAGGCTATTTTCATGGAAAACATAAAGAAGACTTTTGTAAATAATTTTTTGAAACAATACCAAATAAAAATATCAAAAAAAAAATATTCAAATTAACAAATTTGGCATAATTTTTTTTTGTGGAAATTTTTATGGAAAAATTGTTTGATAACAATGCGTTTAAAGCTGTGAAAATTGAACAACGCTTCCCATATATCAGTCCCGTTTATATTCTACGTTGTTCAATAGTCTTAAAGTTCATGCGTCAAATTGGGTAAACATTCAAAATTAAGGACCAATCTCATTCCGGTGAAGCTTCAATCAGATCAAGTTATAATTTATTTTTCAAGCGCAAAGTGAACTGCTAAGTCAATACTCTAGAGGATCTCAATTATAAGAAATTGGATAGACTATGACTTCCAAAATAGGCTAATACAACTTCGTTTGTATCTAGGCTGCCGTTTCCAGGCGAATTGGAAGCTCTAAACTTGATACCATTATCCCGAAATACTCCACCACTCCATCATTTTCATGCAAACGTCCTACCTGCCGTTTCCCGTAGATTGATTGCCACTTGACTTAGTCGCAGACGCACAGAAAAGGATTACGGCGACACATGACAACATCAAGTGGCCAAGAAGATCCACTCGAGAGCTGCGTGGTCATAGTGTCAACCGAATTGTCATGGACTTGGACCTCTATCGCTTCAAGACGGTAGACCAACAATGGTGCATGTCGTTTGACACTTTCAATATATACCTCCTGCTTAAGACACTCATGAAAAGAAGAGGCACGACAATGGTCAAATAGGCACTTGGAGGCGACACACGAACCTGCATGATGAGGAGTATTGCGTTCAAGATCCCATAGGTGTATCTGAACGTACTTTATGGACTTAAGAGGGTAGTCGTTATGATCGTTATGATCGTCTTGAGGCTGAGGATGAGGACGATGATCATGATGAGCGTATAGCAAAATAGCCCTTTGTCCACATGATGTGTGTGTGCCTAGACAGATGCATCAGCAGGGAATTGAGACTCTTGCGACAGACCAACAACAGGTCACCCGTTCACCACTATTTTCGAGTCGAGGAGTTGAGTATGTTGACAATGTTCTTGTTATTAGTAGGAATCAATGGTGAGATCGTGGGAGATGTGATCTTGGGATTTGTCCTGTCATTATTGTTCTTCGTCTTAGACGGTGACGACTCTGCACTGGAATTGGGCACAAGTTGTAATGCATAATGAGTTAACCAATTTTTTGGTGGAAAAGATACTTGAATCGTTTGTTTGGTATTTGAACAAGGGCTGGTGACATATTTTTCGTAAATGGTAGGAATGTGTTTCCTGAGAAAATAGATATTGTTAAAATGCTTGAAGGATGGTGGTGAAATTGAAATTGAAAAGAGTGATGAGTTTTGAAAGAATTCTTCCGAAAATGTGGATATAAGAAGTAGAGAAATCCAAATGTAACTATGAACACCATTGAGTGAGTACACTAATCTGTAAAACAAAAGAGAAGTGGTCTGCATTCACAACAGAGACAAATGGGTACTTCAATTCATTTAATCCCGTCGCTATATGCGTTGGGCTCCTCATACTAACGATATTTATAGAACTCCAATATCAATGAGTTCTGAATTCCAAATAATTACCAAACATCAATAATCCAGCTGCAACCTATTAACGTCCATTCACTTGTCATGGTCTTACAAGTGATCCCTTCGATTCTTACATTGATCCGTTCGAGGTATCCAGACCTTTTGCTTGTGGTAATCCCAGCCACACAACTACAAATAGGGGATGCAATATCACGCATGGAATTAACCACCAAAGTCTTCTGCAACAACTCATTTTGCATTCTTTCCATCACAGATCCATCAAAACAACACGAAAAGCGGTCGTAAAATGTTGGGCGCAATAATCACACACCACACTTGACTACACTACGAGTTAATTCTAAATTTAGACAGATTGGAGTTGGATGGATGGATTCGTCTGAGATGGGATGGCTAGGATGACTAGAACGACTGGATGGAAACCAGACCCGACAATTGTTCATTCTGGTCACTGTGTGTATAAATTGAAATTGAAACTGAGCCATAATTTCTCATATGATATGTGCTAGTAAAATATCGATCCACATCTTTTAATGGCGTCCCAGGCGGAAATTAGCTCAATAATTTCCGGATATTTGCGTGTGACTAATTTGTTCAAATACGCACACATGGGTAGTGTATTATTAAGGTGGCATACGATTTGGAGTACATTTTTATTGAGCCATGCATCGCAGGCTGGAATTAAATGTTCCAGGTTCGCATAAAAAATAAATTAGACGGGAAAACTTAAAGCACGACTAGTGGTGGTACTCTCGATTTTGTGAAAATAGCTGAAAATTAGTTTTAAGTAAATAATGGTAAAATAGCTAGCAAAAACCCAACACTAACTCTTACAGATCTCATGAAGAATGATGTATTTTTCAAAGCTGTTCTAGATAAAAAGAGTTGCCAGAGAATACGCACTAAACACGAACATATTTCAAATTATTTAATAGAACATTGATCAAATGATTTGAATTCACAAAAAAAATATAAAAATACATGTTTTCAAAGTTCAAGCTGCGAAAGTTGTCGTCCGAAAATATTTTGAACATTTAAAAAAAATAACTAACACTCAAGAAAACCTGAAACATTTTATGTTTGGTTTCCAATTTCGGCATTTACTTACTTTGTTTCAACTTTGGGAGGTGGAAATCTTCAAAAGATATTGAGTCGCTCCTGCTTCTCGGTATGCCGGATTTTTACGGACTTAAACCACCTCTGCCTCCTCCGTCACTCTTTTCTTGCACCATCCGTGTGCGAAATATTTATTCACTTTTTGTATATTTGCTGAGTACTTCCCAGGCGATCGGCGATACCGATATATAATGGATAGTACTGCATTCTCATTAATTTTTTACATCATTAATTTCAGTATCAAGGTCTGTTTTTACAAATCAGCTCATTCCGTTTTACTGTGTATGCCTTAAGCTTTAGTAAATTTTGTTATCCCGAATTTTGCTTTTCAGGGGCTGTTTTGAAAGACGGTACCTTGTTTATTTTCTTTTAATTCATGGGGCGAGTTGTTGTAGAAATCAGCCACACTGTTAGTTGGATCCCTTCTCAGGCGTTCTGTCCTGGCAAATTTTATAAATATATTTTCCGCATTTCTCATATTATATTCATTACCCACCCACCCCCCCAATTTTTATCTAGTTTGGTTGCTTTTCCTTCATTGTAATGTAAATTTTTATGTATAAATTTCCCCTTTTCCATGCTAACTATTGATCAAAAAACATCAGTTTTACAAAAAACATTTCTGAAAAAATAAGCACAAAAGATGATAAATTTTCGTCACAAATAATTTAAAAATAAGATTAGTCTGTTATTTCCTTTTCTTTTGTGGTTCCATTTTTAGAATCAATTCAAATTTTTCAACTGTCTGATCGAATCGAAGACTTCAAAGACGGATTCAGATTCTTCACTGGTATCCCAGTACCCCAAAAATAATCCACCGATAAACCAATCAAACAAACAACATGGCCATGTGACAAATTGATCGTACACTATCGCATTAAAGCAGGTCTCTGTGTCGCATTGCAGGTCGATCCACATTCCCCCTGGGGAGACGTGCCATATCATTCATCATCCGGGGGTTGGTTTTGTATAAAACAGAACACACCAAATGAAAATATTATTGCAATAATCGTGCCGAAACGATCGTTCAACTGCATTCAATTGCACTAGTTAATACGTTTCGAACGGGAGCCATTAAATCTCCAAATCGTATAAACATTGGGGCGACTTTCCCATGCACTAGAGCAAATGCACTAGTTCATGTTTTCATAATTGCCGCAAAACTATTTGAAAAATATAACTGGCTAACGATCGATTTATGGAACATTGAATAATTATTTCCTGCAGTTACATTTACGATTTTGCCAGAATGGAATTGATTGTTACATTTGATTTTATTGTTGGATAAATTTAGATTGCCGTTCAGATGCTGAAGAACTATAAATAGAAGGATCGTTCTTATGAAAGTCTGCGATATGATTTGTTTTAATGCTTTGTGATTTGTTGTTTTTGAAAGTTTGTGACACACAGGAAGTGTTTTTTTATTGGCGATGTACTATAAACACTCTTAGCATCAGCAAATTCCTATCTAGTTGTGTGAAATACTGGCGAAGCTCGCTTTCCATGATTCCAGATATATTTTATCGTCAGAAAAATTATAATGAATAATCACTAACCAAACCTTATTTCCCTATTTGCAGATCCTTCAACTTCATCATCTACTCACCATTGGGATCCAAACAAAAATGCTGGTCGCATCGTTATCACACTTGACAAACCACTTAAGCAGAATAAATGAGTGTCAATCGGAATAATTTCAAATTGGATAGGCAATCACGACCATCTCACCGCGACGAAGCTGTGGGCCATAAACAATACGATTATCGCGATAAGCTGCCGCCCACGTACTTTGACCTGGAGAAACAGGACTACAATCGGAACAACCTAAGCCAGTACAGCAGTGCCCTGAAATCCACCCAAATGGTGATGTCGCCAAGCAGACGTCCTTCTCCACCGCGTGCAGCCACACATCCAATGAACATGCACCTGAGCTCGTTGGCGCACGCTCAGATGCAGCTGCAATCGCAGATGCATCAAAAGCTAACGGCCGGCCTACCTCCGTCAAACCAAATCAGCAACTACTTCCGAAACCCGCCGTCGCCGTGTGGTGGTGGTGGGTCAAATGGGACGGGGAATGGTCCCAGCATCAGTTCAGCATCAACCACATCGAATAGTCTTACGCATCAGAGCAATCCTTTGAATCATCTGCAGAATATGCAGCCTTTTGATTTCCGCAAGATCAGCTCAGCTGCGTTGGGAGCGTTTCCGCCTGTGATGGGCGCTACCCGGATGAGTCCTGACCTGGCGCAGCATCATTTGCAGCAACATGCCTTGGCCCAAGCCCGCAGACGGATGGCAGAAACCTCCTGCGCGTCCAACGTAGACAAAAATACTCACAATAGCCTTTTTAGCATGGCCATGTCAGGACATTCTCTTCCATTTCCGCTGCCACCGCCACCACCTCCTCCAGGATCGCTGACAAGCAGTCAAGTTGCAGCTATGGCTGCTGCTGCAGCGTCGGGAAACCATCTTCTGTCCTCGCACTTTCCGGGCATGAATTCCGTTGCTAACATGCACCGGGGTCTGTCACCGTCGATGGCGTCCGACCTCGGTAAGGACCCGTCAAAGCAAGGAGGCGAAGAAAAGCTCTCGTCACAGAGCGCCCTCAATCTGAGTCGGGATTCCGGCAAAGGGAACCACCACCTCAGCTTACACCAAAGCCAACAAGCGATGTCACGGCTGGGATCAACGAACACATCATCCTCGCCCTCCTCAATGTCGTCGATGTCCTCGCTACAGAGTCAAAGCCTGCGCAAGTCCCATTCACCGGGAAAGCGCCAGTGGGGCTCCGTTCCGGTCAACTTGGGCACGCAATTCATCAACCCGGTGACGGGTAAGAAACGGGTCCAGTGCAACGTTTGCTTGAAGACTTTCTGTGATAAAGGCGCACTCAAAATACATTTCTCCGCGGTGCACTTGCGAGAAATGCACAAATGCACCGTCGAAGGATGCAGCATGATGTTCAGCTCAAGACGCTCGCGCAACCGGCACAGTGCGAATCCGAATCCGAAGTTGCACTCACCTCACCTCCGAAGAAAGATCTCGCCACACGATGGGCGAAGTGCTCAACCGCATCCTTTGCTGCTGCAACACCCGAGCGGGTTGATGGCTAGCGCATTGAATCCTTTGAACCCGTTCGGATCATTCCCACTGCTCACTCCTCCCCACGATATGCGACATCATGCTATCCCTGGGATGGATCTGAAACACGGACCAGGATTTCTACCTCTGTCCTCGCACATGGAAGAAGCTAGCCGACTGCTGACGTACGACGATCGACACCTGCAACAAATAGATGACGACGAGGACGATGATGATGCAGACGGGATCGTGGTGGTCGGCGAAGAAACGGACAACATTTTCGACAAGTCTGTTTCGGACGATTATAACACGGAGAACGAGGATCAACCAGCAGACTTCAGTTTGACGAAGCCTAGAAAGGCATCGCTAGGCCTCTCCGACTTTGACGATAATCACAGCAATGCGGAGAGCAACGAGGACTCGTTAAGTATCGCCGACTCTTACAGCTTGAAGGAGGAACAGGAAGCGGCTCCGCCGCTGAGTAAACGGAAGCGGAAGAACCAAAACCCGACGCGATGTACGGTGCAATCGATGAGTCACTCTGCTGAAAACTCGTCGGACGAATTCGATGTAGCCGATTTGTCACTTAAACCCTCACAACTCCGGGACAGGGGCGAAGATCGAAAAAATGGATGCGCTGAGGATTTATCGGTGAAAGCTTCACATACGAACATAAGTGAGCATGGATCTGATTTGAAGGATGAGACACCAAAGGCTATGCCATCACCACCATTGACACCTTCAACGGAGACTTCTTCACGGATCAAAGTAGAGCTTGAAGATAATGAAGAAGTCAAAGAGCAAAGTACGGAAGAAATTGGTAATACAGAAACCCATCGTCCAAAAATTAAAAATGAACCTGAAGATAGAACTTCGAAAAATGAGGATCGTAAGGATGTGAGAGAGATTGAGGAAGACAGAACAGAAAGTGATGAAATTGGCAGCTTCACTCTGGATTTATCACAAAAGCGTCGATCGTCTCAAGAGAAAAAACCCTCAGATATGCTTTCGCCGGAAAATTCAGATAAAAAAGATGTTGTGAATGATGATAGCAGCAGGAAAAGTTCCGTTAAAAGTATTTCCTGTGGGAAAATCCGTCAGAAATCCGTGAATCAAGAAAAAATCGGAATGTGTAATGAAAACGCGGAAAATCATATGAAAAACGGAGACTGTTCCGACGACGATGAAGACGAAGAGTGCAATTTAGAAGGTATCACTGATCTTAGTATAAACAAATCATCGCGATCGATTGATGATATTGAGGATCGTGTGATTGACAATAATAATATACCCAATGACGAGAGGCTCGGATCATCTAAATCAGCAACGAACGATATTTCATTGAAGCCTAGTGAGGGCCCGACAAACCCAAATAGCAAAAGCAGCTACCTAGAAACTAATCCTTTGGGACGGCTTGAACAGCTATCGCAAAGCAATCTCAGAGATGTGTCCACCGCCGAGACGGAGCTTGTTGAAAACTTATCCAAGGATCATGTCAATCGCTCAAAGCGGCGGCAGGTGAGTGATATTAATGCTGAAAAGGCGTCACGTATCAGTACTGCTTCCCCTGATGATATGTGCCACGAGATGGATGAGCTTAGCGACGACAATTACGAAAACGGCGAAGAGTACTGTGATCTTGTCCCCATCGACAAGGAAAATCCGAGGAAGTGCACTGCGTGCGGAAAAGTATTCCTGAATCATTTCGGCGTGAAAAGTCATTATCAAAACGTGCATTTGAAGTTGCTGCACAAATGCAACATTGATGGATGCAATGCCGCCTTCCCATCCAAAAGGAGCCGCGATCGGCATAGCTCGAATTTGAACTTGCACAGGAAGCTGTTGTCGACAGGTTCTGAGGAAAACTTTGACGAACAGTCAACGAACAGTAGTAAACCGTTCGGAAGTCTGCCCGGATCAATTCATGCAGAGTTTCTGGCTAGATTATATGCAGGATCACAACGAATGCCACCGATTAACTTCGAGGCTCTCAAAAATAGTTTCCCAGCGTCACAAGGCTTAGGAGATGGTTTTCTGAGTGGAGCCGATCAACGGTTCTTTGCGGGAGTGAACGCTCCTCCAAACCCTTTGCTGTTCCCGGGACTTGGTGGAATTGGCGCCTTCCCATTCGCTCCGCACTTGCTTCCGAATCCGTTCAATGGATTGAATCCATTTTGCCGCCGCCCTTCAACAGATTCCAACTCACCAATGTCGGCCTGCTCTCCGCCACGTCCTCCTTCGTCGGGAGCGGCGCCAACAGGATCAGTGATGCAATCGAGGAACCGAATACCAACGCCTTCATCGCAGAATACGTCAGAGGACGGACGCAACAGTCCGTCCACGATCGCTGAGGATCTTCACAAGCCTCGCTTCACTCCCGATCGCGTGTCATGACACTATGCCTCCGCAAACATGGGACTGATGTACTCGTCGTCTAGGTACTTATCGCAGTAGGCAAGCAGCCTGTGAGCGGCTCAAGGATCCAATCGTACTAGTGATTCCGATCAGTGATATTCTAATCAGTACTATATTATGATCAATGTTAGATGAAAAGAAACAGTCAAAGTGTAGATCGGTGCAGAATGCCACCTTAGTCCTTTGATATGAGGTAGCTAATAGTGTAGTTAAGTGAAATTAAATATATTTATCAACATAGGAAGTATCAAAACAAGTGCAATATAGTAAGGTTAGATGTCGTAAGGGTTCCATCGAAGATCAAATCATCTTGTGCATCTTTTTGATGTCCGTGTGTAAATATTAGGCTCCATAGCTGGTAAGATGACTTTAAGCATAATGGGACTCGGTCACAATGGCTTCACTTTCAAATCTTCCAAAACGATTGCATCACCTGACCCGGTCTACCTCCCTCGCTTGTCTGGAAGATGATCTAGCAAATTTTTCCCTTCCGTTTTGATCTGTAAATCATTTTTATTTCAAATCCCTTAAAAACGATTATTGCGATTTGTCTGCTTTGAAATTCTTTTTTTCAAAGCATTTCGACATATTCTTCTTCGGCAACAACGACAAATAGCCAAGTTGTAATCGCTATTCCGCGATTCTATTGCTCGTTGCGCATTTTCTGAAAATATCATGGTCACCTCCATCACGATTTTCCGCGGTGTCTTTTGTTATCGCGCAATGGTATCGTCATTCACCAATCCGGCACGATCGTTGGCTCGCCATGAATGAGCGAATTGTGGCTCCTTTTGGACATGGGAATTGTGATATTTAGTGGCACTACCTGAAAAATTGATTGTATGGCAACTTATCGCGATTAAATGATCTTGCACCATTTTGGGGCCCCCCTCGAAGTGTGATCAACTCGTACCGGTGACGCGGCATTGCCAAACAGCCAGAGTTATGCAAGGACCATCAACCATAAAGCGAGATTGTGGCGTTTCAAACAGTTTTGCAGGAATTACGATTTGGATGGTGTGGCTTGAAAAACATTGTTGGTCATCAATAGTGAGAGCTTGACAAGATTTTTGAGGCATCGAAAATCGATTTGGTGGTCTTTCAAAGCATATTGTACTAACCGTTGGTAGTAAACCTGCGCGGAATAGTGCATGCTATACTTTAGAGAGTTTACTTGGGTATAAATCAGCTACTCTAGCAATGAGTGCATCTTCCAATGTAAACCAAACAGTCGTAGAAGCCTCGCAAAGCCATCAAAATATTAGAGCCAAAAAATCACCTATCATTCCTTGCAACTTACATATAACTCACATTATCACGTTCTGCTGTCTTTGCAGGGTTAAATTAAGCCCAATTTGTCTCGAATCTAGTTATCTTGTAATGGTTGAAAATTTACTTCTTCTCCTCTCCCGAACAAAACAGCATGATTACTGCCCGCACGCCAAACTTTAAATTCGAACATTTCAGTAACGTCCAATCACTTTTATGCAATCCACGATTAAATATCAATGAAAAAAAAATCTGTGACGGAACGTTAAATTTTTTCCAAGATCTGTTTTCAGATCGAAACGAAATGTATCTTTTTTTACGGCGAATGAATTTGACGAATTCAAACGACCTTCACGTGGTCGATTGGAACCGTTTATGGACAAACCCCATTTCGCTTTC
Organism: Oxycera nigricornis; assembly: GCA_963942545.1. Classification (NCBI taxonomy): domain Eukaryota; kingdom Metazoa; phylum Arthropoda; class Insecta; order Diptera; family Stratiomyidae; genus Oxycera; species Oxycera nigricornis. The sequence goes on from OZ012662.1 coordinate 107,357,174, forward strand.
ACAAATGAATTTTCATGCAATTTTTTTCGTCCGTTTTTATCGTGTTTTGTCATTGCTGCGTTCCTTCTTTCCTCCAACTTCACCACATTGTTTTTTTTGGTGGAATCATGCCACGAAAGTATTAACACAAATTTATCTTGCTTCGGAAAAGTCCTTCAATTTACAGCAATGAAACCGATAATTGCGCGTGAAATCGATTGCACGATTATATTTTCTTCTTTTCATTTAATGTGCAATAATATCAATAATCGTTGCTCCCATTTTCAGCTACTTTGTGCAGCGATCCACACCCAATGACTTTTTTTTGTTTAGAATATTTTGTTGTGTTTAACAATTAAAGATTTTTGCTGGTGAGAAGCATGACACATCGCTTGTGTATAAATCATATCAAATTGTTCTATAAAAACGGATTAAACTGTAAAAAAAATCGTTGCGAAAATGTTAGTAATTCAATCCTCACATACAAATTTGCGTATCAATTTAGAATAAATGAAATCAAGATTTCATTGAATCGACTGGACAACATTTGCTCAATATTTCAATACATTTTCCAACATTTCAAAGCTATCGAACATCAAGTCTACATATGGTCAATCCCTTCACACCCCAATTGACTCTGTACATAAGTTTTAAATCTACCATCACCAATTTTTCGCTTCAAATCAGGTGCAACTCTGTATAAAATAAGAAGAAATAATGTTAATTTTAAATGAAACGAAAAAAAATCAACTTCAAAATATCAAACAAATATATATACATATATATATCTTAGCTAACTCAATACAACTTAAGATATTTAATGAAATTCTGAAAGTGAATCATAAAATTTTATCGGCGAGATAAAAAACATTTTCCAAAGAAAATTTATCTCAATTTGCTCGAGTGCTAAATCAAATTTTGCTGAATTAATTTATAAAATATACAAATACGAAGCGACATACATCACAATCGATTCATTTCCTGCATTATATGTTTGCTGTATTATTTTTCAAGGAGAAAACATCTTTTTATTGGACCTCATTATTTTTAATTCAAATGGTAAATAAGATTTAATTTAGGCTTATCAATAATCTTTACATGAGTTTACATAGAATACATCTAGAGAATATTTTCAAATGGCAAATTTATTATTAATATTTTGGAAAAAATTCATAATTTCATAATGATTCCTATGAAATTGAATAAAACAAATGATTTTTTTAAAAGATAATATTGAAATGGAAAATAATATTATTAAATTAAATTAGTATTTAGTAATCATAGAAAACGAATAAAAAGATTTCCAATTTATTGCGAAATCAAAAATATCAGAATAATAAAATATTTGCTGTAATAAAATGAAATGTTTGATTAATATTTTTGTGTTGAAGGTAAGTACATAACAAAGTAAGCATATGTAAATGCTTCCCATAAATATCCTAAATATGAATTTCATATTATTTTTCCACGAACACGTTCAGATCGTGGTGAACTTCTCAATACAAGATTTTTCTACATCATTGTAAATTTATGATCAGCGATATTTCATATATATTTTCAGTGAATTCCAAGAAATTTTCAAAATCAAAAATTCAGCAATAATTTACTACAAACAATTATGTGGGGTGATCTAAGGAAATATGTCCCGATTTTTTCAACTTACTTCCACCTATAAATATAGCTCAGGCGCTGCCGATTATCAATTTGATATTATTTAACTCAAATATTTACAAAAAAAAATACATTTACAATACATTTCGGTTGAGTGATCGAAAAATATTTATGGAAAAACTTGAACAACAAAATTTATGAAAACTTCGAGTTTAAGGGATATGAAAAACTCGTTTTGAAGACCACTTCATTCGAGTTTTTTGCAAACCATAAAATTGCTTTTTTTAAAATCTAAATACGAAAAATTTTACTTGTAAATTTAAAATAAATTTGAAGTTTTCCAGTTTATCCACCAATAAATAAGAAATATCTTCGTTTCACGAAAAAAAGACAAATTATTTGGTTAGCTTAGACGATCCAAAATCAGTCGCAACGAATTTTGCGAAAGGTAATTTGGGAGGAAAGCATTTATAAGAAAATCTGTCTGCAAAAGATTTAAATTTGATAAAGTCCTTAGAATAAACTGAACAAACTATCATAACTTATTTTTTAAGGAAAATGTGGACCCGAAGTTTTCAGAGAAACATTTCGCAGCTTAAAAATATATGATTCATTTTAAACATTTTGAAATGAAGGAAGGGTCTCGGAATTTTAGGAAACATTCTTTCTTGCCTGTTTTTCAGGTTCAAACTATTATTCACTATTTGTTGATTCCTACATACTCGATGAAATAAACTTAAATGTAAGAATTTTTAAAATTTTATTGATAACAACTCCCGGAAAACTATCCACAAAGAAAATTTCGAAGTAGATTTACAAGTTTTCATGCAATTAAAAAAATTTGTGCAATAATTCATGAAGCGTACAGTGAATCTCATTTCCAGGAAAAAAATCAACCAATAATCGTTGTTAATATAATCCTATCAAAAAATGATCGAACCGAATTTTCTCTAAATAAATTTAAAAATATAATTTCTGTAGAAATTTTTTTCGAATGGATTGGCAAGGTGGAACCCCTTTAGCGCAACAGCCAATTTTGAGAACATGTTTACAGTTGTTGTGAACAACCAAATTTTCACAAAAATCTACGAAACGAAATTGAATCAAAACAGTTGTGAAATTGAACTTTCCAAAATACTCGTATAAGATAAAAATCTTGCGTCAGCCATTAATTAGAAATTTAAAAAAGATGATACTGTCGTAAAAATGAAAAGAAAACATGATTTATTATCTTGAAAAATTCTACAAAAAGTGGTTTTGCGAAAAATTCCTAAATATGCTATTAAAGTCTTGGATTCTAGGGAAAACAGAATTTTTTACGATAATTTCTTTCAATAAAGTAATTTTTTGGGTTTTGGATCTTCTCAACCTTCATTCGCAAAATTTTTCACCCAAAACTTTTGAAATACGGCCATAGGTCATTGAATTGTTCAAGGATACAGAAGCGCCTGAAATAGTTCAAAGAATAATCATTTATCATTAAACAAAAATAATTTGCTATCCTCCAAAATATTCTTGCGTTTCATTTCAAACCGAAATGAAGAAAAGCTCTAAGAAATTGTTTTAACTCCTGAAGGCACACCCTGAAGACAATCACAGCTGGAAAACAAACTAATTGGACTTGAATCGTATGGAAAATGTTAGTTTCCATTATTATTCTGCCAAAGACGCTAAACAGAACAATTTCATGTAATCAAAATCACCCACACATGGTGGAGAAATGCATGGCTCCCAAGAAAATAACAAGCATATCCGCATTATAACTTGGTTAGAGTTGTACCCTTTCGCGGAGACTTTTTTCCAGACTTCTGAGAATGTTGGTGTTGCCATTCAAACGGTCTGGTACAAGTGCAGTGAAGGGGATTCGTTAAATAAATAAAAAAAACGTCCTTTGAAGTAGCACAAGTACACAGTGCGAGTATTCTTAGTTCCAGAAATTCTGTTTTTTGGTGTATTTTTTCTGAAGAATGAAGCTGTTTCTGATACATTTGATATGTCTGAATTATTGCAGAAAATTCAAATGGTGCAGCGAATGAACTCAACAACTCCACTCCACTTTTGAACATACCTACCAACCTTTAATACTCACCACCAACCAAAGAGCTCCCATCATCAACGTGCCTGGGAAGCCCTCAAGCTTCTTTCTTGCACTTGTTGGTAAAGGTACTGTGCTTGCACACCAGCCTCGCGGCTTCGCAATGCATTTGTCATTCGGATTGGTTGCAATAAAGAACTTGTCAACAAGTTTTGTGGTGCTTGGGTGCACTTGCGCCCACTGCGTCCCACGTATTTGTCACTTTCAGCAACAGCAGCAGCAATTGCATCCTTCTATGCACTTTGCCTGGTCTGCCCAGGTATCCCGCCCTCGGGGTCCATGTTGCGTACCAAGCGAACAAAGTAATGAGCGGAGATGGGTCCGCGCATGGATTTTGGTTACTTCACCACAACGATACCTTGCCGCGAATTCTAATGAGGATGAAGAGGAAACAAAAATTGCATTTAAGGAAGGAAATCTTTAAATGGATATTGTCTTTGATCAGGAGAAGCACGGAGTAGTTTGTGTCGTCAGCGGTCGAAGGCGGAGCAATGTTGAATGGGGAAGGCATAGTTAGACATATTAACTTAATTTCCTACTTATTACCAAGCTTTCCTGCCTCATTAATAATTGGCAGTCATGCGAAGGCTATCTCACCTTTCTACAATGAATTTGGAAGGAATTTCCATCTAATAAACCCATTTATACATGGAGATTGTCCCACGTTGGGCGCTAAACTAAAATTCAAGTATATCATTTATATAATTTTTTCAAGAATTGCAGATGCTTGAGAAAACAATTTTAAAGCTTTTAAAGCTAAATATATTGCAACATTTACAGTAATATTTTCTTTTTATTCATTTAATTGGCTTTAAACACCTTAAAGCACCATGCCCTACCACATAGGATGCACCTTTGGAATTGTGTCCAGAAAATACATCCTAATTTAATGTCAAGTCGATTACATAATTATTGATAGTGTTAAGTGCTATTTTTACATTTCTCATATGAATATTTTCCATAAAACTTTACACATATGAGTTTCAAATTGATCTCTGATCAGCCACTCTTTTCAAAATCACCATTTATTTTGGGAAAAAGATGGAAATAATGTTGTGAAACTTTTAAATGTTGCGCCATCACACATTTCTCCCCTTTTATTCCGTTCATGCCACCTTTTCAGCTTTCAATTCACCGCATCCGATACACTGTCGATAAATGATGATACGTTGATTGTAAAAGGTCAGCGGAAGTTTAATTACAATCGTAACTTACTTTTGGATTATCGAATTCGATGGATCGTCCCCGTCTTTGGAGGAAAAGTGTCGGTTATGACTATGTGACCGATACCCATCACACCTGCTCATTTGTCGAAAGATCACACCTTAAATATAGGCATCCGAAATTCAATGGAGCTTCATTTTTGGATGAATGGATTGCTACCCAAATGATGAGGGTATGTTTGATGGACTCGGATTATGGACGTCATACATGAAAACAGGTGTTTTCGAGGAAAGAATTGGTAAGAATACTCTAGAAATAGTTGGAAAACGTCTCATATATACTTTATATTTGAACTTAATATAACCTAAATAAATTTATATTTGCAAGAGTCATATGAAAAAATTAGCTCAACTACGAACATTGGATTATGTTTGTTGAACATGTACTTTGTCAATAGCTGGGCTAACCTAATGGTATCACCTTAATGTAGGACACTTAAAAGTTTTCTGCTAGAACATGTTTAGAAAACTCTACGAGTGTATCCTTCTTAAATACCACAACCGACCATTTTCCCCTGAAAAACAGTTCGATTTGCAAAACAAAGCCGGCCGGTAAATAAATATTTAATACAAAACGATAATCCAAGCATAATGAAGCCGGACGAAATGAACAGCAAAGAACAATGAGCAATTCCAGTGCAACAAGCCCGAAAAAAAGCAGACTCCATCATTGATCCGCACCAAGTGTATAATCTTTACGCTTGTTTTCTTAAGCTACTGCCCTCCTATGCTTCGTTTGATCCATTCTCGGAAGAAGTTCGAAAAAAATTACACTCCCATATGTAGTTTAAATACGAACATACATACTGACATACAAACATCCATGCGTGGATCACGATTAAAGAAGCGAAATGAGAAGCTAAAGGAACTTTGTTCAATACGACATATGTCCATTTTGTTAGTTATCCCGAAAAGGCGGTACCTGAACGTTTTCCCGCCATGGATTAAAAATAAATTACACACCATGCTGTACAGAGTCGGGCAATTGCAGAAACGGCAGGTGGAAATTGTTCAAGAAGCTGCTTTCCATTAAAATTATCCGGAAAGTTTGTTAGTGACCGGAAGAGCATTGTTGAGTGATGGCGCATCTAATCGAGAGAAAGGAAGAAGACGTCATCCTATCAGAATTAGATGAAAGCTGATGCCTCCAATTAGATAAGAACTCATCAAGCCAAGCGCGAAACTGAAGAAAAACTCAGTGAAGCCTAGGAAGCTAGGCTTCATTCCCGGCCAAACTACGCCACACAAGGGTCTCCTCCTCGTACGAAAAGCAAACATGCACTTTCCATGTTATGTCAGCCATTTTTGCATCGTAAATATCAAATGCTTCCACTTCTCAGTTACAAAGGCAATTATGCTCTGAAGTTTGCACAACGCAACCTTAATTGCGTTGAGCCAACTCCCATTTGTTGCTGATGTTTCTTACTTTTAAATACTCATGTGCACCTAAGTGATTGTTCTTGGTTTCTTCAGCAATTAAATCCACTCATTTGTTTACCTCGTTCGTGATGGCTTGGATATGGTTGGCTCGCGAAACAAGCATATCTACTTTTATGTAAATGTAAATTACATAAACATGTCAATCATTTGCTTCTATTTCTGTTTAGTTAATTTATTCATACTCGTCGTATGAATGAGTACATATGATTTTCTACAACTTCTTGGTACTGAAAATTGGTGCATAACAGTCGAATCACTTCCAAAAATGGATGTGCGATTTTGGGCCTATCTGAAAAAAATAATGTAAACATTCAAAAAATAAACACAGCAAACATTTCATTGCCTTCACAGGAAATTTAATATAAATATCAAGAACAGAATCTCGTTATCAATAAGAATTTTACATGAAATTTCAAAAAAAAATCTAGTTCGATGTATCAGGTCAAAATAATAAGACTAATGTTAAATCTGCCATCCTACAGATTAGGGAAATTTAACAAAAATAACCGCTCAGATTTCAACCAAGCACATGTGTATGTCCTCAAACGATTCTTACAAAAAACTTTTCCATGCTTTCCTGAACATGGTGAAACGGTTGTTTACAGAAACCGCTTGATGACAACACCATTTAGTTCACCAAACCAATAACCATCAATGCCTGAAAACCAATCGCTTCCATAATTCCATACTATTAGATGTTTTTCTGAGGCTGGCAGTAACGTTAAGATGATACGTTGGAAAACCACTAGGCTGTCATCGCACCATCATTATCGCAATTACCAATAACTGGACGCTTGTGAAACATACTTTTACAACCCCTAACATGTGTCAACCACAATTACAATTTTTGGGAAAGGGGACTAAGTGCCGTGTCCACATTATGTGTTAAGGATGGTTCCAAAAAAATTGGCACCACTTTGACGCTATGTCCAAAGTGTAACCAGATCGTTACGATGTCTTATCGAATTCCGTATCAATATCCAAACCGCAATGCCGGCTACATCCCCGTTTGAGTTGAGGGAATCAGGAAACAGTACATTTGGATAACCCTTTGGATGTAGACATATGATACGTGTATCGATAACATTAATTTATGGTGTTTGGATGTCCCTAAAAATTACTGTCAATTTTTTCTACGTATTTATTGTTATGGTTTATTCTTAATTGTTTGTAGCAAAGGAATAATGTTGACTCAAAAATAGTTTTGCTTTCTGCATAACCCATTTAGACGGGGAACTAGCAGTAAAAGGTGCCAAATTTATCGGGAAATAACAAACCAATTGTATAACAAACAGGACCAAAACCCATAGAAACCACTATAAAGGCTAAAAAATTCGAAGACAACATTTTGCAGGAAGAACTCACTATACTGCAAAAAATCTACAACAAAAATTTCATAGATGATTATCTCATCAGAACAGGTTATAAAAAAACTTTTTGGCATCCGCTTTCAAGAAAAATTGCTAAAAAAGTTCACAATAAATTACTACAAAAATGTTACTCCTGGAATATTCGTAAGAAAATTGAAAATTTAAATAAAATTATTTCACAAATTTTCCATCAACAATTTAAGGTTTTACGATTTTTTTCAAATACTTTTTCAACAAAATTTTCACTTAAAATTTTTCAAGCAAAATCAAAACGAAATAATGAAAAAATTTACCAAAGATCTCAAAAGATTTTCTCGTTATTAAAAATATTACTATCGAATCAGCTTGCATGAAACTCAAAAAAACCTACTGCGGTCAATAAAATCTGCTTTTTCTAAGAGAAAAAAGGATGTACGCCAATAAGTTTGTGCAACAAATTCAGTGTATATTTTGCAATTTTTTGTATTTATATTATTGAAAATATTTCCAAACAATTATTTATTGAGCTAGTAGAAAAAAGTTTAGTAAATAAATTTCGAAAGGTTCCATCAGAACAACATAGACTAAACTATGAACAGAAAATTGAGTTGCAGGTAATTTAAAATTATTATAGAAAATTTGGATCCTTTTTGTTGGTTTTTTTTGAAGAAATGAAAAAAAATTACAAGATATTTTGTAAATATGATTCCCACGCAAAAATTTGAAAATATAAACGAAACTGGATACCTGAGAAAATTTTTGAAATGAATTTAGTTTAACAAATTACTGAATTTGATATTTTCAAGAATAATCTTTGAGAGTGCTGTTTAAAATTGTTTCATCTGAAAAAAAAATATTTCAAAGTCATTTGGAACGGAATAACTATCCGACAATGTTAAACTATCATTGCGGAATGATACAAATTAAATAGTTTCGTAGTAGATATCAAACAATCAGTTCAAATTTTCAAAGATTTATCTTTAACAAGGAAAATAACATTCTGAGCAATTTTTTCCTCACAGCAGCTTTTTTTGACTATTCAAATATGTGCGTATATTTGATAATATCTTTTGAACTACATATACTCATTATATGCTCTGAAAATTATTTTAATACTGATACCATATTTTTGGCTCTACCTTTTTTTGAACTGAAAACATCATTTGTGCCTTTCATAAAATTATTTTGGGATCTCGTTTATATTTTCAAAAGCTACTGCTCGTCTTTGAATGCTGGACCGCGAGATAGAAAAGTGACCGTAACACCAAAATCCTCGAAAAGCTGTTAACAAGCCCCAAACCGGATGATTTATTCACATATCGTCGGCTCGCCAACAACGTTTACATTCGCATCAGGCAATATTTTGTCGCAAATTTTAATTTATTTGCGCGCGCATAAACTTACACACTCGAATGTCTTACGGTTCGAGTGAGGGAGGGCGTCATACCACCATCAACATGACCCTCGCGACGATGGTGATAATAAGACAAACCCTATAGATAGGACATGGACCGCTAACAAAAGGTCTTCCTTCTTGTTCGTAAAAGCCGCGCGGAGCCAACAGAAAACGGAAGGGTAAATTGATCGAAATACGCGTGGAGTCTCTTGAAAAGGCGCCAATGTCTGCCACCCCACAGGGGGTACCTCTTTCGGGATCTTTTAAACAGTCCGCGAGACATTGGTGTGTTTTTTTCGTGAACATGCTACGTTTCTAGATGCTAGTGATTTTTTGTAACAGGTCAGCTAAATCTCTGGGTGAGGAGTTTTGTGGCTTTAATGATGATTTAAATACGACGAGTGTTGCCTGCCACAATGTCGATTGTAGTGATCAATTTTTGTAGGCAGTTGCTTCTTCAAACTAATCCACATATTTCAATCTGCGGAAATCTATCATAATCCCCGAAGAAAATTGTTTCCTGTGGCAAAATCCAGGTTCAGCTTCCTTAGTATGGTCCTTGTTTCATTCTAGGTATGGATGCCTAAAAAGCCTTCAAGAAAATTTGCACGCTATGGCAACTCCAAGAAATATTCAAGATCAATATATTTAAAAGCAATGTCACATTTCTGTCTCGTATCGATGATCATGCGTCTTGAAAAATTCCAAACAAGGATAACACGCTATTAATGATTGCTAAATTGCACGATCATCGCGCAGTGAGACAATTTTGTGTGGGACACATTTCATCTCACGGAAAATATACGTTGCAATAATTTTCCTGAAGTAAAACCTTGACAGTGAGGCGTATATGAGTTTTATGTAAAAAAAAATTCAAAGTAGAAACATGCAAAATGTCGCGTTTCATATTCAACTTTCATATGATACTCTGTCTGAAGTATCCATTGTGTCTCGGTCTACCTTCTAAGCTTTTATGAATAGTATTTTCCAAAATAATATTTTCCGCATTCCTGAGATGTATCTAGCTTTGCTCATATGAAAACGGCCAATGTGCGATACATAGTTAGTCTGTTGTCGGCGCTTTTGAGCAGAAACATAAAAAACTTTTCCATTCAAATGTCTCAATTGTGTCCTATTATATCATCCAGAGTATCTCAATATTGTGCATAACTCCATAATCATAATTGTCTGATTCGATTTTTCACTCTCCACTCCGCTAGGAAAGTATTTCTTCAATTCCCGCTCAAGATCACGGTCAAGTCATACCACCCCACGCTTTTCGGACGACCTACCGCGACGATCTTTTACGGTCGACTCTCATTAATTACGCCGTCAGGAAGACAACAAGTACCGACAATCACCTGAAAATTAATTATGACCGCAATAATTTGTAGCTAATTTGGATTTCGAAGACATATGGTGCGTTATGTTGCGAACAAACGACTGAATACCTAAGCCGAAGAGTCAAAGAGCCAACGAGGCAACGCAGAAAGGAGTCGTGCAACAGCACCGAACAGTTTGATTCTGATGGATTTCCAATACAGTTTTGCTTTCATCTTTATCTGCCATTATAATACTGAAAACAAGATAGATACGTACGTACGGTGACACGATTAGGAAGCTTTTCTTCGGCATTCCAAAGAATATAAATCATAATTATTGTTGAAGGCGCAGCACACTTTCTTCAAGCAGACTCGCCAATTTATGGGTGGTCGTCTACAATGCTGGATGGATTTGTATTCAAAGATTCAACAAAAGTACTAAATATCTGTAACGAAATTTGGTATTTGAAACCACCAGGGCATCTGTCTTCACAGTGGGTGCTATGACATTGGGGTCGCTTTTAGGGTTTTTGTTTTTATCTGACGATGCATGGCTCATGGGATTCCACCAGGAATTGCAGAAAATTTACGTAAACTTTATAATTTTAAATAACTTCGAGGCTATGGAGCTCATAATGAGGACTGTTTTTGACTAGCTCGAAGTAAAATGCTTCTCAGTTATGAAAAATTTGTGTTGAGTTGAGTTTTCCATCTCCGTTTTGAGCGTCAAATATTTTTTCCTGCCCTTATTTTCAAAAATCTACCAAATTTTGATTGAAAACAATTTTTGTTGAGGAAAAACTTTTCTAAAAAGATGTTCGTGACTAAATATAAATTTATTCATCTCAAGATATATGTGTGGATCATTTTTTACAACTTTCCATGCTAAATTTCCCATTGAAATACAAATTCAACTTTTATTCTTTTTTTCAACGTTGGGAGGTGGAAATCTTCAAAAGATACCGATCAGCTCCTGCTTCTCGGCATGCCGGATTTCTACCGACTAAAACCACCTCCGTTTCCTTCAATCGCTTTCTCCATCTAATTTAGTAATTCTCCGTATTTAAAATTTTAGGACATAGTACTTCCCAGGCGATAAGAATCGGTATAAGGGATAGTACCAAATCGATGTGGCAATAGATTTTCTTGGACTAAACATAATCAGGTTAGGATGATTTCTCATTAAAAGTTCGCCAAGTTAATTGTCAGTAGGGTAGCCCTATTGTATTTCACACTTTTTACTCGTTTTTTCGAGCCAGTTCTGATCTAGGAGGTTTTCTGCTAAGTATTTTCACTTAAGTATTCAATAATATATTTTTTATAAGTTCAATTGAAATATTATTTACATATTGAAGTTTATGCGAAAATGGAATAAAAGAATAAAATAAAATCAGAATGATAATTGCACTTAAAATTTAGATAATTTGCTAAAAATATATTGTTATGAATTATTTTGTTTGACTAGTCTTCGACTGCACTGTTTTGAGAAAAAAATTGCTTCTCGAATAACAACTTAGTATGAAATATTATGTAATTTAATATCTATGTTAAGAATATATGAATCGTAAGAAACAGTTGGAAAAAGTTATATCAAAAGTCACATTCGTTCCATTTAAAAGGTACTTATTGAAGTTCTGGATTTTATTTATCTGAAGAAATTCTAAAAATTTAGAATATAGATTAAAGTACTGATTCAATATGCTTTGAAAAACAACCAAAAAAAATAAATACCTACATTCCTAGATGCTATTTGGGTGCAGCATAATGAAAGGTACTCTTCCAGCTGTAGGATACTCCATGCAAATATTTCATGATGAATAGGTAGTCAAACAGTCGCAAAAGCTATTTTGAAGCGACTTTTAAATCTGCCAGATAGTCTTGTTACATTCCGTTTGAAACCTACCACTAAAATTTGGCCGCCATGAATATTCACAGACCTTTCTTCCCTCAAGCTCTAACCTCTTTTTGACTCCTTAAAAGCTCAATGGAATGCAGTCCCGACTACGGTGATTGCTCAAGCCCTAGCTTAAATAGAGCATAATGCACTTGTATAATCGACAGTAAATATTTGATGAACACTCAAAATTCTCCGGAGCTAAGCTTCTATTTGGTCACCAGCCGAGGATACTTCGGATCCTCGCCACTTGTAGTTGACTTCGTCAAGTTACTGTGGCACATATTTCTTGCTAACGAAAACTGCCAGAAATATTTCAAGCATCATTAATTGACCGTAACAGTTACCGCAGGAAAATCGATTGTTTCATAGTTCCAAGACGAAGACAAACAACAATAAGAGTCGAACAGACAGACAGGCAGGCAAATAGTGGCCGAAGCTAGCCTGAGCCTGCCTGGCTAGGCGCTAGGGTAGCCTCGGAACTCAGATGAGCTAGGTCGGCTAGTTGGCAGGCTAACGAGTGCCAGCAGCGATTAGGCAACCGGCCGAGTTAGACACTAGATGGGCCAGCCAGGCGCAGAACAGACGCGTACCCTCCACGGCCACTTGGAGCTATTAAAATGCTTGGCGAAGTATAATAGATGATAATATTGAAAGCCAATCCAATCCAATCCGTGAGCCGAGGGTACCGGGTCCGAGTTTGGGTCCATGGGATCTGCGGTGTTTGCCGCCTCCTCTTCGGGTTCCTCCTACGAAACTTGAGCTGACAGCCACAAATCAAATTAGCATCCACTTGTTGCTTGAACATCACGTCATGGCTCTAAGCCAAATCTGTTACTTTGTCAAGTACTAAGTAACAACTATGAGTGTTCAATAGGTACATGTAGGGTAGCTAGACATGAATAGAGTATCGTTCATCATGCAGGACATTCTGCCAAAAGACAACCCCTTCGAGTATAAAACGGCATGCGAAAATTAGTCACAAACTATAAAATATAATAAAAATTGGTTGCGCCACAATAATATTTCATTTTTCTATTATGAATATGTTTAACCATACAATTTTAATTTTTCCCAATAAAATTTAAATGAAATCGTTCACAGAAATAAATTTCTATTCCAGATACATTTTGGCAAAAATTATATGAATTTTATTTTAACTGACGAAAATAATCACCCAGAATTTCGTGGCAGCTTTCCCCTCTCAGAAAAAAGGGCAATGGTATTTATTCGATCGAATTTTCCAGGAAGTTTTAACTCCATTCGGATTTCCCTAAGAAATCTCTTCAAAAATTATTTGTTTTCTTTTCTATTGTGGATGGCAGGCAACGTGAAACGCTGGGAGAATTTTTTTAATTTTACATAGATTTTTTCGTTCATGTTTTACTTTGGAATATTTTTTTACAAATTTGCATACTGGAACTTATTGTTCGATTTTCTCATAATAAATATTAAATTGTTCGTATATTTCGCGTTGGTGAGTATTTTCCAAAGTATTTTTTAGATTTTGGTCGAAATAAACTCGGATCAGGTGATTTTTTTATGAATTTTGAAGCAGCATTTTTATTTCAATATTTTATTGGAATTTTTCATGGACATTTGGAGAAAAATCTTACAGTTTTTGAGGGCATTTTTCAAACCAGTTAAAGTATCGAAGCAAAAACTATAGATTTCTCAAATATCTTCCAAACACTTTCATCCAATTTTCGAGGCTCTCATCGCGATTGCATCAAACACACATCACAGCACATTCATTTGAAATCTGTAAACTAGTATTGCTCTCGGGCTACACTAGTCCTAGTGGTACTTCGCTTGTACTTGTCAAATGTTAATTCGGTCTCTTAACGCATCGTTTAAGACAGTTACCAAGAAGTATGTATGTTACTGCAACTACAGCATTTGGTACCTATCTCTCCCGCCAATGGCACCAACAAAAAAGGAGCCCTTCTTTATTTCGTGGCGTATATTCATTCTTATGTGTTTTTATTTTATTCCTCACCACCGATATGTAGACAGACAGATATCTTACTATCTATCTGCACGATGGACAGATGAAACAGTTGCTTATTACGGGTACACATGCGGTATGGTACATATGTTACATACATGGGCCTCTTCAGCAAAACATTAATATGACCGTGAGTTGGCAAGAAATGCTCCTGAGGCCAATTTTCTTGAAAAATTTCTAGCATCGTTTTTCTTCTTCGCATGCATGGCATATTCTGGTTCTCATCGGTTTTATGTATCAGCCGTGAGTTTGGGAAATATCCATTATTGATTGAGAGGAAGCAAACTGGTCCTATAAAATGAAAAATAAAAAATTAGGATCCTTGAAAAATTTAAAACAACCTCCCAAAAAATTGAATAGTCACAAGTTCCACGAGTAAATTGATGGCCTTCCTTAAATTAAGTACCGTTACTACTTTGTCTAGATACTTTTGTGATAAAGTAATTTAAGACAATCGCATACGACGAATTTTTCAAGCAAACAACTACATATAAAAAGTAACCGCAAGTAACTTGAGCACAACATTAAATTCAACATATAATATTAATTGTAATAAAAAAAACTAGTTGTCATGCTTGTCACACTTTATTCAAAGAATTGTTTGTCGTGCTCGGCGTGATGTTCCCTGCTATCAACAAATTTCAACTTTACCCCTGCCGTGCGCGAGTGACCTCTTGTACAAGTCCATATTGGTAAGCGCCAAGCAACAGAAGACCCCATCAAAATTGAGACTCTTCAAAAGCACTCCCCATATGACATCGATGACTGATTAGAGTGATTTTCATCAATTTTAGATTTTAATCGACCTCCTTTCTATTGTCGCTGTTGATTTATTTCCGAGTGATAATTCTAGTTCGTTATAGGGAGTGTAAACAACACAAGTCAGGGGTGGAGCATAGATAGGGGCACGCTTTGGAGTGCATTTTCTAAATGGGAAAATATTAGATTGAATAGCATTAATTTGAAAATTTGGTACTACTTGTTTCTTGGCTAATGCCGTATGAGCTCCGCAGGATCGGAAGCTATGGGTTCAAGATCTACACTGTCTACAACTTCTGCTTACACTTTCTTTTCTGGCCTCTCTACGCCTTTGGCTTCAATCACCAAAATAACCATCAACCAATCGTGATCAATGCATGATCACCACAATCAAGAACAATTAACGAGGTCATTGATAAATGTTTGTGTCCCGCTATGTCATGGGACCTCATACCAATAGTCCCTATTCGGTTGCCAGGTAAATTCTATTTGTCCATTTCGGTCCACCTTGTCTCGACACAACTTTGTCTTCATCAACGTTGTCCATCGTCGTGACCATCGCGATCTTCACCAGGTGACTGATTGGAACGCAATGGGGGGGTGGACAACAGTTCACCTTCCCGAAGCAATATCCCAAGATGTGTCCAAATGCAGGAATTTTTAACGAAACCAAATGAAGCCTCCTGCCGGGAGTCATCTTGTGCTCTGTCCCCTTCCAAATTTCATTATGGCCTGTCGAATCGTTTCGCGGAATCTACAGACGGACCAACAAAAAGCCATATGACGATCAGTATGGGACGTTGATATTTAATTTGAAAAAAATAATAACAATTTCGCTATCATCATGATGAGCGCGGTTCGTCATCTTCGTCTCATTTTCTGTCGTTTTGATAAATTACAAAGATCTAACCGGACAAAAGTTCTAGATGGAAGACAAGCACAAGTTTGAAAAAATCAGGCAAGATAGATACGGAGGCTAGACCAGCGCCAAGACTCCGAGCGTGGTGAACCTGTCCCATTCTCCGTTAGGGGTATCTTCAAAGCGGCTCAGATTTGTACCAACAAATTGACAAAAAAAAAAGTAAAGGTCATACGAGCGTCTTGCCATCCCGACACTGTCCATGTAATTGAAGTTAGTAATGCAACGTTGGCAACCACAATGGCATGGGAACTCGAGGCTGACTTGACTGAATTGGAAATATCCTTCGCTGCGTGCTTTCCGATTCCATTCTATAATTGTACTTAGCGGGAGATTGCACAAGAGTGCTCGTCGCTCGTCGGTTTGGTCATCTTGTATCAATTTCGTTGATTTCCTTTTCGTTACAATTTTAACCCAGTTATGGGAATATTGTGAGGTTGAGGTGTAAGTTGTAACGAATGGCATCAATTGCATTGAACGGCTACGTTTATGTTTGGCGGACCCAGAAAAGACCACCATCTAAAGGCGTTCCTTTCTCAACACTGTATTTTTCACAATGAAGACTACTGACAACTGGCAAAACCTTAAAAGAGTATGAGAAACCCACCCAAAATGTAGTTGGATCAACTTAGATGTACTCAATCTTGATGGCGTCAAAATATCCAATGAGAATCTTGAAGTCTTTAGATACGAGTACGGCTGAAGAAGGAGAATATAGCACGAGTCCCTAGGTGGTAATCTCCACCCAAACAAGGAGAACAAGACTCGAATGGGTTAAGAATCCAGCTTGGCCAACCGTGCGACTCCATGAGACAATGATTCGTCACCACCAGCCTCGTCATCTTTTCTCCATCGATTCTGTGTTCATTACCTGAACTGGTACACCTTCCTCATCGCGTCCACACCTCCTTTCCGGGATACCATTTCGACTCTTCTCACACCTTTCATGGTTTTTTTTGCACTTGATTTTCAATTACTTGAAATCGAAACGATCCAATCGCGCACACCTTGATCCACCATCGACATTTGATCCACTACCGCGCGAGCACAGATGTTGTCCAATGTGAGAAAATTGATGCGGTGTGAAAAATGGTGACCCATAAATCCTGGCCCGTTGCAATTGATTGTTGCAGCCATTTCCATTTCAGCCCAGTGTGACTTCCAAATGTAAACGTATGGCATTGGAAAAGCATTTTCTTAATGAGTGAAATTGATGGTATCTGTACGTATAGGTACTATTCGTCGCCAGGCAAACGATCGAGATCACTTGTGAAAGCCATGTTTGGATGGGAAGTGATTAGATACGATCAATGGGCTCTGGCTGTCGGATTGATCGAATTAGTGGATGACCTTTTCAGGATTAATTAAAAGAGTTGGGCTGGGCTGGAATGTGCTGAGCTGAGAACATCCATGGTGGAGAGTTGAATGTAAATCAAGGAAGGCGGTTCATTGGAAAGCGAGGCAGATTTTCTCTCAATCTATGAACCGTAGACCTGTTTTTTGATTCCGTTCTTATAATGGATTTGTCCAAAGAAACTTTTTTTATTTTACTTCAAATAAGCACAGTTTACTCAGCAGGAATTTCTATGAGCTTTTTTTCTTTTTGTCTACCATTATAATCCACTTCTAATTCTATTCTTCCTGTTTACAATGGAAAGACATTAAAACGAATAATATACGTCTGAACGTTTCCTAAAATTAGACTCAAAAAAGACATTGAATTCTACATTAGTTAAATATATTTCAACTTATCCTTCACTTCCATCCGTGACAGACTACTTATCTTCCACAATACCCATCATCCTTTCGATGTCCTTTCAAATGAAAAAGAAAACATCATTGGAAACCATATATATCGGCAAAATTTTCTTTGACACGCTTGTCCGCCCACTAGTATCTAATATTGATATGCAGTGATACACTTGCATATCCTGGCCGTTTTTCACAGTTTCGCCGTTCAGTCTTTTGTCTTCCCATGTCGCGGGAATTATCGGTATCCGCATAATACAACAAATGTTGTTGTGATTTATCTTTTTCCTTTGTTAGTTGCGATAACGATAACGCCCCCCAAACATATCGAAATGGATTTAGCGGTGGAGACAGAGAGGTCAAAATGAAAACGTGTGTATCTCAAGATCTTGGAAAATCTGTCATTGCCTTTAAGCACGCAATATCCCGACAAAAGATCAACGGAAAGATATTTTGATAGTGTACGAGTATCTTAAGTGGTTGGAATGCATGATGAAAAAGGAGGAGTGCTATATGATTGTAATGAGAGTTTCATTGTATGTATCTTGCAGTAAATGAGAATGCAATGTTGTCCTCGTCCTCTCACCATAATTTGTATTCAATCGTCTTTGAAAGAAAGAGGTTTTTAAGGTCACTAAATAAAACAAAGAGTGCAAAATTTATTCTAGTTCAATATTTTTATAGTTCCGACAATCTCACAAAACATTCCGTTTCCCAATCAATTATGTACGAATTCCAGGAAGAAGACCACGCATTTTTCTAGCATTCCTCTCTAAAAGAAATATATTCCCTACACTAAAACTCACATTTTTTTCATGAAAGTGTGCTTGTAATAAAACCATTTAAGCGTGAAAAATATTTCGACTTTTTATCGAAGCAATTGAACAAATCCGCGAAACCAATATGTAGGCGGTCTATGAATAATTCTTTTCGCAATCGGATTGGTAGAGTGCGCGTTTTTTATTCGTGTCAAAAAATTAAGTTTCACCAAAACAATCTTCCATACAGTCAAACACTTAGTTGTTCGTATTTGATTAACATTGCAAACATATTCGACGTGTTGGCCAATAAGTATCTTTTATCTATAGAATGTGCATAAACAAGTGCTCGTTAGCAATTGTTGGGCCGATGTTTTTTCTCTCTTAAAAAAAGCATTCCACACCTGGATTACGTCGGGACGTGGTTTTTAGGCTGGACTGGTGTGTACGAGTATATGAGCATGTGCGGTGGATGTGGTGTGCTCCAAGAGTAGATAATCACTTTTTTTACACCTGGCGTGTATCTCAGATGATTTTTTTCGCGGGCCCCATCTTCGCCGGCTGTTGTGTATAAAAAGTACAGAGGATGGGGCATAGGCGGAACTTCCTATGCTGTTGAGCACACCTACTAAATTTGGAGGTGACTAAATATTACACTGTGGTGTGATGTTATAATACTTTGGTGAATCGAGCGGAAGGATGAATTTCAAAGATATTTGAAGCAGAAAAAATTCGGTTGTCGAAATTGTACAGAATAATGTTAATCCATACATGGAGGCTTCCAGTTCAGAAGCCTCTGGGACATTATAAATCAGCAGAAGCTGTTTCCTGTACAGTGAAATTGAAGGAGAATAGTACACTATTGCATTGAGCTTTGGTTGAAATATTATCGGCCTAGTATGATTTATCAATCAAGAAAAGGAAGAATAAAAATATTATGTATGTAACGAGCTTAATTTTCGCTAAAGTCAGTTTTCTAGTGCTCTTCGTGCCTTTGGAAAGAATCGTTAAAGAATTTTCAAACTCTTACAAATGCACATTCGAAATCAGAACCTCAGCCAGAATGGTGGTTACTGGTGCAAGGCTGCAGGATTCAAGATCCCTGGTAGCTCACTATCATTCCTATGGAAAAAAATCTTAGTTATATTACAATTTGTCAAGACATAAAGTTAAATTTCTCACCTTTTAAACAATATTACAGGAATATTTCTGCGAAAATTATACTGGAAGGTTAATTTTTTGACAAATATTTCAACGAAATCATTTAATAATTTGAAACTGCACGAAAAACTGATGATGTGAAAATGAACTTGATTTGAAGATATTTCAAATACTATATGAAATTATATTGGTTGGAAATTTTCAAGATGTTTTATATGCAGAATTTTTTTAACGCTTCCTGAGAAATTTTTGATGTTCTGTTGCTAAAAAAATTTGCAAAATAAAAATAAAACAGGGTATAAATAATTTGCAGAAATGATTTTAATGTTGTTTTTACAACAATACAAAAATAAGTAAACAAATGATAAGAGGAAATTAGTTTGAATTCTCAATGGGAGGCCCCAAAATAAACTTTTCAATTATAATCTTAGAAAACTTTGATGTAGGTCATAAAAACCTTGTGATATTTTTTGAAAACAAGACATTTGTTCCAAAAATTTCTTCAATAAAGTTCTTCTGCGGCTTTTAATAATTTTTTTTGCAACCAAATCAATATATTTTCCTAAGAAATAAAATCAATGCAAAAGGCAGCTTGTGGAAAAAAATTGGAAAATATTTAACAACTTCCCATAATTACTTGATAAAAAATTTTGGGGATGTTCTGAACAATTGAATGTTCCCAAAATGAAAAGTTTAAATATTGATTTTAGAACAATAATTTATATGCAGACAATGAAAATGTTGTTAGAAAATTTCAAATTGTTATGCCTGAAATTTTTTTACAAATAAGAATGTCCGAAAGAATATATTGTTATTTTTTTGAATTGAAAAATTATCTAAAACTGAATAAATAATTGGAAAATTCGCCCTAAATTTCAATAAAAAATACCAAAAAAATCGCATGACTACAATTTTCGCTACGAAAAATGCATTAAATGCATTTCATACCAAATAAAATTCTTCGATAAATCCTTTATTTTTGATGTTGAAACTTCAAAGTTCAGAAGGAATCATTTTAAAAAAAATATTGTAGAAACAGTGAACCATTTCTTGAAATTATTATGGTGAAAAACCACTAATTTATTAAAATTTTCATAATTCGATCTTGCTATAACAATTTTTGAAATGACATATTATCTTTTTGTTTAAGGTAGTCACAAAATACACGATTTTAAACTTTATTCAACTATTCAATATAATTCTACAGAATCCCATAAATGTCCTCGAAGAATTCTAGCCACTATTCCAACAAACTTTCAAAATTCCAGTCATGTACCATCTGCTCATAGCTAGTAGCGACTAGTCACAAACACCAGACCTACATATATTCACTCTACTAGTATGTTTTAAGCCAAATCCTTTTCCACTCTGAATTCCAGACGACTGACATGCGAACAGCAAACAAACAATCTAATGATCCAGCACCAGGAGGCAAACAGTTCTTGTTCAATATCATCCTGTTTGGTAGAAGCAATAATTTTCATCTAATTCCATCCCCACTCTCCAGATCTGTATCTGTCCGTGCTACGGAAAACATCTTGACAAACTTTCTGCTGAGGAAGCAGAGAGTTTCTAGAGAAAATATGTATAAGAAGACACAAAGCAACCCTTTATGTCCTTAAGGTATGATTTGGCAAAGTTAATTAAATGGACAATTTAGTTGCCTTTGTTATGTCTGGAAGTGTGGGAGCGCCTAATTGGTGGTAAGAAAGGAAACTGTTTGATGCTGATTGCAGTGAAAATGTGTGGCTTTCTTAGAGCTGACTGATTGATGTCCTTGTTTGAGTGGCGTAAGAATTTTGTACTCGAGAAGATTCTTCACAATATCTATTCTTGGGATGTAGCCAGTGACTATTCTGTTGAGAATTCAACCAAAATCTGTTATTTCCATACAGTTTAACGAACCCGGAAAGTATCATTCCCGTCGTAATCCGCCATTTTCTAGCGTCCTTTCTAAGAACAGTAGAAATTTATCACTTGCAATAAATATGCCCACAAATAACAGTGTTGTGACACCTAACTATCAGGTTAGATTGGAATATTTTCCTCTATCTTTCTTCTTTTTCGTTAGCCTAAATCCTTTTCGTATTCGTTTCTAGCTCCATTGCAAAAATTTACAATTTTAAATGTCGGAACGGCCAATATATCACAGAAAAGGAAACATACTCCCACCTAAGATAGGTGAGTATCGCTCGAATAGTGTCAGTATAGCGTGTTTATTTGCCATTTCTTTCGGCACAAAGTCGGACATATCCTGTGAACAGTTTTAATTCTTCTTGCACAATACGATCATGTTTTAAGCAAAACGACGGGTCGGCCATTGTCTCTTTTCTAGAGTCATGTTATACGTAGAGACCATACAACATTCGTTGCATTCGTTATGGACTATGGAATGAGAAGCGACTCCTTTATCGGCTTCCAGTATGTAACTGCAATGGAAGGATTGAATACATACATGTACATGTGGATGCATACTAACTGTATAATAAATAATTGTAGGGTTCCGTCTTATACAAATATGTATATAGGTAAGAATATATACTCGGAATGTGTAAAAGTATGCTGAAGGATATGCAATTTGTCCTGGAGGCTTGTGAACAGGAAACTAATTTAACGTGGAAGTCCTTCATGTGCCGTACAAACGTAACAATAAAATAGTGTTGTACGTTTATATCGTAAATTGTATCTGGTAAGGACGATAGATGATATCCCATAAAAATTACTGAAATTACCATGAACGGAAGCAATTGCAACGGTTCCGTAAATCGTATTTTGTTTTAGTTTCATAAAAAACAATAGATTACACAACTGATATTTAATTGCCGTATAATCAAGAGTCTGAAAGATTAGACGGAATGGGTGCAACGTGTCCTGACTCACCAATCTATGTGTTTTGATGGAATGTCTGGAGATTTTAAATAAACAATTGAACCATTGGATTGTGATTGATACTGCTTGAAACAATACTAAATTTTGCTTTTTTCTGGTCTAAGACCCACGCACTACCCCAACCATCATCAACACCATCATTGGTGCCACCAGCCTCTATCTAGTTTGGCCTCCTGAAGACATTTCCTCTATCTGTCTGAGTTCAACGCATGTATCCTTAAATTCTCAAATTTTAACAACGATATGTACGCATCAGCTTGGCGCTCATTTTTCTGTGTAATATACAATCAGGGTGAATATGGGATAAATTTTCGCCAGGACATACGTTTTTAAATGTAACTTAACATTTAGGCCATCGTTGCTCTTTTCAACCTTCATCCAGCTCCAAATTCACCACAATCATGGGAAATATGCCATTAAATCGTCTTTTCTTGTAGATAGATCTTGCTAACATATTTCATAACACCATATTTAAAGTTAACCAATTTTTCAGACTAGATACAACAGATTCAATTAAACTACGCCATCAAATTGCTTCCATGCAACCTTCATCGCACATATGGACATATTCAATCACCAAGCAATAACCTTTTTCCCATTGGTCCTTGTTATGCGCCAGAACCTCCAGCCAATAGTTGTCCTAACATTAATTAAAATTGATCAACATTGAACAGCTCGCCAAAACAGTGATGTGTGATCATTGGTCAGATGGCTGACAACTCGAATCTATTTTAATTGTGGGTTTTTCCATCGGTGAAATTAATTGTTTGGCACATAAACAGAAGGACATGACAAAAATTTATGACGAACTCGTTTGGGTACCGGCAGTTTTGACTGCGCCATGATTTATTTTGTACAAGCATCAACCAAATTGGCGCTACGGAGACTTCAGTTAACATGTATGTAGATATACTGTTGAAAGTATCTTTGCATCTATCATATCATTTGTTTGGCAAACGGTAATTTGCAGTGGACCTCAAAGAGCTTTTTATTGGAAAGGTTAGATTTTCGGATTGATAATAGGGTCGCATCACGTTTTAGCTTGTATCGGAGGTGGTAGTTTTTAAAATAGTTTTGATTCTTAGTTCAGCAGCGGCGAATGCTCTTTAGCATTGTTGAGAAATAGTTGAATCCATCATCCTGGAGGACTCTTTCAAAACAGTGCTGCAAATGTTAAACAGCATTCATTTCGACTGGTGAGTTCTACTGATAATTTCAGAGACACAGATTATCCAACCCTGTTTGCTAATAATTTCAAAAACAGCTTTAGATACTGGCACAATGCCGGAATTGGACCTTCACAACGCTGTTTACAAATTGGCATGCGGACTAATGATCATTAACAATATTATTGGGATGCCGACGTCCTCTGCTTTTCATGAGATAGAATACGGTAGGTTTTTGACCATAGCTTTGCAACCTGTTGGAACCCAGAATCGAAAGGCTGTCCGGATCAATTAAAAAATGTTCGCGAGTCAAAAATTTGATTTCGGCACTCGAACAGATCGACTGGACATAGTGTGTGTACAATGAACTGCTATGACTTGTAAAAATACGGTGAACATTAACTCATGTTGTCCAGTCTTTTCTGGGTTGGTTTAGTTAATGTCTTATCGAGTTGAAAAGCTGTTTTAAATGATCAAATTTGGACAAATATTGATTGAGTATTGGTAAGTTATGTTGACCTTTACAATGTTTTGGATCGTCTGTTAAACTTTAGACTTCAGTCAAATTTCCCTCATTTGTAATATTGAGCCTCAATCAAGAAATCCAACTACCTCAAATATGTTGGGACTAGCTTATCACCAAGCAACAAAAAATATGGAACACAAATCGCACAAAACGTCGAAAAACTCATTTATTCTGTAGCACAACAACTACAGCCTTTATTCTGCATGTAGTCTTTTCAGTTCAAAATAGGTGATTATACTTTGAAAGGAAACTGCTTTCCATGAAACATCAATACTAGCTGCTAAGATTTTCCAATCAATTTGCGGTTTTCAAACAATTTCTCAGTATCATTTATCAGGTGCTTGGATCAATGCCACTAGTAATAGTGATTGATTTGACCACTTGCTACGAAATGATCATTGTTTATGTTTAGACATCATACTAAGTTGTTTTTTTTTCATTTATTTTAGGCCAATGCTACGAAATTACTCATAATACGCATCATTTCAATCATATCGAGCATGGTGAGTATTCAGTTGAACAGTTTTAGTGGATTTTATCCCCAACTTCATAATGACGAACTATTTTTGGAGGGTTTTTTTAAGATCAATACGTAATTTTGACTTTGTTTTGTACATATCAAAATAAATTATTGAACAACAAACAACATGAAATCAATATAGAAAAGTATATATTCCGTGAAAACAATGGAATTACGTAAATGTTGCGTTTGTAGATGTTTTAATTTGAGTGTAGAAGTATTAAGCAAGGTGAAAACTGCTAGAACGATGAAAATGGATCTTGTTTTTAAATGTGTATACAAACTAAGCTGTTCAAGATGTCGTCTTGAAATTTAAAATGAATATAAACTAAGATTAAAAATTTAGATTCACATTATTAAAACCAACTAAAAAACAAAACGGCGGCCATCCCGAACAAACGCTTCATCAGTGCCAAACCAAAAAAAAGCGGATTGCGCCTCGTAAAACCTTGAGAAAAATATCCATGCGTGACCATATGCTAAAAAAATTCTATTAGTCTTGAGTATAAGCTACTGCACGGGCCTAAACTTAGGTCAAAAAGTAAGTTTTTCGCGATTTGATGCTCGTTTGAACATTCGTGTAACGATTTTTTACTTTTTCGATTGAAAAAAGTGTTCCGAATTTTTTTTGCTCTTACGCTAAGCCCGTGCAATAGTTAAATAGTTAATAAATATGTATGGAAAATTTCAAGTAAATTGGATGAGTAGCTTTTTTTTCAAATCTTCGACGCGCTCACAAAAAGAATGTTTCGAGGAAAACGCTTTTAAAGTCTCGTAGATTTTCGAGAATTATCACGTTTTTTTCGACTTGAAAGCATTTTCAATCACCATTTTTGATGTTCATACTGTGAAATTCGAATATGCACTAACTTAGACTAGGAAATATAACTTGCAAGTATTGCACTAGAAATTATAATAGTCGAAGAGTTACATGACGGCATATGCTCGGGCACTTGAAGACCGCTTGCGCTCCAAAAAAGTATATTAGAACGGAGGCTGTAGAATGAAAACCACTTTAGATATCGATATAAAATTTTGCACAGATATTTTAAAGATAAATATCGAAATTAAAAACCATTTTTTAAACAGAGTACTGCCCCCTTAAGCCTTGAAAATTTCACAAATTCATTTTGGAATTTTTTCTGGAAAATATTTATCGTAAAAAATGTTTCGCTTGATTTTTCAGTGGACAATTATCGTTAAAAATATGGCTAAATATGGCTAAATATAGCAATAATCTTTATCCTAAAGAACTTTTTCATGAAACTTTAGCAATTAGGTATTTTAAATCAAATTTTTTCCTTCGCATCTTATTTTTTCAAGTTATATTGGTTTAATTTAAAATTAATGTTTTCAATGAAATATTTACCAGATTTTTTGAGATTAATTGGTTATTATTTAGATTAGGAAAAATGTTCTGCCAAAAAATATTTTATAACCATTATTCAATAGAAATTATATCTAGATCTCATGTACCTAAATAATATTTCAATGATTTTCAACGTTAAATGTTTTCCGTTGATTTTTCTTCACGAAATTTCAAATTCAAAGCATTTTTTGTTCAGTTTTTCTGTGCATTTTAGGAGTATATTTTCGTAGAGATTGTTTTGTATATTTTTTCTATCAATTTGATTGTTTTTTTGAGTGAAACGTTTGGGATTTCGATAACATTCAGTTATCCACTGATTACGGGCTATGTTTCAAATACTTTGAAATATATTTGTAGGCTATTTAGGATTGGGTTCGAACAGATTTCTACCAATCGTTTTTTTTTTTAAATTATTTCACAGAAACGGAACTGATATTTTCATGAGATTCAGCTATATGAATCTTATATTACATTGTCATAGTTTCTATTTCATTTGGTAACTCATGAAAAGGGATATTAAACTACAAAATCATTGAAGATCTGAAGATATTTTCATTCAAAGATAGTCGGGTAGTATGTATATAGAAAAAGATAACATTTCAACCTTGCCTTTATTAGTTCCCGCGAAACCGACGCAATTATGTCCGAAGGGTATTGAAGCCTCTTTTGTTGACAAATTACTTCATCTGTTTCCCACACATCCTAGTACTGCCTTTCATTCCTTCCGCTATACTATCATCATTCCTGTTTTTTTCCCAATCAATTAGATGTCATCATCCCCACTACTGCCACGCATCTTCACCACCAAAACCACCATCAATGACAATAAAGTGTTGGCAACCACAATACTATATCAGGCAACCTTCATCTCGCATCTTCTGGTCGAAAATGTTAGCGGTGACCAAAAAATAGATTAATCTAAAATGACGCGAATACAATCGCCATCCATCTCAGGTGCAGTAAGTAATATCAAGAACAAAAAAATTAGCGGAGTAGACAATCTAAATGATAGATTTGACCACATCAATATATTAGCCGCCAGAAAATATCTTTGTATCTATTATTTTCATGTCCATACGAAGTTCACATCAATGTGTACGCGTAAGTACGTAAGTGTACATATGTCTGTCTGTCTGTCTGTCCATATGTCTAGTTCAAAATTTCAAAGATTATTGCAAAAAAAAATTGCCAATCGAATTCTTTCTCACGGTCATCTGAAAAATGTGACCGCAACATTAGCTTTCAGGTACATTGAGGGCTGTATATTGTTTTATGTCAGCATCAAGAGTGTAATGATATCAAATTGATAAAGTGTGGTACATTATGAAGCGGTCGTCGTGGTGTGATTTGGGTTTTTTTCATATTTTCAGTTAGATCTACGTCAATTCTAGCTAAACGGAAAACCGTTTTGGATTACAGTCGTCCTGGCTTCGTTCGGAAAATGCCATGCAAGAGCGTTTTCCATTTTTTAAACCACTCTATTCTGATTCCACCATTGTGCTAGTAATGTTTTTCCTGAATTCCAAATTTTTATTTAAAGTACTTAATATGGCTACCACTCCTATTCACTTTATGCACTCCCGACCGCACTCTATTCTTCACCGCAAAACCATACACTGTGCACCTACAAAATAACAATTATCCAGTACAATTATATCTGATACACCGCTCATTATTTCTGAGCCCCGACAGCCATCAAAACACCCAAAAAAAGGACGAATTGCAACTGTTTACGTGAACAAACTTTATTCTCATACCACCAAACAAAATAAATTCAATATTGTGTGCACAATAAAACGCATTTTCACTCGGTTTGGCTTTCGTGCAATTTATCCTGATGGAAAATGCATTTCCCAAATATTAAAACGAAAGGGATGGAACCGGATTGTATGTAGTTTCTTGTAGTGAATTTGATGCATTTTATAGTCGCTGTACATGAAAAGTTGACTATTGGTTTGCAGTTATATTTGTTTTATGTAGGTATGTATGCTTTTAGTTAATGTGCATTCTGAGATATCACAGGACGATTTGCATTTGAGTTGTTTGTTTTTTTTAATGCAAAAGATTTTAGAAGGTAGATAGTAAATGTGGTTTTGTCTGCTTGTGGTTTGGATAGCAAAATAATATTAATTGGCATTGATAGTTAGTTTTTAATTTGTTTTCTAGTTCCCTTTGAACAGAAGTTTTCTCTAATGAAATATTGAATAGAAATCATTTGCTATTACTCTTTTCTTTGTAAATGTTTGATCATCTTAATGCATGAAACATTTTTAATCTAGTCTAAACTAAGTATTCTGTGATTTCGATATCCCAATGATGACAAATTTTGAACCATGCGACTAACTTTTATTGCGAATGAAGAATCTCATTTAAAATGCAATCCGAAGATAAAAGCTCAAAAGATTTCAACCTACAAAGGACCCGAAAATACACACACAATACAAACCTATCAAATTTCATAATTTTTATGAACGATTCCAGCCACGAAGAATAATATCCGAAAAATATGAAATAATTGTCCCAGAACAGTATCCTGTTCATTCTCATTCATACTTCAGGTATATTTCGTTGATGTGACGACATATCAAATTACCAGATCACCAACAAAAATTCGTCACGTCTCTCTGAAATTTGTCAAAAGCCAGCCCCCTTTTTTATAGATATAGGTACACTACCTTACGAATAATCCTCAAGGATTGTTCCCAACAAATCGTCGTCTGAATTTCTGTGTCATCTCAAAGAAAAATGGAATAAAGGGCATGATTCTCCATTATAATTGCATGTGGAATTATTAATAACGCAAGCCCTAATAAGAGGTTTGTATGGTCGTCGTCTTGTGCTCAATCACTCGCTGCGAACAATTCAATTTCGGTTGCAATACATGTTGGCTATTTTTCAAAGGACCTTCGTCGATTTTCTTGGCCTCGCCTGGCACAAAGGATTTGGACGACAGTTTTTGATAGCCAAGGAAGCTGCTTATATTGCGAAGATTTATGCGACACAGACATGCAACTCAATTATTTCCGTTTGGAGTGTTCCTCGTTTTGGGCGGCAAGATGGAACCCAGTTCAGGGTGTGAGCATGTCGGGGAAAATATGCCGGACGATTGGAATGGAGTTATACACTGGTACCCTGCAGGATCTGACTGGTGGAGAGTTTAGTCCACGTTGAAGATACATTAAATCTCCAATCCAGGATGCATACCTTCATTTCGCACTATTTCAATCCTAATGAGAAATATATCAATCTTACACGCTCCTCTTTTCACACAAACTTCACCTTGCGTTAGCATAAATATACCATCAGCCCATTCTGTCTCTGTCCCATTCAATCCAGCTGCTCCGTATTTCGTCTTCTGCCAATTTGATTTGGTGTGATTTATTCAACCCCATGGGGTAATTTTACGAATCAAATATTTATATCGATTAATGTACATCGTTCACTGATGGGAATTGGATTCTTTTTTCGCTGTTCCTCTTTTCCTGGCCGTATATGCCAGCAAACCCATCCATCCGGTATGGTTGCCGCAGTTCTTTTGTGCGAACTTGCCGACTTAATCATAAACCAGAGTTATTACATTTCGACATTTTGTCATTTCGCGAAAATTGGCCCTGCGCGATTGATGTTTGGGTTTTGACCACAACCAATTTGTGGTCATTGGACAATTTTTGGAAGCTCCTTGAAAATATGGGATGTTGTAATAATCTGGTAAATTGATGGCATGGTTGGTCAAGCAGATGAATCTATGTATGTGAACTGGTTGATGCAGGAGCCTTGAAAAGGGCCGATAACTTAATGGTATGCGGGGACCTTGTGAAGTCAGCGCTACGAAGATATTTCCATTAGCTCAATACGTATAGCTTTTTCTTATAAATAAATTTCCATTGCGTAAGCTTTGCACTTTTCGAATTATTTAATTTTATTTGGCTTTGAAAAAAATGTTATTTGTGCCTTGGACATACAGGCCATTTTATGTTAGAAATCACTTGGAGTAGGGGAGTACATTTTTATATTAAGACACCTAAAACCATGGTTGATTCATCGTGATATTCAAAGTCACAAAGTAAGGTGCAAAAGTTTTGATATACGTTTTGAAAATATAAGTCTTTGACTAACATATTGTTTTTGAAAAAATAGGGATATGTGTCAATAGCAAAGTATTTGACAATGCCGTAAAAAATAACCACTTTAATTGACATCACTATAATTCAATACACCTGCAGAGGAAAGGATCACCGGCAGATAATCATCATGCAGCCTTGAACAAAGTACAAGAGATCGCATCAATCCATAGTATAAATCCATTATTCCATTAAAGTCACCATTGTTTCGTCTGATTGTGGTTCTCAGCCACACTTTGATGATCGCACCGAAACCAGGTGATCCAATCGATATCATTCTTTTGGAATCTTTTTGGCACCCATAGTAACTTTCATACAGTGTGGAATGTGAGACGGGAACCTTCAAAAGATACTGACAATATTTTTAAAAAAAAGCTGTTACGTATAACTTCTTCACCGATCGGTCGATTCACATCAATTTTGGTAACCGTCTTTCGTGTTTTCTTGAAAGTCGTTTAAGTTCAAGTCCAATTATTGCCTCCAATCGGAATCAATCACAATAAAGTATAGAGTTTCCATAACGCACTGTATGGTGGTCGCATTTTGAAACTACTTTCTGGCTTAAGGGTGCCCATGTGATTTCGATGATTTGAAGACTATTTTCCGGATTTAAGTAGACAAATTCGTTCTTTATTTGTTACTGTTAACTAAATTCAATGATGTGCAATCAGGAAATCAAAATGTGTTTTATTTAGAAAGGAGCTCACCATATTCTTCAATGAAGTAATATTGTGGCGATCACGAAGACTGACTCAAAGACAAAAAAAATTCATTCATGCGCCGAGTGAAATATCAAAAAAAAAATATAAAAAAATTATATCTTCTTGACCAAGTCGTGAAGCTTTTCTTAAATAACACATTGATCAGAGCTGGCGAAATACATACAGAGTCCCACCTTAAGGGGGAAAACCAATGATTTTCAAGAAATCAAATTTTTTTTGTTGGTCTAAAGTATACCTTATCATCATAGAAATCATGTAGCAAATGGAGAAGCGTGGTTTCGGGGTGACGGACAGCGTCCTCTTCAGATGCTGTCATTTACCATCCGCCACCAGACAGCACGACCACGGTTAGGCTTATTGATGGATTAAGCTCGTTATACTTCAACTATTTTTATAAATTATTTATATCCGAACGACTGTCAATTTTCCGTTAGCGTATATTATGCATACGTAGCAATTCTATTTTTAGGTTTTGAACCTCCGTGTCTAGTCGACCCCACCGCCCACCACTGTGCTTTGGTTCGCAACTTTGCTAACTCTTTTTTGCACATTAATGGAGGTTTTTCTTTGGTTCCTCGCTGGTACCATCGTAATTAGCAAAGTTTCGCCGTATTCCCGCGCGCTGCTGGTATTGAATTTTGGAACAATTTCTCAAAAATGTACACGTGCGCTGAAGTTCGTATTCTGCAGACTAGAAGTATATCAAATTTATTAATGATTTTTCAATAACTTAAACTTTAAACGCGTTTATCTCGGAACAAAGTTTTTCAAACTGGCCGGACTCTTTTCTCAAACAATTTTTGTCCGATTTACTTGAAATTTTTACAATATGTTCAAAACTAGTGTCTACATGGAAATACATAGGATTTTTTTGTTTGTTTTTTCATTTTTTTTACATTTTTATTCAAAATGACGCCATTTTGTCAAAAATCAATTAAAAAAAATCCTACGTACTTCTCTGGCTGTTATTATTCTTTATCGGCGATTATTTGTTTGATAACCATAACCTTAACAATTCAGGAGAAAACGGTCCGGCCGCGAAGCCATGAAAAAATAAGGCGTTTCTGGAGAAATGCTAGGGAGCCGCCATTTTATTTTTTAAAGTTCTGAAAAAATTCAAAGAGGATGTCAAACATTTGTACACTATTGATCCTTTTACCAAATTTCAATATATTGTTTCGTTTTTGAGAAACAAATTCCCAAAAAATGACTTTTTTTACATCTACAGTGGTGTTCCCCCTTAACATTAACACTTACTTCGAAAAACATTTTCCCATGAAGAAGTTAGTGACTTTTGGTCAATTCAATCATTATCGCCGCTGCGGTCGTCGTCAAAAGTCGTCATCATCAACACTTCATCATCAATGACGATGATAATAGTGATTCCACCACTCAGTGGTGGTATTGCTGCAACGCTACAGCGGATTGAAGATTTCGGATAAAGTAATCTCTTACCAATAATCAAGAAAACTTAATGCGAAGCATATTAATTGGAAACTAATTTCGGGCCATTCCTTACTCGTTCGCTCACTTTACACGATGGATGGTTAAGATTGGACGAATTTATGGTCACATATATGTACATATGTGTATGAACGTCCATGTGTTAAGTAGTTCAATGTAAATTTTTCCGATATTGCGAGATTACTGCAAATTATTCTGAGTTTGTAGATTTGATTTTGTACATTTTATTAATAAGTCACATAGTTCAGCCTTTCATGCTGTGTGTTGAGCTTACCAAAAGTTCAATAGAATCATTTGATGGGTTTCATTGAAAATGATTTCCTTATTAAATACATCACAGATTATCGTTACTTTCAATACAATTCATATTAATGAAATATGCATATTCAAGCTGACATTTACGCCAAATCGAGAAGATTGATCTCATAATGCCTATGTTCGTTATGAAATACACTTTATAGAGTGCCATCTCGGCGAAATCTGTGTGAAAATGACCTCTGCCATCTTCATAGTTCAACAGATACATAGATCGAATATCTCTTCCTTTTCAGCTGACTTATTAGTATTTTTTTTCCTCGCATCATCACATTAATATCTGGTTATTTTTCACATGCCTCCATGCCAACCTTTGCGTACATACTAAACATTAATTATTATTTCCAGGCACACCACAATTTCCAAGTGGATTTTTTGACCAGAACTAAGATGCCTGGGGAACATGTCCAATCTTTAATCGTCTCCTCTTGCTTTGGACCCTGTGATTAAGTAGATGCTCACAAATAGATGTCTGTCGCAATTCTCTTGCAGTGTAACACAAGGAAAAAAATAATCAAACCGAATCAAAAAAAGAAATGAAGCTAAGACAAACAGAAAACAAAAGAAAATAAGATTTGAAAAGTGAGATGAAGGCTGCTTGAGGCTTATGATGGCATTGGTCGTTGTCATTAAGACCCATGGCTATTTATTGGTCCACAAGATGGTGATAGACGTTGGACATTGGGTGAAGACAATATCACTGGCGGTTAGATGACATGGTGGACGAAAACAGCATGCATTGATTCGAGAACAATTTGATTTTCGATAAGAGCTATTGCGGATAGTTTTGAGGTTTCCAATTGCGAGTTACTCGGTTGATTATGGCCCCGCCAGAAGGTCGCTATAGATTCAAACATATTTTACATCGATGAGGGTCAAATGTAATTATGAAATTTTCAATTATAAAACATATTGATTCAATTGATAAGTAATTTTCAATTAGGAAAATTTAATCATTAAATTATATTATTAAGTGTTATTTCAGAAATTTGGGGTCAATAGTTTTTTTTAGAAAAACGTATCTAATTTTTGAAGTGCCAGTAAAATCATACTATATCTTACTGAAAACAAATAAACCATTTTTAAAACAAGAACAGATGACCCTTTTGCGGCATATAAAGCTTTCCCAAAACAAATTTCGCATGACCGAAAAGAAAATAACGGATCACATCGAAACGACGTCATAATAAATCCTATATTTCAGTTTGTAGCGGAAAACCTGTGATATTTCGTACTGCGCGAGGATCAGCACCAAATACATAAGTACTACGAGTTCAGTACCATATATTCCGTATTACTTTTACGCATGAATTTACGGTTGATTAATCATAGAAAATAATACAGTTCCTAAGACTACCATCACATGCACATGCAGAATATTTCTCAGCAATCACACTTGTAGTGACAACCATCGCTAAACTCCTGATCAGAATCTGCTGCTTGTCGACGGTCATGGACGATCCACCAGCAATTACCGCTACCGGTCACTGTATTGCTGGTTGTGAACCAGTATGGCACCCGCGCATTAGCGTAGGCGATTGTTTCTACTGAATTGTTACCACAATATGAACAATATTTTGAGGAATTTCTGAGAACAGAGGAATTTGAGGGAAGATCATTTTATTTTCAACAATTTGTGTTTATTTGTGTAAGAATTTTCAGGTTAAAAATCTAGTTAATGATGCCTTCTGAACTAGAACACTCATGATGTCTAAACTTCATTAAACTACGTGCTTGATATTTTCAATTAGATGGATTTGTCATATAGAAAGTAAGTGCCTTCTTCACCATAATTTCATATGAATAATCTCCACTGGCAGATCTAATGAATTGCGTAAATAGTTGCAGGCGGATAGCTTTATCAATATTAAAACGCATACGACATAACCGTTCGCAATTGACTAATAGAGTTTGCCATGGAATAGCTTCACATGGTATGACATACCACACTCATATGAACTGTCGTCTTTCTCCACATATAGGCGGATCCGTGGTGCGGTAACAAGCATTCATAGAACAGTTATCTAGTGAACGCACTAGGAAAATTTAATTGCCTCCAGTTAATGTACATAAAGTACGTGATCCTCTGATATATGGAGGATATACAAGCGCATTCTCTACCATATATGTATGCTTGTAGGCAAGTGCAACTGTAGTGCTTTAGCGAATGGATGTAGTTCACCTGAGAGCACTATCAATTTTTCCTGCCATTAGCTACGTCGCGATCACTATCGAAATTGCCATTCTATTGAGCAAATTCACCTGCCCGGATCGTGGATCACGGATCGCGGCGCAACCGAGCGGTAAACCGTCGTGCCCGAGACGCATAGTAATAGCAGATCCTTAAAGATCAAAAGGGGCGTTCCAAATAGTCGCTATCATTACCAAGATCGGTCGTAGCCTGGCTTGCAGTCATATAACAAGATGCCGCCGTTCCATAAGGCAGGGAAGTGGTGCCTTAGCACGATCGGGCCTAGTAGTTGGATAGGAAAAATGGGGAAGGAGGTGAACCATTTGCTTGATCAAACTGGATCTCTAAGTTTTTATATGGCATTGGAATTTGACGAATTTATGTTGAAATAAGGGTGGACTGAAACCGTGAGTAATGGAGAAAGGAACGTGGTGGGAGGTGTTCTGCTGGAAACCTAATGAGAAAATTTTTAAAAGTATCACCACAGTATTTTTTAATTAACAATTAAATGTTTCTCTTTCACATAAAAATCACAAATTTGCCAGAAGAATAGCAAAGATCCAAGCATTCCCTACTCTGGAGAATCAATATTGAAATTACTGAGAATTGAAATGTATTGAGATCTTTCAATTTGAATAAGTAAAGCCAAAGAATTTAAGTCTGTAATTTTCTACACAAAGCCCCTTAGATACCATAACCAAGTGCATAGGTAACGCCAATGTGACTGTTTGAAAGCTAGATATTCATTGCACTAGCTCGTATGATTCCCAAGGATACAATACATTTCACGTTACGAGCCTTCGTGTCAAGGTGTTATTCTAAGAAAGTCTACAATTATTAAGCGTTTAAGGCCCACACACATCATTCCACTCGTCGTAAATACCTATCCTAATTTGTGAGGGGACTTTTTCAGCTTAGAACACCCACCAAGACTCATAGAATATTTACTAACTAAGTCAAACATCTCACTATTTTTAACCACAAAAATGTTGCGAACATTTCCCTAATGGTGGGAGAAACCTATTTCACATTCTAATCACATATCACTTCTGTTCAGATTCGATCCCCCAAAAAAATATTCTCTCAGGTCTCATGCGAAAACGCAATAATTCCTAAGCGAATTTCGTGGTGGTCTTTCATCTTAATTTCAGTAGTAGCCATAACTTAATAAATGCGCCAATAAACTGAAAGCAGTAGCAAAAATCATGCACGCAGTTTAAGCGGCCACTTTAATGGCGCTTTCGGTTATTACCAGCAAAGCTTCATGTTTTCTCAAGCAACTAAAACTTTGTGTTAGTTCTTTTTAGCGGATCTTGGTCAAATTAACAATTAACTTTCTCGATACTTACTGGAAAAAAAACATAGAGACCATGTACATTGTTTTCCAGTCATTCAAATTCACTTAACGTTTGATTTAGCTTCAAAATATACTTTTTACATGATATACTATTCATTCCCGCACTTTTTGGTACATTTCGCATCTGTATCTGAGCTTGAACGAATCTGCTGTGGTTTTCAATCTTGCACTCGTACTTGGATTTTTTATCTTTAATTAGATAGCTTTTAATTTTATGTGATTTTCTCTCACGCAACGCGTAATGATTGTTTTGTCTCAATGCCTAAGCTGTCGATCGGCCAGTCTGTCTGTCTATTCCTCTTTTTCGGCCACAAATGTTAGCCATTTATTCGCTTGATCGTATGCCGTTCCATCCACCAGGTTTGAAACGAAGAGCAAAAAGATGTGAGGAAGATTTGGAACATTTATGGTTTTTATAGTTGCCGTCCGTTTGATTAGCAAGCCTTGAATATTAAAGAGGATGCATTCATGAGTTTCTAGAGAGATATGATACTCTAGTTTAGAGGTTTAACAGGAGCTGGACTCAAATTTGTGAAGATTGAATTCTATCTGTGAGTTTGTCAGTGAAGAAGCAATTATTGTCAATTTTACAAGATTTTAAAGTTGACAAGAAAACTTTTCATTGAAAATCAAAAAAAAAGTCAAAAAAATATAACTCCACGTTCCCCTACAAATGTAAATTTTCAAATAAAAACATTTTTAGTGAGGTTGAAAATACTTTCACATTTTGGAACAACTTCTGTTGTAACGATTGACCGTTTATCGTATGTCTTTATTCTCATTGGCATGCGGCTTTTGCTGAGCATAACAAAAGACCAATTTTTGCATTCAAAATGATCCTGAATTTATGAACAGCAGTGCCAATTTTTTTAACAAAGAAGATTCAGGTGGACAAATATGTCTTCAGCAGCTAATGCATGAAGAAGCAAATATTTTTTCGGGCTTGATTAATGAACTCTCGTCAGAAGTTCTTCAAGAACTTGAGCAATGGTAGAAACTTGAGCATTTCAATGTAACAATTCCACCAAGATTGTATCCGATATACAATCAAGTAGCCTGAGGTGCTTTATATCCATCTTCATGCATTTGAATCTTTCGTAACCAATCTCAACTAAATACAGTAGCTATCCATTCATTTGCAAACATTGTCTCATCTCAACATACAAACACGAAGATCAGTTTAAAAATTTCCGATCCAGTCACGCGAACATCCCTTAGCATGACTTTTTCAGATTTTTGAATAATAGCATAATGGCCCTTGCATCCATTCTATCGTCCTAGCCCTCGATGGATCATGGTCTGTAGCATTAATAATAAAGTATGTAATGCGATCAGGTAGCATGCCCTCGTATCTTGGCTAGTCCTTTTGTCCATAGTTGTCAATTTGCATAATTGATCGGTTTAAATTTGGGCTCAGTTCTTGGAATCATTTCGTTTTAATAGACGTGCCAAAAACAACCGATCCAGCCATTATTCGTATGAGTTGATTTCGCGAGTTTAGATGATAGTCACAAAACAAAATTTATGCAAAATATGTCTGGCTAAGAATTGGCAATGGCAATTAGTAGCAGGCAAAGTTTCATGTCTTGTAGTCAGACACCTATTTAAAAATTCCTAAAATTGATTTGCAGTATTTGATCGCTATAATGTTCTTACTTACTTCATTTTATATCGAAGTTTCAAATCAGGCGCCAAATAATTGATACATTTTTTTGTCAAAAATCATGTAAAAAGGACACTTTAAATGAGAGCTTGGTATTTCAAACATACAAATTTTATCTTTTTGGCAGAATTTCTGTCCGGAATTGTGACGCATTCACTCCTTGTATAAAAAACTGAAATGCTGCGAGCAGTTAGTGAGCAGATCTTGATTTGAAAAAGAAAAGTATAAAATACTATAGCTATTGTATTAAAAACAAAACGAAAGCTAAGATATGCATTGATTCTATGTGTCCTGAAGCCATTTCATTGTTTCACTCACATTCCTATGTCTGATAATGGCACCTCCTATCAAAAGATTTGTGTTTCATATATATACAAAACCCAAACACTCCGTGGATAATTTGAATACATCAACATCATAATGAACTGATGAAGAAGGTGAAGGAATTATGACCTGACGTCGTCAACTCTGAACCTCAAACAGATGAAACGTGGTAAACAGTTGCTCTTACATCAATTTTCTTATTTCATGCTGCATAAGATGCATAAATTGCACCCCAACAACTAACCTCGCCCATTCCCAAGACGAGCCACAACAAGAACAACGTGGATCATCACATCAAGTACAAACCTACACGATCGCTACCATCAACCAACCTTTTCGAATCCTGTTGTACACTATGAAAGATTTAATTTTTATGAGCAGGCGACTCAATATTTTTTCCTCTTGATCTTTGTGGTTTTTTTCGACTGTGTCGAGCGGGAAAAATTAAGAAAATAAAATTGTAGGGAAGCCAAAACGTGCAGAATGAAAACGACAAAATATTGAGTACGGTGTATCGGTTCTTAGTTGATTCAGTTGCGAGCTGCTTCTTACCATTCAGGGACATGGATCATAGTCGTCTTCGTCGCGGCATCATCATCATCATCAGCAGGCAGCATCGTCTTAACCATGGTCGACAGTGCAACATTGGTAACAACATGTTCCTGGGGCAGATACCCATACTCCTCCCAGGTCGAGGCTTTGTTTTAAAGAAATCACCGAAGATATGCTTCAAGACATCGGGACATATGCCTATTATGTTCCTTTCCACATGGATCATCATTACATCCGTGAAGATACTTATGAGTAGCGCTCGGTATCTGGCCTTTGGCTGAATATCTAGATCTGGGTTGCCAAGTTGCAAGGCGTTATCAAGATTGCTAGATGGATCTGTACATAACCCAAAACATTTTCTACAGTTAGCCTTAGTGAACGTTATCCAAAGATGCTTGGAACGGTATGTACTAAACGACTATTCTTTGCTATTATTCAACTGACGTTACTGAGTATTTTCCGGCTTTTTGGCAACACCAGCACGGTAAACTCACAGCAACTTAAACGTTATAAATTTGAAGACCCACCATCATTGCAACCTTGCCAAATGGGAGTCGCTATGCCAAAACATCAACACCGCAAATTGGATGCGTGAAGAGACCCTTCCTCGCATTAGGTTTTAATTTCGTTTGCTAACAACTAGCTCCGTGGGCTCCACCGACCGACTCCCAACCAATGCACCCTTAGCCTTCACAATATATTTATTTATTGCCTGCGAATAGTTTACTACCTTATACCGCCATAGCATGCTGCACATACTACACACATCCGCGTAGGTATCTGCGCAGACTCTCTCAAGCTCAAGATAGATACAGATAATATGTTACAGCAGACAGAAGTTAAACGAAATGACCGATTTGAAGATGCTTAAAACATGGTGAGCACCACGACTGAAGGTGAATCGTGGTAGTCTGGGAAAAAACGTATGGATATGAGATCGTTGAAGCTGAATACCACACTCGTATGATCGTGTACAGGTAAATAATCCATATGAACGTCAAATTTGCAAGGACAAAAAATAATTTATGGTCAAAATTAGCCACAAGAGACTTTCAGTTCAAGTTAAACCAAAAAAAACACGTATGGAATGAATGAAATGACCAATAGAAGTCATGTCTTCAGGGGCGGCAAAAGATTCTTTTACAGCACTAACGACTAAACGTTGCCATTAGACCGCCACTGATGGCCATTTCATTGTCCAGTAATTACCATCAGCAAATGAAGTCTAGGCTGGCGTTTTCTCGTGTTCTCTGGATGGAAGAACTACTAGTATTCTTTCGAAATCAATAAAAGTTCTTTTAATTATAGCTTTTGTTCTAGTTCAAACAATTCGAGAATGAAATTCACCTGAGAAAGTGAATCAGGTACTTTTTTTTGTTATAAGACAAGTAGCTCTTGTTTGTTGTCTCGTAAAATGTGATCGGTTTTTTGTTAGTTCCTTCGTCATCCGACAATAGAAAAATATAATTCAAGCAAAGTGGTCGTGATAATATTTAATTAGAGAGGATAATGAGGACAGCACATTGTTAGATGATTTGGTTAGAACGGGAACTATTTTTTTCTCTAACGTGAGATTAAAAAATGAAATAAAACTTACACTGATTTCTGAAGAAGTTGTACCTACAAAGAAATCGAGTTGCTTGTTTTGACCCGACAATGCTGAGGTATTTTCTTATTTTTTTTTGAAAAAGCCAAAGTTGTAAATTTTGTTTATGTGTGAATCAAAGCAATTCAAATTAAACAGGAGAAGTTTATTAGACTCCTTAATTAATTCATTCAGGCCGAGTTAAATTAGAAATTTTAACCGACACTTATGTTTATTGTGGGTTGTATAACTTGTCCTTAAGTACCTAGCCACCTTTATTACTAATAAACTACACCGACACAAAAAGAGAGAGCATATATATATATATATATATATATATATATATATATATATATATATATATATATATATATATATATATATATATATTCTTCTTCACACTTGATCCAACTAAATAAACGTGACACATCAGCCACCCACAACCCTTTTCTGAATTCAAGTCAACCCGAAAATCCATGCAAAATTTGATAAGAACAAAATGCATAAGCCAGCATTAAAGACCCTTTGAAAGCTTTCACTACACCATTTCGCATCAATGGTTGATTTATTTTCACCAGAATTTTCCGGTCGTGTGTCAGGACTTTGGCTAGCATACGATGCAGATTACAGAAAATGGATGGACAGTGGAAAATCTTTGAGCATATAATATGTATATGTTAGGTCTTCAAACTTTTCCAAGTATGCATTAAAGTGTAAAAGTTTTCATGAGAAATCTTCGGTTAAAAGTTCAAATTGAGTAGCAGCAACGATAAGTCCTTGACTTACGGAATACGAATTTCATAAAGGAGGTAAAAAATCGACAAGGATCTAGCGCTTCGGTTTTCATCATAGAAATGATAACCAAATGGATTGGAAAGCCAAATCTGTAACCCTTTATTTCGATAAAAAAATATCCTTCATAAGAATAATTTTGGAAAGCTTAAGAACGACTAGAGGAAACTAACTGACTGACTTTTCTCTAGTTGTTCTTTAACTTTCCAAAATAACAAGGATATTTTTTGTGGATATTCTTTGAGATTACAGTTAAAATCGACAAGGATTACGAGGCATATGAATAGATGTTTTGGTATTTTCTGTGTCCACAATTTGAAAAGGGTACGAGTAATATTAATTTTCTAATATCATGCAAATTATCTTTCAATCTATTCATAATCAAGTAATTCAAATTATCCTTGAAACGGACTTAAAAATTCTGCATCAGGGGGTACTTTTTGTTACCTGAAAACGCTTCACGTGAAGCTAATCGTCAGTAAAATCAAGATAATTAACATCTTGCAAATTACCAGATTAAATGAATCAATGGACAACATCATTACAAAATTGCCCATGTATGTTGCCAAGAACTATATCAATATTTTATCCT
This sequence comes from Oxycera nigricornis, assembly GCA_963942545.1. NCBI lineage: Eukaryota > Metazoa > Arthropoda > Insecta > Diptera > Stratiomyidae > Oxycera > Oxycera nigricornis. The sequence goes on from OZ012662.1 coordinate 107,398,985, forward strand.
GAACTATTTCACAAAAACGTATCAACGGCTGCAATTCAAATTTGCAAGTACAAGACCTTTCTAATTGGTCTTTCATCTTTCATTATCGCAGCACTTGATCGCGCTTGTCCCGCACTTATTTCGTTACTTGTGTACACAGCCGAATGAGGAAGGACTCACATTTCCCACCGTGTGAGGACATTTTTCAAAAAAAAACACCTAACTGCTAAGCATTTATCGATGGGGCACTGGCATAAAATTGCACTTCCACGGCAATTATCCCTCTTATGATCCCATCATTTTAATCACTAATTGAATCTCGTTCCGTAACAATCGCATAGTAAATCACCGAGCAGGATTTGAAAAAAATATCCTGCATGGTGTTTTTTTAGCAAGAGAGTAGAATAATACTCATGCCGCATCCCTATAATACGAGTTGCCATTTCTGGAACCAGGAAATTCAGAAAACATTAAATCCTTTGACTAGACTAGACTAAATTTTAATTGAGATTTTATTATTTAAATAAATTGGTAGTCATCTGATAATGTTCATTAAATTAGACTGCTAAAGTTAATGTTGGAAACGAATCTCGCTAATGTAGCCCTATGTTAAATGTTCTTGAATCTTTCAATATGCAAACACCTTCCAATTTCCAGACCGCAGCGAAATGCTAGACCATATGAACGACTCTGCCTGCAACACAACTACTGCACCTACAAGCCAAGCATTGCATGAGCCTTACGTAGAAAAATACAACTGAATCCTTAACGTCCTTGCCATACTTCATGTATACTTTGTAACCACCTTCTTCTTTCTTTCCGCCACCATCGTTGTCCCATTACACGCTTAACGGTTTCATTGATTGCGTGCCAGGGATATTACAGACATGTCGGAAGGGTCCTTCGACGGTAACGCTCCTAACCTGGCACTTTGAAGCGAAAATTCGCTTTGGGTAATTTTCTGTAATTTTCATTCATTAGTCCTTCGATTAACGGCGAGGCAGACATGTGTCATGGATATGTCGTATGTCCTTACGGTTGGCTCTTTATTTTATTTATATTTCATGCAATGCATGCTTTCAAGCTCTTTCTGGTCGTGCCGAGCAGGACGACTCTTTAGTGTAAGATTGTGTATGCGTGTGTGTGTAGTAGTGTACTTTCATTAAAACTCCGCCTACACTCTTAGTCCTGTCGCCTGGTATGTCACGAATTGATTGTTGAACGTTCAGGGAATATGTCCGTTCATTTTACCTGTCCCATATATGTCATATGTCGTTGACGATGGCATTTTAGGCCCATTTTGTATTCACCATTTCAGTTTTGACGTTGCGGGATATTTACTGGAATGGAAAAAGAGTTGCTTTCTTAAAGGATCGAATTATACAGTCAGTGATTATAGAAAAAATTGAACAATAATTTTTTCATTTGTTTTTTTTTTCATAGCAAAATGAATATTAATTCTTGGTGTTCGATCCATCCAGGTTATTATCCAAGGAACCCCTGAAAATTTTAGAATTTCACTTATATTTCGGATGCCAAGAACCAATCTAATCACAGTAAAAAAATTATTAACTACCCTTATCAGATACACAGTGCCTTTTTTAAGGAACGATTCGTTTGCATATATCTACCAGCTTTCGTTTAGTCACATCTCGTTCAAAAACTTTATCGCTTATATGTATAAAGGAGTCAGTTGAAAAAAAACTGAATATGACAATACATTCTCCCAAGGACGAGGCAAGTTGACATGTGATGACTAGGGGGTGACAAATGACACGCAACCAAACGAGTGAACGCCTCAAAGATATTTGGCCTGAGGTGAGGGTGCTCGGCTCGGCCAGAAAGGATTCATATATGAAGTTTGCCATAAGAACGTTGTCTTTTCCGAGTTCGTTTTTCTACTCGCAGCGTTCGTGTGCCATTATCCTGGAGAGGTATAATAACATACGGGCGTGACATTCTTTTTGATTGAGTGCTTCCAAACAATTGCTACGTAATTGCTGTTTTCACGCCAAACATATTTTTTTCCACATATGCGACATGGTACCGAAGTGGATTGTAAGGGTTGCTTTTTTGGAAGCGATAAATTAGTTTTGTCAAGTCTCTCTTGAGAAGCTTTTCATTAAGGGTTTTTCTTTAGTGTTGATGATGACGGATTGACTTCTGACGATGGCTGGTCTGGAATGGTGAGGAACTTGGAGTTGAACTTGAAGGAGTTTAATTGATGGGTGAAATATGTTGTAAGAGACGAAGTCAAATTGATGGGAAGGATTGAAAAACCTTACAATTTTTTCATAGGTCATAGTCTGTCGCGTCGATAACGACCAATTTTCCCCACATCACCGCATCCCAATTTGAATGAATAATTTTCTCTTTTTTCGGGAAAGCCACACGTAATCCTTTCCATGGAGCCGCATCAACATAACGGGTAGCTAGACGATCCTGAGTCGATTCCAATCAATCGAGCGCGAACTGATTGAATCCGCCGTGCACGGCCATTGAATGAGAATCGAAAATTCCCAATCGCACAATTGTTGTTATGGAGGTGCTCCGATTGATCGGAGACCAATGATTTCTGATTCATTGCGCCTAATTATTCCGGGGCCCCTAATAATCATAGAGTGCATGCACAATCAATTGTGGCCGATGGACTCGGCTAGGATGGCTTGGATTGGCCATTGGCTGGGCTACGAGCCGATTTAGGCGGCCGTACTGTACGAGCGGTTACTTATTGTGCTGAATTTCCCATGGTGGTGGACTAGATTTGCCGCGACGAATATAATTACCGTGAAACGTTCAGATATGTTTACATATGTGAGAGCGGCGGCCGGGCCATTATGGAGCTTGACCCGGGAGCCTGTGGAGCCACCTGAAATAGGTGCCTTTGAAGTAGTGTCGGACCAGACGTACGTACATATGCGCCTATCTGAACGTATGCCCAGACGATGAGGTGAGCTACGTTACCTGTACACTTGTTTGCGGCTCATACGGAAGATTTCAGATTTGCCACACGCAAATAATAGCGAGCCATTCAATAGGCGCGGATTAAGGTCCATCATGGTGTTTGATGATTTTTTCATCGGTGCTTCATTTTCCGTAATTTCCAGCTTAGGAAGACTGTGCATGCTCTGAAGACACAGCTAAGTTTTCGGTAGCATCTCTGAATCCTGAGTGGCTAGGAGTGCATACCATATCTTAACGTATCGAACCAGAACTGGAGATTATGACTAAACCAACGAGATGTATGCTAAAATGTTTTGCCCATGAGAAAATGCAGATTTTTTTTAACTCTTGGCATATCAACTGAATACTCCATAAAAAGCTAATCGTGGATTCATAATTGTCTCTCGTATTTTCTAGGAAAGTTTTGGATACTCCTTACGGAGTTACAACTTTTTCAAAAAATTGCATTTTAAAAACCTAAAATCTATTTTATTTAAAATTTACACACATAAAAGTTTAGCTTTTCAAAAAGTTGCAAAAAAAAATTTCAGCAAAAAACATTGAAAATTGTCAATTTTCCTGCAGTTTTTGTCGTCCAACCTTTTTTTGCGGTAGGCAGGATATTTCGGTGCAGGTTCATGTCAAATCAAAAATTCAAAAAAATTCTTATAGTTTATGCCCTTCGCTCGTGATTGAACGTAGAAATTGAAACAAAATGAAATTTAAAGTTTTAAAATGGATTTGAATGAATTTTGTCTCATATTTTTTTAGCCTTTTTCCGATTCTCATCGTTTTTCAAATATTTTTTTCGTATAAAACAAAAACGAGTCGACCGAATGAAAATCCCTTCGTACAAGCACGAGTCAATACTATAAAAAGGAACTATGCAAAGTTTCAGCAAAATTGGTCGATTTGTTCTCGCGAAATCGTGCTTACCGCACGAAAAAACGAAGTTTCGAGAAAAACGCGTTTAAAGTTTTTTTACGCCGGTTTAATGAATTAAAATTATTTTCTAGCGACTTACATCGAGTCGTCGATTCCAGGTCCATACAGTAATTCGTTCGCCTCATTCGCGATGTTCAGAGCATCCTTTCGATATTGTGATGTTTAATGAAATAGAAAAAAGCTGATTTGACGCGGTAGAAACGTATAATACGCCAGGTAAGGCAGAGCGCACGTACCGACCACGCGGTATTCAAATCTCTATAACTCTAGTAATATTGCTCAAATTTACGTGCAATTTGGTGTGAATACTTTTGAAGTACTCTACTTTCATATGAAATAAAAAAAATTGATCAATTCTTTGAAAATACAGGACATATGTAACCCCTTAATACTCTATAATTCTTTGAAATAGGAAATGATTCAAAATCAATAAAAATAATTTCGTAGAAAAATTCTAAATTGATTATTCATTTTTTCAAGCTAAGAATCAAAAAACAATTCGCAGAAAAATAAAATTTTCCCGAAATTAAAAATGGAATTTTAAGGTGCTAGTACACATTAGAAGGGCAAAAAATAGCGAAATTTTATGATTTTTTTCTCGGCTCTTTCGTTGAGTATGAACATGTAACTTTTTTTAATAATGCATACATCTTTAGGGAGTACAAAAAAATGTTTTTCCAATTTTTCATTATAAAGCAATTTTTTAGAAGGCGCCAAAGTTGACACCTCGAAAAGTACACCATCGCATGGCCGACAGTTAATCTCAAAATTTGCAAGTCTGAAACAGAAAACCCGAAAAGGTGTTTAAAGACTAAGGTCTCTTACGAGACACTTCACCACAGTTTATGGTAAATTGTTTAAAAAAATTACGGAGCTTTGAAATTTTTTGTTTGAAAAATCAACCCTCTTTTTCAGTCATTATTTTTACACCAAATTTTTATAATTTAGGACTATTTTGGAAATTTTCGGCTTGATGAAAATCATCCAGAAATAATGGCCGTAGAATAGAAAAAAGGTAGAAAATTAATAATGGACATTTTTCTATCTATTTTATTTTGCATACATACTTACACAATTTTATTCAATTTTTTTTCCAATTCATGAAAATTGATATTTGAAATAAAAATCTTCAATTGCAACCCAAACTGTTTTTGTGCCACTAAATCTTATTTCAATTTGAGAGTGGAAATTTTCTGAAACAATATTGGTAAGAAACTTATTGTTTAAAATGTTTGATAAAATCGTTCAATTTGGCTTTAGACATGTTTTGACACATTATTCTTTTGAAAAAAAAGGGAGCATAATCCGACATGCCGAGAAGCAGGAGCGATTCGGTATCTTTTGAAGATTTCCGCCTCCCAACGTTGGAGAAAAATTATTTTGGAGAGAATTTTTTCGAAAAAAAACTTGCAAAAAAATTTTTCATGACACTAACCTTGTTATTTTTGCTGAATGGACGTTTGCACTTTTGTCAGTAAAAATTTTTTTTTACATTTATGATATAATTTTATAATTAGTTTTTGTTACGATTTTCTTCGTAGAAAATCGACAGAAATTATTCAGCCAAAAAAACGTTAGCAACACTTAATTTTATTTAAGAAACATTTCTCCGTCAGTTTTTCACTCCAAATTGGACTTTCAATGGCCAATCGATACGTTTTGTTTTTTTGGGGCTAAAGCAACCCTCATTCAAGCCAATTATTTGATTTTATCCCAAAAAAATCGTTGGCAGTCAAATTGGTAGTCAAATTTTCAAAGCCACACATAATAATTTACAACAATATCCACCAATTCGTACAAGAAGACCCACGGTCATGCATATAACACTGGGAACACAAGTACTTAGGACCCTAGTGGTTAGAGGTGAGTATGACCTGCAGGGTTATATGATTAAGATTTCCCACGCCGCCTCTATTGGCTTCTGCACTTATAATTCGTTCAATGTTCGTCGTCATGTCGACGTCAGTCCACGTCCAGTCGTTCAGTGGGTCCATCCATTTCGTCCACCAGTGGGTCCATCAGACAGTCCATCAATGCGGCAACTGCGTCGAATTAATATGCATGTGTACATCTTTGGCCGAATCGTTCGCCCGTTGTTGCTGATTGACTCACTAATGACCGTTCGTTCACTAGTCGGTAGTCGTCAAATTGATCGAAAATGCGCTAATATGCAGCCAATCATGATGTTATTGAAACAAATGCATCGTTCACGCACTTCCCGGCAGAAAGCATTAATGCAAATATGCCTGCAATGAATATGTTGGCCCCGGGGGCTAAGACCTCTTCTCCATCGACGACGGTTACAAGATGTTTTGTGGCTTGCGAACTGCAATTTTCTGCAAAATGAATGTTTAAATGTGTGGCGTCTAAGCGAGCGATGGACCCGAGAAGGGACACTGCTCATACGCAAGGGGTGGTAACGGCAGGTTGTTCTTCAAGTTTGTAACTGACTCTTTGCTTTGGCAATTAGCACTAGTAGTAATTTATTCCATTGAGTGGTGTTTACCAATGCAATCCTAGGAATTTCTGTGATGATAGCTCCATTTGTTTTGATTAGAAATCAATACATTCTTATGAAAGAGTGGACTCTCAACAATTTAAGACAGGTTTAGCAGTCCTGGTTGTAGTGGCAGCCCTCTTTATCCAAAGGTGGCTCACATAGGCCACGATAGGCCCATTGTGGTTTTAGGCGTCCTCCTAGCATAGGAATTATCTACGTCTAAGGAATGCACAGCAGGTTAGAAACTAGCTCCTATTTTTAAAACACCTCTAGGAGACCAGAGAAGCTTCATTACACATGTTCTGCCGATCAATTACTCAGATTTAAATCCTATCAGGATTTTTACATAATTTCAAACCAAGAATCATTCCCACGAACTTGTCTCAAATAAAACCGAACAATTACCAACAGCAATTTACATGATTTATCGAAAAGCGAAAAGTATGCATGCATGTCTTCTTAATACTTATTTAATATCATTGCATGGCAATTTTCCTTTCGATGTTGTTTGCAACTATCAATTTCAATGGCGAGTTTGTTCTCACGACTTTGGGCGGAGTCCTGATTGCCACCGAAGCTGGCGCTCTCAATAAATCCAAGAAGAAATGTAACGCATGCAAAATCAAAAGGGAATTTCATTCATTAATACAAAGGAATACCAGTTGTTGTTTTTTTGGTTTGAAAATGAAATGTTTGTCGAAGAAATTGGGAGTCAGACAGAATTTTCGATATCCTTTTCAGTTCACTTGAGACAGCAGTTTTTATTTTAAAAAATTTCAATGTGATTCATAAAATTCTGCAGAAAGAAACTCTGCTGAAAACAATCCATTCTTTTAGGTGTCGATCATCAATTTTTCTGCCCTAAATCGTTAAAACCTTGTATCCTATCACACTCCTATTTTTATAGTAGCGATAGTGTCCTAACGAAGTTTTGCATGCATAAAACTGTAAGCCAGTGTGTGCTATGCAACGGATGTAAAACGTTAACCTCAACTCGAGTGTTTAAAAAAATGATAAAAGTTTCTGAAAGAAAGGTTTTGGGTGCTGAACACGAAGTAGTTGATCAGTCTTTATGGTGAGCCTGAAGTATCAACTGCAGTCATCCCTCTGAAGAGTTGAGAATCCGATCTGCAATTGCAAATTAGCAGAGTGTCGTGACCCAAAATTTTGCAGAGATTTTGAAAAAGCCTTGCCCGACCAGTAAGTCATGAATTGTCCACGCGTTCTGAATAGAACTGGGTTTTCATTACGTATGAAAAGATGGTCTCTCCGTATATAAGGTGCGTTAGTAGCCGCAAGTAGTATATTTGATTTTCTCTTTTCTTGGAAATTGGGAAAGAAAATGGATAGGTTGGCTTGAAAATCTGTTGGGATTGATTTTTTTCAGAGGGAGCAAACCCAAAGTCTTTCTAATTTTAGTGGTCTTCTTCTTCATACATTTATTTTTCATGACTGAGCATTGGCCGAGTCTTGTTCGCCAGTGCTGGCCCAGTAACATATAAACGCTGAATGTCTACGGGCGGACGTTGTATGCCAGTGCTGGACCAAGACACAAAAGTAGCACTGGCCCAACGAATTTTTTACTCCGCCAGCAGTCAAATGTCAAAATGAAATTGGCGGTGACAAGAGCCGTGGAAATTTGAATGAAAATAGCATTCTCACTTGAAATGTGTCGCCCGGAATGTGGAGAAGACGAGCGGGAATCCAATTGATTTGTGATCGCCTTTGCCACCGAGGATTGCACCCGCGACGTCCATTATACAAAGCAACCGCAGTAGCGTCGAGCTGACATCCAAAACCACATTCGAACGCATTGGAAACAACGCAAGCCTTCAGCCGAGCACCGATGAGAGAGTGAGCGGGCAGCCGTCAGCGATTATCCGTCGTACAAAGAAACGTAGTGTTGGCTGAGCGTCAGCTGAGTGCTGTAAAATGGCACTGGCCCAGCACTAGGAGAGTGCTGTAAAATGACACTGACGATCGGCTCTCGTTGAGTGCTGGGTGAGTGTTGTAAATTGACACTGTGGGTCGATATTGGTTCAGTGTGCTGACTGAGTGTTGTAAATTGATCCTGGCAATCGACACTGACCAATAGTTTGAGTCTACTACTGCAAAATAAAACTAGTCATTTGTGGCGCTTAATTATAACATGATTTGATATATTAGATATTCGAGATACGGAATGTGCCAGTCGTCCGTATAGTGGTGGATATGAATGCAATTGTGAAAAGAAGACATTTTTATCAATATCTCGAAAAGCACGACTCGCACGAAGATGTTATGTCCAGTAAACATGCCCAGAATGCAGTTTTATAATATCCTAAATCAAGACGCCATAATCATGGACTGTTGAGTAGAAAGTCATGAACAAAAATATTTCCCGAAATAATGACATCCAGTTGATAAGGAAGCTTTGTAATGAGTATTTGAGCAATCGGTGTAGTTCCACAGGTTCCGATAAAAATTTAATCGTAAAACCACGAGTTTTGAATGCCAAAAAAATAGGAACTGTAATAAAAATTGTATATACGACACTTCTAGTTCTTGAAAAGAGCCATTTGGGTGTGAAAATAAATAATGAAAAATTGTGTGTTATGGAGACTGTCTTGTGTTCGTTCTAAGAACAAACGATAGTGTGATCTTTGTGCCACATTACCTTCGCTTGCAACACATATCTTCGAAATATCGACGACTACGAAAGGGAATACTTTTCAGCCTACACCCGCAAAATGAACGTTTATACGTTCAATCAATATTAACTATGAGTTCAACAAGAATTGCGAATAATGCAATGATTTCTGATATGTTTTCTTTGTCATTCTCATTTCATTATTGATGCAATACTATACATTTGCGCATTATTACTATGCAATACTTATTAATATAACGAACTTGCGCTGAAGCTCACTATTGAACTTTCTTCAAATCGTTTAACATTCTGCTTGTGGTCTGAATTGTTATATTTCAGTAATGGCTCCAAGCATTGGGCCAGTGTTGGGGATTTGCACTGGGCCTGCACTCGAATGCAGTACTGGGCCAGTACTTAGCCAGCATTCGCCCAGCATAGTTCGTTGTACGCCGAGGCTTGGCCGACGCTTGGCTTTGTTTCCACTGCTAGCAAATCCTGTTCGGGCGGTTGCAATTCATGCAAGTACTCGTATCTATGTTTTTACGAAAGCAATCTGTATTCAACCCAAATATTTTCTTACAAAATGCAAGATGAAACCAAGCATGTTAAATATTCATACACATTTTCCATGCATATTACATCTTTAAATCATTTTTTACGCACAAAACGCTCAAGGAAATCATCAGCCATATTTCAAATTGATTTTCAAACATCGAGAAAAAATCTATCTGAATACAAATGAGCAAAAGATACATTCAGCATTACAAGCAACACTCAAAACCGCCCAGTTTGCCAATTGAAGGAAGTATTTAACAAGCCAAAATGTATCGTCTCCACTAAATCATTGACTTGCGCTCCACATAATTATTTGTGGCTGAACCGTTTGGATTGCGCATACTTAGCAGTACAGATATTAATCACTGCAGTATCTACGTCAGCTGAACAAATTAAAATAATTTTAATTGAATTGCATCTTTTCCAGCTCCACCTGAATATCTATCTCGAAATAATTGACGATTCCGCGCGCTAAACGTAGACATTTTGGGTGCCACAACACAGATCGACGGTGGTCTGTGTGTGTTTCGTGGGTCATTCGAACTGAAATTCGGATTACATCAAAAACCGGCAAATTAGAAGTTTTGTACATTTTCGAGTGTTGGTTGGACGTACCACATTTCACTTCCGCATCATTACAAAAGTGTATTAAACGCGTCAGTTGTCCGCTTTCCACACATTTCCAATCCAATTTCAAACTGCCGAGCATCTTTCGATTTGCCATCATTTCCCCCGAAAATGCTTTTGGAAAAGATGATCTTTTCCAAGTCATTATTCCGTTTAGGTGTGTTGTACGAGTTGAGATGCTTTTCTGTCCGTTTTTTTTCGTTTTTTTTTCTGCACAGGTTCATGTTAGGGGAGTCCATGTAACAACAACGCGGTACAGCGACTGTAACAAACATTTGTTGGTTAGAGGAAAACGTAAATAAATGATTTGTTAAATTTATTTTTTTAGCTGTTTCATGAAATCGATTATTGTTTTGAATCCGGTCGGTCCTCTTGCATGTGATAGGAAATCCAATTGATTGGACACCAATTCCCCCAAAGGGAAAGTCTTGAGAGAGCGCGCGAATGAATGGCCGCGAGTGTTATGTACATGTCTTTTGTTGTGTGTAACATTGCTGGTGTTTTTTTCTTCTTCCATTTTTTGAGAAAATCGCGAGCATTCCGTAACGGGATGATGGATAGAGCGGATGGAAATGCTGTAACATTGCCAAAATTGTCGGAGTTTTCTCATTTTCGACATTTGTTTTCAAATGGATCGAGGCGTGTGGTCTCAGAAATGTATCAAATCCCGAGTCCAAACTCGTTTCATTTGTAGACCAATTGTTGCATTACAAAGCTTTATCCAACGGACAAATTACCATCAAATTCACTCTAAGATACATTTTGGAGAATTTTCGAACGCTTAGTGAAGTAAAATTGAACAATATATTTACCAATTTCATTTCACGTCCTCATCCTTATGGAAAATTATTACGATCATCTTTAGGCAAAGATCCCGTCAACTTGGTAATTTGGCAACTTTCAAATTAATTAAAAAGGAAATCGTCATCAAGATTCCAAGTTCCATCATTTCAATCTCGATTTAAAAAAAACGTATTTCCGGTTCGGGTTCTTGGTTCGTAACGCTCAAATTAAATCTGAAACGGAAGTACACTTTTAAAAAATCATTCAGCTAATGCTGCTGCTCTCTGTTGAAGGTATATAAAACTAGAGACGTGGGAATTGATTAGCCAGGACACATATTTTGTTTTCTTTTCAACGATTTTCGCAAAGTCTGACGTAGAGATTCGGAACTATATTTTCGGTATCACATATCTGAACCTCAGGAAGTGTTTTTAGCGTCTTCTATTGCAACGATTTCATTTAGTTAAACTTTAATTTTCTGTTTCACAATTAATGTCATTCAAAACGAATCAAAAAAGCTTATTAAAAGTTAGCATTTATTCAGGCTCCAGAAACATCAGCGGTTCAACCCGAGGCGCTATCCAAGAATAGCAAGCAGTTCAACCCGAGACGCCTTCCAAGAACGGCATGCGGTTTAATCCGAGACGCCTTCGAAGAGCGGCATGCGGTTCAACCCGAGACGCCTTGGAAGAATAGCAAGCGGTTCAACCCGAGACGCCTTACATGAACGGCATTCAACACGAGACGCATACAACATTGAACGTTTATGAAAATCAATTAGATCATTCTAAATATTTATTTCTTACACAAATACTCTGCTCTACATTTCATTAAGATTTAAATAAATTAACTCTTAAATTACATGTAGCACCTCGCCGTGGTGAATATGTTGTCTGCTACAAACGTAATAAATTAAATTTTGACATCAACATCTCGGCCTACTTCAGATCGTTGGCTAGAGAAAAGTGACAGCGACCGAAAAAAGTAGGCGCAATGTTTTTGTTTTTGGTTCGTCCCGTCCGTCTTGTGACAATAGCAAATTAACAACAACCGTGAAAAATCGGTTTTCGTGTTTAGTGAACAATCTAAATTGTCGCGAGTAATTTTTCACGTTTATGTTGAGTGTTTTCGTCTTCAATTTTGACGACGTTTGATTTGTGAAAGTCGTGAAAGTGTCGTTTTCATGCAACCAAAAAGACGCACTTGAGCCGAGAGAAAATTTGGAAGGAATTTTTTTTTGTTTTGATGCCAATTGTGCATTAATTCAAGGCTAGGTAAGTATTGTGAATGTTAATTTAGTGAGAAGGTGTGAGTCTTGCGCTTGAACGACGAGAGAAATGGGGAGAAGGGAAAAATCTGCCCAGCGAAAAAATTACCAACAGAAATATTTTTCCTGACGGAAGGATTTTTTTCGAGACCACAAAACTGATTTTTCTAACTGAAAGGAATATTTTTCCAGACCACAAAAATAATTTTCTAAGCCACAAAAGTGTTTTTCCGGGCTCGAAAAGAAATTTTTTCTAGACCGTAAAATAATTTTCTAGGCCACAAAAGTATTTTTCCTGACTGGATGGAATATTTTTCCAGGCCACAAAAATAATTTTCGAGGCCATAAAAATATTTTTCCTGACTGGAATGAATATTTTTCCAGACCACAGAAATGATTTTCTAGGCCACAGACGTATTTTTCCTGACTGGGAAAATATTTTTCTGGTTAAGAAAAACATGTTTTGGTCTGCAAAAATATTTTTGTGGGTTAGAAAAATATTCTTTCCAGCCAAGAGAAATACTTTTGTGATTTGTAAAAATATTTTTGTTTGGGAAAATATTTTTTTCATTCAGGAAAATATTTTCGTGGTCTGAAAAAAATATTCATTAGTTTGGAAAAAAAAGTTTTGGTCTGAAAAATATTTTTGTGGCTATTGTAATTTTTCCTGAAGGTAATATACCAGAAATTTCGATAAAATGCCTTTGATTATAGACAATAATTAGACATAAATTACTGCGAATTCATGAAAAAAATGCCACACTTCGCTTGTGTTTGCGTGGTGTAAATACGTGCAACAGAATATCAGGGCGGCTCTTATCTTTTGGAAATATTTTCTCATTCAATACCAGCCAGCTTGCCACAATTTTGTTTACTAAATCTACACAGCATTTTTTTAACAACGAGATAATGAGTTTGCGTTGATACGATCGGAAATTATTAGATGACTATCAGAAAACTGCTCATAAAAATAAATCCATAATTAGTCAAACAATAAAACGCAAATCCACTAAACTAAACAACTAAAACATTTGAAATGAAATTATTATTAGTGTAAAATTTATTTTGGATGTTTTCTAAAATATTTCCTGCTAAACAGGATTAGGAAGATTGCAGCTATTGCAATCACCGAGGCCATACGCACTACTCCGACAAAGGTATTTTTATGCTATTCGATTGGCTCCCGATAGAGCTCCTTACGAGGAAGCTGGCCAAGTGCTCTACGATTCGATTGAAAGCTCTAAATCTCTAGCATGAGGGTATTATTGGCCACTCCACCATATTACGGAGGGATGGACCGACGTCAGGGAAAGTAAACCTCGCTTCTCCGATTCTCTGTTTTCACCATGGTTTGAAGTCAATCATCCCGAACAGGCATGACTGTACCATAGAAAGATGAGATACAGGAATCGATCGACATATACACTGATGGATCAAAAATGGATGGAAAAGTTGGCTCTAGCGTTTTCAAATTTCATAAAATTCAGTGGAGTAGAATTCGTTCAAAAATATATTGCAGGATTTGAAGCAAATGGTTGCGTCAAATCTTGGACAATGGTCGAAGAGAAGTTAAATAAAACCTTTCAAAAGCTTGAAAAAAATATTACTAAGCGAATTTGTAAAGAAACTATTTATTGCAATTTTTCCCACACCTAAATTGATTTTTTGACAAAAGCTTAACTCCCTCCCAGTCCAAATTTTCCATTCTGGTCGTCACTTTCCGCAATTGATGGCATTTTATTTGCACTTCAAGTGATACGCTTCTTCGTAATTTCTGCGACAAAAGTGCATCAGTTGCAAATACATGTTTATATTTTGTTGACGGTCATCGCAGCCCCAGGCCCCAATGTTTTTTTATTTTTATCTTTCTTCGAAACTCACATGCACTGCGTATTTTGCATGAAACGTGTGCCAGTCGAATATGCTATTAACCATATGTGCTGAACTATATAATGAGTCGTTTAAGAGGCCAATTTGATCGTGTGTCTCGACGGTGACCAATTTCTTTGTCAATGAATATTCTTCTTCCAAGACAAGTTGTGACGAAGCTTTGCGACGATTTTGTGCAGATGTTTCTATTATTAAACGTTTAAATAGACTTTTCGTTTTTTAGGGTGATTTAAAATGGCCAATTTCAATGTATTTTTGTTTATTAGTTGAGGAAATGTTAAAAAATAATCATTAGCTCTTCCTCGAAAGTCAGCAATAGATGGCATTTGATTCACATGAAACTTATTGAGAATAAATATCAATAAAAGTTTCTATTATGCATAATACTATAAGAATAAATAATTTCGACGCCTCTGAGCCAGTTACGCGTAGTCTTGATAGTATTAATACAAATTAGAACTGCAGGATCAAGAATGAGACACAAATGTTAAATATTAAGTAGTTGAACCGATATCAAAATATACCTCCTCGGAAACCAATCGTTTAATGCAATGCTAGCCAACATTCCAACATAACTGCGGCAATTCTCTAGCCAGCGAGTCAATTCTTTCTAAAATTTCGAGCCCATAAAACTTCCTACGATTGATTGATGCTCAATGAAACTTCATAACTGAAAACAAACGAAATTGTCTATGAGACAAATTAACATTAATCTAGACAAATTGATCATTGGCAAAACACTGAACGCTCGCTATTGATTCTATTTTCAGACTTTACAATCTAGACACGGACATGAAAATGTTATTATCAAAAGCTGACTGACTAACAGTTTGCATACGTGCGATCCCTTCCTTTCTCTTGTGTTGCAAACATTTATTTGTTTACCATGAGGTCATAAACTTTATAAAAACATTTTCAGGCTTGAAATCGTGTAATAGTGATAATAAAAAACGTCGTGCCAATATTGGTTTCTATGTGATATTGTAAATTCAAAGCTGGAATGGGAATATTTGTGAGTTGGACAGATTGGGTCTATCCAAACAAAATTCTGATTAAAAACAATTTAATATTGAAATTGTTGCGTTTTACATTAAGAATTATCTACTTTTGGACCTATCAAAGCGCCTATTGCATTGAACTGGGAACTTCAAGCAAATCCCTCGCAAGTTCTCGTTGGGAAGATGAAATGTAATCTATTCTGCGAACCAGCCAAGTTTTACACAAATCGATGCGTATTTAGCGATCTTATTGCATCATTCACTGTACTATATTGAATAAAAAAGGTTCAGAATTTTCACCACTGATTATTATTGAATGTACAACTTTGCTTCTGCGGTTTCCCGATAGATGGCTGTATCGGTAGGCTGCGATCGGTACGTACGTAGATTACAATTGTCAAAAATAATTTTGGACATCTGCTAAAGTATCGACATTGACGTATTAATGAACGTTGTTTGCATTTTTGAATGGTTCCTTGATTCAAAATGTCTGTTTTTGTGCCACGTTTTCGTCATTTGTGAGAAGTTTTGATCTTCTGCATTCATTTGAAAATAAACTGCAGCTGAGGCTCATCGAATGTTTTCAAATACGTACGGTCAGGATGCTCTGAGTGAAAGAACGTGCCAGGAGTGGTTTCAACATTTCAAGATTGGTGATTTCAATGTCGTGGAAAAGCATCGTGGTGGGAGAGGAAAAAATATTCAAAGACGAAAAATTGAAAGAACTGCTCAATGAAGATTCATAACAAACACAACAAGAACTTGCTCAATCACTCAGCAAGCCATCTTCAAACACTTCAAGGCCATGTGTATGATTCAGAAACAAAGAAATTGGGTTCCGTGCGAGTTGAAGCCGAGAGATATATTGAACGGCGCTTGTTTGCATGTGAACGACTGCAGGAAAGACATAATCAGAAGAGATTTCTACATCGCATCGTAACCAGCGACGAAAAATGGGTTCTTTACGATAATCCAAAGCGCAGAAAGTCATGGGGAAAACTCGGACATGCGTCCACATCGACTGCAAAATCAAATATTCACAGCGCCAAGGATATGCTTTCCATTTGGTGGACCAGCTCGGTATCATATACTACAAGTTAATAAAGCCGAGTGAAACCATCACAAGAGATCGATACCGAACAGAATTGATGCGTCTGAAACGTGTATTGATGAAAAAAACGGCCACAGTACCGAGAAAGACAAAAAAAGGCATTTTCCAGCATGACAATGCTCGGCCACACGTCGCAAAAGTGGTCAAGACATACTTGGAAACCCTGAAGTTGTAGGTCCTGCCCCATCCGTCGTACTAGGTCGCTCCTTCCGACTACTATCTGTTTTGTTCAATGACGCACGACCTGACTGATCAGCATTTTTCTTCGTACGAGAAAGTACGAAAATGGATACAATCAGGTATCGCGTCAAAAGACGTCTCCTTTTTTTCGAGATGGGATCCGAAAATTGCCGGACAGATGGGCGAAAGTTGTCGCAAGTGATGCACAATACTTTGAATAATATATCTGTTAGAACTTTTTGACAATAAAGCTTTGATTCCGGGAAACAAAACCGCGGATGCAAAGTTGTACACCCAATAATAACAAATACCTGCGATTGGAGCTAGCAAAAATATGCAAAAATTCTCAATATGGATACCTTTTAACTATTCATACATTAACGGCGCCTCGTCAATATTAGAATAAATACAAAAATAATGATAGAGAAAATGTTAAACCGTGCGAAAATCTAAATAAATTTGTGCTTGTTTCAAATTTGTTTCAAGTCTAAAATAAAATACATCTTGATTGCTTTCGTTTCCTTTCCAAATTTTCACAGCCAGCTGACTCTCCGAATTTGCACAAATAAACAGTACAAAAATAGAAAATCGCCCCACACTCACTTAATCCCTCAGTCGATATTAATATATATGCCCACGATTATAGGTGATACTACTCGCCGCCGATTTGTTTTTGTCTGAGCTCAATTTTATTATGTGGAGGCTGAAAATCAAAGGTATCAACTACTACTACTACTTTTAAAAAATTTATCAAACTTTCAGTTTCTTTCTCCGGCCCCGTCATGTGTCCCCATCGATTGAGTTGTGGAATATTTTTGAAGAAAACGAGCCCCTTACGTGTAGCTCACATATGTACATATGTCCCAAGTAAGAATTACGTGGCCGTATCTTATAGCTTACTTAACTACGATTATTCACCACAGATAGCTGCGACAAAGAAAACAGTAAAATGTCGTATCTTCAAAGCCGGTAGCCCGATTATTTGTTTCGTTCGGTTTGCCTATGTATCATATGCAGGTCCGACTCAGTGTTTGCATTAATCTATAGTAAAGACCATCTGAAAATAGTGTGAATTTCATCACTGAGTCTTGTTTTTGCGAATGGGCCATAGTACAGACGTCGTGTTTAAATATAAACTACAGTGAAAATCGCGCCAGACATATTAAATGCATTATTAATGCATTATCTAAATTGAATTCACGCGATTCAGATTTGTTTGTTGTGGAATTTTGCATGAGATCCAGACAGCTTAGAGACATCGTGCAACAGATTGGACTTGTTAGTATAGTTCAAGTGTTTAATGGGAATCCAGGTGAAAGGTATCAACTTAATTCCTCGTTGCCTTCAATTTCTTTTCGTAAAATCGTAGTGTAAAGAAGAAGAAAATCCGCATCTCATAATAACAGTGATAAAAAGATGCGTAGATAAAAATGACCTTGTCGAGTTGGTGCCCGAATCCAACATAAATTGGTAATGTTTGGTTTGGAATTAGGAGATCCAAAATGTCGTGATTAACATAGTCGTTAAAATTGCTTCTAAATATATTCTACGACTTTTGTATTTGTGCAGTTTTGTGTTAAAATTAAATAGTATAATAAAATGGGTTTTCTGTACACAGAAATAAAGATTTTAAAACGTGAATTGCAAGAATATTAAAAATTAACAATGAATCCATTTCGTCTAATTTATCGATACTTGCGGAAAATCGTTTGAATGCACGGAAAATTTTGTCTCCTGATACACTCATTCAACCCTTCCGGTACACACCTATTTTTTCGATCATCGAGAACATATGGAGTCAAATTGACCCCAACCAGTTTTGAACATCTATAGAATCGCCACTACTAAAGATTTTCATTTGAAAAAAATGAGGTAAAGTTTGAAAACTCTTAATAATTCTTACACATTAGAAGTACCTAAAATGGCTTTAACATACCTAAGAAAATTTGCAAAAAATCAGTTCCGCCGCAAATCGTTTTTTTTTTTACAAAAAAATTCGTAATTTTTTCAATTTTCAATATTTTGAGCTAAAAATTGATATGGATAGTTTCAAGACATATTAGAATAATAAAAAAGCCTTGAATAAAATGGTATTCGTTACGCATATTGGTAAGGGTAATTTTGAGGGTGTAAAAAATCATGATTTTTTACATTTTAGAGTTGAAAAAACTTTTTTTATTCATTAAAATATATAAAAATAAAGACAAAACGAATAAGAAATAAAGAAATTACTCATATCCAGCACAATCGTTGCATAAATATACCCGATGATCGTTTCACATCAGTAGATTGCAGGATGGGCACACCATATTTAATGGGAAGCGTGATTTCGGGGTGTCGGATGGCATCCTCTTCAGGTGCTGTCATTTACCATCCGCCACCAGACAGCACGACCACGGTTAGGCTTATTGATGGATTAAGCTCGTTGTACTTCAACTGGTTTGTATAATTATTTCTATCCTTTGAAGTACAGCGAGCTTAATCCATCAATAAACCTAACCGTGGTCGTGCTGTCTGGTGGCGGATGATAAATGACAGCACCTGAAGAGGATGCCATCCGACACCCCAAAACCACGCTTCCCATTAAATTAATTATGAACCAGCATTAAATACGGAATCTAAGAACCTCCATTAATGTGCAATAATAGTGTTAGTGACTTGCTAACCAAAAGCACACTAGACGGCGAAGTTGTCGACTAGATTAGGAGGTTCTAACCTATGCTAAATAACTAATACACCATATTTTTTTTTTTGATCCTGCTGACGAGAGCACAAAGCACACCTTGCTCTTTTCCTGAGCTGAACACGTTCCAATCTAACAGTGCGGATACGTATTCCTAAAATATGTTCGATCCCTTTTCGAATGTCTGTACGCATAAAGGTGTTCTTTATTTTTTCTCGTAGATATGGCTCGACGAAGTGAGCCACAACTTCTTTCAAGGCAACAAATGCAGATTTCTTTTTGGTAGCGGCACCGGCATATTTACAAATGTACAAGCACCTGGCATTCACGATAGCTTGATCGAGCATACCAAAAAAAAGTATCGCATTGGCCAACGCTTTGTTGCACGGGATTCACTACCGCCAAAATATTCACCGGTGTCTTCAGCCAGCAAAGCATTACGCACACTAGATCGCAGATTATATGCCAAATTGCTTAAAAAAAACACTCGCAAACTCATTTTTTGGCCTTTTTAAATTAATCTATTCAACTTGAATTTTTACCCCAAAAATGACGTCGAGTACACAAAGAGGTCAATTTGACCCCACGCTTGCTTCAAAGGCTTCTCAACGACAACTGACGACGTGAGAATCTCTGCAAACGGTGTAAACTTATAGTCAAGCCATAGAGATACACTTAGAAGCCTACAGTATCCCCACTCTCTCGCAGGCCTAAGCGCTGCGATCGGTCAAAGTCGTCGCTGGAGTCAAATTGACCCCTTGTGTACTCGAAGGGTTAAAGAGGAATATTCTTTACCCTATGAAGAATATTGAGATGTAATACACACAATAATTTCCCAGTAAGCTGAAAGATAATAAATCGATTTCCGCTCGGATAAATCAAAATTTCCATTGGTTTTGTTATGAATTTCCTCAAATGTGTTACTATGAAAACTTTTGTTATACTACCTTAACCAGAACACTGAAAAAAATCCATCGCCTTCCCTGTGTAATCCAAACAGATTGCACAATCTTTCGTGAAAGATCGCCATAAATTAAATGATAAATCATCTCCTAGTAAGTCCTCTAAAATGGTGACACAATCAACTGTCTCCATTGTAAACTAATAAGGATCGCAATTGCCGTTTTCTTCGATCGAAAAAAAAATTTAAAAGATTGTCATTTCATGCAAAATCTATTAAATATTTTTAATCGATCATTTTAGCGAATAAATTACTACCATAATTTCAAAACGAAATGGAGAAAAGCATGACGGATGCCGAGAATAAAGCTGAAAAGCGTCGCTCATCAACGGCCGCAATTTCTAGCAGCTCAGAGTCTGAAACGTTCGAAACTTGGACGCTAGTTACGCCTGAGCTTCCTACAGATCGTGGTAAGGAACAGGTTCAAGAAGCGAAAGTATCGAGCGAGACAAGTTCAAAGTTAAAGGCGCATAGTAATCAACAGGATCGAGAAGAACGGACCATTGAAAATATCAAGTGAGTTGCATTATTTTCGTTTATTGTCTGTGTGTATTTTTTTGCCAGATTATTTAAGAGGAAAATTGTATTAGTGTTCCTAAACCAGATTTCTTTATTTGTTCAAGAGTAGTGCAGTAAACATTTTAGCTGTATCATTTTGCGGCATGATAATATTCATGAGAAATCGCCAACCACTCTGTGCCGAAGACACAAAGGAATCAAAACCACAATAGTTATCTTTTGTGATAAGCGAGCGTTGGATTCAATTACGAACTAATTTTGTGGCGCAATATCTCTATGCATGTTTCGCTTCGTAGTTTTGGAAAGAATTGAATTTTCACGACATCAAGTTGTCATTAAACTTTCATTCTAATCCAATCTTCCCGTCCTTTTCAGGAAAGATGAAATCCACACGGACGGTGAAATATCCGATGGCATTTCAATAATAAGCGATAGCGAAAGTGGTGGTCGATCATCACCACAACCAGCACCGCGACGTCCCTCGCCAACAAAACGGCATAGTCCACCTAAATCATCATTGGTTGAACAATCCGATGAGGAGAATGATTCGGATAACACGGACGCCATGAACAAGTCTGTTATTCGGACTGTCTACGATCCGTTGACGCCGCCCAACACTCCGGACGCAAGTGGAAGAGCTCTATCGCCTGAATCCATTGCGGAAGAAACTATGGACGTTAGACAAAATCGTGATCGGGACAATGACTCAAGTGATTCGGAAACCGATCGTCCGCGCTCGCACGAAATCAATTTCACATATGCCTTCTTCATGGCGGTTTTCATTGCAATCCTAGCAATTTTCGGGCGAATGAAATGTGGTCCAATGCTGGACACGAACGATCTGAATGCTGTTTATTCAAAGTTAAACGAAATACTTTCAAAGACATCGCATATCGAAGCGATAATCCAGGATACAATGAACGGTTTGGACGATCGGAGCTTTGATCAGTACAGCAACATGCTGATGCGAATGCAGGAGCTGAATGAGAAGTTCGAAAAGAACAATTTGGCGATGAAAGATGCTTTGTTTCGACTGACAAAGAACGAGAAGTATCCTGCATTGAATCCGGACAAGGAGCGCGTGAAAACGAAGGAACAGCAAACGAATGATATTGATACGAACGCTGACAATCCTGTTGTAGATAAGCCGCCAAAATCCAATCGGGTACCTCATCAAAACTCACGCGGGGCTCAAGATCCTAGACCGCAACATGAAAATTCGCGAAGCCCTCAGACACAGGAGAGATTCAATAAGAAATCACGAAGCGATCAAGTGGCGCCGAAGGGTGATAAATTTGAAAATGCCGAGCCGAAACAGAAGAACGACCACAAAAAGCGGGAGTCTCACAAAAATGACCAGTATGAGCAAAAGGATACTCGGAAAGAACCGTACGAAAATGGAAAACGTGAAGCGGCACGCAAGCCCGCCAGCCAGGAATATGATGCTCGCCGGAAAAACGGTTACAAAGAGAAAAATTCGAATGGACACTACAAGGAGAACAACTTCAAGAAGAATTCTGGCGAACAGCAGGAGGATTGGATGGAGCGCAGGAGAATATCTCGAGAGGACGCCCGAAAGGCGGGAAAGGACAGCGGTGAAAAGCGTGATGACGATAGCAACTGGTATTTAGAACGTGGGACGGGGCGACAAAAAGCTCGGAGATACGAAAAAGTCGATGGTGTAGAATAGACAACAGAAGAACGCGATCAGCCGGACATGCATGCCAACGACGTATATTATATTTACGACAAAACTATTGAAGTGCGCGAGTATATGAAGGATTTTTAACAGTTACTTTGTGAAAATCTGACAACAGTCAAGTATATGTGTATAGTATCTAAATCGTTCGCTTCGACAGAGAAAGATTATTAGCAGCCATTAGACCCGACTTCAGTGAATATTATTTGCTGAAAGTTTCTCTCTACTTACCGCAGTATTTTCTTTGATCTTAATTTTTTGTGTTAACATTCTTGAGCCCCGTTGAATCGTCTTGATAGCGTTTCAAATGCTGTACATACTTATACAGTGTGTACTATGTATTCTATTTGTGAAAAGAATTTTATGTGAATTTGTAGTGACAAATTGCCGGTCGTAGATGATGAAATTTCGCGAGAAGGATTGACAAAGTATTTATGCGTTTGTAGTGTTTAAAAAAAACTGACATTTTTTCGGTTAGAGAAATAGCGCACGCGTCAAAAGACGCATTATATGATTACCAATTATTAAATGTGATAAAATCTAAGTATGCGATATGTGAAAATATACGTGCTGTATATTTTTTTACTGCTGTGTATCTGATAAAATAAATAAATAGGTTTAAAATGAAAACACTATTTAAATTTATCGTGCTGGCATATTCATCCGCGCAGAAGAACTCAATGGCAGATTACTTTTTGTAAAGTTTACCAAAAAAACAATCGGAGCCTCGTAAGCCCAGGAAAAACATATTTGAAATAAAATTTATAATTTAATGAATTTCTCACACGCATGCCAGTTTTTAGTCATCAAATGTAGCTTCCCAAGGCGCACACCACTAGAAAAGATTTAAACTTCAAAACGCTGCAAAGTGCGCCTTTGCGAATGCCACGCCACCACACGTCTGTTCGTAACACTGATTTTGACAATTTCCTCCTGACAGTTGCAATGAACTGAATGTGTAAAATTCCTTTTGAACTGACCAAGTTAGAAAAGTTATGGCACAAAGAAGTGTTTTCTCTTTGACACGGAAAATTTGCATGCCGGGCAATGTGCTGACCAATGCGATGGGTATCGCACAACGCGGCCACACTCGTTATTTGTTAGAATGCGCGTCGACGACGAGGACAATTAGGCCCTCGCCCAATCGAAATGTCACAAGCAAAAGTGCGGTTAAGTCGATTGCCCGGAATCTATTACCGGCTTGAACTGGCAAAGATAAATTATATTGAGTTGCTTCTGTCGTTACAGGTACCACAGATCTATCGGAATCGACAAAATCCTCGACCGCTATAGATGCCGCACCGCAGATCCTCTCGAAACTATTTCCACAAACCTCGGCCTCCGCCAACGAAGAGGCGGAAAACGAAAAGAAAAAACAGGAAGAGGAGAGTCGCAAGGAGAAGGAGACGTCATGGAAGCGTATGAAATTAAGGTGAGCATGCACTGAAGCATTTCGATTGTATTCAAGCGCATTGCGTCACAGTTTTGCATTGTTCGGAGCATCGACGGGAATGCTGGTGGTTTGGGCCGTCTACAATTTCGGGTCGCCGGAATGTGACGCCGAGGGCAACGAGATCGAGGACGAGTTCAGCAAGCTGCCGATCGTGCAGCAATACGTACAGCGGATGTGGAGATCAATGACGTACTACCAAAAGGTATTAACCCTCAAGGAAACTGGACTGTACTCTAGCGCGATTCTCATTGCAGATGATCCAAGAGCCGTCGCGGTCCAAACTGCTTCCTGACCCACTCAAGCCGCCGTACATCCAACCACCCTACACACTAGTCCTCGAAATGAAGGACGTCCTCGTGCATCCCGACTGGACGTACCAGACCGGTTGGCGGTTCAAAAAGCGGCCGGGAGTCGATCATTTCCTCGAACAGTGCGCCAAGCACTTTGAAATCGTCGTTTTCACGGCCGACCAAGGAATGACTGTTTTCCCCATCCTCGACGCGCTCGACCCAAACGGCTTCATAATGTACCGGCTCGTTCGAGACGCCACCCACTTCGTGGACGGACATCATGTTAAGAATCTAGACAATTTGAATAGGGATTTGAAAAGAGTACGAACAAATTTCCCTTAGAAACTTTCAAAATCATTTAATGACGCTTCTTCAGGTGATCGTCATCGACTGGGACGCGAACGCGACGAAGCTTCATCCGGACAATGCATTTAATATCGCTCGATGGACCGGAAATGATGACGATACGACGCTCATTGAATTAGTATCATTTTTAAAAAGTAGGTTTGACCATTAAGTATCACTTTCACCCCTAACTAACTCCTATTTTTCTGCTTCCAGCTGTCGCAACAGCCGAAATTGACGATGTCCGCGAGGTGCTACAATACTATAAAAGCTTTGACAACCCGTTGGGACAATTTCGTGAAAATCAACGCAAACTCCTCGAACAAATGGAACTGCAAGAGCGCGAGGAGAAGAAAAAAGAAACGCCTGTTGTGAAACGATGGACACCCAGCTTTTTGAGGAGCTCTCGATGATAATGCTGTCTGTCGTCGATCAATCTAGCGTCGCTTTAGTTATTTTGGATGATATCAAAATCCCCACGACCATCTCGCGTGCTGTAGCACTGTGCGTTGATTGAAGTGTTCCAGAAATAATGACAACCACATCAATTTAAGGACCATCACTTCATCATAGACACAAAAATGTCGTTTGTTGTTTTTATATAACCCCCATCCCTATTGTTATATTTTGTTATGATTTCCTAAATATTTAATATGAAAATTATTGGTCTTTGTGAAGACAGACGTCGAGTGCAGATCACTCTTTTTAATTCTTCTGCATTTATTCTTGATTAAAATTCAACGATTCAGACAAGTTGCTATATTTTGGCCAATCCATAATTCATGTAACAAATTTTTTGTAATATATGCTCCCTAGTTTAGTATAAAAAATAAAGGTAAAGATTATAAGTAAAAACGAATATTGCGTAGTGGACTTTTTGTGAAAGCCTTGGAAAATTTTGAGAGGAAAACTGGAAAAGCAGTGAATATTGCTTCAATTAAAGGGGGAAACCAGTTTAGACGGGTCAAAAAATCGACTTTTTTTATTTCATAAATTGTTAGTAAAACTATTCAAGAGTGTGTAGCCTAAATTTCAAAACAAAATTCCGATTGGTCCCGATGCTATGAGCACTTAAGTGACCGCCGGTCAGTTCGGCGCCCAAGTGCTCAGTATTGGCATTTTCCAGAAGAATCCGCCAATTTGAATTTCTGAGTTGATTTTTAATCGGCGACCCCAAAAACTTCTTTGACCACAATGAGTTTTACAATATCTTTGGCAGGAAGGCTTGGGCGTTAATGGGTTAGTTACTGCCTTGAATTTCTCGTTTTCGCTACGTTTATTTTCAAACACGTTTTTCTCGAAACGACTTTCAACTGGTGGAGATTCTAGCTCAAAAAGTTATTGACAAATCGTTCTGAAAATTTGTGTGAATATTCTTTATTCAATTAAAATTATATATACTTAACTTTGAGATGAAATTATTATTAAAAATATTCTTTTCAATGCTAAAAAGGTGAAAAAACATGCAATTTTCAACGTTCTTGATCACAATTAGGTTCATATTCTTAGGAAATATGTTAACGAAAAAAGGAATTTGTAATGATTATAGATAAAAATGATGATTTCAGGAATGCCCACCAGTAAAAAACTTAGATGGCGATCGTCCATGGACAGCAGATTCTAACTCCACTATTTTTGGCGAAAATGACTTGTTAAAATTACAAAGTGTACTACAAAACATGATTAAAATATCCTCCAAGTTTAAAAGAATTTTGATTATTCCCCCCTTGTTAAAAAAAATCACGAAAAACACCAAAATTTAGGTCTCCTAAACTGGTTTCCCCATTTAAGTCGTTGGCCTTTCTCCTGCAGGATCGGCATTCTGGGTTTACGATACTTTCTTTTCAAATCGTAACACCAGCAATTTCAAAATGCGGTTCTAACAAATTTAACAAAGCTGCCTGTTCGCTGATCTGTGCACGTCCTATCGAATTTTGTCCGGACTCCTGGCCGATTTGTTTTCTTACAGAATTCATCTGAGTGCCTTCGTTGGTTGCATCACAATTTTCCATTTTCGGTCGCTTTCACACAATCTTTAATAATGGGAATCTTTAGATATGAACGATTGCCATGCCATTCTTACCGATTTGCTTTTTATTGTGTCGGTAAAAACCAAAGCAACCAGAAACGTGATAAGCTAAAAAAGAATATAGTTTAATAAAAACAAACCAATATAACTTCTTGCGAAAAAGCGAAGAAAAAAAGTAAATTTTCGAAGAAATGTCTACAGTCTTTATAGGATCTGAGCCTTTATCTGTCGCGGTAAAACTTTGGGCTCGACTATAATCAAATTTCGCACATTTGATAATATTTAAATAAGTCTAATATATATTTTTAAATACAACTGGGCGGTTTTTGTGTCGCCATAGGCGCTGCCGCTATTTATTCGGACGGAAATATTTTCACAAGCGTTTTTTTGTATTCAGTTGCCATTATACCAAAACCATCAACACACTTACCCACAAATCACCTTGCATCCAAACTGACTGATCATCAAAACAAACATTTTATTTAGATAACAAGAAAATTTTACTCGTTTCATGTTTCTTTCGTTTGACATTTTCCAATGATACACCACATTTCTTTTTAATTATTATTATTTCTTCTTTCAATTAAGTTTTCACCACTCGGCATCATTGCCTTCTATTAATTTTTTTCATACAGCAATTCAAGTTTTCCTTCTTACGGGGTTAATAAATAATTTTTTTTTGTTATTAATCAATATTAATAAAAATACATCGTAGCTATTATAGTATAGATATCTAAGGATTGTTTTGCTTTCTGTTTCTCTAAACGGACAGTAGCGGTGAAAAAGGAAAGGCGGTCGATTTAAGAAAACACATTGATCTTATTCATATAGAGGGAAAAAAGGAAACAGATGACTAATAGAACTTAGTGAAATCACAACAAAGTTTTGTGGGAAAAATCTAGACGAAGGAAGAGGCGAGTCACTATCAACTAAGAGGCAAAAAACAAACGACTACATGGTAATATTGGAACATTTCGAGGTGACAAAGTTACTCATTGTTTCATTTATAACATATATGTATATTGTATTCGTTCGTTTTGGGCGGGAGATGTGTGTGAATATTTTTACATCAGGTTGTTTTATTGTTATGTTTTTTCTTCAGTTGGCCGTTTCATAAACTATTTTGCCGTAGTTTCGCATTACATATGGATCTTAGGTGCGATCAAAATGTGCACATGACATGTTGTTACACATTGAATTATAGTTTTATTTCGATTTTAAATTTTAAATACATTTTTTTAGGTTTCTTTCACTTTTGTGTGTATATATATAAGAACTATCCAAAATACATTTAGGTAAAAATTTCTATTTTTATCATCTTGTGTTCGAATTGATTTTTGCTTGCTTTCATTTGCATAGGTCATTTTTCATCATTAATTTCTTCTTATCAACCCATTTTATGTTTATTCTACGTTGTTCTCTCTCTCTATTTTAATTATTAGTTAATTTCCATTTCACTTTTTAATATATTTACAAATCAAATTGTCGTTTTTACATAAAATACTACTTTGTGGTTGTGTTATTTAGGAAATAGAGGAAGTTCGGAGTACGATCTTAAACATCTCATTATTTGAAAGTATGACAACAAATCGATGATAAACTAAATTTCGAAGAAGAAACGTCTATTATTTTCAACAGGACTATCAGATAACAGCGTCTAGTAAGTAAGAGAAGAGTTTATTGTTGTCTAAAGCAAAATTCCAGATGGGAAAAAATTCTATTTACTTTGAAAAATCGCTTTTATTTTGAAGTTGCGAACATTTGGATATTGGTTTTCTTTCATTCAACACAGTAACGATTTTCGAGAACTTTAATTTTTTTTATTTATTATTTAGAATCATCCTAAGTTTGATTTAGCATTCCTCATCAGATTTTTATTAGGAACTGAGTGATATTTATTTATTTGTAATTTGTTTTAATCTGTTTGTTTTCTGTTGTCGATGCAATCCAAAAACATAGAAGCTACAAACAACAGTGAGTGTGTACGGCATATGGATAATACTTTTGTATAGCAACGGGATGAATTGTAATTTAAATTTTTTTCGCCTAATTTAGTTGCGGTTATTTTCCCTTATTTTGTTTTATTCTACAATTTGTTTTTAAATTTTCCCTAAAAAGCTATAAAAATATATTTTATTACTTTAAATCTTTCCAGTACTCAGTTTTTTTTTGTTACTGCCTACAAATCAATCGATAAGATTAGAATCTAAGTGTGACGATTCGAATAGTGAATTTTTTCAGTTTCAGTTCATTGGAAGCAAGTGAAAGTTCATATTGTTATTTTTTTTTGATGCGCTCGCAGCTACATGCGACGAAGGAAAGCATGTTCTTATTAGAACTAGTATCGAATGTGGAATAGTTTACCAGAAAAGACTATCAATTTTGCACGGTAAAAAGATGTAACAGATTCTACAGAGACTTTGTTTTTGCAGCTTCAGAAAGGATCCGAGGCGATAGACTAGACTCCCTGCGGTAATAATTGTGAGCCATGTATATAGACAATATGTTGATTATTTGCAGTTTGGTATGAATCGTGTGGAAATACGAACGCAAGCAAACAATTTTCGCATTTAGTGCAGTCTGTTACGTAAGAGCGTGATCACTGTTACATGAAGAAAAAAATCGTAGCAATATATTTCTTTTTCTATGACATAGAGAGCACCTCAGTCCTCCATGCTTTATGGAAGGAATCAGCGGTTAGTCGAATTCAGTCGTTCTTCGAATGGTTTTTCGAAATGAGTGCTGCTTTACGCCAATTTTTTTACGTTCGCTTGAAAAAGGATCTAAATTAACGTAAGCAGCTATTGCGAAATACATCTGGAAGTCGAAGCAGTTCGTAAGCAAGTGGGTGAATCAACATAAAAAGGTCGGTAATGTTGATGATTTTCCTAGTCGTGGGAGTGCAAGCAAAGTGACATAAAAAGACGAGAAAAAAATTCTCGCAATGTCTTCCAAGGATCCAACTTTGACTCTACATGAAGGTGCTGTAAAATTGAAAGCAAAAGGTGTCGACATATCATACGGAACAATTCGTAGTCACTTGCTTGCAAATAAAGTGAAATATCGGAGTACTTTGGAAAAGCCAATGTTGATTTATTCTAAAAATGTGAAACAAAATTGGATATATTGAACTCTGAATTAAAAATTGTTGAGATACTGGTACTATCCCTTATACCGATGTACATCGTCTGGGAAGTACTAATGAATTGAACAAGCTTTCAGGAAATACATTGCACACGGACAGTGGAAACAATGAGTGATTGCTTGAGAGGTTTTCGGAGGAGGTGAAGGTTTTAGTCGGTAAAAATCCGACATGTCGAGAAGCAGGAGCAAATCGATATCTTTTGAAGATTTCCACCTCCCAACGACGAAAAAAGAAAGTGAAAAACACGTTGAAAAACGTGTGGCATGGGCGAAGGAAAACTTGGACCGCGATTGGAACAATTTTGGGCATTTCCGAGCATAAAACGCGCCTGGACAACCTCCACTATTAGACAGCTCCAACGGACTGTTAAACGCCCCGTCACGGTCCATGTTTGGGGATGCTTCTCAAAAAAGGATTTCGAAATTTTCTTCTAATTTACAGACAATTTGAATGCCGAAAAAATGATCAAAATCTATCAAAAGGCTTTGCTACCATCTGCCAAAGTAATAGTTCATCGGAAAAAAATGAGAGCTGGACCCTTCAAGAGGACAACGACCTAAAATATCAGAGTCGAGCGTGTAGCGAGTGGAAAGGGCAAAATTTGGTTGTCACTTTAGATTGGCTATCTCAGTCACCGGATGCAAATCCAATAGAAAATGCAATTTCGCAAACGCAAGCCATGTAAATTAGATCAATTAATTCGACAAATTCGGAGATCTTTTCTAAAAGAATATGCCGAAAGCCTCGTGAAAAGCATGCTCCGACGGTGTCAGGCCATAATTGATGCTGGAGGAGATTGGACTTGCTACTAAGGTATTTACAATGAGTATTAACGACAAATTAAACAATAAATGTGCGAATTTTTAAAAAATCTATAGTTTTTATAATTTAATAGTAACCACGTTCTCATGTAACAGACATTAAGAGTTAGCTTTATGCATAAAACCCTTATCACACGAAACTACATATGGTTTTCAATGTTCCTGGTCATTCTTTGACATAGAATGCCAAAGCCATTATACGATATAATTATTTGAGTGCGTAGTTGACGTACATAATACCAACGTTCGGAAATTTCAAATACTAGAAGAAAAGTCGAACAGAAAACCAACCTGGTCATAATTTGAATGAAATGTTATTTCCACATTTGATTATGTTTAGTAAAATCACGTGAAATTTGTTGCCGCAGACATAGTACTCGCCAATTTATCATTATAATTTGGTGCGCTTTGAAAAGAAACTAATATCTCCCGAATTATTCGTGTAAAAGTCGTTTCTGCAATATTTTACTCTTTCTATCAAATTGTCCAGTTTTTTTTTGAAATTACGTTTAAACATTTTCTACAACATAAATATCATTATCTCTTCTCTTTCCCTCGTTAACATACGATTCTCTTCTTTATCTGTTTGTGTTTATTTTTGATTCAATCGAATTTATTCGTATTTCCCATTTCTTGTTTGATCATTTTCGAATTATTTGTAATACATTTTTATTTATATATATATAATTTTCCTCTCTTCTATGCAATACAGGAAGGGAAAACAAATAGGATGGATAATCACTAGTAATAATTAAAACAAAAAACAATAAGAAAAAAAATTTGTAAGTTATTAATTAATTTTTAAAACTAGTCAGATTCATCTTCTCGATCGTCGAATCCGGTTAGATCGGCCGATTGTAACATACCCCGCGACACGGCATATTCAATTAATGCTAAATGACAAAATACATATTGATCGGGCATTTGTATTGAATAAGCACGCTGTGAACGGATTTTTTCCACGGTACCCTTAATATCGGCCGTACCAACATCTTCCAGACGAGATATGCATATGTCGAGGGTGATGAATGTGCCTGCGAAATAGAGCATCGGGGACATATTGGTGATAGTTTTGTTTTTATATGTATTTTAATACACTAGATCAGTAGGTCAAACGATTTTAGTAGTTTTTATTTTAAAAATAATCTCGAAACAGAAAAGAAGTATTATCTTGAACATGAATGATGCTGTTTCAATGCCTGGCGGTTTTCCAATTTCAACGTTGAACACAAAAATGTGAATAAAACATTGAAAAAATGAATGAATTTGTCAGATAGCATTCAAAGATAAATAATTAAGTCGATTTAGAAGTAAGAACAGCCCCGATTTCCACGGTTTTTATATTGTAAAAAATATGAGTTGATGCAGCAGTTTATGCAGCACAAGTGATCATTTTTTTGGTTTAGATCAAATAAGATTCGAACATACCTGTTCGTCCTATTCCTGCGCTACAATGCACAACAATTGGTGGTCCTTTTGGATGTCCTGCCCATGTATCACCAAGCGATCTAACCATTTCCGCTTGTTTCTCACGAACTTTTTGCAGGAAATTAAGCATTGCCATTGCTGACGTTGGCACACCATAATCTGGCCAGCTTGTGAATTGCCAGTGTGATACATTTCGTTTTTCGTCAGTCTAGAGAATAACAACAAATAAATTACTCGATACACGATTACGGCAACAATATGCTTACCTTCTTATTTATCAGTTCTAAAGACGCTACAGTATAATCCACATTCGTTTCTATACTAATTGTACGCACACAATAATTACCGAATTCACACGAACTACCGTCTACTAGTTCCCAATATTGGCCGCACTTCACTCTACCCCTTTCCATTACTCTAGTAGTCATAACTATCACTAGACAATGTTGTTCCCATATCATACGCCAAAAATCGTATGATGTCTTTGGTAATGGACCTGTAAATAGATTATTCATTGTAAATTAATCCTTTTGTAATAATTTAATGGGGTTGGGTTTTATAGTGAATCCTTTTATTCACAAAGCAATCATTGACACCAAAAATTAATGAATGTATTCCGGAAAATTCGTCTAAATTTAATTCCTTAGACGACAAAATGGGTAGCAAAGAAGATTTAGAAACTGAACGAGTTTTGGGGATCAAAACGATTAACTTTCTACAGAGCAAATTCTTTTATAATACTTTATCGGGCAACTTACCTTGTGTTGATATATAAGCATTTTTTTGTTTGTACCCGTCTACGAAATTGGCATTTATATAATCGGATGAAGGATCCTCTTCTTCTTTTGTTAATATCACGCGACTATGGTCGTAACATAAAACATCTGTGTAACGGTTTTTAATTAAATTATTACGATTCCTAAAATAAAATTCAATAAATCCAGTGAGCACACAAACGATCCAATTCAGCGACAAACCTAGCATTACAAAATGTACCATCCGGCGCTCGACTCCTTATTTCGGCATATTCATTGACCAAACCCTGTCGGCCACGTTCCTTTACCATTTGGACAATTTGTTCGATTGTTTTCGGATCACCTTCGGCCCCAGCCAGACTGTCGTCATCACTAAAACCGGACGATGCACTACTTGGTGGATTTTCCGACCAAAACTCACTTAATGGAGCGGCCGTTTCGTTATTATCTACTAATTGATGATCGTTTGATGTGCCGTTTGTTGACACAAAATCGTTTGGTGAATGCTCCAGACCAGCCGTGGGTTGTGGCCCAATATTGGCTAATATTTCGTCCTCACGATTCGTCATCGATTTGTAGCAATGAAGCAACCTGGAAAATTAATATTAGAAATTTAATTTTTGCAGAGAAACTAAGACTTGAGTATGCACAACAATTTATTACGAAATATCACGGTTTTCTGTTCAATTTAATGGAAAGTGAGTGTACATACGAGGGCGGTCCGATAAGTACTTAGCCTCACCCCCCGATGGCGCCACTATCGCAAGAGAACTGCTACTATCGTGTAGAACATCCTCGTAGACGGCTAGTGTCGAAATTTCACCCGAATCGAACTCGTAGTTTTGTTTTGACCGCGTGTGGAAGCGGGCGTGTCCGCGGATTTTTTTAAAAAAAAGTAAAAGAGCAGTATCGGTCGGTGATTCGATTCTTGTTTTTGGAAAGGGAATGACGCAGCGAAATCAAAGAGCGCTTGGATGCTGTGTACGGTGACTCTTCTCCTTCGATGGCAACCGTCAAAAATTGGTTTAACCAGTTTCAACGTGGTCGCACGTCGGTTTTTGATGAGCCACGCCCAGATGCCCCGAAAATGGCTACCACAGAGTATAACGTGACAAAAATTCACGATGTCATATTGGCAGACCACAAATTGAAGGTCCGCAAGATAGCTGAGACAGTAGTCATCTCAAAAGACCGCATGGGTCATATCCTGCATGCAATTTTGGGCATAAAAAGCTGTCGGCGCGATGGGTGCCGCGTTTGCTCATTCCGGACAATAAGCGCAACCGTGAGACCACTTCAGAGCAGTGTTTGACGCTGTTTAAGCGCAATCCGAAAGAGTTTTTGCATCGTTTCGTGATCGTCGCGAAACATGGATCGACAGTCGAAACAGTGGACTTCACTCGATGAACGTGTTCCGAAGAAAGCGAAGACTGTCATATCGACCGGAAAGGTGATGACAACCGTTTTCTGAGATTCACAAGATGTGATCCACATCGACTTCCTGGAGAAGGGCAAAACGGTCTTAAGGCTGTACTATGCCGGATTATTGGGCCGATTCAACGCCGAATTGCAGAAAAAAGGTTCCATTTGGCAAAGAAAAAAGTACTCTTCCATCATGACAACCCAACTGCTCACAACTTCGTCCTCACCATGGCGAAATTGGTCGAATTAGGCTACGAACTGCTGCCCCATCCACCGTATTCTCCAGAATTGGCCCCGTGCGCCTTTTTTTTTTGTTTTCCAACTTGAAAAAGTCACTCACCGGGCAGAAATTTGAGTCGAATGAGGAGGTCATCGCCGTCACGGAGGCCTACTTTGCAGACCTCGAGAAAACGTATTTTTCAGACGGGTTAAAGAAATTGGAGCATCTTTGGGTCAAGTGTATCGAACTAAAAGAAGACTATATTGAAAAATAAATCGCCACTTTTCCAAAAAAAAAATCGTTTTTCTTTTGTAGGCTAAGTATTTATCTGACCACTTTCGTGCGTTGAAAAATAAGTGGGGTTACAATTGAATGCTATAGAGTAAGTCTCAAAAAATTTATGGGTAAATATTTGTGTAATAAGCTCTTGAAATATATCTTTACAACAAAGCACCCATTGAAATTTACACCTAAACAAAATTCACAAAAATATTACATCCTAAAATTAAACATGAAGAAGATATTATTACGAATTATAGGACAATCAGATTCTTACAGCTACCTAATAATATGTAACAAGTCATATCACATACTTACCATGTGGAATGATCTATTTCTAATGTACCGCCCAAGTGAACAGGAAGTGATTTTCTTGGTATATGTAAACTTAATGTTGGTATTGAAACGGTGAATACACGTTCACGCAATTTTTCACGTACAAACAATCGTAAGATTTTAAATGGTGCTTTAAACCACAATGGCGCCGTGACAATTAGTACTTTTTTCAATCGTGCTGGATAGCCACCCTAAAATTGAACAAGAAAATTACATCAATTAGACCATTTTCAATGGTAGTAGATTTGCAAAATTTGTTTAAAAAATTAGTTAGTTTTCGGAAGTTCATTAAAAATTTAAGTAGGCATGATCTTGATCTTCAAATCAAAACATTTCGAACAGAGTTCCTTGACTTCTCAGTGGAATTCTCATATGATAAAGCTTAAAACTACATTAGAACAGCCACAATAGAGCATTAGTATCAAAGTATCCATTAAAGCAGGTCGCAATTACAATCAAGTTACTAGAAAACAATTCCAGCCACAGCCTGCTGAGATCAATTTGCATATCTATTCAATCTATCTGGATACGCTATACGAAGCGTTCAGCAAGAACTTGGAATTTAATTCATAGCTCATCAAGGACCATCTTGTCTCTTCGGGCGTCGTATTTTCAGAATGCTTTTTTAAATAACATTATTTCAGCTCCAATTGGTAAAGCCCGAATACCACATTCAAAACTACAATAGGCTATATATTATCCGGACAACTATTCAAATAGTTTTACTGCCTAACTTAGATTCAGATACTTCCGGACGGGGCTTACGGCGAACGTGGTGGTGGTTAGTGATGGCTATAGCGATGTTGGTGGGGTGGTAACACATTATTAAGTTTCTAAATTGAATTTTATGGGCTGCTGTAAACAATATGGTTGGCGGCGTTAAGCTTACATCAAAACGAAAAGTGTACAATAGGATAGATAGCAGGAAGAGCCGAAACTATAATATTTCGACAAACACCTACAACATTTTCTTTGTGTCAAGTTGTTGTTGGATGTTGTGTGAGGGATTGGAGCCGGTCTACGGTGGGGTTTATTGGATTTTAGAACAGCTTATGGGCGAAATGGTCCAAGCGGCATATATTTTTTCGGTTCTATGGTTTCTATTCTAGAGTCTTGGAAGTTGATTCCTATTATTGCAGACTAATGCTGGTTTGGCTTCTTACTTCAGGAAGTTTACATACCATTCATCGATAAAATTCTCTACAGTTCACATGAACATCATGATTTCTATATCAAAATTATTGGAAAATAAGATTTTCTACCGTAGAAACACGATTAAAAGTAACCGACGTGATTCTCCTCTCATAATTCACATGAAAGTGTATAATGAATCAATTATATCGACCGTGTCGTCGCGAGAAAGTGCATACGAAATTTAATGAACTCCACTTGGGATGGTACTTTCACCAAAAAAAAAGTAAAATGCAGCAGCAACAAAGAAAATCACCAGCAAACCATAACGTTCAACGTATGTATGAAAATTGAAAAGCAAACATGAAAACATTATCTGCATAGAGGATTCAAGATTTTTTTTGGGAAGGCAGGTTGTTTATAGTTCATTTTAATTAATGATTATAAAATGGTGTGGGTCATGTAAGCCTCTGTAAATCACAATGGGCCTATCTACAAGCCTCTGTAAGGTTTTCATAAGAATCTAAAATAATATATTAATAAACATTTGGAACGATTTCTACCCATGCCTTCTACTCGGTTTCCAGATTAGTTGTTAACTCAATTTGAAAAATGTATTTGAATTAATTGTTAAGGTAAAAAGCCACTGAGTTGGATTACAACTTTTCAAAGAGCGTTTTCTTTCCAAAAAAACAACAACATTAACTCCTGTGAATGAGAATCTGAGGAATAAACGTTGATTAAATTAACAAAAGAAACCGATTTCCAGGAGAATATATCAGGAGACAGCAGTCAAATCTATCTCAAAACATCCACTCACCTTAAATAAAATTGAAAGGAATTAATTGTATGGATATCTCAACTTATTTTTCATACAGAAACCATGATTCTAAAAATTCATATTGTAGCTCTGCAACTAGACTAGACTACGACCTCTAATGTTGTTATACCACGAAAAATACCCTTAATAAAATTAATAGCCTATCTTCCAGCGAAATTTCGCATCAGTAAAACAATTAATTTCGTACAAGCTTCACAAATTGACCTGGCAGTGTGTTTGTTTTTGCACACGTGTAATCCGCAACATGAAGCATAATCTAATACCCATGTCTCGCTCATATCATATGCATGCCGACAATGAAAATTACGCTTGTACATATATATTTCACTTAATCATGTAATAAACCATATTACACGTCCAAAATTCATCGTCAAACACATATGGATAGCTATGTGTGTGAAGCGTGTATTTTTAAAAAGATAAGATCTTCTTTATTAGAGTCAATGATGGAATTTCAACAATTATGTTCACACACGTGTTTTAATTTAAATGATATGTGATGACAAAATTTGCATGATTAAGCAGTAAATTCAATAAAATTCAATTCAAAAGGAAACACGAAGACAAACGTTTGTTAGCAATGGATTACAGGATTTTATCGAGTCAAAACTAATACATCAGGTAGAATTTTGCATGAAGAAGAATTTTCGGATCTAGTTCAACTTAATTAAATTAATCAGAATTTATTTGGCGAACATAAAAGACATCGCAGCAATAAAAATTGGAAACAAAGACAAATGTACTAGATAATGCTTTTAACTGATTATCGAACAAATCAGACTTTGTATCTTCGATCATTCGATTTCGTTCAACAAGACAAAAGTTTTTTGTGGTTATTTTATCATTATTTTTCGTTTTCTATGCACCTTCTTTTTAATGCTTTTCTTATTCCTCATTTCGACAACGTTTATGGAAAGCTTTGTACGCTCTAAGACCTCATTTACATACAAGTTTAGAGCGAAGCCATAGTATTGTTCATATGTAATTATTTATGAAACTAATTTGAAGAGCGTTTAGGGAAAGTGCAACAGACATAACATTATTTTTTTAGCTTACATTATGAGCAGCGACCAGCATTTGTAGATGTGAAATCGCATTTGAGACGCTTGGGTACATATTTTTTTATAAAATGTTAAAAATATTTACACCTGCATGATTCAGGAGCCAATTTATTTTCGTCTGTTTTTCTATTTATTACTGGATTTAACAAAAAATTCATTCTCTATGGGCCTATAGTCAATTATCTACGAGATCTGATTCCGTGCTTTCGGATTTAATATCAACGTAACGAATGATGCGGAAATACAGTCATATCTAACACTATTATATTTTAGCTATGAAATACGAAATCAGACTACATAAAAAAACCCTTAAAATGTGCAGACAATGATAAAAAATTAGTGACATTAATAACTTAGAAGGATATTTTTTCCCCAATCAGCAGCAACAAGTAGCTGAACTTTTGTAGAAAATCTAACGTACGTTTCAAATTGTTAACATGAATACAGCAAACAATTAATTCAAATCAATTAATATTAACGAGAAAATAGTCGGATGAGTTCACTATTTCAACATTGAATAAATCCGCCATTTTTCAGCCGATTTTGACAGATAAACACAATTCTGCTTTGAATCGATACATACCGAAAGAACGCGCTGAAATCGTAGCGCTTTACATTGAAAACGATCGTTCAATTGTGAAAACTGTACGTGCTTATCGTAAAAAATATGGTAGGCATAATTTGAGTCTCACATTGTGGCAATAGTCGCACGCGCCTATCGTGTCTCCGGATATTAAAGCACTCTC
This sequence comes from Oxycera nigricornis, assembly GCA_963942545.1. Classification (NCBI taxonomy): domain Eukaryota; kingdom Metazoa; phylum Arthropoda; class Insecta; order Diptera; family Stratiomyidae; genus Oxycera; species Oxycera nigricornis. The sequence goes on from OZ012662.1 coordinate 107,437,556, forward strand.
ATATGTTTACTGACATTTCTTCCTCCGTTAACCTATACACTAGCCTAGAATATTGCTCGCAAATATGGTCACCAACCCAATAATGCAAGCAACTCTTAGAAATTTTCCAAATTTTTTTTAACTAGAACTAGAGGTTTAAAAAATAAAACAAAAAAAAAACCTCTATAAAATCTAAACTAACATAAATCTATATAATATAGAATAACATTTAACTGTATAATGTCCTCTTAACTTAATCACAATACCTGGGCTTTCATGGTATATCCGTTTGATGATTAATTTGAAGAGAAATACAAACTATTCCATTGGTTTTTATTTTGGAACCTTGTTTTAAACAACACTTAGTAACTGCTTTTTAAGATTCTTCCAATTTTTTATTTATAATTTTAATATTAGGAATGTTATAGAATGATACACCTTTTTCAACAGAAATAAACCAACTTTATTAACCACATCCTTCACCAAATCACATGTAAATTAATGTTTGCCCTATATATCTGATCGACGACGGCTTGATACAAGCAGTTGTCTATATTTGCCACAAGGATCAATTCACTTTCCCTAATAATAAAAACGTATCCCGTGCCGACAATAGACATTGCGCTACATTCAAAAGGATATCAATACCATATGAGCGCAGTGTGTTATGCGCTATTCAGCTTCACGGTGGAAGCACACGATAGGGACGAAGCGAAAATTATTTCTCTCTTTCCGTGCACGTTATTATCGTTATTGCCATCCTTTTGGACTATACCAGCTGTTTCCAGCGGACATCTGTCTCAACTACGGATGAAATCCTATCGAGAATACACAAAACTACATGCATTTCTGTATATATACACTTCGATATTGGAATGCTTGCTGAATTGGTTGCTTTGTTCTTTTGTGTATGTGATGATCCTTTTCGCACACAACCATATGTTGAGGTTGTTATATAGGAATGTTTTCAGCATACATTTGGAGCTGACATTTGATTTGGGTCTTTATAATATGTGTTGAAAGTTTTTGACCCTGATTTATAGATGCAAATTTGATTCTACATTTTTTTATTCCAACAAGATTAGCGTCAATTTGTTTTTCTTAAAAGAATGTTGAACTTCATTATGATTACCATTTTTTAAATATTATTATCAGAGAACGAATGTAGTTTGATAAACGTGCCTTCCACGCTGACTGAATTTTTTAGGATCCCAATGCTCTTGACTTTAAAATATACCTTGCCAAAATTTATATCGATGTAAGTATCAATAAGAATATATTTTCAAGAAAACACTTTACATTTAATAACTATAATTTTTAGAACTAGATATTTTTGCTAGGCTTCCAAGAAAATCCTTTCAATGCGAACTATGCTCGTTGTGCATTTATGATTATATAGCCCAGAGTAAGTAGTAACATCACTCAGGATTAAACTGCTTGTTGAATACGATAGAAATTGTCGGTTGCTTCATTCTATATCCAAAGCTTTTGGATATTTGTAACTAAACTATCTACTGTATCGCAAATTTCACGTTTAACCTACGAAAATCCAATTCCATTCTGTTTTATAAATATGCAATATGCTTTGTAATACTTTATGAAGTAAGCTTCCTCCCCGAACGTAATATCTCGTTTAGTACCCATTATCCTTTCTCCCATCCCAAGCATACATAAAGGAAATCGTGCATACATGTATACTAACTTGTGCCTCAGTTGAATCTATATCAAATTTCTAGAGTTCAGGTTACAAATACAAATCCAAAATCACCGTGCACTTTCGAATTTATACAAAACCACGCATACAAATTTATGCGCGAAACAAATTTCGAATGCAATACACACAGCCACATCAAGGATATTCCTACTACTTCCAACCCAGAGAAGAAATGTCACATGAAAACTTTCTGTCGCTTTCATTCACCCCCCATTCAGAAAGTACATGCACATAATCATCCCCCGGTTTCTACACTTTCCACCACTGAGAATCCTTACCGGTTAAGCACTGCTTCCTCGCAGCTCCCTTCAAAACATCATTTTTACCTTCAGGCTTGAAATTCTTGTTTACATAAGCTCCCACTTCCGTTTGGGAAACAACGCTAGTAGTAATAATGGGTTGCAATAGAAATGACAGGAGAGAAAACTACCCTCTGTCGGAACACTATAGACATGATTTTCATTCCAAGTAATTTATCCTGTATCCTCGCTTTTCCCGTTTACAGTCGGGTACAATTATGAGTAGTCGGAAAACTTTTTTTTTGCATTTTTATTGACGCTTTTGCAACTATTGCTGTCCGTGCAAGCTGCTGTGGGAAACTTTTTCAAAGTCTAGTGGAATGAAAATGTCGAAAGGATAATTTTATTTTTCAAGAGATGTTCAGTTCTGCGCTAGTTTAGACGTCGCGTCGTCTTCTTATATTGTTTCCGAATGTGTCTGAATGTTCTTTGAAATGTTACGCTTATGTTTTTGATCTTTACCCGGGATAAAGCGAAAGTGAGCAAGGACGAGACTAATATTTTCAGTACGAAACGAGCATGTCTATAGAATGTCGATTACATTTGCATTTTATGAATTTTTTCGAGTAGCAGGATTATCATATTTTCTTTTTGAAGTATTTTTGTATAAGCTCTTTTCCTGGAGGATACTAACGTGCATTGTCTAATATTTTTTATGGGATATTAGCATAAATTTATGAATCAGATTTATGTAACGAAAAAATGATTTCAGCATTGAATTATCTTCCTTGATATAAGGATTAGGTAATAATTCTTTTCAAACAGTTATGGACAAGACTCTTTATATAAACATCTTGTTTCAAATCACACCATCAGATTTCTTTCAAGATGTACTTTTCAAGCAAAACGGAAACATACCACTTGATAAGCTATAGAAAATGATCCGTCAAACTTTTCGTCGATTATAAGATACTGAAATTTAGTAGTTTTGGCATAATATTTTCTTTTAGCTTTAATATTTATAAATTCAAGAAGTCAACCGAAAAAGCATTTAGTCGACGGCCAGGATTCAAACTAGCATCCTTCCGCCGGGGCCTTGTAATGCCAATCGATTAATGTCTGTATGCAAACTAGGACGAAATTTGTCACGCATTTGCTTCGAAGAACGAACTGTGTAGTTTTGAAATATTGCCTAAAAAATCGGAAAGTTTAGCTATTCACGAGTATGCTCAAAAGTTTGAGACTGATAATATTTTCGAGGCAAGGAACCGCACGGCCTATTTACTGGAGCGATCGCAGACAAGCTGGGCGGGACCACGCAGCTGTCTTTCCATGAATCTATCTTACTTTGTGTGTATTGGGGCAGATATTACTAACAAGAAGATGTATTTTTCCTCGTATCGTCGTATATATATAGGAGTCACAAGTCACTTCAATACTCAGTTTTTGGTAACTTGTTTTTAAATACGTTTTTCTTGAAATGCGTTTTTCCGGCTTGTGTGTATTGTATCCCAGCGAATTTTCGATCGATCTTCAAAAACCGAGTTTTTGAATTCTTATTAAATTTATGTATAACTGAGGGGGAGGGGGAGATGTTTTTTACGGCAAAATAACAAAAAACAATTTTTTTTTCAAACGCGTCACAAATTTCTACTCAAAACCTGGTTCATCGTAGAATCATACATATAGACAATATGAAAAATTTGCTTGGATTGCTTTCACATTAAAATTGTGGACTCCAGCATATTCGGCACTGAGAGACTCGGACGACGGACTCCATGAAGAACAGCGTCTAACTTTACGAATTTTGATGATAATCACTTGAAAAAATTAGGAGATGTAGTTTAAAATATGAGTAAAATAGCCTTTTAATTTCAATTTGTTCTAATCATGTCTTCCCCTTTGAAAAAAGCATAAAAATAGGCCTACTAATGTGATTTCCCCCTGAATACAGTGAAATGATTTTTAGGTACTGTTTAAATCATCACAGAATTCCAAAAAAAAGTTTGACACATAAGAAGACAGGATTAAAATTACTATCTCAATATGGGAACGTTAGTAAACATTGCTGGATTTTTGTTCGTATAAGAAAAAAAAGTAAAAGTTCTATTTTATTATGGAGAATATAATTTTGCTCAACTAGCACCCAATAATTTTCAAGCAATTTCTACTCCGATAAAACCAGATTCAAGCTTTTCACTACAAACTGTTCATAATTACAGTCCTCCAATGTTTATAATACTTTCACTACATATTTTATGTACATAGCTGACTTTTCATCACTATTTTTTTGACATTTTCATTTTCATTTTACTCTCTGACTATCATGATGAACGTTCCCGAGTCCTTTTCATCATTCAACCTACTTTCATAGTATTCAATATTTCGAGAGAGAGCGAATGAAAAAAAATGAACACGACGAGAAATGGACCACATCGTTGTGCACATTAAATCGATGCCCTAAATCTTTACATACATACATATTTGTCCTTTTTTCCGTTTAATCTTGATGGGGAAAAAGATAGCGCAGACCGAGCTTTGGATCTTTACTGCATAATAGCAGACTGCGGATGGACCTCATTTTCAATATTTGATGGGATGGTGACGGAAAAACTATATCAACCAACCCGGCAAAAAGGTTGTAGAATTTCCTTTTTAGTAGGACATTCATCATTAAATGATTCAGGAAATGCAGGAGAAAAGTTAATGTACAATGTGAAATTGTTTGGTGCTGTAATTATGAATAGAATATAGTTCTTCAATAGTTGACGATCTTAGTGCAGAAATCTCTTGATTGTTGAATGTGATCCAAATGGATGTCAAGTCGAGCTGTGTATCTCGTTAGTGGTTTGCTTACTTTAATCATGAAATAAAAAGAGATGTTAGAAATGAAAGACTCCCAAAAAGAAATCACGGATATCCCATCCTATTTCAATTTGAAACATTTCCTCCCCACTTCCATTATAATTAATTTGAATTTGTCAGGACGCTGTCATAGATTTCCACATGAAAAATTCCACAATTTATTGAATATTCTTTCATTTCGCCAAGCAAGTTTGCGTTGAACAAAGCCATCCCGGCACGAGAAAACACCAAAAATACTTGGCACCTACGAATACCACCAACCATGCTTCAATTCGGATGCAAGAAGATCAGCTATTTTTGGCAACACAAGTTGAACTTTTGCCAAAATCTGCTATTTACGAATACTAAACATCTGCGGGCAAATAGTTCTTGGATCGATGAATTTACAAGGAACGCAAAGAAGTAGATGAAAAAATTTACTGAGAGTGAAATCACCAAAAAGCGTGTGGTTTGGTATGTTAGGCCAAGCGCTGCAATTTAATGCTGATTTATTTAAGCAGGTCCAAAACGTATAACGACGAGTAGCGGAAGGAAAGGTGATTGAAAGCTGGTCGTGAATGTGTTGAAAAACGTTAAGCTGATGAGTTATGGGTACGGGATTTCTTAAAAAAACTGCATAAATCTGTACTGAATTCCATTTTAATCCAAATCGTCTGATGTTTGTTGATTTATCTAAGCCCAGGAATTGTAAAAAATGATTCTGCGTTTAGATATTATTTTTCATTCACTGATTTCTTGTGTCTATCGTTTGGCCGATCAAAAAAAAAACAGTTCCTTCAAATTGAAAAGCTATATTTTAAATCCAACAGGGCTAAAAAAATTTGTTTAAAATACTGGAAAATATTTATTTGAACTTTGAGAAGCTGCCTACGTGTAAATTATACATATCACATTCCGTTCCATATTTTCCAAAATTCTTAAAAATACAAGCAATAACATCAACATCCACTGCTCACGTATGCAATGATATACTTTTTTTACTGGGAATTTCAAAAATTATTGCTCAATGTTTTCATCACATACACAGATATTTCCTTGAATTGTTTATAGCTAAATGATTTTCAAGATTGCCTGCTTCCAGATAAGTATACAAATGATAAAGAATGATTTCTCTGTACCTGAGAAATTCAATTCAAAAGAATTTATCTTGTTTTGGTAGTTTATCTGCAGGTGGGTTTGATATTGAGATTTTTTTTTGCGTAGGATATATGTATCTAGGTGATAAATGGGGAAAATATGAACGGCATATCGACGGTATAGCACATATATATTGTCAGTGCAAATTTAGTATATGCTATACATTTAGAAGTTACCATCCTTCAAAAGTTTCGAGACACATTTTCATGTCATTTCAATCAGTTGATTACTAGTTGCTGTCTTCTAAGTGACACTATTTTTGCTTTTGTGATATCGCTGGACCAAAAAAAAATATTATTTTTTGATTAAATATTGCTTTTGGGCGAAAGTAAATAACGTCCAAAAATAAGAGTTGCTTAAGGGGGTAATACCAGTTAGAATGCTAAAAAAACAGCCTTATTTTCAATATTTTTTTTAGCTCCTTCAAAACTTCCATGAGTAAAACACACACTTTGAAGATTATAAAAAAAACATTTTTTTTTGTTTTTTTGTTTTTAATTTTTCTACTAAATAATAGAGGCCGCCAAAGTTGATGTCTCGGAAAATTCCTCATCCCACTGCGGACAGATAATTTCAGGAATGAAAAATTTGAAATAAAAAAACCAAACCGCACTTTTAAGAGGAATGTTACTCACGTGGTAATCTATGTTAGAAAATTTTTTTTCTTCGAAAAATCGCTTTTTTTCACTTTGTTTCGCTTGCCAAATTTGTTTTTACCCCCTTATGGGGACCCCCTTATGGGGACTTTTTTTAAAAACCAAAATTATTTTTTCACGGATTTTACTAGTAAATATCAAAATTCAAATTTTTAGAGCGATATCTTAATTCTGAAATTATTTTTAAACGTATTTAGTGAGACTCCGTGAGAGAACATTTTCCGGTGCTCCGCCTGGTTTTCGTACGTTCGACTCGCCACTTGTTTTGAACATCTGCTCCGATCTGATTTACATTATTCTATATAATATACATCTATAATAATACATTCATCTATAAAAATGAGTGGGAAGACTGAAAATACCGTTATGATCCCTTTTTATTCTGTACATTTAGCTCTTAGTATTTTACAACTTTAAGTACGATTTTCTCAAATCCAACGTGGTTTGAGGGTGGTGCACGATTTAAGAAAAACTACTTAACCGATCGCTCTGATTTTTAAATATGTTATTGTACACATACATGGTTATCGCATGAACTAGAATCGTTTTGATTGGGAGGAAATTTTTCGATTTTCAAGTGATTCTCCATCCTCAAAAATCAGGTTTTTCGGAAAATGTCACCATTATCATATTTTTTGAAACAAAGTAATCAATCTAGTTCATTCGATAGCCACTTTAATAAAGAATATTTTGCTTTCTTTTTTCTCTTAGATCATCCAGACGCTCAAAATCATGCACACCGTTTATTGGTGTTTTTTAAAAAAATCCAGTATGACGATTTTTTTTTCAAAAATAAAATAAAAGATCTAATATTTTATGTTTTATAATAACACTTACAAAATTTCAAAACGATATCTCTATTCTATCTATTAAAAACAAATGGTTAAAAAAATTGAAATTTTTTTATGTAGGAAGACCCCTTAAGTCATTACGGATTCGTTGCAAATAACAATTTTCAGATGGCTCAAAGAGTTTTAAAAAAGCAGCCGTTCAAACACCAATAATTTTGCACGTTCTGGACGTTCGACTAACGATATAAACTGAAAAAGAAATCCAAAAATCCTTCCCGTATGAAAGTGAGAGATATATGATACCAGAACAGAACGTGTGAAATATGCTTTACAATAATATTCGAAAATTACTTCAGAAAAGAACAAATGGAAACGAAAAAAAATTATTTTTCATCAAATCATTGTGGACACTCCCTTCTGTTTGAAAAAAACTGTTATTATATTTTTAGGATTTTTGAAGAAAAATTTTTGCATTGCATTGGGATACGTAAATTGTGTGTTTTGTATTTTGACTGCAGTAAAATTTAGTCGACCATAAGATATGTCAATTCTATGTAGAAACACAACAAATATGTATGTATGTATGTATAAGGCAAATTTCAAAACTTTTTAACATTTTAGACAAAGGAAAAACTTTTACTTTATCGGAAAAAGACATTCTTCGAATTTCATGAGGTGCTCCTCGCATAACACGCGAACAATTCATTCTCACCAAGACTTGTCCTTGATGAATGTTATCGAAAATATTTTGATCAGGAATCCATTTCCTAGAAAACAATTACGCAGGTATAAAGTAAGTTCCATTCATCTAAAATCGAAAACAACCAACTTTCTCATATCTTTCCCATCTAATGTCAACACAAACAAAACACAATTCTTGGAAGCTCTTACAAACTGTTTACATTCTAAAGCAACTTCTGAAGAGTGTTGATGCTTTTTCGCTGCCTTCCCATCGATTAAGACGCAAAATAATGATGGGTTGCCATTAATTTCGCATTCTGATTTCCCAATTCGGGAGCAACTCACTAGCAAACTATCTAACTAAGCAACTATTACTACTACTCTAGAAGTGGACGACGTGTGTATATGATCTCATTTCCTCCATGTGCATATCTTTTATTTTTGAAAAGGAAAACATCTAATGCGTTGTACGCGTTTGAGTAGTGGATTGAGCGAACGAACGAACGAATGAATGAATGAATGATCATTTTATATAAATATATGCAAAATAGTATCTTTACAGTGCGCGCACACTTCTCATTTCTAATTCATACGCGACACTTAATTGAAAGATTTATTGTAGGCTGATAATTGAATGATTCGTGCTTAGATAGATAGATACGATAATTGTTGTTCGTTTGTTAGCTACAAAGTTAATTGGAATATTTGCCGGAATGTGAATCAGAAGCAATAGTATGAAGTACATAGTTCTCTTGAAATTTCTATTTTCTCCGTTGTACAATGCAATAAGCTCTGTTTACAAACTTTAATTATCTCCTATTTATACAAATAGCAACAGGCACCAGACATCAGGCTGATTAACTCAACATTCTCTATCATTTCCGTCCTTTTATCAAGAGCCCACTTATCGAACGATAGTGAATTTATCAATTAAAATGCCAAAAGATTCGAATATCCATATCTAATCTATCCATCAATCCTTTATTTATCTAGTCGATGACGTCTTTCATTCGGGGTATCTTTGTGTACATATACTTTCTAGTCTATTCTAGTCTAATCGATCAAATTGTTCATTTTGACCAAATAGAAGAGAAATTCTACTGTATTGCGGGGCCATTTTAGGGGAGACAGAATGACGAATTTGCACCTGGAGATAGTTGGAACGATGCGATTTTTTATTAGCTGAAACATTTTTCCGTTGAAAAGAATAATTAAATTGTGAATTCATTGATAATAATAGAGTGGCTGATGGAGAGAATAGCGAATGATTTCAATAACTTTGATCGATTCCTGGTAGCTTAAGCAAGCAAATTTACTTATTTACACAAGTTTTTATTGTTGTTAATTATTGCAATCAAATAAAGATTTTAATATTCTCATAATATATTGGCAGTAATTTTCTGAGAAAACTTTGCTCTAAAATGAACCGTTTTAAAGTTAGGAGTGAGAAAAGTACGAAAAAATAGATTTTTTTTTATAATTTTTAAACATTTAGATTTCTTTATTAATGTTCTCGGGTTTTTAAGAGGAAGGATGGATCAATTATTGCTTATACGAGTTATTTCACAACTTTTTCTGCAAAAATCAGTGTGCCCCCCCTCAACAGCCAACTGAAAACAGATCCGCCCTGGTCTACAAGTAAGTTTAAAATTACTGGCTCAACGACGATAGTCTTTTTCCGCCTGGCTAACAACTGAACAACCAGGTAATCTACTAAAGATTTTTCTATTTTTCGCTCGGCATGATATTCTGATGTTTTAGCAAATTACTAGATTTAATCGTGGTGCGTTACTGATTTCATTGTTAACTAGATTTTCACTACATCTGCATATATCTGGCACACACACACATATATATTTTAGAATCATTTGTAATATTTCCCGGCCGGAAAAATATTTCGTTAATTTTCTTATTATTTTTAAAGTCACGGAACATGTGTTTTATCACGTGCTTATTTTCTGTTGAATTAATTCAAGCTCGTCAACGGATGGAAAAATTTAACCATCTCACTGGACAAAGGAACCAATTGTGTTGTTTTCTTCTAAGACAATGTTTTGCATTCTTTTATCTAACCATTTTTTTAAAGCTTATTCTGTCGGCTAAATTTTCTTGCACACTTTTTTTTTGCAGCAATACCAAATCCATTTGCGTGTTGAAGAAAACAAATTGTTATTTTTTATCTATCATCCGACGAGCGGACGAGAAGAGTATCTTCAATGTAATGGATATTTAATTAAGGTAGTTAGCCATCAAGCAGATTCAGAGCGAACAGTTTATGTAAAAATAATTCAAAGCTACGTTCCGTTTTAATACCTTGATTGCATGCATCAAATTACCATTTGTGATTTTAACACACAATCAACGGAAGTAGTAGAGATGCGATTTCAAAGATATCATCCCCGATTGTCTGATTTGTTGGCTAAGGTGAAATTTTTGTTTGTTTGTGTGGAATATTCCAAGATTTTTTAGCTAAATTTTAAAGGTTAACTTAATAGAATATCGTGGAATGATGCTAAATTGCATCCTAGTGTGTATTTTAATGTATGGCTAAGCTTGCCTTGGAGTCAAAATACTATGGTATAAGTCTGTAGTCACAAGCAGTAAATAGTTCACTACATTTGACCATTTTTCAGGAGATTCTTTTGACAATTTTTTTTAGAATATCTTCGAAATTTCGACAACGGCAGTTATTTGATTTTCTGTAAAAAAAAATATCTCAGCTTAGAGCCTTCAATTCTTATCCATGTTCTTTTAGAAATCTCTTTTTTAAAGGCAGTTTCATTCATAACTCAAAATCGGCAAAAATGCAGCAACCAAAGAAATTAATTAAATTTTCCAACTGAACTGAAATATTTCAGTTAATTTCAAAACAATTGAGAATAAATTTTCAGTTCGGAAATTATTTCTGTGCTATTCAGCGCGTGGGCGGAAATGAATTTGAACTTAACGTAATCTTATACATTTTTTTGCTTAGAAAATACCAAGGTGCAAGTCAATTAAATTTTAATAAAATACATGCCTCCTACACCGACATAATCCTAAAGGCCTATAACATCACCACCAACTCATAATCATCTTCCGTTCAAAATGAAATTATATTCCCGAAAAAAGCCATCGCGTCGTAGTAGTCTTTCAATAAGCCAAAGTATCTTTTCAATCTAAATCCACAATTTCCATAAGTCTTCTTTCGTCGTCGACATTGTGTCTTTGGGGTTCTCTTTTCACTTTCTTCAGATTTTAATATAAAAATGCTATTAAGTGTGCCAAACGTTTCAGATTTTTTTAAGTATTGTTGTGCTATTTGTTTAAAGTCTGTCGACGACCAATGAAAAGATGGTATCGTTACATCAAAGTCTTGTGTGAAGACCCATTGCTATAAGTATCTTTAGAGTAAGGCAATACGAAAAGATGCTCATCCGCCCCCGTATATATAGTCCAGTCAGTCACTTTACAACATGGACATGAAAATCTACGCAAATTTTTTTTAAGGAGGAAATACATCTGATTTAATGTGCTGCACAAGGCTATCCCGAAAAAAATGTTGTTTATTTGGTTATAAATAAATGAGAGCATAAAACATTTGAAAGAATCATATCCAGAATAATGATGTTGTTCCGGCAAAGTGTTTTAAAGCACAAAAAGAATTGGATTTTTTGTTTGTTTGCAAGTGGGAATGATTATGTTCAATGAATTTTATTACTAAAACTCAATATTAGCAACAAGCAACTGAAGAAGTAGACAATATTGTACTGTATCGTCCAACACCAATCGTTAAAATTTTGACTCCCTGGAAACATAAATAGCGTGAAATATCAGTTAATTTATTTTCAAAATCACCATTAAAAGTAAACTGTTGAATATTTTAAAATAATTGTTACTTTCTTCGCGAGAGAATATCCATATCTCAAAATTATTTATGGAAAATGATTTTAGTTAAATGGCTAACATTAAAAATCTTTAAAGATTAACGCTAGTCAGACGCGTGAATGGGGCAATCGTCATAAAAAGGTCATGCAGCTTTCGTGACCACTGTTCCTTTTTAAATTTTATGACAGATTTAATTCTGGCATAGACCAAGAAAACTGTCAATTCTATTCAAAACTGATTTATTAGGTGTTAAAATTGAAGCCCAATTTAGATTTTCCTAAATTTCTAATCAAAATGGCCGCATCAAAGATCATTTCAAATATTCTCATTGATAGCAGCAATGAACTAAAATTAACGGTCAACTGACGTAAATAAATCAACAGATAATTAACATTTATGAGAAATTCTTAATCGAATTTCACATGAATTAACAGTATCACGCATTTCATGGTTGTGGTCCACATATTTGAGACTATTTCTTCTATGCACAGATAAGGCAGACCACCACCATAAATCTAATGTGGAATTTAATAAATAAATTATTCAAGTTTCATCTTTTTATGATCATGTGCTGTAAATTCCAGGAAAAAAACTATCAATCCATTCAATTAAACTTTCATCTTTTAAACATTAAGAGTATCTTAATTAGTCGAAAAAATTTAGTTTATTTTTGGAAACTTTATTCCAAAAAAAATATCAACTTTTTATGAGCAAAATTTGATTAAATTAGAATTAAGGTTGGGATTAAATAAATATAATTCAATCGTTGTTATTATCTTCGGGAGATGGAGTTCATTAATCGATCTATTCAAGCGCTATTTTTTTCTTTAGAATTTCTATTTAGGTTGTCCACTTAAGGGGTTTTTTGGGTTACAATTTTTGTAAAAATCAGAACAGCTCGCAGAGATGAACAATTAGCAAAGTCAGGAGCTGTATGAAAAAAAGGAAGGAATTTTGTATGGCCCAGACATAACAGAATAGAGATATATAACGTTTTTTAAAAAAGAAACTCGTAAAAAAAATTAAACGCTATTTTTTAGAATTCATGATGTTTAAGCTGGCGGTCACGTTTTTTAATTTGCTGTTGTACACATATATGGCTATAGCCGGTAACGGAATCATTATGATCAGTATCAGATTTTCCGGTTTCCACTCAATATTCCACCCTCAAAAATAGTTTTTTTTTAAATGTCCGCCATTTTGTAATTTTTTAATAGAAAAAAATCATTCCGGTACCTGCAATAGGCACTTAAACAAGGATTAATTTGGCGTTTTGTATTCTTTCCAGATGATCCAGTCACCGGAAATCACGTCCGGTAAAAAAAGAAAATGTAAAAAGATATTTTTGTACACCCAAAGTATCAATTAACATATGTACGAAATTTCATTATGATATCTCTTTTCTTTCTATTGAAAAAATGGTTAAATTTTTTTTCACAATCGTAACTGTCAAGCTTCTTGAAAATCGATTTAATTTTTACGGGGACAAAATAATTGCTGGTAAGTATAAATGGATGAAAAGGTTGTTCAGATGTGGAGCGAAGCAATTTACTGATTTGGTCTTTGTCTAAGGAAGCTCAATTGTAACCACAAAAATTCTTTAAAGTTATTTCTATGCTGAAAATGGTTTTAGTGTCAAATCCTTCAATTTATTTGCTGAATGAGACCTGCATACAGTCGTATAGACTAGCAGAACTCGACACTGTATTTCAGATACCCATCAAAAATTACGATCCCTTTCATATTGTAACATTTTAAAGTAAAAAAGAACAGTATTCATCATTTCAAACATACCTTACTTAGTCTACACGTCATTTATTCTGGAAGCATATATTACATTGGGGATATTTTTAGCCATCAATTCGAACTTGACCTTTCTTCTCTCCGCGTAAAAATTCCTCAAAATCCCCACGATTCTATTTTCGTACACCGAAACCGTCTACCTACCAAAGATAGTTTTGATCTTTCCTTTTCCAATTTCCACCTTGCAGAAGCCATCGAAACGAAATTATCCAAGCTCTTTGAGCTCCAAATACTTGATCCTCTTAATATAATGAAGCACTAGGTGTTTTTTTTCTCGTTCGTAACATCAAAGGCGGCATAGGTGGAACTACTTCTCTTGATGATATTTAGTGCACGTTGATTGTCACACAAAATGGTTTCAAGAGGTGCAATCTTATAATGAGTGGTTACGGATTGTACAACGCGGCATGAACACGAAGCCGATGCAATGCTGCTGTTGCTGCAGCAATTCAAAAAGATTTCCACACCAGTTTGCTAGAGTTCATAGTTTGCCGGTGTAGTGAAAGAGCTAGGCTCGTGATGGTTTCATCCAATGGGGTAGAAGTAATCTTGACCCAATTTGAAATAAAAAAAACTCTTCAAGAGATAAACAGAAAGGGCAAGTCATAAAAACTAGGAAAAATTGTTCGAAAGATCATAAAATCGGCATTTGATCGGTGTTAAAGTTGAATGGGCATCGGATATGGATTTCCATAAATACTTTTCGTCCATTAACATTTTACAGATAAGCACGAAATGCATCAATAACTTATCGGATGAATATAAAATGTTAGCAATAAAATTTTCAGATTATTTCCTGCGATGCTTACCTTCTCAAGCGCCTTACAATTTTTCGTCGTTAAATCCAATCACTTAATAATGGCTAGAATTTTCATAGCATTAACATATCACACACATTCGACATACGAAGCAGATTTCGCTGAAATCGAACTGCAAATTCACTTAACACACTGCAGATAGTTTTCAATACGTTCTAATCGCTGTCGCGGCAGCACAAGTATTTGTTGTTGTTGCTGTGACTATTTCTTAGTCAATCTGAACTTGACTGAGCAGCAGCCAAGAAAAAGATCTTAAATCGGCGACAACTTTCAGACGAAGGTAGGTAGGTAGGTAATCCAGTGTCGCGCGTATCGCTGCTATTATTGAAGGCTCGTCAACCAACTTGTTTATTCTGAAACACAGCCAACATCGGCGACAACTTCGAAAGCACAGTATCTCAACACTTGACAATCGAAAGTGACTGATTGCGGAGAGAGTATCTTGCAGATGCAATTTATTTTCGAAGTGACGACACCCGACCCAAGTGTTTTTTTTTCACGTAACCAGATTCTATTTATAGGACTACACGATTTAGCCGCAATTGCATGGATTTTTTTTTCAAGATTTTCGCGAAACACTAAGCAGAATCCCGATTTTATCGGAATCTTTTGTTGGCCGAGACTCGAGAACAAAAGGTGGCGACACTTTTACATCTCTTCAACAAAGCGATGCTGAATTTTATTTTTAAACTTTTCCACTTTTATGTAACAACTTCTCTCATGCGTGTTTTCCTTACACTACACACAACAGGGAAAGCTCTCGCGAAAAACACTGAATTCACGCATTTATTTATTCAGAGCGATTCTCTGAAGGCGAATGAGTCGCGCAGAATGTAATGCATCAAAAGTATATAATATGGCCGACGACACTTGCCAACGAGCACCTGAACAGGACACTCATATGAAAGTCAATCGAATCAGATTTTTTTTTAAAAAATAGATACTCCCCGGCAACAACGTCTCAATTGACTTTACAGCAGGGATTACGATGGGATGCACTCGTCGTTTTTGGAATATTCAGGTGCAAACAGCAGGAATAGCACTTCAACCATATGGGGTGCAGGATCAAAGATTGGTATTTGCAGACTATCCTTTGTATACGCGAATGGGGACAAAGCACACTTATTTCAGGGGACAACGATTGGGTCGATTCGCTTTTCACGACTTCCGATTGCACTGAATAATTCGGGTACCACGGACAGAGCTGCTGTGCTTAGTTTACTCGCCAAATGGTTGCAAGAGTACACAAAATCGCAACCCCAACTCACACTACCCGCGGGTGGGCTAAATAATGCAAGTTGGAGCTCCTGGCAAACGAGAGACAACTAGGATTCGGCTGCAGAGTGAACGGACCAGATGTACGAGTGCATGGCCACAAAAGCACCCTATTTTCACGGGGACTTATGTACTCTCCCTTCGCAAGGGGTGACTATAGCAACCACTACGTTCACTAATAAATAGATTCACTTTTGCATCGGCTCAATGCTCAGGAGGGTGAGTTTTTAACCCCGGACCACTAACGACCGTATTCTCCCGCTGGAGTATCGGATGAAATCTCACCCACTACACGAGTGCATCTGAGCGTTGCACCGCGGAAAGAACTAACTGCCCACCGTCGAAGAGTGGCAGATGGGCTCCGAAGTAGAGCGCCAAAACCACCAATAGTAGCGCACTAATTATCGACTAAAGATACAAGATACAACCATGATAGTGGCAGCACGCGAAGCTTGTTCGACTTATTACTGAAACGGACTGGCCGTGCGGCCGCAGTCCCGCATTTCAGCTAGTCGCAATGGGAAACGCTGCGACGAGCGGACGCACGAGCCGCTATAAAATCGATTTGCGGAAATTGACGAGTGTGCGCATTAACTACTCTGGTAGGCCCCGCTCGTCGCAATACTTGCGTCCGGTACTGTGGCGGCCGTGCTTGTTGTTGCTGCGCAGCGAGGCTACACCACCTTAGCCGCACGTTTATCTACTACTTGTGGAGTGGTAGCGACAAAATTTCGCGTCGTCTTGCTGTTCATCCGCGCACTAAGTACGCGAGTGTGTACTGAATTCCATCGAACACTGGTGCCTTGTCATCGTCATCATTTTCACTGTCACCTACGTACGAATGAGACAGCGGAAGGAATAAAAAAAACATCATACAACAGCTACCAACTTTAAATGGTCAGCGATTTAAAAGGAGAGAAAAATAAATAACGAGCCGCTAAAAAAGATGTCTAGTCTTGCAGGTAAGACTGCTAGCTGGCTAGATAGCTGGCTGGCTTCTGGCTAGCTACGATAGATACTTGGCACATCCGAGTCCGAGGCGCTTTCGTTTCGGGCTGATTGCGGCGTTAATATGAGTTCGGAAGGGGTGAATGAATGAATGGGCATCGATAAGGCGCGAGGTATTCGGCAAGGAGATACCCAATTGATTAAGCATTCTGCATTTTTGCATAAATGAAATATCGTTTCGTAAATTGAGCAGCGCGAATTAATTTGATGACGGTCACTAGATATCAGATGCACAATGGCAGATTCACATTTCGAATGATGAGCTTTACTTCCATGGAAAAAAACGTATGGATTTCCATACTAGGCAGTATTAAATATGACCTCACAGAGCATTCCGCCCTAATTTTCGAGTCTTCAATTTGATCCCGAACTTCAATCGATACAAATCTCGGTTCCCGGATGATATAGACTTGCAAAACTAAATTATAATCGGATATTGGACAGGGATAATATCTTTTAGATCCTTCCTGTTTCTTAAAAGACCCTCAGTTGACCAAAATAAAAATTGTCTGCTATTTCCTGTCTTCATTTTCAAAGAAATTGTATAATACCGTATTCTAATTGGGTAAACACACCAGATTTTCCAGTAACCACATAATCTTATTTGACTGCTTCTAGGATACAACTCTAATCTCAAAAGGATAACAAGCAACATTTACTGTTTCCAGTTTAGGTTGAATCAATATTTCGAAGAAGGTCAATTCAGTAGATTTTCTAAATAGTTTCAGGTGCATTTAGTCATGCGCTGTAAAAATGATGTGTTTAATATGAATCGTCTTCTTTTAAATGATTTTTATTTTAAAGTATAATATTGTAGCGCTTTCTAGAGGATTTTTGCTGCTCGGCGATGGCCACTGTAACTCAAATATGACTGATGTGAAATTAAAATAATCGCAGTTTTAACTCGTGGACTCCATACATCCATCAAACACCCACAAAATCTACACTAGTGCGATTTGGGATTTTGCCAGAGAAATGTTGAATAGAGATTATATATTTTTATTGAATTTTAAAAGCAAGTCAAATTATGATATTCTTTTTTATCAACATTTTCATTTTATTCGTGAAAAATGCTATACAACTAGGCATATGTTTTGCTAGAAATACCCCCGGTTTGAAATTTGAGGGGCGCGAGCTCCCTCCTTTGTGAAGTTCAAGGGTTACTTAAATAAGGTATATTCTAGACACCGGACGAAGAAATTTCTGAGAAAATTGATTTATTCCAATATGGTAGCTGTTTCAAGAGAAAGTTCAATTTTTATCTTTACAAAACGACTGTTTTTTTATAACAAGAAAAATAGGCCCAACGAAAAAATCCCTCGCTCAATCTTAACAAAACTATCTTAGAAATGTGCTGATAACATTTGAAGTGGATCGATTCAGTAGTTCTTAAATAACCCTGATCGACGATTTCTAATATTCACTTATGAGAAAAATGCTCTTAAAGTTGTATATACAGTATATACAGAAGTCCTTTTAACTTTTTCGATTTTACTCATTTAAAGATAAAATTTTAATTTCAAGAAGATTTAAGAATATTTTTTTGGATTTTTTTCTCTTAAATTGAATTTCTTTGGAAATTTTTAGGAGCCGAAAAAAATACTAGGTATTTTTTTTTAATTCGCTCAATCATTTTCATACAATATCATTTAACATATTGAAATGCTTACGTTTTAATAGAATTTTGTGGGTAAAAATAACTGTTATTTCTCAGGGGGAAAATGGCGAACAGTTTTGCTACATAGAAGTTTGATGCGAAAACGAAATTACATTCAATTTTCAGAGCACTTTTTGAGATTTTCTGAAAAAAGTTCAGTTTGTTTTTCAAGAGCCATCGGATTAAACACTTTTTGACTTTTGGTATTTTTTTCAAATAAATTTCGCCCAATTACTTTTAAAAATCACTACTTTTTTTATATTTTCGGTGAAAAAATCTAAACGAAAAAAGTTCGGAACGGATGTTGAGCATGATTCTTAAACTCACATTATTTCTAGAAATAAAGCTTATTAAATTATTTCCAAATAGTAATAGTATTCATGAAATCTGCTTGAAATATGTTCCAAAAAATATTTTCGAAACCTTGTTCCGCTACGATTTTCAAAAATAAATAATATTTTAAATTCGTTTATTTTCGGTTCGGTGAAAGCTTCTGTAAATAATTGAATAAAATAAAATAATAAAATTTACTCAATTATTTTTCAGAAATTTTTCCGCAATGTCATTCATGCATTTTTTATTAAAAAAAACATTCGATAGAAATTAGCAAAGGAGCGTTCATCAATTATATCCAGCTTTAAGGAGAGGGGGTATTCAATTAACTCGTTATGCGAAGCAAAGGACAGCGAGAGTTGAACCTACGTTTTACTTTTGTAAGAAGTCTATAATAATTTTTATAATAATATCAATAAATTTTTGGTCTTGGAATAAATATTTCAACGATTCGATATTCTTGTAAAAAACCGCAAATACTTTACTACTATTTCATTTTTCCTTAGAATTGAAAATTAAAAATCATTTTACTACTGCAGTCTTAAAAGTACACTACAGAAAAATAATAGCGCCTTATTCCAGCTACAAAAATACAAAAACAAGCAAGCTAGACATGACATAGTCTTAAGAATCCTTATAAGAGTGGATGTGGGACTCAAAAATTCCGAAAACGATCGGTAATTAATGAGCGCTACAAAGTTAACGAAAGAAAAACAACTTCGAAAAGAAGTGCTATCAAACTAAGGCTTCATTTTAGGATCAGACCACGTACAAAGATATTGAATTAATTTTAACTGCTCATCTACCTTTTTGATGCCAAACATATGCACCAAAATCAATAAAACAAAATCATCTCTCCAAAATTCAGCGATTATTCCACTGGCAATTGAATCTACTGATACTTGAATGATATCATTAAAGATACATACAACAAAAACATTTCAACTTAATGACTTTCAATAAAATTAATGCGTTTTTTTTTCGTAAAACCATTCACATCATATTGGACAGTCAGTATACTTAATTTCGTTTGATTTTATTAATCAGATATTGAACAATCCGTGGATCTCCCCCAACTACATCAGCAAAATGACAACAAAACACTTTCGAATCACTGCATCCACTTTTCCAATGATATCCTTTTATAGTCAAGTGCAACCAAGACAAATTGATATCATTAACTTGTTTTACATATGAATAGCAAATTATACAACTTTCCCATTCGTTTTTCATCTCGAGGACCAACGCAACAAGCAACTACGAAATTCATGATTCAGGTTTGTTAATAGTCATATTGTAGGCGTTTATAAAACATTTGGACGGCCATCCATGAAAATTGTTTAAGGAAATTCAACGACAATTTGGTGGATTGCAGATGGAGGAAGACTACACGTTGGAAATACAAAGAAAAACTGAGGGCAGACGCTTGATAATGCCCATTAGCAAGTATCAATTTATTCTGATTGTTTCCATTCATTTATTACAACGTGACGGATATGGACATAATGATTGGCTTCCAGTAGACGACGACGAATGAATTGTCTTCTTATTGACTTGATCTGCTATGCAACTATGATGGATGTTGTTCTTTTTGCGGAAGGTTGTGTTGGAGTAACAATGGAAAAAATATTGTTTCTACTGGAAGAGAGTGGACAAGCCTAATATAACTTATTTTTTTAGAACAAGTTTTCTAGTGCAACTATCGACATTGTCAACTGTCCTAATTATTCTATTGAATTAATTGCAATTTACGATATTCTGTGAGGAAGGTCGATTTGACGTAGCTTACATAATGATTTAATTACCTAGGTATGAATCGATTATAGTAATAGCACGATTTAACGACTGACACCATTATCAAACCAATGATTACTCTCCATAATTATATTGAATTTAAAGTGTGTCATACTTTAAGACTTCAATATTCCACTAAATTTCAAGCGTTAGGTGAAATCACATAATTAAAAATTTGTAGCATCACCTTTTCTACGTTTTGTCTAGTATGAAAATTACAAAAGTGATATTATGCAATACAAAGAGGTACCGCGACCTTGCCGTATATATATGAATCATTGCCTCAGTTACGTTCTATGATCAATGAAAGTATTGGAAAAAAATGATCACTGAGTTGGTAACGCAAATATTGATTTGCTAGATTAGGACCTGGCCAATATGAAGTCATTTTTTGTAAAACTGAGCACTATGAATCATTGATACTTTATCGATTGTTTCAGACATGAACAACTTGCAATTCTAAATAAACGATAAGACTTTGTTGAATATGGGTTGAGTAATGATTGGCTAATTTTAGATTATAGATGCGCTAAACATTGCCAAGAAAATTGGACAAGACATCGTTGGAAAAATTTTTGAAACAATGAGTACAAATCCTTTTAAAAATTCAAAGAAGCTTCGAATCGATGTTATTTTTTAAACTTATTTCGATAGTAAATATACTCAAAAATTATCGTGTTAATATTTTAGAAAGATCCAGGCAATATTATTATAGTTATGATCGATTTAATGTACGCGCCCTGTGTATACTCGAAGACACACGCGACTCTGTAAGGCTCCGCTCCTCCTCTTTCATCCTTAGAATTATATATACAAAAAATGGTCGAGTGATACATGAAAACAAGTATATTAACTGTAATATTAAATTTTAAAAGGGAATGTTGGCCTCATAACCTTGCCTAACCGATAGTTTGAATGAAAATTTTATATGCATTTTTCTGAAAACCATTTTTTTTAATGTCGTGACAATGATTTTTCCGACATTACAAAACCGATCCTTCCAGAATTTTTACTATTTATTGAACACATGTATAGTTATCGTGTGAACCACGGTCATTGCAAAATATTGATTTTTTCTATTTTTTTAAACCCAAAAATCACAAAAAAAAACTCAAATTTCGAAATATTATTTTTAACTGTCCGCTATTTTGTTATTATTGTATATATAACATGATAGTTTGGATTCAAACGATAGCCACTGGCTTTTCAAATAAAACCTTTTTGTTTTAGCCCATTTCTCGCTTCAGGATCATTGTCACCGTTTTATATGCATTTTGTTATATGGCTAGAAGAATGCCGCCATTTTGTGTAAAATAATGATAATAATTCAATAGAATAAATATTTTAGTACGCTTTGACAGTGTATTATTTGAACCAAAAAAGAATTACATTGATATCTACTCCGAAGGCCTTGTGATAAATTCTTAAAAATAGGTGAGTTTTTGGGTGTATAACGCCTATAACCCTCTTAAAAAACCATATTTTTTTAGTAAAGAAATCAACGAGATAAGCTTTCATAAGCTAGCTCTCAAATTGTTCTATACTCTATGTTTAAAACTTGCCAGGAAAGAGAAAAACGTCCAATAAATTAAACAGGATGAAAACTTTTAACACTGACTGCATACTTTGTGGCTTCAGAGAGCCTTCCATAATTTGAAATGGATTTGGTCGAAAAGATCGTATTCACATTGAAAAGTCTTTTTATTCAATTTTGTGGGAAGAACTTTTTTTTAGAGCGAGCAACACAATTATAGAAAAATTTAAAACAGAAAAGAAAACAATATAATTTCGTTATATTTTATCAACCGCTTGGTTTCTAAAATTTAATTTGATATTCGTCCTTTTGATTAGAATTCATAACAAACCGATTAAACGTTGTTCTAAATCACAACTATTCAATCTTTACTCGATTCAGCAAATAACCTCACACTAGCCTTCAACTGATGATAAGAAATTCTTCTTTTAATATAATCAAATATTTATAATATAAAAAAAAAATTAATGCAGATTTCCCTAGTGGATTCTTATCATTTAATGAAAACATTTAGCACAGTTTAGCGATACTACGAAGGTGACACAATTAAAAGGAACTACAATCGAAAATCTTCAAGAGAATTTTTTTTAAATCACTTGGAAAAAACATTTTCCTTTTTTTTTATGATGAAGTCTAAATTGACGGTAAGTTCTAATCGGAGCGCTTTTATGAGAACCATATAACATCGATACACGTTTTCTGGACTGTTATCAATAGGGTATGTTTTTCGTACCTCTTTAAAAGAAAAAGTATGACGTAGAAAAGACGTTTCTAACCCATAATTTTACATGGTGATAACTTTTGAATTATTTATATATTTTAAACGAACCATTTGCTTTTCTATTTCCCCTAAATTAATTCCGCACATAAGAAACATTCTCAAATAATTAAGATTAGTATGGGAAAAGCCAAGCAGTCTTACACGAGTCATTTTTCAGTCTGAACAAATAATGTTTTTGTTATCAGCACAATCTTGCTAATGTAGATAATTTCCACTCATTATCCAACTTTGCAAAAAAAAACAAAAACTTTCAACTGAAATACATTCATACGTGATTTTCCCTTTTAATTAGCACCACAAGTGGCTATCGTTAAATTAAATAAATACTTTTACCAACTACAGAGTCTCTACTGCTTTCCAGTACTGACCTACGTCAAACTTGTATGCAAACATGTACTTGACGAGGTTCGTACAGTGCACAGCAAACAACCTCCATATAAATCGACCTTGTCGCGTAACGCTACCACAGTAACTACATACAACGTGATCATTTAGAAGTCAGTCATTCACTTATCACCATCATCGTCACCACCAAATGCGTATAAAAATTTCATTGAATAACTTCTCTCGCCTTCCAGTTAATATCTTATTTGGTTGGGTTTTCCCGCCACCAATTTGCTTTCCCTCAATGTTTCTTTATCAGACATTTTCGGGGACATTGGTGTCTTATGGCAATTTATTAGGATCGCAACTACGGTGACGAAGAACTCACCGCCAGGGTCCGGGTTCGTGAAATTCACTATATTTTTAGAGAGCGTCAAAGAAAGTATGAATGAATAAATTGCCACCCCTTATCACTGCTTGTTATTTTAAGCTCGTCTGCTTCTTTTAAAAGCACTTTAATCCAAGAATTACAGTTTACGACCCACTCTCGGCAAGCATCAGAGCATCATCGTAAAAGAATTTAAATTAACAATGAAATAGTTTAAAAATACATGCATAGAAAAAACACGATATGTTCAAATATGAGACGAAATAAAGTCTGATTTGATTTAATGTTTTGTTTATATATTTTTAATCCATCAATAAATTAAAATTGAGCAAATGCGAATATCTTACTCACCTTCAGCAAAGTCAATATCTTTTGCGACAGATCATAATCGAAATTTGAATATTTTGAGCCGCTCATGTCGTATATAAACACCAAACCGGCTTTTTGCGTTTCCTCATTCTGAAGTGCGGCGTCCAATTGATAGACGATACCCTGTAATGTGGTGGTATGCGTTACGGTCAAAGGACAATGCAAATTGGCAGTGAATAGAGCAATTGCTGCACCACTCGAATCGCGTCCGGGCTGAAATAAAAAAAAAAATACGCATGAATTTAATTACAAATAAATCTAATAATAACTAATTAAAAAATTTATGTTTAGAATAATTTTTTCATCATCAAAACGAAAAACTTTATCCGAACAATGTACTGGGGCGGTCTGGGTCTATATTTAAAAAAAAAAATCGATTTTCTAAATAAAATTCTAAGTACTATGTATATGTAGAATTAGTGTACAAACTTTTATTTTGGTATGCAAAGTCGAGAAATATATATGTATGTATATACAGCGATACAATAGAGCGTGTGTGAATGCGATTAGCTTAAACTTTAAACGCATTTTTCTCAAAACAACGTTTTTGGATCTGGTTGACACAAGTTTGAAAAATTTATAGTACCCATCGAGCTGAAATTTTATTGAGCACATGTATAGCTTCAGCCCCTACAAGATTCAAAATTTACAATTTTAACTATTTTATTAAACTATTTCGTTTCAAAACAGGTCAAAAAATTGAATAGTCCGCCATTTTGTTTTTGTTCAAAATGTTTAATTCTGGTACGGGCTATAGTCAATCAACATGCCATTTGGATTTTATTTGTTTCAGACGTTTCAGTCCTGAGATATCATGTCAGCCATTTTTTTTGTGTATCCGCTGTAGCCGCCATTTTGACAATTAAAATGAAACACTCTAGAATAAGAGACAAACGGTTTTATATCTACAGGAAATCGTTTTCATTGAAATTTGGAGCTCTTTCTCATTTTTTCAAACAACAATGCTATCCCATCCAAAGTCTTTGTTTCCACTCTTGGTAGCAGCGCTGGAAATTTTCAAGTGGTATGACTTTTAATTGGTCAGTCACAGTCTTTTGTTTGTTCTCCAGAGTTTCAAAATAAGGTATTTTTAAGATATGTGTCAATTTCGGAGAAAAGGAAAAGTCACAAGAAGTTAAACCAAATGAAGGCGGTTCAGGAACAACAGAAATGCGTGATGAGTTCAGAAATTCAGAAATGGAAATGTTGTGAGGTTTTTCGGCACCATTTTGGCGCAAATCTTTCTGTTAAAATTTTGTGTTTCTGTTTCGGCTGTTTGATGTACGAAGAAAGTGTTCAAATTTAACAGTTCACTCATCATCCTTATTGTTAAACGAAGGTCTGATCTCACAAGCGCCCTCACACGTTCAACATTTCCGTCAGTTTTTGAAATTAAAGGCCTTCCTAAGCGAGGTTGATCTTCAATGTGTTCTCGGTCTTCCAAAAATTATTATGCCAGCGGAAAACTGAAGTCAAAAAGCTGAAGTTCTTAATTATTTTACCGTTTGCTTTGTATGATTAGAACCAGTATTTTGAGAGGCAAAAAATTACCTCTTGATACCTAATTACCTAATTCTAAATAAACTTTATTCATAGAAGTATTCACTTCATCTTTTTAGATCTTCTAGAGACAAGGAAAATTAAAAAATAGATACGATATTTTGTCGCAGAATGTAAAACCCAATCAAAATTAATTTAACAAAACAACTAGATAAACGAAAATTCAGATAACTTCCACATTAATCCATTTACTTTATAATCGCTCTTAATTAGCTTAATAAACATCTTAAGCCATATACAAACACACACACATATATGCACAATTTTAAAGATATGTACTTACCAAAATTGTAAATTTCCCCGTCTCCAATTCGGATCGCAATGGTTCCGTATTCGGATCGAAATTATATAAGCCCTCCTTTTGCCGTATGAGTTCATGTTGTTCGTACAACGCTACCGCTCGCGGTACATCAAATTTACGAGCATATAGGAATTTTATCGCTGTTGATTGCGTTACCGTTTTTCGCGCAGAACATGATCCGATTTCTTTTACAAGATCGATAAATTGTTTTACGGCCTGTAATGAAGCAATTTCGTGAAGAAATGTTAAAAAAATATATAGCAATCAATAAATATATGGAAATATCAGTTCAGATAAGAATAAGGGTTGTTTTATAATTTAACAAAAAAAATACTGATAAGAGTCAAAAGTAGGTTCGAATGATTTAAATTTCTTAAAAAACAATTTGATGAATGTTTTGATTGGATGTGAGGGAACAGTAATTTTGTATACTAAATGAATTTTCATTTTTTCTTGGTATGAAATGAGAGTACATGTGTTCCACTTTCTAATTGTAGTTAGCTTTCAAATTATTGCGTCCAATTTTGTTCAATTTATTTGTGAAACTCTTTGAAAATGGAGAATGACATGATCGTTTCAAGAATATTTCTTGTACCGCAGAATGAAATCGTTTAATTGTTTTCTTTTTTAGTTTGAAAGATTTATACTACTTTATCTGGAAGATACTTCCGAAATAATGGTCTTGTTTTTTGTGGCCATATTTTCACATTTGAAGTGTTGATTGATAGGTTCATTTTATGGTATTAAGGTCCACTTTAGAAGACAAAAAAGACCACTTTGCAAGAATTTTTTTGTCAGATACTTTATTATATAATAAACACGACTCTTTTTTATAATATTATTTCATATCTCAATAATACAAAAAAAAATATTTTTTTTTATTTATTAGTTCCTTTTATAGAGGGCGCTAAAATTAAGTTCTGAAAAAATCGTTACTCCACGGCGGATGGATAATCTATGGATCGGTGCATCTGGAACAAAAACTCTTAACCCTCATCGGTTCTTTGTATACGACCGTATACAATTTTCGTATTTAAAATTGAATGTAGTGAAAAATTGATGTTTCAATCAGTATTTTCAGTCCTGTTATGGTAGATTACGATGTAGTATACTCTAGCAAATGAAACGCATCCAAGTTTTTAAAAATCGGTTCAGTAGATCCGGAGATTATCTGTCCGTCGTGTTAAAAAACGTTGTTTTGCGAAAAACGTGTTTAAAGTTTTTCTCACTTGCGAACGTTTACTTCCTTTACGATATTGATCTTTTTTGGAAGTATTTTCAATAACACGCAATTGGTATATAGAAGTCTAAATAAGCATGGAACAAAGATAATAAAGCGGCAAATATAATGTATAAATTTACTTTTTTATATATCAAACCTTCGAATTTCGGAAAAAATATTTTTGCAGTCATTCTTTAAGTTCTAAGGACTCGAAAAATGTCAAAAAATGTTCTTTATTTTTAAATTTATGAAGTGGACTAGTATCTCAATCGATGAATATTATCAAATTATGAAATGTTCACATGAAATAACATTTAAAAACAACTTTCTCCTAAAATTCAATGTCATTAAAAAAATTCCGGTCCGAGAGGCCATTTTTTCTCAATGGAAAGGCGATACAGAGCAAATGGAACCCAAGTTTGTTGGTAGAGTATTGACGGACATTAACAATATACGTCAATATACAGCGAATTATGAAAGAAAATCACAACAGAATATCTTTTGTATTATAAATCCCTGAATATTGATTTTATTATAAATTCTAGTGTCACTAATCAACTTTTCGTATCTGAATCGTTTTTTAACATGTTTCTTTTTTCAATAACACTGTACCTAAAAGGATCAGGTGTAAATTGCTGTGTTATAAAAAAAAGTTAAAACTTATCGACCAGTGCAATTAGACAAAAATCATAAACCCTTAGCTAAAATAATTGAATAAGAACTAATTTTCGACTGTGCCTCATTCTCTGAAAAAGGTCTTATATGTTTCAACTTCTTGAAAAATTCTAATCTACTTCTAAACTTTAATCTTTTACAATTGGGGTCAATGCTTCTGACACATTTATTTAATATTGTCAATTACGGGTGTATCTAGCATTAATAAATTGCAAATTAACTATAACCTACAATTTTCTGGTTCACATACGGCTAAATTACCCAATTCTGACGGTTGTTGCTATTCAAACATATAATAATCTCCCTTATGAAATGTTCAACGACCGACGGAACACACAATGCGACACTAATCTTCAAGAACACAAAAAAAACTTATTAAATAATTTTTCGCAACCTCACGTCCGATTGCCCATCAAAAAATTAATATTAATGTACGATGCATGTTACTATGTCTTCGCTGTTCTAATAACATATACATACTTTCATTGTGCATGACGACCTTCTCATTTCCCACCCACCACCTACTACTCACTCTATGGTGATTCTTCCTTCGATAATTGGCCACCAATTTTGTTGGTCAATCATCTTTGAAAGATACTCAACGAAAAGATAGAGTTTTTTTTTGTTGCGAACAATTTGTGTGTGAAACAAACCTAGGACATCAGAATGTAGGGAGGCACCTATTTTCAGCTTATCGTGGCACGCTTTATCACTCGATAATTAACACGCAAACGACCTCGATTCAATGAATACTCATTTTTTTCATTCTGAAGTCATATCGAGGAAAAATAATGTAATTTTAACTTGAATAAAAAAAATTCAACAAAAATAAATAAGCATTTTTTCCCTTCATCTTTGTTGTACGATTTATTGTTTATTTTCTAGGAA
Organism: Oxycera nigricornis; assembly: GCA_963942545.1. Lineage (NCBI taxonomy): Eukaryota > Metazoa > Arthropoda > Insecta > Diptera > Stratiomyidae > Oxycera > Oxycera nigricornis. The sequence goes on from OZ012662.1 coordinate 107,466,215, forward strand.
CGAACATTGAAGCGGAGGTGGGTGTTGAACGATGTCAATAATTGTAGGTTTTTTACGGGTGCAAAACAATGGCAACGATCGGTTGAATTGATAGCAACTCGCACAGGAGCCAAGACAACAAAAAAAAACATAGCAACAAAATACAAAACATGCAAGGTTTAAATGAGAAAAAAATAAATGACAAAAAGTTTTCGTGCGCGTGTGTGGGCACACATCGGGCGGAGTAACAATAATAACAAGTAGGAAAAAATTCAATGGAGCATGTAAAGAAAGAAAGCTCATAATCGCTACTGTAAATATTTTTTTTTGCTTTTTAAATGCAAGAAAAGCATAATACACAATCTGAAGAAGAAAAAGAAAAAAGAAAAGTCAAAGTAGGAATTTTTTTCCCCAAAAGGAAAGCAAATGAGTCAGAAGTTGTTCGTCGTGTAGGTGGAAAGCAATTGGTAACATTTTTCTTTCAATCTCTTGAAGTTCGTTTCCTCAGAAATATACAATGAAACGAGGACCTTATGCGCAGAACGTAGGTATGGTGTAACAACGTTGCTTTTAAAGTTTGCTGCTGGCCAACTTATAAGTAGGCGTTACGTAGAAAAATTTCCATGAGTTTAATATCCATTGCTTTTCGTCATCAACGCCAATTACTGCAAAACATGAAAAGGTTGTCTAAAATTAGATAGCATCCAAAACGGTTGGTATTGCTTCTGTTACTAGCCAACAAGTTTATTTCGTTTCGGGAAATAATCTTGTGAAGCGACTGCTACTCAGAAAATTCCTCTGGAATATTCATTTGATTTTAAGGTTTAGTGTGGGAATTCTATCGAGTTCACTCATCCAATATTGAGATTATAACTTTTGCCAAAGGAGCTTTTTTTTAAAAAAATATTGCGGAAATCAGAGATTAGTCTATTGAGAGTTTTCTTCGATGATTTTAATATGTTTTTTGGATATATATTTTTGTTAAACATATTCAGGATGAATCAGTTGATGGTTATTTTTAGAAGTGCGTGTTATTCCGACATTGGTAATAGTGACGCATTTGAAATATCAACAGATATCCGCTATTAGAAATGAAGGGGTTTTACGGTTGAATAACCATTTAAACGATATCACGAATGAACTACATTCATAGAAGTTTAATTAGTGATGACCTTTAGCATTTCATAATAGAATATATTCTCCATTTTTCTAAGCATTTTATGAAAGAAAATTGTTAGATAATAAACTTCGTGTAACAATTTTCTTTCGACGAATATTCAGGAATTGCAAGTCAATCAATCAACGAAAATTTGTAGTGATGACAGAGAGAAAAATTGATGGGCAGGAAAGTAAATGCAATAAGTGCAAATTTTTAGTAACAATACAAAATGAATTTGCTCTCATAATACTCATTCGGCATATTGTACCAGTATCTTTATAAATTACGATGCAATTAATGCGTTTGCTCTCTATCTACAACTGTTTACTATTTCCTACAAGATATCAGTTTTATATCACATATCGACTATTTATTGAATGCAATTACATCTGCAAATCTATAAACGCACAATAAAACGCCATTTTTACGCTAACGACTCTTTCAAACTACCCGGAAAAAAATTGATTTTTAAAACTTTTGTTTATTTAACTTTCACAATTCAGCCGTATTACAAGCAACCAAACAACACGTCATATTTTTCCAAATTAATTTCATGTTCATTTCACTGGCCCACAAACTACACATAGAATGCACTCTACACATTCCGCATTCATCATCTTCATTAAATTATTCATTGATTTTTGTTGATATTCTATTTTCAAATAGAGAAGAAACTTTCGATTATAAACGCGGGCCTGTCTATCAATTCATACTTATATGACCCCAACGCCATCAAAGGTATGCAAATTTATTTTGGCAGATATGTTTTTGAAGGCATGTAAATATAAATGCTGTGAATATTTAATAGCACATTTCCTACGAACCTTTTTTTTATTATGCATATATGCAAATACTGGAAGCAAAACAAACATCGATATAAATTTTATTTTTATCGAACATTTTATTTAATTTTCTCAGGAAATTGGGAATTTGCTGGGTGAAATTTAGATGGTGAATGAGGAATGTGTTTTTTTTGCGCACGAATTTTTGACAAATATTAATTTATTCTGATGATTACATTGAGATGTAACGGATCTTATAATAATTTCAATTAAAAATAAATTACTATGAATAATATATATTATATATTATGCTTGAAGGTTTCAAGGGACAGTATTTCATATTGTGATTGTCGATTGATTTTTAGTGTTTGTTACATGATATTATTATAATATAATATAATTAATTATATTATTATATTTGTATAGAGTTTTCGGTCAAAGTCCTATCTAAAATGTACAATCCGTAAGTCAAAGATTAATATCGTATATTTCTACGATATGACATCGATAACAGATTATATTAAGGGGGAGTGTGGTTAATTTTCAATATTTTAAGCAAATTTTGAAGATTTTTTTTTTGAAAATACTTTGAATATAAATCTATTTCTGAACAAAGTAAATAATAATATAATTATTCAAGAGTATTCTCTAAAATTTTGGTCCAAAAATATTGATTTTTTTGAATTTTCGTAGACACTTAAAAAAAAGTAGTTTTGCGGTGCACAGCAAAATTCATCACTCGAACATCTGATAACAAAAAAAAATTCGACAGTCTATGATTTTTCCGAGGTAACCACGTCGAGATATATTTTTTTACGGATTTTTCAATTTTTAGTATCAATTCTAAGAAGAAAAACGAATATTTTAAATATGTTTATTAAAAAATCGCTAAATTTTTTATTATAAAATAAATTATAATCATTAAAAATAAAATATCTCGACATGGACTTTCTGTTATCATATTTGAAATTATTGATTGCTAATTCGCAAACAGTTTACAATGCCTTACAAATTTTCCATGAAATACTTTTCAAATTTAATCAACTAAAATTTTGGATGGTACATCATTGCAACTTGCAAAACATTTCGATTTTCTACAATTTGGAACGAAAGTAGAATGGCGGTCGTTAAGTTCTTCGAATAGCAATTAACAACTGGATTACAATTGTAACACACCAACAGAATTTGGGTCAAATACCAGCATTTTGAAGCTCGGCCATTTCTTGCAATTTGAATGGATACTTTTGCACTCCGCTTTCTAGCGGTCGCAATTCGAAAAACATATTCTGCATGGAACATTTCATAATGTCTGATCGAAATGTTCATTCGTTTTCCCACTACCAATTCAAATATAGTTTTGACCGTTCGCTTTATTTTGAGGAAGTTCGAATTAAATGTTTAAGTGTGTGTTTGAATGAAAAGCGAAAAACACATTACGAATGTATGAAGCGCTTTTCATTAGATTTACCGAAATCCCAATGAGAAAAAAAAACATGCCCAATTACTCATTACATTATTAGCTTCCTTAAATATCGAACTTTCTTTTGATGAAATGCATGCAATTACCATCGATCGATGATTGATCAATTTTCACGTTTAATTGTCAATCATCATCAATCATCGTCTTTTTGCGTAACAACAAAGCTCTCCGAAGAATCCATATCTCGCATATAAGTACGTATCTACGTGATATGAGGCATATTAACATTTCGTACGCGCTACGGCTACATGCATGCATGTAGAACTTGCAGTCAACAATACGACCTAATTTAACGTATGACCGACATCTATAATTTATTTAAATGTTTAAGAGAAAATTGAAAATGATTGTATAATCACCGTGGAATATGAGATGGGGGACCTCGTTGTGGCATCGGCGAACTGTACCTAGAAGTTAGCCAGCTAGCCGGCTATCGACCAGCAGGAGCAACAGCAGCTTCATGATCCATGGAAAGCAGCAGTAGCTAATGGCCTACAGAATACATTAATAAAGGCACGACCAATAGACTGGCTATCCATCTGCCGCTGTAGGTGCCCATTTGAGCCTATTACTCAAAGTAGCCTCCGTTCGGTGCGATACAGAAAAGGTTGCTGGCGTAGAAGAGCATACACCCGCCATCGCACTAAACACAACACGGAAACGGGATGTTAATGCAATAATAAACACATGCATTAGATGAGTGGCGTATGTGCAAGAATAGCAATTGAGGCTACAGCCCATGGATGGTGGTACACTTATGCATTCAATGTGAATAGGAGATCGGGCGTTGGAATTAAATCTACTATAGTTTCACATACATTTGGCTAGCTCTATTTTTCATTTTTCAAAAAAAAAAGCTATCAATTACTTTGAATTTGAGGAAAATTAAAAGTTTTTCATTCCATGATTCCGAGAAATATAGGTGGCATCGAGCCTACATATAGCTTTGCGCGGAAAGGTGATGATAGATGATCTCATAAGATATTTTAGCTGGGCAAGGCTAGGATACAACAACTATGAGAAAAACCTGAAGATATTTTTCCATCCAAAGAATATTTAACAGGAAATAGTGCTTGTCGAATTGTTCTAGATTCAAAAGAAATTTCAATCAAAGAACCCAGTTCCCAGGACAATTATAACCAGGCAATCTTTTCAGAATATCAATTCAGATTTAAAAATAAGATACACACTTGATACCCAGACCCCGAAAATCTTCTAAATTTCCACTTGTTTCACGTTTTTTCACATAGATTTCATTCGTTACGGGAAAATGAACAAGCGGTGCTTTTCATTGACTTTTATTTGGATGTTAATCATCGTTTGGAAAGATTTTTTTTATTGTTTTTATTATTACTATCCAAATTAAAACCATCAACGACCAATCTTTGATTTAATGAGGACTGTTTTTCTCTTCGAAAACAACAAAAAAGCCTGTTGAAAGATTTGCTTTTATGTTTTCTTTTTTCTCTATTTCCATTTCAAAAATTTCAGATGTATATTTTGATTTCGGGAAAATCTTCGGATCATTGAAATCGTAAAATTCGAGACGCCAAACATTGATGAGAAAAGGTGAATGACATGCTTGTTGTGTGGTAACAAGTTGATTCGAAAGAATCGCTCATAAAATTGGACACATTTTTCCCAATCGATTTTAATGAAAAACAAGAGATTGTGTTAAAGTTGAAATTTAAGATAAATGGGCATTTTTTTGTTCAGCTGTTTTCTAGATTAAAAATGTATTACTTGAACAGTGGACGCTCTCATAAGCGGACAGAGGAGATTTCGCCCAGGGAGAGACTGAACTGCAGAATTTTTACTGACCATCTTTTGTATCTTTGAAAGGTCAACATCACTCATTTTCCAAACCTCAAAGTTATGCAAAAAAAAATACAGCCAAACACTGAACAAGCTATACAAAATATTTTAATGTGGAAATGCAAATTTGCAAGAATCTTGCAAACATGACCAGACCTTCAGATGCAACACCAATAGTGTGGAAGAACCAAGAACAAGACCCTAGCAAGATAGCCCTGGTATTGTTTTGCTCATCATTGCACTGAAAGGAGAATAAGTGAAATGTCCGCATATGAGAGCTTCTACTAGTCCCTTTAATAGAGATGTGCATTTACAAAATTCTACTGAATTCATTTTTATACCAGAAAAAGTGGACACAAATTTTACCATTTGAACCCGAAAAGGAGACACTCTGTTGTGTCTAGAAATATTTATTTGAACAATAGTCGCGAGGCTGCAGTCAAGCTTTTTTATGGTTTTTCAAAAAGTTTAATGATCTTTAGATGGTGACATCCAAATATTTCGCAAATAAGTAGCTTAAAAACTGTGTATACATAGATTTAATAAACATCAAATTTAGAACTTGTCTTAAGTACATGATTAAAAATACGATAAAAGGGCGTTATTATTTGTTATGAGATTTTTGTTGAATATACTCTAAAAAAATATAAGAATTTTTTTAATTAATTCTGTATATAATTAACTAAAACAATAAAAAAAATGTCAGGTAATGCAACTCTTCGAAAAGTAAATATGCCAGTTGCGTTGTTGACTTTTGTATGAAGGATTGATTACCTTAAGCAGAAAAACCGAAGAGCTGTAGGTTTACTCTGGTCCGACCAACGATTGTGAACATTTATTTATAAATATGTAACGGACATTTTCCGAAATAGAACAATGACAAATAGTGTTTTTTTCACTGTTTGTGGCAACAAAATATTGGAAAAAAATGAAAATTTCGTGTTTCTGAAGGTTTTAGCCAGTGTCAGATATATGCTGTTTAAATTGCATGAGAATCGGTTTAGTAGATTCGAAAATTTCCACAACGCAAGACGATAAATCGTAGTTTTGAGAAGAACTAACTTTAAAAAAGTCAAGAAAAATAAAGTCAGACTGCTTGGATCTTTTCAACATTTTAACACAATATTTTTGGACAAAAGGATCACTTTAATTAAATGGTCATCAAATTTGCTTCATATCCCAGTAAATTCAAACGTCATAAACGCTCCAATCGACTGCTTTCCAGCCAAAATTTATCAAAAATTATATACCACAAATGTGAACAACAATAGGGAATTTCAGTATGTGACGACGACAACATTTAAATGAAGGTTAGTTTTCTTTTATTCATAGAAAAAAACAAGAATTTTTCATCACAAATGTAATTTGTTTTCAATCATCATTGGCATGCATTACTTCCCGATTTTTTTCTACACAATTTGCGATTGTTCATCAGCCAATTATGAAATTTGTTGGATCTAATAACTCATCTTTAAAGTCTAGTATATTTTGCAATGACTTTATAGTATTGATTCGTTGTTGTTTTCTCTCTTCAAAAAAACAAACAAAAAATCGAGATACAACTTACGGAAATGAGAAACTAATCAACAACCAATTTCAGTCACGAAACTTTTTAACTTTTTTAAGGGGGAAAGTGTGGTTAAGAGTGCTATGAATATTATGCCCTAAGGAGTCCTAAGGACTGTGCAGCCGTCTTACCTTCAGGGTCGTACGAAACAGAGCATTTAATGCCTCAGTGGCGTTATCCCTTTCGATCATGATAAAGAAAAATTTAGCCATTGACTTAAATAGATATTAATCCACTAAATTGACATTATTTTTGCACACACGCAGCATCAATAAATATATATATATATATCACAGTATTGCACCAATATTTTGCCCGATTAAAGCGGCATGGTTCACACGAAGCTCCAATATTTTCGGGATCACTAGGACTGACGACTTTTGCAATATATCCCTACTTTCACCGCCCTCACATTAAAGTAAATCGAATCGCAATCACTATTTTCGTCACGATCCGCGTAAATCTGATCGGCAAGCAACGAAACCTCTTCATACAGTTAATCGAAGAGGCCAGAATATAAAAGAAATTTCTATATTTGGAATTTGGACAACGAAAGCACCAAACCGAAGAAAACCACCATCAAGTTACACACACAGAATGGAGCCAACAGCCGAAGGGAGAAACAGTAAAGAAACGCCACAGATAATAACAAAATAACTATTTCGGATGGACAACAATGCCGAGTTGACGAACACGATCTTAATCACATTCAGTGCAAGTTTCAATGACTCCTCCGACACCGACAATTACGACCCCGACGACACAGCCACACTGAACTGAATAGTGCATGTGCCTGAACGCGCAAGCCAACTTGCTAGCAGCTAAGCTAGCTGGCTAGATGGATGGGCTAGCTAGCTGGGCTGACTCCAGGTCCAAAGATGCGAACGAATCTCCACTCCTCCGGCTTGCCGAGCACGACTACCATGGATCGCGATGAGGCAGCAGTTGGAAAGAATGGATTTCTCCACCACGAACGAATTGCAGAAGCATCAAAAACCAACTGAGAGGGTTGAGTGATCTCCGCATCGGAGTTCAGAGTTCCACACAGCAAACTCCATATGGTTAGCTGATCATCATTGCCATCATCATCGTCAGCTTCAGACTCCTCAGCTTGAGCCGTCGTTTCCATTTTCTTCTCCTTTGCCCAGCCTCATCAACCACGGGGCCCCGTCAATCGTCTTCATCAGCAACTACATCAATGTTAGCGCATTGCCATCGCACGCCAACAACAAACACACGATCAACATCATCACAACATCTCGTATTTTTTAACTTTAAATCTTAAACGCTTTAAATGGCTTAGTTTTTTCGTCTTTGGGCTTCTTCGCAAGCTTATTCGAGACTTAGATGGTGACTGAGGTGAAATGGTTTAGTACGATGTCACGTGAAAGTTGTTGGATGATGAGGATTCAAAAACCGCGAGCCAAAAGATTGCTTCAAATGATATTTGGAAGAATTTCGATTGCTCGAAAATATTTGAATTTTTTTTTCAAAGGTGATTTACTTTACTTAAAGATGAATAAATGGGACGTAACATCCACACAAGTCCTGAAACTTTATTCGAGCATTTACGAAGGCTATATAATAAAAATGACCTCTTAAACATCAGACTAATCGATGTATATTTGCTGAAACCCATGAGAACCGAATACAATCACAGCCGTTGATATCAATTAAAATTAGCAAAATTTACCGTAGTTTTGAGGTTTTGTTTGCCTCTAGCAAAATCAAATAAACACTGAATGTTTATAGTACACACATGCATTTTTTAAATGATTGTCACAGCCTGCCACCTTCTAGCATTTAGATTAGATTAAGCTTATTTCCGTTAACAAGCTTTAAAGGAAACATCATCAAATCGCATGGCAAATGGCGACAAATTCAATTATTCAACTTAAACTTAAACAAATTTATAGCTGAGTTAAATTATTCAATTAAAACCAAACAGCCTGGCGAATGGGTTTCAACATATTTTATTCAACATCCCAAACAGGTTACTTCAGTTATACCGTCACAATTGAATGTAGACACAGGACTTAATCGTACTGTTATTCATCAAATGAAGGATTCCTATTTAGGATGACTAACAATGGAATGTAAATGGTATTCAACAGAGCATTTGCAAAGGACGAGCATGGTTCTGTCGTTGGTATGAAGGACACGTTTAAGATGAATTACCGGAAGAGTTCGTGTAAACATCATGGAAATGTGCGAGCTACAGTTGTAGATTCGTTCGAATCAAGCTCATTTGAATAGTTAACGATGAGGATTTTTTTCGCTATAAAACTAGGCAAGTGGAATTAAATGGGACTTGGAGGATTTAGTTGAAAATGTAGTTGAACGATGAAAAGGAGACATTATCGATTTGGAATATTCCAACGATGATGAGGATTTTATTTGTTGAGTTAAATCATTATCCTTGACTGCTGAGATATTCTTAGATTTGTTGAAATAAAAGAACCTCGTTGAGAATATCAATAATTAAGCTTCTTACAGGATTTGTTTGTAAGATTTTTAACCTATTTGTATCTTGGGATCTTTTTGACCCCAAGGCTATCTAAGTTGTCAATTAATATCAAAAGGAAATCCTTGAATTCAATTTTCCAAACATTGAATCCCAGATGATTAAGGCAAAACTTTTGGAAAAACCTTTTCAGCAGGTATTTAATTTTTTGTTCTCTTGTCACGTTCTATAAATAAATCTGTGGGATCATTTTGATCGCAAAATACAGTGAGCATAACTTTAGTTGAGGTGCAGACAGAGGGTTAAAAAATGAAGTAATTAAATGGCTTTTTTTGGCATTTTGAATTTCGGATTAGTTGCGCTGATTCGATTTGTAGCATCAGTATGCAAAGTTTTACAGGAAAGAATTTCTTTTTCTAAAAATTACTAATGCTGAAAAAAATATTGAGTCTACAACTTAAAAACCGGTCACCGACGTTAGATGGCATCACTTGCTTATGCGTTGTTTGTATGTCATGAGTTATATGTCATTTGGAAGAGGGAGTCAAAAGCTGTCAAAATCAGTCAACAGTGTTTGGTTTGTTTGTACACATCATAATTTTTTTCACTATGGAAAATTTTCCAAATTGGCAGAAAAAGCAGCATTTGCGGGAAGTTTTGCTAAGCTACTTTTTTGCAAAGAAAACTGCACGTGGGAGTCATTAATTGCTTGTGGAATTGTATGGTGAAGATGCTGTATCTAAAACACAGTGTATCGAGTGGTTTGCGCGTTTCAGAAATGATGATTTTGATACGTTTGAAGCGAGCGTTGAAGGAAAAACGGCCAGAATGGGAGACCAGACGCGAGTCATTGATTTTTCACCAGGACAATGCTCGGCAACATATTGAAGCATCGGTCAAAACCTACTTGGAAACTAGCGGATGGGAAATTTTGCCTCACCCGCCTTATAGTCCAGACCTTGCTCCTTCCGACTATGGTTTTGATATTAACCAACCAGTAATTTGGCAAGAAAAAAAAATTAACAAAGAATTGTTTTCATACTAAATGGCATATTAGAAATAATTCACCATCAATCCAGATCGATTGATATGCACAGGAAGTATGACTTTTCTTGCCAATGTGGAAATTTATTTCGAAAATATTATGAACTGCTTTTTACTTAAATCTGTTGAGGCAACTCTGAAAAAAACGAGAATGAAGTAACGAAAGCGCTACTTACATTTTTCTATATGATTTTTCAGGGATCGAATGAAGTAACGAAAACACTACTTGCATTTTTCTATATGATTTTTAGGATTACCACCGCTGAAAAATTGAGGATTGAAAAACTTCTATGTAAGATACTGAGGAAGTCATTCAATTAATATTGTAGAACTGAGGTGACAGTATAACGACAATTTATTTAGTTACAAATTGTCCGAAACAATCAAGTGTCACTGTATCGGAAATGCATGTCTATATTTTTCTTAACTTACGACCACCTCTTTTTTGTTTCTCGTTTTTTTATAATCTATGTTTTTAAATCAACAGAGTATTTTTAAAGCGATTACCATCCCACATCCACTACTGCAGCCGTGATCGTTACCTGCAAATCCATCAGCTAACTAACCAACAGAAAATTCAAAAATAACATTTACAAACAAAATATAGAATAAAATGAACAACAAGACAGTACTTAAGAAATGTTTAATGCACATGGCACACGCGAAATAGGTTTTGTAGTGTGATTATAAGTCTTAGTACATTTTCACGATGACTATCGAGAGACGAAAGAATAAGAAGGAGAAATTTGGCCCATGTTGAGATGTACATACTTCGTGAGTTGGTTGGTTATAGTTCGCCAAAGATGGCAAGCAATAAGAATTTATGTTGAAGGAGAAACTCTCCAGATTGGCCAGCATCTACCACGGATACTATTCGGATATCTGCAAAACATACACACGGCACTTTGCTGCCAGGCAATAAGTTAGAATTAAAGTCGCGTTAAGCCTCAAAGTCACCATGTATCCGGTGAAAAGGTACAGCTCTGCAATGAGGCTAATTGAAATGAAATTGATAGAGGAGTGACTATGGCAAATTATTTTTGGATTCTTGTAGAAGGAATTTTCAACGGTTGGTTTCTGAAATAAAAGTTAATACAAGCCAATCAGTGCTTGTGAAGTTATTTTGTTTTGAGATATTTTTTACTTCCAAAGCGAATCGATTATCACGCAAAATGCATTAGATGTTCGTTCGCCCTGTTCAGCATATATGTCCCACATACAAATTGGTCACATTGCACTCATGACTCCACTATCGATGCAAGCGAAGCTATCGAGGCAATGGCACTATATTTTTTGGCTTTAAATTAAAATCTTATCTGAAATGAAACCGGCAAACGTATCTCGCTCGAACTATCTCTAAAACCCAATTCAAACAGTTTTCTAGTCTAATCTAAACTAAATATAAAGAAATATCTTCATGAATGTTCGTACGTACAGTTAAAGCAGTTCGGTGGTCACAGTTTTCCACTCGCCTGCAGCAACATATCGATTTAAATATGTATCTTGGCGGACGAACCGAAGAACTTGGCTTCGTCTTAATTCGAAATATAAATTCTGTTTGATTCGTTTCAAGATTCGATGAACAATTTTTATTTTCTTGTCGTGTAACGGTAGAAAGGCGAGTCAAGTTGGAAAGGAAGTCATTAGTTAGTTGGAGACTTCTTTATTGACAAAAGATACTTTTATCTAGATGAAGCGTGCCTAAAGAAATGTTAACATAACTGAAGCTGATGTTTATGAGCTGTTGAGATAGGTGAGTCAGTCTTTTAACCTGGCTACGGTGCAACTAACCGAAGATATTTTACTGGGTATGAGTTTTTTTTTTCATTTTATTAATGGACATCGATCGTGGCAAAATGATAAATCACAGAGTTATCGTTTACTTGAAATACAACTCAATTGTTGTATACATATGTACACTACCGCTCATATGTATTTGCCCAACCAGATATTTCGAGATTTTTCGTATTAATAGACGTTTTTTTGATGTAAAACGATTTAATAATATCTTTCGTTAATGTTAGGATAAAAATTTTGTAGGTGTAATTATAAAATCTACCAAATGTTTTTGAAAAACGATAAATGGGTTCTCAATGAAAATGATATTAAATGACTTCGGAGGTGATTTACCACATCAGGTAACCCAATTTTTTAGGGTTCTCTTTTATTATTTTTATTCATTCAAATCCATTTCAAAGCTTTAAATTTCATTTTTTTTCAATTCCTTCGTTCAAGCACGATCCAAGGGCATAAACTATAAGAACATTTTTGATTTGAGATGAACCTGCACCAAAATATTCTGCCTACCGCAAAAAGAAAGGTTGGACGAGGAAAACTGCAGGAAAATTGACAATTTTCAATGATTTTAGCTGAAATTTCTTTTACAACTTCTTGAAATGCTAAACTCTCATGTGTGTAAATTTTAAATAAAATAAAAATCTATTTTTTTAAATACAATTTTTTGAAAAAGTTGTTTATTTTTTTCCTTCAAGACCTATGTAACCCCTTAAGTTAATCTTTTTTACTGCGAAGAAAATATAATTGAAAATTTATGCTGCCGACGGATTTGTATTTTCCAATGGTGTGGAAGAGACAGGACCACGACTGTAACTGAAGATAGGAAGATAGTGATTGCCAGCAAACGTAACAGGCGTCTTACTGCTCCAGAAATAGCCGCTGAAGTGAATTTAGGACGATCTGAATACCTAGGTAAATGTGTCAACCGTCAAACGAAGGCTTCAAGAAGCAGGCCTTCATGGCCGTGTTGCGGTTAAAAAACCATTATTACATGCCAGAAATAAGAAGAAATTGGAATGGGCGAAACAACACAAAAATTGGACACTTGAAGACTGGATAAAGCTGTTGTGGAGTGACGAATAGAAATTCGAAGTTTTTGGCTCCAGGCGCAGAGTATTTGTGTGGAGATCAGCAGAAGAACGGACATTAGACCAATCTTTAGTGCCTACCATCAAACATAGGGGTGGCTCTGACATGGTATGGGGTTGTTTTGGTGGAGGTAGGATTGGTAATATTTGCCGAATCCAAGGCGTAATGAATGAGAAAGGACCACTATCGGGAATTACTTGAAACTGAAATGTTGCCATCTGGACACCTAATTTGTGCTTAGAATTAAATAAAGAATAAATTCTATTCATCAAAAGTTTATTTCCTGATTCCGAAAACACCACTTGTTCAGGATGGGCAAATACATGTGAGTGGTAGTGTATATCTCTGCAGCAAGTAATTTATTGTTTCAAATTTTCGATTGGATGGTAATACCTTAAAAGGGACAAGTGGGTGATGATTAAATTGACCTTGTCAGTTATCACTGCATCAACATTAGACAACACAAACTAATTATTGAATTAGTTGCGAGACATGAATTCTGCATTAAGGGATTAGTACGATAACGTTCTCCCTCTAAGACTTTTCAGATAAGTAACTTGACTCAAATACTTGCAGCATCTACGTCCAATTAGGCACAGAAAATATTGAATTACAAACTCTGATTGATTTGATCATTGAATAAGAATTTACCTAATCAATAAATCAAACAATATTAGCGAGTCAAGTGCAACAGAAGGTCACCGAACTGTTGTATAACTTCTTCAGGCAACAACTCGTATGTATTTCGATCTAATTTTTTAAGTTCATAAACTCAAATACGAAACAATTCACACAATCGACTCTAATCGGAACTTTTCGATTCTGTGAATGCGAGAGGGCAATGAAAATTCAGCTTAGTAATGATAGACGGAAGTGATACTAAGCCGTGCAGAGCAAATTATTTCGTCTTAAATAAAATAAAGATGCATTCGACGGAGCAACGAACCCAATAATCCGCTCTTCAATTTTTTATGCACAAATTCCAATTTGATTTGCTACCATTTCTCAAATTGTGTAGTGGTAAATGGTGCGTTCTGTTAAGTTTCCTTCCTAATTGAATCGTTTTGATACGCCAGCCAATTTTATGTGGATGTACATCAATCAATCAATTAATATCTACCGTAAAACGATACATTTCGAACCGCAACTTCAGTTCAGTTTTGAAATCTAGCCCAACACACACACAGCCTAACATGAACATCGCCCATTCGCTCGACACATGAACACGGAAGGAACCCTACCGTGGTAAATCATCGCCCATCATTTTTCCACGCAAAAGTACATAAAAATAACCTTGGTTCCTCGCGCTCTACTTAATGGGCCCACCTATAAATGACCTCATTGAGCGTAAAATTAGATTAGAATCTCAACCGCTTTTCGACAACAATCTTCATTTTGCACTCTTAGCCTGATTCGTATTTTTTATTTTTTATAATAAAAAAATAAGATTGACTAATGACTTTAATGAAATCTTGAAAACTACACCGACTATAAAGTGTTCTACGTCAGCGACAACAGAATCGTGCGCCTACTATATCCAAGTATCTTTTGATGTTGAGAATATCTTCTGCACGCTGCTGGTCTTCATCTCCTTGACTCTTTCTCGCGTTACAGGTAATTTAACAGCCGAAAATAGTTCTTTTGCCGAGCAGAAGTAAAAAAAAACTACTGCGTGCAGCTTCAAATGAATTTTACCGGATTTTTTTTGGTTCCATTGAGATCTCTTCGCGATATGCAAAGTGTAATTACGCGCATAGATTTATTGAGATAATGTTGAGCTTTTTCTAGCGGTAATTTTCAACGGTACAAGAAGCAGAAAAGCACTTAAGATGGATTGAAATTGAGAAAAGAGAATATTGTGATTTATTACAAGGGACCGATTAATATCTTTCGCTTGTGCATCTAATATTCCGTTGATGTTTCCTGCGGTGAATTGAAACGTAACAAAACGAGCAACACTTCTGCTTTTATTCGTTTTCTGTTCACCTATTGACGAGATTTGTGTTAAATAGTTTTCGGGTGATTTCAAAACCACAAAAAACATGCACGATGAATGGTAAAGGTTAAGATTATGACCACCACCCCTGGAGGGAGTGGAAGTAAGGAAATCGAAAGAGGGGGTTCCCCTACTACTACAAAACATAAAATCAAAAACATTTTTAAAAATTAAAAAAAAAAGTAAATAAAATATAAAAATATATAAAAAAATATAAAAAACTAGAAAAAAAAATTAAAAAATAAAATTTAAAAAAATATAAACAAAATTCAAAAAATATAAAAAAAATTGATGAACGTAATTTTTCACCCCCATCTCTGGTGGATGAGGCGACCCGAGCGGAACGGGGGAAGGGATGCAAAACGTGTGTCCAAAGTGTTACCTCTATTTATATTACATTTATGGAAAAATGACGTTCATCAAATTTTTAATATTTTTTTAATTTTTATTATACGTATTAACCTTTTAATTTTTTATTTCAAAATTTATCTGTAAAATATTTTTGTTTTTCGACTTTTAAACAAGTCCACAAATCACTTCCCAGATCAATTTTACGGTATATGATTTCTGGAAATAGGCAAAATAACCTATTTTTTTTTAGTGGGGGAACCCCATAACTTTTTATGGGACCGTGGCCGTCGCGAACTTTTTACGTCATTGTAATAGGGGGACGCTCTTTTCGATCCCCCTTACTCTTAGACCATTTGGGAATGGGGGCCATAATCTTAAACTTTATCCAAGAAATTTCGTTCCCCATTTCGAATGTTATAGTCGTAGTTCAAGAAACAGAAACGCTTGCCAAAATCCATGTAAAGAAATCCAATTCGTAAGATGGTCGAACAAAAGCGATTTTAATTATTGTCATTTTAGATGTTGCATTTATAAATGCACAAAATTCTTCAACAATTCTGTCTAATTCGCACTCTCTTTCAGTCGTTTCAGCTTTATTTAAGTGTACACTAACATGTGTAGCATTTCACCGTACACATACCTATGTGTATTCAACATGTGTGTACGGTGAAATGAAATTGAAATGACATTGATGAAGTGTTTTGACATGCATTCACGCTTTCTGCTTAAGCAGCGACCATTCATTTTCCGAAATGTGCTCGGTGAAAACAAACAAAACGAAATGAAATGAAATATCTGGGCAATGATGATGCGGTCAGGTGATATAATCAGATGACGCTACTGTTCGTTCAATTAAAAGAATGAAATCACACACAATGACGATGGTGGAATTAAAGTAATTGATGGTAACAAAAAAAGAATAATCATTATTCCTCAATTAAACTATAGTGGCTGGATGATGACTACGTTTCAGTTTTAAGAGCTATGATGCGGGCCAGCTTGTCATGATTTTAGTTGGCTGCAATGTCAATTAGTAATTTTAATTATTGGCTTCAAGTTGATTAATGAGTTGTTAATAAAATATTAGTTCGTAGATCATCTGATTATTAATGTAATGAGTACAACGCATTGAATCCTTCAGTAGGACAGATTTGAATGACATTCTAGCTTAGCTTTTAACAACTGAAAAAGATATACAGTGGATCAAAGTAAAGCTCGGACACTTGGATATTTATTCTTTATGAGGCGATTAATTGTGTATGGAAAGAATTTAACCCTAGAGTAATAACCCACTTGGGAACAACATTGAAGATAACCATACTTGTGCTTTGTGTTTAAGGTCGTTATCCTGATAAAAGCTGAAACAATCGGCTATCCCTAATTTGTTGATACTATACCTAACATTTTGCTTCAAAATTTGTAGATATTTATGCTGGTCCATGATCCCGTCAATGAAATACAAACCAATCCATTACTGACCCACCCCGATGCTTAACAGTTGGCCGTAAGTTGTTTTCTTTATATTCTTCATTTGGCTTTCTCCACACATATGACTGACCATCAGAACAAAAAACGTTGAACTAGTTTTAGTCCGTAAACAATACTGTCTTTCAATACGAATTTTAACCTCTTGGAACGGTTCTTCTTCCTAATGAATGTTTTTTTTTCGGGCGACTCTATCATTCAAATTATTCTTCCTTAGTACGATTCTCACCGTTTCTGGATTCACTTCTTTACCAAATTGCGTTTTAACTGCTACAATTAACATTGAAGCACTTAATATAGGGTTTTTCTTAATTTCCCTTACCATCCAGTTCTTCTGATTTTGGAAATGTTTTCCGTTTGCTTGGTTTTATGGGGGTTCCCCCAATAAAATACTAATTATTTTACCTATTTCCAGAGATCATATGAAACCGTAAAATTAATCTGAAAAGTGATTTTTAGACTTGTTTGAAAGTCGAAAAAATTTAACATATAAAAGAATTTTTTTTTGTAAAAAAAAATACAAAAATATATAAAAAATATATAAAAAATTAAAAAAAAAATATTAAAAAATATTTAAAAACATTAAAAAAAATATTTAAAATATATTAAAAAATATTAGAAAAAAAATTATAAAAACCCATTTAAAAATATTTAAAAAATATTAAAAATAAACTTCAAAAATATAAAATATAAAATAAAAATTAAAAAAAAAATTTCAATATATAAAAATATGTATAAAAAATCATAAAAAATGATGTCATTTTTACCGTAAACGTAATATAAATAGGGGTAGCACTTTGGAGACGTTTTACAATGCTAGCTTTGCTTCTACTTAGAATCATCACCAAGAAATCATAAACATCAAACAGATTCACCCTCTGTTTAATGACCATTGATTGCTCGACATGCGAGCTTGCTTCAATCTGCTTGATTGAAAGATTATTTCCGAATAAAGCCAACGCTCTGAACTGTAAATCAACTGAAAAACATTTCCAAGAATATTTCACGTAGAACACTCAATCGACAAATCAAATAAATCATCGCCGTCATCAATTCACAAAAAAAAAACATTTTACACAGCTAAATGTCTCAATAAATTCTTCATATTTTTTTTATTTTCTTCAAATCATCAAGAAGAAAGTTCGCTCCAGGCGGTATTTGATCTTTGCCGTACACACAATACGGCTTTAATGCATGGAAATCGCACCGGCTGACGTGAATTTTCAAATATCGAAATCAGTAAAAAATTAAAAGCCGATTAAGGCAATGTCAGTTAATTTGTTTATTCATGATTCTTTTTCTTTTCTTCTTTTCTTTAAAAAAAACAACAACACGCATAGCATCATAAAGCATTTCTCAGCAAATGTTGAGCGTTGTGTCATGTTAGCAACAATGTTTACGACGCGAGATTAAATGTGTTGAATTAGTTTGTTGCGGTTTGATGACTTTGCTGAAATCGAAACGCCAACATCAAAAATCAGCAAAGAAAAATATAGTACAACTAATCAATTTTCGCCTTATTTTTCGAACACGCAGGGGACAATGAAAAGAAAGTTAGCGCTTTTTACTTTGTGTTCTTTTTCGGTTAAGATACGATTTTTTAAAAACTTAACTCTGCTTGCAAGTGTTGGTTGTTGAAGAACTGTTCCCAGGTAGAAGGTAGATAATAATGGAAACTTGGAAAAAAGTCTATTCAAATTTTTGTTCCAGTCTAGTTTTACAAACTGAAGATTCTTATTATCAACTCTTTTTTCTTGTGAATCAGTTAAAATCAAATGAACATGATACGCATTAAATTTTATGAATAAATCAATTTTTCAGTTTTGCTAATGGACAAGTCTGCGTAGAAATTGAAAATTTCAAGCCGAAAATTATTGATATTTTTTTTATCGTGGTATTTTCTTTAAAATTGTGACATTTTATTCTACGTGAAAATTGATCCAAGTGCAATTGGAAAAACACAAAATCAAAAAAAAAAGTATTTAGAAAGAATATTTTCATTTGATTTTCAGCACTGTATGCACTATGCAACATAGAAAGAAAATTTGACTAAAGAAAAAGATAAGAAGAACGGGACATACCAGGTGTATAAGCATCTGCTGTTTTTTTTAGCCAAAAAAACATTTTTTTTTCATAGAAAACAAAAAAAAATATTCAAAGCACTTGCTCTCGCTAGCTACACATTTTTCCCATCTCTGCCGTCTTTGAACCGATAAAACCAACCTCGGTACGTTGTTGCCAATAAAGCACTGTTACCATAGGCCTCCATAAGCATTCGATGCGATTCGGCAGCCGATTTCTTCAAATTGAAGCAGAAAAGCAGAGCTTCCCGCATATGCGCTTTTTCTGGCACATCAATTATTATCGAAGGAAAAATGTATGTTTTTGCATGAAATTGCTGACAATGTGCACTGCTTAATGTTGACAGATGTCAAACTCATAAAAAAAGTATGGCGTGTCCATGGTAGCTTAATACGGTCACTCACGCCATCTATGACCAAACAGTGGATTTTAGCTTATACACCTGGTGGACGTGACCCTGTCGGTACTCCGCTTTTGATGATTTTAAAAACTGAAATCCTAATCCAGTCTAATACATGTGGGTCACCAAATAATACTAGCTTTAGCCGGAACTGTAGTTCAAATCAACCGTCGTCGCTCAGTCTTATGAAAAATGATTTTAATCTGCAGCCAATCTCCAATTTCCACAATGTCTATCTTGGATATGTAACTCATCATCAATAAAAAGCACTGTGGGGCCAACCATCAATAAATCACCCATCAATCCATCATTTTTCACCCACTTTTAATAACCCTCGTTTATTTGTATCAATTCATTCATAAACCTCAATCACTACACCCGCGCCACAATCACCTTTCTTTCGCCTTTCTTTCACCTGTGCTTGACTGCATGCATGCTCATCGCAAAATATCTAAATTCAAAGGGTCATTGTTTCTCCTCCTCCTTTTGATTGGTCAATGACGCAAGAGTCGGAAACACGATTGATGTGAGGGAACAATTCCAAATCAATTTTGTCGATAAAAAAGGCCTCATCATATTTTTTCACTCTTGATTCGATTGCCCATTCTTGCCGACAGTACAACAGTTCAAACCACAGAAACCATCACGATGGTGGTACTATACTGCGATGAGTCTCTTTCACAGGTGAAAGTAGTGTTTGACGTGGTTTCATGATGATGAGGTGGTGTGGTACATATGATGTTTGCTTAGATTGTTTTCGGAAACCCAAAGAAAATCGACTTTTTCACGGTCTTTAGATTTTCACTTGAATTTCAGGAATTAAAAATTTACACTCATCACTTAAAACGTTTATCTATTGGCTAAATAGGCATTACAATGAAAAATGGCGCGATAGAAAATTGTTTGGATTTATTCAAGTTTTTTTTCACTCATCCTTCGACGATTCGCGATGTTTTCCTCGCCTCAATTATGTGTTACGAATGATGGAACATGCAATTTTTGGCAAATTAATGATTTCATAATTAATTTTCAACTGAATTTTCTATGCAATGTTCAGCACGTGTGATGTTACGTTTGAATATGAAAAGAAAATCAAATACAATTTCCTGAAACTTACATCATTCGTAACGTTTCGTAATGGATTTGATTCTTGACTTTCATCGCATTAACAAACTCTCAAAGTCAAGCGTAATTAAAATTAGATTATGTTGTTTGTTAATTAATTTGAAATGAATTTTACAGTTTGTTATAAAGATAAATAGGATTGGAGCATTGTGTTGAGTTCATCTTCAACAGAAAAAAAATCATTGAACCAGAAGACCATCGTAGGTATCTTAGTTTTGTTGTATAAATAGCAAATTTAAATTTGCCATTAACTACTTTAATGACACCACCATTTTATTACGTAACAAATTCATGGTACCCCCTCCGACTTTTAAATATTTTAACCACAAAATATTAACAATGTAAATACTTTTAACCAAAAATATTTTTTTTTCTACTTTTTTTATAAAAAAATAAAATACAACGAAGAGAAATAACTTGATATTTAATATTAAATTGAATAATACATAAATAGTAATAATTATAAATTTACTAGTTACATCACAATAATAATTTTTATATTAATGTATAATTAGTTATTTTTTAAGATTTCAATGATTAGAAACCCGTTTTACAATATCCGAAATTAACGACAGAACAAATTTTGAATGTTCTTCTCGTTTCTCTTGCAGAGTATCCAAATCCAATTTGGTTACATAACAACTTGCTAGACCTCCCTCCATGGGAGGTTACCATTAATCACCTTAATAACATTTTCAAATACACCCCCCCCCCTTTTGGAATGTTACGTAATATATGGATAGCCGCTGTGTAAAAACATACTTTTAGGTTGATTTTTATCACTTACTTATTCTAACGCCAAACAAAATTTATCCCCAGGGAAATAACTGCTGAAGTTCCAATGATTATATTCAATCATTAAAATATTAACACAAAATTTTTGGCATAAGTTCGTAACTTGAGAAATTTCAAGAAAAATATATTCGAACAATTTTCAGTTGAAATATATAGATACGAAAATTCTATGAAACAATTTATGCGAATAATTTGTTGTGGAAACTTCTTGTAATTTGTTTTCTATAAAAAATAACTTCTAGCAAAAATAAAAGACATCTCTCAGGAAAATAAAAAAATCAAACGATTATTAGGAGCAAAGTTTCGAGAAAATGTACACGAAATTTTTGATAAAATAACATGTTCGGAAGTTATTCGTCTTTAGGCGCCCAAAAAAAAACGATGTTTTTTAATTGTTCTAGTGATTTTTACTAAAGAAATTAATTCTGCCAAAAAATATCTTTCACTGATTTGAAATTGTTAGATGAAAACATTTGTTAAGTTTACTGTTTTGACTTTAATCAATTTTGGTTCGCCAAAAGCGAATGAATCAAAAAGATTTGCGATTAGGACTTATGAGAGTGGCTATGATCGAAACTAGAATTAATAATTTTTGATTAAAATTAAATTTGAATTAAAATTTAATTAAAAAATAGGATCGAAAAGAGCTGAGAGAAATAACACATTTAAAGACATTTTTTCAACGAAAAATCGTCAACGAATCTTGCTTGCAGCTTACAAGGGAACTGCTCGTAGATTAACAATTTTGAAGTAATAAATGCTTTCGAAAAATGCAAAATTCAAGTTGAAAATTAAGCAGAAAAAAAGTTTCTCGTTTGTGGAATTGTTGGTTTAAAAGACGTCAGCGCGGAGCTGCGATTTGACGGCATTGAACTATTTTTTATGGGTTAGAGGCTACAGACACCTAGGAGTAGAAAAAAAAACAAAGTTTGACAATTTTTATGAGCCTGATCAAAAAAAATACATCCAAAAATTAATGGTAAAAAATTTAAGGTAGAATTTTGATTTAGACATGGTTACTAAAACGGTAAACAAAGTTTCGAGAAAATATTTTCGATCGACATTTCCCATAAATCTCGATGAAAAAATGTAACGAAGAAATGCTGAAAACAAAATGTCCCACCCTAGAATTACTATTAGAAGATTCTAGGTGCTTTGTGAACTTTCAAACAAAAAAATACACCATAATCTAAAATTACCGTTTTATTGACCCACTATTTTCAGGATTCAATATAACTCAGAAGGATCAATATGATGCAAGTGAAATTGGTCAGTTGTAAATAATCATATTAAATGAGCAACAAATGATTGAGAATTGAAATTTGTAACAACAAAGTTGATAACATAGTGATACATACATACATATATAGATCATCCTAACATAGTTCCATTGACTAAATTTACCAGCATATTTACCAAACAAATACATTCCACCAACCAATGCACATTTAATTCAATTTGAATCCCAAAATCATATGCAATGCAATACATTCCATTAGCAACAACTCCCCGATTCAATTATCCGCTAAAATCCGCCAAGAAAATATTCATCTTTTTGAATAATGCAAATGTAAATGCCAATTCGATTATCCTATTAAAATTACATGACGACACACCAAAAAAAAATACTTTTCTCATTTTCCTTGCGCTCAATTGCTACCTAAATTCCCTACACAAACATATGAGCAAATGTTTGCTGAACAAAACGAGCGAACATTCCACATGAATATTCAAACAAATACAAATTGGACGACTTTCCATTTTACCCGAGAAAATAATAATCGTACAGAAAGTGAAAATTCTGTTTTTCTTCTTCTTCGTTTCATGTTGGATGCATAGACGTCTCTAAATTGTGGTAGCCACGATTACAACTCAAATGCCAGATAAAGCTCGCTAATCAATAAATGATATAAACGCACTCGCGTCCAATGCTGGATGGAATTAATGAAGAGATAAAGAACCAAATCGAGGCCATCGAAATGCCAGGGGAAAATCGAAATTGAAAATTAATTTCGACTGTTTAACCGACTTTTAGTATTTCGTTTTCTAAACTGGTAACCATCGACGATTTGAATAAACGCTTCGATTTCCATAATTCCAATATCGGTGGATCATTTGATTGAGAGTTCTAGATTAACGAAACGAATATCTAATTAGGAGTTCAACGACTGGCTCTTCTTCCACTTGCAATCAAATTTCGATGACCCGCTTCCGAATAAGTACGTACATTTCCATCAAGTGTTTGTGGTCTGGTTTAATCGTTCGGTTTTAGATTGAAACATTAATCCGTTCGTTCACACGTTAACATCATGAACTGGATTGGAAGGATTAAGTGAAAGCCTGAATAACTTTGTGGACTCACTATCCAATCGGTGAATCAACTCAAGGTTGCTTAGAACAGCTCTTTTACGGCTCAGAACTCTGCAAATTTTGCACACCCGGAACGATAGAACTGGGTCAACGAGCATTGCTAAAGAAAAGCAGAATTGCTCGTAAAGTGCTTTCATTATGACTGCGTTTTCTTTGCGAGGTTCCATGGCAAACGTTTGAACTAGTTTCCTGTTTTATGTTGTTGTTGTTTTTTTAACAAATCCAAGGGAGCAACGCAACGTTCGAGTGGAAATCAATGATACTTGATCTCGATTCCCTTTTATCGATTCGAATCGAAAACTCACTGCAAAAGGTCCTTCATGACGAATGCTTAACGAGGGAATCTAGCATTCTGGGGCCATAGCAAAAGATTGGAAATGCGATTTGATGGAAGCAGGACATTCTTGTGCAGTACATTACATATATATACTTGATAGTTTTGAGACGACAGTTTGATTTGAATCCTTTCATGGATATCGGGATCAAAAAGGGATGAAATGTTGATTTTCTTCTTACTTTCGGATTGAGTTTCATTCCGTGAAAAGTTTTCGTTACTCTGATCAGATTCGTTTTTGATTGCATTCAGCAGGCGATGAAAGTTTTTCCGATAAAACGTGCTCAGTCGTGCGAAAATATTTCAGATAAAACGATTTCAATCCGTTTTATCGTTTTGGTTTTAAATAATAGTTGCATAGTTGCTTGCGAAAAAAAGGTCCTTAATCATCGTGCAAAATCTTTATAAAAAAACTTTCTGATTTAGAGTCAAAATTGAAAAGGTTTTGTCGTCTTACCAGGAGACGCCACGGCCTCGGCCTCTCAGATCTGGATGAAATTTGGCACAAAAGTACACAAGACGTCAGGGATATTCGATCCTTAAAATATTAGACCGCAACAACCCCCTCTCCCCTCCCGATTTTGAGAAAAAAGCCTTTAAAGCTTTCAGCGATGCTTATCTATCAGTATGTTTTTACATATGACAGAAGCGGTGTATGAAGCAGCGCGACTAGCTCGTGATCATGAGGTCGTGTGTTCGAACCCCGCTCGGTATTGTTTTTTTTTTTTTGAATTTTTTTAGATGTAATTTTTAAAATTTTCTGACTCCCATCCATCCAGAAAAAAAATTCAGCTTTGCACTAAAAATGGTGTCTAGCCCAGGAATTAAAAGCTGGCTGCAGTTCTAAGATATAAACGAAAAACTAGATTGACAATAAAAATTTGACATCATGGGTCGAAAATTTTCCGGCCAGTTCGATTAAGAAATACAGCATAAGATTTTTGAGTGTCTGCTGAAGAAAAATATCCTGTCCATGAGTATATTCACATCTGTACAATTTTTTTACGAAAACTAAAAATTGGGACACTGTTTTACTGTTTACTTCTCATCATTAAAACTAGATCCTTAAAAATGATATTTGCAAACGAAAATTCAGGCATTCATTGCTTCAAATTGTCGCATTATAAGACACCTAAAAACAATTGAAAATTGTGCATAATTTTCAAATTCCAGCTTTAAACACTTACGATTGAACAGACCATCATCATCATCATCAAGTTGATGACCATCATCGTACACAAAACAGAACACACATTAGATAAAAGTCTTATGAATGAATGTGTAAAAGAACTCGACAGATTTCTTTCAACCTGCGTGCGGAATACATTCGCACACAACATATGACAAAACTAAACGTAAAATCGTGGAGGATATCAAAACAGCAAAATAACGCACACAAAGTGACATTACATGATGTTCTTCACATTTCTACACGGGTCTGTAGTTAAACAAAAAAATTACACTTTTCAGCCGAAGAGACAACCGTAGACCGTACTTAAGCGAGCATACAAGTACGAGCCTAGCAAGAACACTAGATAGAAGTAACATAGGAAATCCACAACAACAACAAGCGGCCGGATATCCGCCGGCTTTCCATACATCATCATCAGATTATGGGTGGATAGGATGGGATAAAGGTGACGCATGTTTTTAGATATGGTTCGCATGCGTGTACCTACCACCGATAAATAGACGTGTGAAGAAACATATGTTCAGAATGATTGGATAATATTATTTATGCGGCACACTAAGTACCCAATGCCGCTAAAGGTGTGACTAAATTGATAGATATTCGGCAGATTTGCCCCACTCTTATGAGTATAGATGGATAGTTCAATGGGTGCAAACTAGGCAAACATTCAGGGCTTATGAAACTCAGCAGACTTTGCATAGATCAGACCAAAAAACACATATTGAACCAATCGACCACTGTTCAACAAACATTCTACGCTTACTAACCAAGAAATTATTCAGAAATACGCATAAAGATCCCATCAAATAGAAGTCCTAAAATAGAACAATATTACTCCAAAATTTTCAAAAAAAAAATATATAAATCCAAACATCATTTTTGATATAATTTATAGTGAACACAACACTACATTGCACACAGCAATACTGACAACACATTATTTTTCGTTGGCCCACATATGAATTTGATTTATTCTACACATGCGGATGAGATACATAGATGCTTGCAAGTGAACTGGATTAATTTGAAACGACAAAAATAAAACGAGGCGTGGATGCGCTGAGAATCCATCCTACATACTTCAATGTTACTATAGCCAAGTTCGTAGTAGGTGTAAGTATAGTTTCCAGTCTAATACACGCGCCAACCTCGTCAGAGGTATATGTACGCATCACACATCGCATATCATTCATGAAGATGCGAAGACGGCCAGGAGGAACGTAGTGTGTGATACAAAATAAGAATTCACAAAAATATGGAAATTACTTGAATTTATGGGGACGTTTCTTTGGAAATAGCAAGCAGATTAAAAATAGCCACGGCGTTAAGATGTTTAGGAAATAAATTTCGTTGGTATTTTTGGTTGGTGCTAAAAAAAGTAGTTTTAGCGGAGGTGATTGAGAAAAAAATTAAAGAATGAAGAAATCTTGCAAATAACTTGCAGTCTGATGGAGACAAAAAATTAGTTATCTTTATAAACACGTATCTATCTTCGATACAATGGTCAATGTGATAAAAATAATCTATTATGACTTAATTGATTCATTTTTGAGACAAGGGATGAATAGTTTGGCTTTGAATGATCATACAATTGCAAGCAAAAAATATCCTTGAATAACCTTGCAGCTAATTATTAGCTTTTTTGGAAAAATAAGCAAGTATCGTACATTACGCCACTTTCAACAGTTGACGATTGAAACATACTTTCTGCAAATAGTTCATGAAAAAATTACAGTAGCAATATGTATGAGCATATTTTGATCATAAACGGGTTCAAAAATATAGGCATAATGCAGTATGGTGTAATGAACTAGTAGGACTTCATTATGTCAGACAATTGAACTCTCATTGAAGTGAATAAGAGTTTGAAAACAAATGCATATGAATTGACTTAAGTGTCAAGCGCGACAGTTAATTTTTTTGTTTATTCATAGTCTATTAAGGGGGCAGTCTGGGTCTTTTAGACCAAATTTCAATATTTTTTTAAAAAATAAATATTTATTTAAATGGTATAAAACTTTTGTACATCAACAAGCAACTATTAGATTTTAAGAAGAAAAATTTTAATTTATTTTTTCACTTTTATTTTCAAAATGGCGACTATCACGGAGGCACCCAAACAACTGGTTGACATATCTCCTTGCTGGAGCATCTGAAACAAAAAATCCGAATGTTGGAGTATAATTGATTGGCTATAGCCCGTAGCAGAATTAAACATTTTGGACGCAACAAACCAAAATGGCGAATTTTTCAATTTTTTGAGCCATTTTTTGCAATAATATTGTTTAATAAAATCGTTAAAAATTTATAAAAAAATTGCTTGATACGATATTTTACTTTAAAATCGTACGACATTCAATTCTAAATGTCGAATGGATGAGTAACATTTCATTCAATAGAAACAAAAATTATGGCCAATTGTAATTAGCTCTCGTACTACATTAAATTTACAATGAAGTAGTTTCGACTTTTTACAGACACTTCATTATGAAGCAGATTTTCCTCATAATGAAGTTCGAATTTATTGCGGTGTTCTATTTCATTATGAAGTAGTGTACATCATTTGTGTTGATGAAGCTAAGGAGTGTATCGAGAAAAAAATGACCTTTATATCTAATCTGACATCCACATCGACATATTGTCTGGTATATCATATATCGCTTGAGAAATTTGGTGCCTTTTTTGGTTTTATGTTTCGAGCTAACACCACCCTTTGATCCTGCTGTATAGAAGTCCTGACCAGGCAACTATGCGAAATCGGTCTTCACGTATGTTTCATCGTCCAAAACAACACAATCGAATTTGGTCAAGTAATCCTTGTATAACTTTCGAGCCCGATTTTTCGCTTCTTTCTCCTTTCCCCCGGATCGATCGGGTACTTTTTGGACGTTATATGATCTGAGATTATAATGCTTCTTAATCCTCTGAATCATTGCGTTCGATATTTGCATTTTTTGAGTCATATCTGGAATGGATGTTTAGGACTCTGCAAGAGGAATTTCTTTCGGCTCAAATTTGTATCGGATGAACCTTTTTTTCTACATGATCCAGACTTTCTAGCATCAAGGAAACCTTTTTGTACTTTATAATCGTTCGTTTCGCTGTTGCAATCAACGAATTTGCTAGTACCGAATATTTACGAAAAAGATTTTCCAGGTATTTGCACACAATTAAACTACGCACTTTTTCTTGATTTGATGACATCTTTTCAAGAGTAATTTTACAATACAAATTGATTAGACTTTCTGTTTTGTCGCATTTTATAGCTAATTTTGCATACCTGATGAAGACTTAAACTTATCCCAAACAGGAGCTATGCAGGAAAAATTAAAAGTCAATTTTTTCGGATACAGTCCTTATTTTAAATAATTACGCATCCATGTTTTCACATCATAACTAACATGCATATCTGACAAAACCATTTCCAAACGCATGAATTATAAATGCTTTTTTCCTTGGTAGTGTATTTGGGCTGGTTATCAAATATAGTACGATTTGCTTGAAACTTTAAGGTATTATGAATAGTATTGGTTATTATTCTATATTTTTTTCCATTGCGAATTCCTTTCAAGTTGGAAATCTTATTAATATTATTATTGTGTACATCAAAATTATATTGCATAGCAGATCCTCCCTCAAACATCCTCAGACTTATTCCTACTTCACATCAAATTTTCTTATGAAAACATATTTCTAAGAACTAATACCAACCTTATTACCAAGGGAAATGTTTGATTTATAAATGAATTCATTGCTTTTCCTACGAAAACAAAAATCACTACAATTCAATTTCCGTTAACATCACCGGAAATTCTAAGTGGACACATGTATGTAGGCAATATATAAAAAAAAACACACACACAATTCAATATAATATTTTCTTCTCAAGAAACTTCTTTAAATAAATTAAGATGTTTGTTTCCCAAAGACAGAAACTCATGAAAAGAAAATATATACAGTAGAAATAATTTCATTTCGATGATTAAATTTCAATTCTAAGATTTTTTTCCCGTTGTTAAGTTAATCATCAAAATTTTGCAGTAAAACGTTTTTTTTATTTTGCGCATCAATAAAGAATGTGTCATGTGAGATTTGATAATGTCATACTGATCCATTGAAAATTCTTTGAAAAATAGAAACAGAAAATCAGTGAATTTCCACTCAGATGGATGGATTTGTTTATCTTTCAGTTGAAATAATAATTACGGATTGAACAAGTCGCATTGTCATGTGAATATGATTATTAGAGTAGCATATATTCGAAAGTCCTTGAAACGTTGGTAAATTTCAAAGCATTTTCCTTCCACAACGAAATCGGCTTTCAATTCGCAAGTTTCCAGTGGAAAGCACTCAAAATATATGTTAATGTTAATTCTGTATCTGTCGCTATGGGAAAACTCATGAAATTAATTCGAAAGCACGCATTAAATGAAATCTTGACGAAGTGTGTTTACCTTGTCCTACCACCCTCTATAAATGCACGAAAACTAGGACGCAGGGAAATTGTGGAAACTGAATATAAGACACGAGGCAACAAAGTAGTGAAAAGTGTTCTGGGAAACATTTCGATGAGGACTGAGGAGCAACCAGTGAGGGCGGATGAATTTGCTTAGGAGCTAACAGTATTGAAGTGCTGAATTTGTTTCTGATTCGGTTCCAAAAATATGGAAATTCAGCGAGGGACACTCCAAAAGATTTGGATAAATTACGAAGATGGGCTTATGCCTAAAATATATTCGGGAGAGTACTTTATAAATGCTTGTTTGCGAAGGGGATGTGTGCACTTAAGTGCGGGACTATTGTTTGTATTGTGTACTTAATGGCAGGATTCATTTGAATTCGAAATGGATGTGAGATACTTCACGTCATATAAAGATTTTCAACAATCTGACTGCTGAGTACTATTTGCATTATTTTTACGTGAGCTGAACTTTTTAACAATTAATCAGCATACAGTTAAAACATGATGACTGACATGGTAGGATTGTGCTCGATTGATTTAAAGCATGATATTTCTTTGTAAATTTAGACTTTAAATTAACTCCTCCATTATTTTTGATGGGGCTCTCGGTACTCTTAATTTAGCCATCTGTTTTCATAGACTTCCAAAAGCTCTTTCAATATTAGGCAGACTTCTTTTGCCCTTCTAAAGGCTATAATCTAATCTCTATCTCTTCATTTTAAAGACTAGCCATTTGGCTACTTTAATTTTTTCCCCGTAATTCAATCCTCCTTCATAGAAAGTTTCCCTGTTAGTGCAAGTCTAGCACGTTTTTATGTTAGTCGCTTCAGCGCTCGTGTTTACCTACTACTCTCAAATCACCAAATTCTCATTTCAGTTCAAAAGTTCAACAACAAAAATACACGAACTTAAATCACGCGAGCATCAAAAAGAGGAGAAGCGGACGTAGAAACTAAAAAAGATATTTGTTATTTCACTAAATTGCACAGAAATAAAACTGGAACAGAGGGCCCCGACATCATCAAGCAGCAGCCAGATTGTACATACATATTATATCTATTTTGTTTCCTTCACTCGCAACCAACATCTGGGACGTAGTTTGTATCTGCAGTTCTTGCTTCTGGTCGTATCTTCTCGGTTACATCATTTGCTAACATCAAAACCATTTAAACAAACCACTCATTTCGTCGTTTCAGATTATGTGCTCGATTGCAGACAATTTTCGACTAATGTTTACCAAGGAGCTTACTACTGTCTTGTCGACGATTCCATTCACAGATTCCAGATACATTTTGGACTATTTCCATTGTCTAACAACTGTTTTATATATAACGCGATAGCTGGTAATGAGGCCTGGCATCTTATATTTTCAGTTTGAGTTGATTTTAGTTGAATAGCTCGGAAAATTTGTGTTTTTGCCTATACTTTTCATAACGCAAATTATTTACAAAACATACAATTTAACAGTTTATGAAACGAATGAGGTCGCCACAGATGAATTGTACAAAATAGGCTTGGAGATTTGTTTGAAACCATGAAGAAGACAGCATTCACGATGAAGATTTCTGTTCAGTTCTTGTTCGGCAGGCAGTTCTTCGTAGTTTCAGCTAATGAAGACATCCAGGTTGCACCGGTAAATGAGAAATATATTCCACAAAGCACGAATACATAAGATAAACTGAGATAGTAATGAGTCGTGACAAACGAAATAGATTGTGAAGATGGAATTTTCTTTTATAAAATTGTTCCTGAACAAGAGGACTGGAGGTTTTCATCAGATGCACTGAAGTATTGTAGACAAATCATTAGAAGGAGTAGTTATTAAGGTCAATAGCTACATCTTACATTTTCCTCCAAAAATGAAAATGATAGATGAAATTCAAATTGAAATCAGGAGTCTTTCGTAAGCCCAGTGTGCGGTTTATGAGTGGTACCATAGTAAATGACCACAATTAATATTCGCCAAATAATTGTCCCTGATGTACGCGTAACACCTTCAGAAATGTGATAACCATTGAGTTTTTAAATGTAGAGCCTGAAAAATGGACAGTTCGACATTTTTAGCTGTTATTAACACCTGAAAGTTGCCAGCATTATCAGTGAGTGGATCTGAAGACAAATCCGCGAAGGACGACGAACTTTTGAAAAGTTATTTGAAAAAAATGCTTGCAATTCGAAAACGGTCGTCACGCAACCAAAGGACTGCGAGGAGAGACAAATCTCTCTATCAACTGCTGGGTTAACAAAGCGTTTACACATTAAGAACGTCTCAGAACGTTTACCGTCCTTGCGATGCATTCTAGTGAATGGTTTCAACGTGTTATGCAGTTCATTTGACCATCGTTGAAAGTTTTTTGACCATTCAAAGTAATCAGCTCAATTTTCGAAAGATTTTCACTTATTTTCTTTCGAATCAGGGGCACCACCTCCACTAATACGCCAAGCTAAAAATAAACAAATGAATTTTCTAATCAATTGCGTGTACTGCCATTTCTACTACAATCTACCCTGCAAACCACCAACGAAACAAAATTAAGATTCCATTAATTCCTCGAAAAATTTATCTAACGTCCAATTTCCAAGGAAACCAAACACACTCCCAAGGATACTTTCTTTGGAATGGCATCTTGTACGAGTCCAGAATTCCACTTATCGATGCAATTAATCAGCATATTGAGAACACTTCCACCAAAGTCTAAACATTCCAATCTTCATTTTCTAGAATTAATTCTCAATGCTATAAATTTTCTGAATTTAATTTCGCCTCCAACAAAAACAAAAACGAATTTCAGATACAATCGACGAGAAAAAAACCAAGTAGTAGGGAAACAAACATATTGACGCATTTCGGGATAAGAGATATGTATTACGGAGTCGGGTATGAAAATAAGAATTGAATTGACTGAGTATTAACAGACGCTCTCGTGAATTGGATATCATTCGCTAGAGG
This sequence comes from Oxycera nigricornis, assembly GCA_963942545.1. Taxonomy (NCBI): domain Eukaryota; kingdom Metazoa; phylum Arthropoda; class Insecta; order Diptera; family Stratiomyidae; genus Oxycera; species Oxycera nigricornis. The sequence goes on from OZ012662.1 coordinate 107,498,933, forward strand.
GAAAAAAATTAATCAAATAAATTAATTAGAGGCAAAAAATAGAGTAAGCACAATTGACGTGACGATTCGAAATATATTTCATTCATAAAATTTTCGGTTATCTGATTGGGTTGTTGTTTTAGTGGCGTTAATAAAGAAAATATCAAATATATTATGACTGCTATAAATCATTCGATAATGGGACAAAAATAATTGGGACTTGGATAAAATAAAGTGCGGTCGACAAACTATTTGCGTTTGTTTCACTTTTGATGGTTTGCATGTTCAAATGCCGTCAACGAAGTTTGACTGACTACTATGTCATAATTATCCTTGAGCAATGTAATGTACGACGTCTGTTCAAAAAGTATCGCGAATTTTGAATTTCCGCGGGCTACTTGTATTCGATTTTCCATATTTTTGTGGCGTTTTGTTGGTATTCATGTCCCTCACACATGCTGACAAGTTCGGCCATTTTGAATCTTCAGTTAATTTTTGACAGCTATTTCGCTTGGACGTGTTTTGGCTTGTCTTCTAATTTGTCTTTTACAAGAAATGAATCAAAGAATCTGCATCAAATTTTGTGTGAAAAACAACTTTAAGTACGCGGACGCATTCCGAATGTTGACTGTGCCATATGGTGAAGCTATCTTGGACCAAAGCAACGTTTATCGGTGGTACAAAATGTTCTCAGACGGCCGAGAAGATGTGAACGACAAACAGCGTGCCCCATCGAAGGAGGAGTTGAACAAGATGACAAAAAAATGATTTTTTGAAGTGCTTCGAGGATTGGAAAAAATGTTGGCACAAGTGTATAATATCTGATGGAGATTAATTTGAAGGAGTCAAAATAGATATTGATGAATAAATATTTTTTGAAAAAAAACCATACAATTCGCGATACATTTTGAACAGAACTCGTATATCTGAGATATCGATGAGTAAATGTTTTAGAAGCAAACATTTTACAACAGAACGACGCTTAAAATTAATAGTCCTTGCACAATGACAATGAAAATTTTTCTACTTGAAACATATATTGTATAAATACAATTACTTTGATCATTATTTCACCTTTTTTTATGATTTCACAAGTTTTACGGCGTTGGAAATTTACAATATCCCAAGGATGTGAAAGTAACATTATTTCATTTGATTTTTCTTGATATTGCAATGTTTTTATTATTTTTAGTCAGTTTTTTTCCAGAAGGACAGAATTGTAAATATGCTCTCCCAGATTTTTAAACAAGCAACTTTTTCCTAAATACATAAAAAAAAATCCCATTGATTTCACTTAATATTTTTTATGGTAAAATGTGGGCGGAGGGGGGGGGGGGGGTGGCGAATACACGTGTCAAATTTTGGCTAGAGTTCTTCTTTATGTAGCCACGAAATTTATTATTGCTGCATTTCAACCGTGAATATAATTCATGGAAGTGTCTGTTGAAATTGTTGAACTCAATTGAAGGAATCATGTCTTGAAAGTATTGCGCAAATATGTTGTGAGAATTCTTTACTTTCTCGCGAATTCACTAACTTTGAGGATTTTTGCCAAATAAAAATTTTACTTGAAGGCTTTTCTTATGAAGTTCTTTTCTACGAAATATTTTAATGGATTCCCGACAAATTCGAGCATTTTTGCATAGCAAATTTCAGCAGTACTTTCCAGAAAATTCCCCGAACATGGTTGCGATGTTCAAACCAAACATTAAATTTGCTAAACTTAATGAAACAAAATTCGGAGAATACTCATCTTATAGCGAGAAAGAACTCAATTATAAGTTGCAGGGGGGGTTTTGTCTGAAAGTCAACATGCAATCATGAAATTCAATTATATCAACCACCTTTGAACAGTACCGCGTTTCGTCGAAAACGGGGAGAATCCGGTTGACTTTCAACGTAATCAGACTTTCCACGAAAGCTTCAACACCAACCACGATAGTACAAAATGGAACGATTTAATTAAATAATCTCCAATGACATGCAGTTTCCAAGTATCCGTAGATAAATCTGCAAACGACACATGCATGTTGCTGTTGCTGAGAAATATATAGATTCTGGCTGTGAAATCATTTTTCAAGCTTGCCTGGCTGAAATCTACCGAAAGAGTTGGTATTCCAGGAAAAACTCATTAAGAACTTTGAAGGATATGAGAAAGCATTGAGGGTCGGAACACCATGAACTTGTTCTACGAAATTCTATTTCAAAGTAACCTTACAGTTATTTTCGGAAGCCAATTTCAGACAAGTTCGACGGGCAAAGGAAACATTGACGGTAGTTTGCCTTAATTTATTAACCGTTGGAAAAAATGTATCCGTTTCAGAATTCAAGGTTGACCTTTCCCTAATTAAACAGCCAATACTAAGAATCATACCGGATCCACGTAGTGCGCAAATCCTTCCTCGATAAAAGGAATAAAACCTATATCGACATTAGAAGATTTTTGATCTAAATGAATCTGCATTTTCCTCTTCAAAATTCATAATCAGGAGAGCTGCAGTTGTTAATGCCAGGATATCATCATCCGCAATGATTGATTTGATATTGAAGAATCGAATGAGAGTGGTGGAGTGTGGTGATTGTTGTTGTTGTTTTTAAATAACGTGTGATAAATAATTCAATACTTACATCTCGATTTCGAATTATTGATGGCATACGTTCTTTATGCGAAGACCTCAAATTGGATTTTTCGGGTGTCGGATTGGAGGCTTGAGCACGGGGTTTCTGAAAAATCGTTAATTGAAAACCCGTGATGAGATTAAGGAACATTTGTTTTGTCTATCTACTATCTACGTGAGTGTTATATATGTTTTGTTTTATTGCAATGATCTGAAATGTGGTGCCAAAAGTGTGAAAACGTATGCAGAATAAATAGGAACACAATGGAAAGTTTATCGGTTGTTTTGTGAACCACAACCAAAACAGAAAAACGTGAAAATGGTCCTAAAAATCAACAATCAAAATAGAAAATGTCCGAATGCAGTCAACTGTTGAGCTCTAATCAAATTAAAAACCACCAATAACTCAATCAAACGAAAATTGCAGAGTAATGATCCAACTCACATCTCGAGACAGAGAGAGATTGAAAATAAACTGCAGAAAGAAAGAAAAGCCAATCGAAAAAACAGCATTTTCACCAACAAAATTCATCAAAATCAATCGTGACAGCCACAACTAATTTTCCTTGTTCACTTTTATCTTAAAATGCGACACAATGTCTACCAACTCGAGCCTTTGAGCTTTTGATTAATTTTTTTCGTGATACTCTCGGCATGGAGAAGCAGTGGATGACCCAATTGATACCACCGAGTATGGTTGGATAAACGGAGGTGAAATTTGGCGAGAAAAGTAAATCAACGAATGACACATTTGCAAAATATGCAGATGGAATGAATTTCACTGTAAATATTATATTTCTTCGAGTATCGCACGAGTGCAAAACGGAATTAGGTTGGGAGTAGGCAAAAAATTAATTAAAATATAATTCGAATTAGTAATTCAAACAATTTGATCATAAAGAATTTTAGACAGAAAAAATCTTAAAAAAGCCAGTAGTATTATCAGCTCAATAAAAGTCCGCAATCATCCGACAGACAAGCGTAAAATAAGGGCCTTCCCGTATAAATTTGGCAGGCACTGATGAGAACCATCAAAATCATTGACATGAGATATTATTGAATTATTTAAAATTAATGTATGGTTAACAGAATATTTGAAATAATAAAGGAATAAGTCCTCTTTGCAGGATACAAAATGCTTGCTGCTTTAATCATTTTTTCTTAAAAATTGCCTTCATTCTAATGTCTTCGTCATGTCTACTGCCGGAGAGTATTATCAATCTACCAACTTGAACTCACATTACTATCCTGAGATGTAATTTACCATAGCAAATTTGCTTTGGTCAGCTAGCCAACTATATTTTGTAACTTTCTTTAGTTATGAAAAAGTTTTATAAGAAAATCAAACCGAATTATCAAATGACTCAGACCAGGAGGCAGCGTTGCAAATGACAAAATCATTTTATGCCGGTTGATTTCATTTTTTTTTAGATAGATTAAATATTCGTGATACGTAAATCAAGCTTAAGCTGTCAGACTGACGATGATGATGGCCGCCATTTTGAAAACATGACAACATTAAATTCCTTTGTACCTCGAGAGCCGTGGCTCACACAAAAACGTTGTGATGACAAACTTGTGTCAAATTTAATTTTGAACGTACATAACAAATTTCCGGCGTCTTATTTAGGGACTTTACTGCTGACATACTCCAGGAACAAGTTGAAGAGCATTGGGACAAGGTCAACACCCTCTTCTAGGCCCGAGTCGGAATGAGAGCTTTGGATCAGCCCACTTTGAACTCTAACATGGCATTGTGTGTTGATTATGCCGGCTAGTTCGGCAGGGATTTTTTCAGGATCAAAGAAACTGCTTTGTGTATATATAATTTTTTTCCAGCAGATCAGAATTGTATTTATATTAACCAGGCACAAGTCGATCAAAACTTCCTAAGAAGCAATAGCACGATTTATTCGTTTCATTGGACGATGGGTATTGATTCCTAGATCAAAATAGATTCCTTCATCCCTTATAACTATCCTCCTTGTTCGAAATTCGGATCGATACCATAGTCAACATTTACGTGAGCCACCCTCTCCATCGCGCGAGCCATTTTCGACACTCGATACTGCATTTCAGGCAGAGATCAGGGCACCCTGGGCACGGGCCTTTTGTTGCTGCGAAATTGAAGCAGCGCTTGATTGCCCGACAATATGTTTCGCACCATACTCAGGCGACGAGGAAGTGCACAATTGACGGAGTGATATACACAATTCGCAGCGTCGACAAAAGCTACGCGGCCGTGGAGGTGGCCTAGTTGGCTGCGTTAGCGTCGGGGCCAACTACCCACCGATGATGAGTCAATCGGGCGGATGGCGATGCACCCAAGTTGACTGAACCGCTCCGGGAAGTTGGGTGGGTCAAGGCCAGCGGCAGCAGCCCGCTTATCGCACGGGAAGCAAACGACGCTTCAATTGGCACCAGTGACTATTTTCATGGGGCTGCGAGATTCCAGACGGGATGTCTCGTATTTGCCCGGTTTGGGCGGCTCTGCTTAGCCAAGGATCTCCCGTTCCATTGTATTCCCATTGAAATGATTGGACGATCGAGAGCCTGCGGTTGACGGACTGCAACCTCATCGTCCGAAACCACGTAGCGTGGAGCTGGTAAGGCGGGAGATGGTGTCATCGCACCTCCGAAGAAATTACCCATGAGATGGCGGCCACCGCAAAGCAAGATTTCCGGCACCTCATCCCCGCGCATTTTCAGCTTCTAAATTCCGAGTGAGTGACGGAGCTTCGTGGGGTCCTACACATGTGGCACGTACACCTGGAGGGAAGCCTTCCGAGATGCTGCCCTGTCCTTGACACATTCACGGGTGGTTCGGCAGCCGTGGATGCGTTGCAGAAACGTGGAGCAACAGGTAGGAGCACTTGGCCTGGCGGGTGGGATGAGTGCGTCTTGTCAATGGCCTGTTCCCATGCTGGAATGCTTATTTACAAACGTCGACTGGTTGTGACGTGCGTGGCGTCATGCCAATGACTAACGAAGCGGGAATACACCTTCGCTGGCCGCAGCAGACGATTCCTCGCGTGACAACTTCGTCGAATGACGACATTCCCTTTCCACGGAAATCGTACACAAAAGAGTGTGCCCGGTGATTTCTCCGTACACGCTGCGGTTTCAGCTAGAATTGGAAGGGCGAGACTAATTGTTAAAAGCTGATTTCGCCAGCGCTGGCTTCGACCCGCAGGACACGACATCACCGTTGGCGTGCGGATTCCTGGAAGCGCTTCAGCACGGTCTCGCCGAGAACAGCAACTCGACACACTCCAGACTTCGCCAAGCACATTACCAGGAATATTTATTCTCGACGGGCAGCAGTGCCGAGAAACATCCAGATCGGAACTATAAACACAAAGTGCAGACGTTTCCCAAGAATCCGCCGTCGCCGCCGGAAACAGCTCCGATTTCACAAGAACCCACTGCGCCCATTCCGCCTCGTACACATTTTCCACACCAGCCGCCCCTGTCCGCTTCGAAACCAATTCAATTCAGCTCAATTTCAGCCACAATCCCACTGAATCGACAGAAATTCCGCCACACACTTTATCCAAAAATTGACAATTGCGCTGTTTACTTCTCGATGTTTTCAACAATTCACACGGCAAAACAGCACTTGGTGCCGTCAATTCAACATGGGAAACATAACACCGCACGTCCACTTGACAGTATCGTTGAAATCAGAGCAATTATATTACGGACAAAACACGAAATTCATGAAAATCTACTTACCAGCTCGTTGTCGGCTGGCATTTCGGACGCCATTTTCACTCACTTTTACGACGGCTAGAATGCGAGATGTCGCGCGAAAGAAATTGCGTACGTCGCGGTGCGTTCTACGAAAAGTACTGGAGGCTGGAAAATTTTTGCTTGGCCGTCCAGGAATGGATCGTGTCGCGACGCGTGCGAACGCATGCGTTGCGAACTTTGCAGCGACAACATTCGCCGAAGCCCATTTTGCAGCGGCGAATAAGAAAAAATAGACTTCCGGCGGCAGCTGTCCAAAATTAATTTTTAATACAATATGATGAAAGCAATCAATTTGGATAGAATAATGAGAAACACGAATAATATATTAATAAAATTTGCTAGGACAGAACGCGTGGGGAGGGATCCAACTAACAGTGCGACTAATTTCTACAACAAATTGCCTCATGAATTAAAGGAAATAACCAACGTAACACCTCTCAAAACAGCTCTGGGGAAACATCTACCTGAAAAGTAGAACCCGGAATACTAAGATTTACTAAAGCGGCTCAGTATGTTTTGAACCCTTAATCCGACATGCCGAAAAGCAGGAACAAATCTGTATCTTTTGAAGATTTCCACCTCCCAACGCCGAAAAAAAAGGATTTCCTCCTCACAATGTTGAAAAAAGTTACTAATTATTAGGTTCGGTTATATGCGGACGACGGTGGCAATATGGAAGTAATTTTCTATTTAATTTCAGAAGTTTGTAGTGCCTTCAAATGCTTCAAAACAGGAAATGTCTACCTAAAAATAAATTTAAACATGTATAATTCAATCTTTAAAATCCAAATTACGTTGAAAATCAAACAGCAGCACCGGAGTTGTCCGAATATCCAAACAGTTGAATCGAAAATCAGCTTAAATGATATGTAAGATCTTTTAAGGATGCATTCTAGAAATTTTCCCGCACAAAATATATGTTTGTAACTTAAATTCGTCTCAAAATAAATATTTATGGCGGCTGAAAGTGGGTGCGTTCTGAATGTACTACGGTTGAATTATTGCACTTTGGCTTGGCTCTCTTCTTTTCCGCTGTAATTGCTGTTAAAAATATTGACATCTCTTTCTTAAAATTCAGTCTGTTTGCTGCGCGCTCTAGGGGCGCTTTATGTAAAGATTTTTATTCGTCGTTAGGAAGTGAAAATCTTTAAATGATACCGATTTGCTCAGCATATTGGATTTTTACCGACTAAAATCATTTTCGTCTCCTCAAACACTCTCATTTCATCAAATATTGCTTGCATTGTTCGTGTCCTGAACGCTTGTTTATTAGTATTAGGTATAGTGCTAGCGTCTTAATAATTTTTATTCAGTAGTGTTAACATTTCCATTTTTTTCATATTTCTAGAATTAGCGTTTTTAATTACAAAAATTTATTTATTTATTTGTTTGCGTAGCTTCATATTAAAAGTATGGCAACTGCCATTAGAAGTGTCATCAACGAAAAACTTACTGCTACAAGTGGCATCTATGGACAGACCAGGTGAACTAAGTTCAATTTTGGTTGTCAATTTGACATATGGCAGTAAATTTCGAACAATTTTGAAGGTAACTGCTATAGAAATGCTTTTAGTAGGCAATATAAGGTTATTTTCGGTGTTTTTGGCATGAATGTGAGTCAATTTGCAGTTGTTCTTCACCTTTTAAAAGCTTCACTGACAGTACAATTGTCAGCTACAATGAGCGACACGTAGTGTGTCACTAGAATCAACACAGGTCAAGTGGGCGGTTTGAGGATAGGCTAAATGAATTTTTGGTTGTGAAAATGAGTGAAACATGATAGAGCCACTTTCAGTTTCGGCGTAAATTTTTAAATTTTTCTGTTTTTTTTAATTGGCTACCAAAAACGGAAGAACGAACGACGACGAGATGTCATACGATCCAAGCTAAGCTGAGCTCATTATCAGACCTAGTGTGTTGGTGGTACTAATCGAATCTCTCCAAGCAAATATTATCAAAATATCAATCGCATTCCTCATATTATAATCGTGTTTCTCCTATTTTTATATAGCTTCATTGTTTTCATTTATTCATTTCATTTATGTTTTTCTTTTTTTATCAGTCGGTCTACGTTATGTTTTTGTGCTATTTTATAGAGGTAGCAGTAATTTTTTGCATGTTGTATATGGTCTTGTATGCTTTAGGTTAGTAGCCATGAGGTCATTTTTCGTTGTCTGAATCCAAATTATGATCGCGTATGTAATTCTCGAAAGTACATTTGCATATTTTATTTGTATTTTATTTTAAACTGCAAAATAGCTTCAACAATTGAGCAGACCAACGATCACTGCTAAAACCAGAACTAAAAACCTTAAATAAGCCGTTGTTCTTATTTGCCAGTAAGTAAAACTGATAAAGTCATAGTTACTAAAATAACACGAATTCTGCAAGAGGATTTGAATATACTCTGGCTTTAATGGTTGCCAGCGACCGGTAGGATAAAATTTTGCTATAGATAGAAAAAGAAACATCTTACTCGGTTCATATCTTTTGAAGATTCCCACCCACAAACGAGATAAACACAATCTATGAATTTAATCAATTCAGGAAATCCAGACGGTTCAAATTTGCATCAGCATGCCGCTGTAAATATACTCCAATTCAGCGGCCATCTTCGAGTAATGTCAGTTGAATTCGCCGCCGCGCTCAACGAAGTATTAAACCAATGAAGAAAGAGAACAGGAAGCGAACCGAGCGTGTAAAACACTATACGTGTGATGGCAGAAGAAATTGTTGAACTTAACGTCAAACTACTGTTATGTTGAACTAATTGTCAGTGCATTTGTCAAACGCGTTCGTAAACAAAAGTGTCTGAGTCGTGTTTCGGAGCGGAAATAATTGTCTGTGCTGTTTAAATCGAAGTGATTTCGAGTGGTAATTATAAAGTCTGGTTTGGGACACTACAAGATAGTGCAGTTATAAGAAAAAACTAAGTGGAGTTGCTGTAAAATCAAAAAGCAGCAATATGAAGTGCGTCGTTGAAAACTGCAAGAGCGATTCGCGTTTTCGCAGTTTGGGAGTCTCCTTTCATGCGTGAGTGTACCCTTAACTACTTATGGAAGGTACTAGTAGTGTACTAGGTGAAATTAGTGTAAAATAAGAGTTTTTTTCAAAAGCATGTTTTGTTTACATTCTTCTGTCATATGTCCATTTTATGGATCAGTGGCGTGCTTGAATTTTTTTTTGGGAGCAAAACTAGCGTATTGGTATTTTAATAGAACATTATATTATTAATCAAGCGTTCACAATTATTAATTAAATAAATGCTTGTAGTTTCCCTTTAGAAGATCTATGTGAATATGCCCAACTTCAATATTAAAATTCAAAAATCAGACTGCTAGAAAAAACATTGAGTGGCCGTAATTCCGCCAAAGCCGGTCCCAAGCCCGGTTGTGAAAGGAAGAGGGTGGTTTTCTCTAGGATTTTTGTACAAAGAATTTTACTTTCAAGCTTTAGGCTGACTTCAGAGTCAGGTCGTTCGGTGGTGTCGAATTACTGCCGCCGAACAAATTCGCTAGAGAATCATATGGCCGGATTACTGTGACACGCTGTGGTGGCTTATTGTTTTAATATCAAACGAAAGAAACCAAAACGCGCGTAAGTGAATGACGCGGACGAACCAAATGACCATGAAATCTGCCTAATATCGCAATTATTCAAGAATTAGATCTGAACAATCTAATATTTTCAAATTTCGCGCCAAAATTTTGCTCCTTGCAATAGACAATCATGTCCGCCTATGATCGGCACTACCACATAGAAGTGTCCACAACCACATATAAGAAATCTTGCCACAAATTTGGTTGAGGTTCTGCTCCATAGTTTATACCTCAATGATTAAACACTGGAGTGGAGAATCAGCAAATTTGATGGAACAATTTGTTGACATTAAGGGCGTACTTCGTATGATAACGAAAAGGGGTAAATAAAAGGCGGGACTTCATGAGTTACTTGAAATCTCGTGTCATTTGTAAATAGTTCGAAGAAAATATTTATATAGGTTTCTCTCTTCATGAATTGATAACAGACAATACGTATCACGCAAGTAATTTTTATCAAAAAAAACTATTGAATATAATCGCGCGGAGGACGAAACTATCGCATTGTGTGGACTGGCAAAGTGATAATTGCAGATCATTATAATAATTGACAATCATATCCCAACCCAATCGTTGGTCCACTCACATATACGCTTCTACACCGATATCATCATTCTTCTAGTTTTTCTGTTCCATGGTTTTGCCTACTACGCGAGGATTTTAAGTACATATTTTTAATAAACTATTTATCGTGATTAATATTCTGTGTTATTAATAAGTGTAAAGCGACACAACCAACGAACAATATACTAATCTCATTTAAACCTGAGACCTTAATGCAATAATTAATTGAATTGTTGTGGCTTTTTGTTCGAATGAATAGCATTCTCGGCAAGCAGGAATTTTTTTTTGTGTTTAAATATTTGAAATTTATATACATATAACTTGCGTAAGTTTACCGAGTGTTATGCAGTCAGAAATTATACTTTCGGAAGCGTTGAATTTGCTAGGAATAGTCTTTGACATGCTGGTACTGTCAAAAAATGCATAGTGGCTCAGTCAATATTGACGCAAATTAGTTTGTTTGAATTATAATCGATAAATTTCGTCGCATATGTTAATTTTCTTTGTTTCAATTAGGAAACCATAGCATGCATGGTATGAGTGTTGTCATGATTCCGCCGAAGTCAGTTCCAAGCCCAGTTAAAAAAGGAAGAGGGAGGCCGAAAAGTTATAACATATATACAAGTAAACTGTACAATTGTATGCTGAGTATGTTATTTTATTCTTTATGTTTAATTTAAAATTATATCACACTAAACCGATAAAGCCAAAACAGTTGACGATGTCGTTTTTCATTCTGTTGATATTTGAATACCGAATCTCAAATTATTCAATTAATTTTAAATTACGCAATTTTATTTAATAATAATATATTGAGTTCTTTTATTGCCTCATGTTAAAGTTGTAATCGATAACAGTGCGGGCCAATTTACGCTTCTCATATAGGTTCATTTAATGATATTGCCGCTACAATGCTCGTTATTAAATGTTTTTCAATTATGCCAGCTTTTATTTCGGACTGGAACTTTTCACAAATGATACGAGATATCAAATAAATTTGAAACTACCGCCTTTTATTTGCCCCTTTCAACTCTCATGCGAAGTCCGCCCTTAAACGTCAACAAGTTAGTGTTGGTGTCATAAAAGTTGGCTCATCAAATTTGCTGAATTTTCCACTCTTGTGTTTTGTATTGTATTCAGCGCATCTGCTGTCAAACACCGAGCGAGCTGTCACTTCACGCAGTAATTCCTTGGAGCTGTTAATACACCACAAATCCAAGGGGCGGCCGTCAAAACAAGATTTTCAGTCGCACCGTGAACAGTGTGTACGTGCGCAATCTCGTCGTCTGTGTTCGACGGTTAAATGTGTACGTTTTAATGGCGGACTCGATTACCGGATCGCAGATTTGCAGTTTCTGCTGCGTTTGACGCACCACCGCCGAAATAGATTTTCGTTCTGCAGTCGTCCGCATCGTGACTATCGGTCGGCGTGTTCGCGCGTCCGAGGAGCACGGGCCGAAATTATCGGAAGTGATTGTTGTTATCTGTGGCGTGTCGTGAGAAACGGTCCCAGGAGTGTGTGGCCGCAAGAACCCAGTGATCCCTTGTCGCGATCCGTGTCCTGCAGCGCCCGATGCGCGAAGTCGCGGGCAAAGGAGCTGCTGCGAAATGAGTCAAAATCCGCCACAGCCGCAATCGCAGACCGCGAGCCCCTACGGGCCGCGTGTTGTAACGATTTACAAGACGGAAACAGGTTTCGGCTTCAATGTTCGCGGCCAGGTCTCGGAGGGCGGCCAACTGCGCTCCATCAATGGGGAGTTGTACGCCCCGCTGCAGCATGTGAGCGCCGTGCTGCAGAGCGGCGCGGCCGAGAAGGCTGGCATCAAGAAGGGCGACCGCATCTTGGAAGTGTAAGTATCGTTTATCCGGCAGCCCTGGACTGGATGGGGACTTTGCGTCCCAAGCTTCTTTCCTGGTACCACATCCTTGTTACTTCCAGAGGCTCAGGAAGCTCCAAGAAAATCTATTACGAAGCTGTGCTTCCGGCCACGCTTCTACCTTTCGTCTGAGTGAGTCAATTTCGCTACGAACCTTTCTTGAACAGATTTCCGACGTGAGGGAATGCCCCCAGGGATCATGTAATCCCTTCCGAATGTTTTCGATAGAATGTATCCATCGCCGGATTTCCCAGCAGACTCCTTTGTTTCTGGGCATTCGGGCTGGCGCGGCTATTTTCCCAACAAAGTGGATTTCCTGAGAATTAATCAGCAAGAAATCACATAGCGCCCGCCCCAGGCGCTCGCATGACAACAGCAAAGCGCCAGCCCGGCCCATCCCCTCGGACGGCACACGTTTCTAGAGTCGTCGCCACCGACATCACTATCATCCTGGATCGATACTGGGGGTTGTTTCCAGCCACACTTGACTACATTGCGCCGCACAGCTGTAAACAGGATATTTTCGGGACGAAAACCGATGGAATTTTGGGGTCGTGTCATTGAAGCAAGTCGCGTTGTCCTGGTCCCTTTTCGGATCCATCACATGCCAATATTGTGGGGTTGTGGGGGCAGGCATTCTCCATATTAACACACGCCATTGATGGGCGAATTGGTCGGAAGGCGTACAAGTGGAGCGTGGCGACATAAAGGAAAATGCAAGGAGCGACAAACTATGTTGCAGTTCGTTTCCCGGAAAAAGGTCAAGAGACGCTCGACGACCGGGAAAATGAATGGGGCGCTGAGAAGCTCCACTGTAGCGGCACGAACTCTTCATTGCGGCTGTCGCGGAACAGCACGATTCCCAGCTGGGCTGTGTGCACCGTAATTGTGTCGTCGTCTTGCCAATAATTCAATTATGAGGAGTCTCGCCGGCGATGTGCCGCTGCAAACTTCCCAAATCAACGAATCGGTTTCGGTTGTCTGCCCCCCATCGCAATTTTGTGGCGATTTTGTCGTGGCCCAGCGACCTGTGATGCAATCAACAACTTATTGAATTATTGATCACTTGTAGGAATGCGTCGACAGGTCAGTAGTCTGCCTGGTTCTATTAATCCCAAGGCTTTGGCCACAAGTCCTCCCAGCATCGTCCACTTCGTCTCGACGTTAAACTGCTTCAATTGAATCAACGACACTTCAGAGCTTTTCATTTGGTCGGGAAGAATGCTAAGCGGGAAGCAGGCAGCAAGCAAGCATTGAATCAGACTCGACGTCACCAACATCTGCTGGCATTATTTGCACTCTGCGCTGCTGGCTGATAAGCGCCCTGAAACAGAATCAACACTGGCCACAATGTCTACTGCAGGCGTTGATAAGAATGTGGCGCATTAGAATATCACTTCCAGCTTTTAGGTAGAATACGATCGGCTCGCAGTCAATAAAGTCAGGTAATTGGGAAGCCTTAGCAGGAAAATTACTCCTTTCTATCGGTGGATATTCCATTCACGCTATGCTACGGCAAAAACAATTGAAGCACAACAAGTTCCTGCGGAAGATTCTGTCTGAAAACGAAATCATCCTCCACTTCGAGCATCGTAAATGGAACGCTAAATTTTAGGCGAGAAAGCAGATCCCGAAATAGAAAAGAAATTATCTTAATCCTAAGTTGACGCACAGCATTATTAATAAATGTGACGCGCATTTATTCGACCAATTGCCACGACTTGCTTTAGGCGCCACTCGCTTTTGTGCGCCAAAACTATCGTTGCCGAACCTTGCATGAGAAAGTCCGTAACTAAAACACAATAATAATAATATTACTATGAAGGTATTTAGGATTAGCACGAATTAATAGTGCGTTTCAATGGTTTCAAAATTAAGCATTTTTTATCTTTTTTCAGTTTTTTCATCCTCAATAAAAAACGGCTGAATCGATTTTGCTGAAAACTCATTCAGTTTTAAGTTACGTAATTACTCGTCGAATAAAATCGGTCCCACGACAATATTATCTTTGGTTCTTGAGATAATCGAGACGAAAAATAATTCCGCACGCACATACGAACATACACATACATAGACATCTCTTTAAAAACAATGGATTTGAATTCTCGAGACCTTAAAACGTGGAGATATGTCAAAAATTAGATTCGCAAAATCGACCCCATTACAATAACTTCCCACTGGGAACTGGAAAGTTAAAAACGCACTCCATTTAGGATTCACACAATGTAATTTCAAAAGCAATGAATACTCAAAAAATGTCTTACTTAACAACACAAATGAGTGCTGAGATTCGAACCCTGGCTATCGTGAATGAGAGACAGAGATTCTATGTGGCGCTTTTTCGTAACCTGACGCAAATACGTGCTCGAATCTCCTAAAATCAATTAAATTGATAAATTTGTAAACATGTAGACTAAGTCTGGAAAAAATTAACCCTTAAACCTTTAAACAAAAACATATTCTGTTCTGATTTGCTGCCGTGAATTGTCCACCATTGAAATGCCAAATGAGTTGAATACATCAAAATTAAAAATTTTTCAAGCTATTGAAACCAGTCATTTTAAAGCAGTTTGAAAAGCGTTTCAATCTCAAGTAGATAAATTATGTCCGGGCGAAACTTATTTCTGCATAATCTCCTTTTGAGGTCATAAATCACCTCGCTTTATCCTCTTTATCGGTCACTTCTCAGCTCCCACATCCTTTCTCGCCATCAAAGTCAAGCTGATAACCGTTTCGTAGCTTTGTAAATAAAAACTCAAGATTCTCAGATAGCAAACTGTGAGCAGGTTTCCTTGAGCTGCTTCGAAAGGATCCTCTTCTCGATGTGCTTTCGTGCACGACTAGATTGTACCTAAAAATAGCCTCGCAACAATATCCTTTCCTTAAGCGGATTTCTCTTCGAGCCGTTTGACTGCTCTAGACGTTTCTTTTTTAATTTCAGTTCGGTTTTCAGTTTGAATACATTGCCTACACATCACGTCGTACCCCCGCACAAAAGTCGTTCTTCTCTGTACGAAAAAAAGCTTCATTTAATCCTGTCCCGCCACGTCACCAGGTGAAAAGTAATCGTTTATCATCCCCCACCGGTGTCTGATGCTCCCAGGCACAATCCCATTCACTCGAAAACGAACGTTTCTGTCCGTACTTATGATTTTGTATCTTTTAGTTTTTTGTCCTGTGAAGATTTCCTGTCTCCGATACACAATTGACTTATTCAATGGCACGATGTTTCCTGGTTGTTCTTCTTTCTGTGCCGGGTGATTCTCATTCCAAAGGTAGCCAGGACTCATGCTCCAACCAC
The DNA here is from genome assembly GCA_963942545.1 of Oxycera nigricornis. NCBI lineage: Eukaryota > Metazoa > Arthropoda > Insecta > Diptera > Stratiomyidae > Oxycera > Oxycera nigricornis. Next base: position 107,514,624 of record OZ012662.1, read on the forward strand.
GGCAACTGTAGACAGTCCTGGCTGGTAGGTTCCTTCATCTTTATTTCATTGCTTTCCCTTTTGCCACCGTTTTTCTCTCTCTCAACTCCATTCATCACGTGTGCACACGAAGAAGCATGCTTTTTGCAATGCGAAAAATTTAAAAGGAAAAAAATAGTCCAAGAAAATATATTTCAACAAAACGAAAGGAAAAACAATCGATGATAAGCGTCGACAAAGAAAAATGTTACGGTTGGATTGTTCTTTATCGTTCTACATTGTTTTTTGTGTGTTTTTTTACGGGAGCAAAAATTATTGAGTAGCTGTTTGCTGTATGTATATATGTGTTGTAAAGATAAAAGATACGCGGCAAGATAGTAGACTTGTACTTGGGATATTATCGATTGTTGCCAATTGACTATCTGAATAAGTGATCTATCACAATTTTTGGGTAATTTGGTGATATAACAAGGAGGATTTTTGCATATCATTCTCTGACAATATGTTGATTTCGTGATTGCCCGAATTAGTGTTGAGTCATGTGTGCATGTTTAGATTTTTCATCATTTCTTCGTAATTTTTTCACATAAAATAAATTTTTTTTGCTTCAATTGCCGCAAATGACTTTGTAAAAGGTGGATATCTTGATTTGTTGACGACGTCGTTGCATAATTGAAAAAAATATGTTTATAAGAAGACTTGATTGACTACGTCTCAGTTTGGAATACCCCAAAAAATCTATAATTGCTTTTGGATAAAAATAAATACAACCATTACGGATTTACGCGTTTATTAAAATGAACTTTCTTAGTTAACCGTCAAGGATTTAATGTCCAGTTGCTGCTGATATCAACAAGCAATTGACTAATCTAAATATATTTCTTAGGACTCTAAGGATGCTAAAATTGATCGTTCTTTATCTGCAGCAGTCAGATACAATTTCTACAGACTCTTCTCTAATCAATCTTTTACTTTCCACGTAGTGGAACCATTCCTGGACCTGTCCCGATTTCCTAGTTCAAGAGGTGACACTGAAAAGTCCGCAATCTAAATTTTAATAAGCTATCCCATCAGCTCATTAATTATGTCACTAGTTGAGTGATATCTTATCAAAATAAAGTGAAAGTTGTAAACTTTCAGGATTGTATAGTTTGAATAATAAATATAAAACGACGGCAACCTAGAACAGACACTGCAAAAGCAGGGTAAACCACCGAGAGGATGGATAAGATACTTAGACGACTCCTTTGCCATAGTAAAAGAAGGAGAATTAGAAACGACGGTCAAGGACCCCACGCCCACAAAAACATAAAATTCACATATGAAACTGAAGTACCTAAAGGAAGATTGCCATTCTTAGACGTACTAGTTACCAGAGAAAATCTAGGTACGGTAGAAATATACAGGAAGCCAACAAACACAATGCGAGTTATACCAAATGCATCCACATATAGCACAGAGCACAAAATGGCAGCATTCCATCATCTGATACATCGAATGTTGACGATTCCAATGGAAAAAAAGGAAACGAAAAAGAACAGAAATATATTTTAAAAATAGCAGAAATCAATGGCTACGACGTAAAGGATGTTTTAAAGATAATAAAAAGGAAAGAAAGTGTAGTAGAATAATATCGAAGCGGGCAATGCCTGGCCAAGGTGTGCCATGCCCACGAAAAACTGGATGAGTATGGCAGGACAGTGGAACTGTCACGAAGAAGAAGAAGAACAACGAACGAGTGAGATTCGGCGAATCAAGTAAAATCATTAGCATCGGCCAGAGCGCGAGTGATATAATAAAATAAATAACGATTAAAAAAGGAACCTCGCAAAAGCAAAAACCAATCTAGAAAGAACCGAAACCAAAAAAACCTAAAGATAGCTGCAGAGTAGAAGACACCAACTTGGAATAAGCTACAACGACTGCAACAAGAAGTACATAGGACTAACGAGAAGATCTCTAGCTATCAGATTTAAGGAGCACACAAGCAAAGCAATCAGGGCACAAAAGATCACCGCAGCAGGAAAAACAGCAGAAGTCCGATCAAAAGGAGCAGAGCTTCAGCATCGAGAACACAAAAATAAAAAGCATTATGAATTGCAGGCAACTGGATGTAGAGGAAAGCATCCCTATCGACTAAAACCTTAAAACACAGCTTTTAAACGCAGGCCAAGGCACCGGACATTCATGGCTCTTCAAATACTTGGGTCACAAAAAGAAACAAGAAGGAGCATCCAAATAAAAAAAAATAGAGTGATATAATTAAGATAAGGATAAGATCAAATTATCAGTTAATTAGATCCTAAATACTTATGTACAAAAAATAATGGAATATGCATGGAAAACTTCAGTCGTGTACAAAACACTGAAGAAGGTTGCAAGTAGCAACCGAAATACGTATATGAGAAAATATATACTCTTTTTGGTACAAAGCAAATCCACGACTTTTCAATAATTTAAACACTACCAAAATACGCTCAGAAAAACAAAACACCCAAATCAAAACGACATCATGTCCCACGAATCGAAAAAAGCCAACGCTATTTTTCTTCTCACTTCCCAATCACTCGCGCCCTGTTCGTCAACGGCCGTGGACGATTCACCAGCAAGTTCCGCTACAGAAAATTGTATCGCTGGTGGTCTTGACTGTCACCCATGACAGATCGAGGCATTGGATTTACTAGATTTGAATCATGTCCGCTAAGCCATCATTATGAAAAGCAGACCCACATTAAGCAAGGATGTTGTATTTTAGTGAGACAACGTACTCGTTCACACTGCATATGCTGCGTGGCTTGCTCCACGCCAAACATGCTCCGAAAAAATTAACCACTATCCTTACAGTTTAGATTTGACTCTCTGTGACTATTTTCTAGATAGTTGTCTACAAAAAGATCTGCTAAGAATAAGGCTTGGGGATGAATACAAAATTAATTGGACTTCAACATGGATTTTTTTAAAAATAATAATAAAAGACAGAAACATATAAAAACACATTTTTGGAGGGAGGTTTCTAAATAAATAAAATGTATTATTAAAATATTATTTACATCATGTTTTATTTAATTTCCTTATACTGCAAGCCTAAAAATATCTCAGCCTCCCTCCATAATTTTTATTTAATAAAATTTCGTCGATCGTTTCTAAAAAAAATTGCAACGTGAAATTTCATCCTGCTTTACCGTAATAACAATGATAAAACTTTCAACGAAAGCAATTACATATATGATAAATATTTCTGTTACAAATGACGAACTACAAACTGAATCTAACCACATTGCCTTTAAACGTGGAGCGATAAATTATTGTTGAAATGATAATGTTTCCGCGTCTTAATTGGTTCGCCATGACATTGACGAGAGCTGGCAAGGCAAGGAGCCCGCAAATAGTTGATTAACAATTTATAGCTTAACTGATTACAAATTAAACCTGATTTTTTTATGATATTAGACCATTGTGTCATTCAGTGAAATATTCGTCATAGATTAAAGTTGGGCGCTAAAAACTGTTGACTGTATCCGATAATAAAATTCAAAACTTGGAAGCGATGAAGCATAGTTGTTGTGGCCAAGGAATTTTATGAGTCGTTAAATTTCTAGCGGCTTAACAATAAATTGATAGTTTAATCAATGATGGTACCTGTTTTGCAGATATATTAAATTTTATTTGGCGGAAGACTAGTGATTTTTTATTGGCGGTTTGGTATGTTATTTGGACAACTTTCGACAGGTTGCAGAAAATTATGCCTGACATATAAATGCAGTAACACACTCTGGAAATATATTTTATGCTTCCGTAAGTTTATTTAATATCAATTTTGAATCCGTCTCGTCACCTTCTGCCATTAATGATGGGCGTTAAAATCATTGCAGGATAGTCCTAAACGAATCGATACTGCTAGCAGCAACCACTGAATCGGGGATAATATTAGCTTCTATTAATTTTTCACTCTGGTTTTGCATGGTTAAGGGTTACAGCAAGACGAGGCGATTTGATTCGATAAAAATTGCTACATGGTTTGCCTTTACGAGTTTTGAGATTTATAGAATCTGAAAATGTCCCGTGGTGCTGATTTCGGAACTAAATACCCTTCGCACATTGCATATGCTCAGTTGACTCCACTTTCTTATAGTATATGTAGAGTTCAACGTTGACGCCGAATGAATCTCTTAGATGTTAGATTATGGTCAAGGATCATAATTTCACCACCCATTAAAATTGATTTCATGACGCTCTTCTGGTCTTAAGTAGTGATGTGCAGAACAATAACATAATATTTCAAAAAAAGTGCCATATAAGTCACTGTCAAACTATTTGACTCCATGCAACACGTGTAAAGGCTCTCATTGATGCAGGAGAGAAATATATTCAGTTCTTTCATTAGTTCTGCCAGAAAACATCTATGGTAGATTGTTTTTAAAAATTTGTAAACATTCTTTTTTCATAAAACACAAGCAATGGAAACTACCCACATCCGCCTTCCCACGACGAGTGATTTCATGAGCCGCGTCGATTTGCACAGGCAACCCCGCATTTCCATTTGAAATTTCCGAATTGCGAGATTAGCGAACGCGGGCACGTCTTATTTTAAGCCACATCTTTCTCTTAGTTTGAGCTGGCACGCGATTTTCGGAGCAGTGAAAAGGTGGTAAAATATAGTTCCGTTTGGATTTATTCTTCGATAATGTAAACAGGCGAAAAATAATATTCCCAATGTTCAATTCACTCTGCTTCCGTAATGGCTTCCGTGGAGAGTTTGTCTTTACGACGTCACGTCACTCGATTTTTATGAAAAAGTCGCTAAAGCTGGTGTAAAATTGTACCAAGAAGATGTTCTGCAGGCCTCTCTCAGATCTGGATGGAATTTGGCACATAAGTAGAAGACGTCAAGGATATTCGATCCTTAAAATATTAGACCGCAACAACCCTCAGTAGTAAGTGACGTACCTTGGAACCAGGTTTTGTATAGGTGGGAACTAGTTTTTCAATCAGTTACAATCGGTGCAGGTTGGTGCTTGGTGTACGCCGCTACAAGGGGCTTGGATGGGTAATCAGTGCGTTTTTGAGTCTGGTGTACGGGTGCCTGGTGTCTGTGATTTTTTGGAAAAAAACGCCACTAAAGTTTTTAGCGTTGCTTATCGATTAGTAAGTTTTTGCATCTGACCGAAGCGGTGCAGTGTAGGAAGTAGCACGACTAGCGCGCGATCAAGAGGTCGTGTGTTCGATCCCCGGTCGGTATTGTTTTTTCTTGAATAATTGTCGTCGTCGTGTGTTCGTTCCCCGGTCGGTATTGTTTTTTTTTTGAATAATTGTAGATGTAATTAGTTTAAGGTAATTCAGCAAAGTTCAACTACAAATACATTTATTTTTAGAAATCAGCAACTAAAATCAATTTAGATATGGAAATTATACTAAAAACTCACTGTTGAATGGATGGATTATTAAAAACTGTTGTAATCGAAGCAATATCATACTAGGGACGTAATTGTTTAACAGTTCTATAATTCTGGATTGCTGTGCTCGAACCGAAACCCTTGCTGGATGGTCACTTATGTGCCAAATTTCATCCATATCTGAGATGACGATGCTGTGCCTTCTCCTTGTAAGATCCTGTTCAACGGGGAAAAATGGATTCATCAGCAAGAAAATTCCGTTTCGATTCACAAAACGAAAACTATTCGAAGAGTGGCTTTAAAAAAGTATTCCTGATTTTATTACAGTGAAAGATGCGTATTGCTATTACCCAAAGGTCACGCCATTTAACCCTTTCGCTAAGAATGTCCTCGCCGCGGTTTCATCCCGTACATCGAAGAGTTGGTGCCAAAAAAAGAGATATTGTTCACAAGCAAAGACCTTAACACTAGAGCCAAGTCTTTCATCTCAAAGACATCGTTGTAGAAGTTATTTATAATATGCATAAATTTTGGTGGCAGGTGACTATAGCCAACCGTCGTAGCCAAAGGATTAACGCGCCTATTTTCAAGCAAGTGGAAATCTTTTCAAGTGAACTCGTTTCTCCTCTTAACCACTAGTGTAAAAAATTTGTGACATGATTTAGAGTACGAAAAGCTGTTTTGTTATATTTCTATAAGTTTTGTAGCTGGTATAAATATAATTGCCAAAAAGTGGTCCTTCTTTATATATAATCTTTAGAGAACATTCGGAATAAAATAAATATAAAGCAGAAGGAGCGAAAAGCAAAAACATATGCTTAACTCGCTTTGGAGTAATACTTTTATTCAAATTCAACCTCTTCAACTTTACCGAAATATCAAAGCCAAATCCACGCATCACTTCAACCACTTTTTGCATTAAAAACGTACTACAAATCAGGCATTCTCGATCGTGGCTTGATCATTAATAATAATCTGCTTGGTTGGTATGTTCACCTCAATCTAAAAACCTTACACACGTCCACACATGCGGGGCCATGTAATATCATAGGTGACGGTGATAACCTACATAAAATTTGAAGTGTTTTCGCCCCCCGCTCGCTCCTCACAACAAATCGTCTGAGCAGCAGCAAAAATAACAATTATTATTATTGTTGCAACGTCCATTGAACCAGCCATAAGAACGCAAGCCAAGGAGACAAATATAATCATCAATAACGACACTTGTCGCATTTTTTTCCCGAACCAAGGAGCCAACCGTAGTTGCAATATCGGCAAAGCTTTCAAAGTCTCCAACGTTTAGTGGTTGTTTTTATTCGATCATTTCGGAGAGATCGCTTCGAATTGATAAACTTGTTTTTCGTGGAATCTTTCAGATTTTTCTGTATTTTTAATTTAATTTTTTCTACCCCACAACTATGAGATTTAATTTTTAAATATAAAATCGCGATTTGATGTGGAGACTTTTGACTTTGCGACTGATAGGGTTTGAGCATTTCAAGTGATCGTGGTGTTTCTTTCAATCGGCAACCGTGGCTCCACGTTGAACAGTATTTTATGAAAGTGTGAATTTCGTTTTGAACGCCGAAGAAAACATAGATTTTGTAACCATTTTCCAAACTGGCTACGAAAATTTCGAAAGGTTCGCGTTTGATCACTTCTTGTTTTTTGGTGTTCGTTTCGTGGGTGAGCCGCGCACTTTTTCTGGGCAAACGATTTGTTGCAATAGTTTAAATATCACTTTCGTAATTCCACTTCATTCTGAGATTGCCAGCAAATCAATGTTGCCCGGTCGAATGGAAAAGAAAATACTACAAGAATAAAAGTTGATTTGAATAATATTAAATCAATGTGACTAGTTCTACCAGTTTTGTCGGTGTCTCCCTATTCCGTGGCAATTTAAGACGGCGCTTTAAAGTTTTGTGGTGTCGTGACGCTCAAATCGGACAAGGTTTTAATAGAACGTAAACAAGTTGTGCTTGAATTTTGATTTTTTTTGAAAAGACTTCCTCAATGTTGTGCCATAATTATGCACTTTGTTTTGAATCGAAAGTGGAATTTGAAGAGCGGAGACGCATGAGAAACAGGTGATTGTAGAGTAGTTTGTTCGAATAAAATTCAGTCCAGGTTTGATATTAGTTAAAAACAATAAAATTGGTTTCCTTAGTGGTGAATATAAGTAAATTTAGAATAGATTCATTTTGAGGAATTAAAAATACAAATGCCGCCAAAGGTTCATCACTGAGTGGTCATGAGTACGATCGCCTAGGCAACATGGAAAAAGCTCTAGCGGAGATGGAAAAAAAGTTCTTAAAGCAAAATGGTGATTTATTAAATTCTGCTGTAGCCCAATTTAATAGTGCTATAAACAACTTCGAGAGCAGATTTACTGCAGTATGTGAAATAAATTATAATAATATTAGTAAAAACAGTCACATACCCGTAAATTCTGAATTGTCGTTACACAGCGAACTGGTGCTTGGCGAGATTAAAAGTGCAATCATCAACTTGAATCAAAGTTCTCTCAGCCGTACAAAGGATATGGCCACATCTCCAATAAAAAAATCTCTAAAAAAATCGAATATACAAATGTCTGCATCTTCACCAAAAAATCATGCTACTTATACAAGGAAAGTCTTCAGATTCGGAACCTACTGGCCAGAAGAGGAATGGGATAGACGACTTGATAAAATTAGAAGTTACAACTCTAATTCAAAACAACATTCCTCTGCCACACATCAAAAGGACTCTCATATGCAAGAGTTTTTTGTCAAGGGAGCTCCGAGGACTGCTGATGTAAAATGGATGCATCAGTACTTAGTGACCAAGCTTTTCCTGGATGTCTGCATCGTCGAATCTTTAAAACATCGAGGCAGCAATAAAAAGAGTTCCGGCAACATCTTTAAAGTTTCCGTTCCATCACGATATGCGTGGTTATTAACTAACTCTAAAGGATTAAAATCGAACCAAATGTGGAATGGTATGACGTTTAGGAAATGGAGAAGTACAACCAAATCACGTAAAAATAAGAACATAAATAATAATATTACTAGTCTAAGTAGTAAATGTAATTCGACTATATTGACTGAGGTTGATATACAGACAAACAAAGACAGTTCTTCAAACGGACCTCCACAAACCAAACCTACTACCCTACTCAACAACGACACATCCAAGACTCCTGTTCCTATTCATTACCCGAATTCCTCTTTAAAACTGCCCTTAATTCAGACAAATCTTACTCCTTACAGTAACTTTGTCCGTGGTGATGACCTGGTTCCAGTTACGGAGGGGTCAATAATCCTTCCTAACACTTCAACGTCTAGTAAGCCGGCCAATGCTGATCCAGGCTTCCTTGATCCACTCATTCCTCCTGTAGTCAAAGCAACTGTTAACTCCTGCGATGATATTGAAGGAAGATATACCCTCTCAAGACTTCGGGATCACAGAATTTACGAAAATGTCCGTTTGTTCCTAGCATATATGCATAATGCTTCAGACTCAGCTTGTTTTGAGGGTAAAACTAAAACTAGTCTGAAAGTTCTTATCCATCAAGAGGGCCTTCCAGTTGACTTGGAAGCGTTAAACCTGCTGTTCATAAAATATCATGAGCAAATGGGAGTCTCTGCAAGTCAAGTTAAACAAGAACTAAATACCTACAGTTCTTATGTTAGGTCTAAACACATTTCTGTGCTTCAAAAGTCGAGAACTGAGTTCAAAAAATACTATTCCTAGCAACTCATCCTCGCGAGTCAGCCTCAAGCTTTTCTACCATAATTGTGGTGGAATGAGAGGCAAAGTAAATAAACTCTTTCTTGACGCGAAATCTTGCCGGTTTAATATCCTAGCGTTCACTGAGACTTGGTTAAGTGATTCTTATAAAAACGAGGAAATTCTCGACGAAAATTGGACAATATATAGAGACGACCGTGATTATCGCATTACTACGCAAAGTCGAGGGGGAGGCGTTTTAATTGCAGTTAATTCCAGTATGTCGAGTGAAATTGTCCACACTACTCCTCATAAGAGTTTCCAACATATGATTATCAGGGTTCCTTTTGAAAGAAACTATCTATACATCGGCATTTTCTACATTCCCCCCAGATCTGACGAAGCCGCTTACAACGACCTTTTCTTGAAAATCTCTTCTTTATCCGCATCTTTAAATGAAAATGACAAAATAATATTGTTAGGTGATTTCAACCGCCCCAATCTATCGTTTATGACGGACGGAGATGATAACAGTCTTCTCCCTACAAATGTTCTCGACTCTTGTGATATGAATCTGGTAAGTGCTTTTTATGGCAATGACTTACAGCAAATCGCTCCCAGTCCCAATCAAAACGGTCATTGGTTGGATTTAATATTCACCAACACTTATGACGATGTAGTGGTCAGTCCTACTATTGCTGTGGAACATCTTTTCGCTAACAGCCCTCACCACACAGCATTCACAATTGAACTCTCCACTACTGAAGCTCAAACTCCCTTATCATACAATTGTAATATTGTATATGATTTTCGTAATGCTGACTACGAAAGCATTAAACTTTACCTTGACAATGTTGAATGGTTAGGCACTCTTTCAACGTTAGACCTAGACGAGGCTGTATCCTCATTTTACCTTATAATTCTTGACGCCGTTGAAAGGTACGTACCTAAAATTAAGAAGAAGGAAAAGTTATCTGAGCCCTGGCTAGACAGCAATCTGCGCGCATTAAGGAATGAGAGAAACAAAGTCTATAAATTACTAAAGCTTAACAACAATGCTAGCGAGAATTTAAAAAATAGATACTTTGATTTGTCAGAAGATTACAAAATCAAATACCGCGAGGCCTATGAACGCTACGTGAATTTAACTGGTGAAAACATAATCAGAGACCCTAAGAAGTTCTTTGATTTTGTTAACCTCAAGAGGAAATCATCGGGCTATCCAGCGTCAATGACCAAAAATAATACCGTTTCTTCATCTCCGAAAGTTATCTGTGATCTTTTCGCTGACTATTTTCAAGAAGTTTTTTCACCGCCAAAGATTTCGGTAGACACGGAGTCCTCTAAAGTTAATCCAATGGTACTGCTTATGGACATGTATCTCTCAAGGGAAGATGTTGCTCAAGCTATTAACAACCTTGACGTTAATAAGAGTCCTGGCCCAGATTTACTTTCTCCATTTTTTGTGGTACAGTGTATGGACCAGCTTGTAGTACCTCTTCACTTTCTTTTTAATAAATCTTTGACAAATGGGAGTTTCCCAACTTATTGGAAATCTTCCCATATAATTCCTATCTTTAAGAGCGGTGACAAGCGTTCTGTCCTGAACTATAGAGGTATTGCCATTCTATCTATAATCCCGAAACTATTTGAACAAATCGTTTGCCATAAACTCTCAGCTATTATTGAGCCTCTTCTAAATGAACAACAACATGGTTTCCGCAAGGGCCGATCAACTACAACCAATCTCATGGTTTTAGTTTCTGATCTCCTATGTAAAATGGAGATGGGTTACCAAATTGACGCAATCTACACAGATTTTAGTAAAGCATTTGACCGGGTTGATCACTCCATACTTATTTCCAAATTGCAGAAAATAGGAATCACCGGCTCTATGCTCAACTGGCTCAGTTCCTACTTAAGAGACCGAAGTCAATTAGTTAAATTTCAGGGATATTTGTCCAAGCCGATTCTCGTACACTCTGGTGTACCTCAAGGCAGTCACCTCGGCCCTCTTCTTTTTAATGTTTTTATATCAGATTTATCTGAAAAACTCTCGGACGTATCACATCTTCTTTACGCTGACGATCTGAAGATATATCACACCATTAAGTCTCAATTTGATACTGTTTTCCTCCAATCAAAACTAACTTCCCTCCAACAATGGTGTGATGTTAACAAACTACATCTAAACGTTGGGAAATGTTTTGTAATGACTTTTTCCCGTAAAACCACATTATTGAACAATGCATACGTTCTCAACAATACGGTATTGGATATGAAAGAAAACATTGTTGACCTTGGAGTTGTCCTAGACAAGAAACTATGCTTCAATTTACACTACGATACTATTCTCTCCAAAGCTCATAAACAGCTTGGCTTTATTAAAAGACGAGCCAAAGAGTTTAAAAATCTGTGGGTAACTAAATCATTATTTACCTCACTGGTTCGCCCAATACTTGAATATGCCTGCAATGTATGGAACCCACATTTCGGAGTTCATGATACGAGAATAGAATCCGTCCAAAAACAATTCTTGTTGTTTGCTCTCAGAGACCTTTATAGCCCTGATGACTATCAAATCTTGCCTCCTTATGAAGTTAGATTGGAGCTTCTGAATTTGTCTACTCTTAAAACCAGAAGAACAATGTTGTCCTCTTGTTTCGCATTTGACGTGATTAGGGGCCACATTAAAGTGGAGTATTTGACGAATAAAATAAAGCTTAATGTGCCTGTAAGAAGTACGCGTAATACACGTTTACTAACTGAATATCAGCATCTTACTAAGTATGCAGATAATGAACCAGTTAATAGGTGCTGTAAAATATTTAACACTTTGAGCAAACACTACTCCCCTACCATCTCCAAGTTCAGTTTTAAATCCAGCATTTCAAAAGCCCTTCCATTATCCATCCCTAAATTGTGACGTGCATACAACAGTATAAATTAACGTTGAATATAGCACGTATTTTAGGGTTAAGTATATTGTTGTATTGTATATTTTATATATTTATATGTTGACTGTGATTGCCTTGCTTTGGCGAAATAAATAAATAAATAAATAAATAAATAAATAAATTCGCTTCCAGCGAAATTTTGATGTTACTATCCAAGTGGAGACTTCTTAAACAATGTCAAGCAAATCGAAGTGTGTTTGCTACAGTCAACGCGGGCCACTTTTATTTTGCAGAGAGGGGTTAACAATTGAGCTGATATATAAAACATAAAAAATATTTTTATTTGAAATCTCTTTGAAAATCAGTAAAGAAATATTTGTGAGAACATGATGCTATACAGTATTATCCGATTGAGTTAATCTCCATCACAAATGGAAAAATATTTTTCCATATATTTTTCCAAATGAAAAAAACTTTTTCCGAAACAAAAAAAAGGTTTCCATAATAAATAATGTTTTTACCAAATGAAAAAAAATGTTTTCACTCTTAGATGTTTGTCGAAATCAAGAAAACTAATTCTCTGGTGAATCAAAAATGTTATTTTGTTTGCAGTTTGAAAAAGCCAATTGCATTCGTTGCAGTTTACACGTGATTTTCAAAGGGTAAAAAAACGTTTTTCATTTAAATAACAATGGGAATGGCTTAGAGTTGCACTCTTTTAGTTAGCCAAAAGATGTTAGACTTGAGAGAGTTCAGGCTTGTCATAACGATAAATTGCCAGTCGCCTAGAGTATTCCATAAAAATGGTTTACGGAGAACTGAAACACGTGAAAAACCGCTAGCCTGTCGCAAGATATTCCCCGGGCTAAAAGAGCCCGAAATAAAACTGATAGTATGGATAGATAAATTGTCCGCACATCGGAACGGAGCCCAAAAAGGTCAGCTGTCTAAATCCATCGACGAATTTCCGGGGAAAGTAGTGATTTTTTGGCGAGAGCCGGAGTACATGGCAGGATATCCAGAAAGAATCTTCTCGTACGGTAACTAATCGGAGGAAAATTATGGATACATTTAACCTGGCAAAGTGGGAGTGGATATTCTTCCTTTGGAGGAACGAAACAAAAATAAATCGCATTGGCCTTAATGGCAGGAGATATGTAAGACGACCAAAAAGTAAGGAATTCGATATTTTCATATCCTTACCAAAAGTCATTTCAATTTGGGGCCATCCATACATTACGTAACGCAATTTTTAGAGTATTTGAACTCCCCCTCCCTTCATGTAACACTTAGTAATATTTTCAAATCCACCCCCTTCTTCCCCTTAGAATGTTACGTAATATATGGATGGCCCCTTTCCGCCAGTTCCATGTTCTAGACATCAAAACCTTCATCGCTTGTTTGTGTGATAATTTATCCGATTTGGGAAGAAAAATTTTTTCATTTAAGAAGTTTTTTTTTGTTTCCGGAAAAGATTCTTCATTTGAGGAAAAATCTTCACAGAGATTAATTAAATCGGAAAATTCTATACATATAAAAAAGTTATTAGTTCCAAAAAAAATTTTCGTCAAGTTGAAATCCTTTCCGACCATTTGTCTGGTAAAGGGAATATATTTTCCACCAACTTCTGCACTTGTTTCAAATTCTGCGCTCGAGATGCGATCAGATCCTGGCAGCAGAAAATACAGAAATCTAAAATCTGATACTGATACTCATTTTGTTATCACAGTGTTATAAAGTATGCAACCATGCTATTTTTTCTACATAAATAAAAATGATTGAATTATTTCAATTTCCTCAAGACCAAAAAATAACAATTTTTGTACGATTTTAGTTTTTTAAGTTGCTTATTTTTCGAGTAACAATAATAGCAGCACAATAAAATGCAGCAAATATAATGTCCCCTTGTATATCATATCATCATCCTTTTGTGCAATATGAATTTTAGGGAGTTAAAAACTTTCGGCAACATTTTAAGCTTCTCAGGTTAAATTTTTGCAGTTGTGTTTTTATTCTGAACATTTACGTTTATTCTGAAGCATATGTGAATTATGTCAATTATGGTACTCTAAATTTAAATTAAATTCGAGCCTAAATCTATTTAATAACAAATTATCAATTTTCATGGACAATTGATAACTACTACTAACTATTGAATGCTTCATTGCTAAATCATTATCGTCATAGACTCAAAAGCAAATACATTCGAAGATAATAAAACGAGCTGCAATATAATCAATTACAAACTTCCGTGCCAGTAATAGGGGTGTTGTTAATTGTATTATAATTAAACAATGCTCCATAGCAAGTTATAAAAGTTCTGTGGACATGGTGATAACAATATAATTAGTGGCGGTGTTGGGTGTAAATATCGTCACCACGATTTCATTATCTATTTGGATTTACATTCACATGTGTACATGTGTGTGTGAACACGAAAAATATGTAGAGTACAGATGTGCAATCGCCTTTTAAATTCAATTAAGTTTTCTGAATGTAAATGTTCTACAATATAATCTCGATAATGTTTGTTCAGTCAATTGAAAAAATGTGATTTGCATAATAGAACTACTACAGTTTCCTAAATTTTTTCTTCGATTTCCCCGAAATTTGTGTGCGTTCTAATATATACTCAACTTACAAGCGGTGATCTCATTAAATTTGGATTCCAATTGAATCTTGCCATCCTTTCATCAGTTGCACCTTCTTTTTGACTGTAGGTAAATTTTAGTCAGCTCTAAATTTTCTACTGGAACTATCTGATTAAAGCACTTTGAAATTGACTCTTCAGATAATGCGTTCACCCTATCGGAATGATTTAAAGGTTTATATTAAGTGACAACCACGCACCCTCCAAACCATTGTGGGAGTACCAGTTTACCTACTGAGCGCAGGCTCATCGATCTTACTGGTGGAAGCGAGGTCTATCTATACCTCGGTCAATCTCTTGGTTTCGGTACCGGGTTGAATCGCTACTCCACGCCGAGCCCCCAAGGATGCTACAGAAGTCCCCATACTCGGAAATATGACGCATCTTTGTGGGCTCATCCCGCAATATGGGTGTAAACCACAGCCACCACGTTTGCACCCTTTATAGGAGGTCCTCACCGTGACCGGAGGGAGGTATAAGACCTCCCTGGGCCCCAGTTCCCGTGGTATCAGATTGACTCCTGGTACGGCTTCGCGGATTTGATCCCCTCTTAAGTTCACTTCGGTTGTGTCCGACTGCGACACTGGACCGATCACCACCCTCAGGTACGCGAAGATGGCACTCCCCGAAGGCTGCGCGGGAATCGTCCAAAGACTTTGGCAATCTAAGACGACTTTATACTAGTAGGCTAGGTTTCTTTGATAGAAGCCACTTCCCTTATACTTGAGATAAATTTCCCTGTCGCGTTTTTAGGGCAGTATCCCCAATCGGTCTAATCCATTAGTTAACGTTAACATATTGTGAGATTTTTTGTCGTTAAAAAGGACTAAGCCGTGAATATTTCAACTTTTTGTACTGTCTGTGGAACGTTTTGTGCCGTTAATGTTTGATATTCATAAAAATAATCAGAAATTGGTATGCGGTTGTTGTGAAAAAACCCTGATCAAATGTAAAGAATGTCACGAAAAAAATCAGCGATTTTTTGCTAATAAAATCCCTTTAAAACTCTTCAATATTTATTTGATATTTCTTTCATAATTTAAATTCCCTACAATTTCGCCATACTCAAATTTTGTGTTGAAATCTCGTTTACGAAAATTAAAGTTGTTCTAGTTTTTATATTGTCTTCAAAATGGCGGCCAAATAGAACAGAATTAAGACTTAAGTTCATCATTAGACTTTTTATAAATTACCAAAAAAATATGGATACGCACAATTATATACTAGTATTCTTTTCGATTGAACTATCGTTTGTTTGGATTAACGGTATTTTGGTATTTTACTGATCAATATAGCTCATCCCAATTGATTTCAACCTTTTCCCACAAAATTTGAACTTTTTCCCACCCGAAGTGTGAAACGTTTCCCAACCGATTTAAACTTACGGTTTACCAATATATTGAAGGTGAATCGTAAGCTTAAATAGGTTGGGAAAAAGTATAAACAATATTGAATTGGAAAATGCTACATAAAATTTGATTTTTATAATCAAATCAAGCAAAGCAATGTTTTTGAACCATGTATAATTGTTTTAGCGAACCAATCTTGTAAATTTTCTGCACCATTTCATGTGGACCTCTTCGGGACATAAAAAACACATCAAAATCAATGAACATGAAGGGAAAAATGAGTCTGCAATTAAAGAAAACAGTCCTTCTGCATCAATTTATGTTGTCTAATCTTCCAAAAAGAAACCAATCTGCCCATACTAAAAGCAATACTCCTGTAGAACCCGGGCCAATTTTCTTCGCTCAGCCAGTCAAAAAATTGAAATAAATCTGTTTGAAAGAAAGGATGTCACTCAAGTCTTACTTTATCAACGAAGTGGCATTCCTTCAACAATAAACGCTGTATTATTCCCCCATTAAATTCATCTTACAAAAAGATATTAGCTACGATTATGTGAATTTCTATCCGCACACATATGGCAACATGAAGAGATGCACTATGAATTTCTATTTAACAATCGTTTCGAACACATGAGATGATCATTCACTCGTTGCGGTATTAGAATGGATAGTTGTTACGAAAGTGGTAATTAGATAATTTAAGTTCGTGTTGAATGTGTGATGATGTACTTTCGGAGATAAAAAATATTTACATGTGAAGCATGTGTAGTGGATGGTGTGTGTTGTGAAAGAAGCGATGTCGAATTTTAATTGCGTTAGAAGACACGTTGAATGGGTAATGTGTTTAGAAGCAGTGTGCTCTAGTGGTGTTTTACATGATGGGTTTTCGATGGAAAGATTTTTAAAACAAGAAAAGTAGTTGAGAAAGACTGTTTTTATCAAACACTGATCGACTAGGTCCCGGAGCTCGTATCTGATACGGGAACAATAAAAGATATGTATAAGGTTTAAACCTTATAGAACTATTTTCGGTAAAGGTTAAGATTATGGCCTCCACCGCTGGTGGGAGTGGGAGCAACGGGGATCGAAAAAGGGGGGGGGGGTTTCTACTACTATGGCATAAAAAGTTCGCGACGGTCGCGGCCCCACGAGAATTTATAGGGGTTCCTCTACTAAAAAAAATGATTTTTTTGCCTCTTTCCAGAAATAAACTGAAACCGTAAAATTGATATGGGAAGTGATTTTTAGACTTGTATAGAAGTCGAAAAGGTTAAAAAAATAAAAGATTTTTTTTTGTGAAAAAAAAATATGAATGGCAATTTTACCATAAATGAAATATAAATAGGGGTAACACTTCGGGAACACGTGTTGCACCCCTCCTGCCGCCCCTCGGTCCCCTCATCCACCCGCGCGAACTTTTTAAGCTATAGTAGTAGGGGAACCCCTTTTTCGATCTTTCCTCTCTTTCGATCCCCTACTCCGAACCCCTTCCGGGGTGGGGGCTATAATCTTAACCTTTACCCTGCTTTCCTTTATAATTTGAGAGACACGGCTTAATTGACTCCGACTTTTCACCATTACGATTTTTGTAATTTGCTTCGCGATGGTCCTCCGCGTTTGATGTCTCCGAAAAAAATTTGCAGAAAGTTTGAAAGGAGATGAATTTTCTCGAATCAAGATAGACCGAAATATTTACTGTTCGGAGATTTTGTAAATGTTTGTTTGCCGAAATAAATTTGTAAGCAAGAACAATGTTGAAATATTTCACGGAAGACTGGACAAATGGAAAATATTCAGAGAAAACACCAAAATAAGAATTTATACAAAAATTACAAAGAAACATGTCCGAGCTAAATTCTGTAACATGAATTTTTTGATTGTTTTTAAATAGAAAATATAAATATTTGTGCAGGAATCAAATTTTTTTTTTGATTTTTGAAATAATATTTTTTGACAACTATTTCATATATTCTCATTTTAAAATCATCATTTTAGTTTTCCAAGTATTTCTGCAATTTACTGTAAAATATAAACATAAAGCTTAAGAGCTTTCTAACTACATTTTGATAGCACTTGTTAAAAATCTTGCTAGCATGAATTTCAATGAAAAAAAAAACAGTGATCCCTATCTATACAATTCACACTTCAATCATTTCTGCTCCAGTCTATAAACAATAATGATACCGAGTTTATAATTTAATCATTAATCTTTTCCTTATCAGAACAATTTTTTTTGAAATTTTCTAAGAGAAACAATGATAATGCTCAGTAATCACGAATTAATGCTGAGAAAACGTATTGAGTTCACCCATTAATATGAAAATTTACAAAAAAAAAACTAACTGAGAGAACAATTTTGATTGATGCGTACAATCTACGTTGAAACTTGAAAAGATCATCACAGTTCACATGATCTAATGCATTTATTAAGTAATCAATTGTGAATAAATCATCAGTTTATTATTAACTTAATTAATTCAAATCGTGCCACATGTGTTCTCATTTTTTTTCGAAAAAAATGTTTCTAAACAATAGAGAGTCCTACAAATGTGTTCATTTAAAATTAAACATTCATTATCACTGCTTTGTTGCCTGATAGTGGTTTTATCAATCAAAAATCGTACATGATTCTATCAAGAAGCTTAAATGTGGCTGGAAAATTCACAATGTCTAAGGTGTTCGGTGTTCAGTCAAGTGGGAAACATTTCAACTGGTCAGTCAGTCAGTCCTGGTTTCAAGACAGCTTAGGCAAGGAGGTATCTCGCATCTTGGACACCTCAACATGGATTACTTGTACGAGTTGGAAGTTGCTGGATATAGTTGGACGCCTCGTGGATTTTTTCAACCAATTTTTGATCCTGAAACGTACCGAATTGAATTGGAAAAGGAGAAAAGGTTGTTTGACGAAGAGCTGATTGAATCGTCGAAACAAGCCCTTGCCGCGAAGTTTGGTAAAGAGGTCGAACCGTCGAATGTGGAACCAGAAAGTGTTCACGTTGATATTAAAACAATTGACAAAGAGATACAGACTAGTGATAATGATAGTGAGGATTTCTTTGAAGCGATTTACAAAGAAACTCATCCAATTTCCAGCCGAATAAATAAAAAAATCGATGAGCCAAAAATCAAAGAATATGTGTTTCAAACTCTAAATGTTGCTGATCTTCTTCACACTTCAATGAAAGCAAGTCCCGAAAATAGTGAATATGTTTTGATTGAAGAAAAGTATGATTGTGATTTTGTTTAATTTTATCCCTAATGTGGTCATTCGGAATAATGTTAACGTTTTCTATGTATTTTTAATTTCAGAAATAATGTCAGCGTCGAAGGAGCCACACACAAACAAGTTGTGGATTTAATCAAATCCGGAGGCGATTGTCTAACACTCACAGTCATATCAGTTACACCTCAGGTAACAAACAGATTAAAATTATTTGATGAAAATTTAATTGAAAATAATTATGGCTTTTCATTTGGTTATTTGTAGAATGCATAAACAAATGGGTTTCTCGCAAAATAAAAATGAGCTTTAATTTTCGTTTCCTCATCATGACGACCAAAAATGAGTGAAACTATCTTCGGTTTTTAATCAGTAGTTGAAAATATACTGCCAAAAATGTTAATGTAAAAACTACAAGATATAATTCGTAATAAAGTGCGAACTGATTTAGTGACAAGCTTTTCATCAAATGTATATTTTTAACATTATTTGTTCTAAATGAGAATTTCAGTGTAGATATCCTCAAAAAGATCAGAACACTAAGAGTATTGATTTTCGTATTTGAACTGATGATTAAATAAATTTCTCCAAGCGTTGAACTTGACAAGAAAAATCTATTATTCCTGTCTTGCCTTCTACTCTTACGAAAGCTAATTTTTATATTGTCCTTAATGTTTTATGTGTCTATTAAATTTATATCCTTTTATAAGTGTCGTTAGCTTAATTGCATCTTAGAAGGCTTCAAGTTTATATCCTAGTGCCGGAATTATTCTGATTTATGGTCAATAATAATTTCTTTTGCGTGCATCTGATTAATTTTCCTGGTGAAGACTGAATTCGAGATTTATTATCAGCAAAGGAAGGTTTTTCTTTATACCCTTTATTAGTCGATAATCATCAAACAATGCATTCTTCACTTCTCTTGTATACATTGACGTCTATCTTCCTACATTTTTTTCGTCGTTGGCAGGTGGAAATCTTCAAAAGATACCGATTTCCTCCTGTTTCTCGGCATATCGGATTTTACCGACTAAAACCACCTCCGCCTTCTCCAAACCTCTCACTCCATCACTCATTGCTTGCACTGTTCGTGTGCAGTGTATTTCCTGAATGCTGAATTTTTATTCAGAGTTCAACATATCCAATTTTGTTTCAGATTTTTAGAATAAATCTTAGCGTTTATAATTACTTTAATTGAGTTTCCAGTAAATGTTTACGTAGCATGACTTTAAAAGATATTAAAAATCGCAACTAATCCACGAAATGTTTAGATGATGTATGTTTTTTAGATGGGTGAGAAAAATCATTGGCAGGGCTTAGTTACCTTAGGTCAATCGGCAAAGAACCCAATTAAATTTTTCCTATGCATTCAGACGATTCTTTTCGAACAGAATTCCCTGAATGGAAAAAAATCTCTTCCTTCTCAACAAATGGATCGCCAAATGCTTATATTTAGACTCTATCCTTGCTGAAATTATTTCTACTGGTCATAGTTCAATTATATACTAATAAACATTTATTTTCCATGATTGCAGGAAGCCGAGCGTCTTGAACCCCAAGAGGACCCGGGTGGATACTCCTACATAGACTACTCTGAAAAGCGATCATTACCAATTAGGTATTACTTTCAACTCCAAATCAATCAATTTCCAATAATTTAACCCATTTTCCTTTTAGTATACCCGATTACAATATTGTCACCCGCAACGGCGAACGGTTCATTGTCTTCAACATTCACATGGCTGGTCGGCAATTATGTTCGCGACGTTATCGCGAATTTTCCAATTTACATTCGGTGCTACGAAAAGAATTTGCTGGCTTCAATTTCCCGAAATTGCCGGGCAAATGGCCATTCCAATTAAGCGAACAACAATTGGACGCACGACGACGTGGTCTGGAACAGTATTTGGAAAAAGTTTGCGCGGTACGTGTCATAGCGGAAAGTGATGCTGTCCAGGATTTTCTCACAGATTCCGAGGATGATTTGTCAGCGTCACCGGTCGATATTAAGATTATGCTACCGGATCACGAGGTGGCCACCGTGTCCGTTAAGAAATCGGCAAGTGCCCAAGTTGTTTGGGATATTCTAGTGCAGCGCGCGAACTTCACATCGTATACCCAGCAATATTTCTATTTATTTGAAATAGTCGAATATAATTTTGGTAAGTGACCATTTCGGATTGCTTTAACACTCGCATACATCCCACGTTTATTGTTGTCGCGGTTACGTTCCGCTTTCTATTGAGACTATCAGGCGCGTGCTCCAAGATGCATGCGCGTGTTAACATTCATATCGCAAAAAAGTTCGGACCAAAATCTTCAAAAGATCTCTAGTCGCCTCCATCAATCCTACTATCCTACACATCGTCCAAATTTACAAATCTTTCCAAATCAAAAACATCTTAAACACATCGAATATGTTTATCCAAACAAATTCGAAATAATCAACAACTCAATTGGCGAAAAAAAAATCTGCTAAAATCTTTTGTCTGCTACTTCCATCTTCTTTTCTTTTTATGTAGAAAGAAAACTTCAACCGCACGAAATTCCGCATCAGCTCTACGTTCAAAATTACAGCACAGCCTCGAGTACATGTTTATGCGTAAGACGGTGGCTCTTTTCGGTTAGCAGAGAAATACAATTACCAGATGGTGAACAGGCGGCCAAATTCATTTTCTATCAGGTAAGATGTGAAAAAAATATTGGATGAATCTAGTCGATAATAATTCAATTGGTTTTCGTCTTTTTGCTGTTTGTTTGCTGAAAATCTTTTCGAAATTTCCCCGAGAATAAGAAAAAATAATTGTGGTCATATTTCAACTACTGATTTATAGTTTTTTTTTTGCGAAATGTTTACAGAATATTGCGTATTAGAAGGGAATAATTAGAAATTTTAATTTGAATAATAAACGATTGCAAATTTTCAAAGATACAGTCGATGTTTAAACGAAGGCGTTTATCAATTTCATTAATGCGCTTTGATTTTTGGGCTTCTGTAGCTGGACTTAAAATATATTGGTTGATTGATTGCTTATCGTCTTTTCTGTGTTCCTAAACTGACTGAATTGAATATGCTAAATGTTTTTCAAATGAGCTTTGATCAATTCGTGTCAATCAAATGAGAATGCGTTGCCGATATTAGAACGAGGTCACCTTATCTTACCCTTTCTTAGTGTTGGCTACTAGAATCGATTGATTTATTTGTTTAGTTCGTGGCACCAATAGAACAAATCGATTGAAAACGATACGGCGGGTTTGTATAAATGTAATTAATTTCGAAAATAAACAATTCAAAATCTGCGATAATATTTCAAATAATTTTCATAAATATCTGTAATCAGATATTAATTAATTTTGATTGATTAAGTGTTCAAGGTATAACCTTCAACAATTTGAAGTAGAAGTGACTTCAATTTATGTTAATTTGAATGGTTTAACCGTTAGCTAGGCTGTCCTTTATGTCGTGTATTATTACATTTTTAAATTAACTTTTTATGCATACTATTTTCCTTCCTGTCTATCAGATTGTTTTTTTCGGTTCTTATAGTATTTTTCTGGCCCAGACGGCATTTCTGCTCGGTCGGTATTTCTGTTGGGGGGGGGGGGGGGTCTGTAAACCGTATTTTAAGCATATTTTTATGAGTTTTTTCTTCAAAAAAACTATTGAATTTTTTGTATTTCTAAATACCGTACTACACCACATATTAGGTATCGTTTCAAGAATATACTGTAAAAATTTCAGAGCAAAATATTCAAAAATGAGCTTCTGGTAACAAATATTCGTAGATCCTAAACGATTTTCCGGTGGACATCAGAACTCGACACTGGATCATCTAAAATCAAAAAAATCAAAAAGCTTTTGTTAGTTTAGGAGTTTCTCTAGGCAATCCTGTCGAGTTTTTAGTTTTTAAATTCATCTTCTTCAATTTTTGGCATTACTTAGAAGTCAAAAAAATGAAATTTTGAATATAAAAGTTAAAATTCATCACATTTCTTATTATTGTAAAAAATAATGCTTAATAAAATCTCGACAGCGTTACCTCATAAAATGTGTGAAGAAACCTGTACAAAATTTCACGAGGATCGGTTCAATGGTTTTTGAGATATTTTAAAAATACTACATTCGAGAAAAACGCGTTTAAAGATTTTAATCAATTGTTTTTGGAATACTCACAAAGAATCATCGATTCCCCAGGGCCCTAAAGTAAAGCACAAGCGCTGTCATTCAAAATATCCAAAGCGTCTTTCTGTTTCTGTCTGCGTGCTATTCTACTTTCTTTGGTTGCTTCTGCAGCTTTTTGATCTGCTCTACTGATTCGGAGGGTGTCTATCACCCACGCCCATGCATGACAGCTCGGTCCTGTTTTTATATTCATCTTTTGTAAGATGCAAACTTCTACATCAGCAGTTTTGCTCCGATCGACTTGAAACTTTTTCAAAATATTCTTGAAGTCTACTCCATTTAAACACTTTATCGTCCCTTAAATTTTTTTATTTACCAAATATTGGTAAACCCATAGAATTTCATTACTGAAACTCCGCCAAATATTTATAAAATGTAAATAATTGCTCTGTCAATTTTTTTACTAGCCCAAAATAGTTTCTACTTCGTCCTAGAGGAGATTTCGTCTAATCGGGTCAAGCTTTTGGATCAATCAGTTCTGATGCATGTTTGTATCTTTCTTTTTCGATTTTTCAAACTGACTGAGTCAAGCAATTTTATCTCCAAACATTTGTCGTTACGTATTTTTTTTAATCAATTATTTGGTTGGTTGGTTGTAGTGGCAGCCCTCTTTATCGAAAGGTGATTTACTTAGGCCACGATAGGTACTAGAACCTGTGGGATGACGAGAACCATTTAGATTCTCTATGAAGCCAGCTATGCAGCTAATGTTTAAACTGGCTACTTTCGTGAGGCTGTCCAGGAAAGTCGAGCCTAAAGGTTGCATGCGTTTCCTGGACAGTCCTGGGCATTCGCATAGAAAATGTTGGATCGTTTCCTCCTCCGAGCTGCAGCTACGTGGAAAGGGGCAACTAAATTTTTCTGCATGTCTGCTAATGAGACAAGCCCCGTCAGAACGGATATAATGAAACTTAATGTTTCACGGCTCGTGTTGAGCTGCTTGGTGCGCTTTGAGCTCAGTGCGTGCCAAGTTTGTCTGGTTATCCTGAAGGTTTCTTCCAGCAGAAGCTGTTTGCAACCTCTATATAACACTGTTTGAAACTTAGCTTGACGGAGGCCTGTGCATGGCCCACTTGGGATGTTAATGTATAATCCAGGAGCTCAGTGCCAGCTCTCGCTAGGGCATCAAAATTTCCAGGTATATCACTATGACCCGGTACCCAGCAAAGGATCACTTCACAGTGAAGCGACATCGCGTTCAATTGTGTGCGACATACACGTTGGATAGTAATTGAATAGCAGCTTGAATGTCGGGAAATGTTAAGATATCTTATGGAGATTTTTTGATTTCTCAACCAGTCCACTGCTTTGTGTAATACTTGGAATTCGTACAATTTTAAAGAGATCTTTCACAAGTGAACAATACAAATTATGCAAGAACATTTTCTATTGCCTTAATAAAATCATTTGGACTTTCAAACTACCTTCGTTTGGATAAAGATTTTCGATGACTAGTTGAAAACTTCCACATGATTGATCTGTTTAACAATTTAAATAGGAACAGCTTCGAATCACTCTACAAACTGCGTGGACGTTCCAACGCTTTCATTTATATTTTAAGCGAATGCTGAGGATTTTTTTAGCGTTAATCTACGCTCTCACTCTGTTGCCGCTTTTGCTGTGTAATCTCTGTAGTCGATCTCATTCTGTTCAGGATTTTTTAAAAGAAGGTTGTCGACAACCCAAAGATCTCGACGAATTTTCCCGGCGATTTCCTTGTTGCTTGAATGCAAATACTTTTCCAGTTTCCACTCTGTTTCACATCGTACTGTGTGTGAAATTATCCAAAAAAAATATTGAGAATATCAGCAAATAAATATAAGCAATATCTGTCTTGTCCTTGTTCCCGATGATTTTATTTTGCCTTGGATTTTTTTTGGGATCAAATTACATTATGATAAAAATAGGCTCATTAACTTTGATATTTTCCCCTCACAGATTATATTACATTTCATTTCTTAAATTTCAGGCGGTAGACGAAGTGAATCGTGGCAATATCCGAGCTGATGGACGCTTATACGAACTGAAAGCATTACAAGATGCAAAACGAGCATCCGAATATTTGACGCTGGCCAGAACGTTGCCGGGCTACGGAGATGTTGTGTTCCCGCATTGTTCTTGTGATAGTAGGAAAGAAGGACATGTTGTACCGACAATAGGTCAGTATCACTCCTAAAATTTTCATTCAAGACATTAAGCCGCGAATATTGGTAAAAATTAGGGTCCTAACAGATACTTTTGTGTAATTGTGTAGGTATGAAAAGTTTTAAATTGCACGCGTGCCGTGAAGATGGTGCGTTAGAAGCTCAAATGGTCGAACTAACGTGGGACACAATTACACGATGGGAGAGTGACGATGAAGCAATGGCATTCTGTTTTCAATATACTCGCAACGAAAAATCACCACGATGGGTTAAAGTCTATACGCCATATGTAAGTAAAATATCAAAGATTTTTTTTTATATAAATCTTAATTTTGCTTAAATTTTCCAAACAAAATGAATAAATTTTAATTGTTGGGTTCGGTTTGCAACTAATTTTTGTTCCTGTAATGATTAATCAAGCAAGAATTTCCGGAAAATATAATTGAATAATATAATAATCACTGCACCTTCTATTTTTATCAAATTCCAATTTTTATATGTTTTCAGCATGCTTTCCTGTCTGACTGCTTCGATAGAATAATGGAAGAACGAAAATGGGATGATAGTGGCGATTGACAAAAGTGAATTCATGTTTAACGTGATAAAGTGATACACATTAAAAATATTTATAAATAAATGTCTATATATATATATAAATACACATTAGAAAAATGATCTGCATTTAGTATGTAAAATAAACAATTACTAAAGGACACATTATTCTTGTTTAGAAATCATTATCTATCCTATGTCAACTATACATTTATAGTATAGAGCAATCATTGTCTCATTTATGCATTTATAGTTAATTAAACGTGATTGGATTTTCTAAACTAGTGTGAAATTAAAATTAAATATAGTAAAAAAAACACTGAACTATAGACAAAAGCTTGAATAAACAATTAAATAATTGGGAGAAGACAAAAATAAACCAAAAAAAAAATGATAAAGAAAACAAATGTGTACTGACAAACACCAAAATATCGAATCACAATTCGCATGCAAACATATTAAATGTTTAGTGCGACATTTTTTCATTCGTACAATGAATTGATAAAGCAAATATATTAAATAATAAACGCCAATAGTACATTTGCATAGACACACACACACATACACATTAACATTTATATACATCATGTTATACACACACTTAGATAATATATTATGACAAATGCAAAACTTCGAATAATTAATTATGCTAAGCAAACTATGAATTTAAATTCTCTATTCACAAAATGTGAAATTAATTTTTAAACATTCCAGTCTATATATAAAAATCTGGTGGCTACTGGTCATATCCATGTTAGATTGCACGGCATGAATACAAACGTCTAGAATCGATTTTTTAGATAAGAAATGCACTTTTTATCTATCCATAATTATATTATAGAGATAATTTGAAGAAAAGAACAACAACTGAAAATTTGTTAATGTTTATACGTTGTATAAATTTAAAGTATATTATTGAAATGTATTACGCTAAAATGACAATTTTATATAGAGATTTTAAATGATTGGGGGAGAGACGAAAATTAACAACACTTCACGACCAAATATAACATTTTTTTTCTATTCTATAACACAGACGACTCTATTTCTATCTATCTCACTGTTTGCACGAATCGTATTAAAAGATGATTGGTTGTGTGGACATGCATGTTTGCAACAGTTCGTCTATTGTTTGACACAAGCAGGAAGAACTTTGGGAAATAACATCACAGATTACATTTGTTCGTTTCACATTCGATCGATATAAATGTAGGTTTGAGGCTTGGTGACGATATTTTGTGTTATACGTCCGAGAAAGACTTATCCTGCAGGTAAATTCTTTTTTAAATTTATTATTAGTAAATGGAGGGATTCGAAATCCTGATGGCGCAATTAAAAATGATAAATTATGGTTGAAAAATTGAGGAGAAATAAAAGGTAAGGAGCTCAGTTTCTGCAAGTTTTATATGGCATTGGCATCTTGAAATACGGAATGCATTATTTGTTTTTACTGTAAAACTGACTCGATCGATTCTATTCTATTCTTTTTTTCGCATCCAATTCTTTTGGTTAGCCAGATCACTGTTAACGATCAGTAGTTGTAGTAGCAGCCGCCTTTATCAAAAGGTGACTCACACTTGCGATCAGTAAAACTAGTACAAATCCCTTTCTGTCTGCTATATAAGCATCTTTCGCTGCTATATAAACAATTGCTTGATGGTCCAGCCTATCTTAGTGTATGCCATCTGGATTGGCATTCATTCTTTGCGTTATTTAGCCAATTGGGATCGGGTTATGCCTGCCTGTTTCTTGATTCCATTGTTCCATCTTTGGTTTGGACATCTCTTCGGTATTTTCGTACCTTCTGGATCAGCACTGTGGTCTTCGCTAGGACCATCTGTTGTCTGTCCTTGTTGAATGTTCTATCCATGGACATTTTGAGTATATGAATTTCGATATAAAGTCTGTGAATTTGATGCATACAATGTGCTCCTTTTTTATTTACTTTTTTACTCCCAAAGCAACGTTTTGATACCTCTATTAATGCTTCCCTTTTATCAGAACTGATGTGAATTTTTCGAGGCATATTCCCAGGAACTTTAATTAGCCCTACTCTGTAACTTATTAAAATTTATTATATTTATTAAATTAATTCCTAGCTCACATAATTTTCTCAGGCTTTTTTCTCTTGCTTTGAACGATCTTTGCAATTATTTAATACTCTTTGGGGGTAGATTCTGCTGGATTCTATATCATCTGAGTGAAGATAATAACGACAAAAAATGAATATAAAGGTGTCTATGAAAAAAAAAACCTTTAAAGATGAATCAGCCAAACTGAATCGGCTCTAATGGCTATGAAAAAATTTAAAAGCATGGTAATTTTTCGAAGCTTCTTAATCAATCAGCCGAAATATTTATTGAGTTGCAAAAAATCTTTTCCTAAAGCAAAAACAGATGAAAGTATTTTTTAATGTTTGAAATTTTTATTTTTTGATTCTAAAAATTTCAAAACTTTACATTTCATGTTAGAGGGCAGTTGTTTGTATGAATCTACGCTGGCTTGGGCAGCGTAGGGTAGCTATTGGCCTGGAACTTGGTAATAGTGTTGCAGATTCATGAAGCTTATTTCATTCTCTTGTTCCCTTATTTCGTGTGACTGATTTCGGGCACCTGGAAATTCCCCTAAATCCACTTAAACATGTTCATTGCAGACTATACAATATCGTGTTGCTTGACATCGCTTTCAGTTGGTCAAAAACTCAATAAAGTTTGCATGATTCATCGCCCTTTTGGCCAACATGGATGGTTTTCTTTTTTTAAATTTTGCAATCACCGTATCAAATTTTTGGACTATTATTCTGTTCACTACAAGTCGACTTAATTAGCTCTTGCCTCTTTCCCGGTATTATTTTTTACAAATTTTGCGTACGTGCATGTCGGTCTGCATTATTTTTTCCTAGAGAATATACCATATGTTTGTCAAAGTCCTTGACTTCATTTTAGGCTCCTATTTAAAATGAGATAAGGACATACATATTTAGTTAATGTTTTTATGTATTCAGCAAAGAAATAAATGGTTTGTTTCCCTTCTATAATCGATTATTGTTTAAAGTATTGACGAAGAAAAATAAGGAAAAAATCCGTGTTGCTTTTATGTTTTATAAAAAAATACTTGAAACCCATGTCAACATATCCTTAAATAACTTCACAAGACTTACAATTTGATAAACTCTTTCATCGAGCCATTTTAAACAAATCCCTATCAAAATAAATCCAGCACAATTCGTTTTTTAAAATATGACTCCCTCATTCTCAAAATTTATCACTAAATTGAACAATGTACATAATCTTTGTACATAAATTAAATATCCAAATTTAAGCGAAAATCAAACATAATACAAACAAAAAATGTTGTTTCCATTATGAAGGGAATATATATATATATATATATAAATTCATTGTTATATAACAGTTTTTTAAAACTTATTATGTGGCCATAAATAAATCAATAATATGATGATGGAAATTAAATCAATAAATTATTGATAAATTCATCAGTCTTTGATAATAAATTTTTGTGATTTCCCCCTGACTATATTGTAAATGATGCTATAAAAAACAGCAAAATAAAACAAGTCGCAAATAAAAAAAAATCAGAATAAAAATCATGTTAAACAATTGAAAATTCTAAACATTCCAATTTAAATTTGTTGAGTGATTGAAAAGGAAAGCAATCAAATTAAATAATTAAACAAAAACAAAAAAAATGTGTGTGTTGATCAATTCAATTATGTACATAAGAGAAACATATAGTACATAAATCAAAATATAAACTTGAACGAGTATATAAATGAAAAAAAATACAAACAATTTGTTACACTATGAATTGTTGATTTACTTCCTAATGTGTAAATTGCATTAGCAATTTAATGTCATAAATTTGAAGTAAAAAAATGGGAATGAAAATAAAATAAAGATTAAATAAATAACTAATAAATTGTTCGATTGATTGCACTCTCCATATACATAATTGTCTTTTTGTAGATGCACCATGATTTTATGTTGATCGATTCTGTAATGGCATTGTAAATTAAATACATTTAAAACATAATCGTATAATTGATTGTACATGAAATTGTTGCATATAATCGAAAATCGAATTGTTGAAAATTTATAGTTTGGCTTTGATAGAATTTTAGTTATTATAAAAAAATGATTTCAAGAAAATTTATACTTTAAATTTGGACTTTAACTTATTAAAACTTCTAATTGAAGATTGTTTGTCTTGGAATAGATGATATTTTAAGATAAACCTTTATATTGTTTTAATTCTTGAAGAATTCAGGAGGAGATTCATTAAAGTTAACTAAAGGACGATATTATGCTGACAGTGTCATATGTTGCCATTTGGAGGGTGCTTTTAGATAATATAAGATGTATCGGGAAGTTCAGTCTAACAACGTCATTCTAAGGTTCAATACGAATTCACGTGTTCATTTGAGACATAAATGGCTGTTTGTCTTCATCATTACATATATAGATATGTGCTCTTGGAAATTGACTGATTGGTAACGATATTTTCAAGACCATGTCAGTGCGAAAATTCTTTTAAAAACATACCGGACTGGTGATGTTCAGCACATGCAGCTTTGGTGAGAAAATCGCAGCGATATTCTGGAAAATTCTGTGGCAACCACCATCTTCTCCAGATCTAGCATCCTCCGACTTCTTTCTCTCCTTGCAAGATTTTTTTTACAGAGAAAAACATTCAAAACTATAGCAGAAATTACCCAAACATTATTTGAGTTGTTGGCCGACATTTTTTTAAAATGGTATTTGCAAAATATCCTCACTCTGACAAAGGGTCGTAAGTAACGACAGAAATTATATTGTGCGTTACTAGTATTGTTAAATGCATAAGAAATGTATCGATTTCTTTCACTGCTCAAACGGACATAACTGCTGGGAGTAGATCGACATTCAGGAAAACTCATTAGGATCAACTTGAAAAGTACATGCGAAATGTTGCATTTAATATTGAACTTGGTTTATTCGTTCTCTCGTTAGGGCGTAAGGATTCCGTCAGGTATCCAAATGCTTTATATAATTAATAAACACTCCATTATCAAGTGGTGTGAACTTTGTTGAATGTTTCCCTGGACTCGTCACATATTTTACTCCAATTCATATATTTTCGATAATTGACAAATGCAAATTAATGATACATTATTTTTTTCGTAATCTGTTTCATACACTTTTAGACCAGGGCGGATCAGTTCTCAGTTGACTGTTGGGGGAGGTGGCACACTGATTTTCGCAGAAAAAGTTGTGGAATAACTTGTATAACAATAATCCTCTCTCTCAAAAAAGTCGGGAACAGTAATAAATAAATCGAAATGTTTAAAAACTATAAAAAAAAACTCGATTTTTTCATACTTTTCTCACTACTAACTTTAAAACGATTCATTTTAGAGCAAAGTTGCTAGAAAATACAAGTTGCGTGATTAAATTTTCTTTATATGATTGGTTAAAAATTTAAAAAAAATTACCCTTGCCGCTAAATAGCAAAAAATTTAAAAAAAGGGGGGAAAGCCATTTTTATATTTTTTTTTCACTTAGAATGCACTTGGACCTTGATAATTCGCCAAGGAAATTTCTATATGATCTATAACATAATAAAACAGCACATGAATGGTATGGTTAACCAGGCTTCCATCGACTGAATCCGCAGCCGCCCAGGACTGTTTTAGAGTTTCTTAACAAGTTCAGCAAAAATTCATGAGGTTGCCCTAATAATCCGATTTTAATTTTGTAAAGTGCATTTGGTGGGTGAAGGGCTCTTTCATATGTAGAAAAATTTAAAAATTTCTATACGCTTTAGTTTCTGACTTAAAATTTTTGAATTTTTTTATAAAATGTTAAATATATATATTTTATCCGCTTTATTCTTTATACGAATTTCAATTGCGAGATCATACGTTACAGTGCAGAGGTGTTATTTTTCCTGTTTCAGAGGGTACAGCTCATTTTTTGGCACTGGTCAGCTTTGTAACTTCTTTGGCGGACATTTCCTTTTTTATATACCACATAGCTGAAAGATACTTCTACTTCTGATTCCTTCATTGAAGTGAGATGGTCACCTTTGGCGCATACCTTTTATATCAAAGAGCTGAAGTATCGATTTTCTCTGATTCCTGGGATGGGCAAAATATCGGCTAAACAGACTTCTTCCGTTTGTAGATGAATGTTAATATCATCAGCAGCAAAAGAAAATGCAAATCGTATTATTTTTCGAAGATTTGGTTTGATCTAAAATCGAAATAAAAATTTGCAAACCCAAGTTGGATTTCTTGGAGTCGCAAAAAGTGCAAAACCGATTATACTACGCGATTTTCTGCCTATGACAAACTGAATATTAGGCATTCGCCTTGACAAATTTCAACTTGAAAGGCTACTAATATCGATTTGTGGCTCCCTAATGTCCCAATAAATGCTTTGTAACATTCTTATCAAATTGCACCCAATTAAAAGAACATGCAATTACCAGGCTTGTAAACAACGCTACGATTATTTCGCTATAATCACTAGATTCTGCTGGAACTTCCATATTCTGATTCCAATAACGTTCCAACCGGAGAGGAGTTCACTACATAGGTAACTTCTCATTCAAGATTTACATCGATTCGTATTGGAAACTCTAGCATTCATAGACATGTATCGGTACAGAAAACGTATTTTGAGGTCTAGATCGTCATTAAAATATCGTTAAATATATATATAAGAGCATCTAGTTACCACAACAAGAAAAACTAGCTCAAGATTGTGGTTGGTGGCTTTGAATGGAATGTGAATAATATTGTTAGTCTGATTGTTGCAATTGTACGTGAAAGATGGAACCATTATTTTGGATTGAAGCGGCCGGCTCGAGTTTACATTACAGTGCCGCATATCCTCGCATCAATAAATTCGAAACTCAATTGATTGAAAAAAGAAGGTATGTATTATCAAATTTCATTTTCATTTTAACAATTTATTTTGAATTTTTACATTTTACGTTACAGTTTGATACGTGAAAGATCATATAGTAGAATTTCTGGTGATTTGGTCACATTCTCATCGACATCAAGTTCAAAAAAGGTTCGGTTAAGATTGAAATTTTATCATTTATTCATAAAAGATATTTTTTTCAGGGATTGGATGAGTTTGGTAGTCAGATGTGGAGTCTGGGACCGAAATTTCAATCGTTGCCGATCTGGTGAGCTTATTCATAGCTACTATTGGACCGCAATTGATCTTCGACCCAATCAGATTAATTCGATAGAGCATCACGTTTTAACGACGAGTTTGTAAATAATTCTTTAGTGCAATTGGAATTTATTGTTGATAATCTCTGTCGGGACTGTGATTCATTCAACATTAAAAAGGAATGAAAAAAGTGATGAGAAGGCGTGAAAATATAGCACGATGTTTTGTGGTTTTCGTGATAGCTGGATTTGCCGGAACTGGCCCAGATAGATCTTATAACACTGATAGGCTGTGAATCGTAAATCGGTTGTGTTTTTCTATTTTTATTTTTTTATTGGATTCCTTTTTTCAGTCATAAATTTCGATCGATAAAGGAGTCCCAATTCGGTCGATTATTTTTATATTTAGTGTCCAACCTTAAAGATATCAAATTTTTTTAAACTCCTCAGCATTCCTTTCTGCGATCTCTACCTGAAAGGCGGTCGCCAATTCATCAACTTCAACATCCATATGGCTGGACTGCGTATCACCTCTCGTGTATATCCTGAATTCGAATCGCTGCACAACACATTGATGGTTGGCTTTTTCAATATGAAGCACATCATACCACAATTGCCATCGAACTATGTACATTTTTCCAGTGTCGACGACATCGAGAACTATCGTCAAGAACTTGAGAATTATCTGTACGAGTTGTGTCGGATTAAGGTCATCGCAGAAAGTGATCATGTTCAAGAGTTTCTTAGCCCGTCCATAAGATCGGAACTTCGGGACGAGTGCGTCGATGAGGAGAGTATCAAATTATCAGAAAGAATATTTTTGAAATTTGCCGGAGGATCTAGTGATGATAGTGGTGATGATGATGATGATTGTGTTCATGTTGTACGGAAAGAACAAAAGCTAGATGTTATGGAGACAATGCTGGAGTTTGCCCAGGCGGGACCATCAAGTTCGTATATTGGTTGATAGTGAAGTGGGAAGTGTTTATTGTATTCTTATTTCATAAGAAGTGATTTATTGATGATTAAATACTGTTAATACTGTATGATAATAGGCGTAAAATAATTATAATCCGTTCTGTTGGAATTATCTGACTGAAAAATAAATAAATTAAGTGCCGCTAACAGAAAGAATATTATGAGTTCAAGGCGACACCGATTGAAGTCATTTACCTTCAGATAGAAGTAATGTAGGCTTTATCGGCAGCTTTCTTAATCAGAGGTGGCTTACTTAACCCATTGTGATATTCTACGAGAAGGATTAAGGAAGGCACTAAAAGTCCTATGTGGTAATTGTTGAAAACCATTTTGATAACCTTGTGAATGCTACTAATATTAATGCTAGGTATTTTCGTGAAACATTCCAGGTATAGAAGGATGCTCTAGAAATCGCACTCTTCTTTTGGTGAGCACTAGCCATCTACACAAAAAAAAACCCAGAATCGTTTTTCCTATTCTTCTGACCTGAAACTACAACAAAAATCCTTGAAGAGATCGTACAATTTTCTACAAGTCTGCCAATTATACGAGGAGCGTTTGAAAAGTCAGTGCAAAAATAAAAACTGCTTACGTGTTTGGGGTAAACCGTTTTTATTTTTCGACATAGTCTCCTTTTAGGCTTCTTCGTCCAACA
Source organism: Oxycera nigricornis (assembly GCA_963942545.1). NCBI lineage: Eukaryota > Metazoa > Arthropoda > Insecta > Diptera > Stratiomyidae > Oxycera > Oxycera nigricornis. Next base: position 107,549,521 of record OZ012662.1, read on the forward strand.
ATGTACTAGTTTGTTGATCCCTTTCGAATAATGGGATTTATCCAGGTCAGCAAAATATCCATTAGTGTCTGCAATCATCTCCTCGTTTGAATGAAATCTTTATCTCGCCAGCCATTTCTTCAAATTGAGGAATAAAAAGTAATCCGAGGGAGCCACGTCTGGAGAAAAAGGGGGATGTGAAACGAGTTGCAATCCTATTTCCATTAATTTTGCGACCACAACTGCTGAGGTGTGTGCTGTTTCGTTGTCGTGATGGAAAAGGATTTTCTTGTGGGCCAATTGCGGGCGTTTTTCTCGTAGCTCGGTTTTCAAATGGTCCAATAACGATAAATAATATGCATCTGTGATAGGTTTACCCTTTTCCAGATAGTCGATGGGGATTATCCCTTGCGAGTCCCAAAATACAGTCGCCACAACCTTTCCGACCGAAGAAACGGTATTCGCCCGTAACCCATTGTTTAGATTGTTTGTATCAATCCGTTAGTATCAATGCTCCTTCCAGATGGAATAATCAATTATTAAATGGGAAGTGTGGCTGGAAACTACACCAACCATTATTAAATGGGAAGGTACCGGCCAAAAGCCTGGAAACAAGAACCTCTATTATTGTGCGATAAGAGTGTTAGCAAGTAGCTAAACCAAAAGCACACTAGAAGACAAAGTTGTTGACTAGACTAGGAGGCTCTAACCCATGATAAAAAACTGAATATAGAATAGCGACGTAGGCATATATACGAACCAATTGACAGTCGTTATACTTCGTAGATACAAATATTAAAATAGTTGAAATATAACGAGCTTCACCCATCAACAAGCCTAACCGTGGTCGTGCTATCTGGTGACGGATGGCAATGACCACACTTCCGATTTTACATTTAGTGTTATTCAGCCTAAAATGCTGGTAACATCACCAGATGAAGATCTTCATGGAATGGTTCCAAATCTGTTAAAAATTTACGATGAATTTTCAGCAGAGGATATCGTGTTGGAGATTTTACAATTGAGGCACCATTTGGAAGCCGCCAACATTTTTGCCCAAGAATTGGTTGAACGGAATAGATTGGAGCTTCTCAGATTCGTTTTGAGTCTTTTCCAAATTTAGCGCGTTGGCTTCGATTTTTTTTATCAATTTGTGTTTCGGTGGCTTCAGGTGAAAGAAGCTTTTCAAAGTTGAGTCGAATGCGACAAACCAATCTTTCGATTTTATCAATTGAAAGAGACAGGAAAATCAATTTTGATAATGTGATCGAATATATTAGTAAAATAAAGTCTCGTATGGATGTTTAGTTGTTGGTATTTTATTTTAAGTAGGGGTGCTCAATACAAAACCGCTCTGGGTGCCGAATCTAGCCTACGCCGCCACTGATCGTGAGCTATGCAACAGGAGACAGAGTCTAAAAGAGATTGAATTTTATCACCATTGCTATGACGATGGTGTCCTTGTCACTGAATTTGTAGAGAGTGAACACCTTGAAATCGTCTTCAAGCAATATAAAAGATGGTAGTTTACCTGTGTTGTTGAACGATACTGTTCTGTTCCTTCTCACGTGGAGCCTGCAAATCTTGTTTTCTACATCTAAAGGTTCCTCAGTCAGTATTAGCTACAATCCATTTTGAGTTTGGTAGACGAGCAGTGCAACCGATGCAGCCTTAGAAAATGGAGATATATCTGAATAAACCTCCTCACCTTTATTGAGACTAATCGGTTTCTTCTTCAGATAAGGGCATTCATTCCTCCTCAATCAATTCGGAAGATTGATAAAAATCTTCTAATAACTCCTAGGTGGAGGTGGCGATTCTTGTCATCGGGAAGAAGACTACTGAAAAGGGAACCGTGGTCAGGTTTCTCTAGTTGCTTTGCTCTTCGTATCTACTGACTTGGCAGTATTACCAGTACGGCTGTTACGAGGATGATAGCCGAAAAACCGTAGCTTACAAACCCCATGCCTGAAATCAAACGGAGCTCGAGACTACTCATTTGAAATGATGATTGCCTTCCGCTGTCCATAACTGGACTCATAAATGTTAGCAGAATTCATGTTATTCCCCGGAAGATCCTTGTTGCTTAGCTAGATAAGCTCAATAATTAGTTTGGAAGAGAATGACTCGGTTGGTATCCTTCCTTTGGATCTGGACTCGTCCAAGATATTATCCTTGGAGATTGCTTCAAGCCTTGCACCAGGAAAAATGTCGGCCAGTATTAATAGTCACTTTGTGCAGATCTGCTGAGCTATTGATTTTGTATGACTACAGGCGGGGGTGCCTAGTTTGCTATAAGTGTAGGCTCGTAAATCAGGTGGAGAGGTATATCCTGGACCTTTCTTACACCAACTTTTTGGTTTTCTGGACTACCTCCAAATGATCGAGATTTCCAAATGACGCTCAAATCACGGCTTGGATAATAGTAATGTAATCACCTTTTCACACTTCGTGATTGTATTCTTCAGCTCCATCATTTCAAGACGCGTCAAAATGGCGAGCGTACAATGACTTCGAGATCTAATTGCTTAAATAGATAGAAGCATATTAGATGGCGTGAAAAACCATGAGTGTGATATGTAAGAATTTACGTTACATAATTTACCCAATTCTGATCACGTTAATGTCTCAACAAATGATCTTAACGCTTAATGAAATGCGGCACCTTTCGCGTTCACATATCGGCCATTGCTGTTACTACTTCTAATGCAGAATTAATATGTAATTGAATACATTTTTCATTCGAACCGGAATGGATAAGTAAAGCTGTGTCAAGTGACGACAATTAGCACCGCCATCAAGTAATTTGATGATCATGTCACGTTGAGCCTTCAATAAAATTCGCTCGATAGCATGAAGCTATGTTACGTTATCGTACTATATTGGATCGTTAGTGAGTGCTAGTTTGAAACCTGCAATAAGCACAGCAATAACGGCCACAGTCAATCGCTTTCGAATCGATCGATCGACAGGTAACTGGTGGTAGAATGCAGACGCGCGCCGAGAAGACTTAAATCCTGGTCCATTTTTTTGCAACACTTTCGCGCGAAAATAGGTCGTTTGCAATCCACCTGATTCGAACAATGGATTCGTTTATTAAACAATGTTTGCCGACAAACAGATAAATATTGAAAGTGAAAAAAATCATCGGCATCAATAAACATAATGTGATAGTGTATAATATTTGCCGCCTTATCATAACATTGAACGCCATATAGACTTTTCGGAATCCCTTCCCCGTGCGTCGGCCAAAAAGGAAATACATATTAAATAAATACAGAAATTAGTGGTGTGGTAAATATTGAACTTAGACCGTTGTTGGCTTGGTTTGGCGGTAACCAAATTAAAAGTGTTCATTTGCTGTGAAATTCACACACTTTAAGACGTCGTGAGCGCTGTTGCTATAAGCTTTAGAATTAGGCCGAGCTTAGTAATTCTATCGCTGGCATTTGGATTAGTTAGAACTTGGCTAGGTTGGCTAGATGGCACGGTTTTAATTGCTTGACACGAAGAAAATTGTGTCTGGCGACGCAATACGGAAATCAATTGAATTGTTCGCGCATTTATCACAAATCTGTCGATAGTTTTCCACGCGAAGGTTGGTTGGATATCTTTGAAAAAGTGATCTCTATAGTTAGTTTTATTCTGGTGTATCTAGTTCTAGAAGGTCAAAACTGTATTAATCTGTTTCAAGGAGCTCCAAATGTTCGTCCAAAATATTAGAAAATGGATTCAAAGTACTTCCTTCAGTGTTTGTCGATTTTACCTAAATAAAAAAACATTTTTTTGAGACCTCAGTGACAATTTTTTTGGACCAGAATCAATGCGAAAGACAGTGAATTTAATAGATGCACCGTGAAATAAATCTTGCAACTTTTCCAAGCAACATTACACCATCCACCACCCACAATTAACCTATGCCTAGTCCAAAATGAATGGTCCAAAATATCAGCAACAATCATCTCTTGTAGAGCCAATGACCAAATCAACGTTCAGTTTGGATGGTGATGCTTCAATTCCTTTTGTCGATGACAATGATGCCTCCCAGGACACATCAAGAAGCAATTATTATAATCGCAATGGACCATCGGAGGAAGAGACTATGTCTTCGTTATCAGCACGTCGAGGAGTTGACCTGACTGTTTCAATAGCAGTTGACGATGATGACGAAAAGAATACCGTCAAGCTTAATCCGGAAGATCCAGACTCACCAGGACCACTGCTATCTATGCCTGGAGGAAGTCGAGGATTGCGGAGGAATTCAATTTCGCTGCCGGCAGCGTTAAACGCCATAGAAGCCATACAACAGGCATATGAAGCAAATCAGAGGGATAGTGGGGTAAGTAATGTTTTTTTTTCTTAAAAAAGAAGAAGATCTTTTGAATTTTTTCCTTTTAATTGTGCAACCACTTTAGTTATGGTTTCATAAGCTTTTCGATAAATAGTCTACGCTACGTCGATTCAAAAATAAATACTTTATGATAACTTTGTCGTCTTTACGTGCCCTACTTTTTGTATTGCTTGAGTCAATATTTGATTGGGGATTGGTTTATCATATTCGCAAGTAGTTTTGCAAACAATTCTCTTAGTATTGCCAGGAGGTGTACATAAGCTTGTTGAAATGGTTTTGAAATTGACTTTATTTCGGTAAAATTGAAATGAGAATACCATTTTAGCTTCAAACTTAGCTTCATAGACTAGACACAATTTTTGGCATTATTGTAGAAATTGTATCTGCAGTAATTTATTTGGCAGAGTCAAAATTTGACGAAAATATACTTCAGACCCATTAAAATCGATTAAGAGCCTTGAACATAATAGTTTTAAACGTTTTTTCAAAACAATTCGTTGAAATAACTCATAACTCATTAAAAGTTTATGAAACTTAAGGAAGAACATGACTACAAATTATTTTTGGGCTAATTGCTAGTATTATTTTGAAGTGCACGTTATTTCGACATTGACATCAGTGTCACGGTTGACATGTTAATACTTATTTAGGGTTGAACCTTCGCTGCAAGAAATAAATGATTTTACGTTTGAAAAACACTGAAAAATATTGAAAACTTATTTTCGTCGATTCTGGTTACAAAATCATTTTTTTGCGTACAGTTCGGACTTCATTTTCATTGAAATCTCGACAGACTTGTAGGGTTGGGGGTTCCAAAAATGCACACAGTCGTAGTGTAGCCATTTTGTCCTTGAAAACAGACTGCTTGTTCGTGGTTTTGGGGTGGTGGCATCGTTGGTTCAAATTTTCATCCAAAATGAATGTGGAAGCAGCGTTTCGATAAATGGAATGATGTACAGAAACATGCTGACTAAATTTTTGGTTTTTAATACGTAATGTGTGTTATTTGAATAAAGCAACAGTCATTTAAAAATATTTAAAGGCAACTTCAAAAAGAAACCAACAGATAGTCCACACTATATTATGGACTATTTAAGCCGAGTATGCAAAAAAGAATATCTGTGATGAGCTACGTTTGAATTATTCTACTGGGAATATTATACAAACAAGTACTGATCAAAAAATGAACTCAAATCTTTTGAAAAATGCATGTAAAAATCGTATTCAACGCATTAGAAAAAAACATTTTTAGACGGGAAATTTTCTTTGGAAAGAAACTACTCTGATTTGGAGAAATTGGTTTTCGTGGTGTGATGTTTTCTGAAAAAATTTCTATAATTTTTTAGGTCTAGTCTAATCAACGAACATAAATTTAAATTTTATCGAAAATATATAAAGGTGTCAGAAAAGTGGTTAAAATTTCAGATTTTTGCTTGAAAATTCAGTTTAAAAATCTGATTTTGAAAACATCAAGCTACCAAAATGTTAGGGCAACCATATATGAATGATAGGGTGGTTACGTCAAGAAAAAAGTACATTTTTGGAGTGTAGAGTTCAATGCTTATGAGTTTAGTCTCTTAGAGTATAGAATATGGTCCAACAAGAAAGCACATTAACAACATTTCATCCAATATTTCTCAACCGATGGAGATAAATTCTGTTTGATAGTCAAAACTAGATGAATTTTATCGAATTTGGTAATTTCAAAGACACGTAATTATTCTTATAGAATTCTTAAATGAAATAAAAATTCAACTTTCAAGTACAACTCTCATGCCCCTAGAAATTCTGTTTCGAAACATATTCATACCTTGATTAAAACATCAAAATGACATGTATAAATTATTACGTTGTTGACTTAATCCACATAATAATCGTTGATTACGACAACCCGACTATTTATCTATTAAAAAATCCATTGATTAATCGAGAAATAAGCAAAAAAACATGTATGTTAACATGAAATTGTCATTTATTTATTTAAGTGTTGACTTTGGTGTGCCAAGGCAAACAAATATGATATCCATCCGATTAATTTCAAATAAATATTTAATACGACACAAATGAAGAAAAATATGTGCTTTAATTAATGAAATCGATAGTGAAACTCTACAAACATATGTGTGTATCTAAATCAGTCTGTATTTGATGTTTGATCAATTAAATTTTCAGTACATGTTTTTTTATTATTTATTAACAGTATGAAGAATGCAAATGATGCAAATTAATAAAAGAGGATAAATAAGCTTGGATTATTTAAAGACAATCATAAATGCAGAAAGTCGTTATGTTGAAATTGCAACTAACACATTTACATGTATTTAGTGTGAGGCATTCGTTGGTTTCGTCTTGAAGTACGTGTTATTTCAATATTGATGACAGTGACAACCTTGATATTTTGAAAAATATGTACTTTCGAACCGCCGCTCTAAGAAATAAATCATTTTACTCTAGAACCACGGTGAGAAATTTGGGGAAAACATTACGCCTATTTTAGTCTTAAAAGTATTTTTCGGATAAAGTTCGTTTTCAATTTACATCCATAATCAGAACTGTTAGATTTGGGCTTCTGAAAATCTACACGTAGTCTTAGATAATCTAATAAATTTAAAAAAAGATAAAAATTGTTGTGAATTTTGGAGGAGGTTCTTCAGTTTTTCAATATAAAGATGGTGGCTGATTTGTTGTCTTTTAAATATTCGGAATATATATAGCAACAATCATTATAAAAAATTTCTACCAAGTAGTTTAAATAGCAATTTCAAAAAGAAACCAACGAAAGAACCCAACAGATAACCCAACCAATGTTTCCTGGAACGGTTGTATTTTTTGGCCTCTAAATATATGTGCTAAGATCAACTCAAAAGCTATTAAAAATTTTTTTAAACTGGCAAAAATAGAAACTCAACTACTTACATTTCAGAACCATTCCCTTGCGCATTACCTTCAATAAAATATTTTTTCCCTATTAAAGTTATTGTCCCTACATGTGAAATTTTGGTAAAAAAATTTTATTGTATTTAAGGTCGTGGGGTTTGCATTACCAAATTTTTTATCGTCAAATACATTTTTCGGCTACGATTTTTAGCCTTCCTAAGTGTTCTTTCCACGATTCAATAAACTAATTTACCACGGCGTAGAAAATCCGGACCGTATGAGTAAATCATTCATGCAACTCTTTTTTTTAATGACATCTACATATATAAACTTTACATCTTCATCAAAAAGCAGAAAATTTCCATAACATATGTTTGTCTCGCCCCAAAATCAAGACCACACATGCTTTAAAACAACACAAACATTTTCTGTGTCCAATTCAACCATGCTATTGAATTGTGCTAATTTGAATTTTCTCAGGAACACCAAACATTCTAAATTAATTCACAACGACATTTCAATTATAGTTGAATTATGCTAATTTATCAATACGTATTATTGATTTTATTAATTTTCACCTATGTCGAATGCCATACAAAATATATGAAATTTATGGGATTTTAAAACAGTGGCAATGCCATGTCTATTTTTATTAATATTTTTCTCGCTTTGCAGATCGTGTGGAAAAGTTTTTAATTTATTTGTATGGCGTGTTAAAAATAGAATTATTGTATCTTTCGAGGTTTTGATGAATGCCATAATTATAGATTGGTGTTTTTTGGTAGATATTTTGACGGGTAAAAGTCGTGGATGGTTAATTTCTGGAGTTTTCAGCTCCAAACATTCAATTGAAATTTCATGAAACAATTTGTAGCATTCAATTGGTTAATATATTTTGGAAAAGATAATTTCGAAAGATATCGAGAAGAAAATTATAGAAAACAAATATTTTCTTACTCATCATTCTCTAGTGGAAGTAGATAACAAACCGTTTTTGCATACATACTTTTCATTGAAATTAAAATTTACCTGCCAACCAAAATGCTCCGTGAGTTTCGTAATAAGTGTTTACCATCGGAAGCCGATTATTTGGCCTCGAATTTCTCAGTTTTGGGACGCAATAGTTCCCGCCAACGTAAAGCGATTGAAACAATCAATACCGCAAACGACTTGTGACAAAATTGCCATAAAAAAGATTCAACACGTGTTTCGAGTTACACTTGAAAATAAAGAAGTTGTGGCGCTCGAAAGATAATACCCCCTTTTTGGGTGTCGTTTTTGTCTCGTAACTTTTTTTATTATTGACAGCACGTAAAAGTGATGTATACATGACTTGGTAAAAATTTGATTCTACGCAAGTCTGTCCTACACAACTTTCTTGTGTGAGCTATGGTTTCTGAGATATGGAGGTGTCTCACTTTCTTTTGGTTGTAAGATAAAGCCCAGAGAATTAAAGCTGCGACCCCAGAAACTTGAACTTAAGGGGGTAGTACCGGTTATAATTTTGAAAAATCAATTTTTAATTTTTCAATTTATTATACCTGCAGAAATCACGTTTCAAAATTTTATTAAGATATTTCCAAAGATAAAGAAGGTTTGAGCGTGCACGCCATTTTCGCTTTGTAAGCGATATTTTCGATAATCGAAACTTTTTCTCGAAATGACGTTTTTCCAACTGCGGACACTTATTTTCCGGATTGGCCGAACCGATTTAAGTTAAATTTGGTGTGCTATTTTATTTAAGTATCTTGTCTGGTAATCTACCAGAATATAGGCCAAAAATCAATCCCAAAAAATTTGGCAAGCGAAACAAAATGAAAAAAGGCGAATTTTCGAGAAAAAAAATTCAAACAACCGCTATATTTTTGATCATTTTTTCAAAATATTGTGGTAGACTACCACGTAAGAAACATTCGTCTTTAAAATGCGGTTTGGTTTTTTTATTTCAAATTCTTCGTTTCTGATATTAGCTGTCCGCAGTGGGATGAAGCATTTTTCGAGACATTAACTTTGGTACCGTCTATAAATAAGTAGAAAAATGAAAAAAATAACAAATAATTTTCTTTTGTAATCTTAAAAATGTGTATTTTTAGCCAAGTAAATTTTAGAATTTAAATACAATAATGGAGCTTTAAAAAAATATTGAAAATTAGGCTGTTTTTAGCATTCTAATCGGTACTACCCTCATTAGCTTACAATATAATTGGTCGCACATTGCAATAAAATGCACGGTCAAACTTCCATTTGACTGGACTAACATACTTACCAAATATTTATGGATAATTTTCTGCAAAAATTACATTCTTAACGAATTCATGGAAAAACCACTGGTAGATATTGAACGCGAGTTCGAATAAATGCCGCTTGAATAAATTCCATGAAATCGTTGTGGAAAAGTTCTTGCTAGCAGTTTATTTTCGAGAAATGTGTATTTTAAAATTTAATAAGTACACCATAATTTTATGGTAGTATATTAAACATGATGGTTTGTGAAGTACATAAAAAATATCGTCCGAAAATCAGTCATTTTTTTTGGAATATTTTCAACGACAATTTGAAAAACATTTTATATTTTTACGTATCTCTTCAAATTTCTTGCAATGACAATATTTTTTGCGTATCTCTTCAAAGTTCAACAGCAAAAAATTTCAACTATTTTTTCAATCTTCTTGGCATCGTTCAATTCGAAGCGTAAAATCTTTTATCTGACAATCCTGCTCTCAATTCGTACCGATTTTTTATCGATTGGCTATTTGAATTTCATTAGATATTATATTATACACTTTCAGAGTCTAAGAAATTCAACTATAAATGAATGCGTCAAGTAATTAACACCTAAGCAGCCAATCAATCCAAACTATGAAATATTTTGGACGATTCCATTAAAACTTAAGCAAGGAATCTACCACATCGTTTATAAGAAATAATCAAGCCTTAAATCACTCTATTCCCGCCTTGATTTAAGGAAGCAGTTGATGATGAACATTCTTTCAAATTCCTTTCACAGCATTGCAAACAGTTATATGGTTTCATAAACATCATTCGAATTACACTCTTCGACACTTTTTGAAATCCATTTCATAACTTAAGTTGGATGTCCGCATATTGACCTCACTTTTTTAACTCCAGTATCTTTACTGACCAATAAAACTTAATGATTCCAAGATCCAATCTGAAAGTAAACATTTTGATATATAAACAGTTTTACTTATGGGTTTTCCCCGTCAACCAGTTCTTTCAACTTTCTTACATCGCGTCGTTTTTTATCGTCACATTTGCATGGCAAATTCATTAAGCAAATTTGCGTGAACAATCATAAAATCCAGCATAGTGCAAGCATTCATTCGAGCGCTCGAACGAATAGTATCTTAATTGTTTCATTTATAAAAATTAAAGTTTTATTTCAAGTGAATCAGAACTCTCATCTAGCAATGTACATATTTTCCTAAGATTCATTGTGAAAAATTATAAAAATTACATACGATTAAGTCTTACTGGCCAAGACAATTTAAAATCTTAAGATTTCTCATGTGTTCAAGTTGTAGAAGTTGCAGTGTTGCAAGGCGGTGTGGAATGTCGTTGACGGAAATGAATTATTCTTGTTCAATTAATTGTGATTGCGATTGGCTCGAATAGAGAGAATAATATGATCAAGTGCATTTGAACAGTTCTTAAAACGAAAATTTTCTTGTGCTATTTTTAAACGACATATTTTAAAAATTGTGTGAAAATGGAAAAGGATACAAGCGATTTTTTCAAGGATCATCGATTCGGGAACTTTGATGGTGGATCTAGTTTGGAGAGTTTAAATAGTTTCTTAGATTTACAGGTTTGATTGTTACTAATTGCAAGTTCTAACATTGAAATTTGTCTGTCGTTCTGATCAGCCGACATTTTCAATTAGTGGACTATTAATGCGTCCCGCAACAGTGGTCATCGTTAATTGTTTTCAAGAATGTTTATCATTTCTATTCGTTGTGGGTATTTTTCAATGTTGACCTTGTTTGTCTCTGAAGTTGAATAAAACAATTTCAATGTCAAAAATACACAGGGAATAAAACCAGATATTAAATTCATAATAAAGATATATTTCAATTTTTGATACATATGTCCGTAATCAAATATAGAATTTCCTTCATCTTTTCGTTGAACGCTAAAACAAAGAATCAATTAGCTACTAAATATTCTGTTTAATTTTTTTTTAGGTCACAGATGATAATGACTCGACCATTTGTAGTATTCCGCAAACTCCTGTACCGGATAGTAAAAGTGAATCTGATGAAGAACCAGAAAAGCCAATGTTCCGGTAAGTAGAAAAACTCATTGCGTCATATTTGATTATTATTATTATTATTTCGATGGTTTTACCATCCCATGTTATTGGGATTGTTAACACGATTTCGGTGATGCTTTTGGCATACCTACCTGACATAGTATAATAGGCGTTAAATTAAATGAAGACATGAGTATCGTCATCTGGGTATAATTTTTTGGATGTTGAATATTGAGAAGACTTTTTCTTGGCTATGATTTTTTCTGAGATGCGATGACATGGTTTTTACTAAGAAATTAAATTCGATTGATGTCATTGTGCCGTCATACGAGTAAATAAATAATGTACACATAAATTCTGTAGAAGCAAGGTTCAAGCGATTATTGGTCAGGCCTCGGAACTGATCACTACAATAATTGAATATCAATTAGTCAAAGAAAGTAGTCCAGCTCAGAGGCAGGGGAGTATAGAGAATCTACAAGTTCTATGTACGGAATCTCTGCTATATTTCACCTTTCTTCAGATTTACTTCAACAGTATTGGATGGAAATTACACTGATTCATGGTGAAAGCAAAAAATATAAGTGAGTTGTAATAAATTCTCTCGGTTCAAAAAAAATAATTTATTTTGTGGTTACAATTTGTTAGTTTCGTCTAGATTTTCTCGTATAAAAAATAATTTAATTCGTCAATTCGTTTTCAAATCTAGGATGCTTTATCCCATTTTTCAACAGTATTTTTGGCTGCTTCCACATTGATAAAACTATTTTTATTGAATTCTGTATTGGTATGATCCAATCATTTTTTTGGATTAGCCTAAATATTTTTTCCCTGGCCAAAATTCTAAGAAAAATTATTAAGAAATCATGCCGGTCAAAATAATACATAATATGGTATGACCATGTATGAGTTTAATGTAAGTCTTACCCATAAAACCATCATCTAAAAGATGTGAAGAACAGAATATTTTTTTGGATGTCGGCAGATGGCAATCCTGCTTAATCAAGACATCTTTGTCAAATCGTCATGTCGTTCGTCACTGCTATTTGGATACAGCATATGTTTTAAGGTGAATTAAAAAATATATATATAGAATATGAGAATCTCACTCATTATGGCAATCAAATCGCAAAGATAGTTCCATAGAATTAGCTTTTGCAAATTGAACAGCTAAAACTATACTGCTGACGGTGTTTTCTAAACCGAAAGGAACACCAATAATTTTGGTAGTCTGGCGGAAGATTTGATTTATTCGTGTTCAGTTTTTTTATACTATGTACTTTTGTAAAATATTCACCTCAACTTATTTTAAAAAATATAGAAATATTCTGGATCCGTCCGATTTACACGAGCCATCAATCGATTCCTATCTATTTTTTCCCACTATAGAACAAGTGTTGAACCTATAAATCAAGCAATGGGTCAAACACTGACCTTGTTCAGTATGTACTCAAAACAATTATAATTTTTGTATCGTGCCGTGCTACGCTAGGTTCTCATAGGAATCTGTAGTGTTTATACATTGTAACTTAAATCTAATTTAAACTATAATAAATAAGGATGCATGCCCATGAAATCTCTAACCTTCCGCAATGAATCAAAACATACGTAAACATTCGGAGTTTGCAAATATTCGAATGTAAAGCGTGCCATTAAAAATTACGATTTAAATATCATTTAGTCACCGCGACACTTGAGCCACTTTTTTTCGTTGATTCACATGCACTCTGTGATCTATGGCATATTGGTTTGCATGAAAATTGGGGTTAAAAAAACGTAGGCAAGAAGTATGACTTGATATTAAAAGAAAATATGTTAATATTTTTTAGATTAATAAATAATAATTTTTTCCTAAATAAGTGAAGTGTATAAATTGTCATAGCTAAGCAAAATTAACAGAAAAATCGATGCCCAGACAAAAAGCAATAATCATTTATTGTCAAATTTCTAGAAACATATTGGCATACGATTGTCCTACAACTGAAGTAAGCCTTATCTCTCTATTTCATCATTTTTTTGGTTAGATTTCTTAGGAGAAATTTTTAACCGCAAAGTATTGTTTGTATTCGTGCTATTACTTTCTCGTATTTCTGCAAATTTTCGTGGCAGCTTTGTCAGCATTGTCAACATCATAACAATATCGACTTGAGCCAGTTTGTCTCGTTGCTTGTACAGATATGCGATAGTCATGTGTTGATTATGAAAATAGTGAAACAATAAAATAGCTCGTTGGAAGAAGATGCGAAAGAGGAGACGGACAAGAACGCTATCACGACAACATTGAAGTATTGATAGTATCCATGAGATATGATATCGGAAATTTCTCTTCAAAAAACAACCCGGCATACCGAGAAGCAGAAGCGACTCGGTATCTTTTGAAGATTTCCACCTCCCAACGTTGAAAAAAAGTATCAATGTCGGACTCTCAAGTATCGAATTTAATATCCATACCAGCGTACGCTCTTGAATTTCGCCTTGATCTACGAGATGTGCGATTTGATATGATTGGTTTTTAAAAATTGAGAAATTGTTGATCCGTTTGTGAAAACTTTGGTTGGAAGAGGTGATCGGTATGGATTTTATAAGTTGTTACCTATGTTGCTGTCTTAAACACAAAGTTTTACTTCCCAAATCTGATTTGTTCTCTTTTGGTTGATCCACTTTAACTTTGAGAAGAAATGAAAAGGATATTTCCTAGTCTATGTAATAACGCATTTTACTCGTTTTTTTTCCATTTGTTGCAGATGGGCCCACCCATCGCAGTCCATGAAACTTCACTACATTTGAGATTAGTGGTACTTCGTAAAGACTTTAAATCTTATGATTGTACTGGATTACCTATGCGTCCTTCTCATAGAATTTTGGACTATCGTTTCAAAGACATTTAATTTTTTTAGTTTGCAGTTTGTGGAGTTTTCCTGACGTGCAGGTACCAGTTGTTCGGCTTAACATGGTCCACCTAGGAGTATTCCATACATTAAAGGAATAGAAAATGACGATACCAAGGCTTCCTGTAATACTATTCCCTATGACATGAAAAAAGGGGAGAATAGCATCAGTTTCTTTATCATAATATTACGTGGAATGATTCCTGATGCAATCATCGCATTAGGTAGGTGTAGCTGCAACACACTTCAATCTTCATCCATCACAAATGGTTACTCACCCCGCGCACAAGGCCACAAGTACCACTTGAAAGATTTCACTAATTTCGTTCAATTGACGAATCCAAATTATTCTACTTAGGATTCTTCACGTTCGTCGTGGACGCATTTTCGCGTCATGTTGTCTGTTGCGAACTCGTCCTTAATTGAGTGTACTTAGAAACCCAAACAGACGCTGATCGGTGCTCCCTTTCTTTTTCCATCCAACGACACGGCAAAAGATAGAAGATTTTTTAGATTGAAAATAATAGTTCCTATTAAGGCGACACTTTATCTTTGAATGCGATTCACCATCGCCATCGTGGCCGACATTCTACATACGTTTGTGCACATGCATCAGCTACAGATACTTTTTAAGCTCCCCGCTAAACAGTTTCGTATCTGAAAGATACTTTGGGAGAATACCGAGTCCGGCAAAACTATAGAGATAATTTAAATGTTTACCCAGATATCGCGAGGTAGACTAGGCTGGTAGATAGATATCTGAAGAAGTTCTAGTCTTCACTTTTTTCCAAGGGGTATTTGAGATACTTACACTTGTATCTCGACTGAAAGTACAATCATTGGAGAAATACACTTTGATAAATATATAAATATATTATTTACAGAGTGTGACCAAGATTAGTGAAGATGATCGCGATAGTGATACTCAGTCTTGATGATGGCTCCCGGTAGTGACGTTGTTGCTATGCTCGGACGCGAGCAACTAGTGTGGAAGTGCTGTGACTAATTTCAATAAAAGTATTGTAATTAATTGAATTCTCTGATTGATTACCGTAAATAATGAAGTTTACTCGTTGTCGGCACTTATTTATCGGTTAATGAGACGTTAGTGCACGTAGGTCATCTTAAAAGTGGGCTTCGTCTGGCTAAGATCGGTATTTTCATCGAGACGTCTAGAGAAATCATATACATCTGTATCTTAAAGATTTCTTAGCTGAAAAACAGATTGTTGACTCTTTTGATTTGAAAATAATAATTGGCAAAACACGAAGTTGGATATACAATAAGTGGATGGTGTGTGATAGTGATAATTTTTTTTGTTGGTTGATTTTAATGTTGTTTTGAAGGTTTTTCGGATTTTTATCATCTTGAGAGTTATATTGTTGTTTATATTTTTTCCAACGAATGTTTATATGCACTATTGATAGTAGCAGCTGCTGTTTGAATTTTATTTGATATCAAAGCACGTGTACTGGGCTGATGCAGTCTGTTGCTGCTGTTCTGGTATGATAGTTTTTATATGAGTCTCAAACAAGATTTTATTTAATTAATTATAATTGTAACGTTCAAATTTTATTTCATGCCATATTCGTTGATTATTTACTCAACCATAAATTATGAAATGCAAAGAAAAATACTAGCAATTATTGTGGTGAAAGTAATATGAACTGAATAAATACCGGAAAAAGTATAAAACCATGATTTGTTAAAAAGCCAAAATAAATAAGGGATTTTCGTGCTCTTGTATCGGTTCAATTCTTGATGTCCTTCCAGCCAAGGTCATGTTGTATCATCGTAAGGTATCTTTTTAATGTTGGAATCATCATTCAAAAAAGCAAAGAAAATTTAAAGACTCCGTTCAATCATCATCTTTATGGACTATAAGGTCGCGTCGAATATATATCCAAAAGAAAATGATACAGACGTTTGATGAGCAAATATACAAATCTAAAAATTTTATGATATAAATAAATGAAATAAATAAATATAGGAATCTGAATTTTTTAAAATTTTATGACATAAATTTACGGATTTAATAATTTTTAAAATTCACTAAAAACAGGTCCCAATTGATACATTTGACGAGAAAAATTGAGTACAAAGGTGTTTTTGTTCAATTTTTTTTCCGTCGAGACAGTAAGGAAATATTTTAGACAAAGCATCAGTTTTAAACTGAACTTGGAATGATAATTCCTGGCATAAATAAGGATTAAGGGATCAGATAGAGAAATAATCCATGAATTATTCCATTTTCGCTCGACTCCAGTATATATTTTCAATCGGATCAATCTCTTTGCAAAGATATTTGGTATATATGTATATATACGATGACTGTTCAAAAATTATCGTGAATTTTGGATTTTCGCGGGCTACGTGTAGTCGATTTTCGATATTTTTATTGCGTTATGTTGGTACTCATTTCCCTCACACATTCTGACAAGTTCGGCCTTTTTGAATCTTCAATCAATTTTTGACAGCTATTTTGCTTGGACGTGTTTTGGCTTGTCATCGATTTATCAAATTTTGTGTGCCAATCGTTGAATCACCGTTAGAGAAGTTGCTGAGGACCTAAACATATTGATTGACACGTGCCATTCGATTTTTATTAATGATTTGGGCTTGAGACGAGTCGCCGCGAAACTCAAACAAAATTGCTAAATTTCGACCAAAACAGCATCACATTAACTTTGCTAAGGAGCTGTTGGACTCTGTCTGGGACGACCCAAATTTGCTCCAGAGGGTCATAACTTTTTGACTTTGACTTTTTCTTGTTTCCGAAACTGAAGAAGTCCATGAAAAGACGACGCTACGCCACGATTGAGGAGATAAAGACGGCATCGAAACAATAGCTGAACAAGATTACAAAAAAAGATTTTTTGCAGTGCTTCGATGATTGGAAAAACCCTTGCCACAAGTGTATAATATCTGATGGGGATTGTTTGAAGGAGAAAAAATAGATATTGATGAATAAATAAATAATTTTTGCAAAAACACAAAATTCGCGATACTTTTTAAACAGATCTCAGATTCATCTCCTAATTCACTAGTCATTATTTATCCCAAAAAAGTTTGTCAATGAATTACTATCAAAACTTTTTTTAGTTCTCAGCAAACCTTAGAAGATTTCTCTTGAGTCACGAATAATTTTGAAGTGGAAAAATCTACGTCGAAAAATGGCAGTTTTAAATTTATTTGGTTTGCTAGTTTTACAGTTGCTCTACATTATTTGGTGAAACTTTTCAGCTCCTGTTTATATTATTTGAATACCAAACAAACAGATTATGTACCAACACATTGTAATTTTCTTCAACATTTCAGCCCAACACTTCGAACGAAACGAAAGTTGTCGGTTGCTCCTTTGCCAGCATTACGGTTGAACGACAAAGAAATGCTAGCCAATGAGCTAGACAATCAAAGTTTTATAAGTAATCGAGCATCAATAGCAAGCGTGACATCCTTGACGAGTCTTTTAAAAGAAAAGATGCAGGTGAGAAGCTTACTTCTTTAAAGTTGAACATCATCATTTTCATTGTTTCGAAATTGTAGGCATTTCCACAGGCGTTGCGTCGTAAGCGCAAAGAGACTAAGGACTATAAAATAAAGGTATTCGTGTCCATTTTGTTGCTGATTATAGTCTTTCTGGTAAGATATTTTATGTCATATAATTGTTCGAAGATTTCCATGTTTTTTGAATTTCTAGGTCGGCTATGCAAATATTATGTACCACAATAAAGTCCTTACGCGCTCTTACTTCGACAAGATCAAATTCAACAACGCCAAACGAATATTGACCGTTTTTAATGACAAAGGAGACAAGATACTCACTGGCAACCTTGGAACCACTGTCCTGGCAGATAAACCTTTCCATTGTCTCACGGAGGATCTGGTGAATGATGGAAGTGTATGCCTGGAATGGAATGAGATAGCTAGGTTGTATATGAACTATGAAAATCTGGATATCTATCGTTGCTATTCGATAAAATGGCAGGCACTGGGAGAGGGTGTCTACCCTACAGATTGTTTTGATATTTCACTCAAGGATGGAGGTTACTGGTATGGAGGTGGATTGACTAAGAATGCAGACTGGCCTTTAAATCTCGCCAATTTCGATTTCACACCATTTATTACGGGCGATGCTAAGATACATCAGTTCGGGAATGCTCTGCAAAGATACTTTATCAGTTCGAGGGGTGTTGCGATTCAGATCGATGATCGATCGCCGCTTCATATTTCGATTAACAAAACAACGAATCAGTTTTGTATCCGCGCTAAGAATGATGAGTTTGCATTTGTGAATAAGTTGGCACCTCTTCCAGAGTTGGAATACAAAATCTGCGTGGCGAATAACATGAATGTCCTGCACAAGCAAATGACGAAGCAGAGCCTATGGGACGGTATCAAGGCAGAGGATAAAAATATTTTGAATACAATGTTGAGAGAGCCTGTTTGGCAGATTCCAACTGTAAATCGCGCCCTTATGACTGAGAATACCATCTACAATTATTCGGAGGAAGTGATCGGGATGGGATTCATGAAGCTGGGTCACATTTTGGTGAACGAGTTTTGGCAAGAAAACATCGGAGACTTCAGTGTCGATAAGGAGAGGTTTCCCACACTGAAAAATACGGTAGATGTATTGCATCGGCGTGGATTCAGGATAATATTGACCGTTCAACCATTCATTAGTACCGACAGTAACAATTTTAAGGATGCCGTGAAGAAAAAGCTGCTTATCTACGAACGATTGTCTGAACGAAGCATTCCTGCGTTGGCGAGATATAAAAGTGCAACTAGTGCCGGTGTCCTTGACATAACCAATAATGCCTCAATACCATGGCTAGTTAAAAAGCTTGAAAAGGTCGTGAAAGAGTTCCAAATTGATGGATTCTACTTCGATTTGGGCACCGCTTTTAATCTTCCGCATTATTACCAGTGTAGAGAAAGCCTGGACAATCCAGATAGCTATGCTAAAAAGTTCGCAAATGAATTGGAAGAACTGATACCGAATGTTGGCATCACGTCAGCAACAAAAGTACCACGTCCTCCAGCATTCCTCAGCATGCCACTCGTCAGCTCGTCGTGGGATGGATTGAAGACTATTGTCGTATCAATTTTAACGCAAGGCATTCTAGGTTTTCCGTTCATATTGCCTGGTCCTGTGGGCGGAGACTATGTTCTACCGGAAAATGCTACAAAAATGGTGTCGTTTTACTCATTGCCGCAACCACCATTGCCTGATGAAGAACTGTATATTCGTTGGATCCAACTGGTAACATTCTTTCCGTCGAGACAATTCAGCCATTTACCGTCGGAGCTGAAGAGTGAGCAAGTCATGGAAATAGCAAAAGAATTGACCAAGATTCGTCAGGATACGGTGATACCAGTGCTAGATCGTTATTTAACGGACGCCATGAATGATGGGCTACCATTGATACGACCATTATGGATGCTGGACTCGCAGGATCCAGCTTGTTTGAGTGTGGATGATGAATTTTCAGTTGGCGAGGATATAATTGTGGCGCCGATTTTGGCACAAGGGAAATTGGCTAGAGAAAGTAGGTAGCATTGATGGTTTAATCGTTTTAGGAGGGATAGTACGAAAAGAGGCAGTCTGTCATATGCTATTCTAAATCTCTCGATTTTAAATCTCATTTCTAATTTAAAATAAATTTTGTGTTTTATGCGAAACAACTACGAGCATAAGTTTGTCTGGCACATATTCATTTTCGTACCTTTCATCGAGCATTCCAAATAAATAGAAACCTTTTAAGGAATGTTTCTGATAATGGTCAAATATAGCGACGTCACTAGCTTAAAGGAACTCAAAGCTGTAGAATATGTATTTAGAAAAAAGATATTTAGTACGTAATTACTATAACTAAAACTATTTGTATATTTCAACAGTTTACTTACCACAAGGCGTCTGGCGTGATGGCATCGATGGATCGTTAAGGAAAGGAAGCCGATGGATACACAACTATCGAGTGGCTTTAAATAAAATTGCATATTTCGAAAGAAAACCTGACAACACAAGATTTTAAGGGAATTTTTTATGCCTTTTGAATCAAAAATTCGAACAATAATTTAATTTAATAATGAGGACTCGCCAAACAAAACTACCCTAAAAACTAAGTAGACACTAGACAATTATTGTGATTTATGATATGTGGAAATTTTACTATGATTATTGATTTAGGTTAAAAACTTGAAAATGAATAGATTTTAATAATTTTGAATTGAATAAAATATGTCCGAAAATTTGAAAATATAAGATTTTATTTTTATTTTTATAAATTTTTATTTGGTGATTTGTTAGGCGATCAAGTGGATGTGGATGAATGGTGGACTTAGCGATTCAGCAGTCAATACAGAAATAAATCGTACTTTTCATGAAGACGGATAACACCAATTATTGTAAATTTTCTAATTTAATTAAAACGAACCAAATTTTCATTTCTATAGAACGCAAAGCATACGCATAGAAATTGGCTGCCAAACAATTTATTTTAAAATTTCATTTATACAACTTGTAATTTCATGTAAGTATTGATGAAGTTAAAGAGAGCATTCAATGAGGATATGATGTTAACAGAAAAAATTGATCCTCAGACGTTTCCTTAACTTTTATTTGTAAATCTACGGACTTAATCAAAATAAATATATAAAATAATAATAAAAACTAATATTACAATCAAACATTTTTTATATAACATATCAGCTATATATTTAAAATAAATTAATTCACTATCATTACTGGAATATTTTTGTTTGTCCGATCATAGGTGCCTTGTACGTTTTAAAAGCATGTAACGAAATCCTTCAGCTGAAAAAATAATAATAATTTTATGGCTAAAGATCAGAAGTAAACAATCATAAAAACTTACTAGTATTGATTGTGTTGATATCCTCAGACGATTCTTCGGCAACATCAGTTTCTTCAGTACTCGTAATCTCCTCGTCTATTTCACAAAGTGGAATGTTGATGCCACATAGTTCAGTGTCTATGGGCTTAGTTTCGATTGCACAACGGCTATCTGGCAAGACTATTTCATTGTGATCCAAACACATGATTGAACGACGTTTCACCGGATTCGGCGATCCTTTTTTCTTGCATGTGACCGGGCATAATTGCCAAGGACCAATCCACCAATTGGCTGGACACGGGTTCTGATTGCAATCGCGGACTTTTTGTTTGGGACGTTCATTTTCGGAGTTGGACCAGCATTCTTCCTCGTCAGAGGCAACTGAAAGTTAAAATAGTCGTTGGAAAAATGTTAAAAAATTTCAATAAGATTGAACTTACGTTTTCCATTGTGGAAGCAAAGCGGCATCCGATATTGTACTCCTCCACCACATGTAGCTGAGCATGCTGTCCAATCCCCTAATTTCCACGTGTATGTCATCACAGAAGTGAAATTCTTAGCAGGAGGCGTGAATTCATAGCGTATACCATCGTTTTTCACGCTACCTCTCACGATCACCTGAAAGCAAACACTAGCAATTCTAATTCTATACAATAATTTCTTATCAAAGTAAACTCACGTATAATGTAATAGTGTGCAAGATTGGTCCTGGAATAGTTACTACTTCCTGATCCTCCTCGTTGTCATACATACTTTCGGCATC
This sequence comes from Oxycera nigricornis, assembly GCA_963942545.1. Lineage (NCBI taxonomy): Eukaryota > Metazoa > Arthropoda > Insecta > Diptera > Stratiomyidae > Oxycera > Oxycera nigricornis. The sequence continues at coordinate 107,571,515 of OZ012662.1, forward strand.
AGCAATAATAAACTCGCCAGGCATCGAAATTAATCTAAAAAAGGATATTTCTAACAATAAGCATTGTTTCGACAATAGTTTACAGCGTAAAATCACACACCTTTCTCCATTCAAATAATATTCACTAGTGTTTGTCTTGCCAATACTAAGAAAATTCGGAGATTTCGAAAGCTCTTCGATTTTAATTCGACGCGATCCTTTTGGAATAGTTGTAATTTCAACATATCCATCTGATATTGTGAAATCTTCATAGAATTCATCCTGAAAATTAATTGCTCAGTCAGAATCTTAAAAAGTCTTGATAAAAATTTCTTTACCTTCACAGTCTTACAATTTTCATTGGTACCACCACAATTGCCGCAACGATCTTCTTCCTTTTTCGAATCCACAATCCAATCGCATCCAACTTTCTAAAACGATGAATCATTAAGTATTTATGGAAAGGAACAGCAATTATGGAAGGATAAATGGATTTTTACCTTACAAAGACCGTCAATGCACATATTTTTCGTACCGATTTTACAAGGAGTACCATCGGCCACAATGTCAGCCCAATTGGCAATCACTTGATCATCTTCGTCCGTACAAAATAGTTTACAAGGATTGTCTGAAACAGGACGACAGTAAGTGTTGAATTATTTAGTTTAGAAAGAAATTTCTTTAATATTTTACATTTATCGAAATACGGAAGCCATTTATACTTTTGTCCATCGTATGTTTCATTGTTGAAATGACTGCACTGTTCCGCACGAAAACTAGGCTCTCCTTCAGGACATGCGTTCGTGCTGCAAACAACGTATCTAAATTTGAGAAAAAATAATTTTTATTCTTTATCTGGACGCTTCAATGAATTTAAAAAAATTTGCTTAAGAGAAAGAATATTCCGTTTCTATCAACAATTTTTGGAGCAACACGAAGCAAATAAAAGTACTAACCTTCTTCGTTCCCCTATACAGAACGCTCCACCATAGGCGGGTGGTGGATTATTGCATTCTCTCGATTGCATCGACACACCACCTCCACATGTCCTTGAGCACGAGCTCCAATCGCTCCAATTGCCCCATCCACCATTTACAGGAGACCTTTCCTCAATTGCTACACATTTGCCGTTCTGACACCACTAAAAGAATAAATTGAATTTTTAATTTTTGATTCGAAATTCAAAATATTACGGCTTAAAATTATTGAAAAAAGCAGTAAGGCACTCTGGGAGTGTCCGATGGGAAATTTAGCTTCGTTTTGTAAATGATTATGTGAAGGTTGAAAAGTTGTATTTAAATAAATGCTGGAAAAATTCAGGAATTAATGTAAGAAATAGAAAAATCAAGGATACATATCATTTGATAAAGTATGAGTTTTTTTATTGCTTTTATTTACACAAAGTAACTAAAATTAAAAACATATCTTAAAAAATTGACAGTTCTACTCCATTTTCTGCAGAATTCTTTACATTTTCAGCTGAATGAAATTCTAGAAAAGATTCAATAGGTTTGTGGTAACTGAAATATGAAACGAATAATTGCGATTCCAATTTTCCTAAATATCTTGAAATGGCAGCATCAATGATTGTACCATACTTTGCTATGGGTTGCTATTTAATCGTAAGTAACTTAGTTAAAAAATTTCTAAAAAAAACAGTCGGAGTGAGGATTTGAACCCTCTACCTCGAGAGCAAGAGTCGGGCGTTCTGCTCACTGAACCAGCCGCTGTACTCTTATATTTGCACATCATTGCTATGTATTGTGCTCACTTTGAATTTTAAGACAAACTTTTTAATAGGAAATCTTACTTCCGTTCGCTTTTTCGTTCGGTACGCTCTTCTGGGCTCACTCTTCTCCCTCAATTTTCGTTAGAACCTCCATAAAAGAAGCTAAACTTCCAAAAAGTAAAGATTTCTGTACCATGCAAGAAGAAAGTAAATCTGTTCGATTTAAATCTTCCAAATTTCGGAAGAAATTTGTTTCCGACACAATTTTCTTCGATGTAGGAATAAATTTTTAATTTTATGTTTAAAATGGCTTGAATTCCGTTCCGGAATAGTTTTTATTCATAAAAATTTATCTAGCAAAAAAAAAAGATTTTTCGAAATAGCTTTGGATACTCATATAATATATTTCAAGGTTGGTTTCACTAGAAATCGCGGTAATATGTACAAGGTGGGTTGCACTTATTTTTGGGTATATATTATCAACTGATCATGATATTCACAATAATTTTTCTTTCGAAATATTGTTTCATATTGCGAATCGATAAAAAAAGTATAATCGTGTCAATAAACAAAGTCCTCAAGCCTGAATATGCATTTCAAATCCGCATAGCAACGATTATTTCGAATTTTCTTTTTCATTTTCAAGTGGGAATTTTCTTCACGTTCAAAATAATTTTATTCTTAAGGATTTATAAGTAAAAAAGACGGTAGAGTGAAAAAACTTGAATGAATTGATTAATTTAAGTATATCGCTTTATGTTTGTTTGAGAAAATTTTGAAGTACAGATTAATTCTAGAAAAGTCTGCTCACGAAAAGTATATGATAGCTCCATTCATACTGAGTAAAAAACTGTTCTGGATTTAATATCGTTTAAGCTCCATTCGGAGGTCAAAAGGCTATCATAGTCGAAGGATGTTTTGCTTAGCTTTCATCACGTTTGGATCTACAACTTCCAAACTACACTCAAGAAAATGATCCTTTTGATCTCAATAGAAATGATACAAAATATCATTATTGTACTACTCTCAAATACGGACAATCTGAAACCACACAAATTGACGAGAAATAATCGTTCACTCGAAAATTGCGTGAAAATTAGGTAAAATTGATGTTTCATAATTTTCATTTGCTATGCAAATTTCATTCAAAACATTTAGAAAAATAGTCCGTAGATTTTTTATTTAGATTATATGAATACAGAATGGCCACACGATCAATTTTCAAAATATTTGAAGAAGGAATTTGACTCACATCCAACCAAATAGGTATAGCACATACAAATATATGGACCTAAAGAGTGGAAAGGGGAAGAATAACATTTCCGATGACCACATCATTTGATGCATCGCCTTTCAAAAGCTTCCTTATACTAAATCTATTTTTTTCTGTAATTTTTGGTTCGGATAAATGGCCTGTAAGCTATGTATTGTATTTCTTTTAGCTAATGTCTACTTTGTGTAGTTAATGAAAAAATTGTCGCGCGTAAGCTTTATTCGGGCCGACCAATTTTTCCTAAAAAGCTGGTCATCCCGGAAAAATCGGGACATGTGGTAGCAGAATTGGGCATCAAACTTTATTTAATAAATTATATCAGTCGATTTTAAAGAAAATATAATAGCATCACTTAAGATCACAATTCTTTTTGGTCTTATATAATTTTTTTTGGTGAGACCTTACCTTATGCTTTCCACAATGAGTGCCCGGTGCTGTGGGTCTCATATTTGTCACGCACTCATCGTTGACTTGACACCATAGCTGCGAACAGATTTCATGTTGCGATGAGCAAACCGTGACCTCTTCTTCGGTTAAGTTGAACTGCAGCTGGCATTGCTGTTCAGCCTTGTACAGAGCTCCCGGTGGTAGGTCGGATTGGAACTCCACGATTTGAGTGGGAGGATTATCAAGACATCGTCCAAGACCTTGGCTGCAAGGAAAAGATGATGAATGCTCTAGCGATTCGTTCGATTGATATTGATGGGGCCATCTAAATATTTCAACAGATTGAATGTCTCGACTCACTCAAGAAAATGCGTGATATATTTCCGGCTGCAATTCGACCAGGCCACTTGGATGGTATCGGCTCCGAATGTTGGCGTCATAATATGCACAATGGGGCCGGCACGACCTTGGCACCCGATCTTTAGTGTGTCGTGGAACATTCCGAAACTGAAAGCAAAGAGAGAATGATACTGTGAACCGGACATTTTTTTCAGATAGATTGGGTATCGATTGCACCCTCTGATTAGCGTACAAGATACTCGATTAAGACTTCTTAGAACCCACAACACTATTCCCCACGTTTCCTATTAATCATTTCGTGCAGACTCTCAGTGGCTTTGTATCGTCGCTGCGGCAGTATCTATCCATCTTTCCACCCATGGAGCCATTTATCTAGCCGAGTATGCAAGTATCTAAGCCAGCAATTGCGCCAATTTGCCGATAGTGTGTTTGCTGATAAATCAATTGGTTGGCTGTCGCGTCGGGGCCCGTTGCATGCCAGGACATAAATTAACTAAAATAAATTATTCATCGTCGTCATCGACGTGAGTGGCGGCTTACAATGAATGATTTAACAAATCAATCAACGCATTCGATCCGCGGGCGACGGGCGGAACGTTTAGCGGGCAATCTAGCAAGGCCGGGCACCCGGACGAAGACATAAACTATGCCCATTGATCCGTTGATTGGAAGGGACGGGTTCTTAATCTTCGCGGACCAATCATGCACGAGCCCCGAGTGGTGGTGACTGGTGGTGATTGCGGTGGTGTAGCTAGATCGTGTCGAATGCTAAGACTACGTGATCTCAGTCTTGACTTTGTCAATTCACTATTATTTATGGCTTAGAAATGGCTTGAGGACATGCCAAGACGTATTGCTGACATATTTTAAATTGTTTTCGAATTAGTGGCGGAATATTAAAATGTGCATTTATTGATTTGTGGTGTTTTTGTTCTTGTAGATTGGTTGCGCATTGGTGCAACTTGTGGTGCGACATGCAATCAGTTTGGGTGGCGCTTTGGAATTCCAGTCAGATTAGCAAATCGAATCGGTTTTAACTTCAATGTGTATATCAAATTAGAGATATGAAAGGTTTATCCTTCGGGACTAACATGAAGTAGTTGATCATCGACGATCGATTTTTTGCACAAGAAACGAATGTAGATGTCCGCTGGTTGGGCATTCATCACTGGCTTGCTATTATTGGTAGTAGATCGTCTTGGAGTATCCGATAAGCATCATAGGGTTGAATCTTTCTTTGGTAAAGTTTAAGAATAAGGCTAAGACTTGTCCCCCGGTCTCCTCACCCACCCGCGCGGGAGGGTGAGGGGACCGGGGGCGGAGGGAGGGGTGCAAAATGTGTGTCCAAAATGTTTCCCCTTTTTATATTACATTTATGGTAAAATGACATTCATCAACTTTTTTATATTTTTTTAATTTTTTTATATTTTTTATTTGTTTTTTATTTTTACAAAAAAAAATTCTTTTAATTTTTTGAAATTTTTTCGACTTCAAAACAAGTCTTAAATCACTTCCCAGATCTATTTTACGATTTTTATAAAATCTCTGGAAATAGGCAAAATAATCATAGTAGTAGGCGAGTCCCCCTCTTTCGATCCCCATATTATAACCTCCTTCGGGGGTAGGGGCCATAATATCAACCTTCACCCTTTCTTTTGATAGCTACCTATTAGGAGCAGGATAAAATTCCATGCATTGGACACTCAATTCCAGGCACACAGGCTATCGTGTCTTGTTGTGCTAGTTTCTCTTTAGTTATATTATTTTACAATCTACATCGTGACATACTGAACTACCCATTCGTAATATATGAAGAATTTCTAATTTTGAAGATGAGAAAATTCTTCAGTAATTTCGGAACGTATTTCGATTGAATTCTTATTTAGAAATTTTTAAGACTTGATAAGTCAAGAATTCAATCGAGAAAATTATAGTTTTCATTTAAGGGGAGAGATAAAAAAAAAGTCATTTTTTGAGAATTTTTTTCTCACAAACCAAACAACATATCGAAATTTGGTAAACAAATCTATATTGTACAAGTATTTGACATCCTCTTTGAATTTTTTCAGAAAACAAAACAAAATTGCGGCTCACTAGCATTTCTCCAGAAACGCCTTATTTTTTCATGCCCTGGCGACCGGACCGTTTTCTCTTGAATTGTTAAGGTTATGGTTATCAAACAAACAAATGTCGATAAAGCATAATAACAGCCAGAGAAGTAAGTAAATTTTTTTATAAAATTAATTTTTGACAAAATGGCGTCATTTTGAAAAAAATGTAAAAACACCAAAAAACGCTCGAAAATTGTTAATAACAATTGAAATATGCAACATTAAAAAAAATCCTACGTACTTACTAGCAGACACTAGTTTTAAACATACTGTAAAAATTTCAAGTAAATCGAACAAGAATTGTTCGAGAAAGGAGTCCGGTCAGTTTGAAAAACGTTGTTCTGAGATAAACGCGTTTAAAGTTTAAGTTATTGAAAAATCATGAATAAATTTGATATGCCTATAGTCTGCAAAATACATACTTCAGCGTTCTCTGCTAACGTTCAACTAACAGAACACGTGCGCGGTTTTGAAAGATTTATATTTAAAATTGTTCTAAATTTGATTTTTTGAAAATCCTACAGTGGTTTTCCCCCTTAAAAGGTTTATGGCGAATAAAAACATGTCCTTCCTCAAATTTCATATTTACATACTCACTTGTGTCCCAGTTCGTGTGCGATTGTGTGTGACAGCATTATTCCGTTGTCTTCGTTAACACTGCATGATTTTCTGGGTTTACACATACCACCCACATTTGCAAGGCCTAATGTCCTATGATTCAAATGATACAAATATTTCTGATTATTTGGCTGAACTGTGAACGTAAGTATTATTAATTTTAGTGGATATTTTTCCTTCCTTTTCAATAAATTCAAAAATCAACAACTCTTCTATAAACTTACATGCAATCATTTCCACATATATTTCTTCTAGTCACAAGAATGGCCACATCGTGATGATGAGGATCACTTTCATTGTTTGAATTTAATTTATGTTGCCAACTGTTTCACAATCCACACGCAATGACACATAAATTTTTAAAAGAATAAAAATACATGAAATTAGTAATTTAAATGGTGAAAGTCCATCAACAGGAAGGTATTTTCAAACAAAAAAAAATTATGCATAAATTCAATGGAATATGCAAGCAATATGTATAACTTACGAGCAAAATGTCTGCAAATTTCGTTGGGCGTGTTCCGTTAAATTGAGATCAGGATACGCCTCCTCATCCTCGATCAAGATAATCCTCACGATTACGATCTGTATGGAATTACCAATGCTGGGATCTTTATATAGGGACGATACCATATTCATGATAGTCAACATATATTGTTCGGCATCATCGTGGAATGCGACCATCGAACTATCCACCACAATCAACGTTTCAACGTGGCGTGGGCTACTAATTGAACGTTTGGTGCGTCGACGTGATCGCAATGTGTGTGTCGTCGCATCTGATGATGGTTTTGATGCAGGAAATGCAGACGCAACACCACCACCGTTTTCACCATGATAATTTATGTGGTTGCGAAATTGGGGGTTTGGATGTCGTCGAATTTTCCGACCACGCTGCACAAATACCTGAATACGGGAACGTTTTCATTGATGAGCGCTTTTATGCATCACAAGAATTTAGGATGTAGAGGAAAATGAAAAATATATATATATATATAGAGTGAATATACCTTGCCTTGTGGCTGCCATTCAATTTTCGTTTCAGTTCGACGACGTGGTTCCTTTGTACCACAATTGCTCACGTGATGATGCTTCTTTTTGTGACGACCTTTGCGCTTTTTCTACAGTAGAAAACATATTTCTTAGCTTATATTAAAGAAAAATTCTGCAAAAAGTTAATCCAAATCAAAGAAGATAACTAACGAAAAATTTCTTCATAGCAGCTTGTGGAACTCTTCCAACTTACCTTTGTTTGAACTGCCGATCGATGGAAAACTACATGGGGATGACCATTTTCCTCAGAATATTCGTGATGTTTGGATGGTTCTACGAAATATTCACCGTGATGTGTTCGTAGATGAGCTGCCTGGGAAAGCAATAGATTGTCTGATCAAATTGGACAAGGAAATTTTTGCAAATTCTTCATTGAGAACTTTTTTCGGCTATAACGAAACCATTTTTCTTAACCCATAAATTTAAATTTTGAATTTAAACAATTTATTTAGCGACAGATTTTTTTGAAAACTGTGTCTAAAAATTTTATTTTAAATCGTAAATATTTTAGATTGCTGTATTTTTCAAATTAAAGATTTTTTCGTTCAAATTTTAAAATCTTTTGGGAGCAAATATTGTTGAAATTTAAAGGGGATTTATAGAGTCCGTGGCAATATTTTATTTTCTAACTGTCTGATAGAGTTATCTGTCCATAGTTCGACCTAACAAACTGTAACTTAATAGGAAACATCGTTCACTCTGAGAAAAAGGAAAATTGATTCGACTTATTCAAATTTTTGGGCATTGAAGTTCAAGTTATCGTCGTTCCACTTTAACTTATACATTTTTGTGTCATGATCAATGACGAAAAATCAAAACAAAATAATTCTTCAATACTGTCCGTATCTGTAAAATATTTTATTCTCTATATAAACAAGAGTTCCAACTGTGTAAATATCGAAATGCGCCTTCAAAACTCTACTTAAATATCTTGCGTACAATACGATCGGTCGAATCGAAACGAAAGACTTAAGCCAGTAACCTTATAAACTCGAACAACATATTTTCCATTACCACCACACACACAATTCTGTTGTTGTGAATCCTGTTTAAGGATTTATCATAAGTAGATCAACCACACAAGTGGATGCTGGCCTGGGTATCTGAAGTATATAATTTAAAATTGTCCATTTATGTCGTGGCGTTTATCGCGTTATTTACGATATTACCGCGGAAAGAACGTGCAATTTTCATATGTATACAAAATCCTAAAGAAAATTGCTAGGTTTCTGCCCTATCAAATCTTATGTAATTAATTTATGTTGTCATCGTTGAGCGGGACTTATTTCTTAGGTGGATAAATCTTTTGAGTTTTTGAAGCTTTTTATATGATTCACTGCATTAAAAATTAAACGTTTATTTGCAGATGGTGTTATTGAAACTATTTTATTTCCAGAAAATAGTTATAAGAGGTACAGCTGAAATGATTCAAGCTGAACAATGGACATATATTGATAACATCACAGCAGAATCGATTTAATCAAGTAAATAGAAAAAAATATCCCGAAAAATCATTGAAAAATTAGATCTAAATTTTATTGATAGTAAAGTCATTTCGACGAAGAAAAAATATCCACACGAGTCCATAATATTTTAATGTTGAAAAAAGGTTTTTTCATATTTAGAATAATTAATTTTAAAGTAAATCGCATGAGTGATTCTGAAATACGGCGTCTAAAATTCATTTGAAGGACAATTTATTGCCCGAAACAAAAAGTGGTGTATCTCAATTTTTTAACATGCTCAAGAGACGCATTTCAAGTTTTTAGATAATTATAATGTTGGTAGTAGAAAGTAATGAAGATTACTGTTAGGAATCTAGAATCGTAAGTTTATAGTAGCATAGAGTAACTTATTAACGTTTACTTGGCGGTAAGATTCCATTTTCGACATTTTTGAGATACTCCCCTACAAGCGTTAGGCGACGAATTGTGGAGCAAATGAAAGTCAATGAATGTTCCTTTTATTAATTTTTGTCACTCAAGAATTCGCAGTTTATTATTGCTTTTACTCTGTAGCTATCATTTTTAAAAATTTTTCACACATAAACAACATGGTCTGAATGTGACCATATATTCCAAACATAGTACTCGCTCCTCTGCCATTAGCGCCAAAAAAAATCTAATTCGCATGTCTAATTCACATTTCTCAATTAAGAATCTATGGTAAGAATCTATAATTTACTAAAATAACTTTCAATCACTAGGCATACAGCAAAAGATATACCAACAACCGCGGACGGACTAAGAAGACAACATTCAACCATTAATAAATAAATCACTTCTAATCTTTGTCGCGTTATTGTGGTAAAGTGCGGGGAAAACTCTTCACTGTGATGTTGAATAAATTTCCAAATGACATGCAATAATCATTAAATGCTATTAACTTCAAATTAGCAGCTCGTTAATGCAAATCCAGCGGGAGACGTGGTGTGTGAGAAGAAAAAGACAGATACGAGCACCTGTGAAGTTCATGGTATGTAGTAGGCATCGGTGGAACCATGCTGGAGATGGAGTTGGATATTTTAAATTGATATCTTATTTATGAAGAATGTTTTATGAGTTTGTGGTAGTCCACAAAATAAAAATTAATACTCCGGTTTTGTCTTTAAATTATGGACATTTTCGAGAATCATAAGCAAAATATGTGTTTATTAGAAAATTTGGTTTTATCGCATATAAACCTACATTTTTTATTATTATAATTTTTTGGAGAATATATAATTTCCTACTAACATTCCTTTTTTGAAAAATTTGTCTGGACCTCAAAGTAAGCCACAAAAATGATTAGACCAGAAAATTATCGTAACTTTCCATGAGAAATATTTTTCCGCCAAATTATTTTATGATCTTTAGAAACTACTTTGCGGACCGAAATAAATTTTGACACCGCATTGAATTTTTTTGTAAACAATAATAGTTTTATTCGACGCTAAACAATTTTCTGATCCATTTCGGTGCTTATTAGGTCCAAAAAAGTATTATCAATACTGCCGATTTTTTTCATGTCAAGTTATTTCTGGGTCTTTATTTTTTTGGCCTGATTACAATTTTCTTCAGAGTCCATAAATTTGCTTTGCCTCAGGAAAGATAAATTAGAGCCTCTTCCATTTATTTTAATATCGTGTTTGTTTTTTGAAATTAATACAGATTTTAATACGGAGAACATTAATTATTCGGGCTTCATATTTGTTGGATACTATTATTATTTTCTTTACTATTCCATTTTCTCAACTTTGGGCAACAAAAATCATTTTTTTGACCTACAAAAAACTAAGTTTAGCAACAAATCAAACGCTTGAAACATATTGTGAAGAGATTTTGACTCAGAAAAGATTCAAATATTATACATTCCTTGAAATATTATCTCAAATAATCTTTTTTATAGATCAATAGTTACTTACAATGCCATTACAGGATGATAGTGCCACTTTTGATCCTTCTTGGCCACGAATTTTCCCGTGATAGTGACAAAATGCATTGCGTGATGGTCGTTTTCGGGATGAAATTTCACGTCTGTGGCGTTCAATTACAAGACCCGGCGCCATAAAATAATTATGTGGCCTGAAGAGAATAATTATTCGTTAAATACTATTGAAATTTGATAAAAATATTAACAGGAAATGTATTTTTCATTTGTTTTTTCATTTTGTTGAAATAATTTTTCAAAATTATCGCTACAAAGCATTTCAAAATCAAATATCATTAGTTATATTTATATTTATCGGTTAAAATAATATTTGAATTTTTTGTTGGGATGAACTTAGATACTAGGTAATGGTAGAAATTTTTGTTTGTTTGTATTTTGTCGATATTTTTATAAACATTAACCTAAGTACTTACTCCAATTCCAAATGTAACGTTTTGTTACCAACATCGATATGATAATGTAAATCGTTGCCATGAATATCGTGATGATGTGTTAAATTGTGCGATAAATGCTGTCCCTTATTATCTACTTTTCGAGGAATGACTAAATGACCTGTACTGATGTCGTGTGTATATTTTCCTGGAATAAAAGAAATTATAAAATGTTTGAAATAGTGAGTTTTCAATGGGGAATCACTAAACGTATCGTAGAACATTTTTCAAACTTAAATTATTTTATTCTCTATTAAATTTTATTTTCAAGAGGTTTTTATACAATAGTTGAAGCTTTCAAAAAATAATTCATTGATATTTTGTATACGCAGCCGGATCATTGCTAATTTTTTTGTAATTTTTGGTGGCTATTTTTCGAATAATCTCAAATGTTAATTTTTAAATTAAATTAATTTGCCCAAGTATCATTATTTTATGACGGAGATAGGATTAATATTGTCTAAAAATGCGAAATTGTCGAGTATGCAAAAACATTTGTGATATATTTGTAGGTCATGCAATTCTTTACAAAAACAATTTGAATAGTTCTTTCTCTCAGAGCCATGTTTCGTGGCATTTAGCGAAATTTCCATGCCATTGGAAGTAGAGGTTTTTCGTTTCTATGGTCATAATCCACGATTTTTGTTTCAAGTCACGAACCATCATACATAGAGTAAAAAATATTCAAATCTTTTTTGTAGAAAATTACACGGTCTACAAATTTACCTTACTTGTTTTCCCGGCAACAATTACTTAGAATATGCTCGTATGTATAAGGGAAGCACTGTCGCTTCTGATTTTTTTTTAAAAATGCAAGAATTAACCAATTTTTTAAATCGCGATAGCTCAGAAACTATCACTTGTATAAGAAATAATTTTAAAATCTTTTGTGTAGAAAATTACATGATCTACAAATTTGTAGCGCATATTTTTGCAATCAGACTCATCGTTTAGGAGATATTTGGAAATTTCCACTTTTTGCCACATTTGGTGCTTAATCAAAATTTCAGTCAGGAGAACTTCTTGCATTTTATTCATAATATTTTTTTAAGAGGCCATGCCAATTTCTAGATTTGTGTATATTTTGTCTAGGTTTTGATTTATTCTCGTCTGTTTTGATTGGACTGAAATTCGCTTTTTTGCACCAGAAATAGCTGTCCAAGTGAACCAGAAGCGAGTAAAACTAATCAGTGATCTCACAGATAAACGTAACCTTATGGAAGCAAACCTGAAAGCCATTTTTACGGGCTTGGAATAAAAAGAAGTGCCCCAGTAACACCGAAATTAGAATCTAGAAGACTGGAAAATAGTTCAGTAAAATGAAGAGTCTAAGCTCGAAATTTTCCATTCAAAGGGAGGTATCTCCATCTACAGGTCAGCAGGAAAGTAAACATATATCCAATGTTTAGTGCTTTCTGCAAAACTTAATGGATTAAGTTATTTTGGCGCAGATAACAGTCGGCAATACCGCAAGAAACCGCGTAAAAATGACAAAAGAACCGTACCGCGAGGAAGACTTGAAATTGTGAAATTTTTGCCACGGATTCATCCTTCAGCAAGATAAATAGCCCAAGCATCCTTGGCTCGATACAGATCCCTTCAATAGTACCTGGATTGATTATCAATCGAAAAAAGGCCGATGTCATCTGATAATCTGAGCCTTCAGAAAAGTTTGCCCAACATCCACTGAGTATCTGTCGAATATTTACCATTCGAAATATAAAACAATTTCAGAAGAAATTCTTTTGAAATCGTCAAATAGAATATCAAAACTTGCTGAAGCGCATATTCAAGAAAACGATAGATACACTGATGAATCTAAAATCTATTAATTGTAATATTTTTAAACACTGTTTAATTTCTAACTAAATTAAATACATGTTGATTAGAATCTTTTTATCTGTGTTTTACGCTAGCTTCGTTCGGTTCATATTGTCGGGAAATACTTTTAAGTGGTAAATCATTTATATACGTATGATGCATTTGATTGTTCAGTGATTTTATAGCCACGGATAAGTGAAAAAATAAAAGTCTACTTTTAGATAAAAAAAAAACACTGAAGACTCAGTGCCTATTACTAAAAAAGAGTCATTCAAATGGTCTCGAAAAAACTTATGTGAAATGAAACAAAGTGAAACTACTTGTTAAAAACAGATTAAATAATTAATGGATCTTCTTCAGAATTTCCTGAAACCGCAGTTGATTCAGAATTTGATAGTTTTTTCTTCATTCTGCTACATAGTCTGCTAATTGACGAAACTCCAAGCACTAGTTGAACAATAATGGCACAAATTTGATTGAATTTTGACGCTCGCAATTTTTATTTTGTTAGACTAAAGTGTTTTATGCTTTTTCTACATTCATCATTAAAAAGGCATTGTTAAGATATAATTTGATACCATCGAAAGTATCATGTTTCATTGCACTAATTATCAAACTGTGCATGAAAATGTCAATCGGATGATGCAATCATTCAATTTTATTCTTCGAAAAAATTCAAAATTAATGGTCACTTAAATTTCGTGCTAATTTAAGATCCATTCGCTTGTTCACAACACTTAGATTGAAGTGAAATAATAATTAAACAATTTAACTGACAATCTAATAAAAATATATACATATGTAACTCTGGTCTAGTTCATCATTATGTTCTCAATTGTGATATCTAGTAGTTTTAGATACAAATCACATACTAAATCAATGGAAAAATGTTAATGTCAATTTATTTAACAAAAAGGATCTGCTTCATCATCATTCTCAGATATTTTATGATGCCATTAAGATTGGTCGGGACAAAAAATTCAATCATTTTAATGTAGAAATCCATAAAAAAATTAATAAAATTCAATATTCTCTCCTCGTTGCCAAAACAAATTATCTACAATCGACATGAATCAAAATATCTATAATTTTTTTTAAAGATGAATCGAATTTTGTTGACTAGATTTTATGAGATTTGATAAATATTGATGTCAAATCTATTGATGTTTGATTATGCTTTGAATTCCTGCTATAAAATTTGCTATTCAAAAAGAATATATGTGTATAAATAAATTTGCCGAATGATCAATTATCATAGCTATCTATATAATATCTTCCACTTTCCAAAGTGTCAAATGTTCAAACACGAATTTATATATAATTAAAAATAAAACAGATGGCACTAAAACAAATGGAATCTTTATGGGACAATTTTTTTCTCTCTTCTGCGACAACCATAAAAATGTATGTTAATTGATGGCAGATGAAGACCTTACCACTATATGGTGATTTGTAAAATGTGGTGTAATATAAATGTTTGGGTAAATCAATTCGTCCATATTAAATGGATTTTTATTTTCGTTGAACATTTGTTTGTTGCGCATTCGTTGTCATAGAACGAAATTTATTGCTGGAGTGATGGAATAAATATAGATTAGTTTAGTCTCCTTTTAAAAAGGTAGTCATGGTTGATATAAACATATTTTTTATAGGTGTGGCGCCAAAGCTAATTGTGTTCTATTTATGTTTTTTTTTGAAATATTGTCGCTCAACAGAGGTTTCATTTATTAATAAAAATTTAATGAGTTAAACGTGAGGAGAATTTAAATAGCAAATAGCAAATGGGTTCAAAGTAGTCTATGATGCATTCGGTGGCTAAGTGGTTTGGATATTGTCTGAAATTTCGAGAAATATTAAAGAACAATGTTTGAAAAATATTTGCACACATTTTTAAGTTGATCTGAGCAAAATCGAAAATGTTACCAAGCATTTTTTACAAACGGATCAGAGCAATTGGATGAATTATTTAAAACTTTAAACGCCATTTTTTCAACTTTTCAATTTGGTTAACTTCAAAATTAATGTATGATTTTTTCAAATTTTGTAAGCCTTTCTGATATAATTTAGTAGATAAGAAACGAGGATGTTCTTTGTAGTCCTCTTTTCTTCTTTTTTCCAAATCAATCGTTTTTAAGGTAAAAATTAAATTTTCTCTGTTAACCACCGCTTTTGAGACAAAATAATTTTTTATAAAATGCTTCGCCAAGTTTGTAAAAAATACTTTAGTTTATTAAAGACATTAGTTTTTTTAAATTTCATACATGTAAAATATTAGTTACAGTGATCATCGCAGGATACTAAAAAATATCTTTCCAAAAATTCTTTCAAATCTGTTTAGTATTTTTATAAATTATCAAATTTTTATTCGTTTGGATATAATTTTAATAATAAATAATAAATAATTTTCAATATATTAAATGAAAATATAACATTTTTGTTTGTTTTTAAATGAAGCTAATAATTTTTAATCGCAGTTTGAATTTTTTATATTGGAAATTTCGTCACACAACTAGATGTGACCACTAAAGTGAAACTAAAAGAAAAGAAAATTCGATGGTACTGTACAGAATTGTGATAATTATTCAATGAAACCAAAAAATAAAAATTAAGTAGGATAAATGTAGGTGATAGAAATAACTGCAATGAAAAGCCATATCCTCTGTAAATTTACATTTACGATTTATATTTTTACGTTTATTTAACATAAAAATTTGTTTGTAGTTCTGAAAACAACGTTCCGTTTTTTTTAAATAAAGAGAGAGTAATTTTTTTAAAAAAAATAGGTAAATGGTGGGATTTACTATTGATTTTTTTAAGAATGTAATTTGAAAAAAATCTCATGGAAATTTTATGTCGGACGATTATTATCAGAGCCGAAAGAAAGATTTTAAAATTTTTGGACGGTTTGAAACAAATTATAATTTTTTTTGTTTCAATAATAAGTATATGAGAGTGGTCACATGAAGTGGAAACAATTATCAACAAACAGAAGTTGAGTCAATATATCATTACACAGACCTACATGGAAAACCAGCCCCAAAGCAGAATGGTGAATTCGATAAATTATTGGATGTTGATTACGCACAAAACTCATTAATCAAGGAAAGTTTTTCGGAAAATAGTATGCAATATTTCCCTAAATTACAGTTTTTGAAAATTGTTTCGACTTCTATTCTGAGTGAATCTTACGTGAACTTACAGTTTATAGTATAAATGAGGGCATAAAAATTTCTTGAATCAGTTATTAAGTCCCTAGCAGGGCAGAATTCACAAATTATCAAATAGTTACAAAATCAAGGATTTAGGGAAATTTGAATAAAAAATACTGAATAGCTAGGGATTTTTCAAATTAGTGTTAATGTCAGCTTCTAAACACTGCAGACAAAAAAGTCAGAACCGAAGCTAAATGGATTATGATGTGCTTACTATAAAAAACAGCTCCATTATTATCTAGAATGTAACAAGACTCAAGGGAATAGTCAAAACAAAACCTTCAAAAACCGAAAAAACTGTAGTATAAAATCGTATTTTGTAGAAATTATATAGAATGGAGTTTTTGAATACGTGTACTGTAATCAGCAACACAAAATATACCAAAAATGAGACATCATAAAAGAAACAGATATTTTGAAGGAGAAATCAATACATCGTTCGCCTAAAGGTAAAGGTTGATAAGTCACTTTTTTTTTAAATTGATGGGAAATACAGCTTTAAGGGGAAACGGGGGATGGTCATTTTTCAATTTTCATTTTATTTTACAATTTTTCAAGCGTTCCTCATCAAAATTTGAAGTTGATCCGAGTAAAATTGATGAAGTTATGCGCGCATCAATATAAGTATCTCTCAAGAATGGGCAGGCGAAGAGGATAACATTTGTATTAGCAGAGCTGATCAAAAAGCTGCAAAAGAGTGCAAAAAAGGTCGAGTCCTTCGAAGACAACAACAAAAAGATTCTCTAGACATCCTTGCTGATAGCCTTACACTTTATGGACCCGGTATTGACGACTCTGAGAGAGTAGAGAAAAAAAACACTTTTTTCCAAAAAAAATTCAAACGCGTTTTTTGAGACTTTTTATTTTTAAAGTCGGTGAGACACGGACCTCAAAAAATAACGGACCGATCCTTTTGAAAATTTGAACACTTATTCTGTAAACATTTTACAAGGTAACGCTGTCAAGATATTTTATTTTTCAGCTATAATTTTTTTTAAATAGGAACTTTTCCGATTAAAATCCATAATTCTGTTAATGATTTTTTTCTTTTTTTAGTTGTTTTTTGGCTTCAAAATCACACTAAAAATTAAATAAACAAAATAAATGAAAAAAACTCGACAACGTTACCTCAAGAAACTCATTAACTAACAGAATCTTTTTGTTTTTTTGGTTTCAGATGATCCAGCTGTTAGTTATGTTTCTAACGACAATTTACCTTATTTGGGACGTCTATTTGGATGTATAGTCACTGGCTCATTTTTTAATAAAAAAAATTCCGGGATACTGTTTCATATATGTACTTTAGCATATTCTGTCAGTAAATGAACTAGCTTTTACCATATTGCTAATTTACATTTGGTATGTATATATGTACTCACCTCTAACAGGAAAACTGCCATACACTTCCGAAATACACCACAATATAGAAAAAATCACAACACGGCAAACACCTTTCGAAAAAATCATTTTCACTTATATGTAGCTAAGGCACTGTACAATGGATCTTCTTATTTATGTAACTAATAATTTAATAAGCTTTAATTAAAATTATTTTGCACTTTTGTTTCGAAATGGTGGCACTAAATACAAACGGCGGCTGTAAAATTATTTATTTTTATTATTCATACACTTCAATTATTTCCCCGGAACTTCACTGATTTAAAAAAAATCAATATTTTTAAATTCGAACATCCAAAGTTTCACACGATCGCTTAAAACGTCGCGGAACAAGTTAACCGTGCGGAAGTTTATAAGGCACTGTCTTCACTGCTTTCTTCACCCATTGTCGATTAGCTTGGCAATTTTCTTGTTTACCGAGAACATTTCAAGATCGTCCGATTGACTGCCATCTGGAAATCTGGTCAAGGCTGTACAGTTTTTTCTCAGCGCTTGGGGCAACGTTGCTCATCCGTCGCCAATAGATACTTTTCTTCAAAAATCAAGAAAAAAACACCTCAGATACACTTTTCCTTTCGACACCAAGTCCGGCTTCTGGGAACAATGCGCCACTACCAATTTAGATTTTCAAAAGCTTCATACAGCACGATCCGGTTGTGGGAAAACTTCCTTTCAGTTTGAGTCACTCTCTACTGGAAAATCTGGAGTTTTCTCAGTCAGGTCAGATGAAAATCGGATGCAAGATGAATGGTTCAAGTCTGAAAAAAGAGACGGGAAAAATTGTTAGCTTAAGATGTTGAAATCGGATGTTTTGCGTTGTTGGAATTTCCGAATCTTTGTGGTTTTAGATATAAAAAAATTCATGATTTATAATATCAAAGAAAAAAAAATTATTTCGTGGAAAACTGAATGGTGTACGGTGATTTCTTTGGAATGAAACAGCATGTTGTTGTCTAAAGTTTATGTAATATCTTTTATAATTGGATCTAAACACTAATCTACAGCTGAGAAGATCGAGACAAAGCAGCTTTGTTTAAGGGAGACTGGGAAGTTAGAAATTGTGGGCTTGATATCTAAACAAGATTTTCTGCTATACTTGGGAAGTTAAAAATGGCATATATCATACACCATTTATAGAAATCATGAAAGAGATTCCAAACTTTTTTCCATTATTCACTATTAGAATTTCAAGCACGCTTATCTCTTAATTGTTTTCTTGATTTTTTTGGGGGGCAGAAAAATGATTCATCTGATTTCGTCAGTGGCAATGTGACGCCTTACAGATACAAGATAGGTAACATGACAAATCCGACGCAATAAAAACACACACACACACACATACACGAGTATAATGCCAAACTTTATATAATTATTAATTAAATATATTTACTTGATTTTCCGACCTCAACGCTATTCGTGGAAAAGTCTTTAGTAAATATTTTCAACGTTCACTACCGGGAAATGAAATGCGCGGTTTTCACATTGGCTTTGGGTAGAATGGGCAGACAAAAAGTTGTTGTTTTAGTTAAGTGGTTGTCTACATTTTTTTAAGCTGCTGGATTCAAATCTTAATAGCTGCGATTAAGATGTTTTTTTTTTGATTTCGGTTTCCAGAGCAATTAATAATCGTTGATAGTAATAGTTATTACGTATGTACAACACAAACAGTTCTTGGCTTGACTCAGTTGCGAAAAGAGCTAGCAATGTGGTCACTGTACAGTTTCACTTTTGACCATCATAGTCACTCAGTAGGATTTGAGTTTATTATTAGAGATATGTTGTCATGATATGATGAAACCATTGACGTTATCGTACATTTACCAATTAGTGTTGATATTAATTCATTGAAGTGATAAGCAATTGGAAAAGTGAAAATTTGGGCGTTGCGATAGGAAAAAATGATCTAATCTTATTGAAAGATGGTTGTAGACAAGGCATTTAGATAAAAGAGTTGTAGATATTTGATCAGGATAAAAAATGGATGCTGAATAAATTTCAACAGTTTTACATTTGACTGCGTTTCCAAGAGAATATCGACGATGTTCAACCTCGCTTAGGTCCCGGAATATGTATATTTTTCGTTGATAGTATTTCATCGACAGACTATCGTAAGTTTGAATAAACATTCTAAATTTCAAGCGCTTGATCGTTATCAAGCGCTTGAATTTTTTCCTTTTTACATTAAAATGTTCCAAATACTCTAAGAATACGCCAAAAAAGTTTCGAAGCAATATTCGTATTAGTTTTTGAGTTATAGTCCTTAATAGGCAGCGCGGCGTTCCCCAGTAAGTCGAGCACGCTTGCCGCGCGTCCCTGCCTACTTTCTCTCCGGCACTATGGGCGGTTCTCTAATTTTGTATCCCTACCATATTCTTATAAATCTGACATTCTAAGGAAATAGAACCTGGAATCATTGAGTAGGTCATAATAAAAACTAATAATCAATGGTTTTTATCTACTGCAAACTTTCAACGCATTTTTCTCAAATAGTAGTAGTACCTTTTCAACTTCTGTACAAAATATCTCAAAAAATATTGAATCGATCCGGCTCAAATTTATACCACATCTACAAAAGAGTCTTATTTACTAGTTGAACCTACATGTTTTTGTATTTTCGGGGAAATAATTTGTTAATTAATGTTTAAAACACGACTTTTTTGAAAAATAATCGATTTTTTGTTTAATTTAAAATTAATGTAAAAATTACATTCTTTCTTATTAATTTTATTGATCAACCTTTTATCAAATATACATCTCATTTATATATTTTTTCTGAATGTTCTCTCTCTCTCTCTTTCTCTCCGAAAATGGCGTTAAGTTGTACGAGGCATTTTTTGAGGTGTTTTTTTTTCATTCGTTCACTTCACCGCCATTTTGTTTTGAAAAATTATAAAGAAAATATTTTCGAATACTGTGAGCGATGCACTTTAAGGATTTTATGTTTAAGATTTTCTGAAAAAACAACATTTTTTTTAAATCAATCTGAAACTAGCATTTTTTTTAAATTTTACAAGTATTTCCCCCCTAAATTTCCTCGCTAGTGTAACAGCTTATACACATTCTAGGATGATAAAATTGAGTTAAAACAATGCGGTCTTTGGAGTATACCGTCCCCATCCTGGTGAACCCTGGTGATCCCAAAATAACACAAGAAATTATAGACAAATTTTGTTAATTTTAACATTTACAAAAATAACAAAGAAATATTTATAAAAATAAACAGATCAATGATGTCTAGTTTTAGAGAAAATATTTACACTCAGTAGGCAATTGACTTTAAAACTTGTGTAAGCAATGCCATAAGCTCTGAAAAAGGAATCACCATATTGATCTTTCTTAAAAATGCGTTTGACTCTATTAATCTTAAAATTATGATTAAAAATTGCCAGGGATGTATTGTAAAGATGCCAGCTTTTTTAATCATATCGCACCAACAGGACTCAATTCGTGTGACTAAAGCGGATCATAAGTGACTCTATTAAATGTGCGCATCTCAGGGTACAGTGCTTTCAGTCAATTCGGTTAGTCATTTATTCTATTAATTTCTTCAATATACAAGATATCAATGTAAGTCATATAACCTCATATGCTGATGAAACGACACTCATTTTTTCGGAAAATTCAACTAACATAAAATTGTTCATATTTAGTACCAAGATTAAAAATCCTGATCTAAAACAAAATTAATTACCGAAAAATTCATAACAGAGCTATTAATTATAATTTTGGGATATTCCTACTAATAACACTAGGAAAATAAATCTTGCACAATATCACGAACAACGAAGCGTTTTTCATGATAACCATAAAGATTACAACATTCTAACTTATGAACTCAGCCAATTTGCCTTAACAATAAGAACTATTAAATTTTTATGTAGGGAATTTCCTATGCGACAATTGTGATGAAAAATATTTTTCTATAAAAGTGACTAATTCTGTGATCTTCAGTTTCGGGTGAAATTTTTAGCGACACTTAGTGCCTTGATAGGGATTTGTCATTTATTAAAGCGAGGCGATATATTTAAAACCTATTCTACTAATAAACATGTGCAAAATATTGTTCTAAAAATTTAGAGTTAAATTCACAGTCTTTTCAAAGTTATAGTCTGTGAAGGTAACTCGGATTCTGAACACTCAACGGATTTCACACGTATTTTTCTCAGAACCAATTCTTCATAAGCTTCATAAAGCATAGCTCAAAAACTAATCAATCGATCATTTTGAAATTAGAAGTTATTTAGATAACATGTTGACCTTCGATGTAAACATAAAGTTTCCTGAAAATTTTGGGAAACAAAAATATAGTAACAATTTTATTTTAAAAATCAAATCAAGCCAGTGGCTATTAAGCACGTACCAATTTTCAAAGTTTTATGTTTATTATTTTTTAAATTTGCTTAGAGAACAACATGGTCTTAAAAGTTTGAAAAAATATGTTTGATTTTTCAAATCAATCAAGCAGACACTAAATTGTGAACCATGAAGCAACTCAGGTAGCAATCGACTTGCATGATGCATGAAGTTTTTAAATTTAGCATTTTCCACTTGATTAAAACATTTTCCCAAGCTATATCGACTTTTTTCAAATGGTTGAAACTTTTCCCAAATTTTTTAAACCTTTTATAAAACGGTTTGCACTTTTTCTCAAAACAATATATTAATAAGGAGACGAAAATTTCACTAAATCATCAAATTTCGAAGCATTTTGAAGATAAACGCTTAACTTAAATATTTTGAAAAAAAGTTTATACGTTCTATGAAAAAGTTTGAACCATTTAGAAAAAGATTTGAACCAATTTGGAAATGCTTCATTTATAAATGAACGAATAACTGTTTTTTGAAGCAAAAACAAGTACATAGCAATAATTTTTAAAAAAATGGCTAGACTATTTTGCCTGTAAAAAAATCTTAAAAATTCATTTGTTTCCAGCTGCTTTAATAGATCTCCGGCTGTTAAGTCCCACAATTTTTGCGTCCTTAATAAAATTTTGCTTCTGTTGAATTTTTGCCGAGAGTAAATATGGAATATTTTAGCAGAATTTATATAGACTGCAATAAAAAACGATTAAAATCTAATCAGAAGACAGGCTGACGTAAATATTTAAAAATTACTTCTTAAGGCGAACAAGTTGAACAACACTTTTTAGTCCTAAGAATATTAAGCAAAAATCATTAATTTCGCATTCGTACATAATTAAGACATCCAGATGAGGTAATTATTCATCTGTTACTACATGACACAATCTTAAACTATTTTAAATAATTTATTCGCTGGTCTTCTCGTCACACCTTAATGGAAATTTCATGTGTTAACTTATCATTCGTCAATAGAGCGGCAAACACCAAACGTGCTTTGTATCCATGATTTGCATACAAAAGCTGCTGTCACAAGTGTTTCGTTGCATGATAAACAGTACAGCATTTGTAAGATACATTTATCTTTTTTTTCTCTGGTTTCGATACGTTTTCAACCATTGAAGATACTGTAGAACTTTTGATAGATGCTCGAGACTTATTGAAAAACAAAAGAATATGAAGTGATAAAAGAATCTATTGTTGGTAAGTTTTAAAAATGAATAGATTGAGATTTGGTTCGATGACCGAATAGATAGATACAAATGCATCTATAAGGTATTTTCTGTTTTAAAATCTATTTGGTGGTGGATGTCACGATACTATCCACGAACGAAAATGAAAGCTATCTAAACCTTGAAATAATTGTAGTCAATTTTTTTTGGTGACTAAATGTACAACAAAAAATTTGAGTATAATATGTGACCGTAAAGATACGTGAGAAGTATATTCTTAGTAAGAATAATGTGCTTTGTGCTAATGTGATTTGTTACAATATGTCAGGTGTTCGCCCGACTTCAGTCAACTTTTGAGATTACTAAGTACATGCTGGACAACTTTGTAGCTATTATCTTATGCCGGTTCAGTTTATTTTTTTTTGTTCCAATTTGTTTTTTGTCTGCAGCTTGAACATAATTTTGGGACTTAACTTCAATGATTACAACATTTTTTTATTGCTTTTAAAACTGTTTTTCAATATCAATATTTTTACACATTCAATCGATTTTATCGTAAAATTGGATGCGTTTACTATAAATTGATTTCTAGTTCTCGATTTCATTATGCCTCATACAGGCAAATACTATTCAAGTACATCAAGAGAAACTTCCGACTAGCTTGGAGCCAGAAAAAAAGATAGTCTAAACGGAAATCACATTGAATCTTTGAATGTGATAAAAATAGCTACAATCTTACGATTTCCACATTTCCAATCTTTCAATCATGCCAAGTGGTATTACAGAAATAACAGATTGTACATGGATGTAGACCACAATTACAACGATCCAATTGAAAGGAGGACCGATCAACTAAGTAAGTAAGTCTAGTAACGTCTGGTCTGATTCGGCATGACCTAGAGCGTCAGGAGTCGATTGAAGACAATAGTGGTGCTATAGTGGTGCTATAGTGGCTCGCTCATAAGCTCGGAAGATGTTGAATCCATAGGGAAATCAAATAAGAAAAAATCATTCAGAAGTACGAGACGATGAAGATAAAAATCCTCTTAAGATTGCGCCATGATCGGTGCGGCGTCTGGTCTAGTAGTCTAGTCTGGAGCTCTTTTGCCGGGGCCGTCGTGTATCATATATTGGACCGGAATGCCCCATTGTAGACTCATATGGCGCCCGAAACATTGTTGTTTGGCGCTTCATCTTAATTTATCCTAGCGTGTTGTTTAGCTAGCCAGCTAGCTAGCTTGCTGTCTAGATTGGTGGCGACGGCACACGAGCTATATTTAAAGGATGGAAGTTTAGCGCCAGATCAGTGTTTAGTATTTAAATATATTGGGGGTGCAGATAACATTAAGTGAAGCATGAATTGTGTTTGGTACATCGCTACTAGGAAGTTTGATGATCGTCAAGCTTGAGGAAGTTACTAGTGTCGTATACATAACATGATTTGAAACCAACTTATGTATATATATATGCATTAAGTTTACAATCTAAATCTGAGATATGGAGTCAACTTATTTCAATGCAGACTTTTAAGTCATATAAGAACAGCAGAAAGCTTGGCGAAATTTTTCACATCTACAAAAAAACATTTGATGCTGAGTAGAAAATCTGATGTGATGACTAATCACTTCCTAACGCATAATCCGATTTATCCTATTTAAGTTAAGTACCGATTTCGATAGCAACATGCATATCTACCTCAGATAAATATTATACCGCGATTAAGGCTTCACTTACAATTCAAACATGTATAATACTCAGTCAAATCTTCAAAGAATAAACCACAATCTTTGCAATGACCATGCACCATTGAAGATACCTACATACTATACATATATATCAGAGATTAAAGAAAGATCAACAAGCTCAACTAAATCCAAGTCTATAACGAAACTGGAAAACAAAATCTAGAGGAGTGAACTATTTGTATCTGTATCTTGGATCTGCCGCCGCCGTGTTGTGTGCGACTGAAGGTAAAAATTTGCTGCGCTAAAGCCATGGATTTTAGGCGCCACCATCCAACAAAGATACAATAATTCGTAAAGATAATTTCAATAGATATGCAAAGACACAACCGCGATGTCGCCGATTCTTTTTCATTTTCATGGTGGATCGTTTGTTGGTTTTCAGTTGATTATTTTGATTTGGAATGGTTAAGATAGATTACAAGTTGTCCGCAATGATCTTGGTTGGACACAATGTTGAATGAGGCGTATATTTCAGAGGTCTTATTGTTTTTTTGCAGAAAATGATCTGTATTCATTGAGACCTGTTCACATCGTTAACATCTCCGTCAATTATCGTCGATTCAAAAAATGCGTCTCCATAGTTTATCAAAATTTAAACATTGGAGTGTTGTCAATTTAAAATAGCCCCGGCCGATCGCAATAAAATGACTAAACTACGACCATCAATAATCGGCATTGACGGCCAATTAATAACTTCATCTAATTAGCATCGAATCATAATAATTAGGTTAACGAGACCACATAAAATCCGAAACATCATCGCTAGCAAACATTACCCTTAAGTGTCCCAGCAACAAACATTGAATCGAGTGCCCACTCGATTCACTCACGCACTTGATTCATTTGATTCGCCGCGGCATGACCACCGATTCACCGCTCAATTTCAGACTACTTAGCAAGTACATTGAGCGTACTAATTATCCATTTCCTTGCCAAGTATGCAAGATACATGGTTCAGCTTTCAGATACACAGCCTGAGCTCAGATACTAGACTTGGGTGTGTTTGCCGAGCCATCGCTACGGCTCCGTCTTTCGTTCACCTTAATTAAATAATTCAAACACTTTAGGAGGCTCTTTGGTGGCACGAACCGCGACGTGCTGCCTAATGGATCTGCAACATCCGACCATGGTATCCATTTGGGTTTTGGTGCTTCGACGCTTGAAACGAAAAGCTGCGCCCAACGAGGGCGAAGGGGATCAATGTTTGGATGTTTGCGAACGTTTCAACATATTTATTCCAAGCGCTCTCTGTCCACTGAATATATTTACTGAAATAGTCAATGCAAGTCCAATACTATGCTGTCGAGTGGAGGTCCTTCGAAGCAGACCTGGCTGCGGTTGTGGCGCTAAATCTGGTGTTCTGGTCTAAAGTAGCGCCGTCCGGCGTCGTGCAGCCACGACACGACGGCGTCAACAAATTGGCGTGTTTTTGTCGCCTGTGAAGTCGTTGTTGTCGCCGTGGCTCAGGTAAGCAGCCAATCAATTTCTTCAAATATAAATATGGTCTGCATGGATGCGAAACGATGGTAAATATTGATTTTGCATTTGCTGTTTATCTTTTTTCGAAGTGATTTTGTTTGGTAAACTTTGCAAAATAAGTACATATCTGCTAGTTGGGTCTGCAGTGAATTTCGTTAAGTGTTTGTGTAATGCGAGTGTTTTTTTTTCGTGTACAAATTTGACGAATAATAAATTAAGCTTAACATAAATATTTGATGCTTTCAATTTTTTTGTTGATAAATAAATTTTGATGCAATTTTGGCGTCATTGTTCCGCGATGCAAATAGACATCAGCTTCGTGAAATATTCCATAAATTTTTTTTGGAGGACTCTAAAAGAATTTATTTACGTCCCAGATAATTCTTTTTGAAGAATATGCCAGTAGAAATTTTTTAAACAAAATTAAATGTTTTTGTGAAAATTTATGAAGAATTTTTTTCCAATTTTGTTTTGTGCTGCAAATGTACAATTATGCCATTAAAAACTCTCTAAAGTATCATTGTTTCATCTCAAACATATTTTTTTGGGAAATTTGGAAAAAGATTTATCGAATTTTAATATTTTTAATATTATTTTAAATAATAATTTTTCTTTTATTTGACAAATAAGCAGGCACAAAAATGCATACTATCAATAAAAAATAGAATTGAATGCAATTTCGTGATGAAAAAAATATAAGCAAATCTAGATCCTCGCTAGAAATTTTTAAAACAAGTTAGAAGCATACAATTATCCAAAATGAATATTCAGATAATAAAAAGCAACTAAATAAAATTTTTGGGCATCTCTTTATATTTTTAAATATGATGTACATTAATCACACATACACACACGCACACACACATACTTATATACGATGGTAGTGGTCATCGTTGGACGTTGAAGCCGCGCTAACAATCTTTCTTGGTATCAATAAATTTTTGTCAATCTCGAAGGTCATTACCACAAAATACGTAGGCTTAATTTAGAATCAATGCGGCAAAGATGATGATGGTATTCCAACAAAAAAAGATTTCAATCAAGTTTTCTTGGATTATCAGCTTCTTGAAAAAATTCTTTGAAGCAGGATGTCTGTGTGGCGCTTTAAACTTTAAGCTTACTTCATTATTTTTTGGTACCAAAATAAATTCTAATTTTTTCAGTCTTTCCATATTCAAGTTTAACAAAAAACAATTGTTTTTAGTGAATTTTCAAATACTTTATTTGTATTATTAGGGGTCATAGTGAACTTCTTGAAAAAAGATGGGTAAGTAGCGTACGCAGGATTTTGATAAGGGGGGTCATATTTTTGAAGTCTTGACTAGGTACGTTTGCTAGTGCTTCGGTGTAGATATGAAGATAT
This sequence comes from Oxycera nigricornis, assembly GCA_963942545.1. NCBI lineage: Eukaryota > Metazoa > Arthropoda > Insecta > Diptera > Stratiomyidae > Oxycera > Oxycera nigricornis. The sequence continues at coordinate 107,599,434 of OZ012662.1, forward strand.
AATTATGTAATCATACTTAATCATACTTTTTCACCGATCAGTCATCAGTCCTCCAAAAATATTCACATATATATGTTTTAAAAATCTTTCATTCAATTGCCCCAAAAAAGTATCCAAAAGTGTAAGTGTATAGAATAAATGTGGATTTACGGAAATACTTTTCCAGTGTTATTAATGGCAAATTTACATTTACTCGATTTTGCTGGTGATCTGCTATACGAGATATTTGAATAGAGGTTCCAGGGGGGGGGGGGTTGAACCCGTACCCCCTCCCCCTTGGGTACGTCACTGGTAAGTAGGATGTCGTCTTCGCTTATATTGATCAGTGACAAAATAATCAAATTTCATAAATTCATAAAGAATAATCTATATAAATATGTTGAAACAAATCGAATGGAAAAGCGTCCTTTTTGTTAAGCACGACAATAGGCAGTAACTAGTAGCAGTTGCTACATGCCGAGCGAAGCGCTAACACGACCTGCTTTTCATAATTTCAGCCTGAAATTTTCTCAACATACTTTCAACACCAGTTATAGAAGTTGTGAGTAAAAAAACCAAGTGTTTGATTTTATAAAGATTTTACTTTCAATACATTTTACTTTCAAAATAGTAACAAACCAAAAAAATCGATAATTTTACATCTTCACACCGTAATACTACACTACAAGGGTTATTTGATTGTTTCAGTGCGTGTTATTACGACATTGCCAACGGTGACATGCTTGATATTTTACAAGACGGTTTCCTCAGTCAGAAATTTTTCGTTTGACACTTGAAAAGCACTGAGAATAATTACAAAATGAAATTTGGTTATGAGTTATAACGGTAAAAGTATGTCAAAAATTAATTATATCATTTAGTGACCATGAATACATGACCATTCAATGAGCGATGACGATAGACTGTAAAGAAGAATTTAATATTTTAAACTAATCACAACAAAAACTACGCCCCCAATCGAATGATTTGAATATTTTTCACATGTCCAACCATTGATAAGATAAATAGCTGCAATAAAATGCATACTAATATCCACACTTAAAACGTAAAAAATAGTCATTGATTATTCAACCTCATATTTTATAATTTCACATCAATAAAGCGCTCTTCTGAATCCTCCAAACAATTTAATACCATTTTCTTGGGCAAGTAATATTTAGTTTAACGTTATAACACTAAAACAATCGGTCGATCATTTACTTTACTAATTAAAGACCCCACATGACAGAGTCAAATCGAAGTGAGCCCCTGTCCGATTACAATGATCAATCAATTAACAATTATTGCTGGTGTTTGTCGCCGCCATATGTGGAAATTAACAGATTCATGTAACCAACACTCGTCATACTGTTCAACGTTCTAGTAAATAGTTCAAGTGTAAATTCACAAATAAGTGCATTGTTAACACACCGATGTCCACTATATAACGAACGCATGATAAAATTGACTCTGAAATACATATATGTACATATGTACTTCTAGGCATGTGTAGGTTTAATCGCATTTGTATGACATAAACAATTATCCAGTGAATTGTTGCTAATTATATGCAACAGCTCCCAATTGGAAAATGTTGAAAATCTGGAAAATTTTCAAGTAAATTGTGCAATTGACTGATGTTAATTGCATTATTAAATTGTTAAGAGCTATTAATGTAATAAGCCATTAATTGTGGATTTAACATTTTGAGAATTAATCAACAAGAGATTTTTATCTGATGTTATAATGGTTGAATCGAATTTCGGAATTTATTTGATGAAGAAATTTTAAAATACTGCCAGCATAATTTCACTAAGAATACTACGAAAATGCATGGAATGATAGTCGTTTTGGCTTTGCAAACCAAATACACTCATATCAATAATTAATTAATTCAATTATCATGTACCGAAAAAATGTCGACACGGTTTAAATAAAAAAAAATTGATCATATCTGATACTATATTTCATTCTGTGGGAAAAAATTAACATGAAAAGTATTCGCTTCCCAAAAAATTCTGATAATACCTTCGATATTTATAATAATTAAAACTATAGTAGTAATAGGCAAATATAGCCCATAATTAAGATAACAATCGAAATGCATATCTAAAATTTGATTCCAAAAATCTAACATCATCTGATACAGCGCAACATATTGATTGGCCAACCGAAAAGCGGTTTGCATTGTTTCGAGATTAATTTGAAGCAATTTCCAAGAAAAAATTCCAAAAAAATATTTAAATATTTGCTCAAAACCAACATCAATATTAATTATCAAACGAAAAAAATGCTTTGAATTTCAAGTTTACCATCATAAAATTTTAGAAACAACCACAAAAATATTAGCTCAAAATTTTTTGCTTCTTTTAATTTTTCAATGATTTGCCATTTTAATTTGTTCTCTGCATATTTAGCACATATTGAATTAATTGTCTTCGTTTCATTGGTTCCATTATGTACGCATATTGTGGAAGAATGAGATAAAAGTGGCGCCAACCAATTCTTGTGTAAATTTATTGAGTTTTCGGTACGAATACGAATACGATTTTATCGAAATGTAAATTTATTGTGAATGTAAAATTGAAGCGTGGCTGATGATGCTATTGAATTAAATGTACAATTTGAGCCATTCATGAAAAACGAGTCAGTTTAGCGGAAGTTGTTGGGATAAAATACGAAATTGTAAATTATCTCAGGATTTTTTTCGAACGATTTACACAAGCCAAATTTGTGAATTTTTCAACTCAATCGAATTTTGTTTCTTATTTGGGGAAATGGGCCAGGATATGCGAAAATAAACAAAGGGACGGTAATTCTGAAAAAATGCCGATTTTCAAATGTTTTCATTTACAACGATCAGACTTTTTTTTAATGATATCAGCAGATTTCATACGCAACCTAAAAGTGACCAAGATGCTGACTTTATCTTTTATTGCGATACTTGAAAATCAAAATTTCTTCACTTTATTTACGGTTTGTTTTCTAGAATGCACAGCTTTTATGGAGAAGGATATATTTACTAATCAAAGGGTAAGCAATTTTAAAACACAGGATGCATTTTGACTCATAAAAATTTGAAAGAATTTTCACAAACTCTAAATGAATAATTTTCGTTAATTATTTTGTTAGTTTTCTCAGGCTCGAATCTTGAACTTAAATAAATACTTAATAACAACAAAATTATCACGACAACTTGAATTCTGCAGTGTCTTAACGACATGATGTATTTTCTAGCGTTAAATAATCGCGTCAGATAAATTATCTCAATAATTACTATTGTTCATTAGCTGAGTAGTCGTCATCAGCCGATTCTATTATAATTGGGCATTTATTTCTTTTCCATTCTCATAGTGAATTGCAATCATTTATGCTTTGATCCGTGTCCCCGCAATTATTGATACGACCAAGACTTATCCCTTGCTTGTTCACCATTTTGTTTGCAATAAATTTTCTTTTATTAACACTTGTAATTGATAATAATTTTCCCATGTCGTATCGTTTACAACTAATTTCTTGAAAAAAAATCTCTTATTATTTTGAATTTCTTGTAGCACCACAGGAGTATTTCAACTTCACCCAGTTACGCACATATGTGCTATTATCACACATGTGTAAGTGCTGAGAGAGAAAAAAATCCCTGCAAATAATCTATACAGAGGCGTTTTACCAAAATGATTAATGTTATTTGAAAAATCTGAAATAATAATCGTTTAGTTTAGTAGCGACATGATTATTTATTGGATATGTTTTCTGTTGCCAAGTAAGATTTTGTAACTACAAAATTATGGTCAGTTGCTACTGCTAGTTATAATGTTGGTGGGATAATTGTTATGTGGCTGGTGATGTTGTTTATGACGCCATAGGCGATTTATTTAATTGTTGATGGCGTTATGCGGGTTTTGAATTGCTTACCTTGGCTCTGTTTCATTACAGATGGATTTCATAGATGCATCTGTTGTCGCTTGATTGCGTTTCGAGAGAGGTTAGTGTTTGATTTTCAAAGGATAACAAGTTAATTATCACGTTTGGATTTAGTCGTTGCAATTTTATGTTTGAACTTGTTTGGTTATTGTTTAATGTTTTTATGGCGTTCTATGAATGTCAAATGCAATCAACATAAGGTGTACAAAACCCTGATTACATCCTACTTTAATCAAACACATATAGAAAGAAAACAACACCCATAATCCACAACGACATGGAAAACTATTTATGAAAATTTGCAAATATCCCTTTAGAGACAGTTTAAAGTCATGCTAATACTAATTTTCAGAACTGAAACCTCATGTGATGTATTCAAAAACATTTTTTGAACATTAAAGTGATGTATTCATTGCCAAATAAATATATTACTTACAATTCATCGAAAGACTGTCCTTTCGACATTAAAGTGATGTATTCATCACCATTGGACGAAAAGTGCTTATCACCTCGTGAATTTTCCTCGCGACTAGCACCACTTCGTGCAGCGAGCAATGCGCTGCTAGCATAATAATAGGTGTTGCCTTTTTGGTTGCTAATCGTGAGAAATTTACGAGTAGTGATGAGTTATTGTATCTGTTAGTAACTCCGCTTTTATTAGGAGAACTGTCCCAAATTAGTGTAAAGGAGGAAGAATTCTGACCGATCCTCAGAACAACATCCTTACAACAGGATGCTGAGTAATGGTGTGATGAAAAATAGGGTGGCATATTTTTAAATGATGATAAGCCCTACAATACGGCGATCAATCCGGAGCTTTGCTATGGGGCTCAATTGAAGAGAATGTGTCTGTGCTTCCTCAAAACCTCACCAGGAGTATACTGGTACCAAAGGATCCGGGGCCCCAGAGATTTGTCTCTGCCGGTGTTGATGAGGAATCTGTAGAAGTTGAAACTTGGGGGCTGTGGTTGACACCAAAAAGGGTACTTTCATTTCTAATACAGTTTGGAACCGGAGCTATTCGGCAACCCTTCTGTATCGTGGTGCACTGTCATGCTGTTGCGTTTACGATAGGAATGCCGTTACCCCAAAAGTGGCAAGGATGCTGATAGGTCCAAATCCTCACCAAGGATTATGAAGGAGCCCAGGCACGCTTTGTATGAGATCTAAAACCCTTACTCGGAAAAGCAGTACTCATTACATTTGTTAAGGGCCACTGGGTAGTACATTTATGGGGGTTTTGGTGCGAGGTAATTTGTAATCCTGGCTTAAGAGGCCCATTTTTTAAAGATAAATTTCGGGGAAAGCACGTTAAACTCAGTAGCCCTTTTTCTATCGTGGGAAACATAATTTTGTATTGTGTATATAAGTGTTTGACCACCTACGGGTGTCAGTATTAAGAATTTGTATGAATAGCAAGTAAGCATTAAAGAAAAACACAGTCTTTTTAGAACATTTGAACGAGTTTCATTAGTGCCTATTCAACTCGCTACTCTAAAATATTCCCTGGATTGTGCGTATCTATCGAGACATCAGGTAATGCCTATCATCGGCATATTTAGTCCTTGGCCAGTGGCATCTAAATTGTGCTCTTGTAATTCCCTTGTAATTTTTATGAATTTGTTTATCCCCATGGCATGGCACTTTGTAGGTACCATGAAAAGGAAAATGGAATCAGAGGACTAGAAACATTACATGGCGATCCTATTACATTACACTCAACATTCTCAATGAAAAATGGCCTCACTGCAAAATTCTTTGTACATTATAACCAATCATAAGGCTTCTCATAGTGCTACCAAATCCTTCATTTGAACATAGCTTTCAAAATTTCAGCAATTTCTCTCTAAACTACCACACCTCCTTCCGGCTAATTTATTGTTACTAACTGCAGTAAAATTGATTTATTAGGTACGCATTGCGAATCGATAATGAGCCTGGATTTGAATAAAACATGAACGCGTTTAGATATATACGTACCTAGCCGGTCACAAGATACAAGATACATTCCCAGCCGCCAACTTGACACCGAAGAGAGACTCGTCCTAGACAGCCTAGACGAGCAAACAAATCATTATTTTTTTGTCGCTGTCGGACGATCAGTAGCTGGAATTATATTTTATTTATAATAAATACATTTTAATACGATGCAGATTGGAAGCTAGACGACGACGCGAGTGTGACAGAATTTCACATATTTTCCCCTATTATCATTATTATTAAGTGGATATAACTCGAAAATGTACGACGACAGTGGCGTCGATACTGGTGGCTGGGCTTTTGTCATGTCGAGAACGTGAAATAATTCCAAGAAATTATATCGAATCGGTTTCGAGTTGAACAATAATAAATAAAATTCATAACCGAGAAAATAGACACGAGTCGCAGTTGATATGGGTAATAATTATTAGTAACATGACAGAATATTATGAAGTCGGCACTTAATGAGACTCGAGAATATTTTCAAAAATTAAATATGTACATGTGTATCTTTTCGAGCGGCTCTTAGATATTTAGATTAAACAAGTGTAGATTCGAATGCTAATTTCAAGATACAGTTTGTCATATTGCCGCTGCGAATTGATTCGATACGGAAAGTTAGTGCGGCCCACGCACTTTTTCGCGGACAACAATGGCAACGGGGGCTAAAAAGTAGCAGGAAATGAAGTTGTTTTGCGGATTTTGCGTGTATTGGGCACCTGCGGTTTTCGCGGATTTGCAGATTCGATCTTGATTTCGCGATTGTATTCACTTAGTCCGGAGATTAGTGCGAATGCATCAATAATGGAGTGCAAAATCGGGCGGACATTAAATATGGGATTATTTGAATAAATTTGAAATTTATGTAAACGGCAGGCATTGATGTCGTGACAGTGGTGATATATTTTAGGATTTGGATAGTATTTAATGGTTGAGGTGACGCCAGTAGAGGTATGAATAGGCACGAGGCGAAGGCGGGTTCGTGATCCATTAGCCGATTTAGGTTAATGTAAATTCAGTGATTCATTAGTTTCGATTGGCGTAGTATCTATGTACATTTGGTTTCTCCTTGCTTTCGCCATTTAATGTGGAGCTCAACATGAACTTTGGTATTGAACTTGTAGTTCACGATGAGTTTTCAAACACTGAATTTTTTTTATGCTGCGTGTGGATGGGATTTGAATTTAGAAACATGCGAGGCAAAACTAGAGCTAAAATTCGTTGCTTATTGGCGAACAGTTTTCGCAAACAAGAGTTATGGAAAATTAGCACAAATTTTAAACGATGCTGATTGCTTCTCTTTGCCGCAACTTTCATTATATCTGATTGTCAGGGCAGATTTTTTTTCAGTTAATATTTCTTTAATCACAAAGCAAATCAATCGAAAAGCAATTTTATGTTTAATCACAGTAGTCACAAATCGAATCTCAGCACGGATTTAATTTTTCCCAGGATTTTTTTTATTTTTGCAAAATTTGCGTCATAATTGTTTAAATGGATATTTGAAAACAAAGAACATTGCCAAATTGAGAGATATTTGGATGCTGATTTGCAATATACTAACAAAAAGGACTATGACTTTAGAAAATGATGGAAATAAAAAAGCTGAAAGTCTGTCACTTTACCGACTACTTTAGAAGTTTCGCTATGGATTGAAGTTCATGAGAAAATTGTTGAAATTTGTAGGCTTATTATTTCGAAAACTAAGAGAAACTCACAAAAATAGCTCGAATTTTCAGTTTTGTCTTCAAGATTTAGTAGGCTTTACTGTATTTAGACCCTTGAATTGTTTTGCCTTTAAGTTCAAGTTATGAAGGGTCAAAAATCGACGCCTTCGGGCTGTGAAGGTTAGTTGGGGAACATTTTGAGTTATAGGGACTATGCGTCTTAAATTTTTTACTGCCTATCTTCAAGTTAAAGAAACTTTTTTGTAATACCAAGAAACTAATGAAGTTCAATTAATTGGTTTTGTTTTAAATATTTGGCTTATAGAGATGAAATTAGCATTGGGCACTATAGAACACTGAAAAGCAAGGAAAAACAAAAAAAAAGTGGAAAGTTAAAAAAAAGTTGCATTGTTTATGATTTTCTGGTTAATAAGAATGTGAGAAATTTTATAAGTAATGATTTAGAATGATATAAATTTTCATTCCAACATTTGAGATATTTAGCGCCCAGCGTGGGCAAAATCTCATACAAATTGTGTTGAAATTTTTCATAAAAAAATTCAAATACTATTTATTCGGCTTTTCAACATTTTTATGCAACCTTTTCCAATCGAAAACTAATCCAGATACTATTTAAAAATATTGTGAATATGTTTTTCTTCAGTTTTTATGTTTTTTATCTTAATATACATTCTTTTCACCAGATAAACTAACCTATGTAGAGTGATTACAATCTAGAATAAATCGAATACTGGTTATCCGGTGTAAAAAAAACTTTCAAATGGATATTAATTGTCACAACAAGTGATATACGATAGTGACACTTAATACTTGAGTTCATGAACACGGCAATAAATCACGTTCATTTATTGCCGCGGCCGTAACGATAATGGTAAATTGAATAATTGGTCGGATAAGACGGACAAATAGTAAGTCAATATTTAAATTTATTTTGAAATTGACAATTAGAATAGTACTCGAGAGGTATTGCCATGCTATTTTAATCGAAGAAGGGAGGGACTTAGTTTTGTATAAAATTCTTTGAAGTTGTCCACTTGAAACTGTTGTATTTGATTGAGTGAATAGTGATTTAGGATCCGTTTGTATATTTTGATTACTTTTCATACTCAAATGCAAAGAATAAAATATGCATTCGTAGGAAAATTAAATAGGATCTTCGTACATTTAAGATTGAAGTTACTTTAAACGTAGCTCACCTTATTTAAAAGAGGAGCATAACTCAAAAACAACATCTGGCAACACCATGTCAAAATTTACATCAATAGGTCACCAATGCAATTCAATCGATCTCATGTTACGCCCACTGACTGTCCCAGTTTCCAGCTTATCTAAAGCCACTATCTTTGCATGCTATTTTCTAGCAATGCACCTTATGCTACAAACTACAGCAGCCAGGTTTAATTTACTATTAAACTTCAATTTCATATTTAATTACCTCTAAGAAATTTATGGCCGTCATAAAATACTAATAGTGACTACAATGTTAAGCAGTTTTTTTCTTGTATTCTTTTTTTTGTAGTAGGAGTTTCCAATATGTTTTTGATTACTATTGCATAGCCACCTCCTCTTGGTAGCCTCAATGTATTTTCTATTTGATTTGTTATACTATGCAATCTATGTTTTCTACCATGTTTTGTATTTTAAATGATGCAACCAGCTAAGCAGTAGGCAGTGAAGATGGGTCTCTTTTCATTGAGCCGTTGAGAAATTGCTGTGGATGCAGTGGGTATTGAAAAGTAACTGAAACTGCTGAAAATTTTCTATATTGATAATACTTCCACCATACCCTTTAAAATTTAATAGTGGATGGTTTTAGATATTCATCAAAATATTTTTTGTGAAGGATACTTCCTGCTGAAGCTTCGAGATTTTTAAAAATCATTTAAAGATGATAGACGCCTTTTGACCGTCCGATTGAATTTGCTGCGCTAATAACACTAATCTATTATTCCTTTCTCTTCTTGAATCTACTTGCATTCATTCCAAAATTGATAAGCAGCGATTAAAAGGATTTCTCAGAATATTTAGATACCAAAACATTTTTTGGCTCTTATACAGCTTTTGCACCTTATCTCATTTAGTTTTGCATTTTCAACTAATCCAATATTCCACCGAAGCCAATCCAACATTTCCAATTAACCATTTACACGGAAAAATCACATAATGACCACAACACGATTTTCTGCAACGTGAAAACTGTTTAGTGGCACGCCAATCACCTCCTCCCAAGGAAATTATGCATAAACTGGAGTTTGTTAGCAGCTTGTCTTACATTGACGACGAGGTGAAAGAACTTTTTTGATGGTGACGACTGTGATGAAGACGTAGACGGCAACAACAACAACAACGATTATGGTCTTATCGTATTTTGACATCCATCTTTCATTGACTTTCTTCGTGGCTTCTTTTACCATTCCCGTTGATGACCAATTTGTGGTTCGCGAACATTGATGATGACTCATGACGAGTGATGAAAAAGTTGATGTTTGATGAATGATTTCAGGCCGGACGACGAATAAAGAGAAGTCTGACTGGTAATTTGCTAAATTAATTTGCATTCAGTTTGTGTAATCAGGCAAATTCCCACGAGTTTTCATGGAAACGGGCAATAAATTTGTCCGAAGAGGGAGGCTGGGGCTATTTTTTCATGAGTTTAAGCATAGTTGATATGCAAAATACATAAATGTGACAATTTTGAGCAAATTTAGAAACCGTCTGTTATTTATCTGCTAATTGGATTCAATATTTGGTCTATGGATATCTGAGTATGATCAAGTGTTAGACGAAAGATGATAATCGTGTTACAAAAATTGTGATGGTGAAAATTAACAATGAGCAGACAGGAAGGGATTCAAATCATAAGTAGGTTGAAAAACGAGCAGAAAAACTAAGAAAAACTCATCAGTCGTAAAAAAACGTTGATTTCCAGCATCATCAAAATCAATTTTCCTTTTTACGGACAGCGAGTTGTTAATATTAATTGGAACTAAAGATATTTCGCAATTGTTTCATTAAGAAACCAGTCGTGCAATAGAATTTAGGTATTCTGCTATTAAGGATGACTGTGATAATGTTGTATAAAAAATACTAAAAGGACATTGCAGTACAGTATCATGTATATAATTTTGAATGAGCAGTCTATATATTAAGAGTAAGAATGCTGCGTGAAACTGGAAATTCTGTTTCTGTAAACATAAATTATTGCAACAATCATGACGGTACAAAGAAATTAGGTAGCAATTTTGTAGATCTCCGCAGATGTAAAAACATTAATTTTTTTTTAGCTTTTTTCACAAAACTTTTAGAATTTTTTTAAGAGAGGCCTATTTTTACGCTTTTTCGTGAAAAGGGGAAAAATGATTAGAACGAATTGAAATTCATAGTATATTTTATTCATATTATGAACACATTTCATAGTTTTTTCAAGTGATTATCATCAAAATTCGCAAAGTTAAAAGCTGTTCTTCATGAAGGTCCATCGTCCGAGTCCACAATTTTAATGTTAAAGCAATCCAAGCCAAATTTTCATATTATCTACATATATGTTTGACATCTTGATGAACCAAGTTTTGAGTAAAGAATTTGAAAATTGAAAATTTGTGACACGTTTGAAAAATAACTGCTTTTGTCATATAAAAACCCTCTAAATCTAATATTTTTATCCTAACCTAAAGTTCAGTTATACGAAAATTTAATAAAGATTTAGAAAATTTTTGGTTTTTGAAGATCAGTCAAAAATTTGCTGACATACAATGCACGCAAGCAGGAAAAACGCGTTTTGAGAAAAACGCAATTACAAACAAATTACCAAAAACTGACTATTGAAATGTCTTGTGTATTAATCCTATATACACAGGGATATCCGGAAAAATATATCTTCTTGTTTGTGATACCTGCCTCAATATATACAAAGTAAGATTGCTACACAGAAAGATAGCTGCGTGGTCTCGCCTAGCTTGTCTGCTCCATTTAATAGGCCGTGCAGTATACTCGAGCGCACTTCGTTTCTTGCCCCGAAAATATAATAAGGACTTCGAATATCGGTCTCAAACTTTTTGAGCATACTCTTAAATAACTAAATCCTCGATTTCTTGAAAAAAGTTGAGTTTTTTAACCGTCTATTGTGATTTGCTTACTAAGAAGAAAAGTTACGCGCAGTAACATTTGAGAATAATCTTCCCAAAATTTGGACGAGAAAATGTAAAATTGTTTTCATGAATAATACATATGTAACAATAAAAAACTACACAATAGAATACAAATCATCAATTCCGATGAAAAAATAGGGTTTTAACCGTGCGATAATTTTCCCATGATTTCAATTCAATGGACTAATTTTTGTCAAAAATATCCTTAGGAAAAATATTCTACCAACAGTGCCTGCAGGAAACGATAAATACAAATAATGTGTCAATGGAAATTGATTATACATGCACTTAATTCGTTTGTTTTTTCGTCTCAAGCATGGTTCAATCTTAAAATTTATCATAGTAAGTCCCACTTCATTCATTATTTCGCGCAGTCAGCCTATTTATCTTCATTCAATGTTTGTCTACTTTCAAAACAAAGTCATACGTTTTACGCTATCTTATCTACACATCAACAGCACACATCCCAAAAATATATAAGAAATCGTAGGTAGCAGACTCACCTGAACCTCTTTGCACAATATCAGCAACAATAAATTCGGATCTTATCAGTACCGGGCCATAAAATCCATTAAATCAAACGGCTTACGAATGTAATACTAAGAACAATAGTATCTACAATTAGCCAACAGAAATTCAATTGGCCAGAATATGTTTTTTTCGTCGTCGCACAATTACAGGTTAAATGTTCACATGTAACTAAAGAAAAACGTTCCGTTTTCTTAACATCGCGGACGAACTGATAACGATTTTCGATGATTTGTGAAAATTCAACAAAACAACAACAACAAAATCAACGACAAAATACAACAATAAATCTGTCGTCATTCACTATCACTATTTTGAATTAAATAGAAATTTATTGGCGCCACGATGATTAATTTGTTTATTATCTTTATCAATCATAAATTGTTTCTTTGTTTCTGTGTTTTTTTTGCGGGCTCAGTATTTGAATGTTGTCTTTCGTATTACGCTTAATCGCGATGTTATCTGATGAAGAGGTAAAATGACACGCGATCAAAAACGATTTGAATAGAAGATTTTCGTCAAGCAGATATTTAGATACACTACGCGGAAAAATCGTCCAGTACAGAGTTCGCAACAAGTTTAACGACAAAAATTGTTTGATGTTGATTTATATTTCATGTTCATATTGAATTACGTGATTGCGGTTGGAAGCTATATGAAATGCAATCGAATAACATTTGCAAAGTCTGACGTGAAGCGAACTTAAAAGGAATACATTGCGATCAGGAAATATGGTCCAATTGAAAGGTCCTCAAGAAGTCTGCTCGTTATTTTCCAAAAAAAAAATTGGACGAAATATCATCGTTAAAAGAATGTGCATGGCTGATTGATGCGATCATCGGATCTCCAATTATGGGAGGAACGCGAAATGCGTAAATTTTTTTTCGTGTTATGCTCCACATACAAAATAAAACTCTAAAAGTGTCAACTTGTATCTCACGTTTCGTGCTGTGGCACGATCTGATCAATCAACAGATACTTCCTACATTTGGCGTGGTGTGGCGAGTCGCAATTACCTGTTCGTGTTGCGCGGATTATCCAATGATGATCACCCACAATCGGCGTCGTTTTCAAGTTTCACGCGCGCAACGGTCGATTGATGGATCAGCACAGATAATCTGAGAATATCCAATTTAGTGTATCTAACTATCTAGTCTATTAGCTTAGTGGGTCTATATATGCACGAATTGTATTTTTTTATGTCTTACGGTCTTTTAGCGCAAGAGGAACCTCAACAACACACACTACTCGAAATAACAAGATCACACTCCAATGCTAAACTCACGGCGACACCTTTCGACGTACTGAATTAAAGGCGACGATTAAAAGCGTTTTGTAGTCGCTTGCTAAGCTAACTTACTATGTATAAAGTATAGCGTTCAGCTTGAGCAAAGCTAGCACCCATACTCGAGATTACAAGCGCGACCAGGCAATATTCGATAGCGGCAATCTTTCTTTTGGCGAAGGTTTGGCTCTCAATCTTACTTACCACGAAGATTCTTAAGATATGATCGTGTGCGATTGATACAACATATTAGGAACTGTTGGTTGGAAAACTTTAAGATCGGTTTCGCTATGTTGCTTTGCATATGAAACGATGCCGACTATGTGGGGATCTCCTATCGTTTGCCACCGTTTGAGATAGTGTAGATCAGATGGATGCTCACGGGATGCCATCAGATGCAACGAGGAGGTGATACTTTCAGATTAACGTTGTTGTCCAATGTGTGGTAGCAAAAGATTCCGGTGCGGATACAGGGTGTTGAACATCCATTAAATTGTTTACAACGATATAATTATTGTTTTGATGATGAAATAAACACAATACAAAACATAATCCAAAAATCATGTAAGTATACGAGCACAGTGTAGGTCCAAGACTGGATTCTTGAGGAACATTAAATCCTACGACTGAATATGTGCTATATACGGCCTTTAGGATAATGCTGCTGAAAATAGAGACACACCCAACACACACGTACATACGGGCTTTGCATGAAACGTCCAAGAACGATCGACCAATTGACCAAGCAGGACAGCGAGTAGCATTTTTTCCTTAACAATAAATCTTCGAAAATGACAATGAACATATCTTCTAAGCGATATGAAAAAACATCCCTTGACAATCGTTAAACATCAAGTTCAGCCTAGACTTCTTCTGATACTCGTCTTCAAGTAGCTGCTAGTCAGACGAACCTCTGATCATGCATCATCATCGGGCCTTACCAATTTTAGCGCACCGAAGAGGAATATGATTGGGGTGCGTATGGCTGGCCATCACATTAATCAAGAAACACAGTAAGTCAGTAGTAAGGACCACGCATTCCTATCTTTTCATTTCGGTGTGCGTAAAGACAAGCAATACGGAAGTATGGTCATTTTTCAAGCCTGCCCCCCTATGTAAACGATATACAAAGTATGGTCTTCTCGGGCGAAGTTTTTTTGTTCTTTTTATGCCGTGAATGGGTTAGATCTTGAATGCGAATTTCGATCGAATAATGAAGGCCCCGGTTAGAAATTCGTGCTATATATGTATATTGGTATATAATTTTGGTAAATTTTCGACAAAAGTATTACACAAAAATATCTCCATCAAATGATATGAAAATATTTATTGCAAATCGTTGTTTCTTTCGGAAAATTTCTCGGAAAAATTTATAAAAAAAATTCACAATCAGTTTTCAAAAAGATATGATCATTTGAAAAAAAACGTAGCCAATATATCTAGGATTAAAATTTCCATGTTTCAGAGAAAATTCAAATGGAAAATCGATTAGAACTTTTTTTTGGAAAGAAACTTTGAGGAAAGCTGTTTGGTCAATATTATAGTCACATCTTTCCAGGATGTTGCCGGGAAATTTTTTAAATAAGGTTGAAATGATGGAAGCAGTGTTGGAAAAAAGATGGTAGCAATGATGGAAACAATAATGGAAACAGCAAAGGAATCAATGTAAGATACAATGGGGAAAACAATATTAAAATAATGATGGAATGGATGATGGAAACAATGATGCAGATTATGTTCAAAATGTTGTTACAGTTCAAATTACTTAGTTTCTTGAAATCATTTTTTTGACGATACCATGATGGCTATTGTCTCGAAATACTTCATCACTCACCCTGCATCATCATTCCTCGCGCCAATATAATTATTGTTACTATTGCAGCGTCCACCTCCAGCTTCAATGCGGAGGTTCGATAGCGATATCGAATGTTATCATATGTAAACGCCGGATGCCATATGAGTGGGCTGACGACATGTGAAAGCTCGAAGTAGTACACACCCATATGCGTCGTTCTTACGTTGCACATGATGCGGTTTTTTCGAGGTTTGGAGGTTTTTCTTTCAATGGAAGAGCGACAACGACAACGAACGACAACCAAATGGTTTCCCCCCAACTCATGGATTGTTAGGAAAACAGGCGTCCCAACGCAAACCATAAGTGTTGGGCGGTGGAAGTTAATGTGAGGGTACCGAGAGTACAGACCAGGTCTGGTTGTAAGACGTGCAAAGAAGGAGGTTGAATGGATAGATGGATGGATGGAAGCTGCCCGATACCCCAACAACTAACTGAATGGAAATCGAACGTGATCGTGACGACAAATATATTCTGTGCGATTGGATATGTAAATCATTGGTTTTGGGAAGCCGTACAATGCATGTAAAAGCCACGAAGAACATATTTTGGAACCTCAGGCGACAATGTTATCGCCTAGGTAAACCTGAGTGGTATTGTGTCAGGTTCCACTTAGAATTCACTGCGAGGAGGATCGGTGCTTGGAAAGAGGTTCGGATTGGGTTCGATTACGTGGACGACCGCGATATATGCGTAGCCGGGCTACGATGTAGGCTTTGTAAGGTATGTTGTCCTGGATGAAACCGGTGGCTGGACATTATCGACATATGGAGCGAACAAAATGATACAAAATGATCGTTTCGATTTTATGGGCCTGATGCCTAACATATAGGTAATTGTTAAAAGTTGAAATGATTGAACTATTAAAATAATTATGGTGCACGACCGGTAATTATTTCCGTGCTGCGATAAGTTACATATATCAAATCAGTAGTGTTGAAATGCACCGGAAAAGTTTGTTACAAAAATCAGCTTGTGCCGAAACAAGGAATAATCCGACTATCAATTGGAAATTTTGCTTGGATCACAAGCATTAAAGCTTGGTGAGTCCCTCTCCTCTTTAATTTTTCAAGTCTTTTTAAAATAAAAAAACGATTATGCCAGATTTCCCGAAAGATGTATGATGATTTTTTTCTATGAGCTATCGGTTCTAACGATGAATGGCAGCTTAATTAATATTTTGTTACATTCAGTTTCTTGATAGTTTTACATTAGAGTAATTCTTACAGTCGTCGGTTACAAATTTTACTCGTTTTCACATATATCCTAAGATGGAAATTTAATCAATACCAACCGATCGACGAATTCTTGCTTTTTGTTTTGAAGTTGCTCTGATGATCGTCACTTCACTCATTATTCTAGAAATGATGCTCTGATGTCAGCGAGTAAAGTATGTAGTAATGATTGACTCGCTTGAAATTCTGTCCGCTTATATGGACAGAATGCATACAAGTGGACGGGAAAATTGTGTACTGTGTAGGCCTCAAAGTGTGGCCTGGTTAATCTTCGCCATGTCAAAGATTTGGCTTGCAGAGTCGGAATAATTTGTGGGATTAAAAGATCTTTCGTCTGGTGAATCATCTCAGGTTTATGTGAATCTTTCAAAATATATTCCTGAATACTCGGGCCACGGTGTTATAGCAGAAGTATAGTTTGTCTGAAAGGTAGTCTTGAATATAAAATGCTGTTTAGATGATGATGGCACATGCTAGTTTTATTCTTTGAAAATTTTGCCAGATTTTTGTAGAAGGATCGCTGCTTCGAATTTTCTTCCTTAAATTTGAAGAAGGAACAAGAAAAGTGAACAAGAAAATTGATTGCAAAATCCATCAAAAAATTGTCATGCATAGTTTCATATATTATATTTAGAACTATTGTGTCCTTATTAATGAAAAATCATTTTAAATTATAGAAAACAGAATTGAATCAACTATTAAGGCTCAATTATTTAAACACATCATATTCTAGAGGCTTCCCAAAATGGACAATCCAAAACAAACACCCTCACTAAATACTAATTATCCAACAATTTGTAGTGCAGAATTCAACTTGAAATCGATTTTCTCAACGTAAACAAAAGCTTCCAACCAGTCACGATGGCGTCGAAAGAAACCACCGAAAAAAGATACATTCCCCAAAGTATATATGTAGTATCTAGCACCTGAGCATGTGTAAGTGTGGGACGTGTAGAGCGTGAAAATGCGAAGGTGTTTCAGAGTACAAGACGATGATGTGGGCTGAAATAAAGATATATTGCCTCAATTGAAATTTATCTGTTCGGGAAATTCGCAATGTTATTTGCCTGCTGACTGCAGGAAGTGTAAATATTAATTACTCTGCAAGAATTTCTAGTTAAAATTGTTTTCGTTGCAGTTGAATTATGCGAGAATGAACAAAATTAATAAAAAAAAATCAACTTGTATTTCGATTCATTGATGAAAACTCACAGAACATCTGCGGAAAGTTATTTGTCTTTGTAGATACAATATCTAATTCAAAAGCTACAGTTGAAGAACTTTTTGAATGTTCTATAAAAGACAAAGAAACGTTCAACATCTCAAAACATTTCCGAGGTCAGTCTCAAGTTTAAAATTCAACTTCCTACATTTGGGCATTAAAATGCCATGCTGAAAGAAAAAGTCTACGGAAAAGATACATCAGTGGTCGATCAAGAACGAAGATATATCTGTCAGATGAAATTTATATTTCCTTTGCTAGAAAAAAATTTATGCAGATATTTGTGAATGAAAAAGATGTTATACAAACGAGAATGGGCAAAAAAAAATTCACCCCCTGGCATTTTGTTATTCGACGTATTTTTTAGAAATTGGTTTAATAAAATTTGTTGCTGATTTAAAATATGACTAGATAGGTATGTTAGAAGTAAGTGACTAATTTATCGCATTTTTTGTACTGTTTTCTTTTTTTATTGGCAATTTTTGTCGTTGAAACTTGACTGTTTGAGTATGTCTCAATCATGGAAAATAGCTTCTTGACTTAATAAGAAACGATGGTATCTTTGGATTTATAATATCTTAAAGTAGTTTACACAGAAAAATTAGATTAATCTTGTAATTTAAGAGATTGAAACAGTAAAAATATATAACCAAAAAATGTGATGATGGATGAATCTAAAAAAAGGATAATTAGTTTATCTTGCGAAATATTAAATCAAATTCAAATAAAATAATATTCTGTTAAAACAATTTCAAATGTATATTCCATATAAATCAGGTCCAGAAAAAAGGAACTTCCAACTATACCTCAAAATTTTAAGTGATAATGAGTCACATCTTAAAATTCATTTCATGATTTTCACATAGCAAATGATTTATTGGCTCATTTTCGTTTCGATTTCGTGCGTAAATTTTCGTAAAAAAATACAATGTTCATGGTCGCGTATGTCATTCCTTCTAGATTTGGTTGAAGAATCTATCTTTTTTTGTGTGTGCTCAAATTCACCATAGATCTACAAACATGGTAGGTTGACGCAATCGTATACGTATTTTCTACGCAGCTTGTTTGGAAAAAAGATTAGAACGTTTCAATCCTAGACAATTAGGCATCGACAAATTGGTATTTTATGCTGATCATTGAGTGATTCATAATTGTTACAAGAAGGTGATAGAATCATGTCTAGATTAGATAGAAATTTGGCACCAGAATGAAATATTGGACACTGGTATGCATGCTGAGTCGAGACATTTTGTTGAGTTGAGTTTTTCGATTTTCATGAATTAGAATTTTTCGGATCATTTTTCAGGTGAGTCAAATTAAGGTGGTTCAGGAATGTTGTCTGGTTTTTTTAAAATTATAATACAAATCGTAGATTTTTAGCTCATTTACATTACATGTTAATTAAGTATCTGAGCTTATTATTAATTGCGTCTATGGATGGTAGACTCTATCCTTGACAATAAACGCGCAAAAAATAACCACAACAACAACAATAACGTGCGAACAAGCTAACCTCCAGCATTGGCTGTACACTTCCGATAGATGACTGTCACTGGGCCCACCCGACCATGGTCTGGCGCATGCATTTCCGCATAATAAGAACGGTTAGGCGCTTCGTTAATTACCCAGTTGCGTTTCCTAATACGCCTTGAGAAGGTGGAGAGAAACCCAATAACATTCTCAAACAAATTGTTCTGTGTAAGATGCCTAGGAAATCGTTCTTTATATTAAAAAAGAATGTAATATAATCTAATATAATATGTTTGCTTGGTTCAAATTCGCATAAAATAGTCAAATGTGCATTTTCATTTCACCTTGTGGCAATAGAAGACGACTCATCAAATATAGAATGGTGTATATATTAACAAGACCGTCGCTAAAACAGTCCAAAATCTCTCAAACTAAATATACAAAAAACAACTTTCTAGTCCATCTGATTAATGTCCCAGCAAATATCTATTGTCCCAGATAGTATTTTATCAAAAAAAGGTTCGCAGATCTTATCAGTTATCCAATTAAGAGAATATCTTTAGAATGAATACAAAAAAAATCTAAATGCCAATCAAATCGAACAACAATCAAATGAACAAAAAGCTTCTTTTACAACTATTTCTATTAGTCATTTATTGCTTATATATGTTTTGCCTTTTTTTCTTGTATCTTTTGCACCGACAAGATACTTGATCCTTGATCACCTTCAGCCGAACCATTTGAATATTTGCCAACATTGATCCAGTCACGATTCTATCTATCGGAGGGATATTGATTTAAGCTTGATCGTAACATGATATTTATTGATATTGATGATAATTGGATGTTGTTGCGACATTATTTTATAAACAGATCGAATTACTGTTTATTCTGATTGATTTCGGATGTATGTTTCGATTTTTTTGGGGTTGGAATCCATTCATAATTTCATGATTTGAATGACGCCATAGAATTTAGATGGGTTATAAAATTAGGTAAATTGATTTTTTGTTGTTAGACAACCATTTTGAGAAGTTGCTTGGAGAGTTGTTTGTTCACCATTGCATTTTCAATGAAATAAACAATTTAGGTTGCAAATTATTTGTTCCAGGGTGAATATTTCTCAATGGTAGTGGTCATATGTTGATGCTGTTTTTCGAGAATAACAATATTGTTAAGATTGTTGATTTTTGAGAATCATTTTGTCTGCAAAAAGTTTCAAGATTTTAACACTTTTTATATGTCTATTGACCTTGAGTTATTTTCCATTAATAAAAAATACTAAAATTATTGCGTCAGAAAATTTCAAATTTTAAATAAATAAGTACTATTGACTGATAGCATTGGACTATACATGAAAATTTAATCAAGACAGTATTTTGAAGACGATGGAGATGGTTTTAGTAATTTTTCAATATTTTTTTTCATCGTTGAGAGGTGGAAATCAGCTCCTACCTCTCGGCATGCCGGATTTCTACCGACTAGAACTGACTCCGTCCCCTTCAATCACTCTTTCCATCAATTTTTAGTAATTCTCCGTATTTAAATTTCTGTACAAAGTATTTCCCAGACGTAAAGGATCGGTATAAGGGATAGTACCATAAACCACCTCTAAACGTTTTAAAAAATCGGACAGAATTTAATTTCAATCCGATTGTGTTGCCGAAATGTCCTTTTGAAAATTGTTTGAGCGAAGTCACCAAGGGAAATATGTATCGTTTGAAGTGTTTCAATGTCATTTTTGACTTATAATACACAAGGAAATATTTTAACTTATATTATCATAAAATGTATATGAAGCAGTGTTTAATGTTGATTTTACATATAATGTCGCTTTTACCCTGTGTTAAGTCACAAGACTATTTCCATACAGAAGAAAGAGATCCCATCGACGGTGAGTTGTTATTTAAGCTGAAGCATCCCTACTTCACAACTCCTTTCCAGGTGAATACACTACTAACCTGAAATCTTATGAATTCTTGGTGCCTCATAAGGTCAGTTCGGACGGCGATTTCATGACATTTTCCTTGCCGAACTTTTTCCAGCATGATTATACCTCGAAACGACGCAGACGTGATGACTGTGATCCTGATGTGGTTAATTATAATTTACATTTCAATGGGCGAAGCCATCACATCCAACTTTGGCCCAATCATGGCTTTTTGTCCCCAGAAACGGTATAAATTTATAGAATAGTTTTTGCCGGTGTCGGTTTCTTCTTAATTATTGTAGATAGCAGAATATCACTATCCAGGATCTGAAATGACAATAGAGGCACGAAAATTGAGAAGAGTAAATCCAGCATTGTGCCACTATACTGGCACCATTAAAGGGATGGATGGTTCGAGGGCAGCATTGTCACTTTGTGAAGGATTGGTAAGTAACTTTATGTGGAAAAAGCCTTGCCAAAAAACAGGAGCTTATCAGCAACTTTTGAAGATTTCCATGGCCAAACGTCGAAAAAAAGATCGATTTAATAGTGTGGCAAATCTTTTTAAAAATATGTCCTTGTTTCATAGAAACGACGATCTAAATGTTCACCCTTAGGCAGGTTATCTTAAAACCGCTCACGGTGACTATTACATTGAACCAGTGAAAGATTTTAGCCCCAATGAAAATGGTCATCACTTGCACGTGGTATACACTTCCAATGAGCACAAAATCGAAAAGAAGTCAGCAAATAACAACCCAAATTCATCATCATCCTCATCTTCGTCAACACCTGATCCAGGTAAACTTCATACAAATTGTGGTACACATGATGATTGGCGTGAAGGATGGAAGCGTGCCTTCCATGAACATTATCGTGTTGAACGAAAAAGTAGTGAGATGTCATCTGAAAAGAAGATAGCCACGAGGAAAGCCACGCCTAGACTACATCATCGTTACATGGAGATACTTGTTGTGGCTGATAAAATGTTTATGGACTTTCATAAGGATAAAGATCACGAGAATTACATATTGACCGTGATGAATATGGTAATTAATAGGGTCGCTCCTGCAATCAAGCCGCGACAGAAGGTCCTTGGTCTTGATGGCAGGGGCTCCCGATTACTGGCACTACAGCGTGCCACTGCGGCCGCAGCCCTGGCCTTTTGGGCGAGCTAATTAATTTTGGAATTAATGGCCAAATCCTTTTCGTGGGTTGGGCAAATTAATGTGGCTTTTGTTGTGGTTTATTATTTTGTTTTACTTGATTGTGCCAAAATTTGGAGGTGTGTTCTTTTCGCAGAGTTTTGCAAATGCTAACATGAATTAACAGTACAGGACTAGTTGTCAGAAGAGGCTCAAAAAATGAGTATGGAAAATCGCTGCAGCTATTTAATTTGTCCAAATTTTTTACACAAAAATAATACGATGTATTTTTAAACAATTTGAAAATAGATAAGCAAAAAAAATTACTAATGGTGAAAATATTAGCCGTAATATAGGATACAATCCTTGCCGATGACGGTTTTTTTCCAGTCAAGAATCAGCTGAAAAATGAAATATTATTTTGGATTATTTAGATCGGTAAACGTTACAATTTTGCTGGGTTGTTTTGATTGGATGTCGTGCTCATTTTTATGAATTTTCGTAGCTGAAAACAACTCAAAAAAAAATGTATTAAAATATTTTCTTCATACTGAATTGTAGCCGTCACTTTTATAAGTAAGCTAAAACCATTTCCTATTTTTTGAACGAAAGAAGAAAGAAAACTTCACCATCGGCAAGGGTTTTTCAATAAGTTTCGAAGGGTTATATTTCGGTATTTTTTATTGATCTGTTTTTCAAGTGTTCATAAAACGGCAAAAATATAGTTTTAATTCAATAGCTGCGGCCGAATTTCTTTAATTTTCTGCTTACTTTTTCGAGCACCAAGGTTTTGGCCGATAAAAAATAAAAGGCCTTGAACAATTCTCCCTGAAAGCAAGCATTATTCCTAATAGCCCATGGCGGATCTGTTTTCAGTTGACTGTTGAGGGGGGTCAGTCGTTGGAGTCATACTTCGATCAACTGAGTTCAATTCTGCTTTAAAATTTATTACCAAGTTTAGCAAAAATTCTTGAGGCCGCCCTAATAATTGGATTTTTTCTATAAGCTTTAGTTTCTGACTTGCAAGATTTTAAAATTTTTGAATTTTTTTTAAATTAAATTTCAATTGCAAAATTATTATGCGAAATCCACTGATTTGATTTTAATGAAAAGTTAAGTGGTGTTTTGTTATATTATAAATTTTTTTAGGCGAACTATGAATGTCCTAAGTGCATTCTAAGTGGTGAAAAATTTAAGATCAAAATGCTTTTTCGCTTATTTTTATATTTATTGCTATTTTAAGGCAAGGGTGAATTTTTTTTTACAATTTTTAACCAATCCTATCTCATAGAAAATTTAATTACGCAACTTTTATATTTGGACAACTTTGCTTTGAAATGAACTGTTTCAAAGTTAAAAGTGAGATAAATAGAAAAAATCAATTTTTTTTATAATTTTTCAACATTTTGAATTTTTTATTAATGTTCCTGACTTTTTTGAGAGAGGGGATAGATCAATTATTGTTATACGAGTAATCAATATTTTTCTGCAAAAATCAGTGTGCCCCCCTCAACAGCCAAATGTAGTCGTTTTTCACGGATCCGCCCTGGTCTACAAAGGCTAGGGAAAAATTATCTGCGATCGGATTTTCACCGAGCTGAGTCAGTTTTTCAGCGTTAAGTGTTCGTTTAGTATACGAAAATGAAGTTCATCTGAACGATCCTTAACGATTGCCACCTCGTTTCTGAGCTAAACGTTCTGATAGTCTGCGAGACAAAAAGTCTCGTACATTTAAACACATAGAAAGTTACAAAATATTGAATGTCCAAAAATACTTATGATAGGGCCTCCATAAAAATGTATTATCTGGCTCAAAAAAACTCTCATTCTTCCTAGTTACTATGCTTTTTATGATTCATTTCAAAAACCAACAGAAAACTACTTTTAAGCACTATTTAACCATTCAATTAATATCTTTTTAACACTTACAGGTATCTGACTACTTTCACGACTCATCAACTGGATCACAATTGGATGTGGTTGTTGTACGAATCATATATCTAGATGAAACTATTTCAGCATTGGATGTTAGCACTAGTCCTGAAGCGGGACGTACATTGAAATCATTTTGCAAGTGGCAAAATGAAATCAATCCAAAAGATCCCGGGCATCCGCAACATCATGACATTGCGGTTTTAATAACAAGGTTTGTTGTGAAAAACCACAAATCACACACATGTTACACGACATAATGGTACATACTAACTGCTTAAGTGTTTTGTGGAAAAGAATCAGACATGACATATTGATGCTACGTGTTTTTCATATCCAGATATGAATTTCCTGAGCTCGGATGAATGGTAGCAGTAGTACGATTGGAAGATACCTTTCTGTGCTTATCTAAAGATATTTTATTACTAAGCTAGTTTGAAACATATAGTGGTGAGATTTTCAACTTACTGTGGTTTACATAGGTCTTGAAGGAAAAAAAACGTTTTCAAAAATTTTTTATTTTAAAAACCAAAAATCTATTTTATGTAAAATTTACACATATAAAAGTTTAGCATTTCAAGAAGTTGTAAAAAATTTTTTATTAAAAATTGTCAATTTTTCTGCAGTTTTCCACATCCAACCTTTTTTTTTAGTAGGCAGCAAGCAGAATATTTCTCTGCAGGTTCATCTCAAATCAAAAATTCCAAAAAAATCTTATATTATTATTATCATTAAGAATTACATAATAAATTATGTTAAATCTTATTTCTAGAAAGCACTAGCTACGGAGGCCTTAGGCTAGTTCTTATAGTTTATGCCCTTGGTTCGTGATTGGACGAAGAAATTAAGTTTTGAAATGGATTTGAATGAATTTTCGTCTAATATTTTTTAGCATTTTTTCGATTGTTATCGTTTTTAAAATATGTTTTTTTTTCGTATAAAACAAGGACGCGTCGACTGAATAAAAATTCCTTTCGTTCAAGCTACTGAAAACCCTAATATGTATGGAATTGCTACGTATGCATAATATACGAAATTTGACAGTCGTTATACTTCGCGGATACAAATAATAAAATAGTTGAAGTATAATGAGCTTAATCCATCAATAAGTCTAACCGTGGTCGTGTTGTCTGGTGGTGGATGGTAAATGACAGCACCTGATGAGGATGCCGTCCGTCACCCCGAAACCACACTTCCCATATTATAATGGTACCGGCCAGAAGCCTCAAAACTAGAACCTCCATTAATGTGCAATAATAGTGTTTGCAGAGTTGCGAACCAAAAAGCACACTAGTGGGCAGGAGTTTGTCGACTAGACACGGAGGTTCGAAAACTCTAATATGTATCCTTTTCATGTTGTGCTGTTTGATGAAAAAGAAAGGATCTGATTTTAAGTGGTCGAAACGCGCTGCATGCGTATAATACGCTAGGTAAGCC
Source organism: Oxycera nigricornis (assembly GCA_963942545.1). Taxonomy (NCBI): domain Eukaryota; kingdom Metazoa; phylum Arthropoda; class Insecta; order Diptera; family Stratiomyidae; genus Oxycera; species Oxycera nigricornis. The sequence continues at coordinate 107,625,189 of OZ012662.1, forward strand.
CGTATCGACCGCGCGGTATTCAAATCTCTATAACTCCGGTAATATTGCTCGAATTTACTTCAAATTTAGTGTGAATACAATACAAAAATACAAGGCCTATGTAACCCCTTAAGTGTGTGATGTCTAAAAGAACAATTTTGGCGAATTTGCACTTTATGTCCCCTTTAAAGCATTTTTCGCGCAACAGTTGATTTGATGGCATTGTTTCTTCTGAGACTATGAGCCTATTTGAATAATGTGATGCGCGAAGCACAAATACTGAAGTGTTAGTCCTTCTGCATTTTTAGGTTAATTTAGTCTGAGGCTTATCATAAGATGACCATGCACTCTTTGAGTTTGTTCTTGCCATCCGTCCTGCGGTTCTGATTTTTTCAGGATTAGGATTAGCATTTCTCATTCCTCAACATGAGTCCCTTTACTCGAAATTTTCGACATCAAGCTCGCTTTCATCACGACATCAACACACTTATCTAACTTGCAGACCACCGGGCCATAATTTCAAGCCTCACGGTTAATTAGCAATTTCCATGCTTATGGCCAAACACAAGAAGCGGAAGATTTAAATTAAATAATATCTCACTCTTTGACTTTATTGGAAAAAATTAAAATTAATAAAATTGTATCTTTGATGGTGCACCACACCCATCACCAGTATATGTAGTTGGATCAATTCTTTCACGGCAAGCACTTCAACGCGATCAGGCTACTGCTACCACCCGTGCGATTTCTCTTTCGTGGTCACATATTTCAACCATGAATATAAAAATAATTTGTTTATGCATTGTTAATTAGACATGACATTTGCTCGGATGAAGATAAAAATTGCGGCTTATTGGGTCTGGCGTATATGGCGTCGGCATGTGTACCATCTGATGCGTGTTCAATTAACGAGGACAAGGGCTTGATTCTTGGCGTTGTGATTGCCCACGAGCTTGGTCATATGTATGTATGTAATTTGAATCTGGAAAAAGTCACTTGAGAGGGTCTCTCGAAAGGATCGAAATTGATCGAATTTATGAGGCAGAAATGCAATTAATAAAACCAAATTGATTTATGTATGCGTTGCGGCTAGGCGTGGAGCCATAATTTTCAGACCCAAATTCGGTTTTGTTTGTTTGGAACTAAGGCATTTCGGTTCCAAGAAATGTGGGTCCTTGAAGCCAGCGTTTTCAAAGAAACGGTTAAGGTACTCTTGGCCATCGTCCAAATACCAAAGCATCTTTCTGAGAGTATAAGTTTGCTTCACGAAATGGCTTCATAAATCATCAAAAAAAAAATTTGAAAATTATTCGAGAGACTGTCTGTGACCACAAATCGATTTCCATTAATTATATTATAAATACATTTTTTTGTTTTTTAACAAAAAAAAACTATCATGCAGAATGGGATGTCAACACGACTGTTCCGGAGAGGTTGGTTGTCCAATTGATTCAGGATGTCCGGCCAAAGGACATGATGCATTCAACCATGTGATGGCACCATATGTGACGCTAGCAACAACAATATGGTCACAATGTTCCCGAGCATATATGCGCGAATTGTTGGAGTAAGTAGACCATATGGAATGATTTTTCTGTTTGGATTTGGTTTCTTCCCAATAATGTTTTTTTTTAAATTCTGAATTGTTTTGATGCACATTGGAATGCAGAAGCTGGAATGTTGTTTGGGGTTGGTGTGAAATGTTGATGTTTTGAAGAATGGAATGATGATTTTTGAGATGGTGTATAAAATTCGAGATAAAGATGCTGCGCGTTTTTTGTGGGTGATTTTATGTTGGTAATCGGATGAGAATGCAAAAGGAGCTTGTTTTGAAACATGACACGGCTCTTGGTTATGTATTAATTTCGGAAAGAATTCTAGACGACGTGGTTGATTGTTACACTTCTCCGTTTGTAAAAAAATATTATATTTGTAATTGCTTAGATATTGTGATTTAAATTTTTTTTTCATACCTTGTAAATTTGATATATAATTCAGCGCAAGAAAAAGTTATTCATGACTGAATAACTGACACAATAACAATATAATAATCAAAAAAATCCTTTATAAATCCAAATTATCGTGAAAGAAAGTGGATCAAATCAGGACATGTTACCTGAAAGACACTTATTTACATTTTGCGATAATCTTTGGGTTCAATTCAATGGCAAATAAAATTTCAATCCTCTGAACTTCTACATAAAATTTTGCTTCATGAAACTTATATCCAGGTTTGAATATTGCCCAATTTAATTTCGCCAGGGTAGCTTGAACAAAAGATAGAGAAAAACCAAAGAAAGAAAGGAGTGGACCAATTTTCTTAGAACTCTATATTTATTCGAGGTGCGAAATGAACGAAAAGTAAAAATTATTTCAAACAATTGCAATCATTTGTATTTTTTGGATGCATTAAAAAAATGGTGGAGTAAAAATTAAATTATTTAGGGAATGCGCGGCATTTTTGTTAGTCAAATTTAATCAATGGGCAATGAATATTGTTTGGTTTTATTTTTGGTACACTTTGTACATTTAAAAAAATCATTTTTTTTTGCATTTTTCGACTCCTTACAACTTCAAGCTGTTCCAGAGATAAAAGAATAACCGATGGTAAATGTTTAAAATCGATTTTTCAAGAAATATTTATAAATAAATCGGGGAAAAAAACGTTTTTCTTGAAACAAGGTTTTCTTTTGAATCGTGGACAGAAAATCTCCAGACCAACTGAATCGATTTCAAAAAACCTTAGTGCATTTTATTTGTTAGAATATCCTACATCCTACAATGTACACACAATATGATCAAAAAATTGAAGAAAAAAATTTGGCATTGAAAAAACTAGGAAAAAGAGGGTCGATTTCTGACGATTTTTTTCACAAGTCCGCCATGTTTTTTTGGAAGGAGTCGTGGATTACGATGTGAGAGACTTCACTTTTTAAAATCCCGTTGATTTTGTTTTATTTCAGACTAACCAATTTATAGATCATCTGTCCGCCGCGGAGTAACAATTTTCTGAGAACTTAATTTCAGCGACCTCTAAAAAAATGAATAACACAAAAAAAACATTTGAAGTAACATTTTTAAAAAAGATTCATGTTAACATCTAATAAAGTAACTAAGAAAAAATTCTTGGAAAAAGATATCTTTTGCCTTGTAAAGTGTACTAGTATATAAATATCAGACTCACAAGGAAAGGCCACGACTTGGTCCTCTAAAATCTGGTTGAAATTCGGCACATAAGTAGAAAGCGTCAAGGATATTCGATCCTTAAAATATTAGACCGCAACATCCACACCTCTTTTTTCTACATACCAAATTTCATTCAGATCTGAGAGGACAAGGTCGTGGTCTCTCCTTGTCAGACACACAAATCAGAGCATTTTTTCGATAAAAATCTTCACAATTGTTTATATTTTTTGGAATCTTTCTAAGATATTGAGAAGAAATAAAAATCAGATTTTGAATGGAGACATTTTTTATGATCGCTAAAAATTTTATCAAAATTCAATCAACCATTTCCAATCTATTCTAGGAAAGTACTCAGACAAACAGATACACCAATTATGGATGCAATTTTTGTTTTTGGGAACATTTTTTTGATTAAAATTATTTGTTCCAAGGACTTTATTCAACATTCACTCACAAATTTAAAATATCACATCATCCTAAATTATATCATTTTGTCTATGGCGTGGCATGGATCTAGATAAAGTTTAATAAAGGTATTTTTTTATTTCTAAGGTAGGAAATACGTTCAAATATTAGGTTTGTGTTAAATTGTTATAATATTAACTGTAATAAATTGAATTTTCCATTTTCATTTTCTGTTATTTTTAGTAACAACTTAGGCGAATGCCTTTCGGACGAACCCGAACAAAGCACCTACAAATATGAAGAAATGCTTGCCGGTGTAGTGTACGATGCTGACTATCAATGCTCCTTAATTTTCACCAATTCCACTCATTGTCCTGTCGAGCCACACATATTTTGCGAACGACTATTTTGTAAAGTTGCATCGAGGAAGTGCCTGTCGAACGGTCAGCCGCCAGCCGATGGGACAAAATGCAGTGCCAACAAGGTAAGTGTTGCTTGATTCATCGTCCTTCGTTGAAGAGTCCTTGGAACTGATCTTGCAGTGGTGCTTCAAAAGGAAGTGTATAGATATGGGCGAACGACCGAACAGCATTGATGGTGGATGGAGCAAATGGACTGATTACAGTGCTTGCTCGAGAACTTGCGGTGGTGGTGTTCAAGTGTCGGACAGGACTTGTAGTAATCCTTATCCACAAAATGGGGGACTATATTGTATGGGGGGTGAAAAACGTTATAAGATTTGCAATACTAAAGTAAGTTTTGCACTAATTGGAGATTATTAACGGTTGAGTGTTTGTTTCTAGTCGTGTCCGATGGGCAGTCCATCCTTTCGTGCTGTTCAATGTGCAGAGTTCGATAAAATTCCACGAAATGGTAGATTCCATAAATGGACGCCGTATTTTCCGAGTGGTGCCGATGGAGTTGGTACTTGTATCCTGTATTGTATCAACGAAGAGCATGTTTATGCGAAACTTTCACCTCGTATTAAAGATGGAACTCCATGTAGGATTGGTACAATGGATATGTGTCTTACAGGACAATGTCGAGTGAGTGCACTGCTGAGTATTTTTTGTGTTAATAATTTTTAGGCCTAAGTTTTGAATTCTTTGTTCCATCATATAAGATATTTGGAGTTAGTAATAAACAAAATGTATCTTTAACAGAAAGTCGGATGCGATTGGGTCATCGATTCTGAGGCAGTGAGCGACAAATGTGGTGTTTGTGATGGTGATAATTCAGGATGCAAGCATGTTACAGGATATTTTTCAGAAAGTGGGACAGGTAAGATATATTTTTTATTTATCACGGTACAATTTTTTTTAGATAATCTTCGATATTAAAATTAAATGTTCATATGATGTTTTGTAAAGTGATTTTTTTTAGTCCTTATAATGACTTTTTCTTGGACCAAAACGTGACTCTACTAAACTTTCCTGCATATGCAAATCGAACAGCATTTGTCCCCACATTTTTCATCATTCATTCATATGGCATTCGTTCATAGTCTGCAAGATTTATGCTGATGGAAACATACATAAGTATAAGAGCATGAATTCCTGACTTTTCCAATGAATGGTCGACGACGGCTCGGATTCTATGAATCGAAACTAAAGTTTTATCAATGAAACTACACACGAGTATTTACATTGTGTTACATTCTGAACACTTTCATGTATGCATGGCACGATTATTGGACGTTTGCCGGGTCGTCGTCTATCGTGAAAAGTGCTGAGGCAAAAACATTTCTTCAACAAATCGTGGACGGAACAAAGATACGAAAAGAATATTCTAAACTACTTGGGAGTGAAGTGTTTATTTATTTTTGCAATCTTCTATTTTACGGTAGTAGCTGTATTGAGGAACTTTCGAGATTATTTGATACATAGACTGCCATTGAACTTTTTGTCGGACAATTATGAAATTTCTGGACCAAAAAATATGAAGCAATTTTTTCGGTCAGGTCCAAAAAAATATGAAGCTCTTGAAGGATGCTAGGCAAAATTTACTTGCTTGAAGACATTAGTGGATATTAGTTGAGAGATTGGGAATTTCACTAGACCTTATACATATTAAGAACTAACTGGTGTCCGAAATTCATCCTCTCTTTGTGCATACCACCTTCAAAGCAGTTCAAGTGTTAACATGCTCAACTATTTGCGAATATTATCGACCAGTCATTGAAAGCTGCGGGTTCAGCAATCAAATGTTATTTAATGGCAAAACAAAACACTAATATAACTTCCTACGATCAGTTCGTTGCCGCCTCATTCAGAGAAGTCAAGAAGCAAATCTGCATTAGATAGATTTACAGGTGGACACAAGATATAGCGCTTTCGGGATATACATACATATGTGTCTACTATCGATAATTTTCAAGAATAATACTAATAAATCGAACAGGTTGGATATATGTATATGTAGATACGTAGATACCTATGTGAAATTTTATTCTTCTTCTTCTAAGAAATCGAGGTCAATGTAGTTCCTTTCCTTCGCTATGTTGTTGTTAATTTTGTTGGTATCTTCTCGAAATAGATATTCATTGAGATGCTGATGAATGGTGGATTTTATCATTGATTCAATGTTTGTAAACAGATGAGTATAGATTGGAAGCTCCAAAACATTGGTGTATTTCTTGGCTGCACAGCCTAGCAGCCAGCACTCCTATCTAATGTATGTTGTGATACGATTTAATGTGAAGCCATAGATAGTTTTATCTATTTTAGAAGCGGATATTGAGTGTATATCAATAACACAGGAAGAAGTGTGGGTGGTACATACATATTTTATTTCAATTCCTTGGAATTAGTTTCGAGAAGTTATAGAATAGGCAAAAGTTCATAAAGATATTTTTGGTTCAAACACAAAATCGATTATATGTTTTAAATGTCCTTTGAATACATTTGAAACCGATCATCCAACTTTTTCCTTCTACAATCAAATTTGTTGCGGAATAGTCCTTAAAAACTCATATAATAAATGTGACACGTTTCGAATTGACATGCTTACAGGATATAAAAAAGTCGTGATCTTGCCGAAAGGAGCCAGAAATATTATCATCCGTGAGAATGCCTCTTCCGAGAATACAATAGCAATTGCGAATAAACTAGGACATTATTTTCTAAATGGCGAAAAGTATATTTATTTAAATGTTGCGTCAAAATGGTATGAAATAATGAATTATATTTCAGCCGTGAAGAGAGCGATGGAGAAAAATATTTAGGCAAAGATTTGGCAATATATGTACATCCTGGAACTGATCAGGAAGAGCTTTATATATCAGGTCCTTTACATCAACCATTGGTGTTTTATGTAAGCTCTATTTAAAGATGACATCGTGATACACTGAAAACATATTTAAAGAATTGATTTTCTTGCCGATTTTCGAGATATAGTAAAAATTACTATCCTTTCAGGTGGCCTTCTATCAACCACGAAACTCAGGCTTCACCTATGAGTACTACATTCGAGATAAAAATTTCGATGGAAGAAATGGAAAAACAGATCGAAAAACAGCTCAAGATGGGAAACCACATAAACGAGATTGTGAAAATAAAAAATCTACATGTAAAAATCGTCCTCAAAAATACCATTGGGATTTTGTTGAATGGAGCAAATGTAGTGTTCGATGCGATGGTGGTGAAAAGATATCAAAGCCAGTTTGTGTAGATACTCATTTTGGTGATGGGGGTGTAGTGAATGAGGATTTGTGTGATGGACGACAGAAGCCAGAAGCGAAGAGCAGAGTTTGCAATCGGCAACCATGTAAAGCGAAGTGAGTAATAGAATCGTTTTTATGTATTGGTTGACCCTTCTTGCTAGTTTTGGGTACAAAGTCATGAGTTTTTGCATACATTTCAAAAACACCTTGCGAACATGATTAGAACAAAATCACGACAAAAACAACATTGTAATCGATGTGATCATTCGAAATAGATGTCCCTAGTTTAAGTTATCAAATTCACTACCCGATGTGTAGCAATACGCGAACAAGAATTTTTCCACTCCTAGAAAATTAAATCTAATTTAAATACGCTTGAATGTAAAGATTAGCTTCAAATAAGTCATTGGAGCAATTTTATAAGAGGCACAAAGACGTTATCAAAAGTAGAGTACATATTTCATATATAAGTTTTGTGAATCACTGCTTCATTTTGCAAGGCGACGACGTAAATTATTCTTGAATCGATGGAGGATAGTATTTAAGGTCAAGGACGTACAGAATAAATTTTCCGTTAAAATGATGCTCATCACATTTTGAAAGCGGTGCGTCGATAGATTTTTTTAACTTTATGGACGATGATAAAAATTCTGCAATTATTTTACTGGGGACACGATTACCCTTAACGCGATGACTAACGTACTCATACGCAATTTTTCATCAATTAAATCAAAATTATCTCGAAGACATACGGTTCATGTCCAGAGTATAATTAGGCATTATTATTCTCATCTACATTGCTGAGAAAATATCAATGACTCTAACCAAATGTAACCCAACACTCTGAACATTTCAGATGGCACACGGGCGAATGGGGCATTTGTAGCGGCTGCAAACACCAGCCAGGATTTCAGCAAAGACACGTTTGGTGTGCAACAGAATCGCTCCGATGGGAATCGACCGATATGGTCACGTCGAACGAGAAATGCAAGGAACAGGAGGGGCCAAAGCCTAAATCGAAACAGCTTTGCATGAGTCCTTGTACCCCAGCTTGCCGATCGATTCGGGATGTTGGCAGTTCCGTCCTGCCTGAAAATGTGGATGAGTTTTTTTATTTGGTGTATTACACTCGGGTTGATTCGATCAACTTGAAGCCTAAGCAGCGTGTCCTGGAAATCGCGAATATATTTTCAAGAGTTGGTCCAGTGATCTTTCAGGAAAATTTAGGTGCAAAATCTGGACGCGACAAAATATTGCTGCCTAGACAATCATGCTCATCGTCGGTGACTACTCCATTTCCAAATTCAACGGTCAATTTCGAGGACCTAGATAGCAATAATTGTCTTTGCACTAGTTCAGGATCCTATAAAAATAAAATTACTGTCCGATTTCCTGTAGTTCCCCCGTTCGAAGGTAGTGGAAATGGAAATGTTATTATATCCAGCAGTAAGTCCACTTGTTCATTGATACCTTCTTTTAATTTTCTACATTTTTCACAGAAAAGGTGAAAAAATCAAACGATCCTGCCTCTGAAAAAATGAAAAACAATATAAGAAACCATCTCAAAAATAGCATTTTATCTAGCACTAATAATTTGACTCCTTTCGATGGCATCATGGATCAGTCGAAGAATGTTGGAAAGGCGAAGGAGCAATCACGACTAAGTGGACATTGGTCTCCTATCCAAGAAGGACGACATCCAGCCGCAATGTTGCTAGTTGAAAATCATCCGAACTTAAAGGACATTCAAGGACCGAATGGATTGTTTTCTCCTCGATTTCACAGAAAATTTCGTCATGGTCGTCATACAGACATCAGAAAACCATGCCATCCTGTCGTTTCCGATAAAATTCCCGACAAAAGTTTGGTGGTGATTGAAGTGCCGCTAAAGGAGTCAACAATTAATATGTCCGACTTTACGTTCGAGCATATGGGAGATATGGTATGTGATTTCAGTTGTAAGAATTTTATTTTGTCTGGAAATTTTTTGTATTTTTGGAAAATTTGTGTGAGAAATTTCTATTCTTTCTGACATAAAAATCTTTTTCTAAATTTTCACACAATTTTCCGTGAATTGTTTTTCGTGGAATTTTTTTTCATCGGGAATAATGTTCAGGAAAGTCTCCTTCTTGGCAAAAATTCAAAATAGGTAAAAACAATTCGAGTGGATGTTTTCAATTTGCGTTTTATTATTTTTTGTAATTGAGAGTTATTTCAGAAATTTAAGAATTTTTTCCCCGAAAAATTTTGGTGGTAATATTTCCACAGATTTTTTCCTTTATTGATTGTGTTAATTTTTGGAGTGGAACTTGTCTGATTTGTGAATGTTTTCCTGGGTCATTTTCGGCAGGTTTTCTCTCATTGAAGGCATTTAAATTTGATATTCTACAATTAACTTACTTTCTATAGCTTTCTACATGCTTCATTTTCTTTCTTATAATCCAGTCATCTATAAAACAATCAGTTACAATTTCAAAAATGTACTTTCAATCCTTACGTCTAGAGCCTTATTTTTACAAAAATACACCCTATGGTGAGTTAGTCTTATTCCTCTGGTTTTTTATCTTGAGTGATTTTCTTCTTTGGTTAAAATTATTCAAGGCTTATTTTTTTCTTGACCAGCTGCAACGAATGGCGAACCATTATAGAATTCCACATTGCTACCACTGTGGTATTCCTTACATATTTTCTTGCTTTTTTATTCTAGTCTTTAGACCTGAGTATCTCTTTTTTGGCCTTCGCCTCGCTTGGGCCTCAAATCACAATTCCTCGCACCATGGCTTGGTTCATCATCAGTTATCCTCGTCAAAATCAAGCCACCAAGTACCGTACTTCGTCATCATTTTTCTGATGGGGGTCAGGGCGGTTTTCAAAATGAGTACAGCACAAATGAGGCCGAGTGAGGACGAAGGATGTAATTTCATTCTTTTGTCGAGATTCACACAAAGTTGCTAGAGGGATTAGATAGCTTTTTTGAGTTCTCAAAAATATGGTTTCTGTATGAGAACTGTGAAAAAATTCTGCAAACGGTTTACCCTTTTCTCTGTTGATTTTTTTGAAGGAAATTTTTGTCAAAAAACCATCTGAAAAAGTAGTAGATGCATCTGATATGCTGCAATAATAGATTTCAAATTTTCAGATTATAGAAATTTTCCGAAATTTTCTCGTATATCTAACACTTGTTCGAAAATATTTTCCTGTAAAAAAATTATGGTGTCCCAAAGAATTCTACTGGGACTTTTCGCCCAATCAAATATTTGAATAAATAAATTCTTTGTAGGAATTTCGTTGGTAAAATTTATATTTTTTTTTGAAATTTCAGGCGTCCGGAACTTTGGATTTGAGTCATCAAAAACAATTATGTGGAAAGGATGCAATCGAAGCTTGGAAAATTGAAAAAAATTGTACGAACGAGAGTTCAGAGGATCCATAAAAACCACATTTCCTGTTTTTTCATACATAATAAAATTGATAGAAATGAAATTGAAGGCCATTATAGATATTCAGTGCCCGTTTTACTTTTGAAAAAAAAAGTAGGACTTCCCTTGTTAATGTTGAAATTTATATATAATATATATGTTACATTTTCCCAGATAAAATTATGAGTAGATTTTTAATTAAATTTATTAAGACAATTTGAAAAAAAATAGAAAACCATATTCTTTTTCGTACAAATTTCATTTGAGAGGGATACGTGGAAGTAACCTAATCGCTATTTCAAACTTTTCATTATTATCGAATTTAACCTAAAAAGAAAAGGAGATTAATCAACACATTTGATTGAAAACTTTCCATCTAATTACGATTAGATCTCATCTCATCATTACAAATATATTCATAACAAAAAACTAAATTCTACAGACAAGTTCCAAGGCAAACAACTATATACATTTTGATCATCAATCTGTTCCTTTAAGTGACTCAGCTTCGACCAGATTACCTTGACTTTGTATCTTTGTATCTATTCTCTCGTTGGCTTAGAAAAAACATTCACTATCTTCAGAATGGAAATGGCCAACAGCCGTATTTAAGAGTAGACATTGTCTCCTACTGTTTGCCGTTCGATATTCAAGAATCCTTCGACTATCGATGAGGGTAAGGCCTTTTAGTAAATTGAGTTCAATTTGTTAAGTAACGAGAGCTATTAGTGTCAGGTGTCATCAAATGTGTCTTTGTAAATGTGTGGAAGATGTTGCTTGTATGTCCTTAAAAAAACAACAAAAACAAAGCCAAACAGATGCTGGGGTAAGAATGGAAAGCTTTGCATCAAAGAAATATAGTCAGAATCTCATTGAAGGTGCCACGAGAATGAACAACATACAATATAGACCGATTCCTTTTTGTCCTCAACATAGTACAGATCCATCCACCTTGTTCTTCTCATCTAGCTTGAGGTTGTAAGAGGACTTGTTCACTTCATTTGTTGCTTTGTTGCCAGGGACCAGATTAATTGATGACCTTTTCGTCCTAATGAGGTTTCTCTTGACTCCATGCCCGCATTCAATTTAGTGGATTGGCTATGAATAAATTGTCCAAGGAGGATTATGTATGGACTTGAAAATCAGGCTGGTGATTTTGTTACAATGTAAAATGACTTGCTAGAATGGAAAAGGATTATCAGTTCATGGAATGAAGTTGACTTTGTTACGGGAATTGATGGTGGAAGGTAAAAGAGGATTATTATTTTTATTAAGATTCGTTTCGAGATAGTTATCTGGTAGTGGCCGATTGTTCAGTAATAAATGGTTCTTTGGAAGCATGTTTTAAGTAAATTTAGTTTGCTATCAGTTAGAAACTAGGGGATGTAAGATAAGTTGTCTAATTAGCTCTTGCAATAGACTCCAGTTGAAATTGATTCTGCACAAACAATTTGTTGCTGATCCGAGTGATACTTGTTTAAACCATCATCAATTTGTACTTAGCATCAATAGTTGGAGTTCAAAATATCACTGAACGGTTTTCAGACATAACAATTGATACGCCCACTAAGTTTCAATGTAGAAAAAGGTCTACACCTTAACATTGGTAGAAGCAAGTTAGTATGATTGTTTTTGACAATATCTTCAAAATCCGATCAAAAATTAAATATGCATCCTACAAACTCAATAAAAACATTGAGTAGCAAACATCAATCATACCTTTTAATATTTGATTGCGACAAAAAAAGTCAACAATCATGGCATGTTTTTCTAGCATTTGCCACCCTCCGGCGATCAGAAGGTAAGTGTAATTCTATTACAATTTTTTCGGTGAATGACGACGCGCTTACGTTCATAACCAACGACCGTAACAACATTTCCATTTGTACATAATGCAAAAATCATGAACTGAATAATTTCACCAGCACATTTCGTAAAACTCCTTTCACACAAACCACCCACCCTTTAACATCTCTTCGTGATGTCTTTTACACCTTCATCGCTTGCCGTATGTGCATTAAGTCCTGAAAATCAAGAATCATAGACTCACTTTCGTTGATTTCCCCGAAATGAAAGGCAATATTCGCAACATTGCCAACCGAGCGTGCACAGATACTGTTGAACTTCAAGGACATAAAAATTCATACCATTAGGAAAATATGCTAAACATGAACAGAAGATGAAAAAGGAACGGCATCTACTTACACGCTGGCGGTTTAGTGGATAGTCTATGACGCGAAGATGAGATGAATTTGCATTGATGGTGGATTTTTTGGTGAGGACGCCACGCAATGTGTTAAAAGTCGTGGTGTACAGACGCGATATTATTGTCGACAATTTTCTTTACGACTTTATAATTTTGCATCAAGTTTTGGCACGACAAGGAGAAGCTGGTGGTGATGGTAAGAAACTTCGACTGCCTTCAACGTGGAAGGTAATCATGCATAGGTGAAAGTTGTAATTTCATTATTTAATCTGCTACATATAGGGTAAGAAATTGAGGGTTGGCAGTAATTGGGAAGTCTTTGCCGCAAAATTAAAGTAGAGATAATTTTTTGGGGTCCACACAAATTCCTTTCATTGTGATTCGTCGCAATCAGATTTTTTCTATACATATTTATTTGAAAAATAGTTTTGTGTAGAGTTTTTTCACAATTATCGAAACTCAAATTTTCATAAATTTTTTGGGAAATTTTACTCAAAATATTATTTTGACCTACAAACGTAAATTTCCGAGAGCACTTGTCAGCGTTATTTGTGATAGAAGATTTTCCTGTCCTCGCTTTCCTAGCGTATTTGCATTGATAATATTATTAGTAAGTTTTTCCTTCAAATTAATTTTATGAAATTTTTATTATTCGCGTCGTAGATTTGTGAAAAAACTACTCATCCAATTTATTTGAAATTTTCCACACATATTAATTAATTATTCAACTTTTGGACGGGTCTAACATTAGAGCAACGAAAAATTTGAAGAATGTAAAACCATTTTTTCGGTCGAAAAAACTCGAAAATCGTTACGCGTATATTCAAAGGTTCACCAAATTGCGAAAAATTTGCATATTGCCCTAATTTTAGACCCTTGCTATAGTTTATATTCAAGATTAATGGAATTTTTTTAGTATATGATCACATATGGATATTTTTCTCAGGGTTTTACGAGGCGTAATCCGATTTTTTGTTTGGCCCTGCTCAAGCGGTTGGTTGAAACGGCCACCATTTTTTTTATTTTTTATTTAATAATGTGAATCTATTTTTTTAATCTATGTGTATATCTATGAATAGATTTCAAATTTCAAGTCGACATCTTCAATAACTCATTTTTTTTACATACATTTAAAAAAGATTCATTTTCGCCGTTTTAACAGAGTACTCTTATCTTAAATCATTTTTGATGAAATTTAAATTTTCTCTAAAATAGCTTGTTCAGTATTTTCCTTTAAAAATTGAAGAACATTTATGAAATTTTTCATTTAAATCGTTTTGGCTTATACAAATTTAAAATTAAAACTATTTAAAACGAATGCGTGTAAAGGTTGTCTTCAATTTTCGTAGAGTTTCCATTGATAACGTTTGATCTTTGTTTTACAAAGTAATTTATTTGTTTTCTGTTTTTTTTTGGATAGTTTGTTTCATAATTTAAGATTAATTTTATTTCTTTTTGGAATATAAGTTATATTGTTATTTCGAACGACTTTCTTTTCATCGCAAATCGATTTAAATTCGTTTCGTTTTCGTTGATAATAATTATTTAAATTACGCAAATAAGTCTTTTTCTCGTCTGGAATACCGGAAATATCGTGAAGATTTCTCTTTCTGTTCTAAACAGTTTTTACTGAATCATTTTTAGGCTATTTCGAATTTTTTCTGATAATTTTTTGATAAAATTTCCTTGAGTTCGAAATATTTCGGAATTTATCTAGTTAATATATTTTTAGAAATAAATATGTTCAATTAATTTCCGTAATTTTTATTCGTGCAAACACAATTGGTATTCCTGATAATTTAATTAATTGACAATTTTAGCCACAAGTTGATTTTCCATCGGAAAATCCCTGAATAATTCATTTTTATCATAATTTGTTCGGTCATTTATTTTTTACAGAGAACTCTACACAATAGCATTTCAACACAGCTACAACAACAATTTGCAACAATCAAGTAACGGTAAATTTTTGCATATAGTTTCAAAAATCCATCCAGACACAATTTCGTACTGTAAAAAAAACCTCCTTATCCATTCAGAGTTAATTGAGTGAATTCTAGCGATGCATTCGCAACTCTTACACCACGAACTCGTTATCACCTGCTCACCACAGCTTTCAACACCCTTCCATACCGGTCCAGCGTACTTGTCCTTATCTGAAATTCGTCCTCTTATAATTCACTCGGTCGAGTCCTTGCAAGGTAGCTGCAATTGTCGTCATGCTATCGTCAATTTAATGAAAAACCTCCCGAATGGAAAATTGTTCAATCGCTGACATAAAGCAATAAAAGGCGCCCAATGGACTTGAATGATGCAAAGCTCTCACAAAAACCTGTCCCTGAAATGGGATATAGTGGTCGCCAATTCATTTTGACCATCATTGCTACGGCCACCTTCATCACCGTGACGAACCACCACACCATCAATGGCCACCAGGCGAGAAAGGACACCACGTCCACCATCCGGTCAGGCTCTGTCTCGCTAAAGGAGCTGAAAATTTTCAATCGAATTAATTGAACGCTAAATTGACTGGACTTAAAATTATGCAAATTGGTACAGTAAATGGAACCTTGCACAATGCTTGTTTGATAAAGTGGCTCGGGGGGATGGCTAGGTCGTTTTAAGGAAAGCAGGGTATTCCTGATGGCCACCGAATTATCCTTGGTAGTTTTGTGACTGCACTGGTGGTGGTGATGATAGTCTAGTGGACCCGGACTCAGTGTGAAAAGCTCTTCACACGCAGTGGACTAACGACATGCATATATATAAAGGATCAAGGAGCAATTGAATTTTAGGCTAGCGAAACATAAATTATATTTATTGCATTTGGAATTTCCTTTAATTGCTTACAGATCGGGGTTAATGAGTGTCGTTAAATGGACATTGGTGGAAAGTGGCCGACCGAGAGTTGAGCAATTATAAATGATGTCTTCGACGTTTAATGATTTCTGCTGAGCTATTTTTGAAGTTAATAATTTAGATGAACAAAAAAGATAGTTAGTGCCTGGTTGAGCAATTTTTTCATACCATGAAAATTTTTTTTAATGCATTTTACAGTCGTAGAAGAAAATGCACCCATAAGAGAAAAAAAACTGGTAATAAAATGCAATGAACTTGATGTAATCGTAAAAGGCGACCATCACTACCCATCTTGATGTTTGGACAACTGTCATAAACCACCGTTGTCGGCAACTGAACAACTGATCAACAGTCCTCAAGAGCGATGATGGCTGACCTCTTTTCCGTGCAGTCTGATGTTTTGTAGTGTTAAGAACTTGTGCATTTAAGGGTGATTGAAATATAGGTTATACGAGAGGATTGATCCTATTGAGAAGAAGTCACGATCAGATTTACGCAGAGCTGAGCTAGCCTGGCAGCAATGTCCAGTCCTTCGTCTTCAAAAAGCTGAACGAATTTTTCTGTACGATGCCAAACTATGGTTGCCTCGTATCTAAACAGAATGTACTGGAATTAAGACTTCAGGTCGTACAAAATAAAACATATATAGTTCACATCAAAAATATGGGAAATATGAGCTAAAAACTAGAACAGGGTTTACGGTATGGCTTTGCAATTATTTGAGCACAAAGCTAAAAGACATACCTTCAACTCATTCTTGCAGAATATCCTGGTACTTTACAGTGATTCAAAAGTCAAAACGTCCTTGTACCCTTTTTCTCATTCATTTTGAAAATCATTCAACTAGTCTATTTGTTCTACATCGTTCAAAAACAATCCTCTCATAAACACTCTCAGCAACGAGCAACGAATATTTGAAGGCAATCAGAGTTTTAATCGTAAGGGTGCAACACATCCTAGCTAGTTTATGTGTTCACTCTTCTTTGTATGTTATTTTTTCATCGTCAAGAGTAGTAAGAGTAGTCATAGTAACAGCAACAACAGCAACAAAATTTCTGTTGAATGTTGAAGTGTAGAAATGCAACAAATGAAATTATGTACAACAAAATTAGTTTTGTTGACATGAAAACCAAAATAGGGTGAAAAGCTACTAATGGGTGCACCACATCAACCACTTGAAATACTTTCTTCCTGTTTCTCGTTGGTTGTTTGTTGAACAACATGCATATGTTTGCCGAGTGGATGTATCCTAATTTTTTGTTAATTCAAAACAAAAATAATGTTTGTACGGTTGGTTTTCAGTTGAATGTTTAGAAATTGTTGAAGTTGAGACACAGTGGTTATAGAAAAATAAGGAGAAGGATATGTTTTGCATTCATTTGAAGCAATCTGTTGATGTTATTAAAAAAAACAAAAGATTTTGCAAGTTTCATGAGTGAAATGTAGAATAAACATAATTAAGATCAGCAGGGATTCAGCTTGCTCCACAGAGAGGTTCATTATTTATTCAATTGCACTGGAACAGTTGTTTATGTTTATTGGAATATAGGTTTTAATCAAAACAGTAGAGCAGCCAATCTCCTCGGAAAGAGTGAGGTTTTTATGTTGAAATATCTATTCCACACAATTAATGTGTGATTAATGATGTATTCAAGGACTACGACACGGATGTGAAAGTACGAGAATCTAAACCGCAAAACTCTGCTTCTATATCAGTGCACCTAGTCTAATAGTAATGTAAGAATAGACTTAGCAAAGCTAACATGAAATTACTCCCTCGGTATCTTCCACTGAAATTCTTGAGTTTGCATGTAGTATTAAGGCTAGAAGTCATATAATTTTTTTTAAGTAGTGTTTTCGTTGATGCCACGTTCCACAGCTAAAAAACGATAATGTGAATGCTTTTTTCCATTTTAGAAAATTGCTTCATTGATTTAAGTGAGCAATAGTTCATCAATTTATCAGAAAAATTTCAAATACTTACAGAATTTAATGTCGGTGTATATAATCCAAGTAAAGCTTCCTTTTCGTAATGGTGGGCTGTCACTGATCAGTAGGCGCTATGCTTATGTAAGATTTATGTTGAATTTTTGGCAACAAAATTGAATACAAGCAAACAATAGACAGGCAATTTGAAAGAGGACATGTTCGCGTTCGGTCAAATAAACTGATTTAATTGAAGTAGAATTTATGTGATTAATAGAGATGGTTTTAGCCTCTTTTAAAATTTTAAATAAATTGTAATGAGAATTGCCAAAACCATCGTAAAACTCCCTCCTATCCGATATATAATTTCCATTACTGTCCTTACAACGTTCATTAAATCAAATCAAATCAAAATGTCCTACTCTCGAATATCCTGCAAGAGTTCAACGAGCCGAAATAAGGGTTGTAAATGTCAACAAGGTGACAACAGCTGGATACTAGCTTCATACAGCCATGCTGTGCATGACTCCATACGCCCAAAAAGAAAATTAAATAAACATTAACAGGAGTCAACGAAAGCATTCTAAAAAGAGATAACAAGCTGTATAAATAGCATGAATAGGATAAATAGTATAATTGCAACGATAATTGGAGTATGTACTTATGGGCACATCCATATAAAGTTGAGGAGACACGACAACCATGCATGACAAACAAATTTGGTACATAAAATATAATCGGGCTCGAGGACTCCCTGTTTTATTATGCAGTCAACGTTTGGAGATTTGAAAAGTTGGATTTGAGGTCGTTGAAACGATTTTTTCCATAACGGGTGAGATATTTTTTTAATAATAAGGACATCAGTTTTCCTCCTGCATTATTTTGATGCATGAATTTCATGAAATATTTGTAAGAATGATTTTTTCAGCCGTTTAGTAGCCATAGGATGTGGCATGCCTTGTATTGCGAAGGAGTCCAATTTGACTACTTAAAAGTCAATACCCTGAAAATCTTTCCAACTAGAGTAAGAGTACTAATTTTTGATTGACTTTGAAGCCAAATACTTCGAAGCAACAAAAGTGTTACAGGTTTTTATTGCATTCACTCCTTCAACTATTACTGTATTTTTACATATATGACTCTTGATTTTTTGGCTCCATTCATACATCTCTTGGTCATTCTAAACAGGCTATCCATTGAAGTGCATGTCATTTCAACATTGATAGCAGTGCTGCACTTAATGTACAAAACAAATGGATTTGGAAGGTTTCACTGCCAGAAATGAATCGCTTTATGCACATAAAACATTTTAAATATATTTCCAAAATTGCTGATTTGTTACAAAAATTTTGGGACAGTCGCAATGATTTTTTGCCAAATTGAGGCTTTATTTTATTACATAATGTGATCTCATTGATCTAATTTTTTACAGGGAAGTCTTACGGACCATTGTCACTAATAATTCAGAAACTGTAGTCACTCTTAAGGATACTTCCAAGAAGCCATTCAAGAAGTAGAGCTAGTGAATGAGATATGTAGCTTTAATAGCAGTTTTTAAAAATGGCCCACATTAAAAATTAAATAAGAATAAAATACTCGATTTTTATAATAATGTTTTCTTCCTAGTTCAAAAGATTCGTTTTGATTTTATTTGCAAGTGGTATGATATTGAGGGGGTGTAGGATGTATACATTTCAATGCAGTTTTCTCAAAACTTTTTTTTTCATGCCGTCACAATGATTTCTTCGAAAGTCTCCTTCTGAAATTTTCACTATTTATTGAACACATATATACTCATCGTGTGAACTACGGGTGTTTTAAAATTTTTTTCTTCAATTTTTTCAAACTTAAAATCACGAAAATAAACAATAACTTCGAAAATTTATTTTTAACTTATCGTATTATTGTACATAACTGTATAGTTTTGATTTGAACGATAGCCACTGGTTCACTAATTAAAACTTTTCTTGATTTTTTTGTTTCCAATCATTTTTCGCTTCAGGATCATAGTCACCGTTTAATATGCATTTTTTATATGGGAAGAAGAGTGCCGATATTTTAAATATAAACAAATAAAAATAATAAATAAATAAAAATTCCATGAAATAATTTTTATAGTTCGTTTTGAAAGTGTTTTAATCGAGAGAGAATAACATAAATATCTACTCCAGGGGCTTTGTAAAAAATGTTTAAAAATAGGTCAGTTTTAACAAATAAATTTTGTGAAAGTTCAATTTTAACCCAAGACTATTAAATGTTTTAATCTTCTAACCACTTCGTACATCTGATATTGTTTTTAAGAAAACGAAATTAATCACCATATATACGGTTAAAATTTCATATAACCAAAGCATACACAATTAATATCACAAGGGAAAAAAATATAGAAAGAAAATGAATATCAACGCAAAAATGTGTGGCAAAAAAAACCTATAAACATCCTTTCATGCTAAATGAACTTAATATTCACTATTCCGTTAGTGCTTAATTTCATCATTGTTTTGCCCCCGCCATCTGCTTACCTAACTAATAGCTACCATTTGTTGTAAATGTCCTTCCGGCTGGCATCGTCTAAATTACCTTTTTTGATGTGGTCAATACGATACAATCACGAGGAAGGATGTGGCAAACAATGGTAATGGTGACTGGAACTCCTCTATCAGCGTACCACACCCAGAACATTTCAGAAGATCTGAAAAAGAAGTGACACCAGAAAGTTCAACTGTAAATATGTTTAAATTAACCTGAAAACTTATTTCTATTATTCACTGTTAAGTACGAAATGAAGGGGTGGGGTTTTTCTTGGGAAAATTGTTCATAAATATGTATCTTTCCTCATTTTGTCTCATTCAATTCGGTTGGTTGTGAATTGAATTAATGCGATTAGTTTGGACTCGGATTGATTAAATGATGGGTGGATATTGGGTGTCTGATTTTCGAGAAGGTCTTTATTACTGTAATGATTTTTCTGAGATTCAATTTTGGTTTCGGTGTCAGGTTTTTTATTGGTAAATTGATTCTTTTTTGTTTTGTCGGAACGATCGCTTTCACAGACATGCGGGTGTTATTTCTAACTACACTTTGTCTTCATTCTCCAGATGACCGGATGATGCAGTTGTCGGCAGCAGGATTCTCTGGTGTATCGTTCAAGACAATCGACATGTGAATTTAAGGTGAAGTCTGATTTGAAAGATGGAGCTGACGGTTTGCATGTGTATGTACTATGGCTGGTCCTTCTTTGCTTCGATTCAGATCGGAAAAATGTGTGAAAAACTTTTCAAAACATCTCAAATATAAAAACATCCCTTTTCTCTTGTTCTTATCCGCAATGTATTTCAGCTTTTAAATTCCATTCTGATAACATCACCTAACCGTTGTCGAACATCTCAATAAAAATTCCATACGTGAACAACAAAAGCATCCTTGCAACTATTCGCATTGAACAAGAGGATACGACTATATATAGAATTTCCTCTAAATTACATACGTCATCCTGTAACACAACGACGTAAAAAAAGACAAAGATTATTACATTCCACCCGATATCGAGTGTGTCGTAGGGCGTATGCATTCACGTTTTCCATCCGCAAGGCATACCATATTTTATCGGACAAATGACCAGAGTGTGCACACATGAAAGTACGTGATAAAAACCATGTGCATACAAAGAATGTTGAAGTTAGTGGTGTACGACCATCTAGCAGGTGACTCCCAGCCAACAGCCAAAAGCACTAAGAAGGAATTTCTCATTTGTCCGGGATGCTTTTAGAAGTTTCTTGTAAGCTTATGCTGGATGCAAGCGTGGCTCGGAAGGATGAACGTTTCGTGAAAAGGAGTGCTGCAAGTCGATGTAAATACAATGAAAATCCCATTAAGACATTTATCCTAGTTGGGTTTTTACCTCGCCGCCTGGCTGCGATACGTGCCGGGCATGAAAACAGTTGGAACGAGGTCCTGGATTCGATGGCAGAGGATAGAAATTCAGCAGTAAGGATCCTGGAGGCGCAAAAAGTTAAGGAATTAGGTGAAATAAAGTGGGAGGCGACGAGACTAAAATGTGCTTAGTAGTTTGAGTAAATGATAGTTTGTTAAATGCTTGTCGGAAAAAGGGTTTCTTCAGGCTGTACTTTTTCATATGAAAATATTATGGGTGTATCTATTTCTAGTATTGCCTTAGCGATCTCATATATTATCACAAATAGTAAGGATTGATTCAAACAGAATGTTGTTTATTCAGTCAAGAGAACATACTAGAATTTTCTCTTCAACACTTCTCCTCAAAACAACACTTTCATCTATCATAGTTCATAGTTTCAATCAACTTTAAATCCTCTAAATCTTGTTCCTACCAGCAAATCTCAAACTCCACGTGAAGGATCTACTTTTCTAAACTAGCCAGCCGTCATGGATTGTTCTCTTGGCGGTTTCTTTGTCGCAGATCCTCTTAGCAATGGGTACCAATAGCTCGTCGCCAAAATTGTGGTGGCGGCAACAACGATGTTTACAAACCACCGAGCCGTGTGATTGAAATATAAATAAGGATTGCAATTAGGAGTCGTACCACGTTTGCTAGAGAAGTGTTTCTCCAACTTGTACATTAGCTATAATGTCTCTTTTTTGATGTCCTTACTACACACCTACATACCTCTACCATGGGTTTGTTTGCTTGCTTGCGCTCCATCTCAAGTGTCTTTTCCCAGTTTCTGCTTCAATATCTTGAACAAAGGAGCCGAGCATATTATGTAGAAGAACATGTCCTAACGGGGATAATAATGTGAAGTTGGTACGGTTTTCAAGTTAGCTGAAACGCTCGGGCTAATTTCAAAGGAAAAAGGTTCATTGATTTTAGACGTCTGTAAGGATAATTGGTAGACAGATAATTTGAACCGTTTGTCTGAGGGGCAAGTTAGTTTTATATTGGGGTTTTAGGATTGAGGATATTGACATGTTGTGAATTAAGGTTATTCAAACAGAGTTTCACGAATAAATTTGCATGGATTAGTAGACTAGCGTTTTCGGATTTGATGAAAGGTAGTCAGAACAGAATCTATTTTGGAAAATATTGTAAGAAAAAAAATTGTTGATCAATAATTTATTTTTAGTCCAAAAATATGACCGGCAATATCTTTTCTGTTATTAGCAACAAATTAATTGCTGAGCAGAATTTTTTGCCTAACTAATACTATGCTATTAGGCGGGTGAGGTTCCATAAGTTTTGTGCTGCAGACGTTCGGGGGAAAAAATTGCTATATTGTATAATTTTACAGGAAACTTTATTTTCCGGTAAACTATTCGGTAACCTATTCGGGGTGTTTTAAATTATGAACAGGGATCACTACTTTGCGGTCGACTTGCTTCTCTTTTTTCTTCTTGTTCGCGATCAGGTTGACCCCTCGTAAGTCATTCGTACCCGGATCATGTTGCTCGTCAGTGCGCTCAAATTTTTGAGGCCTTAAGGTGAGCATGATTAATGGGTTGGCTCGCACACTGCTGTTTAAAGAGTGCTTAGATCGGTGGTGGTTTTAGTTGGCAGTTGCCGTGGGAGGTCAGCGCATTTATGATAACGTAACATAACGTAACAACTTTTAGATGAAAATCTGACCGATTGTGTAAAACATTCATTGCAGCTTTTGGTCACTACTTCATCTTGAAAATTGATTGGATTGCTGTTCTATTTTTTTCAGCGTAGTGTTGGGTCATAAATTTGTTTTTGTTTAAATTTAAGATAAGAAGATAAGATGTCTTGAATTAGTTGAAACCTGTTTTTGACATATTGACTCTAGTGTATAATCTCTAAGTATTTTCCATTAGACAAATTGAACAAAAAAATTAAATGAATAAAATATAGCTTCATTATTTAAAATACTCCAAGGACCTCCTTTCACATTTGCATAACAAATACAAGACACCTCATAATTTTTCAAAGTCTTCGCCTTACAACGAAAAATTAGTTACACGTTTTACATACCAAAAAAATTCGTTTCAAATCCCTTTTGAATTAATTCTGACTGTTTGTTGAAATGCGCACAAAAAAAAATTCTTCCAAATAAATATTTAAATACTTGAAAGAAATGACGGTAGGCATTTGCCGAGTGAATCCTCTTACATTTACCCAAAGGAAAAGTTCCAAATAGAATGCGAATGAAATATTGTCACGCGAATTTCATTTTTAATCATAAAATATTATCACATACTAGAAAAACAATGTGTCCTTTTTCATTCGTGAATGATTTATAAGCATAATTTACCTACGATTGTTTGATTGACTTTGTCAGGGTGATTTGTGAAAGTGTTTTGGTTACACATATGTGGCTTCCTTTTTATTGGTGAAATTCTGCGTCGTTGAAAGGTTTCCAGAGAAACCCACAAAGTTGACGTGTTAATTTCAACCCGAAATTTATGGGTGAATTACGTTTTATAGACTGATTTATTAGAAATTGCGAAATGCGCATCGGGGTGGGTACCATTTTTTTAAAGATTCTTAGATCAATAAAACCTGAAAGATATGCTTTAATGTTTAAAAGTCTCTAATGTAACCGAAAACATAAATTATCACCATCAAATCTACCGCACAATCAATGAACTGAAGGTTCATTAAATACAGAAAGTAAGCACGCATTTATTTCTACCCTCAATAGCAGAAAAAGAACATTAAATCTTCTTAAACTGTTTACAAATACTTCAAATCAATTCTATTCAATTTATGGAGAACAAAAAAAATACAATCAAGTACAAGACAACCATGAAATATACCATCCGTAACAAATATAAAAGATGTTCTTCTTAAAGGATGTCCTTGTCGGAAACAATATTCAAAACGATACAAATCTAATATAGGGGTGGAAAAAAGTTACCTACTTTCGCAATAAAGTCCTGGCCCAATGTACAAATGCCTGTAACCCTGTACAAATCACATCTGCTTTTTTAGCCCACCGCTACTGTTTCAAGTCCTTCGCGAAAAAGGAAATCCACGGATAAACGTGAAACAGCTAGCTACAACGTCCGAACCCTCAAGTACGATTTCATAGAATGGTGATTGGGTGTATTTCACACGGACTTCAAGTCTACGTATTTGATACCATCGGAAGGATGCATGCTAGATGAAAAGGGGTGGTTTTGTTTCAAGGGGTGCAATTTATTTGATGGATTTTTCATACAGATTGTGAAAAACTTGATTTTTTTTGCCGTCAAGGAATTTGATGGACTATCTGTCTGAAGAGATTGTACTGTCTATGAGACAACGGTGAAACAAGGTTGGGGAAAGTTGCAAAGCGTTTCCATGTGAAAGGATAGTGTTTTTCGATTTGTTTTCAGTATGTTTGATGGGAGGTAATGATTAATTAATACTTATTTGAATACCAAGACTTAGAAGTTATTATTTTTAAAATTAATAAATGAAAGCCCTTTCAAACTTGAAATTTCGCGCATTGTTATTCATTCCTTGTTTTATAAAAAAAACTATCCTACAAAGTATCTTTGTTGCATGGAAATTTAAAAGTGAAACCCACATCCTTACACTGCTAATGGAACTTACACGACTGGCTTCAATTTGGTGAACACTTTTCAAGAAAATCTAACGAAGTTTCACTCTGTCCTCGCGCACATAATTCTGTAGCCAGGATCTAACAGGATTAGAAACCAAAATGTGGATTGGATTATGATTTAGTGGCCGTTTTAAATTAAATATTTTTGAAGAATAAATACCATAAATACCATCTCGGCAATTTATAAAAATTTATTCATCAGGACTTTCAATCTATTAATGATTATTTTTGTTTGTAAATAATATTTTGAATTCAAATAATAAAAAATAATGAAATAGAATGCGAAGGAAAACCACCAAGATTTTCACACGAAATTTATATAGTTAAACTTTTAAGGTTATCTGTTAGTCATTGATTATCTTTATTCAATAATCCTTTGAATTTCCAAACGTAAAAGAAATCAATTCAGAAACAAATTATCGATAAAACAGTTTCTCCAAGCCAACAGATCTATTAAAATTAAGAATCCTAGTGCAGAAGCATTCAACCATGCATTTTCTTCGACTTTCATCTCGATTCCCCATAATTTATTTAACGCTCCATCTCCTTTCACACCTTGATTGATTCAACCTGACACAATTCTATGCGGTTGTGGCTAATGAACCTTTCCTAATTTCAAGAATGCTATCCCAAGCATAAAAGAAAACTCCTTTAATAGCTGGGCTCGTGGTATTTATAACCTGGCGAACAGCAAAGTCCTTACATTCTCCAACATAAATAACTTGAGAATATCCTCTTTATTGACATGTTGCTCGTAGGCTAGTCGATTGGATCATTATCCTTAACATTCGCCTCGGTAAAGATAAGCAGGATATATATGTATGTCAAAGGTTCATTTGTTAAGTATTTTCGTTCAGAGAGTAAAAGATTTTTAGATGGATTTTCATGTGACACCTATTGCTGGCCGAAAAGATTTATTCTTTGCTCAGATGGATTAGTATCTTTGGTTATTGACTCATTTTTTGGAAAGAGTCAAAAAGTAATTGGCTTTGGGATCCGTTTTGAAGGAGACGAATGTTCTTGGAAAGCTAAGGGTTTTATTGGTCTGTTTTGCTGGGCAGGTTTTCGTTGATAAAATGAAAGTTTTGATGAAAGTAGAATTATAATAGTTGAAGTGGCTTCAGCAACATTCTTTGATGCTTAGATAGAAATTGAAAAATCTAGTGAATGAAACTCCTTGTTTTTTTTAAGAAAACGAAAAAAAACCCAAAGGTTTCCTGAAATTTTTATAACCCTACTAACAGAATTTTTAATGAATATCGCAACTAGTCGCATTAAGCAATCGACAACCCTCTTGTTTTTTTGGAGGAGGGGGGTTTATCATCGAAATCCACTGGTATCTTAATGTTCATAGCCTCGTCCTTGAATTGGACGTCCGTGACGTTTCATTCACTTCTATCGTTCCAATTCATTGCATTACAAGCTTGAATGTTTTATTGGGAGCTTCAAATCCTTGCCCTACTAAAAATATTCTAGATACTCTAGAAAACATGGTACATTATGTTATACTATCACAAATTCACTAACTTCCCTCACCAACATTCCACTGAAGGCACTGATCATTCTCACCGTTTGGCCTCACAAATTTGAGCGCACTGAAGAGTAACATGATCCGGGTACGAATGGCTGATGAGGGGTCAATTTGACAGTCTACAAAAAAAAGGAAGAAACACAACTCAACCGCACAGCAGTAATCTCTGTTGAAAATTTAAAGCACCCAGAATAGTTTACCGAAAAGAAAAATGTCCTGTAATATTTTACCATTGAGCCAAATTTTTCCCGGAGCGTCTGTAGCAGAAATCTTCTTCTCACCCGTTAGTATTAGCTAGGCAAATCTTTCTGCTCAACAATTAATTCGTTGCTTACAATGGGAAAGGTCATTCCGGTCACCTTTTGGAATGAAAAGAAATTGTTGATCAATTGAAAAGAAAATTCTATAATATTTTTCAAAATAAAATCTGTTCTGACCGCCTTTCATCAATTTCAAACACACTTCTAATCTAGAATATCGAAAATAGTATCTAGAAAATCTATGTGTGAGAAGTTTAAAAATATATATGAATGCTCTTGACTTGCGGTCATATTTATGTGCTTTGGTTTCGCTGGAAGGGTTGGATCAAAACAAATTCCATAGGATCATAATTTTTATAAAAACTAAACAAAATTGAACTGAACAATTTTCGATATTACCAAATCGATTTATTTCATTTATTGCCAGGCATTGATTGCACTTTGGGATGCATTTTTCCACCTGAAATTGAATTAAATTAATTAAACAGTAAACGCCTCCAATTGTTTCCTGTCTCATAAAAGATTTCGGCATATAATTTAATTAATTAATTAATTTTACTCATTAATCCACTAAAACCAATTAAAATTTCATCAAACTCACAACACATGCACATTGAATACATTTAAACATTTAATAAACTAAGAACGTCATCGCATTCATTTGCAAACAACCAACAACTCCTTTCAGCATACATTTGGTAGTAGCTGAAAGGATACCACCACAGTTCCTACCAATTTCAGTTCTGACCAATCCTTTTCAACAAACTAGTCATAAGCTGCGTGAATTCATAATAAGCTCGCCAACAGTAAACTGATTTAATTTCCACAACGCTTTTCATCATTCAGCTTGTTGGGAATATTTAATTGTTGCATTTTCGGGGATTTCACTTAATTATTTTCAATTCTTCCTGTTTATGTTTATGGTGGACGTGTTTCGTGCACGACGAAAATGTTACATAAGAAAAGTGGAACACAATTCGCTGGGCGACAATCAGCCTTTCTCTATGTCCTGATCAAATTAAAACGGAAAATGGTAGCTCGTTGGCTCTGATGTGATGGTCACACTGGTGTATTTGCATCTTTATGCAAATGTCGTATCTAGATAATTTTGATAATTTTTGCTTTTGTTAGGATGCAGCTTTCATTGCGACGAGGATGATCCAATTAGATGAGGCAAATACCCAAAGGAAATGCACTGGGTACTGTGTTAATTGTCTTTTATAAGCGAGATGGGTGTGAATTTGAAATGATTTACTGTGTATATATTGTTGCACATGCACAAATTAAATTAAAGTGGAGGAATATTAAGTAAATTGGTTGCTTTTTCATTTGCTTTCATTTCAATTTTAATGAGAGAAGTTATGGCTGCAAGGTTTGGGAAAGTATCATGCAGTCCATACTATTTAGAATATTTGCTGGAAGAAGTTTTGCTATTAAAGTTTGAACTGTTATTGAACAACATGAAATAAATCCACCATAGGTTAATTCTATATGGCACAATTGAATTTTATCAATATCTCCTCAATAAACATTTTCTGAATCATCCCTTCTTCAACCAGCACCGTCGCAATAACTAAAAAAATTCGTTTGGAACTATGAAATTTCTTCTATTATTGATAAACTTTCTGAAGAATTTCCCTTTCGTAAAAGTTTTGTAAAGTTTTAGTGAAAATTTTACATTACAAGGAAGGAAATAACTCTCTAAAGTTTTATTTGGAGTTAATTGCTTGTCAGAATTTGAAAAGTTCAAATATGGATTGTTACCATGAAAATCAAAGATGTGTTAATTCAAAGGAATTTTTTGTGGTGTTCTTCCTTCTTGATGAAATCCGCTTGTTCTTGGCTTTTCGGAGGATGACATCGATGTGTTTTAGACACATTTTCATTCAAATGAATGTTCATTTACTTTGAAAATGATACACAGCATTGTTCAAAGGAGTAATGTTAAAGTCACAGATAATTTCAATCGTTCTGAAACTCAATGATTTTGATAGAAAGAATATTTTTTAATATGGTAGAAGAAATAACATTTACCATTTGAAGTGCTAATAAGGAAGGGCCTTACCTCTATGAGAGCACTAGCTGTCCGCGAAACTACCTACCCGTTCATGTTCATCCACAGGCCTCACTAATTTGAGTGCACTGAGAAGTATTATAATTGGGGAGTGGATGTTGCAAAAACAGCAAAGAATGTGACAAAGTCGACCGCATAATGATTGTTTTTTTTTGACAAACTCGATCGGCGCACTAAATCATGAATGGGATGGAAGGATGATAATGGAAGAGAAGGATTCTCACTACTTCTATCACATTGCTATGGGGATCGAAAATAATTCGTATATTCAGATTTCATATTTGGTGCTATATAGTCTTTAAATTATTATATTGTAGTAAATTCACGACCCATTATGGGTTTTCTATAGATTTTTTGGAATTTAGACAACGAAATTTAACTGAGAACTAGTCCATCCCCTTTTTTCTTTTTATTG
Organism: Oxycera nigricornis; assembly: GCA_963942545.1. Lineage (NCBI taxonomy): Eukaryota > Metazoa > Arthropoda > Insecta > Diptera > Stratiomyidae > Oxycera > Oxycera nigricornis. Next base: position 107,654,654 of record OZ012662.1, read on the forward strand.
TTGCACAGACACGTATTTCTGTATCATTATTTTAGTCGTAATTTATTGGTTACGATCGTTTATCAAAAACAAATCGCAAGAATAAGAATCGGCGCAAGAATATTTACAGGCGTTATCCGATCGTGAAAACATCTCTATTTACATCAGGAAAGTTGAATCAGCTGACAAATGAAAAAAATGTATTAGTGCACAGACATAGTTTCATTGTAAGTGATACGCAACGGTATCTCCATGGATTGATTCAATAAGTTTATTTTCTTGTATAATTTTATAAATCCCCTGGCAAATGGCGCATTTTTTTCTTAAAAAGGGTCATGTTTTGGTACCGCATCATTCTTTGAGTAATTTTTCTTCAGCACATATATCGAAGTTGAATTAGTGGATGAAGTATGCAAGAAATAGTCCTTTTTTGAAGAAGCTCTGCTGGCAGATTATCGGTTCCGGGAACCTTATTTGGTTTTGGCTTTAGTAGCACTGCTTTTATCTCTTCCACTGACGATATTGAAGAAGACGCATTTGAAAAACATACATCCAACAAGAATATAAAATTTATTCATGAATTTAGTGGCAGACAAAAATATGGAGCCCATCCAATTTTGCTATTGCTATGCCAACATTTTCCAATACAAAATACACATATTACCGGCATGAATACACAAAATAAAATAAAATCAACATCCACCCCCACAGCATCTGCCACATTCTATTTTGTTAAAGTTTAAAATTTATACTTTGCTCACCAATTAAATTATTTACATATCATTATTTTCCCCCGAAAGGCATTTTCCAAATATAAGTTCTTCATCTGATCAAAAATGATATGAGTTTCGACATTCATTGCTTTAACAAATTACCTTCCAGGTTAATATTTAAATAAACACCCACGCAGTGCAAATAACTTTGCCTTCTCTTCAATCAGGAAATTCCAGTATCACGCAGGATCTTTTCAAAGAACAACCACCCACCCCGAATTATGTAGGTACGAGCACATATGCCGTCGTTTTGGAAAACTTAAAAGTGAATTTTTAGCCTGAATTCGGGGAGCTCGGTAACAATAAGTTGAAAATAGCTGCCGTTTGTTGCCGAAACGTTGAGAGGAATTTATATAAAAATTGTATTTCAGAACAGTTGAATTTCACAACACGGAACGTGTAATATGGAATATGGCAAGAAAGTAGGAAGAAATGCTGGCATGTAGAAGAGTTCTTTCCGAACTTCAACCGCATGTATGTCGGAAGCTCAACAACATACTTTAATTTTGCTTTGAATGCAAGCATAACCCACTTTTGTTGAAAGTCTGTAACCTCCACTTTCTGGTTACTTAGGTACATTTAACCATCCACCCCAAATTGAAGTGCCAGCTAATTGCTCTGCTCGGTTTCCTAATTACATTCCTAGTCCTCACACTCTTTATCTTGACTCAAAAGCACGAAACTGATGTTTCTACCTTACCTGGTTATGTAGAATTAATTAAAAGTGAAGTACGAAACTTTTTAATGCTTTCAAGGAGTAAAGCGTTGTCACCTGGAAAAATTTGCACATATCTACACACGCACGAACAGGATATCGGCATACCATCACGAACTTATCTATTCCTAAAACCTTCATACGTTCGCATTTTATCAAAAAAAAAGACATACCCCTCGTCGTGACCAAAAACTTATCATACACATGGCAAAGTTCAAGGTGAACATTTGTTTAAGATACAAGATGGCAAACTTTAAATTGCAGATACCACCTCATTTTAGATTTATCGAAGCGAAAGGGTGACTAATTGGTCAAGGTCGGCTGTAATGTGCCGATTTAAGTAAAAGGTGGTGGTGGTGGTTTTGATTGCATATGAACTCAAAACCTTGACTTTCTCCGCAACATATTTGATATTCATGGTTGGAAACGAGAGTAGATGCTATAAGTATCGAGATGTTGCAGTAGAGATTGAAAGATGTGTGGCAAATATTGCATACCTATACCTATAGACGAGAATCATAAAGCCGGGAAAGTTTGCTGATTTTTTTCTGGATATTCTTTGGCCTAGTTCAAAGTTCCCCCGCACTTTTAGTACACGATTTTCATCTTAAAATTTGTTGGAACGTTTAAAATTGGACCGCTATGAGTTGTCGTTGTATCTCGAACCGTAGATCTTTTATTTGAAAGATAACTAAACGCTAAAAATGCACTGAATTCAACCATTTCTTTCTTGAATACATTGATAAGAAAATACCGAATCTTTCAGGATAAACTGATGAAAAAACTATTTCAAATAAATTATGTTCGTTATTTTCTACAGCAGCAATGACCACTCTGAATCTTTTTCCAGTACGCAAGTGCAGTCTTTCATGATGCTCTTCTTCGAGTTATTTGATTTACTCCTGAAACAGTATTCAATGTTCTCTTGTGCCATTTGCAATGAGCGCTGCAGGAACGATGTATTTATTCTGGGGTTTCTTGAAAATATTTCGCTTTTACAAGGCTTGTAAAATGCTTCCAATTACTCAGTAGCAGACTTTGGCGTCTTAAAACAGTAGTAAAATAATGATTAAGTATTTTTCGATACCATTTCCACGCTTTCCACAAATAATTAAGCCTTTCAAAGTTTAAATGAAATATGTAAATTTTACTCAAAAAAACCTTAAATTTCATAAAAACTGAATGGTATTTTAGTGGATTTTCTAAAGTCAGTCCTATTTTACCAACTAATTTTAATGATTTCTTAAAGGATATTTTGTACTTTACGAAGCGTTCGTGAAAGCTTTTGTTTTAAAAATCAATTTTCTTGAAATTTCCCTATGAAAATTTACTCTCTGCTTCAATTGGTCTGGGAAAACAAGATGGGAATTGTGCTACAATCATTCGGTGAAGTATTTTTTTTTTGAAATCTCTGAAATTGGGAACACAAACAAGGTTAAATATGCACCTTTAGTCACAAGAAGGATCCTTACGCTGGCTTACATTTAGATTCAAGATGAGAGTCAATACTAGTGCAGAAGTTATAAAGCCAAATCTTATTATCTAAGAATCTTTGGGTCAGTTTTTAATAGTCTTTCAGGTGTTAACATACGCTTTGAAGCATTTTATTCAAGGATGTATCATGGAGACGGTCCAAGAAAAATAGAATATGCTTGATAGCCAGTCAGTCATAAAGGCTGTGAACTTTCAACAACCTAAATCTTAACTAACCTTGGAATGCCTTCAAGTTCCCATCACCCAGGCAAATAGGATCTATGTTACTTGGAATAGAGTCCCAGAACCCATGAAAAAAGAAAAAAAGAAAGAATCCTAGACTTTGCAAATATTGAAAATGAGATTGTTCCAATAAATTCAGCTCCATTTTGTAGCTAAGGCAGAGGACATTACACTTATGCTCTTGAAAATTAAATAAATGAAAAGATAAAACGGGACTGAACGTTTCTAGGTTACAGAAAATATTAAACTTTGCAAAAAAGGATATATGGCTAGTAATGGTCCTTCTAACGGGCCATTGACCATTCAATCGTCATCCTAAAAGAAGAAGGGCACGAACGAACGAGCTGAGCAGACTTTGCGAAAAATTTAAAAAAAAATCCATTAACGATTTTACACTTCAGATGAATCTGAAGTGGCTTCACAATCAATAAGAAACAGAAAAATAAGAAAAATATTTCGAGAAAAATATTCTTCTGATGATATTTCAAAATTCAATTTTTTGGTCAAACACTGGGAAATCTATTAGTTAGAAAAGTAGATTCTATTTTCGAACATTCGACGATTAACTGGACTGTAATTCTATAAAGAAACCATTCTTTTTGTTCATCAGATTCATCCTCAAACAACACTAGCTGCTATCTTATCTCCATATCAGCTAAATTGAGTTCACCTTAAACAAAGGACGTCAAAAAACAACGACAACCACATCACCGTGTGATCATCAGCCAATTTAATCAGGCCACCATAAATAAAGGTCTAGAACCAAAGTCCTTTCATGTGTACGCTGTGCTGTGTCTTTTTACTTCTTTCTTCCACTCCACCACTTATTATTCACTCTCTCGTACAGTGTAAACATTTTCTTCAGAAAATTGCCTTAAGGACATTTAGTTGAATTGCCACGGCACACCCGAGAAACTTGAGTTCTAATTTTCAGGATTTCGTCGCGAAGAGAATAAGCACAAGACGTGGATAGTGTATATGTGTGTATAGTTCCAACTATTCTATGCTTCATAACAAATGTAGTTTGTGCTGAAGTAACCCCGAATATAGCCTTCACTATGACAATCCTGGCGGTGCTACTGCTGCTTAGAGTTTCAGTTCATCCATCCATCCTTAGGAGGGAAATATTTTCTGCATGCTTGCAGTGGCTTGGTATCCCAACATGATCCTGGACGCTTTCAAGCATCCCATGTACATGTATATACTATAGTCGCGTGCATTCTAGCTATGAGTGTGCATGTGTACATACTTTGCTTAACGAAAAGGATTAATTTAATCATTCCACGCTGATACAAAAGTAGGACAACGCCAGCAGCCACAAGCTATTCAGCGTACGGTTTAAGCTCTCATTTAGCACTCCATTCAACAGACGGTGGTGTAGTCTTGTGAGAGAAAGGATATTTTCGGTTGCCTAGGACTTTAATGCAGATGCCTGTGTTCAGAAACGTAAATTAAATATTTTTTGTGGTTCTACTTTCGCGGCGATGTGTTTTTTTAATAGAATCAATCCATGGTGAGTCATGCGATGCAAATACTATTAAAAGCATTGCACAGGGAATAGAATGCAATCCTTCAAGGCCGCAGGAGACTGCCCGATGAAAAATTGGATTGCAATATCATCGAATAACTTTTTCTAGTTCTATTAGGTATTGAAACTTCCTGAATAGCTTCAAGCATGGTACGTTATGATTGAGATTTTCTAGATTTGATTATGAAAAGTTGGAAGATTTTTAATACAAAATTTGATACTGTTTTGGTACATCAGTTCGCAAACAAGGAGGTCTCACTTTTGACATGTATTTTTTAACAAAAGGTGCAAGGCAGTTAAAAGAGGCAAATAACTGTGAAAAAAATTTGCCAAACATGAATGAATTTTCGAAATCAATAAAATTTTCATCCTGATATGACCCAATATTTTTTTAAATATAGGAACATTGCATTTCGAAGGGAAACTGTTAGGAGAAATTTCTCAAGAACGTTATTTGCAAAACTTTAGACTACGCATTATGCATGAACTGAGATTATATCACCTACAATTTTTTAGAAAATGCGGTTAAAAGACATACTATCCAGAATGACAAAAAACCTACGGGGAAAAGCTTAAAACGGATTCGTTAATTGGGAAGTAACTAAAATTCGTACTAATGGCAGGAAAGTAGGTCAAGGTTTTGCTACAAATATTATTTAATGTTTTGAATTCGAGATTATTTTCTTGTAGGCAGAAAAATATGTCATCTACTTTGTGAACGGGTTCTTTCGAATAGGGGACCTGATTTTTTAAAAAATTGAAAAATAAAACTAATCCACAAAAGGAAATCGCTGGAAAACTGTTGCATTTAAGACATGATTATTAAAATCTCCCTGTTTTTACAAAATTCGTCCAATTTTATCGCCCATCCTTTTTTTCACGGAGTAAGTTTAATCTAGAAGTTCAATTTTGGTCGGACATTTTAAATAAACGTTTCATAAAAGATCGTTTGGTAAGAACTACTCTAATAATTCAGTATTTCACAGAATAATCTGTTCGACATCCTAAAAAAGTCAACATAAATTATTGGCAATTGTATGGAAAACACATCCTGCGCTTCATGCAACCACAGCGTCATATCCTTTAAATAAGTGAGCAATATCCTCTGTAAAATAATTTTGATGTTTCTATTCATACTTTATAGTCTGATTGCTTCTTAAAGCTAACCCAGAGCTTTGTTTTATTAACTCACACCCTCGAAATTATCTATTCAGACACATCTTACACATTTCCGATGCATTCATGCCACCTACCTCGACAAGAAAACGTTACCATTTTTCTACCTCATTCACGTGTTTAAAAAACCCGAAGTACCCAAAAACCATCCGCCATTCATCATGGTGCGAAACCTGCTATATTTATTTGCCGGTTTAAAAAAAAAGTTGAAACGAATTTTATAGACGTATCTACGGAGTGGCTATTACCTCGCCACAAAACACTCTCATCCCTTATGACTTGCACGAGCACTTGGAAAATTCGAATTTTTTTCGCTCAACATTACAATATTTTCCACTGAATCGTTTTCACCAAATATTGCACATACTTGCCGGAGAATGTGTCGTCGTCCCACATTGCTGGCTGGCATCCACCAATTTATCCACCCCGATTCATACTACTTTCATCATATTCTTCACCACCGTTGTAGCTCTTGCGGGGGGGGGGGGTCGGATTAACCTTCAGAGCAAGTGTTGGTTGCCATGCATCCTCATTGAATAGTATCTTTTTTAGGAGGTACTTTCAAGGCACGTACAGATGTGTAAAATTTTGTTGCTATTATTTTTGCAACGCACCCATGAAAAGCGGTTGGCATGGTGTTTTTTCGCGAAAAAAAACACCCTCACTGAGCTCAAATATGAAAGTACAATTTTTGAGTTATTGTGTTATAAACAACGACGATGTGCAATGTCACAGTTAGCGTTTGAATATTACCCATTTGATATGAGTATTGAATTTTATAGATATTTTTTCGGATGGGAATTTTACACGGGTGGTTTTTTCGTGATACGATGGTTATTATTTTAGAGCCCTCTATCGCTTCCATTTACCACGGCTACAGGAAGTGAAATGAAGAAGGTCGGTGTCAACATAAATCATCGGATATTGAATTTATCCACGTAAGGGGTGAACGTTCAGTACAGTCGATTGATACGATTTAATTGGAAAATCGAAAATATTTATGAATGACTGTAAATCAGATAAATCCAATTCAATGTTTGGCTTCGCGGAAAGTACGATATTGGACTGGATTGGTCTGGACTGGTCAGAAAAATGGATATGATTTTTAATTTCACCAAGAAAATATTTTTTGGATATGCTGAAAATGCTTTTATTAAAATTGGAGTCAAATTTACTTTGGTTTGATTTTTAAATAAACACGATCAAATATTTCGAGCTCAAATGTTGGTATCATTTAAAAAATGTGAAATTTGCTCGAGATCTAATTATTTTTCCTTGATCGGATTATTTTCATCTGTTTTTATCAATTGAAATAACTGAATTACTTGTTTATTTATAGTGGAAAAAAATTCAAGAAAATTTATTTTCAAAAAGCGAATAAAATAACAAGAAATGGATTTTCAATGTGATTAGAAACACGAATCAAATGTTTTCTTGGTCTTGAATTTATTTTTCTGACCTGAACATTTTTTATGAATTGAAATTTGCGAAGCAATAATTCCTTGCCAACTGAGATGTAAATAAGAATCTGGAAAAATAAACATAAAAAATTAAATAATCTCAAATGATTTGAAGGACAAATTTCCAAAATTTAATCAAACTTTAGCGTAAAATCAAAATATTCAATTATTACTTGGCCTAAAATTTTACTTTAGATTCGAAAATAAATAAGGTTAAATTTCAGCTACTCTAATAGCAGAATATTTCAAATAATTGCAGAAAAATAACAAATTTTTTATCTGTTCACTTCTAATAAAAACTCATATAAAAATGCGAAAAAGGACAGAGCAAAGCCATTCCAAATGTCCCACTTTAAAGTACTGAGTTTAAAATTAAACACTTCAAAGAATTTCCATTTGAAGTCTTCAGAAAAGATTTCCACCCCCGCCCATATTTCTGGGTTTTCCTACACAAAAAAAACCGGCAACAACAAAACAATTCCAAGTGGATTCAATTAGAGATGAAAACATAAATTTTGTCAGTAATACTGTCTGTTTGTTATTTGAATGAATATTACAGTTTACTGTTATTTGCATATTTTCCTATGGAAAATTTCAATTTCAATTTCAATGTGGGTACGTAGATACATTTTCATTTTAGCGAATGATAATTTCCATGTTCGAATACGACATCAGGAACAGCAACAACATTAACGACGACAGAGATGAGTATTTGATCAGCATTGCCGAGTGCTTACAGGATAACAATTGAGGCAACATGTATATATATGTATGTATGTATATTAATAAATATGTTGAATGTTTAGATGTTTTGTTCCTAGTTCAGAACGGAAGCAAATAAAAAAAGATGTTTCAATTAATTAGAAAGGTAATTTTGACAAGAAAATTGATGTAGGATTCAGTATGAAAAAATATTCTTGAAAAAATTAGAGCTATTTAAATTGTTTTACATTGTTTAGATGTTTATCTGGACAGGAATGGGCAGGAATTATGAATGATGAAAATATATTATCCCGTATCACCTGTGAAATGTCTTTAGTGGAGAAAAATTAACTTAGAATTGGCTGTCGTAATACATGAAGTCTTTTTTAACTGAAATTGATTGCACGTGTTACAGTGTAAGTTAGCAGCTTGACCATGCGATAGTAATCTTCCACTTGCACAATATGCATCGCTGTGTGATGTATCCCTTTCAAACATGAAAGAACATCTTTCAAACATTAAAGTGATGTATTTATCACCAATAAATACATCGCTTCATGAATAGACAGAAAGCGATTATCGCCTCGTGATCTTTCCTTGCGAGCATGTACATTGGCTTTTTGGTTGCGAGTGTCATGTGGAAGTTTACGAATCTGGATCTGTAAATGCATGACATCGTGGAATGCATAATTAAGGAGAATTAATTAGGTCATAGGTGTTTGAGTTAGCGCTCAAAAATTGCATAAATAGCAAGTAAGAGCCAAAGAAAATATAGTCTTTTGAGAACACACGAACTAGTTTCACTTGTGCCTTTTCTTCTCGGCATTATTTTAAGACTTTCCCTGGATTCTCCCAATAATTCGGCACTTCAGGTAATGCTTACAATCGGCATGTATATTCTTTGGCCAGTGGCATCAAAATTATGCCGGATTATTAAACATTACCTCGATTATTTCTTATGTCTCACATATCCTCATCATGGAAATCTATAGTCGAGATGGAAAGGACTATGACAACAATGGACCACAAGCAACGCAAGATGATTCAACATCATCACATGACGATCCTACCTCATCACAGCTGCAAAAATATTGGCACAGAATACTGGACATTGTAGGCACTTTTTTTCGGCGAGCATGACCAATTTTCGAAATTCCGTCCAGGTCTAATGTGGAAAAAAGAGCAAAATTTTGAAGAAAAAAAATTATTCATTATTATTGCTCCTTATAAAAGATCTCATCGTTGTAAGGCACTGACAAAAGGATAAGTGTGAAAAAGTTCTACTATTTTCATCACTTTGAAGGAAAAAAAGTTAGTGAGAATCAAAGGAAGGAAAATAAAACAATTAGAAATAGTTAGCCTTGAATTATAGTTTTCTATGCATAAATAATAAATGGTGTCTCTAATATGTTGTAAAATATTATTAGAAGAAAGGAAGCTTACAAACCTTTTTTTGTGTGGAAAAAATGAATCTTACAGTGCATTTATTTTTCGAGCTTCATATTTTAATTATATTTTTGGTTCAATCGTACGTTCAATGCTTGAACCGTTAAATAAAATAAAAGAATCTTGAATAAAAAATTCTGCATGAGAATAAATGTTAACACGAAGATTGAGAGTATACCCGCACACATTATGCGGACTTGCGCGCATAAATTATTGGAAGGCTGGTTTGAGACAGTCAACCGATAACTGATAAGCCCCAATGGAAGTCAAAAGGTTCTGCTGGAATGTACGGTCAATTTATAAATTAATTCATACGCTTGTATTTTTTCGTTTGATTTTTTATTTTTACGGAGTCAGATTTGAATCGGAATAAAAATCCCTTTGTGCCAAAATGGTGCAAAAAACCCCACATTTCCATTTCCCTCAGTGAGTTTTTAACCTCAAAATGCATTTCTGTTGTTCCCTTCTTGATTTGTGTCCTTGTGACTTTTTCCTTTACCTGAAATTCAAACATGTCTTAAAAAGATGTCATTTCGAAACTGTTGAGAACATCCAAAAATTTGTGACTGACCAGTTAAAAGCCATACCAGTTGAAGACTTCTAGCGCTGCGACTAAGAGTGGGAACAACGACTTCGCTGGTGTATAGCTGCCCAAGGGAACTACATTGAAGGGGATAACATTTTTGTTTGTTAAATGAAAAATTAGTCTCAATAATTTTCTCACACACCTCGTATGAGTATAAAAAGGACGAATATTGAGAAAACACAAACCATGACTGTTTTTTGTTGATCTGATCTGACTTGCCAAATATCGGTGGCTCTTAAGTCGTTGAGAGGCCAAAAGGATTCGTTTTTAAGACTAAAGACGTTGGTTTTCTCGTATCTGGACTTTAAATGTACGTTTCAAACTCAATTAATCGCTGCAAACTTTTCCAAAACTGCTTCAAAAACACAAAATAGTCCAGTTCATTAATCTACTTCCAGTCTACAATGTATGAACATCAATGTATGTATTGGTTTTATAGAATCTCAACTTACATTTTCTTACAGGTCAACTACCACAATTTTCCACTAAAATATCTTTTCTTACCATTTGAAAATACCGCAACATAATTTTCTGGAAATCAAATTGTGGATCACACCTCACAATCGTGTTTCCCATAAATCGTTCAACTGGCAACATAAAACACATTTAACAATGCTCTTGACTCGAAACAAAATTAATGGGTAGACCAGGTCGATTCCCGGAGAGATCAATCAAATTCGATAAAAAAAGCTTCACCCGTAGACTTTTCAACAGCTTGAATTTTCCCCGGAACATTTTTTTAGATATTTTCCATGATTCGCTTCATCACCACCGTTTGGCAATGTGTTAACAGCAGACGAGTCCACCACCCCCATTACAGCTTAGTTTCATGTGGGATAATCTTGATCACACACCCACACACCCACACACACACACACTAAATGTGGTAAGTGAAAAGGTTTAAGCCTTTAATCACTTCTTCCTCATCCTGTCCCAGAAGAAGTTCACCTGTCCCATCATCCCACCTATTTATATGGATGATGTGCACCTGTATGTGTTGTTACACTATGGAAAGGATTATAGGCTGCAACGGGCTAAGGATTTGAATGGATAGATACCTGAAATCGACATTCATATGTACGTACCGCAACTATGTGTGTCAAGTGTTGGCTGTTGAAAATGGATGGTTGAAAGGAATGTAGCGAAATTTTCAGGCAAGCACGCAGGCAATACATCCCCAGCAAAAAGGGTATAATAGTAAAGTTCTTGACATATTTATGGAGCTAGCGATACGCCTACAAAGGATGTTTTATCTAAGTCATCAATGGGTGGATTTGATGCAAAACCATATAATTAGCTGTTATTCGTGAGCTCTTGCATTATGTGGAGGCGCGAAAGTGTAAATGTTTTCGATAGTGAGAAAATGTATAAATTTAAGGGTTTGCTTTAGTTTCAACGAGTTTTATCGGGGAAAAGTTTTTATTTGAAAAATTCCTGAGTAGTTTTTTTTGTATTTCGAATGCTTAAAAAAGTCGAAAATTTATTTAATGAGTCCGAAGCATGAATAAAATTTTGGAACCTATGTTGGAAGTACCCGGGAGGCAAATATAACGAGGTTCGGAGAAGCTTCTGAAAATATAAGGAAGAAGAATGATCAAAGAATCGTACTCTGAAAATCACTCAGGTGTGGATATGTAATTGATAAAGGATTGATGGGATGAGTTTTTTTTCTTGAAGTAAGCAAGGCTCATATCTTAGATAATAATTATTAGAATGAAGTTTATTTTCCATTTAAGAATTCTTCCTGATGTTGAGTAGTTTGGAAATAAAGTTGATTGGGAAAGCTCAATGATCTTTCCCGAAATTCGCTATTATTTAAACTATCTAGCATCTTGAGCATCCACTTCACACATCCAATCAAAAATAATAATAATGATAATAACTGAAAATCATCAAAATGTAAAACTTTGATGCACATTATATTTGATTCTCCTGAGTGAGTTTGTCTCAATATCACATCAAATGCTTGGAAACAAATGCAATTTCCATCGTACTTTCCGATTCAATTGTTCTCTGAACAACTAGACATCGATGTGACACTATATAGAAAGGACATTTTGCTGAAAGTACTCTTTCCCGGGTTCTTGAAACTCGATATGTCTAGAATTCTGTTTACTTTGCAATTTCGTCAATTTCTACAACATTCACGTGTTGCATCACTATTTCCGCTTAACTGATCACACTACATACACTCCAGTTTTTTTCTCTTTCGTGTCTTGATGTCCTTTTTGAGAAGATGTTTCAATTTTTCCCAGTCTGCTGAAGGTGAAATGGAAAAAAAGCAGCCGTTGGAAAAATAGAAATTTTCTTTTCGATTCAAGTGACGACGAGTGTTGGGCAAGGATTCAATTTCAATGATAGCTGTAGCATTGTTCCTGCACGGATGTTATGAAACGATAGTGATGTTATGAAACGACAGCAAATGTTTCGATGAAAATTGTTTGTTCTAGATTTTTAGAGGATCTACGATATGAAGTGGAAATTAGTTTTCAGATTTCCTTTTTGGGCTTCTAGACTAAATGGGTTTAGGTGTAATAGAAAGAATGAATATTTGTTTCATACTTTAGGAGATTTTGGTTGTTTTTTGAAGCTGAGTGACAAAACGATTGTTGAAAGCTATGAATTTTTCGAAAAATTTGAAAAAAAATTGACAATTTGATGGAATTAATCAATTTTTTTTTTGATAGAATTCATCAAATTGCAACCTTTTATTGCTTTCTTATTTTTCTCACATGATCTAATTGCTACGAATCCTGAAAATCGGAACAAGTCCTTGATTTAAGCTGACGTGGCATGCATGGAATGATTTCTATAATATATTTCTTTATTATTTATTTAACTTTAACTGTCTTTTTTATTTATTTAACTTTCACCAAGATTTTTTTTTGGAAAAGTTGAATTTTTTATGACCCGAAAATCGATCCATTTTAGTTTTTGATTTGTCAAACTAATGTGCGATTTCACAAATCAGGATAATCTTTATGTTATTGTGACGCTTACACTATTGATTCAATTGCATGTTCATAAAGAAATTGGTTTAAAACACAAACAATACATCAAGATTGCTTATCGCTAATATCAAATTTAGGCAACCGCAGTTAATAAATATTTCATTGCAATCCATTAGCCTGGATCGCCCTCAACTTATCCCCCAATTTCTTTTTTAATTAGACAGGATTGATTTGTGTCTGGGATACACAAATCAATCCTGTCTAATTCAAATGCTTCGAAGCCAAACCTTCTATATGCCCACACGGTATGGAGATAAAAATCAAATCCAGTTATTAAACAATAGTAAATTAATAGTATAGTAGTCATGACTACATCCTATTTGCCTAAAACTATCCAATTGCTGATGATGACTACTGTCCTTAACATTTCCCTATTATTCATTCATTTCGAATAAACCGGGTGTTTTGTGATTTGATGTTTGTTACCAGCAGTTTTGTTAATTACTATGTCACCAATGTGAGCCACATATATGTTTGAAATCAATGATTTCAATCAAATATTGATGAAGAGTTGAAAGCTAAGCATATTCTGTTTTGGATTTGTTTAATGGGTTTTGAAGCTTATGTTAAGGGTGCAACATTGTCATGAAAAGTGAATTATGGAGAGACTAATGGGATTTCTGAAGCAGACATGGATAATTTAAAGTGTAAATCGACTAAATGTCGTAATGTTATAGCAAAATTATCTAAACACTACTGTAATTGATCGACTTGTAAAGTTTTGTGCACATTTATCTGGCAACAGGCAAAATAAAATTCCATGTATCAAAATAAAGTTAAGAGTTAAGTCCAATCTTAAATTAGGGTTTAAACAATTTCAATTTCATCAGAACATTATATTCTGATAGTATAATACAGGGTTAGTCATATGAAGTGGCCCCAACTTCAGATCGGTTATATCTGTCAAATCTTTCAAGACAGCTACGTCAAATATACACTGGTGACAGTTCATTATATTGTCCACAAGGCACGAAAAGCATTAATGTCTCAATTTTTTAACAAAAAAATTATTTGTAACAGATTTTAAACGTTACAGTGTTATTGCATTACATTTGGCTGGCAAATCGCAAATAGCAGCACCAAAAATGATTCGTAAAGTGAGAGAGAGAATTCGTCGAAATCCTCGAAGAGGTGGCAATTAAATCGCCAAGGAATTGAAAGCACCACAAGCAAACATGCGACGCGTATTGAAAAATGGGCTTATTCTTAAGTCTTATAAGTTGCAAAAGGCACACGATCTTACGCCAAAACAAAAAGAGATTAGGTTACAAAGAGTCAAACAGCTGATTTATTTGCACGATAGTGGTCGATTTCCAAACATTGTGTTTTTTGATGAGAAAAAATTCCAATGGCGGGTTCCAGACACAAGCAATGAAATAAATTATGGGACAATAAAAGCGCTTAAATATTTCGTTATTCTTATTCTATTTTCGTGCAAATTCCAGAAAATTTTATAGCATAAATAGATTTTTGAAATTTTTTTCAAAATAATAATTTGAAAGTTTAATGCAAATTGATCCATGTTTGCTGTATTCACCAATAAATTTTTACAAAATCAGTGAAATTTCTGCAGAGACGAAGAAATTAACGATTGCTTTCTCTTCCAAATCCTTTCAAAGGACACTGTGACATCTTAAGTACTCACCCTAAAACAAGACAAATTGCACTCAACATTCTGCAACCGTACCACCGAAAAACACTTCAAAATCATCCCTTTGAAAGCATTACTCTATTTACATAGTGTAGCCTATTTCTATGCCCGCCATCACCTTTAGCCGAAAACTAATTTCATACAAACTGTTGATAACAGGAGCACTTAACCAGGTCGTCATACTATATACGAGTGTATAATGATGTGCTCCATCCTATTCATCTTCTTTTTCGTCTACCCAGGGTTTGCTTGTTAGCAAGAAGCATTCCCGAAAATTCGCTAAAATGCAGGCAGTAAGCCACAAAAGAGCTTTTCCGTTGAAAATGCCTTTTGCTTGTGTTTGGAATGTAAACATTTGAGCGATTCAATTGCGTCAACTGTTTTCACTCCTTTGTAATATACAACTGGAGTATCCTTTTGGGGATATGTAGCTCATATACACACACATATATACACAACATAAGAGTATTATCACCTCTAGAATAATTGTATTCTAATCGAAAATTGTGTACAGAATGTGTTAGGAGTCTGTAAATCGAATTTTCATACGATCCTATTTTATGGTGAAAATGAAATAGGATATTTCGACATTGTTGTTGTAGTATCTTTTTTTTTTGTAATGCATTGCCAGGGTTTTTGTGTTGACAAAGGAATCATTTTGATTAAAAATCAGTTTGGTTATTTGCTCGCTCCTTGTTTGATGGAACTGCAAACAAGAGTATTTTGGTGAGCGTATTGAAAGCCTCTTGTTTTTCTCACGAAGGATTTGTTTGAAGTTCAGAATAAAGGGAAGACATCTACGTCGGTAAATTAGAATGATATTAATTTTTCGAAAAAGTTACTGCAATTATTTCATAGGAAGGTTATGCTGATATTTCTGAGTGGAATGAGGACGAAAAGTGCTTTTCGTGGTACTTTATTGCAAAAAGACAGACAAATTGTTATCATAAATTTTCCGCTGATTAGAATATGATTATGGGTTGAAATTCCTATTAATCATTTTAAAAGAGAAATGTTTCTTTAGTTTGCAAGATTTCGAAAATAAAAAAAAGCCTTAGAGATAAGTTTGCGTCATTCATCGATTCACAAATTTATCGAAACCACATATAATCCCTTTACGACGCATTCAAATTGCTTGAATCCTAGCGTTCATTGTGCAAATCTTCTCTCGGGAAATCCACGAGTTTCCGTCGAGGAGGCTACCAAACTGAACAATTTTCTTCGACATTGGTTCAAGATAGAAAATCTGACAATTTATAGGAATTGTGCCACCACGCGAGTAAGTCAAGGTAAAGATATTCTTCTCGCTTCTCAAGCAACGATGCCACACCATTTTCAACAGTGGATGGAAAGCGCTAATGCTGCAGCCTTAAACGTTTCGGTTCAATTGTGATAAGGTGGAAATCAGGGTTGTTATTTTTCTTCGGTAAAGCTTGTAGTGGAGATTTGAACATAGCAAAAAAAAATCAGTGCAAAAATACGAGGGCGCGTTACGAAAGTTGCAAGTTGTTCTACCAATTCCCAAAATTTATTATCCATATCGTTATCCAATTGGAGCATCCATTCACAGGAGTGGATCCATTTCGTAAAGTAAAAGGACTTCACGAGAATCTACTATTGCCTGCTAGCAGTGGATTTGGTAATTCGATACTGATTGTCACTGGATAAAAAGAAAAAGGCTCTAGTATGTTGTTAATGGTGTTGTTTTCTGAGAAGTTAGATTTCGTTTACGATATGTACCTTTTGAAAAGATTTAGTAGCATTTTTGTATGAGAAAGACTTGATTTCGAAATGAATATGGTTTGCACTGATTTGAAGGCATCTTTATAATGAAATTCAAAGCATGTTCACAAAGTTTCATCGAAATATCTTTAAAGAACTGAAGTTTTAAGTTATAAAATAAAACAATTTGAAACTGAATCTATCTGAATTGTTTCACAAAAATTGATTGTATCCTCTTCTATTGATTAAAAGTCTGATAAAAAAACAGGAGTTACACTTGGCTTACAAATGCGACAAGAATATTTTATCTTCATTTTTCTTAAAATATATGTATTTGCTGAAAAAAATGTGAACAAAATTTGCTGCTGATTTGAACAAAGTCGAAAAAATTACAATGGGTTTTGAATGGACAAAACAGAGCAGTTGGGTACATTAGTTTCAATTTCAGATGCTTTTCTCCAATGACTGAATCTTTTCAATCGATGATCACGTTTTAAAAGGATTTTGTCAAGTCTTTAATTCACAGCAAATATGCAACGTTTGCTTCATGATCCAAATCACTAAATTTGATATTTGATTCCTAGCAAGTGGCTTTAAATTAGCATCAGCTTATTTCGTATTAAAGAAATCCTTTCGAAAATATTGTCTGGCACTCAAATTTTAATTTGAAGCTCAAAAGAAAATGCAGCACCTCATCAACCAGCAAACACGAGCGTAACACCTCCTCTTTACACGGCTAAGCACCATTCAACGTTCATTCTCCAGGCATCAGCTTCCACTCATCCTATCGACGCACTTAACTTTTAATATCCTGGAAATTTCACAGCCATTAGAAGAAAAGTTAAGAGCTTCCAACTCTTTATTACATTGTCTTCAAAACCGACTGCTCATTCTGCATCAACAGCAGCAACAACGAAAAAACCAGCATCATCCACACTTTAGTCAAACACCTTATTAAAGGATACATACCAAGTCGTTTGTCATCCTTTTTTAAGATAACGCCCGTCACAACGTCACGTTTCGAGCACCTACGCTCCACAAGAGTATGTTTTTACGTACGTAGTACACATCCTGTCGCCGATTTATTAGCAAACACACGAACTTGGCAAAAAAGCTGAATTTTGTCACTAAGAGGATTAGACAGTGCCTTAACTTGATGATGAGGATTGTGAGGCAAGTTAGTGAGTGCTTCGAGCAGGACGAAACCAGGGCGGGACGAATGAGATAGGAAACATAAAGAGTTGATATCGACGAAAAGTGGAAGCAACTCAAGGATATTCGAGTCGTGGTAGTGCTTAAATCTTATCATATATGAAGTGAAACGGAGAAGCAGTTTCCGGGTGAATTTAATTAAAGATTTTATTAGACGAGCGATGATACATACGAGTATGTATGTATGCATAGATTTGCCGGATGTGAGTAGGACGAAATATTATCGAAAGGATTTGAGGCTAATGCTCGTTGTTGAGGGCTGTATAAACTTCGTGATAACTAAATTGTTTCCGTTGCGTTCTGAGAGGGAAACATGACTTATTTCGAGTGCAGGTATTTGGGTTAATGGCTTCAGTAGATATATGTGCAGGAGTGGTACTTATTTTCTGGGGGATGATCAGTGCGTGAGAAAGCTTTATGAAGGCAAGCAAGAGGCATTGCGTTTAATATAAATTGATGAGATTTGTTGGCGTTGTTTTAATTGCACAGTTTGCGTGGAAATTCAGAGTAACTGAGTTTTCTGAAAATGTGCCTGGAAATTGGTTGATTGGCTTCGTGACGCTGTGTTGGTTTGAAGAAACTTTTTTTAAATTTTGCACAAAGTTCATTAAAAAAATTATAACGCGAAAAATATGAGCACTAAAATTTTTCATTAAGGAGAGGATCCATGGAAACACCTACGAAACTCACAAAGGAAAAAATCTATAACAAAAGACTGCCATGAAAATTTAGAGATGAAAAGTTTTTTGATTAGAATAATTTGAAGAAAAATTCATGCATACATCATTTGAAAATTATTTAAATTTTGACGAATGTTTGCTACAGGAAATCTGGTGAATAACTTTCCACAAACTTTTTTTGGTGATATGATAGGAATGTAGGAATGCAAAAAGGTCATTTTATTCCGGATAAAATTGTGGAGCCGTGTGAATTTAGAGATTATTTTAATAAAAATTCATGTATTACAAAAGTCCTATACCGTACTTATTCGCTTTAAAATAAGTTTTCTTTTAAGCGTTTCATTTTATTTCTTTAATTTTATTCTGTTCGAAAAAGTTTGTGAATAAATTAATATAATCTTGATAGTATAACCAAATCCGAGAAGTTTCAAGACCGATTTAAATAAGAAAAACCAATACGTTTAAAAAATGCCTATTTTTTCACCTAAGAGATTAATTTTCTCGGATTGTCTCAAAAAATTTTTTTTTATAAAAACAGCAAAGATATTTAACGTACTTAAATAAAAAAATATGAAGTTCAGAAAAATTATTTTTGGCAGGAAAACATTTTCGGCGTTAGGGAAATATTTTTGTGGTCAGAAAACATATTTTTGTGCCCAGGGAAAATCATTTGGTGATCATAAATATTGTTGTGATCAGAATCACCTAAGACTCCCTCTTTCTGAGAATATATCAAAAATATTGTTTTTTTATAAAAACAGCAAAAATATTTGACTAGAAAATTTGTTCAGCCTTTTTTTTAAAAAAAAACAGCAATTGAACATGAAACATATTTAGAATTTCAGAAAGTGTATTTTTGACAGTAAAATATTTTTGGCGTCAGAAAAAAAATATTTTTGTGGTCAGGGAAGATCGTATGGTGATCATAAAAGATATTGTTGTGATCAGAAATAATATTATCGTCAGGGAAGGAAATTTTTTGATCAGGGAAAATATTTTTATGATTATGAAATATATTTTATGAAAATTCGGTAGACTAATGGTATCTCTATCCTAAAATCTCAATAAAATTTCACGAATGGAGTCTGCAAAACATCAATGTACTCAAAAATATATTAAAAATCAAATGTGAGCCTGCGCATAAAAAATTCTGTTGACATTAAACATTACCCATAACATAAAACCTTACAATAACCGCGCTAATAACTTTTTCTATGTCTATTACTGTTTTTTTTCTGTATAAGGTCAAAAAATGATGGTCCAAAACTATGAAAAATATTTAAGCTAATTAAAAAAAATGGAAACACATTTGGTCTTTGAGTTAAGTTTCGCCGATTACAACAAAAATCGAATTTTTGGGCTAATTTAACAAATTCATCAGAAATATCAGTTAACAAATTTTTACTTGTTTTATTAATCATTGGTCACAGCACCTTACAGCAATGACACCACTGTTCCAGTCAGGATGTTTACACACCACCACCTAGATACATCGAATTTGTTATAAGATACATCGAATTTGTTATAAGATCCTTCTAACACCCACATTGTCCTTCTTATTCCCTTGTACTGTTCAATTCAATCCTCTTAACGAATAAATGGACAAGGCTGGTCCTTTTGTAAGGTACAACAAGTAGCATAGCCTTTAAGAAAAATATTCGCTCCCAACCATTCTGAGCCAATCGTATTGAAAAGTACTATTGCCTAGTAAAAGATGTGTAGCCAGCACTTTTGTTTCGAGTTTACTTTCTAGCAAATTTTCACAATCATCCCGTTTCCTGACATGAGCTCTACACTTTCCTGGGAAATATGGTTAGAGGTAAAACCAAATCCGAGGAAGAATCACGTGAAATAAGCTTGGACGCTATTTCCAATGAATTGGGTCTTAACTAATGGTACTGATTACAATTTGGGTTTTTTACTGTATGGGAACTAGGACTTTTGTGTGAAATAAATAGTGAATATGTATGTGATATTATATTACTTTACATGATAACACAACGATTCATTGCTAACCATTACATTGTGATTTTGATACGCATCTTGAGACACATGGAGAACAATTGGCTACATTTCAAATTACCATTAGTGAAAAACGAATATCTATTTCAATGCTGTCAGCATTTTTCATTTTTCACTGAAGGACTAGTGAACGTGGTGATAGTTCAATACTCTCAATCGTTTTAATCGAATCGGCATGCCTGAAAAATGCACAGTACGTTAAGAGTTATTTATTGTTGAACAAATCCTTATTACCGTCACATAACCAAGCTTCAGCCACACGAACTCAAAGGAAGCCTCTAAAAAATTGCTATTAGCCAATTAGCAATCATTCACATTGAAATAAATCTCGCATAATTTGACAATTCATTACAGGATGACCTTTAAAACTTCGTATAATCAAAAATAATTATACCTTATCGTATCACGTTACAAAGGTTAATATCCTGCTAGCTGACAACGATAATCAATGGCTTCAGGGGCGAGAACTCTTGAAACGCCCAGACAGCGAATCATTCGGTTTTCCGAAAAATTGAAAGCAATACAAGCAAGGATGAAATAAATTGCGATAAATCTTGAGAAATGAGAAGAACCCAAGAAGAAACGAAAATTGGATTATTCCCGTGTGTAATAACACTCGACGATAAGATTTTCAATAATTTCTGTCTTTAAATCGATTCAAAAGAACGCCTTTGCTATTCCCGAAACGACGAGAATGACGATGAAATTTCACTGCTGTATTATCCTTGTTTCGCGTGCTTGCCTAGCTGATGGGGTGCTCTTAAATAATAACCGCTTTCACCATCATTGTATTGTTGTTACTGGACGATTTCTTTCAGTCAATTCCTTTACAACCCCCGTATCGTAGACAAAACTCACGGGCGGCAATGAAACGGAATGGAATAATCGTCAGGACGAACCAGTTCTGGATGGTTTCATATTGGTTTTACCATTCCATTGGTCATTGATTTTAACAACCCGATAACTTGCGTTGTGTTTATTTGATTGTTATGATATCATTGTTGCAGCAATGAAGGAGCCTTGGAGAATTTCTCGCATTGTCCTTTGCGCGTTCATTGTGAAAGTTGAAGCCAGTTCAATGGGACTCTATTGGCATAACGAAAGCGCCGGGAAGCCATTGATGTAGAGATGATTGTGGCCATAGAACGCTTGGATTCCTGGTAATTTTCTCAAGATAATGTTCCATTGTAAGGATGTTTTACTACCACCGATTGAATTGTTGAACGGAAAAGGGTTGAGTCAATACACTATTGTTCCGGACGACATCACGGGAAGTTTGGAGTGTTTCAGATTTTTCCATTACCTATTGGTGCTTTCAAGGATCCACTTGAAAGTACTTTTGTCACCTAGTTCGATTTGATTTCAAGTCGATTTCTCGCTGTTGTCGTTGGAGTTTTCAAAAACTCCACAGAACAGGATTCAGAAAAAAAACTGAGAACGCCATTTCTCTTCAGGCAGAATGTGTATGTGGAATAAACCTTGACAATATTCCAATCGTTTTGCAGTCTAAATATACTTGACGATGTCTGTTGTATGCCAAGCACTTTACGCACTTCGGCATTGAGTTAATGGGTTCCTCAGAAAGTGGGTGGTGGTGACGAAAGCAACACAGAAAGGGAGGTTCCACTACCAAGAGAGCATGTCAAGAAAAAAGTAGGGGATCCTGTCAGTTGAGAAAGCTATTTCGATCCTGTCGTCTTGAGTCGATGAACATGTTTCCAAGGATGCTTTTACTTTTGCTGATATGGCTTTCGGATAAATCCTTAGGGATGCTTATCTCGTTCTCTGCAGCGACTCCTGGAAAAATTCTGAATAAAATTTTTCTTCATACCATACACCAAGCTAGTCAGGACTTTCACACTTTCTCAGCACCGGAACGTGTCACTTCACATAGGTAGCTGCCACCTCTTGAATTCCCAGCATAAATCAGCCAGCAATGTATTCCCGAATGTGAAATTTTCGTCGACAAACACATGACAATATTTTCACAAACCCAAGGATACCTGTTAGAAAAACGATGAAAAAGGAATAATCTCAAACAGTTCTCTTCCACCAGGCGTAAATTGAAGAATGACAGTACGATTGTTGCGCGCCTCCTTTTTTCCGTTTGGCGAGTTATCCTGAATTTTCTCAAACAGTCAAGAAGCCTCGTTTCCTTTGCACTTCCAAATAAGTATTTTATTGGGAAGTGTATCGCAACTGGGAAAAAGGTTAGAAAGCCAAGAACAAAATTGAGGATATCATGTTTGTTTGTCTTCGGGGAAAATTATGAAATGGAATTTTGGATTCGAGCTGAGTTTGAATGTAGGTGACGATAATGGAAGAATTGCGAATTATTTGGCAAAAAAGGATATATGCGTGAAGATTTTGTACGCGAAATTGCTTGGAAATGAAAATTGAAAAGGGAAGCTTGGAGAGTTGAGTTTTATTTGGCTTAGATGAAATTAATACGTGGTGTTAAACGTGATTGTAATTAAGATAATTGGGGAGCATGAAAAAATGCTCGTTTGGAATTGAAAAATGTTGCTTGAATGCGTGTAATTAATGTGTTTATTGTTTTTCGAGCTTCAGTAGGCTATTTGGTAGGCTTACGTGAATATATCGAATGGAATTCGCGTGGAAAATTGGGTGTGCTTTTATTTTGAAAAATTTGATGAATGGATATTTATAAAACGGTTTTTGTGAAAAGGCGTTTTAAGTGATGCGTCAAATTCTGGTATTACTTAAATAATTTTGATGAACTGCTATAATGGTGAATTTTTCGGGAGAAATGACACAAGCAAAACAGCATGAAGTGATATTGAAGCATAGAAAGGCGAAATATACCAAAATAAGAGTTGATCTGATTTAATATGTACAAATTTAGATTCTTACTCCTTCAGTTGTCTGGTCCCGACAGTCAAAACAAAAATACAATATAAAGAATTGGGCAGATATCCATTTCACAAGCACAGGAGAGTAGACAGCCAGAAATTTGGCAACTAGTCTAATAAAAAAAACAAGTTCAAATCTAGGAAAAATCACAAAGAGTGAATATTTTCCAAATATTTTTATAGGCCAGATGTTAAAAGTTTCCTTTGATTTCACTTTGTAATGTATTTTTATTTGAAAAGTTGAGTAATTTATGCTTAAGCATTCTGAAAATATGTCCTAAATGGTAAACATTGTTACAAAAACACGGCTTACCGGTTTTCAGATTAATTTTATGCAAACAAGGTTGTTACAACAGCAACGAGTTATTATCGGTTTTGTCCTGGAGGTTGGCGCATTTTTAAATGATATTCTCCATAGACATAGTTTATGATCTCTCACAAATGTTACAATCTATCACTCATAGTAAAAAAAATATGTTTGATCCTTTTTCATAGTCAATGGCTTGCTCTAAAAATTTGTAAGACATAATCTGGCAATAAAATTTGCCGTTTAGATTTTTAAGAGCTTTGGACTTGAAGAACAATTTTAGCAGATTTTAGATTTACATCTAATTTATTTTAATATTTTCCTAAGAAATAGTATAGAAGTACAAATTTTCAGGTTAAAACATTTTTTTCTGCGGCAAAATATTTTTTCGATTGAAATATTAAACATTTGTAAGGGGAAGTATGATTCGATTCACATAAAAGTTAGTCATTTTAATAAATATTGAGCTCAATTATCCTTAAACCACCTTATGAAAAATTGATTTATGTGTCTCCAACTGAAGCAAAAATATTTATAAAACGATTTAACACTGAGCTTATTCAAAACAACATCTACCAAGAGCCAACTTCATTCTCCTCTCATAAATTTCATCCTCAATGCCGTATACTTGTAAAAATAAAGGACTCAATCTATCGCAACCGAAAAAACACATTCATCTCACACCTACGACATTTATCAGAATTTATTGCAGAAAAACTAAAGTCCAATAAATATTTCCTTTTCCAACGTTCAGCGTTGTTGTTGTTGCCGCTGCTATTTACTTCCTTAGATTGTTCTCCACCAATTTGTTGGCTCCTTGTTTGAGTAATTTTAATTGCATTTTTCGATCCTTTTTTCACGGTGCAGTTTTCAATTTTATATTGCTTCTTTCTGAACATGACTTTTGAACGTAAAGGATCGGAAAGTGGTAATTGTGATAGAGAATGTATTTTGATCACGTGGTTGTTTTCCGCCCATTTAAGAATTTTCCGGAAAAGTCAAACATAAATTTCAGGTTGTCGAGATAATTTAATGGATGAATACATGGGAGTATATACACACATATGCATGCCAGCAAGCAAGGATACTATCGATAATGGTTTGCAATGCAATTGAGTAATTATTACTTCGATGTGCTGTAAAAGAGATGAGAAAAGGATTGGATAAGGATATTTTGCTGGAAAGCTGACCAAAAAAATTTCCTAGATAGTTGGAATGAGGCTAGATGGGAGCCAATGCAGCTCGAATACTTGCATTTTTGAGTTGCATCGAAATGTTTGTTGAATCCTGATTATGTAAAATAAAAGATATGTTTTAGTTGTTAATTTAAAATGTGAGATTCTGTTAAAACTGATGATTAAAAAATATTTACGATTGATAGGGTAGCTTAATTAATAATTTTTCATTGGTAATCATAGCTCATTTTGCGTGACTTCCATTCATAAAAACAAATTCTTATCCGTCCAATTTACTCCATCACCACACTAAAGTTCCGCAAATCGATTTCCATTCAAAAAGCATCTGACAAATATATGTTGACCCACTGCCTGAATGCAAGAATCCTTGAATGCATTTCCTCTCAAACTCCTTGGGCAAGACAATCATGAAACTTCACTTGAACATTGAAGTGCAATCTGATCCATAAAAACTCAACCAATTCATTCATAACTTTTTTACTATATCATACTGTCCATGGAATCAATGTGGAATCCATCGAATCTACGCAGGACTTCTACAGCAAATATACCCGACCCAAAGTATCCTGGCTGAAAAACGAATTTTAGTACACTTCCCCAGAAGCTAGACCTTTCCCAAGACCATTCTCCGTCTAGCATTTCCTTTTGACTAGTAGCCAGAAAACCTTGTTTTGTATCTGTTTCAATTTCGATGCGTTCTCAGTTCCGATTCTAAGAGTTGTGCAGGACTAGCATTTGTAATATACGCATGCCTGGTTCAATAACGATACACCAGATGTCGTATTGTATCCCAATTTCACATATCCTTTGCACGGGGATATTAGTTTAATTGAAACTGTCGTCGCGGATAGTCATTAAAGTGAGACTTTTCACTGTGGTGTTATTTCGCGTAACAATACGGTGCTTGTTCGCCAGGCATACTCTCGTTTTTCAACGATCTTTACAAAATTAAGAGATCCGCGATAGTCCTTGAATTACATAATTGAACGATCTTTTCCATAAGGTTTGTGATGCTCCTTAACATACTCAAAATACAATCGACAGCTTAAATTATGTTACGACGAAATTCTAATCAAGCTTCAAGTTCATCTCAAACCATTATAGGACTATGAAATGGGACCATACCATTGAAATTTCCCAGCCTGAACTCCAGAATCTTTCATTAAGGATCCCAGTCGAGGCTCGGTAATTAAATGTGTTGATTTACTATCTGATATTAGTGTATCTTAATCTTGGTGTTGCTGTTCCTCTTTTTTCATCACCGCAATGCTGTGCACAAACAGGGCGGGACCAAAAAACAAATTTGTCTTGTTACCGAAGATGGGTTTTCGATGTCCCTAAACATATATCCTGAGGAATTCAAAAGCAAACCTAGAGCAGTATCTATTTAATAATCACAGTCTCATGTTGGTGTTGTGTGACATTTGCTGATTGATGTGCTGAAAAAGTTAGTCCAATAGAAATTTGTGGATAGGAAAGTGGAGCTAGTTGGCCATGAAAATGGCAATGTCCTGCAGTGATAGTGAATTACGATGAATATAGCCTTTTGACTGAGCAAGTGAATCGGAAGTTAAGTGTGGGCTGCTGCTAAGAAGTGCGAAGTTCAATGAGTGTAATCTTTGGCACCCGTTGTGCCAAGCTCAGCTGGTAGTCCAAGTTTCCTTGCGGTTTCTGGCGCCAATCCTCGTGGGATCGTAGAACAACGAAAAACGGATGAAAATGTGGGTGGATTATGCTGAAGTAATATTTTATATTCTTTTTATATGCATACACTGTTCTGGATTTTATAGCACATAAAGTAGATTGTCTTCGCACTGCGTTTCTTGTGTAGGATCACTGACCGTTTATATATACATATCCGTGTTGGACTAAAGAAATATTCAACTTACAGCAAATCAATTTTCCTATGTTGTTATTGTGCCCTTTATAGAGTTACGAGGCCAACAATTCACTGCTGACAAGATAGCACTGTTGGCCCATTTACCCAGACTCGAAATCCTTTTTTTGTAGGCTACAATACGAAAGAATGAATACGCAAAACAAACAGCAAGGGTCGTTACGCTATGATGATTCCAACTGGACATTTTTTCATTCGTATACTGGAATTCACAATGTTTGTAATGGGGATGGTGAGTTTCGAGCTTAAAATTGAATTTATGCTACGACGGTGGCTTTTTGGGATCACGTTGGCTTCGTTTATTCGGGAAAATGTAATGGATGCACACTGGTTGTGGTAGGAATGAGGAAAAAGGACTTGATAAAGTTACAATTGAATGCATGAAGTTCATGGAATATCCTGATGAAAATCAGTGAAATGTGTGACTTTAATTCCTAGATTCCATTATGGGTGATTGTTTGCGGTTGAAATCCAACAGAAAAACACTTCCGTAAACCTGATGGGTGGTTGTTACTTCTTGGAATGGTATTCCCGGCAAAGGAAAATGTTATGATTGATGTCGTTCCTTGTAACGGATAGTATGTCGTTAATGAAAACCAGGGTGAGGGAACGATAAGGAACTATGAATCTGTGGAAGTTTTATGTGAAGCTATGTTTTTATTCGTGACAGATTATGATCGCATAAACGGATGAACAATAAAGATTGGACTTTACAGCAAAGTTAGTGGAGAAAGTCGTCCTGTTTGGCATGTTCGTGTTGATAATGCACAATTAATGGGATATCTGTTTTGATTGTCCACAGGAAGAATTTTTATTTCGGAAACTGTGGCTGAAATGTACAATTAGGAGATCGTTCCTATGTTATTGCACTGAGAGTGTGATAAACACGCACAAAATTTTGATGGTACTAAGGCACAATTCAAATATATGATTTAATTTTTGGGAGGATTCATCAACATAAATTTTTCGACATTTTTATTCAAGTTATTCTAAATCGCCTTTAAATAAATTCCGACTGTGCATTAGGAATTTGTTTTTCAATTTTTTTTGTAAGACATTGCGTATAAAAGCAAAGTGCCAATTATACTTTTGACTTTATCTTTAAAGTGTACTGTTTTTGAGGATTGGAAAATATGTTAGTAAATTTCACCTCACACACACCACAATTCAGTTTTAAGTTACAGCTTACAGAAATTTCACAAACTATTTTTTTGAATATATACAAAAATAGTTTCCAATAATAGTTGAATAAAATTGGACACCCTCGGGAACAGAAAACTTAATTTCTCCAAAAGAAAATCATGCCAAAAGTTTCATGTTGATTTTTCTAATATTTTCCGATTGTTACGTCATGGAACTCGCTTGATTTTTTCCTGCTTTTGTACTTCTAACTTTTCTATTTCACTTTCGAAAGGAATTTTGAATAAATTTTTTCCGTTTTTGTTGAGATCCAAATATCATAAAACATTCCAGGATTCATCTCCGACATGACGATATACTGTAGGAATTACTTGAAGTATTTTTATTTAATTACTACAAAAAAAGTATTTCTGAAAATTGTCGAAAAGAAATGATCAAGAAATAAAGATTGAGTTCAATATGGAGAGATATTGCCGGTTATATTTTGTTTGTTTAATTCGATCGTAAATTTTAAACTTCAATTAAAAATGAACAGCCAAAAAACTTTACAAATTCATATTATTAGTTATTATAGGAAAAAAATAAATATTTTTCGCTGCAAAAATACCTGTAAAAAACTTTAAAACTTGTGCAAAAAAATATTTAAAATCGACGCTAGTTTACGGAAATTTTGAAAAATGCTACTTTAAGGTGACAATTAAATATGTTAAAAATATTTTTTCTTCATATTTTTCTTCTGGATTTTGATTGATGTAACTCTTTAAAATCCTTTGATTTGATTTCATGCTCAGATTCGAATTGTTTAAAATGTTATAGTAAGTTTAGTTTTTATGTCGCTGCCAGGCTTCATACCTAGTGCAATCTCTCAGGAAATTTTGTTCTAAATATGTTTTTTGATACGGCGTACAAAGTTTGGTAAACCATAATCATTGGATTAATTTTAAATATTACACAAATAATCAGAAAATATTAATATATAACATTGTCCAAAAATTGTTTATATTTTTCTGTTATTGTTATGTTTCCAAATTTTGGCAAATATATTTTGACGTTCGTGGTTTTTCACTAAAGAGTAGACTACCATCAAGTTCGGTTTGAGCAAACTACTTCAAATGATAAAATCAGTATATATGCATATCTTGAACCAAATTGAGCTAATAATTGCTTCTTTCCTTCCTTTCTACTTGTTAAAGATGTGACTATACCTCCTAACAAAATAGTTTTTGCCACTAATGTTCTTTACGCGGATTTTAATGTTCTTAAAATTAATAAGGCTATTCAAAAGTTACTAGATAACCCATAATATTCCCATTTCAGTTATCTTTTATTAACCCATCCTATCTATTCACATTCACATCAAAACTCGTAAAAGCGAATAATCTTTTGAAAAACAAAAAGGAACACGTCTAGATAATGTTTTTGGAACATCTTTAAGCACTATATCTACCAATTAAAATGCTAAACATTTCTCTTACACTACTGGATGTGTCCTTCCGTGGGTGAATAGCTTTCAACTGCCTACTGTACTTATACATTGATGACGACTGTTATGAAAATATCTAAACCAAGTGAATGTAGTGAAAGGCACGCCAGAAATTAGTTTAGATATGTACATCTACTTAGTACCATCATCATTATACTGCTGAGGCAAGATAGTGGATGAAAATATATACATCTGTGTGCATATAGTCGTCAGAACGAACTAATTTGCAATTTCTAGTGCTTTCTAAAATGCTCCCCAAACGATAGTATCCTTGTCGGTTTGTTATGATACTCGTATTCATCTGGAGTTGAATTCGTGCCTTTATGTCATGAAATTTCAACTGATCCTTGTAGTTAGGATGATTGATATAATTGTACAGCTGATGCGTTTCAACGAAGTGGAGATAGTCTGAAAGTGTGTCCTTTTGAGGAGTTTTGAGTTCATAAATGTGCAGGGTTAAGTGTGTATTTTGCCTACAAAAAACTATCTAGGATCAAGCAATTAACTTTTGATGTTATTGAAGATAATTTTGATTGTTTTCCTATATATTGAGTAGTTTTTCGCAATTTCGTTTGTAGTTACTTAGTGTTTTGAGTGTAGTTACAAGTTACACATCTTTTTAAAATTAACAACAGTTTTTGCTTCACAATTGAAAATAGCGCCCAGCGTGGGCAACTGTCCATACAAAAACCAAACTAATAAGCGTTGACTTCGTTTCAAACTACTTTAAATGAAATGTTTGAGACTTTTATAACGATAATAGTTAAATTCATGATTGAATTCAAGTTGATCGTGTTCATCTACATTTTAGGGTTCAGAAAACTGATTAACATTTCATTAAAATATTATTGTTCATTGTTTCTCAGCCCAAAATAAAATCTAGACTAACAAGGGTAACATTCTATTGCTTATTCTAATTGGTAAATCGTTGAAATACTCCTTTATTCAGTAAAAAAGTGAAACAATTGGTGAATTGCTAGATTAGTTGCATGTATCATGAAATTAATGTATCTTTTGTGGGTAAGAAGATATATTGATTTAAAATTATCGGGGCTATCCCAGTGATGTGTATGACGAAAATAGGTCTATTTAAAATTATTTTAAGATTTTGAAACAAATGATGATACCTTATAACTCAGAGTGGTGCTAGTCGGAAAGGGAGATCTTTATAGAATAATCAGTTCCATTATTGTCATATGAAAGATATTAATAACGATGAACGTTTTTCGCATATGACTATGTTGTCCACAAAGTCCTAAAAAAATGTGGTTTATGTGGTGCGACCTCAATTTATTCTTTAATTCTTTAAGGTAAGCTATGTTGTTTTTATTGATGCTGATCCTTAAGACTTTTTGGCTCTGCCTTATGCATATAAAATATGAGTGTCGCATATTTGAAATATTTTCGAAAGGTTATCTGATGAGCATCAAATGTAAATTAGACTTATTTCACATATTATGGTAACTAATCAGTTTGAACGTTGTTTAGATAAACCTGATTAATTTGGTCTAAGAGACGTACTTAAAATAGGATATCGATTTGCCTAAAACTATACAGATTTCTCAAATGATAGCTCAATAGCTGTTTTGAACTATAGACAACAAACTAACTTTATTTCTACTCACGTTGCGAATGAATTATCATATGTGCTTCCGAAAATTAAAGTTAATGAACTTTGTGCAACATAAAATTTCTCTTTATCAAAATTTCAAAAATTCCATCCTTGTAAAACTTGCAAAGTGATCAACAAAAAGTAGTACCAGCTCGACTTTATTACGTACATGTCCACGTATGTAGGTTTTTTGAAATAGCGCGTAATACCTTCTAGCTATTATTCAGATAAAATACCATTTACTCACATGTGTATCCTGTAGAAAATGTTCATTTTTTGTGCTTATGCTGAAGTCAAGCGCTCTTATTCTATGTGACTACGTGCAGTAGTGATATAGGTAGAAAATATGCATTTGCATTCTACAGAAAAAAAACAGTGGAGCATAAGAGGAAACCTGAACAAACCACGCCGTTCAGTGCTGCAACGTACGTTCATGTTGTTCGGAACAAACGTGCTAACAAACGAAACGACAACATGTTTGTAGGATTCGACTTCCCTACTACTTCTTGTTGTTGTTCTGCTACAGTTCAAATATTTCAAATTAATTTTGTAGAATGCATCATGGAATGCAGACACGGCGCGTTTAATGGTACCTAAATAATGCATGAGAAACATCGATTGAAGCAAAACATTTTTCGGATATCAGCATGTCCTAGTTGAAATTTGGACATTTATTTTATAGTTTGAAATAATCTAGAATATTTTTGCGGAATAATATCTGAGTGAAACTTTAGTAAATGAAGTAAGAATTAGTAAGCATTCATTTGAGTCACAAAGAAACATCATAGAATTTTACAAAATTGACTTCAAAGCTTCCAACGATGGAAGTACTAAAACAAAAGGACCAAGTCGTCGTGAAACGAGTTTAAAGGGACTCCTGTAATTAATTTAAAGTTTTTTTAATTAATGTTGTTTCCAGTCTGCATTGTAAAGTGACCACCGTCATTGTAATTTGCATAATTAAAAAGGTTGATTCGAGGACGCCAAAAAGCATGATGGTGATTATCATAAAAGGAATGGATTTGAAAACGTGAAAAACAGCAGGAGTTGAAATTGTTGGCTGGTAATCGCGACACAGTTGGTGATTACAAAGGGAATAGATTTAGAGGCAAATAGAGCACAGGCTGTGCAACGTGGACTAAGTGAATTTTAATGAGTGATGGGCTTTAGGGTTTGATGGTAAAGTTACAGCTTTGTTTTTGGGGTTCAAAAAACTCAAACAAAGTGTTGAATTGTTTTAATCAATCATGGGTTGTTTCAGTTTGGCTACAGTTCTGGATTGGATTTTAATTCGCAGCCAGTTCTTGTTGATAAGATTGTTCAAAAAAGCTGAAAACATTTAGGATTGTTGTCGTTCAGTTCAATATCATTTGATTGCCATTCAAAATGGGAGTTTCCGTTCGTTTATTATGCAAAAAGCAATTCCTTTGACTTCGCATTCAAATCTATTTTCGTGTTATTTCTTCGAGAGTACTCGTATAAACAACTTCTTGTTCTGAAAGTCATTCTTGATTCCTGCTGATTCTGTATCCTTCCATCAATGATAACAGCAGCAGGTTCACATAAATCATATAAAACAATACCGTATAGTTTACTTCACTGATAATTTTTGTTAAGAGCTTCGTTCCATTAACCATCACCACCGTTAGCATAGTAGTGTGTCCTTTCAGTCAGCAGTCGAGGCTCGACTGTCGAGCAACTAGATCCACTTTAGTTGAACCCTGTTTCATACCCCGTCGTTTCGTGTCCAAGCGTGAAACAAGACATCCTGAAGTGAATGCTGTGTGAATTTATTATGGCACTGCTGAGAAGTTATGCTGCCATAAAATAAATAGGATCCTCGTGTTAATTTAAAGACTCTGCACGAGGAAAATAGCCGGACAGAAGCTCCTTAGTTTTTCGATGACATACGTCCATGCTGCACTGCAGACGAAGATTTTTCCTGTTAAATTGGCTTCAATGTATGATTTGGGTAGAGAAGTGGCGGAAAATTATTGCCAGGAGTGAAAGTCAGTCAATTGATTGTACTTCGAGGGAAAATTTTCAAGCGAATCTTGTTTTTAAATCGAAATCTACCTTTTTTGATGATTCGTCCTGTTTACTTATATTTTTAAAATGGACGAGAAAAATGCCATAATTGATTCTGATTGATTATTTGGGTTCAATCAATTGACGGATTTTAAATTGAAACAACTTAACATGAAAGGAAAATGTTTTTTTGGAGAATGGCTGGAAAGTTTATACGAAAATAATTTACTAACATCCTTAAAAATTTTGAGGTAGAAATATTAAAGAAATTGGATACCCATTCCAAAACTAATCATAAATATGTTATCCTCTTTTTGTCAGCTATAAAACAGAAAATGGTCTCTTCTATCTCTAATACGCAACAAACTAAATCATCTGTCGTTTCGCATTCTTAATTTTGTACCCATTACGAATTGCTTTTGCGGGAAATCAAGTCTTGTCACCATCGCTTTCCTTCATATAAGATTCAACTTAACATCCCAATAGGAGTATCCTTTCTTTGGGACATCGAGTTCAAGGCGACATCCATACAAATTTGTGCCTGTAAAGTGTTTACACATCTCCATCTCAATAGGCTTCATCGAGAGGGTGAGCAAGGTGAAATGATTTAAATGTTCACCAAAAACCAACCAATCTATTTTCCGGTAAACACCCTTACTGATTATCCTTGAAAAAGCAACACATATGCTGGCGCTCCTGTATAAACATAAACGGCAGTTGAGGGTAAGATTTTTGGTAATTTTGAAATTGTCTCGTTGGATTGCGAGGGTATGCACACAAAAAGGATATCTCTCATGTGGAATGTTTCATCGGATGGGTGGGTTTTGCTACAGTTTCTGGTTATTGCTGCACCCTTACAATGTTCGGTAGATAAGCATCGATTCTAAGTCGTTGGTGGTGAAATGGTCTAATGGTATAATATGTACAATCAGATGGGAATGGGATCTTCTTGTAATTTAGGTGGAATGGATGAACTGAGCTTTTCACGTTTCACATTGATGATGCAGGGTACGGAATGGAGACACACAAATTTTTTGGAGGGTTGTGATTTTAGTCGCTCGGTGTGTTTAGAGATTAAACGAACATTCCTGGAACGTTTGGCAAACAATAAAGATGTGGATTTATGGTATTATTGTTAGTGCTGAAGTAATCTATTCAATTTGTTTTATTTCATTATAAATTTCAGGTGTCTTAATGGTAGGAGGATGACACGTACGTGATTTATACGGTGGAATTTATCGATAAAAGGGTTTCAAGTGGAGTTTGTGTTGAGTAGGTGAATGTATTTCAAAATAATTTCACTGTTGTATAGACAATTTAATACATTTTTTTATTTGAATCAAATTATGGCACGAAAATCAAAGAACGAATCCAAGATTTAACCATTTTATATTCTAGCTCGAATATTTCTTTCACATGCAAAAGAACTTATGAGCAAAGAGTTTGTTTTCAACATGATATCGTTTGGATTTTCTAGAGTAGAATAGAAAAAAATATTTTAAATGTGATCTTCAAAGCGAAAAACAACTCAACCTTCATTTATAAAACTCCTGTCTACTTTTGATAAACACAAAACCTTTCTTTATCCAAAATTTTAACATAAACATTAAGGGAGTTTACGGTCATTAAAAATTTGTAGGAACGTTAAATGTCCTCATTAACTTTCTTTTAAATGAATAAAGTTCAGCCAGGCGTTGATGCACATACTAAGCATGTGTAAAAATATCCTTTGAAATTTCAAAATCGAGGGTTTTATGTGAGTTTTGTCACGACCATGTAAACAAAATTCTTGGTTTCTTGAATATAAATTATAGTTGCTTTGAGTCGAACGTTGGAGAAAAATGGTTTTGATCTAAAGTGCGGCTTTAAAACAAGGTATTTTAGTGTGAACATTTTTGTTTGACAATTATTTTTGAAGTGTGAAAGATTTCACTAAGGACATAGTGCAAAAACTACGTGAACAATTTATGCATCGTCAATTCGTGTAATGACTCTAAAAACATATTGAATACAAATCTTTGTTGCAGTTTTGCTGTAATATATTTATAATAAATATAATCAAATTTTCAAAAGTCCAGCTCTACTATATTTGGTCAAGGAAGTATTTTCTAAAATTCGAATTCGTAAAAAAAAATTCAAAATTTGTTCCAGCAAAATGCCGAAAAGACACTATGCATGTTTTTCCTAACCGTAAAATATCATGGGATAAGGGAAATTAAGAAAATAAATCTGATTGTCGATTAATATTGCAGGATAAACAGTCTTCCTTAGCTTAGGTAAATTTTTAGCAAATATATCTCATTGAAATGAAAATTCAGTACTTAAAAAATTTTAAATAAAAAAAACATTTTTTTCGTCTGGAAGAATTTTTTGGTAAACTATGGAAGCGGTTGATTCTTAGCGTGTTTCTTGTGATACACACAACATTGGTTTCCGTAGAATATTTGGGGGAAGAACTGTTTATCCACCACTTCCGAAAATGTTTTTTTAGGCCTACACTGGAAAACATGTAAGGCTAAAAGTATTTCTTGGCACATTTGTGACAAAAAAATGCAATGTTACAGTTTGCCATTTTTCACCATAAAGATAACGTGGCATAAAAAAAGGCAATTTTTTAATTGATAAAATATATGTCGTCGGATAAAAATCTCTCGGACGATTTACCATTCATGAAAATAAATTTAAAAAAATATTAGTGATTCAAAGAACTCAA
Source organism: Oxycera nigricornis (assembly GCA_963942545.1). Lineage (NCBI taxonomy): Eukaryota > Metazoa > Arthropoda > Insecta > Diptera > Stratiomyidae > Oxycera > Oxycera nigricornis. The sequence continues at coordinate 107,690,282 of OZ012662.1, forward strand.
TGCAGGGATAAGAACTTCATGTCAATTTTTTTTCTGCATAAAAATGAGACAACAGCCACAAAGCCATAAGTTAAAATTTATTGGCACGATCAATATTGATGAGGACGTAGGTGTTTCACAAATGGAACATTTTCGATAAACTTTGAAAGCACGTACTCAACATGTTTGCAGAAGTCCTGTCCTTCATCATATAATTCCAAGAAGTATTTGAGCTGTTTGCAGTCAAAAGTTTGATATTGCTTAAACGATTCCGGAGAACCGAAGAACACAGTTCAAATTTTTGTCTTTGCATGCTTTTTTAACTTATTCATGAAGATGCGAATTTGCGTTCATTTAATTTTCTTATTTAAAAGTAAATAAACTTATGCTGAAAGTCGCATACCTATTAGAAAACCCCCGATTTTATTTTCTTTGCAATTGCCAAACAAACAAGTATGCATCTTTTTTCTGTCTCTTCCCATTTTCACCTCACTTTCTATCAATATTTAAACTTTTGCCATGACTTTTCGCATCTGTAGGCAGTATTAAAATTTTTTTTTCGTACGAAGTCAGGAAAATCCTTTACACATTACGAAATCTTTTTGTATTCATGCTGAATAATGATGCTCGTTAAATTTTCATTCAGAAAACATGAAGCGAACTTTGTTTTCATTCATATCTACAATCAAATCAACAAAACGTGAGTGGGGAAAAATTCTAATATTTTTCATCAGAATTTTTTTAGATTTTTTTGGGGTTTGGTCGCTTAAGGATGCAATATTTATTTATGAAGTTTTTCAAGCATTAACAGCAATTGAAATCATGATCTAGTTTTTCGAAATTTCGGTCGACAGAAGGTGGAACAGAATTATTTGAAGTGGGTGTAGTTTCTTAGAAATATTTGAGCTCTTGCGAAAAATATGAGCTAAATAAATTAAATGAACTTATTTTGATGTTATTTAATTTGTTGAATGAAAATACTGAGGGGTGATTTACAGCAATTGAAAATTTTATTAGAATAAATGAACTTGAAATTGTGTGGATATGCTTAACAGTTCATCCAGAAAATTTTGTAAAGCAAATTTTTAACGCTCAGAAAATAAGACACTGAATTTTAAGCTACTTTCAATTGAAGGAAGACAAAAAATACGTTTTTAATTAAATTAAATGAAAAGCTGCACAAACACTATTGAAAGAAAATATGAAATAAATAATCATAATAGAACCCTTTTGATATGAAACGTTTAAATTTTACATCCAAGTTTTATTTACAAAAATTTATCAAATTGTTTGATGGTCAATATTCCTCGGAAGCATAATAAACAATGTTTTTTTCGGGCTTTTTGAGTGAAACAATAATCCACAGTTTAATGCAAGGGATCTTTCAATAATGTAATTATGAAATTAACAGTTTATTTGTTAGTCAGAAATTTCATAGTGAGCCAAGCAATTTTTTTAGACTGCTGATGCTAGATTAGTTGTACCTTTTTTTTTTGAATTATCGCAATTGTTCAGCCTAAAAACTGATAAATATCTATCCAAAGAAGCATCTATCGTCAAATTTTGCAGCAATCCATATGATACATTTGGACATTAACAAAAGAAGTCATTAAAATCTTGGGAAAGAAATGCATTATGAACTGTAAATCCCATGCACTTAACAGAATATCTGTGTGTACAAAAAGAACAAAAAGTACATTTGCATCTAAAAACCAACTTTTTTTTATAAAAATGAATTTCTATAAAATTTCATGCAAGATTGCATAAGTCGTTTTATATTCAGCACCACAATCACTTCCTTCAAGCACATTATTGAAGAGCATAAAGCGAGTTGTACTATTCAAATTCTACCATAGTTGATGTTGGAGCTGAAGTGAATACCAAAAAATGGAAAAATGTGGAAGAAATGGAGGACGACCGTTTAAACAAAGATACTTAAAAGGGATGGGAATAAGGCATGGGAACGTATTTTCTCTCAATTTAAAATTGAGATGGAAAAAACACATCGAAATGCTTTTTGCATGGCAGACAAGCAACAGCCAAAACTATTTCGTAATGTGGATCTTGGCTGCTCCGGAAAATGTCAATATTATTGACCCATTTTTGGAAGATGCTTTTAGAAAGTTTTGTTTTTATTGGTATTGTTATGTGACGAAGCACAAGAAAGGATAGGAAATGATACAAGGGAAAAGAGTCAATTTTGCCTTGTTTCATCTGAATTTAAGGTGAAGAGAGGGAGAGCGAAATTTTCGAATGAAATTGTTCTTGGAAAATATACGTTGATTTGTTTTTCTAGAATAATATAATTTTTTAACAAGAATACTATGATGTAAATTTGAAACCAAGCCAGAATTTTTTTATCAACGAATAAATTTGGCTTATATAAACACAAACACCCATATATATATATATATATAAATGAAAAGAAAAGAGTTGAAAGCATTTTTTTCACAGGGCCTTTTGCTGTTTTGTAAAAAAGTTTTTGGTTTTTTGAATAAACTCCAGAGCAGCATGAAAGGTTTTTGAAATGATGAGTGTCTAAAAATTATAATTGATTATGAAAATCTACTATTATTCATAGAAAAATATGATATTGTCCGCCCAGCAGGTTTAATAGTTATTTTATAAAAACATATTGTTTAAGTCTGCAAGATTTTATGTTTCTACGGGAAAGAAGTGAAGGAGGTACAACTAAATATTAAAAGTTTGGGTAAAATTTAAAAAAAAAAACAGATTAGTTTTAAATAAATAATTGATTAAAAGAATCCATACGTTTATAAAAAAAATGGTAAAGACTCTTCTTGGGGAAATATTAAGAAATTTTTTGGTGAGAGTGTCCAAAAAGAGAGCTAGAACAGATTTAAGAAATAATTTTGATAACTGAATATGAATTTTGGATTGTCGAACATATATTTATCAGCCATTTATTTGTGTCATAATCCAAGAAAATGTCACATAGAGCATCAGTCTTTCGATCATGATAGCCAAGGTTCGGATTTCAGCGCCGATAAATATTTCTCTCTCTAAGTCTTTTTTCCGTGCATTTATTTTTTTCACGTAAATTTGTTTATAGCAAATTTGAAATGCAAATTTCAAAGGATGGATTTGTGTCTAACGGGTATTAGCATGAAAAGATTATAAAAGGATTATGGAAAATAGTTCACGTACAATTTTCGTTTTAGAAATTTTGTTACAACAATTGGAACCACTCCTAACAACGCCATCAAAGGTCCTGAAATTTCTCCATCTGAGAATATAACTTGTTGAACTTTCCTTCAAAATTCCATGTGTCAGTTTTATAGAAAGAAATACGTATCTTCAATCCAGCATTAAGATAATTTGTTGTATCACACCATCATCTTGAATGGATTTTGAAAATCTTAATTCCACGATCGACGCTGAATTTCCAATTGAATTTAATCATGCTTCAATCTTGTTTTCTTCAAATAAACAAAGGAAAATTTCATTATCCCTTAATTTAGCAATAACAATACAAATAATATCGTTAGTCTAGTTGAAATTAAATTACAGGCTTTAAAATTACACTTCGCATTAAATAGAATTTTCTCTTTGAACTTCCACTTGACTAGGCATGAAACTTACTTATAAGAAAATGGATAAAACAAAGCAACAATTATTGAGGAAGCCCAACAAAAAATAAAAGAGACTTGATCAAAGTGAATACATAGGAAAAACTTTCCAACGGAAAATACAAAGCAATACCTAGAATTGAAAATCTTAATGCCACCTTCCAACTGATAACAATCATGACCTATGTGCGACATTTCATCTTATTGTTCCCAAGAAAAAAAAATCCTTGGCGCTTTTCAACAAAGACAAAATAAAACTTTTTCCACAATCAATGGAGAGGGATGTATTTGAAGTTTTTCTTTTCGTTATCAGTATTTCGGCAGAAAGAGCTCTTATCAACACTAGAACCTCATCACCAACAATGAGTCCAAAAATAAAAATAAAAGAAAGTTGTGGTTGCTTCCAGGGAATTTTCCTGGAAACTAATTCAAACCTAAAATAAGTAAAACTCACCCTAAATAGGTTTTCGGTTTGGTTGGTTGAAAGAATTGATGCAAGATGTTGTTGTCATGGCGAGAGAAAGTGAAACGAAAGAAGTGAATGTGAAAGTCAGTTAGTTGGCCTAGAAATGATACTTCAAACGTACGCAAGAAGACAAGAAACCATCAAGGATGAGAGTCTGGCTTTTGTTGTTTTTAGGTTTGCCTTCTAATAATTTCCTTTTTGTGTGTGTGTGTGTGCCGTAATGCGATAAAATCACTTTCGTTTCGTTTGTATGTAGGTTGCGGTTGTACTAGAGGGTGGAACTTCATTCTTGCTTTTCCGAAAGTATATCTTTTTCTCAACGTATATGCGTGGCTTGGCGTTTGATGTTTTCTCTTGATTGCGTGGTACATGCCTGGAATAGCATATGACCAATATTTGTTTGGATAACAGAAAAGAAAACATTAAATATTAGATAATATTACGTAGTCATCGTTGCAAAGCCCACATTTTATAAGTTTTGTAGGGGTGGCAAGCTATCAAAGGTGTCGTCAGCGACTGTAGAGTTTCATTTATGTTTTACTGGAGTGGAAATCAAATAAACAATGTTTTTTTTTCATGAAACTAAAAACAACTTAACTTCTTTGAAAATATTGGAAAATAGCTTTCGTTCTCCTTCGCACATAAAAATATTTTCGTGGAAAAGCGCGGATTAAGCCAATAAGCTGGACCAAAGTAAGGAACATTTTCTTTCTAACTTCCATTTTCGAGAATGCCTTTTAAATAAACTAGAATTTAATGAAGCTTTGAAGCGTGTTTCTGAGAAAAGTTTGCAGACAATCAACAATTTTCCTAAATTTCAAGTGAAACGAAGAGGATCTAGAAAAATGTGTATCACTCAAAATACAAATGAGAACAGAAAAGATGTGTCCTAGCAAACATAGTCAAAATTTCATGGAAAACTTTGGAGTTCATCAGATCATAAAACATTGAAATACGACCTTATATGGCTGAAAAATTGTTCTGTGCAGCAAAAAAGGATCATACCTCAACTTTGGTTGCGTGGCGAACGCAATTAATCGAGCAATTTTTTCGCCTTGCGTGAACTATGTCATATCTATTAAATTTCATTCACTTCTACTCTTTTGTAACTTGAACGCAAAACATAATAGTTGCTATTGTAAAAACAAATTGAAAAGTCAGCACTAACTCCTTTTTGCGCAAAAATAAACCAAAACTACTGTATCGTGCGTGTGTCACTCTTTTCAGAGTTTCATGCAGTAGTTTTGTCAAAAGCAGAACCGAACACAAAAGCATTTACGGCAAACTCAACTCAGGAACACTAGCAATTCTGAATATGTTACAGTCATCCTTGCGCTACACCATTTTCGCGTAAATCACTTTTATGTCATGTGTTTGGGTCCTGTGTGTGGAAACGAACGATTTGAATACGAAGTCCCAGCCAAGCCATGTGAATTCTTGTGGTGTGACATGCCAGGTGTAGTGGAAATTGAGGTATGGAAAAGTTCCTTTTTTCCCGTTCAACCATAAGGAATATGGCAACAAATCGGTTTTCATGGTTGCCTTAGTTTTCAGACATGACTTGTGATATTTGTGGAAAATTGCAATTACAGTCACGGCAATTGTTTGAGAAGACGTTTTCATTTTGATTTACCTACGTGAATTGGAGAAAATCGTATTTGCAAGAATCCATTTGATAGGGTGGTGAAATCTATTAAAGTAAACTAAAGTTTGATGTCTGAATAATGGTGGGAAATACAGTTGAAGGCAGCTTTAACCAGGTAATGATAGCTTAATTGCGATGGTGTGTTTGAACTGGCAATTGTTCGGTGTTTGATCAAAGTGAAATCGAAGCTGGAATTATTTAGAGTTCGTCTGCGTAAAATGGTTGAAGCTTCCAACATATTTATTCAAGAAAATAACAATCCAAGATTGCCGAATATTGTATTTATTTAATGAAGCAATTGTAGTATAACAAATTTTAGAAAAATGTCTCATGAAGCCGACGGCAACACTCAATCAAAAAAAACATCACCAAACATGAACAGATCGTAGCAACAGATCTTAACGTCGCTGGTACATCATAAACACACAACTAGCATAGACAATACAAAGTGTCACCACATGTAAACATTCTGTCTAGATAATCACGGAATTTCAAGTGACTCAATCATTTTCACATTTACCGCTATTAAGGCAATATTATTTGGAACTTAGAAACAAAGAACGTAAGTTGGTCGGTCGGGATAGTTGAATTTATTTGTTCAAGGTTTCACTAGGAAACTTTCGTTAGCTTGACTTAGTCTTATGTGGAGCATTTAACTAACTGTAAGAAGACTTGTTAATACTTTAAATTGCCTGGCTTAATTAGAACTTTATTTTGAACAAGCTGAATAATGTGCGTTATCGATTGAATCAATCTGATGAGTTGAAAATTTCACATGGTTCAAGGATCTTAATAGCGTCCAGAGTAATGAAAAATTCATGTCAGATAAGAGTTTCCGTAACAAAATGTTGTTTGGCAATTCAGCAATAAAACCACTTCTCTATAAAAATGTAGTCATGACTTTAAATGCCAAAAACAATTTAGTCCATCATCGTTCTTTTAACATCTCTGGCACGAAACCCAACAATTGAAGAAAATCACATCGTCTCAAGTTTTATTTAAAGATTACTCCTCTTCCAGTACATCTCGTCCTCTTGACAGCTCGTTTTATCCTCTAGCAATTTCAGCAGCCAATTGGCAAGGGTAGCTCGAAAACCGAGACCGTCGTTTCGAATCATCTCAGACATCCTACATACAAACTTAAAACTGTATCTAATCAAACACGTAGTAGTAGTTCTAGTGCTAGCGTAAGACGATGAACACCAGTCAGGACTCTTTAATAACGTAGATAATAGCAAAAAAAACAGAGATGATGGTCTCGTGAATGTTTAAAGATGCCAAAAATAAACTTGACCTGATAATTTCCATTTGGTCGACGTTGCCAAATGTAGTGGGGAGACCAACAAAAAGATACAATTTCAAAGGAAACGGTCTTGTTTTATTATTGCGCGATTATTTCTTCGCAATTTTTTTCCAGATGAAAATGTAAATAAATTGGCCCCGGTTGAAATTCCACGTCCTTTTTCTAGTCAAACAATGAAATTCAGCACTTTTTTGTGCGTTTTCATCTTTTGCAACATGTTTCAAGGTTTTTTTTCTGCTGCTGCTGCTGGTCAAATTGCTTGTAGGCAATTTAAACATACAGATAACACAACAAGGACGAGAAAAGATCATTTCACAATGCCGAGGCGAGATTTGTATGTACTTAATTTCGTCTTTATGCCCTCGAACCTTGTATAGTCCTGGAAACTTTTAATGAGTTTGCATGAATAATTTCCAAGGAGTGAAAGCATTCCTTTTCTTTTTTTTGCACTTTCCTGCTAGGCCAGATAGTCTTGTAAAGAGGGAAGCGTTGATTAGCTAAGCAAACAAATAACGCTTTGGTAAATGTAAACAGATTGAAGACAAGTTGTAAGGATATTTTCATGACGCCTTTTCAGGGAGAGATGGTAGCGGCGCCAATTCATTCGGCGAATTTATGCTTAAAAATAAAGTGTAAATTGTGTTCGGAAACTTTTACGGATGCCTAAAAGTTGAAGATTTGTTGATTTGTTTGTTGGCTGAAATTAGCGGAAGTATTCTAAGCAAGCGTCCGTAATTTTTTTTTGGTGTGGCCAATTAATTATAAGCGTGAAAAGTGAGTTGAATGCCTGGAGTTTGAAATTTAAATTGAAATTGTTAGATATATTACAGAGAGCCGTTCAAGAGTCGATTCTAAGAATCGAGGACTTTTCTATTGAAATCAATTGAATCTTGAAATGATTTTGGAAGATTAACAGCTTTTGTCGTTAGCAGGATTAATTTTCAAGATGTTTGTTCAAAATCTGTGATGAAATTGACGGTACATGTTTCAGAGCTTGTAAACTGTTGCGTGTTTTTTTCAACTTCAAATAATTCCGTGCAGGATTAAAGCAAAAATAATTGATCTTGAAAATCATTCTCCAATCAGTTATTAATAAATGGGTAGAAATTCATCTACTCTAAAGGCGCGTGGATGACTTAAAAAGAAGCCATTTATTGTTATTATTGATGGTATCTAATTGGTTCGAAATTTCAATTAGCAACCGATCGAAATTCTACTCTTCCACTTTACCATTATCGCATTCTCAAGTCCTCTTCAACAAATACTGTCTACAATCTTCCATCCATATACAACTCAATGCCACAGCAATATCTCTTTGCCGCATTGCTGTTAAACACACATATCAATTGCAGACTTTCGTAAATAATTGAACTTTTTTTGTATGGCACGTCTACAGCTTAATCTCACGGTAAACGGAATGACTTTATGGATAAATAATTTCATGTCACAAACTGGATAAAGTATGGCAACGTTAACGTTAAAATGGATTTAATCTGATTTTGCTTCGTTCTATCTTTTCTGTTGTTGCAACAGATTAAATGCTTAAATTCTTAATACGCGCCAACTGAGCTCCAACTTCTTGTTGTACTGATGTTGCTCGCTGCTGTTGCTGAGCAATGAAAAAGTTACTGAAAAAGAGATTCACCCGTTTTTGGATAAAGATATGTATCTTATGGATTTGCCATGTTTTCATGGTTGAAACTTTTTGCATGGGAAATGCAATTGAAGTGTTTATTTGTTGACTCTTCTTCTCTCTTCTTCTTCTGGGATTTTTCAACATATATTTTTCTGATAAGATTCAGGACAGTTTTGTTGATTATGAAGATCACATGCTAATTGAGCAACAGTAGTAGGGATCAATATGATGGCTCAAAAAGTTGGTTTTTATTTTACATGGGCTTTTTTGTTCTATTTGTGGGTACCAATGTCCCATAAGATAAGGAGAAAAATGATTTTCATATTGTATTGATAGTAGAATTTTTTTGGCGGTGACCCCAGAAACTTCAATTTAAGCACACATAGAGGACATACTAAACATTGCAATTAAAAAATTTCTGTCCATTAAATACTCCGCGAGCTTTGCAATGGCGGGTTTTTCATCGGAAGCCGATTATTTGGCCTAAAAACGCGTTTTCCACGCGATTTTCTCTCTTTGGGATGGAATAGCTGCCGCTAATGTACAGCGATTGGAACAATCAATACCGCAAACGATTGGTGACAAAATTTTCTTAGAAAATTATCCCAAAAATTTTCGCGTTAAACGTGAAAATAAAAAGGCTGTGGTGCTCGAAAGTTGTTCCCCCCTTTTTGGGTGTCTAAAACCACACTTGTATCTTTTTTATTATTGACACCACGACGACTTGCTAAAAAATTTGTTCTACGCAAGTTTGTCATACATAACTTTCTTTTACGAGTCAGGATTTCTGAAATATGGAGGTGTCACACTTTCTTTTGGTTTTAAGATGGAGCCCAGAGGATTGAAGCTTGTACCCCAGAAACTTGAACTAGAGCCACACATTGCAAACAAAATTTGCCCAAAATGCACGGTCAAACTCCAATTTGACTGGACTATAAAAGTACCTGTACAATATTTTATATCGATATCTACTATACATTTTGGAGCACAAGCGGCCTTTAGCTCCCCGGACATATGCCGCTATTTAACTATTTGACTATTATACTCTCTAATACAATACATACAAGTTATATTACACAGTCTAAGATCGGTTCCGGCTCCATGAGAAGCTATGGGGGTTCCCCCACTAAAAACCATCATTTGACCTATTTCCAGAGATCATATGAAACCGTAAAATTGATCTGAAGATTGATTTTTTGGACTTGTTTGGAAGTCGAAAAAAATTTAAAACAAAAAAAGACAAAAAAAAACTATATAAAAATTTAAAAATCATAAAAAATTTGATGAATGCCATTTCTATCGTAAATGTAATGTAAATAGGGGTAGCATTTTGGAGACATGTTTTGCACCACCTCATCTATTTTTTGTAGTTTTTTAGTGGCCATATTATTATTATGCTTTTGTAGTAGGGGATCCCCCCTCTTTCGATCCTCCTACTTCCGCCTCCTTCGGGGGTGGGGGCCATAATCTTAACCTTTACGGAATTTTTAATTCACCTTCATCAATGTCAGTGTCGATTCAGACCTGGCAACATTTGTGAAAGGTAGCCGGTGAGCAGCAAACATATAATTGATCTTTGAGAGTGTGCCCAGAGGCTGTAGTATTATTCAAAGAAGCTCTATTTCATAATGAAGAAAAATCAATTGATATCATCCCAAAAAGCATTCCAAGGAACAGGCAGGTTGTTTTATTTGCAAAGAAAAAACCGTCAACATGAAAAACCTTCATCAAATTGCGGAACTATCGTATTTTAAATTGTTGCCTCTTGTATCTCAATGTCTAGTTTATGTGTTCGTTTTATTGCTGGCTAACATCTATTGATCTCATTCCTTAATGTTTCCAAAAATTTCACCCAAAGGCACCATAAACTTTGCATAGAACACAAATTCATAAAACGAAATTTGAAATTCAATATTCAAGAATATCTATCTTTTTTTTCACGCCACCATTCTACACCTGTTCACTTCCCTATGTTACCGATTGAGCTTAAAAAAAATTTCTATAATATTTTGCATTCGCGGCTGCCATTTTGAGTAGCGCATACTAGAATTCGAAGCATAGCATTTGCATTTTCAAGTTTGACTGCATTAAAGTTTTCCCATGCATCTTTTCATCGTCGGTGAGTCGTCATTTCAGCGTGATGTCAATAGTGCGACAAAAGATGCAGAAAATACAGAACAGGTAGAAGAGATAGCAAAAAGATATTTCGTGTGCTGGCATAAAAATGAATAAATTCTGCAGATAATCTCGAAAAAGAGAAAGGTAGCGTGGCAAGGATGTTTTAGTGGCAGATGAGGCAGGTTTTTGTAGCACGACTTAGGAGTTTCTTGGAATGACGATTATATTCGGCAATGTTCCTTTTTGAATGGAATTTTTCTATAGGTTTTAAGCAATAGAATAAGAAACTCAATATTGGTTTAACAGTTGTAGTCTTTCGTAAGGAAAACAGGTAGGAAAAACGCAAAAAAAATATTACATTTTCATACCTCAATTTTTACATCTTACTACCTAGAGTGCGAACACAAACAGAAGAACGCGGAGGAATTCATTGTGATATTCGTTTCAGTTGAACTGAAACCAGTATATCTAAAACAACAGTCCTTTAAATATTCATTCCAAATATCAAGCCAATCAGTGCATTTGAAAAACTACATCGACGTCTATCTATATATAATTTGATATCATCTTAGCACTGATGTCACCATTCTTTATCTCTATTTATTTTCCACAAACTTTTCATACTTGTGACATGTTATTTTCGATTTCAGAATATTGATTTATTTTTAAAAGCTTCGAATAAATAATAGTCAAAGAAAGGAAACACTTTTCTAACTTTTTTTTGAAGATAAACAACGGAATCTTTAATCGGTGGTTTTCGTAGAATCCAATTTTCCGATAGCGAAAATATTTTTGCAGAATGTCTTTGAGAAATGAATTTTTCATTAGAACTCAGAAACACATTTTCTGCTTCAAGGAAATAATATTTCCAATATGGTTGAACTTGCTCTGATTTTTTAAACGAATTCTTTACCTTGCCAAGATTGTTAAATATTTAATGACTTTCCACAAAGTCTTGAGTAAATAAATGGAAAATACGAATGTAGAATGATTATTAATGGACGGATCAGAAAATCTGAGTTCTGGAGTGTTCTATTTTTCTATAATACATGAAAATACATGAAAAAGCTTTTAGTATTATTAGGATTATGATTTTTAAAATTGAAAAAACTTGCATCAACAATTGCATTTTTAATTGAATGTATTTTTAAAAGCAAGCTGCCAAATGTTATCATTGAAGCAAACAACAGATTACAGAGCCATTGTGTTTGCTTGTCTATAAATCTAAAATAATTTAAACTTGCTTCTACTATTTCAAGGCAGCACCGCCTTCAACTCCACTCATCCTTACACACATGTCTCAAATATGTTTAAATTCTATGCATAATTATTCCTCCGAAGCGGACCTTGCAAAGCATTCAAGTGAATCGAACTGACATTAACCACCCCATAAAACCCCTAAAGATAATGCTCTTTTACCACACAGCAAAGTCTTTGCATATCACGTGAGACTTCTTTTTATCCTAGTCAGGATAAAAACAACAGCCATTCCCATTATATAGGGAGCACAATACAACTTGTGTCGGGGTTCCTTAACAGCATTAAAAAAATGTTTTCCGGACAGGTGAAAATGGGATTATATTAAGCACAAGCACACAACACAAACAACGAGAAAATGTGCTTCCATAAACAGGAAAAAATACTCCAAATGGCGGAAGTTACAGCCAACCGTGAAAATGTAATAATGGCTTTTCGTCAGCCGCGGCTAAAGAAAATGTTAAGTGATGTAGTAAAGGGCGAATGTCGGAACAGGAAACCATTCTACTTATACGAAAAATTTCTCGTGATTGCTTTCAACAGGAACATTAAAATGGGAGTTTATTTGTTGGTTATGTTGCTTGCATGATCTTTTGAACCCATTAACGGATAGTCCTTGATTTGGATGTTACACATTCATTAGTGTGCTTTCCAGAAATCCGTCACTCATTTCTCGGATTCCATTGCTTCATGGAAATGCAGAATTAATTTCTACTCTCATCGAGGATTATGCTTGTATATAACATTTCCATACGACTGAATCCTTTCACATTTGAATGCACTGGAAAGCTTCATTAAAATTACAAACGGCTTCTAATTCGCATAGCACATACTATGAGCGGGTCATGTTGTTTGCGAATCACACTAACTCTATACGGTCGCTCCTTATCGTAGATGGTGTTTGTATTTGTTCTTTGCAACCCTTCTACTTAAATGAGCCATAAAAATACACCGAATCAGCAAACGGAAGGACGAAATACAGTGAAGCACTTGCTCAACGATAACATTTAAAAATACATTAAGAGCGCATTAAATAAAATCAGCCGGAATTGGGTTTTTTTCCATATTGTCGAAGAAACAGTGTTCACCCCTTGAGTGCTTCCATTCTGTAGATTGCATGTCCTGATCCTGCTACTCAAACTATGCTAAAACCTTGCTCCTAGTGACTATGCAATTTCGTGCATAACTTCATTTCCTGCGAGTTTCCTTTTTTTGGCACGGATGCATCTGCTAGTAAGCCTTGAGAAAGATTTTTCGTCAAATGAAGGATTTGCATGTTTTACGAGTTTCACATTAGTCTCAGCAAGTATGAAATGGTGAAAGTCCAGGATAAGCTAGAGACATGAGCTGGAGGAATGTTTGTGGGACAAGTTTTGATCAGAGGATTCATTGGTTGAAGTTTGTCAAGCTTAACTTTATGCAGGATCTGTATTAAGCGTCTTTTTTTACGATAAGCAAGTCGAAGTTTTCAAATGGTATTAAAAATGTAGATTTCGAAGTCCTGTTAATGGATTAAGGAGATTATTTCAAGAAAAATTGAATTAGGCGCTCACGGATGAACTGGATAGTGTTAATTGGATGGGTCAAAGACATGGTGATATGGTAGTCCTTGTTTTTTTTGGATTTTTTCCCTGATTTCGTTTAGTTCAGAATACTAATCACGATGTTCTCTTCTTTATGTAGAAGTAAGTAATATGAAAATCATGAAGAACGGACAGTTGATGTTAAGATTGAATTGTTTTCCATTTGATTGGTACCTTACTCATGTCATAAGCTTGATGTTGAAGGCAAAAAGTAAATTAACTTTCAAAATAAAGTTAACTGTCTGCTAAAAGAAAACACAGTTCTCAAAAAAAATCTCGAAATCACCACTGAAACAATGAATGAATTTAATTGTATGGAAATTTCGTATCCCAATCAATCCAGCTTAATGCACTTCAGCCAGCTTCACAAATGGAGTCCTAGAAAGTGTATCCCACTCGATTTTTTTGTTTTACCAGGACCACACTTTACCAAGATGAAAAAAAATCCTAACGAAATGCAGACGAATTGAACTCAATCTAGTGAAAATACAATTATATCAAGGAACCATGCTCGATCCTGTACACCAAAGCCACGTCACGGTCACAGTTGAACGAATCCAATTTCACGAAGGTGAAACAATCGAATGTGAGCATATTCCTCGACAATTCTGATCTAGAATATGGTTCTCGTGGATCGACGTAAAGGATGTAACATTTCGGATGGGTTTCTTCCTTTTTGCATTGTTTATGTGTGGCGTGTACATTGAATTGAATTCAACCCAACCAGGTAGTGTGGCGCGGAGGAAGATTCAATCAATACTCTGCATCCATCAACCGCAAAGTATAGTACGTTAATTGGCTGAAGGACCAGGTCAAGGAGTAGGTGGTAAGTTGGTGGATACCGGGAAATATTCCGAAGCATTGGAGAAGCTCTGCAAGTGCAAGATGGTTGAAGTACATCAAATGCTGGACGATTACGTGTAATCGATTAAGTTTGTTAATTGAACTCGGAATCGTAGGCAACAATGGAATGTATCCTTAATACGATTTCCTTGCTGAATTGGTAGCAACAATTCGTGCGGAAGGTTGAACAGTTAGAAATATGTGAACAGGAAAGTTACAAAACACTCTAAATTGAAGCAATTTAAAGGACATTCATTATTCTACTCCATGAAAATATATCTTGTTTAAAGTATCCTAAATAGAATGAAGATATTTTGCAATAAATTATTACTATTGCAGATACCACATTGAATGTTATAATAGTCTCCTACAATTGAATGAAAATCCTGATTGGGAAGACAGTAACTTTAAAAATAAAAACCTTACAAAAGATATTGCCGAGTAAATGAATTCACAAAAATTGCTCGTCCTGGAACACGTTTGGTGAAAAATGTTTCTAGTTTCCAGCATGAACGAAATCACCATAATATCAAAGCTACTATAATAGAACAGTTCCAAACAATGTCCTTCCCTCAATGTTCACGACAACCCGAATGGCCACTTAAGATGCTAAAGTATCTTGATATCAGGACCAAAAATTGGCAACAGTATTATGACAAGGAGGAAGCTTTTAACAAATTAATGACTCACAAAGAAAATTAGTACAGTCTCTTAGAATAATTTAATGCTGATTAAGTGCTGGTGTTGTTGCAACATACTTTTACGATAAAAAAATTACTTTCACCAGGATTTATTTCGTTTTAAAAGGACTTGAAAACTGTTTGTGGATACTATTTTTCAAACATCAACTTTCTACTGGTTTTTGCTTTTTTTCATCTAGAAAATAATCGATGCTGTGATAAAATCATTGGAAATGCTTTTTGTTCAGAATTAGATCTCCCTTGTTTTTTTGATTTCAATTTATTTTATGTAAAATTTATAGTTTTTAAATATCAAAAAACCTCCTGAAAGTTTAATGAATAATTCCACGATCTTTGAAGTTATGTTTATCAAACGTAAAATTTCTGATATATGACAACAAATGTATCTTCATCAAAATTTAAGATCTTTTGTTTCAAAAACTATAAATTTTACAAAAAAAAATTCGCAAAAAAACAACTCATTTTTATTTCAAAAAATCCTAAAAAGTTTTATCGTAGAATCAGCAGCTGTCGAGATATTGGCAAAAATCGTTATCCAAAATGGTAGCCAGCGCTAACATCAACCTTCAGGTACTATTACAATTTGCAAGTGGTAACTTATATTTAATTTTGAAGCTAAGCTTTTATTGAGCTAAAAAGTTGTTAACATAAGAGCAGTTATTCTACTTAGCATTAAAAGAAGGAAGCTAAGCAAATATAATTAACTTCATCCAAATAAATATCCTCAGAAATTGGGTTAAACGTTCTGGTTGAGTGATTGCGTAAAAATGGCCGCTAAAACTTAAATCATCAAGTAAATATAAAATTGAAATTGCTCAATCAAAACTACTCAGACCATCGTGCACTGTATTTTAAACTCAATGAGAAACGAAAATGACCATATTCATCCTTGAAATCCTTAATTAGAGCCATTTTGAAATTAAAACCAGAGAACATCTTACCTAATTTCACGGCACTTGGCAACCGAAATTGGCAAAAGAACTGTCTCTGTTATCTTCATAAATTATTTCCAAGGACCTCTCCTAAAACCGAAACTTCATATCGTATTTCGAGTCCCATTCAAAACCCATTTGCACAAATTAAACGTCCATTATATAGTGAGAACAAACAAAAACAAGTAAGAACCAGGATTTTCCCTGGAAATGAAGCACTCTTCCTGATTAAAATCTATAACAGAATCAGATTTTTTATACTATCCTCTTGTGTTGTGCTTTGTGCCTTCCTCGTATCCATTTGACCGAAAAAAATGTTACATGTAATTACATGTCCATATGACAAGGATAATGCACAACTTTTACAAGAATGGCTGGGAAAAACTACAAAGAACACTTGTTATTTACCACCATATAGTACATGGTATAACGACAACAGTCTGCAGGCTAGAATGGTGGTTCGAGGAAGTATTCTGTGAGTAAAAAAAACATGAAGAACAACCTACTGGTGTAAATGTTGCCATTGTAAATTCCCTCAGCACGTTCGCATTTTTTCCCGCGACTGCATATATACCTCATACATTTGTTACACTATATATGATGGTCATGTGTGCTCTGTGAACGCAACCAGCTGACTAAATTACTTTTCCTCTTGAAAAACTGGAGCAACCGAAGGGGATGAAGCAGATACGAACGGATGAAGGTTGCACCCAAGCGAACGAATATAATACATACGAAATACTAAGGATGAGCTGAAAATTCTAGGGCAGGGTAGGATGTCAGCGAAAATCTTTTGTTTTCGGACTAGAAATCTAGTTTGGCAAGCGGAAAGCGCAAAGCCGAAGATAAAAGTAGGAACAAGGACAATTTTTGCAGCACTGCCGTTAACTGCTTACTGTTTTTTTCTTGAGTTCGTTCAGTCTTAATGGAACAGAGCAGCAGAGAATTGTAAAAGGAGCAAAATATGACCAAGAAAAATAGATGTATTACGAGGATGGTCTTGTGCCATGCCGTTTTCCTGCAGTTCTGTAATTAGAAAGATAATTTTTCTTGGAAAGCTTGTGGGGCGTGGATGGTCGGGAAGGAAGCTAGAATGCGTTTCTAGGGCATACAATTAAAGAAACTGACGTGTGCAGGTGCTGCATTGTGTTATCCTTGGTCTGGTGGAAATGTGTTGTCTGCACGCGAAAAGACAGGTAAATGGATGGTGGCGGTAGATTCCTTTAGTGATTTTTCATGTGAAAGTAGTCTTAAAAATTATGAAGATTGAAAAAACTGGAGGTTTCCTGAATAAGCTGAATTCAACTATGCAGAATTTGATTATGAAACTGTTGACCTGTTCTTTAACTTTTCAAATTAAATAAAGTCATTAATTAATTTTAATACGTCGAATCGAAACAATCGTAACCAAGCAACAATTTGATTTAATTCCACAAGCTATTCAATTACTCCGCCCCATCCATAGCATAAAATCCAATTATTCACGTATATAATCATACAAAAAATAATCCGTTCGCCAGTTCCAATCCTCAAAGTACTCCATACTCACATCCCTTTCATCCTCCATGCAGAGCAACAAATGTTTACACATATTAATTTTTGATGAAATCATTGAATAGTTGGGGTTGTAAACCAAACAGTATTTTCGTTGAGTTATTGCTGGATGTTCATAGTTGTCTGTTTGGATTGCTGACTACCCTTCACCGCAACTATTTTTCAGGCGGAAACTACCCTTACTCCCACTAAACGCCACCGGGATTCAATGCAACTTCCATCAGTAATATCACTCGTATTAACTCTGGGTTGTGTGAGTTGGATTGCTGCTTATTTAAATTGAAATAATTTTTATGACCTGCTTCATGATATTAAATTAATCAATTTCAGAACCTTTAGGGACGTGTTCATAAGTACGCAAGGATATGCTTTCAGAAATAATGTGAAAAATTATAGTGATTTAATTTGATGGGATTTTATTGGTTTGGGAATGCCTGCTGAGTTTCAAGTCAAAAGGAAAATTTTAATGAGGTTAATATGTGATTAAGGTATTTGAGTTGATGTGTTTGGAGTGATTATGTGAAAAAAGGACGGATTGTTTTTTTTGTCCAAAAACGTCTAGTGTGATGAGTTGAAGATGAACATTGCTATTTAATTGAACATAATTTGAGGTTCATGGAACATGTATTTTTTGGACCGCTTACCTTTACACTAGAATTGGGGAGAAAGTAAAACCAGGAAACTTTCCAAAAAAAAATCAACGGTGTACATCATCTGCGGATACTATAGAAACTATTGTTTATTTTGTAACCCACAAATGAATCAGTCACATGAAGAGTCGAATAATTTTCTAGTAAATTATTGTCTAAACAGTGATTTGATGAAAAAAATTCATGAAAAGCTATCTTTCAATTTATTCCAAAATATTCTTGACCAAATGTCGGGAAGTAAATAAAACTTTTATATCAATAAACTATATAATTTACCCAGCATGATAAAAATTGAATAGAGAAAATCGTGCAATGAAAAACGACAAGAAATACTCAATTGGACAACTCACTTTTCCCAAGACATTTTTATCCTTTGTCCGCTTGGTGACTTTTTGAAATGTAGCCTGGAGCGCAAACTTGATTCACTCCATTGTACTATTGCTTGTCTTTTTCGGTGAAAAGTATATTCCCATTTCAGTAGCATTTCCTTCAAACAGTGATGAGGATAAACTCGAAAGGTACTCACTCCTGACGCAGTACTTGTCCATCTGCCACCTATTTCTTCGCAGCACAATTGACATATCTTTCTTATGAAATCTAACAAAAAAAATTAGTACACCTTGTAAATGTACATTACAAAGGACATCCCGTTGTTCTAGATACTAGACTACAGCAGCACTGCACTGTTAGTTCCTTGCATTGTGAATGTTGTCATAGCAGGTGGTTCCAAGGAAAGCCTGGAGCCGGTGTCGGCATAGTCATCGTTCTTGCTTATTATTGTCAAGAAGTGTAGCAGGACTACTCTTCTCTATCGTCTTTGTTAAGTTGCTTTCCTTCAACCGGAAGACTTGCAAGTGTTATCCTTTTGAGTAGTATCCTTCTTAGTTTCATGTCATAAGCACTCAAGGAGTTTTTCTTTGATTTTTTTCATGCTATTTTCTTCGCATCTCTATAAGTTTTTCGTATCCTTGTTGTTGCAAAATATCAGCAGCAAATTGTAAAAAAAAGTAGCAAGTTGTTACGGCGATGGCTTGTTTCCGTCTTATTCGAGTGCTCGTTTATTGTCTTCCGGCCGCCTAAGGATAAATTGTTGAAGGATAAACTAGACTGGATAAACTTGAATGCAGTATGGAAGTATGAATTCGAAGAATGAAGTTTGCAAAGAAATGAGCAAGAATATTGTTTTTGTGCACGAAAAATTGGGAAGTTGCAACTTATTGCCGGAAATGAAATCAATAAGATAGCTTAGACTAGCTTAAACAGCCGTTGGCAG
Organism: Oxycera nigricornis; assembly: GCA_963942545.1. Lineage (NCBI taxonomy): Eukaryota > Metazoa > Arthropoda > Insecta > Diptera > Stratiomyidae > Oxycera > Oxycera nigricornis. The sequence goes on from OZ012662.1 coordinate 107,709,812, forward strand.
CATGAAGAATTGTTCACAAAGAAGTTTGCTCTTTCGGTTCAGTATTAATCATAAAAATGCTCTTTTGATTGCAATGCTTCAAGCGCAAAAGGTTTTTCCTCTCTAAAAATGCATATTCTGAGAGAGGAAAATCCATCCTAAACTACCCTTAGTTCATGTTTTCGCCTCCAATATTTTCCAACACGATTTATTTTCATTTATTTAAAGAGTTAACTTTCCGTCCGCTACAGATTACATGATTAAATCGGCTGAGATTGAACAAATAGTCGTTAAGGGTGAATTGAATTTTCCTCGGTGTGGCACCCACCCCACCTTAATGTCGAACAAAAAGTTTTTCGCAACTTTGGCAGAAGGGTTTGCCTTGCTTACAATTTACCGCAACTTTCCGGTAAACATAACAAGTCGTCTGGTAACAGCGTGATGGCATAATTAAATTATTTTAATTAAAATTTACCAGGGAATTTGGAATGAATCGAAGTGAAGGATATTCGCGATGATGAAACAGAAGAGATTTTGAATCGATGGATTTAATGAATGGTACTTAGAGAAGATTCGCGACGTTTATTTTACTGAACATTTAAGATTGCTTCTAAGAAAATTCAGTTGAATCAAGAAGAATGTCTGATTCAGTGTCGTCACAAAAACGTCTATTCACAATTTCTTCGAATTTTTCAAACACACAAATTTTCATCACTCCTGAAGACAAGACGATTTTCTCACATATTTTTATCGCTTCTTTGGCCACAGGCGATCCATTAAAATTTCATTAAGCTTCTGTGCAACAACTTTCTGGGGTTGAAAGTATTTTTTTTCCATAGCCCAGGCTCTATTTCATATTTTCCAAGGGAAAATGTGCACCAGGCAAACTAAGAAACTTTGGAAAACAATAAGTAAAAAATTGTGGGAAAATGTCGGAAAAAAACTTTGTGTTCATAATGCATTTTAGAATCATTCCGTTCCAGTTTTCTTCATCAACATGGAAATGTGTGATATTGCTGGAAAACATGTGGCTGGGTCACGCTGAAATGACGACATTTTCATATTGTTTGGATAGTGGCGGTGACCTTTGGCCAGGATACTATGGGAGTAAGTGTCGTGTGAATAGGGATATGCGATTTTTTTCTGCATATTTATTAATTACGCAATGAACATTCATTCCACTGGTGGTTTAATGAATATGTGGGTTTATAGAAAATATTTCGAATGGGAGTCCTTTGAAGTAATTGAAAGCTTTAGAGAATTGTGATTGAAAAATCGTGTTACTCTTGTTCAGATTATCACGTTCTTTCCTGGGTTTAGTTTCTAGGAAATGCCATAATTAATAATAACAAGAAACTGTCTTCTAGTTTTCTTGTTTTAAACTGTGTCTATTGTTATTAATTATTGTTCATCTTGATGTCTTCTTTAGCTGCTGGATTGTATTTTTAACTTCTTTGATAATAAGCTGATGTAAATCTTAAAACCAAGCATTTCCGGAATGAATATTTGTTTTAAGAAAACCCATCAGTGAAGATTGTAGTGTTTTTAATAAAGAAATAATATTTTTGCTAAATTAATAACACAATCTTTAAACATGTCTACAAGAAAAATAATTATTAATATGTTAATAGAATCTTTTGAAGGAGTTTGTTCCAAAACTTTATATATAATCTTAAATCCTGAAGACACAAAATATATCACAAAGTTTTTAAACAACATACTCCTCGTACACTCAAAGGACATTTCTGCTCGATTCCTAACGTTCAAGCAAATCATATTTCGAAACCTTTCAAATATTAAAAAAGTTTCAAAACTTCCTTCCAATATCCTTCGTCCTTAAGCGGCTTCCCATAAAACTTCAATATCAAAAGCAACTTATTGATATTTATTGACATATTTTTTTTAATATTTCAGTTTGTCACACGAGAATCAAGTGGTTCCATACTATCCAAGCGTAGTGAACTCCTGAGTTTCATCTCTCGTGTACACAGGAAAAACTGAGAGAGAAAAACATAAACAAAATGTAAGGACATTACACCTGAGACCATGTCTATAACTTAAAAAGGAACCTGATTCGTGATTGTGAAGTGATTTCCGAGTTGACATCGTACCTGATGGGGTGATGTGTAATGAAAATCGAAAAGTCAAAGGTCCTGCAATAAAATCAACACAAAAAGGACTTGAAGAAACAAGAACAACAAAAATTTTGTTACTGCAATCGAATGGGCCGACACGGGAAAAAGAATCGTTGTGCCAAAAACTATTGAAGAAAAACTTTATCGTTTTGCGTTTGTGTGTGTTTGTTTTTGCATGATCCTTCGTCCGCCAGGAGAACGAAATCGAAAAAGTTCTCGTTTATTTTCACTCGAGAAAATTTATTGCATGGAAATGAATAATTTATTGTTGTTTTAGTGGTAGTAGTGGCGGCGGTGGTGTTGGTGTTAGTGATGGTGCTGTACAATCTTCTGCAGAAGAACATACATAGATACATTTTTGTGGATCCGTTTGTGTTGAATCGAAAGCAAGTGTGCAAATAAATCCGCCAGATCGTCCTGCAAAAGAATATGATACTCCTTAAAAGGTTCGGATTTCCTCAACGTATTCTTCAACTACCGCCAATGTTACAAGTGGAACAGTTAGTGTGATTGCAGTAACAATTTCGAGGTTGGCAAAATGCTTGCGCTTTCCTACATGCATTCACCGCCAAGCAGAGGCGGTACGGTGGTATTTCTGTGATAATTGCACTCCAGGGAGCGAGCGGCACTGGCTACAACTTTTACTAAGGGAAGACAACGAGGAACAGGAAAATGGCGCAATGCTACTTGGTCCTGCTGGTCCTAGTAATGTATTTGGGTAAGTAGGCTTTTAAATTCAACTTTATTTAGTTTAGAGTGTTTTATTATTTTTCCATTCGTTTTTCACTTTCTTCCTGTCTTTTCAATACGGGGTTGGAGCTAAACAGCCGGAAGGCAAGTGGGTTTTTTTAGGTGGCGTCAGTGCTTACAAGGAAACGTATGGTTACTTAGTTGGAAAAGTTTAAATTTTTTCGCTAAATTGCTGGAAAATCGTGATGGGAACGATAAACTATTTGGAATGCATGTTCAGTCGTCATTATGTGATCGCGAAACTAGTTAGGCAATGAAGTGTTGGTTGAATGGGGATGCGAATTGTGTTGCGGTTTTTTGATGAGTCTCTGCAGGGTTTTTGTTTTACATGTTGGAAAAGTTTTATCATTAAGCTAATTACACCCGGGACCCATACAAGCTTTATGCAGACTATCAGGCATTTGTGTGTTAGCATAATGTTTTCGATATGTGGATAGAATTTTCCGTGAAATTAAGTAGAAATTCTCCTGTAAAATATCATCCATTGAAAAAATACCATGATACCAGGCAAGAAACTTCCGGAACGTTCTGATTTGGACTCAATATTTTTGTGAGCTTCTTACTCTGTCATCAGAAGCAATATCCTTCTCTACACTATTACAGTAAATATAAATATGATAAATGGTTTTTCAATAGTCCAATCCGCCGAAGAAATTGATGTGTGATTAAGATTATACCAGCAGAGCTTCCTCAAAAAGGATGTTCTTTACTGGCTTGTCTCTAATCCTTTATTTCCAAAAATAATCTGATTTCTGTCAGATGTAGGTGGAATATCATCCGGAAAATAAAAATTACCAACATTAATATCAACGACATAAAGACAATACACCAGTTAAAAATGTCGGTAAAATAGTCAAGAGCAAATAAAGCTTCTAATTAGGCTGTACAAAGATGACGTGAGTATCAAAGAGACAGCATCGCTAGCTAATATTTGCATCTACTCAGCTAGGATCATTATGCGGCAATATAAGAAGAAAGATTGCACTGGGATGTTGGCGTGAAAAAATTGACTGAAGATGTCTTGAAGAAAATAGATAAATGCGTGCGAACTTCAAGAAATTATGCGTAAGTTTGCACAATTTTGTGCCCTTATCAGAAAATTGACTGTTTAAAAAGAGTTCTGAAAGCACTGCGCTGGCTGGTTTATTTTAAAATTCACTGATTAAACTCTTCGGAAACAATTTTGAGGTGGAAGGACTGTAGTAGTATAGTAGTCAAAATTTTTGGTTATGTCTCATTGAGTGAGATTCAATCACTATTGATGCCCGATTACACGAAAGTTTCTTGAAAAACTATAAAATACAACCAATGAATCATCATCAACATTCAAGACTGTGCTTCCAACTTTACTTTATGCATACGCAGATAGATTTTATCATCGCAATTTGAGGCAAGCCAAAAGGTAAAAATAGCCCTAATCGGCCCGGACTATATTCCGACAGTAAAATTGTTAAAACGCGAGAACAAACTAAGCCACCTAAGGTAACCGAAAATCGTCACTAGACGACCGACGTCAGTTGGGCTCGCCAGGCAACGTTGGTGCTGCTAGGTGCGTGCGTTGCCGCATGATATGGACGGCTAGGCTTTCAGTAAGCGGAGTATGGAAGTTTTATTCCAATGGTTTCAATTCATCCTTGATTTTTCTCACGTGAGAAGGGGCAATTTTTTTTAAATAGAAATTACTCTAAAATAAATAAGACATATCTTATGCACATTGAAAAGATTGCAGATAAAACAGACAAAAAATTTTTAAATAACATTTTAGACCAAAAATGCGTAAACTAGGACATTTGGTCAAACAAAACTGCACGTGTACATTCGTATAAAAACATTATTATTTTTTAACTAAAAACTAAAGATTCGAATTTTGTAGATAGATTTTTAAGATTAAAATTGATTTATTCTTTTCCAAAAAATATTTAGGGAAAAATATATTTAAAAATATAAATATAAACATGTATGAGTAAATATTTTGAACTTATGCATTTTTTTAGATTTTATTTTATATGATTTTTTGTCTTCTATTCAATATCTTTTGAAATAATTTATGTTGGTATATTAGCTTGCAAAAATTGATAGATAAATATCTAAATATTTTGATGATTTGCGATTTAGTAAATCTTCGGATGTCATTTTTCCTCATATTGCAATTTTGAAGTTTTTTCAAGCAATGCTGATATAATTTTTGATCGATTAGAGAGACCTAGGATAACAAAATAACGAACATGCTCATATAATCGTATTAAATTTTTTGCAATAAACATACAATTAATCAATGAGATCAATTTCTCGACACTACAATCAAAGAAAAATTCCTACGCTGACATCATTCCTAGCAGCCGCTTAACTACAAGATATACAAGTATGCTTAACAAGTCCTTATTAACGTTGAAAAAATATCGTTTGGTGTTTCTCGCTCCTTGCCTACATTAGGATCACTTTTTTTTTCAATTATTCTCAGCGATAAACTCACGTCATCAGTTCGACAAGATAGACTTGGAAAATGCCTTAAATCAAGTCGTTTCCCGGTTTACCACACATTTTATGGCCCACCCCTATCAAAAGTACGTCGTGTCAGACCACCTACATGAAAAACATATCCTGGCTTGATATTAGCCTCAAGGATGTCACTCATGCCTAGTTATCTGCGTGCTTTTTGCTGGTGGCGATTTACTGTCTGCCGCACATAAATTTGATGTTAAAGTAGAAGTAGCTCGTTTTAAATTTACCGCATTTTTTTAGGAAATGTTGATACAGTAATATGGATAGTAGGGTAGCATGACAATTTTTTTTATAGACCAGAACCAAGAACATTTACAATCTGAAGAAACGAGGACATAGTCACACATGTGCTGAAATAATGTCTGCAAAATGACAAAAGATTGTTTGTGCGCGACTTACAAATATCATTCTCAAGGTTTTCCAAGTCTTGCGATAAGCAGTGAAATTGTTTTGCCCTTCTATTCTTTTTGTTGTGAAAAACAACCGTGACGTTCAAACAATGTAAATTAATGAAGAAAGATACATTGCTTTTGTCTGCAACATCAAAAATCGTGATATTTCATACTAAACGTAAATCATGTATGCACACCCACGTTCGAAGGACCTCCTTTCATCAGTCCAGTTTACATCTTTTACAGCAATCATCCACCAGGCTCCGTTTTCTTCTGCTTGTGCTTCTCTTTTTTTCTGGTGAATCACATTTTTTTCCTGTTTATTACCAATATGTTTATCCTCGTAGTCGTTGCCGTTGTCGTCGTAACGAACCTCTCAGGATAACAGGCGAGCGAATAAGACAAGATTTATGATTTATTGAAGAGCACAAAAAGCGATATACGCGTTAGGTTTTTAAGGATACCGCAATGTGGTTTTGTTATCGGTTGGGTTTTATTTGCTTCGCCCTCGGTCTAGATATCGTGTGAGCGCTTATCAGCATAGTCAATGATGCGGAACCCACGGATTTAGCAGGATTTCAATATAAGAAAAGAGATTTTGTTCAAGGCAATACAACGAAGCTTCCGCTGGCTTACACATCATTTAAATGGGATTTCGATTCCGTTTAGATGCGTTTCAATGTGAACGCATCAATAATGAATAAATGAATGAATGAATGGGAGCAGGGGTATTTGAAATTGGAGCATTTTCTAAAGAAATTATTTGCTGAATGGTGGGGAAAATAAATCGGATCTCACGTGAAAGAGGACAAGTTTAGGTTGAAATAACAATTTCTAACCCTCAGCGTATCGTATTGTGAAACTACTCTTGATATACTTCTTGTTGACTTTTTCTAATGAAAGTGAGTATTGAAATTTATATTTAAATATGAAGAATGCAGATCTTTAATGATGATTTAGTAAAGTCATATTCAGATTACTTGCTACATAAGCATACCACCTATTGCTCTAGACTATTTGGCGTCTTTGTGAAGAAAGAATCAGACGCTTGACGCTTTAAAATATCATTTTAATGAGTTTTATGTAAAAAATAGAATAAAATATTGGTGTACTACAAGTATAGTATGTTCACTAGAGCGACAAAGAGCTTAACATTTTCTCAATAGAGATTAAATTGTTGCTATTGTTTTTAGGTTTTAGTCAATACCATTCAACTTTTACTAAGGCGATTAAATGTTTCCATTTTATGGAGTATCCTGTAACCTTTTATGATCTACTACCACTACTACCACTCTATCGCAAAGTTAATTAAATTTTCAATGAATTTTACAAAATACTATCACCCACATTGAGTGTTACATCATGAATTAATTACTTAGCATTATATGACCCAACCCTTCCACATTCAAGCGTCATTGCTCAGAAGTATTCTGTGATGACCTATATAAAAGCCAAGAATTTATTCTTGCTTGAGAATCGTTGTCATGGCGGCTTGGCAATGTAATTAGTTCCGTTCGCTTGGGAGTCAAAGCTATTATGACAATATTAGAAGAGGGAAGATGACCCTCAAACCATCGACCAAATAAGTTCAATACTGTTGTGCGTGTCACGAATGGCAACCTTGCTGCACGTTTGAGTCCTTGATAAGCGACAGAATATTCTGTAATCAGATTGGGGCGCCTCCTAAGCCCAAAAAGGAGGTCATGAAATAGATTTTATGTCTATCGGAGAAGTAGGCAGCAACCACCGAATGAATGCATTGTGGTCAGATGAGTATTGTGATTAGAAACACTTCGGTAAATGATGTTACCATTTTGAATAGGATGAGGTCACCAATGTATCGTTTGTCCTGGACCGTCACGGAATGGTATTTTGATATTGTTTGCAATTACTTTGGGTAAATATGACCATGGCATGCCTGAGAAATATGAAAGCCAATTACTGAACACCGTACTAGTTGTTTTTATTCTATTCTCGAAGGAATATAGTTTCCAAGAGCTTGTGTGTTCTGCCAATCATTTTTGTGTCATACATGTATGGGTTCGGACTATACGGTGGATGCATCAAAACTTTCCAACAAAGTTGCGAAAATTTGTTTCGAGTCATCAAAGATGTGTGTGGCTTAGCATTGTCATGATGGAACAACTCCTTTTCTGTTGGCCAATTCTGGTCGCTTTTTCTTGATTGGTTCGTTCAAGTGGTCAAGTTGTGCACAGTAAAAGACCGAATTGACCGTTTCGTCAGGTTGTAGCAGCTCATAATGGACAATTCCCTTCCAATTCTACTCAAGATAACCTTGTTTGCTGTCAATCCAGGCTTTGAAGTCATTTGGGGAGGGTCACGCGCCTTTCACCGTGGTTTTTTCGTTTAATATTTTCGTACTTAATTCACTTTTCATTGCCCGTAATAAGTCGCTTCGAAAATGGTTGGATTTCGTTGCGTTTCATTGATGGTAATTCGGTCAATCAAACTTCTTTGTGTTAATCCAGCCATTTTTAAATGATTCCAAACTGTCTTATGGTTAATGTTCAGTACCTCCGCTAGCCTTTGACAGCTTGCATGCCAGTCTTGCTCCACCAGTTGCACTGGCCGACCAGAGTGAGGTGCATTTTTGACATCGAAATTTCCGGAACAGAATCGAGCAAACCATTTCTGGGTCCGGCTTTCACTTACAACATTCTCAACGTAGGCTTCACATATTTTTCGGCATGTTTCTGCAGCATTTTTCAAATCAATATAACTTTTTACACGAACAACAAATTACAGAACTGTCTTGACAAAGAATATAGCCTGAAATGTCACCTGTCAAACACATGTTCGTTTGACATGATTGAATTAGTGTTGGCCGATTTATGGGCATCAACACCATCTAGTGACAAAAACCGCGGAGACTTTAATGACCCAATATATATATATACCATTTTTAACATAAAGGGATTATTTCCTCCAACAAAACGCTTTAAATAATTTGTTGGTTCCGTATGAAATTTGAAAAATTATCTTTTTAAACTATAGTCATGGTTGTGTTTTTGTCTTTAATTCGTTAATTTAGTAGTAAATTTCAGTGTATCTAAATAGCATTACTATCTAATCTGCAAAGGCTATCCACACTCATGCAAGCCTGGGAAATATATCGCCAGCGCCTGCTTTCACTACGATAACAACTCACCCACTAAATTATTTTTCATGAATTTTCTTAACATAATTTTCTCAAATTCGTGTAACCCACCTTTGAATTTTCCACAATATATGCCATCCGAAAAAAAATTATGCCAGATACTTTCCACCCTTAGAATGTTCCAAAAATGATAACAGCACGTTGAATGCGATAACCCATCTTCTTCTTATTTTTGCAAGCGGCGTATCATTTATTCTCTCGTATACCTCGATCCTAGCACACTTAGCAAATTTTATTATGCAGGACTCTTACAAGGAGTGGAAAGAGTAATAGAAAAAAATGCTTGAAAAATATAAAACGCTAAAGGAAATTGGTTAGTTAAGCTAATAGCGATATTATGTGATTATTTTCAATTTAAATCAATTTTTCCTGGAATTTATTTTTTCGACGCATAAAAATATTGATATTGTATATTTTTGCCTGGGTTGTGCTTCTGCAAAATGAAGAGAGGTTAAGATTTATGAACTGATAGGTAGAATGTTGTATAATTTTTGAATTTATTGAAAATGAATTGATGGTAATCTTTGTGGGTTGGTAAGTTTTATTTTCGAAATGTTTAAGTAGTATTTATGAATAAGTCCTTGAATACATAAGTTGAGTTTATTGCAAATCTTTTGAGAAGGATAATTAATTTCGTTGGCAGGCAGTTTCGGCTGAACCCATGATATTACTTTTAAATCTGAACTTGAACTCAAGCAAATACTTTGAAGTATTATTCAACATAGATCATAGATCTTCAGGAATGGGGGATTGGAGGATTGAAATATATATTTCGAACATTGGTTATTTCCTTTTTTAGTGGTTTAGAGAAAGTGTAGCATAGACGAAATATATATTTGGAATATTCGAAAATGTAACTCTTAAATAAAGGAGTGCCGTCTGTTGTTTTCTTAAACTTATGAGCATACTCATTTTTCGAGAGGTATTTTTTGAAGATCATTGTACTATACACATAAAGAAAAATTGGAAAACTAATTTACAATCTTCTTTAACCTAATTGATTTTTTAAATATCCTCTAACATTGCTTCTTTTCTTTAAAGCTAGAAATCAAACATATTTTTTTCTTCATTTCCCCCAAAAAATCATCCAATCAATTCCATCATTTCCCAATAACTTATTCAGCTCCAATTAATTCCACCGAAATGAACTTCATTCTTATTAAAACTTCAATCTGATTTTCTAGCAAAACTTTCCATTCAACTGCTATATGAATGGCAACAAAAAAACAGCATCGTGTAACCGTCCGTCTGTAAAAAAGGCGGATAATGAAAGTCCTTTTCAAAGTTAAAAGTCGACAAAATGAACTTTCTTACGTAACGCGAATTTCCTCTAGTTCCTTGTTAGCTCAGATACATATTTTTTTGCTTTTCAAAAAAAAGCAAGCATTGAACATTAAAAATTATTATTAGTTTCCACGCCACCATCATCGTCGTCGTCATCATCTTTACAAGGACGATTTCAACAATTTTCTTCCGTCTAGATTTGCGAGCTGTGAACTGAAAAAAAGTTGGTTATATATTTTTCGTTATATTTTTCACGATTTTTTTACTCGTTTCCTCAATAATTGAGTTGACTTCTTTCCGGTGCTAGGAATCAGGACGAAAATGAGTGAAATGAACATATTTTATATAAGCTTTTTCAAGGAAATAGTTTTTATAAGAAATCCACGAAATGAGATAGTTGTTGGTTGTGGACAAGCGGTAAGGAATTACAGTTGGGAAAGAGGTTAAGAACTGTTTAAGAAGTGGTTTCTGAGTTGTTAATTGATGATGGGACAAAATTGTCGTTGGTTGGACTCATGAAGTGGAATAATGAGATAATATTGAAGTTGGCACGACATTAAATAGTGAAATTGTTAAAAAAACAATGATTGTAATGAATCCTTTGGAATCGGAAACGTGCGACCATCACACTAAAGTCAAGAACAGCTGTCGGTAGTGGTGGATGCTGGCGTAAGCGACGATCGTTATCTTAAATTTAGAGTCCAGTGCAGCAATCGCTGAAGATTAGTAGTATTTGTGTCGGTGCTCGGAGGTTTGTTAAATTTTCTTATGACTACAAGCTGTTTCGTAGGAACTTGCGATACCTAAAGATGCAGGGTACGAAGCGACAAAATATATTAAATTCAACCCTCACAGACCACGGTGAGATCAGTTTTCGCCAGGACATGTTCCGAGGTAGTGGTTGGTGCTGTTTTCCAATGTCCACTAGTCTATCTGAAGTCCTTTCAAAATATCTAATCATACAATTTGAGAATGGAAACATATATTCCGACATTCAGTCTGACAATTTTGAAAATAAACTGTTTCAAACTTGCAACAAACCCTTCTAAATTCCTGGTATTTGCTCTTCAAACTTTATATTTCGTAGAGATTTTATGGTTACTATGAATTAAACCATAATACGTGGAAAATCAAAGTGGATTTTCCGAAACAATTTAAAATACACAAAAACCATCAACCACGAGAATCATTCCTATCATTTTGTTGATTATTTATGGTCATATCGTATGTAACTCTGTTGAATCATTTAGTAAGCCATGGGAAAGTCCAACTCAAATATGTAGATAAATGTTTTTCATTTGTACACTTGATTTCTCGACAATTAGAAAGGACGAATGATTGTTGCATTGTTGAATGCAGTTGAAATATTTGATACTGTGATCAAAAGGGATGCAAATGATAAAACAGCTTGGGATGTTTGTTGCAGTTTGTATATTTCATGTGAACAATTACAGAAGAGAATGGTTGTGAGAAACATTCAGCGTAATATAATTTGGACCCAAGTTTAATTAGGTCTACAAATTTCTGGGATAAAAGGATGTGCGGTTCTAGATAGATTTCTTTTCAGTTGACTGATATTCAGTCAATAAGGTTGAATCACACAAGTTTGTGTCCAAAGGTTTAAAGTTTATTCCGAAGTCAATCCAAGTCTTAGTATCCCCAAATAATTGATCTAGATTCTGCGCTAAATTTTTATTCATCGAATTAGGAACATTCACACCCATAAAATTGATACTGACTTTTCTTAAAACTTTATTTGAGACCTAAAATTTTTTATTCAGGAGAATAAGGCTGGATTTAGGCTGGTGCGTCATTTTTGGTTATGATTTTCCATTGAATTTTTAAAAAAATATTTTTTAAGAGTTTGTTTTGAAATTTTTTAATGATCCTAAATATTTTATTTGGCTTATGATTATGGAGGTGGAAGGAAAAAGTTGCAGTGTAAAGACTTTGTAGTTTATAATAAATTTTTTGCAAAACACTGTAAATCCAAATCATAAAAATTGATTTGAACGGAATCTATATCCTTCTTCGAATTTGTTGGACTAACAATTGATATGTCGAGTACAGGGACTTAAAACACTTCCAATAATTGGAAATTCGAAGCTTGGAGTATTTGCAGCTGTTGTCCAAAACAACACCTATAGTCCACAACATCCAAGAATGCTTCGACTCATCTCAATGGATCGTCTGCAGAATGTACAACACTTGAATCTTGATTACGTTTCGTTGAAGTATCAGCAATTTAGCAATACAACTTGAGCAAGGATGCTTGATTCAAGACAATATTATTTTCTTAGGAATCATTATGTATCATGATGGGACGATGGAAGCTAGAGTGCCATTCAATTCTCGGAAGATGTATTGATATTTATCATGTACACCAACTAATTATTTCATCATGGACTCATATTGAAATTCTTGTCCACTTTGTTTCTGCTAATTTTTTTAAAAATATTTTGCTGCTCGTTTGGAAAAAACTCAAAGAAATTTTATCTACTGTTATTTTCCAATAAAAAATTAAGCAAATTCCTTCGTCAACTCGAAAATTATACCAAATTACTTCCGAAATCAATCAACTGACACGACCGGCCTCTAATAATCATCACTAAACTCCCTAAAAATTCATAGTCATTATCCTTGAATATTTTCCGTGCCATATTTCATCGCTTGAACGTTAAATAAATTCCGTTCTATTTCGGTGGTCATCACTTTAATTGCTGGATATTTCAGATACCATGAAAACTAATAGTTTCATTAACATTAATTGGATGATTGATTGGAATAATAACAGTTTATGTACGGAAAATGTTCATATTTCTGATTGGAATTTAATTACACCTACAAAAAGAAGTTGTCGATTAACGTAGTAAAAAATTATTCAAATTTAATTGGACTGATTCGAAAGGAAACGATAATTATAGTGCAATATAATTGGACTGTATTTTGTTGCATATATTTTAATATTTTTTTTGGCACCTTATGAGTTTTAATTTCAAACAAATTTCGTTCGCTCAGAGACAACTCAACATCAAAGATTCTTATTCTAATTAGTTTTCTGCATCGAAACATGTAATAAAATACATTAAATTTGTTTATTGAATAAACAAGAAGAATTATCTGGATATGTATTTAAGTGAGATAAACCTTCAGATCTAAATTGATTAGTCAACAATAAAATTAATTGGAAAATATGTTGAGGCATTTTCGAAAGTGGTACTTCCAATAAACATGCTCATATGTTTTACATATATTTGTTGTCCCAACAATCCATTCTATTAAAAAAACCATTAACAGGGATGCAAATTCAAACGTGATAATGCGGCAATTGTTCTAAATTACACACCAATTGCTGCTGAACAACATAAATATTTCAGCATTAATTAGAATCGTAGTTGTATTCTGAAATAAATCCTGATTAGAACAATAAATACAGGACGAGAGATGAAGTATAACTACCACGTTGCTAGGCTACCTAACCTAGATAGCTTCCAAAACGCTAAATATCAGGGGATGTATGCACTGTGCACTGTGCAAAGCAAAAGGACGCTCATTAAAATCTCCTGTTTGAAATCGAGCCAAATCTATCGCTCCTGTTGGAGACGACACCATTTAAAATGAAGTAGGATGGGAGTAACATAGTATGTATCTTCAGTAACTGCATCCATAACATGTATTAAACAAGGCGATATCCTCCAAATGAAATTACCATGAATTTTGCATTACAAGCATTTATCGAGGACTTTAGAAATTATTAAGTCCACTTGGAATGTGTTTAGTGGGAGATTAGCCAATAACGATGAATAATGTGGAGCAGAGGTATCAGTATTGGACTTTGGATTCTGTATAATAGCTTGCATGGTTGGATTTAGATAAAAATTTGAGGGTTGTAATTCAAACAAAGATTTTTTTAAGTGACTGTTTGATATTAAAGCTGTAATCTTGCTTGCAGCACCACCAAAAGAAAATCATCTTTGATCTTGATAGCTGTGCAAAATGCATTCCACTTGGTTAAAAAATCAGGTAACAAACACCAACCCCCAACAGAGCCATAGCATTAAAAGGCCACTGATTGAATAAAAAAATGCCGGTCAGAAAATAAAGTCACATGAAAAGCTGGCACTTGTACGGCTACAAAGGACTCCAGCTCATAAATTCCCAGCGCAGATCCAGCAGCCAATTAACTAGGGTCCAAAAATGCATTCCACCTTAATACAAGTTGGAAAGTATGTCACTCGTAGCTGGTTAGTCCTTGTGCCAGCCATTTCTCTATTGCTGATATAGAAACATACATACATCCATATGTATATTGCTCGCCAAGCAGCACACACACAGTCAGATGCACTCCAAGGATTTATTTCGCTTGCATCGGCTCCTTTTTCCAGCTTACTATAGCATATTTCTGTTTCAATGATCAAAAAGCATTTTCCAATTGGATTACAGCACTGGGCATTTTTCACTATCCTATTTGAGTCACTTATGCTTCAACGTTATTCCTGGTTTGTGCAAAAAAAAATGCATGAATGCAAAAAGATTTCGTTATTGATGTAAGGACTCTTTGGCTTTTGAAGAGATGATGACGTGTTGATTGTGCAAATGGTTCGAGATTGGCAGCAATGAAGTAAATACCAAAGAGTGTCATTGCTCGTTTGGTAATGCGATTAAAATTGCTCTCGGTATCATAAGGACATGAAGATAAGGGTTTCATAGAAGTGCAGATAAATTTCTATGAGAAAAATTGCGATTTGAAATTGATTTTTTCTACAACAATAATAAAATCAGGATTGAAACTATTAAACTTGATCTCATAAATCAATGAAGGAAACAGTGACAAAAAATCGAACAAAATTATATTGACGAAAATACAGTGACTTGACTTCATACCAGATATTATTTTTCTTCAATCGTTATTTAAATAAAAATTCTAAATATCTGAATGATGATGTATCGATTGTATTTTTTATGGAAATTACTGCGAACTTCTTGGAAAATCTGATAATCACGGAAAAAATCTTTAGAGGCTTTTCAGGAAATTTGAAATTTATGTAACTTTGAAAAGCCGCATGCAAACGGAATCGCATTTCTCAAAATAATCAAATTAATAAATATATTTTGATAAAGCAGTCTAAAGCAGAAGCTTTCCAGTCTCAGGTGAACGAAAATAATCATTTGCTTTCATACGAAACGAGCTTTCTTCCTTCCATTTCGTTCAAAACATCTCTGGTTCCAGCACTGCTGAACCCAAATGTTTCCCATTTATTTGCTATACAATTTTCGAGCCTCAATAAATCAGGCTCAAGCCTGAAATTTAATCAAGACCATGCCAATGATTAATTACTGCATGTCTTTTGCAGCACACCATCCATCCTGCATGTAACACTCGCCACTTGCCATTACCAACAATACCACAACCGAACTCGAATCAAGAGTCAGTCATTTAATGTTAGGAACCCACACAACCACCCCATGACA
This sequence comes from Oxycera nigricornis, assembly GCA_963942545.1. NCBI lineage: Eukaryota > Metazoa > Arthropoda > Insecta > Diptera > Stratiomyidae > Oxycera > Oxycera nigricornis. The sequence goes on from OZ012662.1 coordinate 107,725,504, forward strand.
AAATCAAACGCAATAAATGTCCTTTTCGCTATAAATTTAATGCGAAACCGATCAATTTTTCCTGTCTCGTTCTCTTCGGAACATCAACCGTTGACATAGTTCAGCCAACAGGACAATCAGTTAGCTCAAGGCTAAAAAGGATGATACGCTTACTAGGATACTAGCCGCCACCAACACCACGAACATTTGTTTATTCTGACGGTGTCGTGACACCGTCGATCGGAAGGGCGGAAGAGTAACTACGGGTAGCAAACAGAAGTAGTAATGCGCATTCTGACCATAAAAGTAAAATTTATGTTTACCTCGAGGATTACAATGAATGCAACCATAATTCTTCCTTCGGGCGAACAGAGTTGACTGCATCTAGGGGTGGATTTGATTGGAACGGGTGAGCTTTGGGTGGTTATTGGTTGGTGTGCGGAAAAAGGAGTGATGAAGTTAAAAAGTTATTGTTTTTATTTAACACTAAGATCCAAATCGACAGTCGTAAATATCCGATGAAACCTTTATAGCTTTTCGGGACCATAAAAACGAAGCAGGAGATATAACGATGATGATGAACATGAGGGTGGATAACATTACGCCTGTTACTTTGTTCGCAACGTGGGGTGATATACTAGGAACCATTTTTTGAAAAAAATATTTCCTCATAAAAACTGTTGGATTAGTTGTTTGGCTTCAGCTAATTGCTTTTAGTATCATTGAAAAAATAGTCCCATAAATAAACTGTGAATTAAGAGTTATGAAGAAGAAGGCTTAGCAATTAACATAAATGCTGACAAAAAGTACCTTCGTTTTTCAATTTGAGGATGTTTGCAGCGTTGATTCCGCGATGAATTAATTGATGAATGGTAGTATATAGTTTGTTTATTTTAAACATTTTAAATTATTTATATGGAAAATTAATTGGCAAATCATGTTTTTTCATTGGCAATTTATGACCATCAAATAAGACACTTTGAGTCTTGATACAATTTGGTATAGAATCCATTGAAATTTTTATCCGTCCAATTATTTTCATTGTATTTGCTCCTTACAAATTTTTGGACTTGTTCCATTTTTTTCCGCCGTCAAAATATACTTCAAACATTGTTTGAAACCCGTAAACATGTTCTGTCACAATATTTTCCTACTAAACTTGTCAAGTCACAACTATATTGGAATTTTGTAAATTGTAAACACTTGGTCTCATAAAAATTTTTGCCACTAAATATGTTTTACTTTTTTTTACTTATTTTTTATTGGATACGTTCATTTTTTTCAAAATCATGTTTTTTTCTACCAAATCTTTTGGGAATTGGAACCTTGAAAATATTTGAACTATCAAAAGTTAATCTCAGTTGAATTTTTATCCACCCAATTTTCAGAGAGTAGAATGCCTCCTCTTTTTGATCTGCGTATATTCTAAAGTTTTTTGTCGTAAAATTTTTTTACATCAAAACTTTTGAACTACATCTAAATTTTTCTAAATGTTTCAAAATTCTGCCCACCTTCAAAATATTTTCCTGGCAAACTTTCTGGCCAGCTCGAAAGGCTAGTAGTGAATATTTTTTAGTCCTTGTAATTATCCACTTTTTAACACCAACCTTCGCTCCTTGCTTCTAAGTTCCAAATAACGATACATTTTAGTGACAGAGATTGAAATGGTAATGATTGGCTGGCTTGAAATTCCTTCTACTTAGACGGTTGATATCTTACATGCATTATGCTAGTTATGTGTTGGTTATGTGGTTGTAATGGTGACCGCATGCGGTGTTGAGATGGCTTGGTGTTTAGTAATTTATTTTTCTGCTTTTCGTAGTTCCATATATTAGATTGCAAATAATTTTTATTGTTTCACATAATGAAAATAGTTTTCGACCAGGAAATACATTGAAATGATTTTCACCGTCAACATTGTCTCCTGGTTGAATAGTTGAACAGTAAATGTGGTCACATTTTTTATACTCTAATTTTTTCAGCAGCGTTTTTGGAAAAAAGCACAAATAATTCGATTTTTCCACAAATTTTTGCAGTCCCATCAAACTCTTTTGGACGATTCATGTCATAACGTTATCTTTTATCAAATTATATGACTTATTCATATTCATATTGAATTTCATGCAAACAGGACCCAAGCTTCCCAACATGACGGAACTTTACAAATGACAGCAATTCTCAAAACATATTTGTAAATGTCGTCAAAAGTCCTTTATGGGACTCAAGCCAACAATGTCGTGCTATGCAATCGCTGATACCTTCACACGCTTGTTCCCAACAGACAAGTTGAATAGAATATTTCCCGCCACCTAAAGTTAACCTTGCCAGTTACATAGTTAGTTTATTCAGGACCAGCAGCCATCTCTTGTGGGGCCGTAAAAATGGCCGAAACGTAACGAAATGTGAATTTTATTTTATGTCCCAGGTGTAATCGATTTGTTTTCTGATGAAAACACGTAGTCGGCATATCAATCAAATTTTGAGAAAGGCATCTGGTAAGTGTATTTTCTACAGGATTTATTACAGACACATAAGTTTATGTTATGTATATATGGAATTTCTAAGGATTTACAGGCACGTGTTGTGGTAGAATTGTGGTTAGAGTAATTTGCGATTTCATTTGCTCGTTTGCTCAAAATGGTTTGTTGTATAATTTTAGTTGAAATAAATCTTGTTTCTACGGAAATCAGGGGATTAAATTTGCTACTAATTAAATGTGGCAAAATGAGGTTATTATGCATGGGTTACGATTAGTTTCGCATATATTCAATACGATCTAGAAAACGTGTTTCGACAATCGATAGGCACTCAGTTTGTGTTTAAAAAATGTTTTTGATAATAGCATCAAGAACAGTTTTTAGAAAACATATTGTCATGACGTGGGGTTGGTAGAATCGTCATATAATAAAATTGAAACCGCTGAGTTGCCATGCGGCTCATCTGCGCTACTAGGATTAAAATTGTGCCTGATCCACAAAAATTGAAATTTTCTATTAATCTACCACAGTATGAAAACGATTGAGTTTCAGATTGATTTAGTGACATGGTAAGAGCTATTTAGTTATGCAGAAGCACTCAGTATTTATGCAAATTTCAAGCTAAATCCAAAGTAAGAATATATTCCAATCAATTCATTAAACTCATTACAGACTCATTAAATTTTTGCTTACTAGATTGTTCAACCCATAAATTATTTATCAGGTTAAGTACTGAACTTTCCAATTATTCAAAATAATTACGTGTACAAATCAAGCCACACAACTCGAGGCCTACATAACTGATTGGGTAGAACTCCTCGCTATTTTTTAGGCTTTAAGCAATTTCGTCAGGAAAAAAAACTTTTTGTTTATCAAAAATATTTCTCTATGAGTCGCAAAAAAATTTACAACGTTTTGTTATGTACCTTTTTAAATACAATACAATACATTCCATATGAGATTTTGTGTGAAACTATAAAAATTGTTATTGGTCTTGTAAAAATTCGTTTTGTGGTTCTTGTTTTCGTTTGAATTAGTAACGAAGAACTGAAACGACAAAACGTTGTATAACATGATTAAAGTCTATTAGTTTAGTTTTCATTTACGATTTTAATTTCAAAAGTCTTTCTGTGTATGCTTTCATTCCACCCTCATCAGAAAAATGCCCTAAACTCTCTCTAACTCACCCAAAATGACATCTCGCTTCCCAGAGGGTAACAAACATTTAGTGTCCTTTGTTACTCTCTTTCTCGAAATCCTCATAAATCCTCTTTCTGGCTACAAAAACCATTTAGCTCTAAGGCGTAGTGAGAAATCATCGCATTAGCAAGGATTAACAGTCACCAAATTCACTTTTTCCAGCTGAATACTTGAAACAATACTCCTATGTTCGTTTCGGCTGTGTATTTTATTTCTACAACGGGCAACAGTTCAACAATTTATTAAGCGACTTTATATTCGTTAAGAACTGACAAAAGAGTATGGAAAAAAGCAAAAATAAAATAATAGGGACATTTAAAATAAATAGAATGCTTTTAAAGAACGTAGATTTTTTCTACTTACTTAAGGATTCTATTCGTTGTGGGTGGATTCAGTAATGGTTTTGAATTCCTTCAGATTGAAGGGATAATTTATTAAGATGAGTTTGCATGGATTTCATCAAGTAAGACGACTGAAGCTGAGAGCATTTATCAAAAAGGATTTGACTTACTTGGAAATCTCATGAAAGTTTGATGATTAAAAGATAAGCTTTTCTAGGAAAAACTTACATTTAATGTGTTGCTTGTTTATAGACATGTTTGCTTCCTGTTCACGGAAGTATTCTACTGAAATTTTTAATATTGATACTGCATACTTGGAAAAATAAACAATTTGAATTGAGTTGAAAATGATAAACATCTGGTATCTTGGCTGTTGTTATTGAAACATTATTTTAAATCGCTAACAAGAAAAGACGGATTCAAAATCTTTGAGATGTACAAAATTCATGTTTTCCCTTGAAAAACTTGGCCTGACTTTTAGCAAATGCTTTTATGCACATCAGATTCATATGATTTGTGAAATTTTGCCTGTTTTTTTATTCCTGAAAGCATTTAAACTTCCGCTTTTGAAGGAAGTCAAGAGAAAAATTTGTGAAAAACATAAACAAAAGAAAAACAACTGCTTGCGATGCATCATACAATCTATCCTAATGACATGTATCCTTTGTTGTCTATTGTTCATGATAACGTGGCAATACATTTAAAGGACTATAATACTAACGTAAAATAAAATGTATCTAATTTCAAACAAATTTCGTTTTAACGACAAAAAATATTCGGAGCGCTAAAACTGAAAATTTGAATATATAAAATTTTTGGCCCATTTCTAGCTTAGCAAATAATTAGGTTTAAGGTAAACTGATTTAAATTTCCTATTGTTGGTGCCGTAAATGATTTAGAAGCCAGAATGATGACAATTAGATTACATCACACTGAAGACAATTAGTATGCGGGATATGGTTATTTCAAAAATTCAAACTAAGCACAGAATATTTTTAATAATTTGATTGACGCCTATTGTTTAATGAAAAATATTTTCAGTACGAGAAAAATTGTTTAAATAGCAATTATTTTAAATATTTTATTGCTCTATTGGTGAAATGTCCATCTTTCGAAGGTTATAGGAAAATTACGTTTTATCAATGGTGGGAAGACCGAAGTTCTAAACTGAAGCTACAAGAAATGTAACGTAATTTTTTCTCTTTTTTGTCATGCTTTTGTGTGAAGTACACAAGGACCACGTAGTAACGTCAGCTTAAAAAAAACTAAAAAAAAACGTAGGATACTCACATAATCTACCATTCAGATTGTTAGCAAATTGAGTTATACCAATCTGGTATAAAATAGATATATATCGTGTGTTCTAATGGTTCAGTTGGTAGATAAATAAATTGCAATATTTTCGACCAAGTTTTCGGATGGACTTTGGTTGAATAGTCTTGAGTATACTAAACTTACTTTTATCGTTTTGGAAGTAGTTATTGAAAGATTATATTTTAAATCCTGACTGTAGGTTCTTATAATATGGACGTTTGAACTTTGACAGCTGATAGCTGCCATATTGTTGAAGCTACATCTGTCAATATGGCTGTCATTTATTCAGTCTATTTTGCCAAATCACGATGGACGAGTATAGCGTTCAACACTACGTGCAAATTATAATTGGTTTTTTCAAAATGAAGTTTCTGTTCGGGCAACGTTCCGCGTGAAAAATCGTCTTCATCGATAAGACCCATGCTTGGATAAATGGGTATGCCAACAAACAAAACTGTCTAATTTGGGACGACACAGCTCTTGGGCACATTGGACATTCTGCACGAGCGATTTGAAGGTATGGTCATCTCACGTGTAGGTGATATGAACTGGCCACCGAGATCGTGCGATTTGACCCTGTTAGAATATTTCTTGAGGAGTTTTCTTGACGTAGGTACATATATGCAAATAAGCCACAAACTACAGCGGCCCTCAAAGTCAACAAAATGCATGCCATCGGTCCAATTCAGCCTGACTTATGCGCCAGAGTCATAGAAAATTGGAAATTTCGGATGGGAACCACCCAGAGATCGATAGGTCTTTCAAACGAATAGAAAATTTCGATGATATCTCACAAACACTTTTTGTTTCATTTAAATTTAAAGATGGGAAGTCCATATTCGAAGACCCTGTAATACTACTAACAACTTGAGTTTTGACAAATATTTCTCCAGCGAAAGCTAAACGCTTCAATTTTCAATACTTTCAACTTAAATTTTTTGAATAGCACAATTCCCAACTCATTTAAAGCATACAACCTGAAGCCCACACACATTTCAACCAACACCTACTATTTTCCGAAAACAAAATTGAGAACTTTTGTAACAATCACATATTGATTGACAACACATATCGACGTTGACATGGGCAAATCCACATGTGTCTAGTTGCAAATATGTCGTGTTGTGTCTCAATCGCAATATAAAAGAAAGTGCAGGCTGTTATCCTTCGAAATCAATTTACGGAAAAAAACAAGAATCCTGTCTCTATTTTCTCTCACCTGATAGCAACCAACTTCCACGAATGTTGCCTATCGTCATTCCTAACGATATTATCCCAGATGTGTACGTACGATTGTCCTTGAGACACACCGAATCCAATTGATTTTGTTGGGTGAAAAATTGGAAAATGTGATTGAAAATATCGAATAGTGTTGTTCACTGCTGTTTTTCTTTCTTTATTACTTGGTTGAAAAATTGAGCCTGTGACCTGTTATCTATTCTCGCCGTTTTTTATGTTTGTGTTCTGGAAAGTTTTTTTGACAATTTTTAAATTGGACAGTCTATTCAGAAACTTTTGAATAATTTTGGTAATTGTTTGGTCATGCAAGAATATTTGGACTTACCTAGCAATGTCCAGTAAAATTAACCAATTAGGATTTACTTCTAATCTGCGAAAAAGTGAACACATCAAAAATCAAACTCTGCTCACAAAAAGCCACCGTTACAATCTGAACTCAATGACTTGTGGCACATCCTTGCCAACAAGGTTGGCAAGTTCCAGTCATTTATCTTCATCATTGCATGGAAATTTCAGTTGGTTTGATCCTGGCACTTTTGCCGCCCGATAAAAACCACTTTTAAATGTGTGCCCTAGTTAAGGGTGATTGCCAGCCGAAGAGAGAAGCACCTCAACATCTAACCAAACCCGGAACCGAGCATCGTAAGACTGTAGGTGCTCAGCGCTAGAAGGACATCCGGATAGGATGGCCATCAATCAATTAGAGGAGCAAAAAACGGCACCACCAGGTTGGCCAAGAGTTCCTCGCTAACTATAAATGATAGTTACTGCCGGAAAATCGTATTTCATAGAACGCTGCCGAGCAATAGTTGGATAACGTCGGATTAGGAGCAACGTTTCTGCTAGGTACACGGCCCCAAGCTAAGTCCTTGCTATCTAATGTTTGCGCTGGGATTTCATGTTGCATTGTTGATTTTTTTTGCGTGCATCTTGGCTCTACTGTTCGTTCTTGTTGGGATCACAGATAAAAATATGAATTATGGCAATGCTTGTTAGGATGAAGCTAGTTTTTTCCCGTGAGAAAAATGAACGTTGGAAAAAGGACATTACTTGCAAGATCTCAAATTCTACTTGGAATTTATAATGCGAGTGCCTAGGATCGCTTGTAGGGCAGACATTTGCATTACCATTTTCAATTTTGCTGGGTGTTTTTTTCCTTGGGAAAGCAGGATTAGGTGGTTAAGTGTGTCTAATTGAAAAGTAGTATTTAGGTTAAATTGTATAAGTACCGTACCTTGCAAAGATTAATCAACATGAAATCAAAGTATGATGAAAGAAACATGAGCTTAAAATCATTGTCACTTAGCTCAATGTAGTTAAATCATTCAAGAGTCAGATGTTATAACAATAAGGTGATATTATTGTCTTCGGTTCCTAGTATATTACGATAAATCAATCAATCAATGGCGTAAAAAGGAGCTGTTCGTACCACGAATAACCCTTTTTCCTAGATAGAATCCCATGAACCGAACTACGTTTTAGTCGAAAATCGATCACCAACATTTCATCTAAATTTCACAGTTATTGCTCTTTCACCTGCTTTGCAGACATTTTGATTACATCCACCCCCTACGAACATGCCTAGCTACGGCTTCCATGACAAATTCAATAACCTTTGGATTTGTGAAATTTCTCGAGCATAAATTACGAACAGCAAAGCATATTTAATTTGCAAATGCTATCAGTGGAAATGTTGCGTTATCGTAACATTACAGAAATGTTTTTTTTCCTCCTCGAAAAATGAAAATCTTTGTATAGTATAGAGTTTCAACGGGGACGGAGGGGTTAGAGAAGGAGTGTTCACGTGTATCCGCGCGAAGAATATTTCAAGATATTGTGCGTAGCATTTGAGTGCAAACTTACGGAAACACGTGTCCTTTTTAAGGAACGATATTTCATGTATTCTAAATATTTCCATATCAACAAGGACATCAATGGATGTAGAGGTATGCTGAGTACTAGCATACATATTTGAGTATTCGAGGAGGATTTCAAAGGAATTTAAATTCGTTTGGATTGGAGGTGGCACGTGAATCGGGTCGTTTTATTTGAAAAGGAAATTGAGTAAAATAATTACATCAATTTTATCGCTCAGCAAACTGAGGAAATATTTTCAAAAAAAAAAATCATAATTTGTCCTGTTTTGAAAAGAAGAAGACAATTTTCAATGTTTATGAATGTGTATTTGAAACGGAAAATATTTGATATAGATACGGACTTCCTAATGTAAGACTTGCTACCAAAAATATGAAGAAGAAGAAAACTGGATCAGAATTTAACATTTTGATGTTGCTGCTGACTTCGTTTGATGCTCAAGCCATTTTTAATGGACGCTCACTTATTTTCTTTTCATCAAATGGTCAACCTTCTTTGATTTTTAATACTATCGAAAATATGATTTTCTTCAGTCACTTCCAGGATATTTAATTTATGACGTGAGTCTTTTGTAGAATTTTTAAAATTACCGACCCAAACGGTGAATATAAATAACATTTATAGACCAGGGCGGATCTGTATTAAAAACGACTGCATTTGGCTGTTGATTTTTGCAGAAAAAGTTGTGGAGTAACTCATATAACAATAACTGACTTACCCTCCCTCTCAAAAAAGTTGGGAACATTAATAAAAAAAATCTAAATTTTTATAAATGATAAAAAACCACGATTTTTTTCTTCCCGACTTTTCCCACTCCTAACTTTAAAACAGTTAATTTCAGAGCAAAGTTTTGATAAAATAAAAATTGTGTAATCAAATTTTCTATAAGAAATGCTTGGAAAAATTTTAATAAAAATTTACCCATGCCGCAAAATAGCAATATATATAAAAAGAAAAAAACCTTATTTTATATATGTTTTTTTCACTTAGAATTTACTTAGGACCTTCATAGTTCACCTAGAATATTTTTATCAGATAACAAAACAGCACACAAATTTTCATCAAAATCTATTCAGTTGATTCCGCATAATAATTTTGCAACCAAAATTTATTTAGAAAAACTCAAATGTTTTGAAATCGTGCATGTCAAAATCTAAAGCATGTAGAGTTATAATATAATTTTATAATTAATGAATAATTTATAATTTTTTTCACATATAGAAAAGCACTTCACCTCATCAAATGCATTGTACAAAATTGAAATTTGATAATTTTTGTGGCCTCAACAAACATGGTCATAAACTTTAAAAGAGGATAATTTTGAAACGTTTAATTTTTTTATTATTCTTTCCGAATTTTTTTCAGAGAAAAGATGAATCAATTATTTTCATACGAGTTATCGCACTATTTTTTCCGCAAAAATCAGTGTATCCCTTTTCTACCCACAACAGCTAATCTGTCCATCGCTGTTCGCTATTTTGAAACATTTTGAAGGATGTTCATTAGTCGTGAAGAAAATATAAATAATCTATCAATTATTTTCATAATAGAAATCATTTTCACCATTTAAAAAAACTAGCGGCAGATTCAGTGGAATTATTCAGAGATGGCTCTTTAATCCACCAATCTTTGAATGATGCCAATAGAGAGAACCTTATCTTTTTTTGAAAGAAATTAATACTGCAAAAAATAGTTTATGTGCCTCAGTAAATGTATTGTGTTTAGGCTCACATGGAGCACCGAATTGGATAATTAAAGTTCCATGTCAAAAACATTTACTTTTCTTTCTAAAAGCTCTTTCAAAATCCAAACGCACCACAAGAACGGTCCATTAAAATCAGCACAGCTTAACCAGGATTGATATCGCTGGTTCGTTCAAAAGAGCATACAAATCAGATTTTGCTCCTTCTGATAGATCCTGAGATATGCCAAAGAATGAAACTAGATCACCGTAAATTTCAAATCATTTCAAACTACATTTTGTCAATGATCATCTATTTAAGTGACACAAAAACATCTTAAAGTTTGATTAAAATCTCAACTAAAGACATTCCATGGCTTCATGCTCTTATGCACAAAGGACATGCCATCAATTTCAATCAACCTGCACCCCTGGCTGCATTTGAAAGACATTCTTTGACATATAAGTACATTTCCATCCAATTTTCGAAACAACGACACAAGAATGCATAGATTTAAAAATATTTCAGATTGTATCCTTGAACCCGTACCTGAAATTCAACTGAACCAGCTTACAGCAGATGTTGCTGGATAAACATGACTCCAATCATAGCTCACCGTCATTGTGTACTCATATTGATTCAAACATCTCTGTCCTCTTTTGCCTCCTGAAAAATAGAGTCAAGGATTTTTTAAACTAGAATCTGGAGCATTTTCTAGCAACTACTAACGAGCAACTGATGATACACCGTCATCTCCCTCGATACATCATCATGGCTGGAAAATGTGTGGGATTTTTGTTTAGCAAACGGGCTATGTGCACTCCGCTCCTTCGTATCGTTTCCATTGTCTTTGTTTTTATCCATCGATCTATGAAGGATACATCGCGCTTGTGCTTTCCATCGCTCCTATTCCACACATATTGCGTTTTCCTGCTTCAGTGAAGCTGTAATTTATTACTGCCGCCAAACGACACGCCGCTGTCGCTCACTGTCTTTCTACGTTTCACTGCTTTTTAAAAAAAACATTTCGCTAGTCGTTTTTCTCGGGAAATATGTTGGCGGATGAACCGAAAAAAATCTCGACATGACATTGAATACACTACGAAAAAATATTGGAAAATCTGAGTGAATACTGCAAAAAAAGGATGAAGGGGGAAAATGTTACGCATGATACGTCGACGGATTAATACGTTGTCTATATACATTTGTGAAACCGTCGTCGTTTCTGTGAGTCGTCCTTGGAATAGAGTTTGAGTTTTTAATCAAATGGAAAATATTGCAGCAGCCCAAGAGGCTCAAATATTGACTGCTCCTTGCTGCTGACTCAACCCTGGGTGGATGAGTGATGACTTGATTCGAAGGATGTGAGCGAGTTTGCAGGAATAAATGTGGATATTGAGCCAATATTTGAATTGAGTGGTGAATTCCGATTGAAGAAATCCTTGATTTTTATTGGCGCATGAAATTTTTGATTTTATTTAAGATCTTGGTTAACTCTAAAGTTCTCGATGCGTTAAATGTGTTTTGATTGAATACGCGATTTTTGTTTTACAGGTTCATTGGAAGGAGCTTCAAAGCGATTTTTCACTGACTTTCTGCAAGAATTGCCAACACCCGGTACTGGCGGACCATCTTTTGATACAACTGTGGCCGCAAATATGACCGGGCTTGTCGGGAAAACAGTCAAGCTAGTGTGTCGTGTGAAGAACTTGGGAAACAGGACGGTAAGTACAACAATTCAAGTGGTGTGCCAATAATTCTGCATTATTGAATAAGAAGCAAATTTAAAAGGATATTCAACATGAAATTTTGTGCATTATTGACATTCTTGCTCGGTCACTTAAACAAATTATGAAAAAGGTCCTGATTCTCACAGCCATAATAAAATTTCCTGGTCACATTTTCGTTCATACCGATTTTTCGTCAAGCTGTTTGATCATTTGTTCTAGAATCAGACTCGACACGCTCCAATACTTCCAGGAAATCCTTGCGCAACCCAATAAATATTTTCCTTTTGATGTCTTCCCGACCGATTCGTTCACATGTTTGATGTCTTTTACGAATTGCGCTACGAATAAAACAATAGATCCTACATCGCAATCCCAAAAATCTTCATCTATCAATTCAATCCACGAAAGGAAATCAACCTTGGCGAATTGAAAGGAACTGGGAAGCCCCCAATACAGTACGGTCGATGACTGTTTAAAAACGTGGAGCGAAATTCCTTCAAGTTAAATCACTCGCAATGATACAAATGGTTGAGTTTTTACAGTAGACCTCACATGTGATGAATTTATTGGCCATCATCCGGCTTTCCAAATGCTTCTGTTTTTTTTCGAAACCAGCTCCCAGGATGTGGGATGAATTGCAGGTTCGATGCCCGTGCCACAGGATACACGACCAGAGTATATGTTGTTCGGCCGGGAGCCATCAACATGTCACTATGTCCCAGGATACAGGATACGTGGAACGTAGCCGTGTTCGAAAATGAATGAGATAGCGAGCAGGAAGCGCTACATATGCAAACGTGCAAAGAGTGGATTTGGGTAGACAATCAAGGTGAATGGGCAGTAACCAGAGAACAGGATATTCTAGCTAAATTGGATGATACAGCAAACGTCTTTGGAATGTTGTTGGAGAAAGTAGGGAAAAAACCTGGAAATATGTATATCCTGTGCGGTTGAATTTGACAGTGAAGGATTTACAGGTTGTTTGAGCGAAATAAATGTTGTGCCTTTATTTTTCAAGGCGAACGTGCAGGATTGGACTGCGAGATTGACAGCTAGAGTACTTAACAATTTCAATCTGAACACCTCAATCTCGCTTCAATGAGATGTCAGGAGACCATATACAATTCGATGATTGAATGCTAGAATATTCATTGGAAAAACAGTTTTACGTCAAAATGTAGACAACCTATAGTTATTAATTATCTTTGTTTGTTTAGTGAATCCATGAAAATGTCCTCCACATATTGTTTTACGTCCTGCAATACTATTCAGCCTTGTAATATTTGCAACATCTTGGTTCCACCTGATACGTAATGATATGATGATGGCCATTGCGTCCATAAAAGGAAGTGGAAGCTCTTCTCGTGGACAATATCTCCATAAAGCCACAAGTGGAACTCCATATTTTTTTCGGAAACGATGATAGTCTACCAACATTTGGTACTTCCATTTCATAAATATCTCTGAAAATTAGTTGTCATTAAAAATATTACATAAATACACTCGTAACAAATGGCCACATTCCTATCAACCATAACCAAGATTCGTACCATTGTGTCCTGCAATAACGTCTAATTAATTTCTGCTCAATGAAAAAAATATATACATGAGTTCCTCCCATATCCATTCTTCGGAATAATCCCATTGCTAAACGCTTCCAATATGTGATGATACGGCAAACGAGTTATCATCATGCAGTAGAGGCAGATACAATCGATTAATAAAATGAATCATTAGCAGATGGTGCTGTCCTTGCTACCAGGACGACACGTGAAAATATGGAAATATAATTCCAAGTAGGCTCGCCTTTCGACACCGCCAGACTGGGCTAGAATCAATGGATAAATTGACGGTAATAGTGAATGGGGTCATCCTTGCGGAAAAAGAGCTGGCAAAAGCAGGATGAAAATGTAGCTGAAAATTATTCACGGCCACTCTATCATTTATCATAATTATCGGATGGAAGACGCGTTGGCGAATGAAAGGTGTGGCACAAATTGGACATAAGAAAAATGAGAATTCGATAAGTATGGTAGTTATCAATTATTCGAGCCACGATAGGAAGGTATCGTCTGTTGTGGTAGTGACAGGACGAATAATTACATATGGACTGTTGATGAATTTATCTGTCTGTGAATATTATCTGGCTTACAATTAATATGAAAAATAGTCCATTTGCTATTCATTGTGTTACATGAAAAGGCTACCGCCGTTACTAATAAAAAATGGTCATGTGTTTTCCACGCCAAAATTTAACTGAAACCTAAAAGGCTAGACTTTAATAAACTTTTTATTTTAAAAAGATACTTAGTAAGAGTGAATAACTAATATGACGTTCAACAACCTCTCGAAAAATATTAGCCAATAGATTTTAGCCTACGTGTGACAGTTTGGAATGTTTGAGGCGACTCGTCATTTTTTGTGCGACGAACAAGGGCTTTAGGTGAGTGAAAAAATGGCAAAAGAATAAGATATGTGCTCTTTTGAAAGTAATTCCTTTTTTATCATGTCTTTCGGATATTTGTAGGAAGGTATACCTTATGAAAATGGAGCTTCTTTGAACAAGGATCAAATAGAATTTTGAAAAAGATACCGATTAATTCCCGTTCCTCGAGATGTCGGTTTTCCCGAATTCAAATCGACTTGGCGTCCTCTTGAGCTTTATTATTTCATCGATTTCAATGCACAAACCGTAAAAACCGTTGGTTTCTTTAAGAGACGTGCTGGCGTCTCCATATCACAAATTTGTTTTGATATTTGAAAGCATGTGTGCCACTTAGATCACCATGCAGAGGTCATGGTTAGTTGTATGATGAACTTATGTTTACAATTATAGCGCAAAATTATGTAGTGCAAATACACTTTATCTAGTTCATTCTCATTTTTCATGGAAGTTTAAGTGAGTCTGGAGACATTCAGAATTTCTTTGATTTCCATATCAAATATCACCATTGTATTGATTAAATTAAATGCACACGTTTCTGTCTTCTCTTTGCGATCTGGATGTGTTTGAATGACGCAAAGAGCTCATATGCCAATGCCATCTAAAACTTTCGCAACAATTTATTCTGACATTTTTCTGAGCTCAAAAGCCATCCCGCCTGCTAGCAATCAAAATAAGTAGAGCCTTTCCAAGCACACCATGAAATGAATATGATGATGATGATGATGATATGCTCCCTCAAATTCAAGTCGTCATTGTGGTCTTCTCCGAAAAAATGGCCATTTCAACTTTCATGACATTGTCGAATGTCGGTCAACACACTAAATCACAGCAAAAATGTCGTGGTGCAAGGATCAAAACCATCGTCCTGAGATGATTGTTTCTCATAAAATTCCGGAAATTGAAAGTATCGTCCGACAACTTGATCATGTCCTTTTGATATCCTTGCTGTAACATAATATTTTTTTTGAGTCTCGAGAATCGTTTTATACGCCATACATATAAGGAGATGGAGGCTGACTTGCAGATGAAATGCTTCGATGGAGTCACTGTACAAGTTTGACCTGAAAGGGTTGAAAATGTTTGCCAGGATGTTTGGTCATTTGTTCGGTTAGATGATTGGTCATTTTCCCTCAGCAAATTTTCCAATTTTTTACGATGTGAATTTATAGCATACTTTCTTGAGCGGCGAATGGTTCAAGAAAACTGTAAAGATGTGTTCAGTTGATATACATTGTTATTTTTATCAAGAGTTTAAAAGACTTGCACGATAAAATATAAGTTGTGGGTTGTGTTTATTCATAAGGTCAATGTTGAAGCGGTTGAAGGAAAAGCAAATTGATTTAATAAATTTGTGGAGGGAATATCGTTTTGGGGGATCTTGATAAAGATATGGCACTCAACCGGGAATCATGAACTGAAAGTTGCTCGAAACCAATTGAAGTGGCAAAAGGATGAATTTTAGGCTAAAAAAAAGCCGTTGATTCACTCTTTTATCACTTGACTAGAGCTTTCACACCCAGCAAGTCACATTGGGTATTTCTCTCAAAAGGATGCTTAACTTTTGAATAAATTCATTGCCCTCCAAATAACCACCCATCCATACATGTATTGACGAAACGCGTGCATGATATGACTACATGTTGTAGATTCAACCTTCTGTCCTGGTTCCATCAACCCACACTGCGTTTCCTTGTCGTTCTTTGGTAACAAGTCAATTTTCTTCCGGGTGTCATTTCACTCGACCGATTTCCACTTTCTTTCGAGACAACTTTGAATATTGGTCGTGAGCCCTAAATCCTATTAAACGGAACACTATTCAAAAGCAAACGGAAGACTACCATGAAAAATAATCCGGCTTCATAAATCATTCGAGGAGCATTAGATTTTCGAAAAGCGACTGCCAGTGAATGCTTGCCGTGTAAGGAATCTTCCATACGTTGTGCAAGCAAGCAGGACGCGCATTAGGAGCAAACGGAATGAAGACGAAGTATGTTGACTTGTGATCGGGACCCAGGTAACGTAGCAATGGATGCACGCTTGAGTAAGCAAAAAAAAGTCCTACTCGAAGCTTGCTTTTTGCCAGAAAGGCAACTTAAATTCTTCGCTTATGTCAGAAACGATGCGAAATAACTTAATGGAGTAATATGTTCAGAGATAAATTAGGATGTTTGAAAATCGCCTGGAATTTTCGTTCGAATTTTCACGAGACCGAAAAAAGGTTGTTCAGGCCGATGAAAAGTGAGGCTGAGTATGAAATATTGTTGGGGAATTTGTTGAAGGTTTTAGCAAATATGCTTACTTTAATTATAGGATCTCGAGCATAAGTTGAAGAATGATGAGGTTGTTTTCGGTTGTTAATGATGTGGATCCTGGGAATGGTTTGGGGTCGGAAAAATTGGCAGGAATTTCTGAAGATGTTTGAAAGTGGTTGACATTTTCAATGATTACAAAATAACGCTGAGCGACCATAAGTTACCAATTACCAGAAAAATATTGCTGACCTCTGAAATGTGGGATCAGTGATTCAAGATAGGTTTCAAAAATCTGAAATTGCTTTATTTCCACCGCAAAGTATTTACACAATCGTCCTTTTTATGTTGCTCCAGCATAACAAAATGAAATATAAAACTGTATAAACTGATTAATGCACCTGATTCGCTTGATATTGCAAGGTCCTTTTCAACATTCAGCAGAGCTTTCGAAAGAAGCAGCTTAATTAAAAATTGTATGATGCTATTTTCAGTTTATTTATTCCTAGAAATCTATAAGATATTGGTGACTTCAAAGAATGTTAGTCCTATGTTTTGAAAGCAATGTGGTGGTTGTAAAAAATATTTAGACTTATGCTCATGCTGGAAGTTTTAAAGAAAAAAATTAATTTATTTTGAATAGCAAAATTTATTATGGTTTTACTCGTATCCCTTGAGGAACATTTTTGTAACCTGCTGAGCATTTCATTTAATTTGAAACTTTTAAGACTCACCAAAGTACAACCACAAAGATTAAAGTCAATAAAATCCTTGCCAAGCTCAGTTAAATTTATATGAAAAATACTTTCAAAATAGTTAAACTTTGCTGGAGCGTAACAATAAAATTAAGATTGTCTTGAAACATCTCCATTCAAAATAAAGTCTTATATTTTGTTCATCTTGAACCACCAACCAACTCCAAAGATCCTTTTAACAGCACGAACTATATGAAAATTCAAATCACGAATAGCAACGATTACACGTTTTGTAATTCTCAATTTTACAACTTATCGCAATAATCATGATTGAGGGATAATTAAAAACTGGCACCCCTCCAGCAACTTGAAACCTTTTCAGCCTTTTCATGTCTATCCCTCATATATAATGGTACCGTGGTTAGCTAGCTAGTTATCTACCTAGGCTGATGTGCAATACGTACTCCTTTTCTGCTATTATTCCCGACTAGCAAGCTGATATCCATTTCACATTAACCACATTGTCAGAGTCCTTGTCCAAGTCTCTCCAGTACTATTTGGAATATACTCAAGGATACGATCTTTACTCGTGCAGACACTAAACTTTAATTGGACAATCAAAACCGTACAATTAAGGACATTTGTAAATGGCAAACTTTACGACTATTATTATGTCATTAAGTGTAGATAGAGGTGGAGGGAGACTAGCACGCCAAATGCATGCTGTAGGCATATGAAACTTTTCAAGTTGGTCTAGAAAAGGATATGTGCCGAGGCGGTGGAATGAGATTTAGCAGACTCTATTGTTTGTGTCTTGAGGGCACAAGCAGACGATGCAGGGAGATCGTGAATGAAGGGTTACAGGTTTTTAAAGTTGGCGTGATTATGGTAGTTTGATGGCATGGTTAAAAGGCGGTTAGCTATGAAATTGACCTGATTGCACCCCTGTTTTCCCTGGGGTTAATTGTTTGTTGTGTATCCTGGCGAGTGAGCAAAGTCGGGTGCTACAAGGTACATCCTTAATTAGGTGGGTAATTGTGCTTGTAGAATAACATATTGTTTGCTGTTTGTTGTAACTATGCGGTTGCTTGGGTGATTTTGAGGTTTTTAAAGCACAAATATGAAAAATAAATTTAGTTCCATCACAAAAGATGCGGCCACGCATACTTTATATCTACACAGAACATGCCACATCGAAATTAATTAATCTCCAAACTCATGGATCATCAAATTCTGACGCCATGTTGCGGAAACTCGTCTTTCAAACACACTCGCTTACAAAGTATTCAGAAGAAAAATCGACCAAAGTTCAAGATTCACCATAGTAAGTCTCATCATCAGCAATGCAGAGATTATCCGAGAAGGCATTGTTTGCGACATAAAAGAAAGGTCCTTAATTACGCTACATTCTGTTCTTCATTGATTACCATTCCTCATGGATTCCAACCATCGTCTGTTCAATCTGCTGAATCTTTGGCTAGTGAAATATCTGCAAAACAAATAAACTTGTACTGTTTCTGTGGATGGCTTAGCGGTTTCGTCCTTGTTCTCAGACAAAAACAGGAACAGATGAATGTGACACATTCTTAATATGTCGCCAAGCTGTGGAAAGATGAAAGTTTTTGCAATTGTGATTCGTTCTTGTGATCAAACCATATTCGTCCTGCCTATACGATTAATATGTTGCTATTAAGAAAATTGCACGATTTGGGGTAGTGTGGTGAAAAGGAGCTATTGTCATCAGTTTCATAGTTTGAAAATTGGATGAAAACTCAGTACCATTTCAAAAACAGTTCAGAAAAAATAGAAGATTGATTTAACACCATAAAGATTGAAAATTCAATATATTGATACAATCACATTTTCCGTTGAAGCCACTTCAAAAATCTGCCTAAAAATGGGTAATAATCTCGACTCCTTTCAGCATTTATCTTGAACAATCTTATGACCAGATTAGCAGCACATTTTTTGTGACAAACAACAGGAATAATATATAATCCATCTAGCATCAGAATGGATGTATGTACCATACAAGTGAAAATTTTTGGCTCCGAAAAAGACAGACATCTTGGCGTGTATCATCTTACCACCAAAAGTTTCGTGAAGAAACTTTTTGTTGCTGTTGCTGTTTGTGTTGTTGTTGTCGGTGGTGTGAAATAAATAATAGCTATCAACCGTCTCGGATATGCTGTCATCTTGGCAAATATGATATCGTTTCCGGGAATAAGTTTCAAGTGAAATATTTTGCAAGGATCTCATGTTGAGTTATATGAACACATTTATGTTATGAGCCCGGAAGTAATGTTTTTAGATAAGGATACGGCGATGTCAAGTAACATAACTTTAATGTTTGTTTGTCATTTGGTTAGATTTTTGAGTGGAAGAACAATGGTAAGACAATTAGATGAATTACGTGGAAATTGTGATGCAATATAAATTCTGGGTGGAATTCATTTCTACAAAATATAACTCAACATTTTTTTGGCATTTTTACTGCCTCTCTAAAATCATTCATGGTAACGTTTGCTCTATATTAAGTTTTGAAAATAGGAAAATGTCTTATCAATAGGAAAGTTGCATAAAAAATTATTTCAAAATTTTTTTGATGATGAAAATTTATTTTTGCTATGCACCTTTGTTTTAAAAACTGAACCTCTCATTTCCATTCGTTAATTTTCCGATTGTGTTTTTTTTAATAATTTAATTAGTATAAAAATTTACAAGCAAACAGAATAAACGTAAAAAATATAAAATGGTAAGACTGCATACTTCGGATTTTTCAAAATTTTGTTGAAAGAATATAAGGATGAGAAATCAGGACCTAGTCACGATGCAGAATAAACAGGTGAATCAGCGATCGGTATGCCAAAAAGTGAAATTTCCTAAGAAAGAAGGAAGTACAATTTTCATTTTCAAAAATAAACCTTGAAAAAAAGGAATCTTCCGTCGCAGGAAGATAAAATGTTTCAATGGCTATTTTAGTTCCATCAAAATACACCGAATTTGCACAATTGAAGTGTTATTAATTCATATTGGAAAGATATTAATCAGGCTCTATCTTTCAAAGGATATCATACAGCCGATGTTTATTTTAGAATATTTTTGACAAAAAATTAGTAAACAGTATATTTAAACAGAAGACGAAAATGATGAGCTTGGAGGTTATTCTTATCTTTTGCAATTAGATAAAAATTAGAAAGGATTACATTTCGAACATGCCTTACAAGTGTGTTGAACAATACAAAATTGGGAAGTTTCTTAAAAATATATTTGGCAATCAGGGTCGTATTTTTCCTTCAGAATATTTAAATGATATTTCCAATAAACTGTGGCTATTCTTCTAAAATGGCTATTTAAAAATAAATAATGCTCTATCAAAGCCATCCATTTAACTTCACTTCCGTCACTCTTCTCACCCTTGTAGAAACCTTACTATTTTCGCCCCTCCCTTCACCACATCTAACCTATATTATAATTCTCCCCTGTTTCGTTTACAATGAAACCATGACCTTATGCAGTTTGGTTCTTTCGGTTACTCTTTAAATACTTACAAGATCAAACTAAGAAATCTTATATTCTCCTCTTAATTTTAGTTCTCAAATTTTATAACTCATTCGCCACTGTTCTTTATTCTTACTTCATATGCTTATTTCATTAATTAATTCATTTATTCTTTAGAGTTATCTTAGTCTTAGTTTTTAGCTCATCGCTACTATGTAATTGGAACTCTTCTGTTTAGTAGCTTTGTCAACAATAAACAATCCTTACATCAATCTGACATGATTTTAAAAATGCTGAAAGAATATCTGGGTCAGCTCTTAAATTATGTGACGCCACAATTTGTGATGAAATTCAAACGGAACAGCCTTAACCTCGAACATTATTCTTCTAAACAAACGTTCATTACAACTAATGTTATTGGCAACTATTATCAACCAAATAACCATTACCATTTTCCTAATAACATCCATTTTATCAATGATAGAAATTTCAATAATAAATGGGCAATTTACCTCATAATACCAACTCATTACCTAATTTTTTGTGTAAGTGAAATTCCCAGCAATTTCCGTTTTTCCACTCAACATTAGCGGAAGAATATCACAAAAAGGGTCATTTGAGTTACTTTCTTATAAAGCTTTTTTGGTTGCCTAAATTTCATACTCGGATATGAAATTATTTACGATTATGGCTTCTTGATGTGATTGTTTGAAGTCCTGTTTCTTTTTAAGGATGTTATAAGCAATAACTATTGATGATTTCACTTGATTTCAGGATAAATATTATTTATGATGATTGCAAGTGCGTAAGATTATAATTGTATCCTGTCAAAAGAAGGAAAGTAACATTTGTTCAAAGACTAATAATTCGGTGGAAGTTTTTAAGTGGTCTAGGTCATGATAATAATTTGCAATTGATTTGAAAAGCGCTCAAATATATATTTTCAAAGATGCAATTTAGTTGATTGAGCTTTACAATGCCAGCTGCTTCAATTTTAGATGATAACTAGCATAAATTGCTAGATTTTATATGACTTGTAGCCCACGTTGGGCGCTGTTTTATGAAAAATTTATTTGAAGTTTTTATAATGGATATTGTGTTGAACTAGGTCACTTTAATTTTCACTACAGTAACTTGTTGACTCATAAATTTAAAATATAGAATAAAAAAAATATAAGACATGGCTGAAAACGCTCAGTCACCAAAAACGTTAGAGCAATACTAGCTTTGCAGAAAGGATTCATTGATTCCAATTACATTTGAAAATCTTTTCCCAAATAGATTCGTCGTATATAAACCATATATCCAGATACTAAGCTGGAAAACTGACGATCTCAATTTTTATGAGCTCCTTAGTTTTGTCCTAAAGTCAAAATATCTGGATGGTTTAAATTTTATGCTTTCCTAACAATTAACTATCTTTCACCATTCCGCCTAACACACTGCACCAAATGTACGATACAATGCACCAACCTAATTAAATCATTGTTGCCTCCATAACTTGAAAACCTTCACTACTGCAGTGTCACTTTACGCTAGTTTATTCTACAAGGATACTTAACACTAGCTCCGGCGACAATATGTCTCAAGAACTTCATCCATATTTATAAGGATGCAATATTAACCGTATTTCGCACATCAAACCTCACTTCTTTGTCATACCAATGCATTAGGTGTGGCTTTATTTATTTCTATGTGTCATCGTCCATATCCTTGCATATGTGTAAATGTGTATACGTTTGCATGAAATTAATGGTAACGACACAAAATGACTAAGTCAAAAACACAACGAACAAGCTGAATTCCAGGAAACGTTAGCTTGAAAAGCTGCAACTAGTCTCTGATGACTAGCTCTAGTGTGCGCTTTCGTTTTATACAAATGGAGTCCTTTCTAATTAAATAAATTTCGCCTACCAGTGTTTTGTAGACTTTTCCAGAAAGAAAATATATTGGATGTCTCTTGGATATAATGTCTTCGCTTGGTGGGTTTCGTGTCGGGAATCATGAAAATTTGTCATAATGGTCACTTGGGAAATTAATTGGTTGTTGAGAATTATCAAAGGATAACGGTTATTACAATAATTAAGGCATAAAGACGAAAGAAAATATCATGGTAAAAACTTAATGCGAATATCAGAGCTATTCTCCATTATTTATTCATTAAGAATTTTTACTGAAATGAAAAACAACTTGTATATTGTTATTTTTGCTATACTATATATTTAGTTTATGAAACTTTAAGCTAAATATATAGCTGAAAAGAATGAGAGTGAAAGCAATCACTCATACAAGAGTGAAGGCTAGTGGCTTAGTCATGTGATCGTCATCATTCACTTGAACTAGAAAGAAAGGCTAGAACAGCGGGTGAAGAGTTTGCTTCGTATGAATACAGGTGAATGAAAGTTGTGGTTTTATATGCAAGCAGCATCTGGGTTAAAATAGTGAAATATCAGGAAAACAGAAACACACCGGTGAACTTGTGAAAATTTTCACGTCATATTCTTGAAAAAAAAACGAATGTCTTATCAATTTAAGCGTTACTCATTGAACATCGAATCTAAAGAGTTTTAAGTGAATCGTGGCATGCTTTAATAAGTCGGAGCAATCAATTGCCTTAATGAAGTCATAATTTTCTAGCTGTCCTTAACCAAAAAAAACTCTACCTATTATTTTCAACAACTTCATTCATGCAATTAAGCTCAGCAAACAAAATACTTCATAATAACAATAACACCATAGCAATTTTACAAACGATATTACCTTCAAAAAGATATTTATTTTATCATTTATCCACGACTGTTCATGGGTCATAATAATTTCACCTTTCATTTTCATAGCTGTGTTACGTGCTCAATTCATCCGTTCAAACGCATACATCACATACATGTTCACATGTGGTTATATGTAATTCTACAACCACATTTTCCTCTGCCTAGGAAAATATTCAGAACAAATACGAGCATTGTCAATGAACAGGATAATTGAAATTGTAAAATCAACACTTGGTTATTCGTTCACAATGAAATTATGTTTGCTTTTGCATGTATGGGACGACATTGATGAAGAAATAATTGGCTGTTGTCTCAATTGAAAGGTTTTCCGGAAAATTGGAATATAACTATTTTAGTAAAGCCCAATTGAAAATATTATTATGACTCTAAAAATAGAAATGTGTACAAGGGCATTCAAAATGTCCTGACTATTCTCAGATTTTCTAAGGTAGCTCCGTCTCCGTCTACATACATATTCCCCTATTAAAAATCTAAAGCACTTTAAGTTTTCGTTAATAAACAAATTTTTTTTACAACAACCCCTAACTCGTTAAAACTCTCTTCAATTCTCTACTTATCGTATTAATCGATTTAATATTCAAAACTAACATTCATTGCAGCTCTTTTCTATGCTCGTATCAATTACGGATTGAAGTACTTTCAGCTTGAAATTTGTTACAAGAACTCACTTCTCTGCTCGTTATTATGGTTACAAACATTTAAAATACCTTTTATAGGGTACTCAACATATCCAAACAAAATATAATTGAATTTATCGGTAATAACTTCCATCGATTTACGGAGAATGGAAGGTGTCTAGGTACATGGAAAAGTTTCGATGGCTTCATAAGTTTTACCAGCATGCTAAAATGTTTGATTGAATATCAATGGTAATGCAATTTTAGCTCTTCAAAATTATGGAAATTAGATTGGGGTTGAATGGAAGCCAACAGCTATATAGTGGGATGTAATTTTTAGGTCAAGATGTTTGTTGGACCGGAAACTTTTGCAATTTGGAATGAATGTAGTTCAGTGTGAATTAATATTCTATTTTCAATGAAGAGTTAGGTATATTTATTTCCACTAATCTACTTCTCTCTATCTTTTTCTCATCCTTAATTCGCTTCATTCAGGTGATTATTACGAAAATTAAAAATGTCATGTTCGTGATAGAATCTACGAGAAAAACGTGCCAGCATCCTATTTCTTTTCCGGATGAATGTATTCATTGGCATGAGAAAATTCGAAGAAGCTACTAAAAAACGGTAAAAAATGCAAAACATTTTTTCGCCTGACGAGCTTCGTAGTCGTTCATCATTTGGCAATGTTAAAAGAATGCAAGATAAAAGCGTAAAATAGAATAAATTCGCAAGCGTACTTCATCACTTACGAAAAAAAACCCGAAAAAGAAATCTTGTTCAAAAAAGCACGTTTCTGGAAAATAATTAAAACTCATCCCTTCCGATGAAAATAAAGAACAATTGCTCATTTCAAACATCCTGCGGCATTAACGCGTCTACATTTTCTTAGCACCCACATTCTATCCCAAATTGTTCCATGGTTCGTTCATTGAAGACATCCTGCGGCATACTTCATAATACCACACAAACCGACCATTCTTAAATGAGGATTTATTAAGTACGGCCATTAGCAAAATCTCAAACCGCAATCACCCATGGGATGGATTTGCTTACACCTCATCACAATGGCTGAGCCGAAGAATGAAGCGACGGCGACGGGAAAACGGAAGCAAGAAGCTTATCCTTGCCAGAGCTGCTGAATAACAGATATAAATCCAATTTATGTGTTAAAACTTACCGAAGCCGAACATACGGGGGCTCAGTGGCAACAAACATAGTGGCTGAAGCCAGCTAGCCAGTGGGAAATGTTTTGCGGCAGGACTCTGTAAATTACGCAAAATAAACACCAACTGACATCAGGATGTGATGTGGATTTAATGGTAAACTGGTCAGCAAAAGTGGTGTGTTGAACGACTGGTGTGCAGAAGGAATTTTGAAGCCTGGCCACTACAGTTCCATTCAATTAAGTAGACTCAACAAATTGACTTCCATTTAAAAGGTTTGCTTAGTCCTGAATTACATCAGGATATCTACGTGGAAAACTATCGAATTACACAGAAACTCTGAAAAATTCCTAGAATCCAATGACTACCTTCCGTTCAGCAATCATGTTAACAAAGCCTACATTTGTCAGCAAGGACTTTGAAGCGTAATACGAGCAACTTCCTTCATTCGCATCGTGTTCACTAGGCCTATAGACGAAAAGTTTTTGAATCACTCATTTCTGCTCACTTACCATGTCCTTGGGCGCAATATTCTTACCGTCAGGCAAAAACGAAACAAATTAAGCGTGAGTGGGTACTTCACTGCAGATCTGCTTTCGCCCCGAGAACAGAAAATAATCAAAAAAAAAACTCCACCTTCCCATTGAATCCACTGGATCTACTCCGCCCTTAACATTCGTCTCCTATAGCTAATTCCGCTTGGACGCTTATCCTGGCGCTTTTCGTACAAACACACATACACACATCCAAGAGATCAGAAAAGACTAATTTCAAATTAGGGGTTGGATAGAATTAGCTTTTTCCCTCTCGGCAGATCACAAAAATAGGTTTTCGAATAATATAAGGTATAAGGACTTTAGTACGCGTTTGTTCTCTCATCTCTATTTACGACAGCGTGTCCTTGCGATGGGTCTAAGTGAGCGAGTGAGTGAGCCAAACGTGAAGTGGAGCAGGCTCAAGTGGCTCGCGTTTCTACTTGACGAAAATCCATAATGAAATGTTAGATGTTTGCCAGAAAACAGGAGCCAAATGACGTGGCAGGATAGTTGAAATTCAGTCTACTTGGGAGGCTGCTTGGCAAGCAAGGACTTGCAACAGCTTTTCGGGTATTGTTCATGGAAGATGTACTCGACTGATAATGAAATTGAGATTATCAGCTTTGAGGTGAGTGTGTAAGGATGTAGATATGAAAAATGAAATTGGATTTCTTTTCGGGAAAATATAATGTAGAAAGAGAACTGTTACTACTTGACTATATGAACTTGAATTGTGCAAGACTTTTTGGGTGTCAATTTTTTCTTTGCTGAGAAGATTTTCAGCTCTCATGAATTCAATTCAATATATATTTTTGTGAAACTCGATAAGTATCTACTTGAAAAACAAATTTGTTTCGTGGATGATGTAAAGTTTTTCCAAGCGAATTGTTTTGCGTCAAAATGTATTTTTAATGTATTTTTCTTAGCGTTGGTGGGTAAACAAAAGTTAAGATAAAGCTCGACGGCATTTATTTTTGTGTAAAGGTCAAAAACCTTGTCAATGTTTTGAATTCAGGAGACCAATGCCTCCTACGGTTTGGTACATCAAATGAATGTTGAACTTTTCCGATGTGCTGAACTTTTCGCGTAGGCTGAAAGTTATTATACGCGTTTTAAAGTGAAAAAACAATGGTTTCAGGCTCTAAAAAATATGTATTTATCCATACATTGTCGGCAATTTCTTTAAATAAATTATGGAAAACAATATTACTTGTTCAGTGCACAAATGTGGATTTTTTTTCATCACATTTCCATAATACATATTGCTGTATCTTGCTGTTGAATTTCTTGATTAGTAATGATGTTGAAGACAGCACTGGTTGATTACTAATTGGTGAAACAGACTTTTTAAAGGTAGATTCCCCCAGAAAAATTTAGATACATTGACATGAAAGGAACGTTTGAGCCACTAAATGAAATTTTCAATATCTGATCGTAGAAGATGTAAGGGTTCTCTGGTGGTATGTAAAGTGTCCTCGCTCTGAAACCACTACACTCCTGATGTGTTTTCCACAGCTGAAAGCAAAAGATTGTTAAGTTTTCTTTGTGATGTATCTCATCTATAGCAGTTGCAGAATCCTCATGGAAATCCTTAAAGAGGGAAATGCTGATTAGAATAAAATAATTTCATATTAACTTATATAACGACTGACCAAACGCGTAGCTCAAAACCCGAAAGAAAAAACCATACAGACATTTAAAAACTGAAGGACTCTATTTCTTGTATTTTAAATTTTCAGCAAAAATCAATGGACCCATCTCCAGTCTAGGTTGCTGTTTTTTGACTATTTTATAAGCAGCTAACGGTCTTTACACATTTTTTATGCTGTTTTCCGGACAATTTAAACGTTTTCCGAGTCAAATTGGTTATTTTCTGAATAAAAATGGTGTTATTCGAAATCAAATTGGTGCTCTTTCGAATCAAATAAGAACTTTTTCAATACGATTTATGTTGAAAAGACCAAAGTTGATATGCAAAACACTAATTTGATTTGTAAATAAGTGGTTTAAGTTGGAAATAAGTGATTCAAGTTGGAAATCATCTAAATTAAAGGGGAAATCTCTCTTGTCGTTGTGTTTCATCTGAAATTTGTGCTATTCGCTTTAGGTAGCCTTTGTATGTGTGGTGTGTTTGTAATTTCCAAGCTGTTAGCTGCCAATGAAGTTTCCTTGACCACCTGATAATGGTGAAGACATTATTTCTTTTCAAGGTAAAATTATTGGTTCTTTCAAAATTGAGCAAAATTGAGGTTTATTTTGATCGAAGACACCTGAAATTATGGTAGGGTAATGATATCATTGATCATTGCTTCAACCTTGAAGTAAGGTTCACAATCAATGATCATTGTCTTGCTTTTCATGCCTTAAATGTATGAAAATGTCTGCATCAACAATAACGTCTTCATCATCATCACTTTCAGGTGAACCATCAGATAAAAGCTACAGCATTTTGAAGAATCTGTTCATCAGATAAGTTTTCACTGTTGTGATCATACATTTTAGAATAAAAAAAACAAAAGCGACTCTTTATTACTCAATTAATATTCACTTATCAACGGCTTGTAAGTTCAATGATTCTAGAGTTAGATTCTATCCAAGTAATATTTTATTACAAAAAAAAGATCAAATTCTTTCAATCACCAAAAATTTTATGTTACTTTACTCAAAATGTTCAATTGATTAAAAATAAAGTAGCTGCCTTCAAGTGTGTGCAAAATTTAATTAAATTTCCATAATAAAATTGCCATATAAAAGCATACAACAGTCAAATATCCTTTACAAAATTTTCCATTCAAAATAGGATCCGTAGCATCAACCAGAACATCCTTTTCATGCTTTACGGATTTTTCAATCATGTTTTCTGTAATTACATGACCCAGCAAACTTTCAATGAAACATTGTGTCATGGTATTTTTGGTATGTATTCAGCTTCGTAAAGATTCCAAAAGGATTTAAGCCCGCAAAACAATAGACATGTCAGCCATGTTCAAGGATTTTCATTAAATTTGCTGTGCTGATGATGATGGTCAGGCGTAAATTAACAATTTTGTGTTTATTCATGGTTGAGTTCAAGGAGACACCATCTAGGATTGGTAGGATGTTTATTGTACAAGATATGGAGAAGAAGGTTGAATTGATTGTTCAAGAAATTTTACAGTATTGTTAGAAAATATTTTCAAGTCATTTATGTCATTAGGTCCTGTTGTTTTGAGCTGCGTGTGTAATGAATATTTTTGCATTCCGAGTCCATAAAACAAATAAAATTTGTCCAAACAATAGGGTTCTGTTAAACTTTTCGGTATGGACCACTAGGAAGGATTAAATGTAACGTGAAATTTTCAGAACCTTAGTTTATTTGAGTATGCAAAATCGAACTTTGGAAATTTAGAATAATTTTGACAAGGATATAATTAAAAAAGCACCTGACATTCATCAAATATTCGTAAAAATGTAGTAGGACCGCATTAAAAAATAATTTTGATATTATTTTCAGGTATCTTGGGTGAGACATCGAGATATTCACCTTTTAACCGTAGGAAGATACACATACACATCAGATCAAAGATTCGAAGCAATGCATTCACCACATGCTGAGGATTGGACATTACGTATTCGTTACGCGCAGCGCAAGGACTCGGGCATATATGAATGTCAAATATCAACGACACCGCCTATAGGTCATTCCGTCTATTTAAATGTTGTTGGTGAGTCGTCCCATTATTTAGATACTAAATTATTGTCAAAGTAATCTATCAATACATCATTAATTTCCATTTATCCAAATCCTCAGATCATCCTATTCTGAACTTTTTAGAAACTTCTTAATAGCATGGATCCTAAGGTTAGCCTTTTATCCGAAACTATAAAAACCACAAGCTTGAACATATGCTTTAATCCTTAATGCTTTTATCATAATATTCCGCAGTTACAATGGCACAAAAGCCTATTATCCGAAAAGATTAAGGCAACAGTTGCATTCACTGTTGGTTGTATCCTTGGGAAATCTTTCCCGTTTGCACCCACGTGTTCGTCCTCGTCTATCGTCAAACAACGAATTTGTTATTTTTGATATTCATCTTTTCGTCATCTTTCCATCATCAACCTCTCGGCAAAACAGCTACTTAGCATTAACAATACAATCTTTTTATACACGTGTACATATCTTTCATATGGTGTCTATATTTTTTTCTTGTGCTCAGCATGTCCTTTTGCACATAAAAAATTCATTTCGGCATAAATACAGTATTAGGACTAATTCAATGGCCCAAAACCATCAAATTTTCCTATGGAAATAGTGAAGTAGACGGAAAATGATATGAGGATTTAGATGGTTTTGTGAATTGAGAGCTTTTCAGATGGAAATTTGTTGAAGCGTGAAAATGTTATTCGGTTGAATGTAAGGAAATTCACTCGTAGTTTTATGCTGAGCTTCTTTTGAATAATTTGGTTTTCTTTGGATCAATCTTTGACAGACTGGATGTAATACAGTGTGTTTTACAAGGGTTGTGGTTATTACCAAATTAAAAATTTAACTGAAATTGTTCCTGATTTTTGTTGAATGAATCCTATCTCATTAAAATAATTTTTTCTTAGGCGATCTTCACTTATTTTTGACACAAGTTTAGATTCTCTTTCAGGTTCTCCGTCTTCAAGACTGATTCCAGATTATCCTTACCGAAGCTGTGTTTTGATGTATATGCTCTGTAACATAATACTCAGCATTAAAGATTCATTTATAAGTGCTATCTGCGAAAAACAACATATCCCTGAGCTGTTCTGCGTATAACATTCAAAAAAGATAAACAATAACTGTGCTGCCAACAAGAACAGCCAAGCTCATAGATTATCCGCTTATAAGAATGGATATCCATCATCCACTCTCCATCATCGTTCAAGCTCTTTGCCACTGTTACATAAAAAGCAGAAATGCTGAACATAATGTGTGGTCGTTATCATTATCATTGGGTCAAAAGTTGGCACACGTTCCTTCAAAAATTTCATGAGACACAAAACATTATGTATTATGCTGCGTATAGATGTTTTTGTAGTTGTAACTCTAGACCTTACCAAGCTTACATGCCACATATTCACACCCGACCACGTACCACGATTGAGTCGAAGACTTGCCGGATCAGCATAATGTATGATGGCCAAAAAAGAATTGGTGAGTTCTGAGAATGTGTTGGGTTTTTGTTCCTTTCTTTAACGTACGAGGACAGAAACGACTAGGGAATATGGAAAGATGGATACGTGGTGGCGTTAACGAGAAGACGAGGATTTTTATGATTGAGGTCATACTTTACGGTTCAAGTGAATGCAGATGATAAAAAACAAGGATGTGTCTTGACTAGCTTCTTACGATTCGGAAAGATTTATGGTTGAATTGTTGTTTTTTGATAGTGACGCCAAGTACAGGTTGCCGCTAAGATGGTTGATAACGATTTGAAAAATGCGCCCGGACTGACGATGAGGCTCAAGTTGGTACTAAAGAGCCATTACGAAAAGATAATATCAAAGCTGGCCATCCACAGAACTTAGAGCTGTCTTCCTTAAAACAACTGATGTTGGCAGGCAGGCTAAATAAAAGATATTTGGTGCCAAAAATACACAAAAAGAGGTCACTCATTTAAAACCAATCTATTCCGATAAATACCAGTTACATCTGACCTATTTTTCAGCTGGTCATGCACGCACAACAATTCAAACATACCATTCTCCAATACTATTTCAATTGGAGTGTAGTGAATGTCCTACATCTTACTCATTATATGCATCCTGAACACCAACCACCACACCATTCGTCACAATTGCCCGGCTACTCTGCACACTCTTTCTGATCCTCTTCTCGAACTCGGCCAAACGAAAATTGAAAATCAATCACTTTCAATGGCAATCGAGGATTTTCATCATATGGGTGGATACGCTACTCTACTTATACATATAGATTCAAATGATAGCAAGGATTCAAGCCCTTCCTTTGATTGTTGGAGCCGAACAGTGACCTAGGCAAAACAGCCGTCTCGATGAACCAGTCATTTCTGTTCGATTCACTGGATCTATGCTTTGAGTCCCATATGGTGGATGTAGTGGCATGCAGTTTCCTCCAACTGTCCGACGAACTCCTTGAAAGGTTGTATCAATTTCACTAGGACATTGAAATCTGGGCATGACTCGTATGTCCTATTGACCTGGGATTGTCGTTTGGATATCAATCATCGTCGTCATTGTTATATGGTGCATTGTTGTGGATTCTGGAACCTTGCCCGGGAAGTAGCTATGTAAATTCGATCGAAGATGAACCAGGGATGAAACATTAAAAGGTCTATCAGGAAATGTTGTGAATAATGAGTTGGCGTTGATGGGAAACAGTGAAATTGATATTGGGGTTGTAGACTTAACAACAAAGTCCTATAAGTAGAATGACTACTTATTCCCGCCATGAGTTCTATCACAATTATATGACATAAAATAAAAAGTAGTGTAGCTAGCTATGACTTACAAACAATCCTGATTTAGAGCATACAAATTATAACTTCTCCAAGTGGCTTAAATCACTAGCTATCCTTAATTTGAGAACTTTCATCCATGAGGAATGTATCATTCAGATCCTCCTTAATGTTCCAATTTTGAAAGTCCAAAATTACCACGAGATACACACTCCAAGAATTTCCAAACCAGATTTTCGCGAATTTCTTGAAACCTGCTTCCTGCGCCCGCCATGTTTCATTATCCGCAACTGTATTGCTGGTGGCGGTAGTCGTCTCACCAACTAAATGGGAGGGAGGCAATGGTCATTATAATATGAACGACCACTTCTTGTTTTGCCACAAGAAATGTTGAGACAAAAATTAATTGAGCGTGTAAAAAACAGTTGAAATCACATTTTTGCGTGGATTGCCATACAATATCGTTTCAGCTATAAAATTGAAACGAGATGACAACACTTTGTGTAACCTAATATCGAATCACTCAATGCCATAGCTAATAATTAATTAATTAGTCCTGACAACCAATATACTAATTACCCTTGAAAATTGGCAAGGAGTCAATTTCCAGCTCGTGATAATTTCTATTCATCATCAAAAGATAGTGAAAAGATCCTCGTCATTTCAATTTTCATATCTCATCGGAAAATCTACTGACAAATAGGAAAATCTCAATGTTTATTGACAAGGATTCACTAGGTTTTTTTCATATTAACTAGATTAAATATTGAAAAGGTTGAAGTCATACCGTTTCATGGTTGATTTCACTTTAAATGTCAGGACAACTTGATGCGGGTTAAACAATTTGGAAGCAACTCAATGAACCATTTGTTTTGAAGAATGGTGAATGTTCAGGGGGTTGCAGAAATTGAGAAGTATTGAATAAGATAAGAGGTGAAGATAGACACTTTTGTTAGCTAGATGTTAGAATATTGATGAGTATTACAAGAGCTTCTTTAAGCGACTATTTTAAGAAAAATGTCCTCATCCAAAATATGTTGATAGTTTTTAGACGAAAAGGATAAAATACTTTTTTTATCATTTGTTTGTTTGCAATTGATATATTTTTCAAATCCAAGGCACATTCTCCTTAATTCTGTTGAAGCAATCACTTCAACCACAGCTCCCTTTCCACTATAAGAATCTCGA
Organism: Oxycera nigricornis; assembly: GCA_963942545.1. NCBI lineage: Eukaryota > Metazoa > Arthropoda > Insecta > Diptera > Stratiomyidae > Oxycera > Oxycera nigricornis. Next base: position 107,758,977 of record OZ012662.1, read on the forward strand.
CTGTATCTACAAACGCAGCTCCTTTTCTATTATAAGAACCTGGACCGTATCCACATCACGATCCAAATCAATTTAACAAAAGTGTCTTCACATACCAATCAACATCACAATCCTTTTTCCATTATCCTCCTCCTTCCAATCTTCAAACAAAATCATCGCTTCTAAAAATCCTATCCACAATTCCATGCACATCACCATCAACAGAACAATATATCCTTTTTAACTTTGTAGCGTTGAAAGTCCATTGTCAGCGTCAATGTGCATGTCATTATTTGTCCTGACGATTATTATGAGCACTTTCAACACAATGTTGAATTAATATCCTTTCTATTTTCTCAACTATCACCCGTCGTCCTGTTCCCATCTCGATGAAAACGTTGAATAACGACAAATAAATGTGACAATTCTCAGCACAAGCATTAAAGGTGTTTTTCCACGTTCTGTTTGTTGGAAATGTATTAAAAGCAGGAAAGAGAAAAGGACTTTCCTATGACAGTGATATATATCGATTTGATAGGTTTGCGGGCATTTCATATCGGAAAATGTCTGACGGTCAGTAAATCTAACAGAAAAGGGATGAACGGACTACGTGTGATTGGTGAAAGGTAAACAAATGTGAGAATACACTCACAATAATATTGTGATCCTATTCAATTGCAAAATGTATACTAGAAAGTTTGTGGAAAGGATTTGAAGTTGCTTTGTTGAATGAATGATAATTCTTGTTTGGATGTGGGGTGAAATATTTAGTTTTTCTCTGTAATGGAAAAAATAAAATAAAATTTTGATTTTGGTTTGGGATATGTTTTTTTTAAACTTAAACACAATCTCATTTCCCTGTTAGGGAAATTTTATCAAATTCTGTCCCAAGGCCTGTGATTGGGAAAATGTTTTTTGGGTGGCTAAGGCCTTTCGAATTCGCTAACGGTGTTGTGACTTAGCCGACTGTAGTTCAACGCGAAGGTACCTGTACTTTGAAACTATTCCAGTTTATGCGAATCCGCCTCTGAAAATCTCGCATTTTCTGTATTTCTCGTTTCAATTTATTTTTATAAAGTGGGGAAAAGCCGCTTATTTTCGACATTGGAGAAAAAGCTTCGTGGAAAATTTAAAAAAAAACTGTCTAGCAAAATAAATCTTCTCCCTAGTGACTGAAAGCCTGATACTCTATTCTAGTCATAAAAACTTCTAACAATACAAGAATCTAGGCAAATCACTGATTGAAAAGAGAATCGTCACGTTTGATTTGGAAATTCCCATTAACTATGAAGAAATTTTATATCCTAGTGACTGAATCCTAACATTATGCAACACGCAAGTCCCGTCGATAAATAAACACACCCTCAAACTAGCTGACTTTGTTTTCGCTTTGACAAACAGAAATCCTTGTTTGCCATCACCAGTTTAATTCCAACAGCAAAATGTCCTTTGCTAACGTCCGTGTTACTCTATCAAATGCAAACAAGCAAATATCCACTTGATGTACGGCCACGATATGTTGCTGTTGGAATCCAGGACCAGCACATGACCAGGCCACGCCAATCCACTGTTTGTCTGTCTGTTAACGTTCATATGTGATTATGGATATGATGTCCTCTTTTATAGCATAAAGCCTCAACTAAATATCCGAAAATTACTGTGACAAACTGCGTAGACCTCTCGACAGCAGATGTGCTCCGGTTTGGAAGCAGCCATTCCAGTCGAGCGCAATAGACATCAAGAGAATATATTCTTCATAATGCCAGGAAACATCAAACAGGACATTATAGGAGTCACAAAAACAATTTACAGCTCGCATGTGTACAATTTTATTTCCACCATAATATACTTGCTGGGCATAATCATATTTTTCTCTCTCGTTTCTTTGTTTCAGAGCCCATCACAGAAATAATTGGAGGAACAGAGCTTTACATAAATAAAGGATCAACAATAAATTTAACGTGCATAGTCAAATACGCCCCAGAGCCACCGCCCTCCGTTGTATGGTCACATAATCAGCAGGTAGTGTATTCTTATCTGTATTTTTGTGCAATGCGGGTCCACCGTTTATATTATTTGTAATCTGTATCTTTATTGCTAGCAATTTTCCTCAAGCACTTTATTGACTCTTTGTTGTTGCTCTGTTCTTTTCGCCTGTCGAAACACAGGTTATAAATTTCGACTCGCCTCGAGGAGGAATATCGTTGGTGACAGAGAAAGGCGTTCTAACGACTAGTCGCCTTCTTGTGCAGAAAGCGATACATCCTGATTCAGGATTGTACACATGTGCACCATCAAATGCCAACCCTTCATCGACTCGAGTTCATATAGTGGATGGTAAGTGTGTGACCGATTAAATATATTTTGATATTTTCAGAGCTTTTTAGTTTCCGTTTTTGATCAAATAAATTCGATGGGAATCATCAAAGACAATTCTTTTGAAATCGAAGGACCATTTTGTCAGTTGAACTAGTATGCAAACATCTTTCTTTTCAAATCGATGTCCGTTCTACTAGCAAAGATTGTTGCAGACATTAAGCCAACCGTTGACCTATTTGCTCAGTCCCTATTGGCAGTGAGTTCATTGCCAATTCTGCAAAATCGGAACGCTTTGTGTTGCACGAACATCCTTGAAGGAAGTAATACTCGCCAGCATAATTTGCACGCTGGACATGCACACGAAGCGTAAACCTATGGGCCATTAGGACAGATAAAACTTGATGCTGGCACAAAACGAACATCAACACTTCGTTGCGTCCTTTATATGATCGTGATCTAGCACTTTTCTTTTACACCTTATCGTTACCACTCCTTCCTTTCCACCTCATCTTATCAGAACTACTCGTTTCGCTCGAATGATGCAAGCTCATGCCTCCAAGGTACTATCCGTTCAAGTATGTTTTTTTCTTCTTTGCCTGCTACACTGACTTCACTCGCAATGGCTAATGACATGAATCCTTTGGGAAACGACATCAAATCCTGGATTTTCATGTTCAATATGGTGTGGTTTCATGGGAGTGAAGCCGGATACGGGTTCATTTTTAACACCTTCCCCGCGTGCTTGGCATGCTCAATCGAAGTGAGCGGTGGATTAATTTGGAAAGTAATCGTAAAATATATACAATATTGATCTCCTCATTAATAATATTGACCAATAACCAGTAAACGAAATGAGTCCAAGTAAAAGTAAGTTCATTAGTTGCTAATTGGAAACGAAATCGAAGGATAATTAAGAGATTTGCACGATGAGATACCAATTAAGAATGGATTTAAGAAGGTATGGAGTATTGTTCGAGGGTTTTTGGTGGGACAATTGTTTACATATTTGACTGAAAAATTGATACAATTAAAAAGAGCTTAGTTTGCATAGATATACTACGATAGAGTGGATATAACAAAAGGTTTATGAATATGTTTTTGTTATTTAAAAAATTCTTGAAATATCTAAGGACACTAAGCGTCAACAAAATCAAGCACTATATGTAAGTTAGCAACATAGCCATGCGATCGTCATCGTCCACTTGAACAGCGAACAAAGAATGCAGGAAAAGGAAGTAATGAGGCAAATTCAAAAATCTACGATACATATAATACAACAAGATATGAAAAAAATTTATTGCTTTTATTCACACAAAGTAACTTAAAGTAAAAAAACAGAGGGAGCGGGGATTCGAACCCTCTACCTTGAGAGCAAGAGTCGGGCGCTCTGCTCACTGAAGCAGCCGTTTTACTCTTATATTTGCACATCACTGCTATGTATTGTGCACACTTTAAATTTTAAAAAAGTTTCCGTTCGCTTTTTCGTTCGGTACGTTTTTTCTGGGCTCACTCTTATCGTCCACTTTTCGTTGAAGAAAGCTAAACTTCTAAAAAATTAAAAAAAATTAAATTTGTGATGCCAACTAAATTGTGGAAGAAGTATACAAACTCGACAAAGATGCGTCTGATTCAACTTTTGTTCTTGGATATGTTGGACAATATCTGCAATAAGAAGAAGAATAACAAGGATGATTCAGTATTATCCTATAAAATCCCACGTTAGAATCGATCTTTCCCCCATCTACTATCTGCCTGATTTTTCATACAGTTCACGTTTCCTATGACACTTTCTTCTAACACATCCTGCCATTTTCAATTGAAAATCCTCTCGGATAATCCCAGTCAGAATATATTACATATTTAGCATTCCCAAAACTCCAGCAAAGCTTTCTTCCTTAACTTCACCAAACAACTAACGCAAAGTCATCCATTCGCTTCAACATACTTGCCAAACCACCAACGCCGGAGACAAATAATTATTGGAATATAGTGTTATGAATTAACCATATACCAGGAAAGCTTGGATTTCCTTCGCCTTCTCATGAGGTTTATTAAGAAATTCCTGAAATAATTTGTGCCAGGAATAAAATATAGTCACGTTACGGAGCGAACAGTTATTCGTATCTATTCGTGAGGTATTAATTGTTGAGCAACTTTTATTGGTAGATAGAAGAATCGGTCAGGACATGAAATGCGATAAGATTCTTTACGGTTGAAGTGAAATCCATCCAACCTTTAAAAAGGAAATGATTTCAATATTGCATTAGCAACTGAACATCCGGGACATCCAATTTTTTTTTCGTACTCCAAATTTTTAAATCATATATGATTACTCCGAATTTACTCAAGTATAACTCGAATTGTCGCCAAGGAAATAGTTCTAACCAACGATAAACATCCAAATTCAATTTTCCGTATCAACTTCCTGGAATTTATTCTTCATCACGATTTTCTCGTTCGCACAAAATCAAATCAATATTGCTTTGAAGAAACAGACCAACGAAGAAGAAAAAAACAACGGAAAGGAAATAAGGATATGCTTATAAGAAATTGATTAAAATACATCATAGAGGATAATAAATCGTGTCGATTCAGGAATATGAGTAAATAAGATTTACTATGTGCTAGCAAATTTCCGGGATATATGTATATATTGCGATTGGCTAATGGTGTTTCCGATTTGATTTAGTTACTTATAAATACAAACAAGTAAGCATTGTATAGGGATTATGGTGAATAAGGATATATTTTTCTGAATGGAATACACTTTGGGAGGATACAAGTTCTGTAATTTATGGTTTTGGAGGTGAGAAAATAGCGGATGTAATTTCTATTGCAATTTATAGAAGATTTATGAGTTGATATAAATTATATGTGGAGATATTTGGACGAGGAAGAGGAATGATATGTAAACAGGAGCAAAGCTGAAAAGAAGACTTCTATAAAATTATATTAACCATTAAACTGTACAACATCATTATTTCGTAAATTGCATCCAGGGTTCATGGTTGTGATGAATTTGTGGAAAATCCTTTTCTTTTATGTTAATATTTTTTTAAATACGAATTCAATGAATTTAAGAGCAAATATTGAAAATTTACCACAGTTTTTCCTATTAATTCGAGCAATAATACCAACTTGATCTTGAACCCATAATCATTAAAAGTACATCAGCCCAAATTGAGCCTTGTATTTGTCTTGAAGACATTGACATTAGCTACTGCAGTCTTAATATTGCGTCCTTCAGCTTGTAGATCTTAATAAAGATGTGCTTTCTGTGCCCACTGAGTCCTCCTACCAGATGCGTAGTTTTCGTATCGGTTGACTGGCAGCTTTTTTTTGGTGACTGATTTTATTTTTGAAAGGATTCATTGGAAAATTTACTATTACATAAAATCTCCTTAATGTCTGTCTATCACGTCTAGATTGTAGATGTTACTGGTACATTTTTTTTCAATATCTATGTTAATTTTTACATAACCACCTCATCTGAGATTTTTTCAAAAATATTTTGAATTCTTTTGAATGGTTACGATGAGTGTTTTTCCATTCCACCAGCGAATTTTTCGAATTGTGAACAATGTTTCTTCAAAAGCAGATTAAGTTTTTCCAACAGCTTTGTCAGATCCAAAAAAATTCTTTAATTTTCTGAAGAAATATTTGACCACGGAAAAAGAGATTTTACTGGGCAAAAAAATGAAACGTCTTGAAAATAAAGCAAATTGTTCTTATTTTTGTACCTCATGATTGTCGAAAAATTCATGTTTCTAGTCAATGGTGTTAAATAATTTCAATCTTATTGCAATGCTTTTTTTCCTGAATTTGCAAGTGGTGAAAAATATCGAAATTTACGGATTTAATTTCTTTCATAGTGAAAAATCGTCAACAAAGGATTTTTTCTCATCCATCTCGACTTCAAATGCATATATAGGCTAAGACGGATCTGTTTTCAGTTGGCCGTTGAAAGGGGCGCACTGATTTTTGCATAATAACTCGTATAAAAATAATTGACTTATCCTCACTCTCTGAAAAATCGGGAAAATTTATAAAACAATCACAACGTTTAAAAAAATTTAAAAAAATCGTTGTTTTTTCCTATTTTTTTCGCTTATAACTTTGAACTGGTAAATTTTAGAGCAAAGTTGAGTGGGAATAAAATTTGCATAATGATACAGGATAAGATTGGTTCAAAGTTTTAAAACATTTAACCCTTGCCGCAAAACAGCAATAAATATAAAAAGGGGAAAAAAGCTTTTTTAACTTCCCAGTATATGGGAAGTTCTTGTAATCGCCTCGAAAATCGAAATTGAAATTTTCAACATTTCTTTACGTTTTGAGGTCTATAGAGTATATATAAAGTGTTTTTAGAAAGGGAGATGTATGTGTGTGTGTGTATGTACGTACGTACGTACGTATGTACGTTCGGAACACTTTTTTCTACGAGCATAACTCACGTAAACAAAGTCATATCGAGTTCGTTAAGGTGTCAATCAAAGCGTCTTTGCAATCTCAAGAGCTGATTAGTTTTTGGGATACTTCGGTCGGGGGGGTTTGCTGTTTTCGCCCCTTGAAGGTCAACCATGTTATGCGCTATATCTCACGAACCAAACATGCGATTTTTATGATTAAGGTGTCAATCGACGCGTTTTAACATTGATATGATTCTATCAAATTTTTAAAAAAATTCTTGGAGCCGTTTTTTAATTTTTTTAAAAAAAGTGCAAAAAATTAGGTTTTTTTTCAAAAACATCAAATTTTTAACCTAATTTTCAAACCTAAGTAATCAATGTTTATATAATTTATATACTCCAAATAGTTTTTGTGAAAAAACCAGCAAAAGTTTTTTTCATGATTATGAAAAAAATTAAATAAAAAATAAAAAATCATTAAACGTTCAAGGTCATTTAAGTCATTCATTATATCTCGAGAACTAAATATAATATTTCAGTCATTAAGGTGTCAATCGACGCGTATTATCATTTTAATGATGTTTTTATATGTTAAAAAAATCTTTAAAGTGGTTTTTTAAATTTATTGAAAAAATTGGAAAAGTAGTGTTTTTTTCATAGAAAAATTCATTTTTCACCTGATTTGCACATCGTAATAATAAATGTTTGTAGAATTTATAAAATTTTATCAATTTTTGTAGAGAAACCAGCAATAACTTTTCTCATGATTACAAAAAAAATTAAATTAAACATAAAAAATCATTCAAAGTCACCATGTAAAAAGGGTTCATTCGAATTATAATACCTTAAATCTCTTATTCTAAAGACATTGTTGTAAAGTCAATCAAAGTTTATCAATATTTGCAAAATTTAAGCAGATTTTCAATAGTCTTCACATCACCATGTTTTAACTTTTATGAAAAAACTGCTTTGTAATCTGTCCCCACTCCGATGAATACTCAATCAATGGACGCTCCCGTAGATGAAACGATTAATATTAAGTCATTCCAATAACTTTTACGAGAAGTACATTTTGTATTATTTGAAGTAGTATTATTTCCATAATTATTATTGTGTTTAATATTTTCAATATCTTTTTAGATATTACTGGGAAGTTGACCGTGTGGACCTCATGGGTCGCACCTCACGGCTTGTTTATATAATTTTTTCACCATTTAGAATGCATTAATGCTCTTCATAGTTAGCTTAGAAATTTTTTACAGTGTAAATCAACAGCACTCTCATTTTCATCAAAATCCATTCAGCAGATTGCGCATATTAATTGTACAATCTAAATTTATTTAAAAAAAAATCCAAAAAATTGGAAGCTTGCATGTCAGAAACTGAAGCTTGTAGAAGTTTGAAATTTTTTTCACATATACAACAGCATTTCATCTATCAAATGCATTTTACAAAATTAAGATCGGATTATAAGGGTGGCATCAAGAATTTCGGTAAAATTAGTAGTAAACTCAAAAACAGTGCTTGGCGGTCGTGGATTCAGTCGTAGAAACCATGCTTCCATCAACTGAATCCGCATTTATACAGATTTGTCCTGGTCTAATAGTCGGCAAGATTATTTCAGCTTATCTTTAGATCAGATTGTGAATACATGAAAAACGAATACAGTCTCATTAAAGGTAAATACTAGTAGCTAGACACACTAGACGATTTTTTTCATAGGCAGACATAACACCAAAGTCGGTATTCGGGCAAGGAATCCTATTTGGCAATTGTACTTTGATATTTTTTTAAATTTTCCAAACTTAAAACAGTCTTCACTCAACTTACTGGCAAAGAAAACATAGTCCCGCAAAAAGATATATGTTTCCTGATAAATTCCACCTCTTAAATTATTTTCTTTTCGCAATTTCTTAATTCATTTATTGCTGATTAGCTAAACTATTGATCTTTGTTGACTCATCAATAACATAGCGTAGCAAGGACTAGAACAATTTTCACAGTACTCTCTTAGTTTATTCTATTTTATAAGAGTTTACGCTGCAACCTCATTGAAAATCCTCCCGTGTTTTAATCCACCATCGAAAAATGTTTACCTTTCTATACGGATATGATTGTTTTTACAATTGGTCGGTGTTTTCTGTTCTGATTTCAAAGAATAAGAAGAAAAATAACTGATTATTGATTGAGCTCAATTTACTCTAACTGAAGAGGAAGTTGATTCTCATTCGAAGAATCAAGACAGATTCTAAACTAGGAAAAGTATGCATGTTTTTTTGCTATGAGCAACGAGGAAAATATTGCTTATTTATTTTCATTAGTTTATTTCGAATCATATAAGAAATTTATGTCCTGTTGGAACGATAAATTAAATTTTCATTCATCTGAAGATGCGATAGCATTGTATAATTTCACATGGTTCCAATTTCACTCAAGAGCTTTAGGGATTTCTTTATCCTTGTTCCGAGATGAACACCAAAAAACATGACACAACTCTCCTAACTTATTGAAACTTTCCTGCAACTGACAAAATATTCGTTTAATTATACTTAAATATCTGTTCAACTTCTTCAACATTGCTATTTGGCGTGATATGATATAGAACTGTCTGCAAACATCATAAAATCAAGAAACTTTGCAATGATTTAAGGATCTAAATGTGACAGTATCTCAAAAGTGTCGCAGAACTATCTTTCTATTTGCAGTCGCTCAAGTTTAGCTGGTTCCGCGTTCTATGTGATTGTCATTTCAAAATATTGGAACAAGCAAATATCCTTGAATCGCACCACATAAGACTGCATGGATGAGCTATGAAGCTCAAATCGTCCCGACGAGTGGTCGTACAGCTTCCGTAGTCTGATCCACTGAAATACGTCCTTTAATCACAAGGTGCCAAGAAATTTAGGTATCAAGCGTGAGCCTTGCAACTTAAATTTAACATTTGTAGGCTTCGAGGGATGCTATCAAGCCGTGGCCCATGGCGTTTATTAAGATTAAGAAAACGACCCGCAAGCGAGCCACAAGCCCTTATTTTCAAGACTTTATCAGGAACGTCTGAGTCGTATCAAAGACCATGAAACCAAATCTTCGGGGAGGCAATATCAAAGGATACTACGGTTGAACGTAAGTCGAACCGCACAGCAATTTCCTGCAATGCTATTCTAAAGAGAGGATCCTCACTTCAGATAAACGACATTGGGTTTATCTGGCATCTGAATGCGAGCATGGAGAAGTTTGTGTAGATAATGGAACTTGATGGCGATGGTAGTGTGTCTACGAACAAAAGGACATCAGCATTCAGACTATCACGAAGAAATCGCTATCTTGCTATTGCGAGCATCATAAGAACAATGGAAGAGTAACAAAAGAACAATGGATTGGTGGCATCTTAGAGTTTATAGTGTGGTTACTGTTACCCTTTCCGTGCCAGCATGGAACAGTTGTCTCCTGCGTCCCATGCTATGATGCTTTCAAGCAAAGGGCATGCATTTTCCACAAAGCTATTCATGCGCTAGTTTTATTTTTGCGAAACGGAAAGAAGCAAATTTTTATGAAAGTATGTTCACTAGAATTCATTCTTTTGTACTTATCTCCTCTGTGTCCTTTTTGGTTTAATTATGCTAAGGCTAAGGAGGCACGGCCACAAAACACGCTGAACCAAAGCAGATGGGTTGGTGCACAGTTGAAGAGTTTCTCAAGCTTATTTGAACGTATAGCACCTTCCGGCTGTTTTTTTTCGAACGAAAGGACGCTTACGTGGGTGAAATGTAAGAAGGGTGACTGTTGAAAGTTTCAACATTTATCATGCTTAAAGCTGTTTTTGTGCTAAATTATGTAAAAAAAATAATGTAGCCCAGGAAACGTTGATTAGAGTCATTTAAAAAAAAATACGAAGGTACGGTGAAAATTTCGGTGGCAATTATGTAATTAGTGGTTGTAAATGTAATTAAGATTTCTACTTTGTAAAATCAAGAAATATTGCCTTGAATAAAGATGATGACGGTTGGCGTTCCCTTTATTTTATGGGGGTTTTTAAGATGGAGGTTTAAAGATCATCTCGGAAAATATGGATCGTAATTATGTTTCATAATAAAATCTGTTGATTGCTCATTAATCATTACGAGCTTTAAATTTTCCTGGGTCACTTCCGCAAGAATTTTCTTGAAAAAAAAATTAGTGCTACAGCTTTAAACCAAAAGTATATTCTTTCAAATTCTGTAAACTATTTCCTTATTTTATTTTGTCACTCGAAATAACGGGCTTTGAATAAAACAAAATTTAGCTATTTATTGTATAATATAGTTTTACACTTATACACTTTTATTGATTTTAGAATAAAAGCATTCAAAAATCTGGAAATGTTAGCCTTCGAATGAGTCCCATCCTTGATGATAGTCAAATTTTGTTTTCAGTCAATGATGATTTGAAGAATGATAATTTGTTTTATGGAAAAATCTGAAATATAAAATCAAGCATAGCTTTTCTGATTGGATGCTGTGTTCATTTTTTTAGAAATTTTCAAATTTTTTAATTGTAGTAAATACTTGAGTTCATTCAATCAGCCGTCATTTAAAAAAGTCAGATAATATTTCTAGCCTACATATTTTCAAATAAAGTTAACTAATTTTTTTATTTTCCGGGCCTGACAGAGGAAAAAATTCCATCATCAGCATGGATTTAAAAAAAAAGTCCTATTTGATGCCTCATAAAAATTTTGGCTTTCAATTGTTTGACTCATTTTTTTGTTGGAAATATATTTTTGTTTGGAATAAAAGTAGTTTTAAACATCAATAAGCAGCGTTGAAAAATATTTTTTAATTTTTATACCCATTTTGCCGTGCGTAATATAACTCGTTAAATATTATTCTCACTCCCAGAATATTCCCTTTTGACATATTTAAGCTTCCAATTTATTATTAATTCAGGAATATATTCCATCTAAACTGTTTGCTTTGAAATGATTTAATTAAACGTATGTTCGTATATTCCCTCTAAAAATTTTAAGCAATTTTATATCCCAGACACTTTTCCAGGAAGAGTTTTGCATGAATTTCTGGTTAGGAAATATTCTGTAGAAAATTTTTACTGTATTATTACTATTTCTAAAAAAAATTATATACAACATTTCTTGCTCGACTATGTACTCGAATTTATACACCGAAAAAGACAAGACTGCAAAAACTTGAATAAAATTAAAGTTCCCTTTTCCGTACAAAGCCGAATGAAAATATTTGACCCGTAAAAATTTGAAAGGAAAGCCAATTACCTTGCATATTTCACTGTGTCCTACGGCAACTTATTTTTTGGCCTTCCTCTCAAACATTTTATCCTTGTTGAACGTGCAGCTTCTTACAGGCTCACTATATGCAAAGTTTCCCACCGTCAGGATGTGTGTTACACAAAGGTGGCTGCACATTTTCGACGCCTTCAAAAATAACATGATTCTATTATGCAAGTACACTTAGAAAAATGGATGAAAATGCGGAAAATCTAATATGCTATGTAGTTCTAATAAATGCACGCAATTCTTGTCTGCGTCTGGGATATTTAGAGTAAAATGGAAATATGATGCTGAATGTTGGATGTATGTGAAATATTCATAAGGAAAGGTACGGAATATGTTTTTTGTCTTGCACCAGATAGCGATGAAATGTTAATGAATTGAATTTTTTGAGGGTTCTGAACTTTTAAGTCAAAAAGGACTAAAAAAATCAGTCTAAAGACGAAGCAACGACGGTTAAGTGTCGAAACTTTCAAAGGTAAGATTATGAATGAAGAACTAGCTGATCAACTTCGTAAGAAGCCGGTCATGGTTCATTTTCCAAGAATTTTTCCTGTTTACTCAATATAAATCCGATTAGGAGCACAACTTTAAGGTCAAGTTCCAAAAAAACAGTTACCAAAACCTCAATCACATATAAAACACCAGCTTTTTTTCATGTGTACACCTAATCTACGGAGTTTCATATTCATATTACTTTATCCGATTGTAGCCCGAAAAACCAAGAAGATTTCAACGGCAAAAAAAACCGCCCAAAGTGTGGCCGCAAATTCACCATAAACCATGATCACAACGGTACTCTAGTTGGGCTTGCCAATATTTGATTTTGCTGCTAGGGCCCACCCTCACACGGTCTATATCTATGTTTGCAACTTTTGCGTTGTTAAGTTTTCTATTACTTGCTCAGTCGGGTATTAAGCCTTAACAAAAAACACAAAGAAGCTCATTTAGGCCCATTAAAATTCTTAAGGATCAATTTTCACTGCTCTCAAATCTACGTATCGTTTGGTTAACTCCCCGCAATGCGCTCAATGCTGGTGCAAGCCCCCTACCTCCAGAAAATTCGACTTGTTTTTCTTCGTTCTTGTTCAGCATCCAAGTGAAAGAAGAAAATACCATCGCTAAGCTGCTATCTTACACTTCAATCGTATGTAATTGCTTCTACTTGGGTTTATCACAAAATTTAAAATGGAATTAATATTTGGGTTTTTCACATCACAGAAGTGTAAATCAAGTGTCTAATTTTCTATTTAGCGTTGAACAAAAAATTTCTCAAAATTATTCTGCGCTTTTATAACAAATTTATAAGCAAATTAAAACAAACTCTTGACAAATTATAATTTTGTGTACTATCGTCCGAAAATAATTTGAGATAAATTATCCAGTAGATAGATTCAATACTATTTTTCACAATTTACATTTCAGGTGAACATCCAGCAGCAATGCATCACGGTGCATCGACACCATGCCCACCACCCTCAAACGCAACTATCCTTACACTATTTTCACTTGCAATTACATTACCCTATTTATTTCAACGGATGCGATGGAAAAACTTGACTACACCCACATCAATACCCGACACGTAGCCGTTAATTCCAAGTCTAGAAAGTATGTAGCTGTAACTTTAATTACACATAGTAATCAAACAGAATAGATTTATTCTACATTCCATAAGGACTAAGTCGATAAGAATGTATTTTCTAATTTGCTACGTTGTTGCTGAGGGAATTCCTTGAAAATAAATCGACATTGGGAGTTCAGCAGCAGACACCCCAAAATTGAACATTCCTAATCTAAAGTTTAGAGTTCAAATGAGTTCTGAATGAATTATGCATGATAATTTCAAGGCAAGTGTATCTATCAGATACCAAGGAGTCCCGCAACAAGATGCAAATCAGAACTCAACAAAATATCGTGACATTGAAGCACATAGAAAGTTATGTAAAATAAATTAATAACAAAAATTTAATAGTACTGCGTATCAAATGAAAGTGAAGTAAGCAAATAAGATTAAAAATTAAGCTTAAAACACGTAAATAAATATCTTAAACCAATTCATAAAGATTCATGTGATCAACGCCAGCAAACATATATGAAAAAAAATCCAAAATAAATACAAAAGACATTGAATTTTGATTGAAATGTTTTAGATAAACGAATTTATAAATAGTGAAATTGATTTGTATATTATATATACAAAACATTAATTGGGAAAAAAGTATATTTGATGTTGCACAAGAAATATATATTGTCGATGCTTTTCGGGTATTGCACTCCAAAAAAAAAACAGCCTCAGTTCAATGTAAAATAAAATTTTATTTCAAATTTAAATAAATTACAAATCAAACATTTCATCCAGAAATTTTACATCAAATTTTCGGCATCAACAAAACAAATGTGTAAATTGCACACTAATCAGAAAATACGAAGCAACTGCTTTAGTTAAATAATGAAGAAAAAAAATTGTTAGGACAAGAGAAAAAGCATTAAATAATATTCGAAGATGTGAATGTGATCTTTATATTTGAAATTTGTTTCAAAAATAAATCAAATAAAACATATAAAAAAATATATTTAAGATGATCATGTAAAACATAAAAATTCCAATGAAAAATTGAAAATTGTTTTTAATTGATTCATTATCGAAATATTAAGAACAATAAATATAATCGAAACATTGAATCTATGACATTTTATTGAATTTTTCATTTAATTTTTCAATTATTTTTGATGACGAAAAATTCTGCCCATAAAGCTGACAAATGTTACTAATATTTTTTTTTGGAAATTGATTTTTTCAGAGAGTGTGTTAAAAGTACTGATTATCCAGGGAAAACAAATTCAAAAGAATATTATGCATTGGATATTATGAAAAGGAGGCAGCAACGGCTAAGCCCATCGACATTATAAATATGGTCCTTAGAGGTCATCCATATATTACGTAACACTTGCGGCAAGGGGATGATATTTGAAAATATTACTAAGTCTTACATGGAGGGGTAATGTAACAAAATTCAAAATTTGTTAAAGTAATTTGTTGTCAAATTTTAAGTTTATTTGCCGCGCCACGAGGTGTTAGCAGACGCTAGTCGTTTTCAACAAAATTTAGATACATTTTTAATAATTTATGATAAAAATATTAAAAAATCTGCGAGGGGGTAAGATGAATTTGCTACGTAATAAAGAGGGAAAAATGATACAAAGTGTTGGTTGGTTGGGGGGAAGGTGTAGTTCAAATACTCTAAAATTTGCGTTACGTAGTTTATCGATGGCCCTTTATTTAAGTTGAATGCGTTGATTTTTTTCTGTAGATTCCTTGAAACTGTTGAAATGAAATATTCTACTTCTAATCGTTATGTAGTAATAAACCTTATGTAGTACAAATCGTTATGTTCACTGAACTATAGAAACTGTCACTCTTCCTATTTGAAAATACATCGTGTCGTGAGATCGCTTCGTCTTTTGCTTTTCTTTTATCCGTTTGCACCGGCTGTGAAACTTCGTGTTTTTATCTGCGCAACAGAAACAAATCTACTTGGTAGCTCGCATTAGATAGCCTTACCAATGCAGCTTTAAAATTAAAGTACCTGTTATGAATTACTAGAAAATTATTAGAAAATATACAGAGTCTTCGCAAATATAAACTTTCGAGATAGAAGAGTGTCCGTTAGTCAGTTAGTGTCAGCTAGCAAAGTTTTTTCGATGCTAATTGTTGGATATCTATACTACTGAAGACTTAGATCTCCGAGGATAAAGGGAAGTCGAAATTAAGCCAAATAACTTTTTTTGATATGCAATTCTTTAATTATTTCTAACAATTTCAATGATGAGTATTTACAATGCGTTGGATATCATGACTATTCTACAACCGATCAACGAGCATCACTATCCTTCGTCCTTGGGCTTAATGGTGGTGGTGATCGGAGTGGGAGGAGTGGTCGGAGTGGTGGGTGATCTGGATGTTGGCATGGCTGGTGGCCACATGTCCGTGAGATGGGGCAGAGTGGTGGTGAGCAACAATGACCGGTGCATGATGGACCTCGTGGACAGGAGCAACATGGGTCTCGTGATGGGTGGCTACGTGGTGCGAAACATGTACAGGAGCAGAATGGTGCGTCTCCGGGACGTGGTGGTGAGTTTCTTCACGATGCACTTGAGCATTGAAGCCGTTATGGTGATCGGCTGTGTAGTGGACTACCCGTTTGTGACCATCAGGCTCGACCAGGGAGTATGATCCATGCACAGTGTCTCCATGTCGGGTTTCTTGTTGACTCTTGATGTCACGAGTGTGAGGATCATGGACTGAATACTCAAACTTATATTCGGCCGGCGCGTAGTGATCATGGCTTTCATCATGATGACTTTCGTGATGAACTGGAACTGCTCCTGCCCAAACAAGAAGAGCAGAGAGAACAAAAGCTACCTGAAAATATCACCAAAATTTATTTAAATTTTTCAAAGAAAACATTAACAATATTGAAAGCTCTTAACGAGTTTCGCACCTTGAACGACATATTCCTTTTTGATTTTGTATAAATTTAAATCACTTAAGTGCTCTGAATGACTGAACTGTTGTACTGATACAATTTCTGCAGTGGAACTTCGCTTTTATAGCCACAAATCGTTATCAACTTCCACCCATTACATCATCCCCATTGCGCTACCACCGCGACAGGACGCGAGGCGGAAAATCTCGAGTGCTTTTGAAATCCACCAGTCTGCATGGTGCAGGACCTACGTGTGCCATGCAACCACTAGATAAGGTGGCACAATTCATAATTGCAAAATTTATGTCAAGTTGTCGTTGGCACACTCCAAATTAGAGTATGTGGTCGTGCCGTTACATCACGGACCACCATGGACATTTTTCGTATGGACATATGTACCACGGTCAGTATCGCTGGCAGCACGCTGGAGTCCCGACCAGTGGAGTTCGTCCCACCTGAAATATCCATGCTGTGCAGAATGTATCTGGCGCTTAATGAGGCGGCATATGCAGATAAAACATCTATCTATAAGTTAGTAGGCTTGTTGGTCAACATTGCAGAGATAGATGGTCGAGGGCTTGGCTGCCGTCCGCTGGCGCTAATAGTGCTACGCTGCGAAGGTCGATGAAATCCAAGCAATATTATTTACGTTGGGCGTCAACACTTGTTCGATATAATTTCCCTCATTTTCCTCGTGGTGGAAATTGATAGTGTGCACTGGGCAGTTGAAATATGGTAGTTTGAATGTTTTCGCTTGATAACGAGATATTTTCAGTTCGCGGTGGGCAATTAATTTGGTGAGAAAAACAAAAATAAGGATTGCGTACAATTAAAAAGCGAATTTCTGTAATGCTGATGGGACAGCTTAATTGCAATGTTCACTAAAAGAATGTGAACGAATTCAATTTTCTGATAAACAATTTGCTTTTCAAATGCATATTATAGTTTCAGATTAATCATGTCTTCCATGTAATATCAAATTTGCGATATGTTGGGCGGAAACATGTTGGAAAACAACAAAATATCAGATTTAGCTGAACAAATTATTCTATAATGCTGCACTGCAGAAATGGATTGAATTAGTGGCTTTTCGCGCGTATTAAGTGAGTTTTTGGTGGAAATGCGTTGAATTTGGGGTCGCTCTGGTTAGTGGTGGTTATTTTGTGAAGTTTGAATGTATAAAAGCACAAGCAAACTGGTGAAAAGTCATCAGTTGTCTGCAATCCGTCATTAGAGCACACTAGTTCAACTTAAGTAACCAAACGTTGATAGTTAACATGGCGTTTAAAGTAAGGATGCAGAAGATTTTCTTGAAGAAAATCTGAAGCCAACTATTTTTTTTCTTTTGCATTTAGGCTATTATTGTATCCGCATTGTTAGGACTAGCGCTATCTTCTCCAGTTCATCACGAAAGTCATCATGATGAAAGCCATGATCACTACGCGCCGGCCGAATATAAGTTTGAGTATTCAGTCCATGATCCTCACACTCGTGACATCAAGAGTCAACAAGAAACCCGACATGGAGACACTGTGCATGGATCATACTCCCTGGTCGAGCCTGATGGTCACAAACGGGTAGTCCACTACACAGCCGATCACCATAACGGCTTCAATGCTCAAGTGCATCGTGAAGAAACTCACCACCACGTCCCGGAGACGCACCATTCTGCTCCTGTACATGTTTCGCACCACGTAGCCACCCATCACGAGACCCATGTTGCTCCTGTCCACGAGGTCCATCATGCACCGGTCATTGTTGCTCACCACCACTCTGCCCCATCTCACGGACATGTGGCCACCAGCCATGCCAACATCCAGATCACACACCACTCCGATCACTCTTCCCACTCCGATCACCACCACCATTAAGCCCAAGGACGAAGGATAGTGATGCTCGTTGATCGGTTGTAGAATAGTCATGATATCCAACGCATTGTAAATACTCATCATTGAAATTGTTAGAAATAATTAAAGAATTGCATAATCAAAAAAAGTTATTTGGCTTACACGGTTTCCCCAAGTTTTTCGAGGCGAAATTTTTGAGATCTGTCTATAAATTCTGCAGTATTTGCATGGAAAATCACGCTCACGACAATTCCTCACTAGCAAGGAGATGAAGAAGCATCACCAGTAAGCATTGTAAGACAACATACACTAATGATGTTGCATTTTTATGTCTTGTTTGAATATTTTTTTCATCATTGACTTGAACCTGATGACTTTATTTTGTTTTCATTTGGGTTAATTCCAAATTTAAATTTTTTTCCTCTTAAATATTCAATAAAAACACGAATAAACATTAAAATATTTTTTATTGTAAGAAATTAAAATCAATTTGTGTTTTTTTACAAACGCTCAAAAGAAAACTTTTTAAACTTAAAAAATATGTCTACTATAATTTTCAACATTTTTATGAAACTTTTGGGTTTAAATTTCTCTTCAGATTGTTTTTGGTTTTATCCTGGAATATTTTTTAAGGAGCTCAATACGTCCAGCGCCTTGAAAAATGGAGTTTGGAAAGTATTTTTAACAGGATCAATAACGTTCGTATGAAGATTTTACGAATGCGTTCAATGTTGGAATGATAATACTGGCTTTTGCTCTACATCAAAATCACCATAAAAATACATGGATCTCAAGATGACAAAATTGTCTTCAAATGTAAGCTGACAGATATAAAAATTTGAGTCAAAATTCATTATTGTTTTTTTACCGAAAAAATAACTGTCTTTGTTAAACAAATTTGCGATTGCACAGAAAATTCGAGATTCCAATTGTTTACAAAAATTCTAAAATTAACAAAATTTCATACCAATTGGCCGTCAGTTTATAAAAATTGCAATTACGAAAATTAAGAAGATATAAAAAACTGAAAAAAAATTGGGAGCTACCGTGCGTTTGAAAATTTGAGACGCCCTAATTCGCTGACGGAACTTTCGGTACACAATGAGGGTAGTTCGCTTTGAATTCATTACGACGTTCAATTCTTGGAAAGTATTTTTGTCAACAGATTTTCAAAAGTATACAAAATAAAAATCCAACAAAAAGCAGTTTTATGATAAGAAATTTGATTTATTCTAGAAATTCGGCTTCATAAATTTCTCGTTTAAAAGATGACTTGCTCAAGAGTCGAACATAATCTTCGTTTTTGAATTTTGAGCATGTCATCTTTGGAACAAAAAAAAATTTTTGTTGAAGTACATGCAATAGAAAATTTTCAAATTTGTTTTTAAAAAACACAAGGAAAATGTCCACTAAGATTCTGTTACAATTTTTATTGAAATTATCGTCGTCTAAATTTCTCCTGTGAGTTAGCGGGGAGTAATTTTTAATACGAAAATATTTTTTAATAACTTTGTCTTCAAAAACATCCCAGCGTGATTTTTGTGGAGTGTTTTTATCGAAATTACTGTAAAAGAAAAATTAGAAACAGTTAATTTCCATTAAATTTTGAAATTTTTTTTTTTAAATAATGGCCCCATTCTAATTTTTGAATTGCTCACAGTATAATTTTTGGTTCATATTCTTCTAAAAGTGAAGATAACGGTTTATTTTATGTAGATCTTTTCAGGTATGGAGTTTGCTTGTAACACAACAAAAAATAATTATTTAACTGTTAAGATATTGTTTTGTTAAAATTTAAGTAAATAAGTGCACATTTTACATATTCTTTCAATTAATATTTACAAATGGATGATTTGTCATAAAATCATCAATTCCAAAAATTATTTTCAAAAGCAACACTGTACTTGCTCCTAAAATAATGATACTACTTCCCATATTGCGTCACTATGTTAAGTATTGGAAAACTTTATGGATTAAATACAGTGCTCAAAACTTTACAATTTTTTCTCGGAATTTGCTGACTGCTGCGCTTCATTATTTTAAGTAGTAGAAACTCTTACTGTCTACTAATTGCACACTAACAAGAAGGAGGCACAGCATTGTCCTCAACACCATAGCATTCATGGCTACCCACGTTGGGCGCCACCCTGGTTTATTGATTTTTGACAAGTTGGCTATGAGACAGGAATTGGACGCAGGATTAAGTCTAGGAACAAAGGATGATCCTACCATTATCTATGATTTTGCTTCGATTACAACAGTTTTTAATAATAAATCCGTTCAACAATGAGTTTTTAGTATATTTTACATATCTAAATTATCGAATAATTTGCTGATATCTAAAAATAAATGTATTTGTAGTTGAACATTGTTGATTTACAGAAAAACAATACCAACCGGGGATCGAAAACACCACGATGACAATTATTCAAGAAAAAATAATACCGACCGGGGATCGAACACACGACCTCATGATCGCGAGCTAGTGGCGCTGCTTCCTACACTGCACCGCCTTTATCAGATACAAAAATTTACCAATCCATTAGCGACGCTTACAATTTTAGAGGCGATTTACTCAAAAATAGGGAGTGTTGCGGTCTAATATTTTAAGGATCAAATATCCTTGACGTCTTCTACTTATGTGCCAAATTTCACCCAGATCTGAGAGGACGATGCCGTGACTTCTCCATGTAAGTCTTATCCCGGTCTGAATTTATCAAGTCTTGCTGACCCCTTGTTAATGTTGATCCTTATAAAATTTCACTTGGTGACTGCAAGTAATAAGTGGCATACAAAAAGTCCGCTTTGAAAATGTGGTATCCATCTCAGTTACGAATGTTTTCAATTCCAGATAAAATTTAGTTTTCAAGAACCCAGCTTAAGCCAGTAAGCAAGTTGAAAGGTCGATAGTTAAATGGGTTGCTTGTTTCTTTTCAATTAAGTTTATGAGCACCTTTCCAGTTTAAGGGAGAATAGTACGTTTTTAGAAAACAGTTGACTGTGAGAGTTAACCAAACAACAGTTTACGTTTATGATGTTGAAGTGAAAGGATGGACTTTGTTATGCAATTTTTTAATTATTTCTAACAATATTTATGATGAATATTTACAATGCATTGTTTATCATGACTATTCTACATTGTTTCGTGATCCTTTGGCTCAATAGTGGTGACCCGAATGATGGTTGTCTGAATGATGTGTGATTTGGATGTTGGCATGGCTGGTGGCCACATGTCCGTGAGATGGTGCGGCATGGTGAGCAACAACTACCGGGACGTGATGGGCCACGTGGACAGGAGCAACATGGGCTACATGGTGGGTAGCTACGTGGATGGGGGCAACGTGATGTACAGGAGCCACATGGACGGGAGCCACGTGGTGCGAAACATGTACAGGAGCAGAATGGTGCGTCTCCGGGACGTGGTGGTGAGTTTCTTCACGATGCACTTGAGCGTTGAAGCCGTTATGGTGATCGGCTGTGTAGTGGACTACCCGTTTGTGACCATCAGGCTCGACCAGGGAGTATGATCCATGCACAGTGTCTCCATGTCGGGTTTCTTGTTGACTCTTGATGTCACCAGTGTGAGGATCATGGACTGAATACTCAAACTTATACTCGGCCGGCGCGTAGTGATCATGGCTTTCATCGTGATGTCCTTCATAATGATGAACGACTGGAACAGCTCTTACTAAACCGAGCAGGGCGCACAATACAACCAGCTTTGAAAAAAATCAAAACTGTTATCCTTAAAATCTATGAAACATCCTTGCAAACACTTACCTTGCTGTTCATCTTAACTGCACTGTTTTTCCTTCGAATCAATTTTCCAAACACACTAATGAAATGAGATAAATGGATCTAATGATAATTCACAGTTTACTACGTGCTCTTATATACAAAATCTGCAGTTGAAAACATTCCATCTAGAGCCGCCACCACCAACCCAAAACCATTTCAAAGCAGAACGATTGGTGGTGGTGAACGCAATTGGGCGTAATGTTTATTAAATGCACATGATACTGTCATTTTCAGTTTTCCCGGAGAAACTTGAATTTAAGTATGTTATAACTTTTAATCCGAAATGAAAATCAAACCCTTAGTCAGTTAAATTTCCATAAAATGTAATATTGATTTTTCTTGAACGGCGCTTTGTGAAAAACAAGGCTTTCCAATAAATTTCAAGACTTTAGCTGTGATCCAGAGATGCAAGATAATTCATTTCAAATTAAAATATGAAGATGATGCATTATTTGGACATTTCATAATAAGAAAGGATAGTATCAATTTTGGGGATATCTCTTCAGTTTGTTCTATAAGAGGATAAGGATTAACCTGTCCAAAAACAACAAAATTCCAGTTAATTTCAATTTATTAACGTAACAAAGAGATTAGATGTTAGCACCACAATTATTTTAGTCTAGTTTCCTGGTGCGAAAGCGATTAGTGTTTTCATAGTATTTGTTCGCAAGGATTTCATTGAGCTGAAATCTATTTCTTCACAACATGATTATAATCTCTTTACAAATAGTGTTAAGACAAAATTGCAACATAATGTGCATTGCAACACTAATCGGATTCATAACCAGGCTAATCGATATCTCGCCCAAGACATGATAAAAAGCTTGGCAAGGAAATTTTCCTAGCGATCCTATAAACAATATACAAATGTATGTTCGTATGTACGAACGAACATGTCTAACTGGACGAGGCGTGGGAGGAAGCAAATAAACAGGCCTCCTTTTTCTTTATCGCCGACACCCATAAGAAGAAATGCTCGTACGCGATCAAACCTTAGCAATTAGTACACTTATCTGACCTTGTCTACAAGTTCCACATATCTACATATGTGCACGTTACATTTCTACACATAACATTTATCTTTTGCAAGACATGTTGCACATGCAACAAGTTTTCCCCGATTAAAAGAAGGAAGCAAAGAAGGAGGCAAAAAAAATTGGATCGCGTTTTATGCAAATGTTGGCCAATGAAATTTTATTAATTGAGATTTGAAATTTTCGCAATAATAAACGAGTTGTTGATGGTTTGCTCGTGATATTGCAACAAGTATCTTTTTAGCACACTGCGCCGGGACGAATAGATAGATCGATAGATAGACAGATACAAGTACTTTGATATACCGGTGATAAGTACAGGCAGGTCTAAACGACTTCATTATGCATAATTAAACCTAGATTTTGAAAAACGGACAAGTCTGGTGGTATCTAGATGTTATTCGACTTTTCAGTTTAGTATTTTAATTCTATTTCATTGCAAATATTTTGTCAATAAAATAATTTTTTTGCAGAAATGTTGTGCTTCCTTCATTTGAAGGGATCGATCTTTTGATCGTTTCACATAATTCATGGATTTCATAAAAGTGTCCAAAAACGAATCAACATATGTTTAGATTAAAGTAGCATGAAAATTCTCAAAACGACTGGATTACCTAACAGTCTTTTTGCATAATATTATGTACAATGTATGCTTGTCAAATAGGATTGAGTTTTTGAAATGAAATCCATGATATTATGAGTTCTTTTCGTCGTTGGCGTGTCAACTCAAATGTTGACAAAATAAAAATTATCTAAAAGTAAAATCATGTCATGTCAATGTCTGCAGACATAATCTGCGTAATTTGGAATAACGCATGTCACCTTCGGCTTATCAAGAAATATATAAAAAGCGACGTAGTGGCCCAAGAAGTTATCATTCTAGTTCATCATTGGTGAACTTATCAATAAGGATAATCAAAGATACTTAAATCATGTCGCAGAGAGTAAATTCGTTGAACTTTGAACTCATCAAGCGTATATTAATTGAAGTCCTTTTTCCAGATAATCATTTTAACTCTTCTCTTTGGACTGTGTCTAGCCACTCCAATTGAGTATCAGCACAACGAGGAAGAACACAACGACGACGCCCACTATGAATTTGAATATTCTGTTCACGACGCTCATACCGGTGATATCAAGGAGCAAAAGGAATCGAGAAAAGGAGATGTTGTCAACGGTGTATATTCTCTCGTCGAGCCGGATGGACATAGGCGCACAGTTCACTATTCGTCTGATAAACATGGTGGATTCCAGGCTCAGGTTGTGCGTGAAGGATCATCACATCCTGTTGCTCAGGTGCATCATATTGCTCCACAGATTAGTCACGTTTCTCCTATTACATTTGCTCATCACGTTTCACCCGTTGCTGTAGCCCATCATGTTGCACCAATTGCTGTTACCCATCACGTTTCCCATGTTGCTCCTGTCGCGCATATTGCACATGTTGCTCCTGTAGCGCATGTAGCCCATGTTGCTCCTGTAGCGCATGTAGCTATTGCTCACCATGCTCCTGTTGCGGTTGCTCATTCCATTCCAGTACATGGCCACGTTGCTACCAGCCACGCCAGTATCCAGCAAACACATACAAGCTCTGGCGGTTATTATCACTGAAGGTCCTTTGAAAACTGTCATACAAACTAGTTTATAGATATGTACTCAACTGCGCTGCATTTGCTTCATGACGGCCGTAACTTTTAATCAATAAATATCCACGCATCACAAAACAAGCATGATTTTGATCCTTTATTTTGCTATAGAACGATATTTTCAGGACACAGCTCTTATGACTAATCAAGACGCTTTCTAGAGATAAGGTGCATACCACGCAATGGCTTCCACAAGATTTAGTACACTCCTTTCATTTGATCTTAGCAGTTCTTCTGCAGTGTGAATGGCCAGCTGCGATCTGAACAGTCTATCCTGTGAGGAGCATATCAAAGAAAACCATAGATGCTCGAATTTTGACTAATTAAAAGGTCTATCAAAAAACGTCCTTTCACCATTTGGCAACATTTTTATTTGTAAATCACGCTGCAATTCCACTCGTCCCAAAGTCCACATCAATTTCCACTCGCCATAAAAGAAGCTCTCTGATCCATTCGACGTGTTCCCAACCATGTTTCACACTACCACTCTTTGTCAGCCGTAAAACAACCATACAATCCTATTCTAATCCTGCATGGCAATCATTTTGCAAAGGCATTTTCCGAAAGGAAAAAAATTTAATTACATTGTCAGCAAAACGTTTAAACTGCACAAGCTTGTCGGCGTGTGCGAGAAGAAACAAAAAAAAACGCAGGACACGAATTAAACAAGTGATAAATGTTTTGTTCGCTCGTTTTTGCACCGCAAAAAAACACACACAGTCCTAGTCCTTACGAAAAGGTTTCTAAGCTTTACGTAAAACCATTCGCCACCACCATTGCATCTATCCTGTCCTGTGATTTATCTATCACGACAATTTCCCATAGAAATGAGTTGTTTGGCTTGCTGGCTTGCTACCAACCGCTAAATCTTCAGCGCGAAAGGATGAATGCGCCACATTGAAAAGAATCTGTGTGCTGGAATATATGCCATTCAGAAGGATATAGTACGTATTCGCGTAAAAGACACCGTTGGCACAACAAAAGGAAGGACACTATGTTGGCCATATGCTACTGTTGTAGTCACTTTACTTTGCGATACAAGTGCACGCAAGAACTTTACGGCTGTCGTCATATTTTATAGCGTGAAAAAAGTGGCTTCTCAAAAGGATCTAAACATGTCAACTGATGGTTATTTTTTTAGGACAAGGTAGAATTGGGACCAGTTGTGCAGCTATGATGGATATAATACGTTTTAAAAGTGAGTGATCTAATCTTGTTATGAGCAGGAGGAGATGATGGCAGATGAGATGTCCGTCCACGTCTCGTTTTATGGAATTGGCTTTAAAATTTCGGATAAGTTAAAAGGATTTGGAATTGCCCGTTGTATGACTAAAAATGCTGAAATTATTGGCGATGAAAGCAAAATTATGGGTTACAATAACCGTAACAATGCATAAGGATGATTGACTCATAAACAAACGGATACTTCATCTGAAAAGGCTATCAAGAAAAACGCACTTTGAATTTCAGCGACTTTTCCAATGAGAACAGTAAGGCTTTGAGTTTCAACAAAGCAAAGCAAATATAAATCTCCGTTTACTTTTGATATATTCTCAGTTTGATTGTACTGTAAATTTTCCTCTCAGCTTTGAAGCAGTCCTTTTTCATTTTTCATTATTACCCTGAAAGCTTGTTTTCCACTTTAAACTACTCACGATAAAATTTGAAGGGATCCTATTCAAAGCCACACATGTAATCAACAGGAAATAATTCATAAACATAAATTCTGAACTATTCTATCTAACTAAAAGGACACTAAAACTTACAAGTCTGGTACTATCCCATATACCGATTCTTATCGTCTGGGAAGTTTTATGTACTGAAATTTTATATACAGAGAATTACTAAATTTTATGGAGAGAGTGATTGAAGGAAACGGAGGTGGTTTAAGTCAGTAGAAATTTGGCATGCCGAGAAGCAGGAGCTGATCGGTATCTTTTGAAGATTTCCACCTCCCAACGTTGATAAAAAAAACTTTAGCGCAATATCTCCCGATCGAGCCTTAGTAAAAAATTGCCACACATAGCATTCCATTTTAATAACATTTTCATTTTGAAATTAAAGCCTTTTCTATCCTATTTCTATAAATAGCTAACTTAATCGTAAAACACCAACAACATATTAAGGATATTCATCAGTTGCTACCATATCTTACATTTTTTCATTGGATTCATAAAAGATCCTGGCGAGCAATTAAACACTCTCGAAAAATCCTCTGAATTAGATAATGTTCCAATCACTCGCCATATTGCCGGACTATGCGGATCTCTTCGGGCCTGTGTCAAAACTGCTTCAGGACGAATTCGTCCACACCACAGTTGAGCGAAGCTATAAAAGAATATCGCGTCATCGACCATCTCACGACTTTCATCGCTTTCTTCCGCGGAATTCTTGTCGTCGAGCTCTTTGAAGGCTTTATATGCCGCAATTAAGCCCCCGTTGTCGGCAATATTCTCCGAAAGGGATCCTTGCGAGTCTAGCAAGTGCTTGCTATCCGGCACACGGTATTGAGAATATTGCCGGGAGATGCATCCACTTTTTTCGTGGAAAGTATCAATAAGTGATTGATTCCACCAGGAGTTCATGTTTCCGTTGAAATCATAGTTTCGTCCGATATTATCAAAAGCGTGGGTCATTTCGTGGCCGATCAGCGCTCCCATACGACCATAGTTGAATGCCTTTGAAAAATGGCGACTGAAAATTGGTTCCTGCAGCAGTCCGACCGGAATAGTGACTTTATTCTTTGTCGGGTTGTAGTACGCACTAGTCAAATCAGGACTCACTCCACTCCAGTCATCTTCTTTGTCGGATATAAACAATTTTGCATGCTTCCTGCGCATGGTGTGCTGCAAGAAGCTCATAAAGTTCTCAAAATATCGATCAGGAACTACAGTCAGATTCTCAAAGATCCTATTCACTTTATCCTCGGATTTTATTAAGTCAGGATATCCTATTTGATATTTCATGAAGTTGAGTTTCTTCTTTATAAGATCTTTGGCTACTTGATCGAGCCACGTTGTGTTGTAGATGATCTTGAGAAGGACATTTTTCAGATGATCCACCATTTCAGCAACGACCTTACGATCCTTTTCGTCAAAATAACTCCGGATGAACATCGCGCCAACCGCTTCTCGCATATGATAACTGACATCGTTGACGCACATCTTCCACCGCGGTGGTCTGGTCTTTCGTCCTAGCAAGATGCTGAAGCACTTTTGGAGGGGTTCTTCAAAGGCACTGCTCAGTCGGCTCAGCTTTGTTTGGGCAAAGCGCCAGTAGATATAGTTCGCGATAATCCTTGGCTCCGTTTGATTAATCAGATGAGCCAATTTGTTCATGTACTTGAACTCCTTGATGACCGTCATTTGAGAGGATGGTATGGGTCGTTCGAACACCAGTGATAAGTACCTCGTCCAATTTATGCCAGGCACCCTCAACTGAAGATCCTCTAGGCTGGTTTCCGTTGCGAATGTTGAGACGTTCACTCGTTCGTAGGGATGAGCTAAGATCCGTGCTATATTGGTCTCGAAAAATATCGTCTCATTGGCGGTTTGCTCAGCCGCTTCATCCACAACGCCCAAAATCTTAAGCACTTGCAGCATGTATGTCCTGTAGGCATTCAGTCGAAACGAGTAAAAAGTATCTAGATAGTCTGCCCGATTGACCAGTCCCAAGCTCGGTTGATCCAAGTAGATGATATGATAGCTCGAGTTCTTCTTGTTGTAATTCACGCTCTCCTTGATAAGTATCCGATCGCCATAGCGACGCAGGACAGCTAAAGTTTCCAGCCAGTCAAAGTTCTCTTCCGACCAGTTCGATTTTAGTGCAGGCCATCCTCCAAGCGTTTCAAGGAAGTCCAGTAAGGGTTTCACCCCCAGGCTATCGCGGGACGTCTGATTCACGCACGATGCGTAGGCAACCTTTGCCTTCACTTCGGCACTATCGCTTCCGCTGTCTTCGAACGCATCCGCGAGCAGATCTCGCAGCTTGATCTCAGTCTGGTACGACAATGCTTTGATGGGTTTATAATCCACGACGTCGTCTGGGATCGGGTTGAGCTTTTCCCATTTCCCGCATGCATGCTGGTAAAAATCATCACACGGTCGCACCGAATAGTCTATGTAGTCGTGAATGGTTACGTGGGGGCTACGTCGAATTCGTTTAGCGTCTAACTTCCGCACTACAGGAGGTACAGCACCAGTCACAGGAAGGGGTACTTTGAGAAAGATGAGTGCACTGACCACACTGACGACCAATATCAAGCTCCTTGCCATCGTTTCACACACTATATTTCCATTGTTCAATTCTGCCTTCACTCGAGCGCACCAGGAAATTTTCCACCCAAGCTTTCCGGTCCGCTTTCCCGCAACGGATCGACTAACAGGCTATCAGTGTCGTCTTGAATTTCTAACGCTACATCGAGAAGATGCCTCCACTAGTTACTTGTTACTTGTTATCACTAGAATGCTAATGATGCCATTGATAATGGTCAGGTCGTATCTCTAATGAATGAAGAACGGTGGAAGCACACCCTGGCCTACTCGGAAGGCCCAATGGAAATATTCCGCTTCGCCAAAAGTGGTATCACCCATCAGAGCAAAAACGTATCACAGTAGCATATTTGCGTTGTTATTGTTGGCTTACATTATAAATACAAAAGTTAATTTCGGAGCTAAAAAAAGGAGATTACGATGAATTTCATTTGGGGGTAGCACAAGCAAAAAATGACCTTGCGCTAGTTCTGAATGAACGAGCATGGAATGAAAGAGGGTCTGTTTGGGTGCTTGGAAAGGGCAACACACTTTGGAATGGAAATACATAGTATTGTTATCGCGGCGCCAATTTTAATCTGTTTCCAGTGATAATGACTTTTACGTTTTATGCTGTCGTAGGTCGATAGGGATTTTTCATATCATCAGTTTTTATGATCGATTCATTCTGGATTTAATTGGAAAATTGTAGATTGATCAAAAATGATACGGTGCTATTTTTAGCGAGCACAGCAGCTATCAACCAGAAGTCCCGCCTTCAGAGGGTTCATCCATGAAATTACAGATTAACAGCTTGATAAGTTTGTGCCTTGTTCGTAACATTGCCAGACATATGATTTGCGGACGAACTAATGCCACTGGCAGACGAAAATGGTATTGAACAAATCCTTTGTACTTTATTTATATCAAACAAAAATACTAGTTGTCCCAAGGAAATTGTTGTTGAATTTAAATCCATCCAATCCAAGACCAAAGCAAGCTTCTACATTTCATGACTTTCAGTTGCAATCACCATCCTCCATCCAAACTACGACGAGGTCATCCTGGCCAACATTAGTGTCAGATAACGACCATGAAGCATCCCAATCGTGATTCAGTTAAATGCTGACTTCCTTGGAATTCCAACTGAACTTTTGCTGCAGGATCTCTTGCGAATTTTTCGCAAAACAAACAACAATCTGAAAGAGAGATTTAATCAAATCAACTAAATGGTAAGCTATTAAAGTAATTTTTCGCAATTGAAAAGTTGGGACAGAATAATTGCAGATATTGTATCATCGTCAATGTTGCTTGGAAAAGTGGAATTAACCAAATTGGTCATATTGATTATGCGGCTATTATAATTGCGAAGTGATAGTGAACACTAGTCAATCGTGGCTTGCTGTAGTCTTATGTGGATAATAGTGCTTTTAACTAGCAAACGACAGAATGTTGTCAAGTCATATTTGAAAATAGTTGATGTTGTAACGTTCAATTTGATGCTGATAAAATTTTCAAGATGTATTGATTTAACGCAGGCAGGAGCAATATTTAGTTCATCAACGCTAATAGTGGTTCCAAGTCTCCTTTTCTGGACCAAAAATATATAATTTTACTTCACCCAATTTTTGTCGAACTTTTTCCATGTCAGGATGCGTTAAGTGCTAACGTAGTCAAATACTCAAAACGATTATGATTATGCATCGTGTTCCGCTTTGGTTGTTTCCCCTAGTGAACATATTGGCCCACTTATGTCTCATTACCAGAGCTGACATGCGAAAATTGCGCACTCATTATGAACATGATACATTTCTGACTCAAATTAATGTGTGCCTATAAAAGTACGGATGATTTTCTTCTTGAAATTGAATTGTTCTCTTTATGCTCATAATTATTTATCATTGCAGACTGTGAGAAATCAAACAAGAAAAACTAATAATCCACCAAAAAACGTGGAGAGACACTCTGGGAGTGTCCGATGGGAAGTTTAGCTACGTTTTATTAATGATTATGTAAAGGTGAATAAGTTGTATATAGATAAATGCAACAAAAAATTCAGGAATTAAT
Source organism: Oxycera nigricornis (assembly GCA_963942545.1). Lineage (NCBI taxonomy): Eukaryota > Metazoa > Arthropoda > Insecta > Diptera > Stratiomyidae > Oxycera > Oxycera nigricornis. Next base: position 107,790,097 of record OZ012662.1, read on the forward strand.
GTGACAAATTGAAAAATTTAGGATGGATATATAATATATATATATAATATATAACCAAATATAATTTTTTTATTGCTTTTATTCACACAAAATAACTTAAAGTAAAAAAAAACAGAGGGAGCGAGGATTTCAACCCTCTACCTCGAGAGCAAGAGTCGGGCACTCTGCTCACTGAACCAGCCGCTCTACTCTTACACTTGCACATCATTGCTACGTGTTGTGCTCACTTTGAATTTTAAGACAAAATTTTTGATTGGAAATATTTAAACTTCTATTAAAAAAGTTGTCCACATTTACTCATAAATAATCGTCATTAAAATTTACCTGGATTTTGTTTCGTGAAGAATTACATTAGTTTCAATTATTTTTGAATCGTTTATCGTTTCAATACTTTTCATCAATTTTTCATCTTGACTTCTGTTTATTACATTTGAACTATGCACAACACTGATCCATTCATTAATTATTAACCAATTATTGACACGATTGTTAATTTTTTCACAAAAAGATAAAAGAGAAAAGAGGAAAGAGGAGAGAAAAAAACATAATAAATTTTTAGACACGCACGTATTCGTAGAAATAAGATGCGTCTACGATGATACACGAGGAGAAACATTCCAAGCGAGCACACACACGCGTAATTTGTTAACAAGAGGGGAAAGGAAAAGTGTGCACGCATAAACACAATACGTATATTAAGTGCACTATACGTGCACTGCATGGTGACCGATACGTTTTTCTCTTTTCTACTTTGCGTTCGCTTTTACGTTCTGTACGTTTTTCATTCCGTACGTTTTTCGTTCTGTACGTTTTCCTGGGCCCACTCCTCTCGCTCATTTAAACGTATATATAGCACACCACGTTCGTCTTACTTCCGTTCGCTTTTTCGTTCGGTACGCCTTTTCGTTCGGTACGCCTTTTCTGGGGCCTACTCCTCTCGCTTACTTTTCGTTAGAATCTCCGTAAAGAAAGCTTAACTTCCAAAAATCTCCCACATAAAAACTTTTTTCTTCGGGACCAGGAAAAGTGACGGGAAAACTATTTGACAATTTTTCTTTCATCCGTATGTAAACTATTTTCTAGATTGCGTTCGCATTTTGTATCATATTTTCTTAACAAGTTTTTCGAGAACTTTTTTCGTAAATTTTTTCTGAAAATTTGATCATAACTTACTCGGAAAAATTATTTCAATCAATCAATGTCATGTTTTTTGCATGAAATTAGTATTTTCTAACTTTCATTAAATAGGACACACTGTAATTGATAATAAATAGATTAAACTTCATTATTTGAAAATAAATTTATTTAAAATATACACAGCTGATCAAAAAATAACCTGAAAATTGAAGTTTTCTAATAAATTATAATTATTTTTCTGAAAAATATGTAATAAGCTTTTCAATCGCGATTTTTTCCTTTTTTCAACCAATTTTATTTTGATTTGTAATTTTTTTAACGAATATTTTTGTATTTGCGGCAGGAAGCCAATACATAGGAATTTATGTGAATTTGAAAAATTACAATTTTACTCCAGCGATTCAATATTTAATATGAATGAATTTTGAATTGTAGCATGCCAGTAATTTTGAATGACTTCCTTAACTCTTTTTACAAACTCAAATCCTGGTATGCTGACCTACTCAAGTCATCTTCGTAGGCAAAGAAAAAACATAATGCAAACACATGCAAATAACTTGGTGGATATTCCCAAATCGTATTATCAAACTCGAATAAAACTTTGATTGCATCCACTTTTAAAATCAAATTCTGTTCTTGTTTTTTCCATCATCCTCAGCTAAAATCTTTATTTTCAACTCAGAGCCAACCGGGGGAAAAACCACCCCAACACGAAGAACTACCTACTGCATGGGAAATCAGGACAACGGCTCGACCATAGTCTATCGGAATTTCGACTCTCGTTGCAATCTGGCTGGCTGTAACAGCCGCTAGTTGTCAAATCGAATTGAGCATACTACAAAAGTTTTACATTTTCACACCCCACCATCGCCGCCAAGGATACTCCAGCCAGTCTCGATGTAATTTCAGGAAATAAATTTCATCGAGAGTATCTTCTGCTGCGAGAATCGTCCGTTTTGGCAAATGTGCACGACAAGGCATTTCCACATGCCCTCATACCGAACTATGCAAGATTCTGGAAAGTTTGATGCTTCTTTTGCAAAGTTTTCCCAGAAAATGGCTTTCAGCATTATTTCAGTCCGTTTCAGATTTCCCATTTCCTTCCGTCTGTAGTGTTTCTTCCACTCCATCCCTTTTCGCGTTTTCTCATTTTCAAATCCAAACTGTTTTTGGCTGTGGGAAAAACAGAAACGATTTCTAGCTTTTCATTCTCCCCTTCCCCGAATCGTTGTGTCGTCATGGCAAGTCGTTAAGTTGAGGGAAAACTTTCAGTGTATGAGAAAAGAAAAATAAGTGCTTGAAACATTGAGAAAAAGTTTTGTTGGAAAAGCGGCTTCTGACTTCTTTGACGATTTTTACGCTCGAGTCGTGGCTTTTTGCAGCGCCAAAAAGCGCGATTCGAACGACAAGCAATCGCAAAGTTGAAGGACAAATGCATGAGTCCTTCGGCACACACAAAAAATGCAGTAAGTCGCGTTTTATGCAAGCAAATGGTGTTTAATGTGCAGCAAAAGAAACTCCTGGAAAAGTCAGATGGTAAACGACATTTTCGTGACTGGAGGTCGCTTGAAGTCGTTGGAAAGTTGGAAATAATTTTTGTGGTTTTGTTCTGTATTTTTATGATTACGGTGCACACTGACGGTTTTCCTAGAAAAGAATATTAATGGGCCAAATTTTCGGACATTTTTCATGAACAACGTGTGTCGTCATGTTGTGGTGAATTTTCGGAGGTTACTCATGAAGTTAACGTAGAGTGCATTAAGGATGCAAGTTGGATATGAAGGATTGCTCGGCAATTTTTTACCCAATACTTTAGTATGAAAGCCAGCACAATTGTTCGAACATACACTGAATTTTGTAAATTCAGTCAAATGGGTATTATCTCTACTACTTATCAATATGCTTGTGATTATAGTAAATTCTAACCGCCCTCAAATATTCCAAAAAAAAACTCCACTGAATTCCTTCAACCGCAAATATAAGTAAAAAATTTGAAAGCCTACACAGAGTTCTTTGCAGGGTTTAAAAATGTCTCCCTATTTAAAAATTATGGAGTAAAATACACAGCCTTTAAAAAAATACTTGAACCCAAAAAAATTTCATAATCATGAAAATAATTATCTACCACCAAAAATATTTCAACTCATCCAAAACTCTCAAAAAATTTGCTTTTCTAATTAACTTTATGACAAAAAAGAACGAGTTTTAACCTTGATTTAAACTCAATGAACTTATCCTGCAAATCGGGGGGGGGGGAATCGATTATCATTCAACGAAAAGCCAATAAACAAATAAGCAGACAACATTCTGTGTAGCTTTATTACGCCAAGGCGAAAATTTTAAAGAGAAAGTATTAGAAATGAGTCATTTTATAGGAATTAATCCTGACACTTTTTTCCAAATGTGTCTCTTTTGCAATCGCCGGGAAACTTCAACAACATTTTTTTCCTCCTTCTTCACGTATTTTTCTTCTTTAAGGACAAAAAGCCAGAAGTAGGGCTATCAAGTTTTAGCCCGGATTTAAAGAGAGCGAAAACAAAGAAAGAAAAAGCGGTGATGAAAAAGGGATTTTGCTTTCGTAATCTTTTAGTCTGAAAAAATACAAGGGTTTCGATTCATGGAGAAATTAGCTCCGCAGTTTTAGGTTGTTGGTGAGGAATAAAGAAGCGTTGATGTCATTTACTGTATTCATTAGAAAAGCGTTGAATTAATTAGTTTGGTCCTATAAAAAAAGTACTTAGAGCCGGCGAAAAATTGAACCTAATTAAATGAGGATGAAATGAAAAGTCCATTTGATAATGATTATGTTCCACTTCAAGGGCGTAGTAAGTAAATTCTATGGTTTTTTTCGAATTGAATTATTTTTTGGCTTCATCTCTTCACACAGTAGCATAAATTTAGCTTTGTTATCCTTAAAACTATTCAGTCAGTCGCGAACGCATGAATGGTTCCCCTTGGACTTCGAACAACTGACTTCGGAATCAAATTGAACCCCATTGAACTCGGCGTATAACTTTTGGATGAGAGTTACGTAAGATGGGATTCAATCAATATCAAGCTTTACATTTATGTTGTTTAAATAAATAAAATATTTTTATATAAGTAGTTAAAAATGATTTAAGGGCCTTTAAACTGGCGTTTGCGGCATGTTATATCGACCGTCACAAAATGCGTCTGATTCTTATTCACGGTAGCCGAGATTCGTGTTACAGCGCTGATCTTTGATCACTTTCCTACCAGAGGATTTTTTTAGATTTAATGAATCCAAAAGAAGCAAGAATATAGTACCGACAGTCGTTTTCAAAGACGATTGCTCCACATAAAATACCAGTTCGTGAGAACAGGACTTGAATAGAGATTTTGTACTAGGCTCTAGGCTCAAAGCACCAATCAACAAATAGAGAATGTGAAAAAGGCTTTTAAGACACAACTTTAACCCATAACAATCTTTTTCCACTTGGTGAGCAAAAATCACACATAATGTTAACTTCGAATCAACAATCTCTTCCAAGCTGCAACGGAAAAAATATGAAGAAATTTATTTTATGTCCAGCAAAAGAAGCGTTCGTACTATTTCCCAAGTGAATTTTCTCCAAAATGAATTTTCCCTTCAAACATACGATAATAATACAGCGCCTTGAAAACATGTACCAATTGTAAATCTCTCAAAGTGCAGAGAGATTTTAATTGAAACAGAAACGCTTTTGTGCCTTTTATCCACACCAGGCGCTCAAATGAAAATAAAAAGAAATTCATTTGAATATACCCTTTGCTGATTGTGCTGTACAGCACACCTTTAATTAATCTCATCGACGCTTTGTACCAATTGAGCCAACATTTTTCGTGCAAAGCAGCAAAGATTTCTGCACCACCACCATCAAACAACTTGCAGCTTCATCAAAGACGTATTTCCCTTGAACCATATAATTAACCTGTCTGCGAAAAATCAACTTGAAATACCTTTTCTGAAGATTTAATTAAAGCCCCAGCAACGACAGAATGCCATAGAGAGAGAGCGAGAATTTGAATCGTTTCACATTCAATCGCGCCAAGTTTTGAGCGTTTCTGTAATTAATGAGTGTTCCAGCAATAAATGAGCTCCTGTTGTTCACAGCTCACCACTGGCACGAAGGAGTCGCCTGCTGAATAATTTCTAAAGAGACTGTAAGTAAAACTTGCACAATTGCGCAAACGGCACGCGAAATAGCAGAAGAACTCCAAGTCGCTAGCGATATTATTGTTTCATAAATTCAACGTGAAATTAGATAAAAAGATACTTGCAACTTCGCCATGCAATCGGTGAGCTTAAATCGAAGACTAGAAGAAGTGCTGCCTTTGTGAGGAGACACATTGCGAAGAAGCAGTGCGACTACTTTCATTCATGTGCTTGGTGTGTTATCAAAGAGCCGACTTACTACTGGTAGATGCAAGATACATCCAATCTTGATAGTGAAGATCTTTAGTAGGCCATTCAGATAAAGTTGAATGCCTTTGGGATGAGCACATCTTTTGTTGGTGCTTGAACGTACGTTTGGGGATTGTTTGGATTATTTTTGTTGCGCAACATTTCAGCAAGAAGAAGCAAAACATTCCGAAGAACACTAGACGGGATAAGTTGTCGAGAAGAAGGTTTTTAATTCTGGGCTAATTTTTACAAATGAAACTACTAATGCTTGTCCCTTAAACTATTGTGACCAGGATACTGCTTAATTTCGGCAAAACTATTCCAGGAAGTTGGTCAATATTGTTACCTTTTTCTGGTTCAAGTTATTTTAACCAAATAAAAGTGCACTCTAGTTTAGAAATACCATCAAATAAAGTCTAAAAACACTCCTGTTTGCTTAAAAAAATTGGTTTTGAAATGTATGCCTCATTTCATCGAGGCCAAATTTTTTTTGATATGGACACAACAATTTTTCGCTGTAGTTTTTCTGAACCAAAATTATCTTCGGCTACTGAATTTGTGTGATCAATCAAACCATTCCAAATCAGGCAATTGTTTTTGCATTGAAGAATATTTTTGGATAGTTTATTACTGGGAGAAGTGTTTTTTTCTTCTGGTTGTTACCAATTTTTCTCTTAAATTCACAATATTTCTTGATCGTCCACGGTCCAAGACACATTTGATTGTTCGATAAATAATTTTTTATCCAATCTTTGTTAATTTTTGAATGTGTGCTTTTCAAGAACCATGATAATTTTTCTCTTATTTATTTTGAAGTTTAACAATTTATTTATTTATTATTTGCGATATAAGTTCAACAGAAATAGTGTCTAGATTGTAGTGATCGGAAGTGGCTCCACAGTTTCTTATGGGAAGTATGAGCTGAACTGTGCATCTTCGAAGAAGCGCTGCCAAGAGTTAAATTGACCACTCGAAGGAATAGGTTAATCTAGAGCAGTTAGTCCGAAAGAAACCATCATTAAGGCAGTTGGCAGATTAGGCCCTTGAGCTTAAATATTTTAGTTGCATTTTGATGATTGTGTTAGAATTCGCCCGAAAGATAAAATCAACTGGAAGTAAAAGACTTAAAACTACATTTTTCATGCGACGTGCTTCCTTTTTTTTATTACATTCAACAACAAATTGTACTGCAAACGACAAATGACAAAATAATCTTGAATTGAATTCAACCGTACTTCGCGACAAAGATGAAAACTAAAAACTTTTAATCTCCTAAAAGTGGCCCTCCCTTTTTTTAGGGTGGGTTTTAGCCCATTATTAGCTCCAAAATAAATTTTGTAGACAGAAGTTGCCACAAATTTGATGATTTACATGCTTGCGATACTTTTATTTTTCGTGGGAAGCTTGGTTACAAGATAAGGAGGAAGGGGTCCTATTTTCATTTTCTTCTCAAGACAACAGTCAAGTGGGGAAATCTTTGACCCGACAAAATTTGAACTGAATCTCACAATCGGACCCCTAAATATCGTGAAATAATCGCTAATCTACTGAAATTCACGTGGATTTTCGGAACTAGGAAATTTGTCTTCGCAGGACTTTTTTGGGTGACAAATGCATTTTTTCATTAGTTCTGCCCCTTTGAAAAATTGTGACAAAATTATTTTAAAGTAAGCTCAAAATATTTTTCACAATCAATGATAAAGCAAAGAAGATGTGGCCTTGTTCTTGACATATATTATTTTCCTGTTGTCGCCACATGAAAATAAACTGTGAACAAATTGGTGCAAATTAAGTTTTACACAAGACTGCCATATTTAACGCTTTTGCGGCATCGATGGTTACTGAAATATATGGGTTCCATTTCTCTTCTTTAACCTCTAGACTCATAGCTCCTTGTTTCCTTCCTAACTTCAGTTAGTCAGAATCTAATTTTCGTCATTGGAAAGTTTTAAGCAAATAAGTTGTAAAGTCAACTAGCTCTTGAACTATACAGGACTGCACGCACACCAATGCCACCTTCAAACTCGATCTTAGTAATCGATGCACTAGCCAATACCTTTATCGGAAACTGTGTCGCCAGAGCGTCTGACAACGGATCAGGACAACGTATAGTGAGACGCGACGCGTAGATTTCTTTTACAATCTAATTCTGGTCGAAACAATTATTTGTAGGCTTGAATTGAGATATTTATTCGAAGTAGGCTCTCATTCTCAATAAGCTAACAAAACAATGTGACAAAATTTACGACTTCCACAAAAAAAGTGACTTGATCAGCTACTTTTGACCTTTCTAAAATAAGAATTACAGATTTAGTTCCACATATAGCTTTAACTTTTGCACACCTTTCTAGAATATCCTCAATTAATACTGGATACCAAATTTTAGCACACACTCTACAACAATCTGAAATCTGTCGTGCTCACCACCTTCTTCATACGGTGATAGCGTGGAAAACACATTCATCCTAACAGTGAAGCGCCAAACTGGCAGACATCCCACTTTCTATGTCGTGATTTATGAATTGTCGCGAAGCTCTCGAATAACAACAAAGATTGTCCATTTCGTTCGGAAACTGGAAAAAAGAAAATTCCGCTGAAAGAATGCAATAATTGCAGCCAATCCAATCAGGGGGCAATGAAGACGCCACAAAGTGAACGTCGCATCAAAGTGGCCAAACCAACAAGAGAAATTCCCACATTTTAATTTGAATAATTTATTTTAATGGCTAGTATGGTTTTTATATGTCACACACAAATGAGTTTTCATATAGGCTAGAAAATAGCTACAAAAAAACGTATACAATACAATATTCCAATGCTTAATTCGCACTCAGGCACTACAAAAAACTGTACCAACGAAATTCAAAATGGATAGTCCTTGCCTACCCATTTTGTCGTTTCGTCACACCTTATGGCAACACTGAGCTAATGATTTCATGAAGGCACACGTGAAATAAAAAAAATTAACCCAAAAAACAATAACAAATTAAATAGTGATGAACTTGGTGTTAAAAATAAAATAATTTAAGATCTTAACAACGCATAAAGCTATAAATACATAGAGACTAACTACGAATCGGGGAAAAAGGGAATGCCACGCCCCCAGATCGGGGGTAACTAAACTTTTTCAATATCTTTTTCGACTTGTGTTACCGACAAAATTACGTTTTCCAAATAATTTTCGTAACGAATTTTTCCAGAGAAGCTATTGAGCTTGAAAAAGACTTGCATTCGTTGCTGCCGAGGACATCAGCAATCCTCATTTCCACGATTCATACATACTAGATACAACCACAAAATGAAAGGGTGTGGAATGAGCATTAATCACCCCATTTGTCTACTTGTGAGTCTCATTTGTGTCATCATCTAAAACTTTTTTGCCTTCAGGACTATTCAAAAACTCGCTGACATCCTTGTGATCGACTCGTGACTCGGCTGCGGATGGCTCAAGCTGCGCGTTTGGCTGTTCAATGGCAGACAGAATTGACTGCAGGAGTCCTTCGGAAAGGACTTGGTCATGGCCTGATTGCTCGCCAGGATTCGCGTGACTTCCAACAGGGTTGGTTGATTGAAACTGAACCTGATACGATGATCCTGATGTGCTCTGAACTGGAATACTTATGCTGTGTGATTTTTGGGCTGACACCACATTGAGTCCTTCGAGTCCGGGCAGCTCGCCACTATTGCCTTGTTCATTTTGAACCAAAGCGGAATGCGATGGTTCTGCTGTGGCTTGTGATTCTGCATGTACAATAGAAACGCTATTTTGTTTCGATTCGAAGCCAATGGCGTCATGTGGATTTCCTGCAGGTGGTGGACCATAGCTGTCACTCAGTCCGCCAGCAATGTAGTCGGCGGAAACGGTTGCGCCACCTTGATCGAAACCCCCCGACGAATGATCGTAGTGCACTTGATTGGAAGCGATGTCGAAGCCGCCCCCTTGTAAGTTAGGTCCGTGTCCACAATCTTGAGCTTGGTTGAATCGTGGCTCCTGGAAGTTGGGCAAGGACTGGCCAAAGTTGATGCTCTCACCGCCATGTGATTCAAAGTGCTGCTGGTGTTGCTGATGTTGATATTGCGGCTGCTGATATTGCTGGTGATGATGCTGATGATGGTTACTTGGGACTGTCGGTGGTGGAATATACGTTTGTGGTTCGTGTAGCGGCTTAACTCCGTAGGTGTCTAAATGTTGGACAGATGCTCCAATGGATTCTAAGAACCCTTGAGGAACTGGTGCACGGAAGGAGACTGGACGTCTAGGTGGCAAGCCTCCACTATGCCATGGCTTAGAATTTCCACTGATTGTACCGTAGTTGATTGCTAGCCCTGAAGACGCACCATGGCCCGATCCATGATACGAACCACCTGGGGGAACTCCATACACTCCACTTGGAGGAACTAGGCCAAAATCACCATGGTTGCCACCTCCTGAATGGGAAAACTGAAACAAAGGAAAACCACTTCAGTTATTCACTCCTTCAGTATGAAAATGGTTTTACCTCGATTGAGTTTGACTTGAACGCATCAATGTTTCCTCCTCCTGAATGGAAGTCATCAATTCCTCCAGTCAGCGGCAATTGCTGATGTCCTGCGTTCCCTCCTTGTCCATCGGAATGTAAGGCTACAGCAATAATTTGTTCATCGGTCAAGCCGTTATAAGATGTTCCGCCACCACCACCGCCACCGCCGGAATGAAGTCCTGCTGGTGCTGGAATTGGTTTCCATCCATCGCATGATACTGAATGTCCTCCGGATCCGCCGGAACCCAGATGATTCGATTCGAAAATCTGCACATGTTTGTTGGGTAATTCAAAACTACTGCTGAGACCATGACCACCGACTGGCACTCCATATGAAGTTGATGGCGGACCATAGACAGGAGCAGGCTTATGGGAAAATTCTGGTGGTCCATATACTGGGGCTGGTTTTGAATGTGACAACTGTGGAGGTCCATAGACAGGTTTCGGGGGACCATAAACTGGAGCTGGAGGACCATAAACTGGGGCAGGTGGGCCATAATTTGAGCTAGGCTGTAGGAGAGGCTTTGGTGGCCCATAAACAGGAGCTGATCCTGAAGGAAGGTATGTGTTTTTCAATGCTAATGGTCTTGCGCCCGAATGGGGTGGGCCATACTGAGTTTTTGGTCCACCGAAATGTGATTTGAATTGGTCAAACAACGAATTCTTGCCCGAGAAGAGTGAGTTAAAAATACCTCCTCCACCACCACCTCCACCGATTGAGCCACCATTGAAAAATGGTTTCTTCGAAGGCGCCCCATATTCAAGGTTGATTTTCGGTGGTCCATACTTCAGCACTGGAACTCCATATTCACGTGGTGGCTGTTGAGGTGGAGGTCCGTATTGTTGGTGCGGAATTTGTTTGGGCGGCCCGTACTCTTGTTTGGGTGGCCCGTACTCTTGTTTAGGCGGCCCGTACTCTTGGTAAGGTACTTGTTTTGGTGGTCCATATTCCTGTTTGGGTGGCCCGTACTCTTGGTAAGGTACTTGTGGCGGTGGACCATACTCTTGATGTGGTAGTTGCGGTAGTGGTGGAATATCAGGTGGAGGAGGTGGGTAGTGTGCAACAGCTGGCGCACCATAAACTGGTGTTGGAAGACCGATTGAAGATTTTGGTGGCGGACCATACGAATCCGCAATGGAAGCTTCACGTCTCTTGGCATGTTTGATGTTGATAACTGCCAGGCTGGACGCTACCAGCGTGGTTAATAGGAAGAATGTTTGGAACGACATCTGAAATGGAAAGAAAAATCACGATTACTTCGTACAGTGGTAAGAATTTTTAAGTGCATAATTTTTAAAGTTAAAGCTTTCCGCTGAAACTTACAGCAAATGGAAGTGTTTAAACTATTTTTTTATCCAAGGTGCAAAATTCCGTTCATATCTTTTCTCTCAACTCTATAATCTGATATGTAGCGTTGTGCACATTTGTATGTAAATGTACGAAGGAAATATAATAATCGTTTCATTTATATTCAGGATGAGAGAAAAATTCAGATACGTGCATTCTACATTGCGTGGTTATTTGCAATCCTATATGAAGTAGGTACTGCTATTTTTCGTGCATATATAAAAACAGAGCTCAGGATCATTGTAAACGAAAGCCATGGATTCGTATTAACCCATGGTCGGAAAAAAGGAGCAAATGCCAAGCCATGCATTAATATAAAGTACAGGAAATATTGTAACATTTGGTTGCAGATTTTTTTTGGGTTGAAATATTAAAATGGATTTAAACCCCCTGCGAAGATTTTTCAGTGGCTTACAAAAGCTGCGAGTGTGTTGAAGTATTTGCGTGTGTAAAACGTTATCAAGTCAGATCAATAGCAAATGGAGTCCGTGGAAATAGGGAAATTCTGAATTTGGATGGTTTTTTGTATCGTCATGATGAGAATTTCGTGAAGAGATTTCAGAGCAAATTCATTTTTTAAGGATCTATCTCACGTACAGCGTTGAGAAATTAGATGAGTCTATCAAAGGTATAGTTTGCTCCCCAAAAAATTTTAACAATACTTTCTATACGATCTACGAAGCACCAACCCACATGCATCTAAATATATTTTATCCGATTTTCAGATCGCTATTGTTCCATTCTTCGCGATGTTCAAAGCATAGATTTTCCACAATTCATAAATTACAGTATCTGTAACAAAACACTTTGCAAAACAAAAATCCCACGTCCTCTATTTGTCTGAATATGCATTTAAATCAAAATGGATTATTAAAAAAAATTATATCAAATAGAAACCAGGGGAAGGTCACAAACAATATTTCATAAAAGGCAAATAAATTCGCTGAGAATTTGATTCAAACTGTTTACTAATTCAACAGAGATTTCCCAATTGACTTCAGATATTTATCTTAAATTAGCATTTGTGCAAAAGAATGGCATCCAGCAGGTACGCATATGCAGAAAAAAATTGTGCAACACAATCAATTAAATGTTGCCATTTAAATGTTGCGAATGTTTACAGTCGCAACGATTATAAAGTCATGCCAAAATGAATTTTAATTTTCCTGTAAATGTTTTTCTATTTTTGGTTTAATATAAAGACATTTCTTCAGACTTTAGACGGTTGGTGATGGCGTCCTGTATCCAATGTGCCGTGCAGGACAACTACTGCAATATCAGTTGTAACGATTAGCTACGATTTATTGGAGGTGCTGAAAGTAAGTATCTGCGTGTGTTGCAGGTTCCGATACTATCTTGCTGGGAAAAATCCGTTGCACGGAACGTAATAAATCTTAAATGGTGCTGCGACTGTGGTTGCTTGAAAAGTGATTGCTGAAGGGGTGAAAGGAGGTTTTGATATGGAAATTTGTTTAGATTTCGTATGGTAGACAGATTGCTGGTGGCATGATTTATTTGCGACTGGTCTACAACGGAGGAATTGATTGCCATGCATACATGACGTGTTGGTGAATAAGTATCTTAATGTAAAGTTCAGATAGATTCCGTAGATGCCAGGCAAATTGATATGGTAGTTGATGATGCCGAATATGTTAATAGCTTCGGTTGTGTTTGCAGGATGTGCTGCGATCCAAAGTATTTGAATGACGCAGATTCATGCCAGGTATCTACTTTTTTGAAATTTGCAGAAAATTTCCAAAAAAAAAATGGCCGTTTGAATTCAAGGAAGACAATAAATAAGTGCAAGAATAATGAAACTTATCGACGACTGAGGGAATAATCACGCAATTGACAAAAAAAAACTATTTCTTTTATAATATAATTTTTTACGTCATATTGAAATCTTTTTGAAGGGGGGAATATGGTTAATTTTACATATTTTAAGCAAATTTTTTTGGGAGGGGGGGAATATTGAAATATAAATTTATTTGTGAACAAAGTACATAATAATAAAAATACTCAAGAGTATTCTCTGAAGTTTTGGTCCAAAAATATTAATTATTGAGCCACTGACAACAAATTTTTGTAGACATCTCAAAAAAGTAGTTCGTAGTAGTGGTCCACCGCATGACGCATCATTTGATCATTTGATGACAAAAAAAAACAATTTCGTCAGTTTATGAGTTTCCCGAGGTAACAAAATCGAAACGTATTTTTTTTTAAAGATTTTTCAATTCTTAGTATCAATTCTAAGTAAAAATATGAATTTTTCAATTTTTTTTTAAATAAAAATCGATAAATTTGCAATTATAAAACAAATTATAATCATTAAAAATAAAATACCTAGACTTGGTAACCTCTTGATTTATGTACAAAATTAGTGAGCAAAATTTGAAAAGGTTCAATTAATTGATTTTGAGTTAGAGTGTTCACCGACTTTGAAAAAGTTAAGTGTTGAAAAAACGCGTTTAAAAAAGAGAAACGGCCGATTCACAGTTTAGCGCGTCGAAGAAGAGTTTTAAAATCCTGTAGCTCCGTCAGTTTTGTTCCAATCGATCTATCTTTTAACTGAGTACTCTATCGAATAAAACAATAAAAAAATGCAAAAAAATACCACACTCCCCCCTTAATAGAAAATTTCGCATATTTTAAAATGAAAAACTATCAAAAATGGCTCAATGTGCCCGTTTTTTCATTTTACTTATAATAAGAAAATATTCCATACATCTCTAGAGCTTTTTATGTTAATTAAAATTTAATTTTGGAAATGTTTTTGGTGTGTACGAAGATTTTCTGTCAGTGGCTCGATTCACAATATTTTTTCACAAAATATTGCACTTATATGTCTTTTACTTCAAAATAAATGTTTGTTTACCATTTTTTCAAAAATAACCCTGTATGTATTTAAATATTGGAAATGAACCCTATCCCTATTTTCTGCCACTCTTAGCGAAATAAAGAAAGAACTCACTTCCAAGCTTCACTCCATAAAAGAAGGGACTCGTCACATTAATAAAATAACCCAAAAAATTCTCATATTGTCTGGGTTATCTTCCGCTCTATCCTCGCGACATATAAATATCCTTTTGGAAGACTATACTGTAGACCATCACTCTCCATATTTGAAAGTTACTGGGGTCCTTTTCGAATTGATTAATGATGAATTTCGAATTAGATTCAGAATCTAACTACACTCTGTCTCAAATTCAATGTTTCCACAACAAAAACTCTTCATTGCCACCCCCTCCCTTTTGCAGAGACTAAGATGCACATTCACGTTTAATGCTCATATCTGACTCCTTGAATTTCTATTCTTACTGCAACCATGGTTAACGCGCCAGTAATACCATAATCGGCAACTTCCGACTCCTGGAGTCCAAAGAGTTATCTCAGTTAGGAGCACAAGTGATTTCCTCAATAAGGAAGCAACATCTATTTGCTGTAAGCTCTTGGGCTGTGTTCGCAACCTTCTATTAAAGATTTTCCATTTAGAAAGGGAATCTCCCTTTTATAGTTTTTTAATCAAATTATTCGCTTAATAAGTGGTTTTATAACTCAGGTCACTGCTATAAAAAAGTTGGTACATGGGTTTTTATTTTATTTAAAGTATTCAACACGTCTTTGTGATTTCGCGGGTTTATTTTCCAGGTCATGATTTAGGCAAACATCATATGGAAAAATATTTCCAATGTTTGAAAATTATCACTTAAAATCTAATAATAGAATCATCTTGCAGTTTATTTCGAAATAAATTTCTCTCTACTAAACGATGAGCTTCAGGGCTGACCTCCAGGGTCAACTGAACACCTACCATTCAATTTCCACAAAATAACTTAATAAGTCCCAGCAAACACAAAAAATAAGCAATAATCATCATCTTCATTTAGTTTCGCCTAATCTTCATCACTTACCGTCTATCTAATTCCCATTTGAAGCAGTTACAATCATAATAGTCATAACAAGACTACCTCACGTACCATCATCATCATCATGATGTTCATCGCCATTTAATCGCATTCAAGCGCTTACTGTTGAACACCTTATTTGCAAGAACCACTTCAAATCCACCAGCAGCAACAACTTCAACATAATCATCAACAACAACAACATCAAGCAGTGAAAGTAATTTTCCCAACAGCGAGCGACGTGAAAACCAAAAGAAAAATAAGTTTATCAGAGACACCAAAAAAAAGAGAATCATGAAAAGACGAAGAACCACACTTGATTTTCAGGTATACCGCGAGCCGGCTCCTCCTCCCCAGGTGGATATGCAGATGCAGCCTTGCTTCCACCCATTTGGGGCCGGTGGCTCCAATGTCACGCATCCACCACAAATTGTTTGCGGTCCAACGACCATTGCAGGTAAAGTGTTTTAGCGTGCAGATTGCGTTGTCCACCTTTCGTATATCTGTAGGTATATCACCATTTAAGATACATTTCTTGGACGTGGTTTCTTCTGGGCATTTATTCTTCACCTTGAGTGGTGAAGGTGCGTGCGAGCCGGGTTGATGCGGGTCCAGATCAAATATCCGGTTCGGATCCGCGTAGATCCGCATTGCGTGTGATTTCTTTAGGGGACATTGGGGCGTTAGTGTGTCATTTCATACGGAAATTTAATCGTTTTATGCAGGTGAAAGTGAATGCGTATCGTTTTGCATCAGAGTTATGTGGGCTTAGATGTTTGTTTGATATCAATTGGTTAAATGGACATTGCAGAAAATGTGCAATAGCTTTCAGCAAATGTTACAAGACTTCCAAATTTAAAAATGGTTAAAAATTTATTTCAGAAGCTTATTTTGTTACAAGTAAAACATCTCAAATGACGAAAAAATAAACTCAGTTGTCGATCTCTTTGTTCTTTTCCTTCCGAAAAAAAACTTCGTTGACCCTCCTGACCTCATCCGACTTTCATGCGAATCGAATTATAATTCCTAAGCCCCACGTGGATGGAAATAAACAAAGTTTAGGTCGTTTTTCCGTATGAAAAATATTAAAGTTTTGGTAATTAGATTAAATATTAATAAAGTATTTTATTTTTATTTTGCATTAAAAACTATGCCAATTTTTTATATGGTTTTATATAAAATTATTATGATAAAGGCTAAGATTATGGCCCCCACCCCCGAAAGGAGGGTTCTAAAGAGGGGTCACGACCCAATGTGGTTTCCCCCATAAAAAATGTTTAAGTAAAGGTCTCCACACCCGATGGGGGTAAAAACAAGATGAATCGAAAGAAGGAGACTACCTTACTACTATAGCCTAAGAAGTTTGCGGCGCTCACAATCCCTTGAGAAGTTATGGGGTTTTCCCCACTAAAAATGGTTATTTTACCTATTTTTAAGAGATCATATGGAACCGTAAAATTGATCTTGGAAGTGATTTTTAGGCTTGTTTGGAAATCGAGAAAATTAAAAAAATTAAAGAATTTTTTTTGTAATAAATTAAAAAAATAAAAAAAAAATAAAAAATTAATGAAAATAAATATAAAAAAATTGATGAATGTCATTTTTATCGTAAATATAATATGAATAGGGATAACACTCTGGACACAACTTTTAAAAGCGCATCCAGCCCCCATCCCCTCACCCACTCGCGCGCCCTAATCTTTACCTTTACCACTATTATTTATTTATTTCTCTTCCGATTTCAGTTATTTTTGTGCATTTGTTCAGTACACAAAAAATATTTTGGAGGTATTTATCATAGACGTCTCAATAAAAAATATGTTAACTAAATATTTTTCCAGAGGTTTTTCTGAATGACTTTCGAAGTGTATTTTGAAAACCAAATGCCGACTAATGCTTTTGATGAAATATTCAAATTTTCCACTACGATCGACAAACACTGAACTAAATTATCTATTTGCGATTGTACTTCAATTTCAACTATTACTTTACCCAATATATTGCCCGCAAATAACGACCAAGACCTCAAATCGAAAATTCAGGTTACTTTCGTTCAACATCGAAGTTTACCTTAATTTTTTTATGTTTTCTATAAATTCCAAATTTCCATTCGCCTCTCTCACTCCCATCCCGATCGTTTACCAGCAAAGACTATTTGCTGTATAATTAGCATTTAATTCTGCAAACCCCTCCCCCACAAATGGTGTTGTGAATACTAAAATTGAACTTTTTGTATGTGGGCCGTCTTCTTCGTCGTCGTGTCTTGACATCAAAATGCAATGTATCTAAATTGCCAACATGTACATGTACTTAGTTATTTATGCATGCCGTAAGTACCAGCGTACGTTTTATGCATTTTCTACTTCTTCATTTATTTATTTAGTTGCTACGTTTACTGTAACATTCCAATACCAATATCGATGCCATCCAATTTTCAAATGTGGTGAATTTATTTATATATACATACATATATATATATTTGTATTCTGCTCGTTTGTTGCGAAGAAATTTTCCGAATAAAAAATTCAACGCTTTTTCTTGGATTTTCATATTGTATTTGTTTTTGTTCATTTTCAACCAAGGGGGCGACGTTGAATGACTTTGGCTGGAAAATACATATGAAAATTTTCTCACGATCGTAAATAAATGTTGAGAAAATCATACTCAATTGGATGTAAATATTTTTGTAGATGTTTGCATATAATATTTATTGATTTAGTTTGTGGACGATTGATTCGCGATAGTCAATCAGAAACGAGATGAATTCATCAACAGTTTATGGAAACTTTGAAATTTGATTTTTGTTCGGTATAATTGGTTCGAATTTATTTATTACTGGAGGCAGGCTTTCATTTGAAATACCCTCCATTTTGTGATTTAAGTGAAATCTTGATTTAACTAATGAATCGAGAACGGCTCAACTCAATCGGGGAGGCTAATTCCAAATTAGGAGTGATTTTTACATATCTACTGAGACAGAACTTAAAAAATAAAATAAACTCCCTTCAATAGTTATGATAAAGTCATTGGAAGTCCTAAAAAAACCAAAGATAGCAGCACCAAATTCTCGAGAGGCGGATTTAGAGGTATCTTTGCTATACAAGACATCACTCCATTCTGTTCGCGGTGATCACTACCAGTAATAACTCTCAGTTTTAACCACAGATTATGTAATTCTAGCAAATATTTGGATATCGAATTCTATGCTGAAGCAAAAAAGATTGAAATACTGGAGAGACTGTTAGATATGCATCCAAAAACTAGTCTAAACCCACTTTGCGAGTACTCTAACAGACAGCCCACGTTTTTATTGCAATTATAGATCGAAAGAAGAAGATGAAACCATCCAGAATTTTTGATATAAATACCCCGCACTTTTGAAAAGAAGATTATGAATTCTAAGCTCCCCCTTCTGGAAATTCAATCAGAAATATTTCGCTCTAATGTTAGTAGCATTGTTAGCCTTATAGAGCAATCTAACTGGGCCTCAGCACTCAAGACCCAAGATTTTCAGGACCGTCTTTAACCCTTGTTTGTGGTATCCCACTGAGCCATCTTCAAATTTTTTAGGTGATTTTCCATGTTTTTTGTTCTCAGAGCCAAAATCTATGTTTTCAAATCGTTGAAACCATTCCTTACACGTTGTATTAGATCATCGTAAATATCCACAAGCAAACGATGAATTTTCGCTGCACTTTTCTTTGCAATAAAATAGTGCAACAACATTCCCCGCAAATTATATTTACTTGGAACGAAACCCGACATTTTCAAGGAGGTAAAAACACTTGTTGCTTACACTACAACCAAATGTCAAGTATTGTGTTTGACAGCTGACATAAAATCCTATCGAATACAAGTGCTGCCATTTATTAGTACACGCAACCAATACTAAAAACGATATCTGTTGGGAAAGGGCGGAGTCATATTCAATATAACTGATTCATTTTCATAACGTCGGGACAAACTTCAACCTTTCAAAAACATTTAATCCTGTCTGGATAGATCACCACGATAAATACATAAATACTTTCACATTTCAACAATAAACATTCTCTCATCCATCCTTAACCCCCAATTTAAATTCCCATCGATGAGTGCTTCACAAATTGATATCATTACCGCCGCAAGCAATTCAACCACAAAAACCACCAAACAACCATTCTGTCGTTTATTGCTCACAATTAATGTGAAATTCACAGCAACACCGCAATAAGGCTCCACCAAACCAGGATATCGTTGGAATTCAAAAAAAACATTCAACTGACCATCCCCGCATGGAAAAACCGAAGCCACAAAGCTGGGAAAGCGTATTTTCACGATACCTCCTCGTCTAGAGCAACCCCAACTGATTTGATCTTTCACCCTTGCCCTCACAATCTCAACGGCACAACCCTCGCATTCATTAAAAGCGCCAGGTGTGAAAATCAATTAGGTGCAAAGCAGCAAAGAGGCCATTTTCCATTTTGAATTCCCACAATTTCTCGTACCATTTCCACCACGATTTTCCCCCGGCACTTCTTAGTGGTGAGCCAAAAATTCAAAGTGTTCGCGTTTGAGTCAGGCAAAAATTGTATGTTCAACTAATTCGGGATGAAATTGTAGTGAAGATATGTTCGGGAAAAAAGGACTTTGGAATCAATTGAAATAGGTTCGATTGCAAAAGTTTTCCGGTCTGTTAAGGAAGTTCAATGGGATCACCATGAATGGAAATCGCTTGATGTTTTGAAAGGATTCAAATAGGTGAGGATGTGTGGAGCGCATTTGAAAGGATACAAAGTGAAACTTTTCTTTTCGGCTAGAGGTCAAAGTGAATTGGGGGTAAACGTTATTGAATTTGTTGCTGTGGACTAATTCAAGTTTTGAAAACGGACTCTTCTGCATTCCCTTCATTCTGATAGCTTCCGTGAAAGCAAAAGTATTATTCCTTAAATTATACGAAACATTCGCTTAAAAATAGTTAACAAAAATGTACAAAAAACAAAGGTGAAATGATGCATCCAAACTTTATTTCAACAACAACATTTCAAATAAATTCCTAATCAAATTACATCCGTGAAAAATGATCCTGCCGCGACAACAAAGTCATCTAATTAGATTCCATTTCATAATAAGTTTTCCTTCATTTTACAATAATCCCTTCATTCAATATCCCATCCAATATATAAATTACCGTCATGATTACCACACCTTGGTCGGTTCAAAGTTGAACCGTCCTCGTCGTCGTTGTCGTCCTTGTTGGCGTTGTTGTTCTGCGAACAAAAACGGAAGAATTCCTAATTGATATTAATTTGCAACGATCGTAGCAAACGTGCAAGTTCGCTTAGTAAATATTCGTTCACGTCTAAAGGTAAGAGATATAGTCTAAATCAGCTCGGCAGTATAGCATACTTGTCCAGGAAGTAGTTGTGTGAGCTGATAATGACGCTAGCAGCACGTCTAGGACACACTAGCGACTGGTCTCATCCCTTTTATTCGTCCTGACTACTGTGTCTACTGACTGCTGAATTACGGCTATAA
Organism: Oxycera nigricornis; assembly: GCA_963942545.1. Taxonomy (NCBI): domain Eukaryota; kingdom Metazoa; phylum Arthropoda; class Insecta; order Diptera; family Stratiomyidae; genus Oxycera; species Oxycera nigricornis. Next base: position 107,810,929 of record OZ012662.1, read on the forward strand.
GAAGTTTTCCTCATAAAGAAGTAAACACCAAGTCCAACGAACTGTTTGGAAAATTAATAGCAGACGTCGTGAATCCTGGAAAACTATTTTATTTTTGTCGCACTCGTATTTTATTTTTCATTCCTGCCTGCAGTTACTTCTGTCTAAAGTAGCCAGTTCGTTTTTTTTACTGGAACTTGAATAGCGTTAAAGATGAAGCAAATGAATAGAGAAAAACTGCTTAATAGTTTGCAGATTTTTTTTGTCGCGTTGTCCTTTACAGTCGCAAACAGGACTTGGTGTTCGCATTCTGTTGGGTCTTTTTTTGCCTTTTTGGTCTGCAATCACCATTTTAGAGGTTGTTATGGTTCACACTTTCTTGAAAGACGAGGAAAGGTTTAATTGGATTGCAAAAAATATAAAAATTGAAGAGATGAGAAAGTCTGCAGGGGTTGATGTGTAAATTTCATGGAAAACTTCTTGAACAGTAAGTAGCTGATAGTTTAAGTGGAAAAGATGCTGAAACGATTTTTTGTGTTCACTACTGATTTTCTTTATTTTCTTGAACGCTTTCCAATGTTGAGTGACTGATAATTCCGTAAAATGTTTTAGAGAAGGGATAATTGATTCATTTTGTGTTGTCCGATATGATGTGAAAAGGATTCTGTATCAAATTCTAGTTTTATTGTCCCTTTCATTTGGGTTGGGGTACTGCTTACAAAACGGAGTATTTTTATCATGCGTAGTTGTATGTAACGCCCAAATTTGGTATATTTTTTATAGCAAAAATTTAGAAACATTTATTTTTCAAAACGTGTACCGAAAGTGTTACCCCTTTTTACGTATATTACATTTATAGTCAAAATGACATTCATAATTTTTTTATATTTTTTTTATTTGTTTATTTTACTTTTATTTTTAACAAAAAAAATCTTAATTTTTTTTCATTTTTTCGATCTCAAAATAAGTCTAAAAATCACTTCCTAGATCAATTTTTCGGTTTCATATGATATCTGGAAATAGGCACAATATCCCTTTTTAGTGGGGGAACCCCCATAATTTCTCATGGGGCCGTGACCGCCGCGAACTTCTTATGAAATAGTAGTAAGGAAACCCTCCGCTTTCGATCACCTCGCTCCCTCCCTAATTGGGGTGGAGGCCATAATCTTAGCCTTCACCTGATTTTCTTATAAAAAATTGATTGCTTGGACAAAAGGCATATTTTTGACGGATTAAAAATATTTTCAAAAGAAAAAAACCTATTTTATTTTAGGCGTTTTTCTCTCTCTTCATTTCATGATAACAATATTTTTGTATAGATAATTTTTTCGAATCGAAATTCTTCAACATCAAGTCATGAATTATTTTCTGATGCCAGACTTATTTTATTACTAAGCCTTTGAGGGTGATTTCTAGATTAACCGATTTTTTATCTGGGTTTGAAAAAGATTGCAAACAAACCCAGTGAATTGAATACATCTTAACCAATTCGAATGCTAGGAAATTTTGAAGCTTTTCTAGATTCGTCAGAAAGGACATCGATAGTGCATCAACTTGTCCAAAATTCAGCCGTGGATATACGAGGAATGATGTAGAAGTAATAATGATTATTTATTACTTATTATTAATACATTTTCAATATAAAGTATTTTTTATTATACCGTTATTTAACATACACCATTATTTAAATTATGTAAATAGATCATCATTTTTGAGACCAACGTTCATTTAAATATGAGCAGTCATAGTTCACTTCACGCCAATTTGTTGAAACTACTGAAAAGGTTGCTTCTTCATAATTTACTTTTCTTAGCTGATGAAAGGAGCTACGACTGAGCATAAAAGTCCATGAAACTCACAAAGGACGCTAATTTACGTCCATCATCATCATCAGCAGAAGCTAATCAGCTAAATCAAGCTACGGCCTCTTAAAGAAATTGTCTCCACCAATCTGGATCTCACGCTGGCGTCCTTTTGTTGGAGAATCTCAACAGCATTTTTTTACTACAGTTACCTGTGTCCTTTCAAGTTTATCACCGAGGAAACTGTTAAAAAATCTAAGACGTGTTGCTGCCTGATAAAAGTGTGACCATCCGACATCAAATATAGATCACAGATACAACAGCACTCAAAGGATTCTCACCACCGGACAGAATATGAAAAAAGTTTCCTAGAATGTTCTATCAAGGAACAACGAAAGAATTCAGTTGACATTTCAAAGGCTAATCTTGAAAATTACCAAGCTTACGACGAACATTTTTTATCGCAATTTATGACTATGAAAGAAATCTTGGAGAAGGAAACGACTATTGTAGCGTCTTACTACCAAGGTCAAATGAAAAGGCTGCGGGAAGGTGTTAAAAAAAATATGTGGGACAAACTTCAAGGAGGAGTTCTGTTTCGCGAACACAAACCAATCGAACATGAAGCCAAAACTGCCAAAGCCCATCCTTTTCATCATTACATCCTTTTTCCATATCTAGTTCCACGTGACTTTCTGCAGCTTAAGGACGCCGAAAGAAGAAATTTTGAAGCCGATAGTGAGAATAATAGCCACTTTGGAGGTATTTTCGGAATGAATCAAATGAATTGATCAAAAAGAGCCCGGAATTTCTCATTTAAATTGCCCGCGCTAAATATTTTCAAGTATTTTAAGTTTCTGTCTGTTGGTAGAACCGTTTTTATTTACTATGCCAGAGACGAAAGCGATCTGTTGACCAGTTTGTTTACAACAGCTGGTTGAATCAGTCCATCTCAGTAATGCTCGGCGAATTTTACAAAAACTGAACAAAGAGCTTGTCTCAAATTTTGTGTTTTGAACGAAATTTCGTGTGCCGAATCGATGCAAATGCTAGAAAAAGCTTACGGTTAGTCTGTTTAGTTAAAAAATCAAGCTTATGAGTGGTAAAAAGCCTTTGAAGATGGTCGGGAGATCGTCGAAGCCTTGCCTCGTTCCGGACGGCTATCGATCTCTTCAACTGACAATAACGTCCAAAAAATTAAAGAATTAAGATAAGTTTTTAAGTTTTTAAAAAAGATGCTATAAACAGACACTGGTTAAGAGGCTATATTTAAAAGTTGATTTTATTTCAAATCATAACCTTTGTTTCACATTTTAATCTAAAATTCTTTGAAATCACCCTTCATATATTTTAGATCATTGCAGAGTAGACATTTTTAGCCAGCTGATACAGCCAGAATTTAATGACCTTTTGTGTATTAAAAAGACTACAATAAAAGCTTGGTTGCATAAAAATCAATTTCATCGGCCATTATTACGCTCAGTGAATACCAACCAACTTTCGAATTGTGTTTACAACTTTATTCTCTTTTCTTTGAAAAAAACACATGTAACAAAACACATCCAATTGAATGCCTTTCTTTCTGACCATTTTAAATCAATTTACCATTCATTCTATTCATCACACATGAAACCGGACAAAATACGTGCACATAGTCGAAATGAAGCCATCACAGAAAGTCACAATTGAATCATTGCCAATTTGGATGCTAATCAAAATCTTGGACACATTTATCATTCACATGATGTTCCTTCGTGCACACATTTCATTAGTACGTATTTCCCATTGTCATTACAATTCCAAGACTAATTTTTCATTTGTGGATTTTCTTTACAGCCTGAAACCACTTCGACTTCGGCTGGCATTCAATATGAAATCAAAGCCCCGAACAATATCTCGATGACCAACAAATGGTTACTTTTCAATTGCTACTATATGAAAGTAAAAGTACCGAAAAAAAACACGACTAACAGATAAAGATACAGTGGCAGATTTGTCGCCAGCTGGAAACAAGATACTGACTATAGTAATATCACACTATCATCTTCAGACCTTTCTTATATATTTATATATGACTCGGTTCGGGCAACATTTTCTTCTGCCTCGCTATCATCTTCGATTGGCTCGTCTTCGACGGTCTGTTATCAAGATTCCGCGGAGCCGCTTTCTTTCTACAACCATTAGCTGTTTTTTTTCTTCATCTATTTCTTTCTTGGATAAATGCGGCGAAAAAAGTATGAAAAGGCATGAAAAAGATATGCAAGCCAACGTCTTTGGTATGAAAAAGTCAATAACGAGTCGTTTATTATAATGCAATGCTGGAATGAAATGTTGTCACAGCATTTCTCTGGGATTTTCTAAAAAAGATCCATTTAAAGAGTTGCGATGATGAAGACGAGTATTTCGAAATATGTGTTTGTGTGTGTGTGCGCGCGCGATATCTTGCAAATGGTATGTTTGTAATGAAAGTTAAATGACCAAAAAAACAACAAGAAGGCTCAAGTAGTGTACAAGACTTGAGGTGAGCTGTGCTGTGCTGTGCTGTAGGTAATTGGTATTACGTGAGATGATACTTAATAAACAACATGAATTTCGTAAGATACAAATCAATTTTTTTCTTCACATTCAATACATTTTTCTTCAGAAAAATTGTTTTGAACGTTTAGAAATACGATTTTCTTTTTGAGTAAATTATTGTGAAGAAAAAATTAGATTATCTGTTGGTTCTGTTATATAAATGACGTTCAATTTAAATATAAAAAACCTTGAAACAAATCTAAGCGACACATTTTTTAAATGAAATCCTATACAAAACAGCATCCTACTTTGAATGCTACATGAAAAAAAAATCCTTGGAAAACCATATCATCAACTCTTACAATCTGAAAATATCTTTCAGCTGACCACAACAAACTGTAGTCCTGGAAAATACTAAAAACCTCTTTGCATTCATCTAAAGAGCTTGGCAACTGTTTTCCTATTCATCAGCAAAAATTTTCAATAATCCTTTGTGGATGGATTTGCAAACCAATTTCACTATTTGAATCGGGAGTATGGTTGCAATATTTTGGTTGCATCAAACAATGCTTATGGTTTGTCAATGGTTTACCATTTGAAATGGATAACAGATATGCTGGCTAAGCATTTTTGTAAAAAGATACTTTAAAGCGACCATAATTCCTCTGACTGAGGTTTGCAAAATCGTGTGGTTCATTTGACTAAAATATTATTCATTGGGTTTGTTGGTTTGGAAAACAGTTTATTTAAGCTGGGAATGGATTTGAGGAGCGTTAAGGATGGTTTCGCATAATTTCAATGAAATTTATGAGCTATATAAATTGGCCTGGATAAATTAAACGGATACCAGTGATTTAAAATGGATTAAAGGGATTTGAACAGAATTTTAATACGGTCAACAAAATGCTCTTAAGAAATATGTAGTGTAATAAATAAATTTCAAACAATCAGATTCGAAGAAGAATAAGAACATCGGACTACGAAATTACGTGCCAAACTGACCTCTTTTCTTCAATGTAAGGATGATTCGATTGGATACTAGCTCTTCCTTGCCTCACGTAAAGATTCGATTGACTATGATTTTCCAAAAAAAGCCTTGCATAATTGCAAAGTTCTATCTATCTATTATTATCTTTCAATTTTACTCTATTATTATTCTATCTAACATTTTGAAAGCTTAATATGAACAAGAAGACACGTCCTGTAACTTACTCAAATGAACATTTGCCAAGTGTGTATCATAAGAAAATTTCATGAAAACATTCTGAAAATCAACCATAAAATCCCCGAACATACTAGGCCAAAAAAACACTAAAAGGACGTTGTGTTCAATTTATTTTGGGGTTGGATCTATTGAGGAGGAGCCCAACTATTCGACGCTCATTTATGTGAAATTCAAAAAAAATCATGAGGTCAAATTTCATGAACTAAATGTTTCAAAAAATAGAGGTCAATTTTTTTTACTTCACAATTAATTTTTGGGGCTAGAAGTGCTTTTCAAATTGTGATAGGTGACCTTTAACCTCATTTTCTTTAACCAAACCCACTTTATGTGTAGCACATCAGAGATAGCATTTATTATTATAGGAATATTTTTCATCCCATCAATATTTTCTGTCAAGTTAACCAAAAATCTTTTCAGAAAAATTACAATTTGGACGAAAATCACGCGGAAAATTTGAAAACTTTAAGGTTACAATTTTTGGAAAAAAACAGCTTGCAGAAATGCACAATTCGGCTGTATGAAAAAGAGAAAGGAATTTTGTATCGCCCAGGCGTAGCAGAGTAGAGGTATATAGCGATTTTTCAACAAAAAAAAAGATTCGTAAAAAAGTAAACGCGATTTTCTCGAAATCACGGTTTGAAAAAATACTCAACCGATCAGTCTGATTTTTTTATATGTTGTTGAACACATATATGGCTATAGTCGGAAGCGGAAACATTTTGATTGGTATCAAATTTTCCGATTTCCACTCAATTTTCTATCCTCACAAATAGGTTTTTTTTAAAATGGCTGCCATCTTGTTATTATATAATGCCAAAAAAATCATTTCTGTATCTGACATAGGCACTTGAATAAGGATTAATTTGGCGTTTTGTTTCTCCCCCAGATTATCCAAACACCCGAAATTGCATCCGACGTATTTTTTTATTTTTCCTTAAAAAAATTGATATGGGTAAAAAAAATCTAAAAAAAATTCTTTTTTGCACAAAATATAGTTAAAATATTTTTTTTTAAATTTTTTTAACCTAAATGCCCATTCAAATTTTATAGACGAAATTTTTCAAAAAATTGATGTTGAATTTTTTGGAATTCTAGGAATTTTGACAAATTGTGTTAGGTGACCTTGAACCAAATTATTTTAATCCAAACCCACATAATGTGCTTGAAATCTGAGAAAGCATTAATGATCAAATAACATTTCGTCACAGCAATAACTTCGTTTAAATTAATCAAAAAATTTCTACCGTAAAGGACAAATATGTTGGAAAATCAAAATTTATACGCAAAGTTAAATTCAAAATCCTAAAAGATTTTTCAAGTGACAAAAAATAATTTGGTGTATCCATCCCAATTCTGAGCCCTGACAAAACTTTCTTGATGTTAAAAACAATCGTTGTGGGTCGTAGAAAATATAGAGAGTTTGAAAAATCTCTCCTTAAACAGCCACACCACCTTCACGCTCAGAAAAATAAAAAAAAAGTTGACACAGCTATTACGCATATAAAGTGAAAATACCTTCTAGTTGCATAAACAATTTTGAACAAATCAAAATTAAAAATTGAGAAGATGTGACCTGCCGAGAAGGTCATAATTTTATAAATCCTTACCAAGTGAAATATTTGGTAACGATTTTATGGATGGGAAATTTCTACATGCAATAATTTGACGGTCTAATATTTTAAGCTATATACTTATCAAATTTTCTACAAAGTAATCAAAATTCATTGAATTTATTAGTTCAGTTTATTTAATTTTTAACTAAGGTGGCTTCTTTGATTTAGATTTTATAGGTTAACAGACAATTTTCATCAAACAAAAATTGTTTTTGTTTTTGAAGAAAAATTGTCACCAGAAAAAGATACGCTCTAAATATGTTTTCAGTAAAAGTTCAAAACAACAACAATAAATTCTTTCGTAGGATAAAATTCAAGCCTTAAATTCATGGTACAAAAAAATCTTCCACCAGACATGACTAACCACTTGAAATAAAAAACCATTTCATCCCCATTTTAAATCGTGCAGCCCACAAAACCATTCTTTCACGACGACCAAACACAAATCCACTTCCATAAAAATTTTACCACGAAAATAAAATCTGCACCAAATCCATTTTTCGGCACTGCAAATTTATATCCTATTCTAGAGTTCGTTCGATTTCTATTTCGTAAGATGGAATATATCGATGGTACGTTCCGAACCACTATTCATAGGTAGATAAAATGAATTGAAAACATTAGTTTGACTAGCAACTACGCTAAAATTACAAGAGAAAGGATGGAAGGATATAAAAAGAATACTATGACCATTTCAGTACGTTCATCATCGATTCGGTATATATTTCCGTCAGCATGTTTTCAAGACGCTGCGTGGTGCGGGAGGAACATAAGGATGTTGGAAAGGATTTGCTGGTGTACGATATATTTGATGAGTTGAGGGCTAAAGTGGTATTAAAAGGACATTAAGCTTTTTTTATGGGTAGCATTCTGCTAGTTTTTTGTGGGTACTAAATCAATAGTTGAGCTAATCAGGAAGAAAATTCAAGCAAACTATGGGTGGGTTAGGAATGAATCGTTAAGGGATTCTTACTATACTATGGTTGGTTGGTTTTGGATGAAACTTTTTGTCAGAAGCTGGTATAATATTGGTTGAAAAATGTTGAAAAACTTCAAAAGAAATTGATGATGAGATAACTATTGAATCGTCATAAAAGTAGACTTTCTCCCAACGGACGTACAAATCAATATTTATTCTGCACCATATCAACTTAATACGCCAACTTTCCCCCGCAATGGATTCAAATCCAGCACACGAAACTTTCATCTGCAACCAGTCCAGATGGACATTCATAAATTTCGCACACATGTCCCTTTCAAGCTGGACACTACTTTCCCAGCATTCATTTCCCATTGCTTGAAAACATTTCCCTGAACAATTCACGAAAGAATGCAAAATGTCCTTTTACAAATATTCCACGATTTCTCTCGCCCGAAAATAAAACTCAACCGGAAAAAGGAGCAAACTGATGTAATCCTGCAAATCCATTGGGTGAAAAGTACTTAGTTGGAAGAATTACGAGACGTCGTTGTCGACAAGAACGTATGGGACTTCATCAGCGAAACGGAAATTCCGGGAAAAGGATGTTCTTAATCCCGGACCGGATACAGTGAACGAGAGGTTTTTTTTCTTTAGCTCTCGATTTGTCTGGTAACGCTGAGATGCCACGCCATACAGGAGGTGCACAATTTTTTTTGAATGGTCAGTTAATTAATCGAATGGAAATTTGAAAGGAGAGATTTTTTCGTGCAGGACATGTGATGTCGCTACAGTTATTTTTAAAGTTGATAAATATCGTCATCTGTTCGGTTTCCAAGAAAAAAACTGGGTCACACGATTCTTTGCACAAAAACCACACAAGGATGGGAGTTCATTAGCCCAAGAGGACGTGGTACTGTAGCATTTGTTCATGAATATTTTAAAACTATAATAACTGAGTCCTAGTTCCCTACCGTTAATAACGCTTGGTATAATCCTTCGGGCGTGACTCTTTCCAAATTTTCAGAGCAGCAACAAAAGCACTTGTATCTTTAGATAAATCCAGCAGAGTTGAACACTTTATTTTTGGTTAATTGTTCCAAATACAATTTCACTATCGTTCAGGCACACAAAAATTTCCTTTCGAGTTTCGGAATTCGGACGATGCACTTTTTTACCAATGAAAAACGATCAGATCTCGAGATCAAGTGGCTTTCCCGCGCCAAGAGGAAAATCCGCCCGATGTGATGGTTGTTCGTTACGATCGTGGTTTTGAAGAAATGCCGCCAACCAGGTTTGTTGAGCCCCTATTAATACCTTCCAGGTAGTGTCGTCTGACCGATCATCTGTGTGCCCATAACACGAGACAACAATCCCTCCACCTTGGCCCCAAGACTCCCGGACGGAACCATCCAAAGATGCAGGTGATCGTGAATGTATCTCTGCCAGCTTTTGGCGGTGGGTAGGTGGGCAGACTAGGTGGTAGCGCAGCATATGGACGACGGACAAAAAGATAGACGGATACCAATATACATGGTTGGTGTTATCTTCTGGTTCGTGCAATTTAGTTCTTCCTTCCCGTGAAAAAGTGAAGATTGACGCTGGCGTCAGGGAGAGAGTGTGAATCGTAGTCGAGTGAGAATGCCGGCACAGAAAGTCGTGATGAAATTCGAACATTAGTAATGGTTACATTGACGGTGTTAATAGTCGTAATTTAAAGGCCATTAACGAAAAGATAGAAAATTAATTTGAAAGATTAGAAATGGTGACTTTTTACTTATAAAGTAGCAAACGGTTTATGAACATATTCAAAAAAATCGACCAAAGTCCCTTTAAAAATGAAAAGTATTTCAATATAAAAGAAGGTCGTCGACTTTGCTATAAACCGTATAGGCAAGCCTAGGCAGTCTGAGCTCGAACTATACTTCGGGATTCTGATATAATTTTCATACATCCTATAATAGTTAGCAAAATGCCACTTACCTATAATGTCTTCCAATAGGGACTTTCATCTTTAAATTTAAATAAAACAAAGTGTGTATGTAGCGTCTATCGATGCCATTAGGTACGAAATATTACATCGTTCAAATATCCACGGCGGCTTCTCTGGGTGGCGCGCATCCGAAATGTGCAATTTTCCATGACTCTGGCGCATTAATCAGGCTAAATTTGACCAATCCTGGTTCTTGGCTTAATCGCATAGACCTGCGACTTAAAAAAACCCCACAAGAAAAAGTCTAACGGGGTCAAATCTCACGATCTCATTGACCAATTCACATCACCTCCACGTGAGATGACCATCAACCATCACCATCAAATCGCTCGTGCAGAATGTCCAATGTAGCATGAGCTGTGTGTTAAAACCACATGTTGTTGGTTTCCATATCGTCCAATTCAGGCCAGAAAAAGTTTGTAATCATCGACCTGTAGCACTCGTCGATGACAGTGATGACCTGGCCAACGTCGTTCTCAAAGAAGAATGAACAGATGACGTCTCCAGACCAAAATCCACACCAAACAGTGACTTTTTTCATATGCATTGGACGTTCTAGGATCTCATGGGATTGGTATCATCCCAAATTCGACAATTTTGTTTGTTGACATACCCATTCATCCAGAAATGGACCACATCTCTGAAGATGACTTTTCGACGAAAATTATGTTCAGTCAACAATTTCATCATTTGCACGTGTTGTTGAACGCTATATCCGTCCATGGTAATTTGCCAAAACAGACTGAATAAATGACAGCCAATTTGACAGATGTTGCTTCAACAATATGGCCACTATCAACTGTCAAAATTCGAAAGTCCCTATTGCAAGACGCTAGTATGCTGCTTAATTTATGGTATGAAAGCTCACTTACAGGCCAAATTACTTCAGAGGTGCGGCTCCTTTGTTACTACTTGTTCACAATGAGATCCTGAAATGAGTTCTTATGTAAGATCTGAACAATAAACTTATCAGGAAAATTAAATATATGGACGAAGAAACCGTGAAACAAAATTGAAATCAAACTCTACGCTCACGGAAGTAGCTGTCCAGTAGAACATAAGCTGCATAGCCAGCTTCATACGAGAATCTAAATGGCTCTCGTCATCCTGTAGGTTCTAGTGTCGTGCTAATCTTTTGTGGTATCACAATGGGCCTATCAAGATCTAAATGAGCCATTTTCTGATAAAGAAGGCTGCGACTACAACCAATCAAACCAGTTAAAAAAAATCATTAAGCTGCTCAAAAAGTTAACAAGCTGCAACTATTTCTACTCTAGAAGACTGAATTTTTTTTAGTTTGCTGAAGTATGTCTTATTTTTTGACAAAAATTAAACCATTTAAATCAGATTTATGTTTAATATCTTCTGTTAAATGTGCATAATGCTATCTATAAAAAACGCCATTGTCGCCCGATTCATTTTCATCATTCGTTTAAGCACTTGATAACAAACCATGTTCGATTTGCATGAAACTATGTATGTATGTGCATGTTAGGCACACGTTTCCATATTTTCAGCTTCCATATTTTAAGTTTTTTATGTGTTTCCCAAACAAACGTATGCACCATACTTGTCCAAACTATAGCTACCTACTGTAGTTTCCACATTAGTAAGCATCTTGTCTGTTGCAGACATGCAATCACCTTCATCTTCACCTTGCCATAATTTCCTTCGATTGCTGCAACCTCAGCAAACTCTTGTATCTTAGGGGTATACGGTATCTGACACACCGACGTGTATCTACAGCATCAAAGACTTAACTAAGTTTCATCTTGCTGACAAGTTCAGGTTGCTCGTTTGGTGGTCCACCAGACTGGTTACCGTTTACTGGTAATATCAGACGAGTACCTTATACTGAGCTGCTCACCCCCCCCCCCCTCCCGTCCGTCGCAGTAGAGTCATCGGAGAAAAATGCAATTTCACTTATTACAATACTTTCAGTGTAGTTCAGATACTTACATATATGCCTGTACATATGCGCGTGGTCTTTATGGTTCCATTTACATCATCTTCAATTATCTTTGGTTGTTGTTTTTTGGCACCTGTTTCAAGTCATACCAGCCATGACCTCTACAGTTTCCATTTCATTCAATTTCAATTGGCAAATCCGGATATTGTGCGAAATGTGATGGTCGTAGTGTGGTGATTCGCGATTCATGCACGAAAAGATACTTTTAGCCAAAATGATGAATGAATGAAAAGTTTTGGGTGAACGTTGATGAATTTTGAATGATCGGTAATTTGGATTTGTTTGTTTCTATCAGACAAATGTAACATACATATTTGTAATGGGTCTGATTCATGCACTTTCTCTGCAATGTGGTTGAAGAAGGATATATGGGATCTGGTAGATGAGAGTAAAAGTTGAGTAGTTGGACTTATAAAATGTAAGAAAATATTGAACACATTTTAAGTTCCTTTTCTAAAAACGTTAATTTTTCTTCTATTTTATTAGAATTCTGTTTGAAGTGAAACTGTGCAATATAAAACCACGAATCATTTATTTCATCCATAAAAAACTGATGGTGCATTCAGGTCAAGCTCATCAATTAATCTGAGCTGGTAAACGAAATGATACCAATGGCAGCACCTCCAAGACCACAATCTTCCATAAACTTTGACACAAAACATATATATATTATTAATTCCAACCTTCTCAACGATTCTCCAAATGATTAATGGATTCCACTTGAATCACTGCACTTAACAATATTGCATCCAATTTTTTTCTTCTTAAATAGCAATCAATCATGTAGTCCTTTTCAATAGATCCACTTAAACCTCACGAAGAAAAAAAACTCACTACAAGATTCACTCTTAGCTCATTATCTTTCTTGAGCAGTATAACACCGTTTCAACTGCAAATACCACTCACTCGAACAGCATGTCGGCGATCAGGAAAAAAAATATTATTTAATTTCACACAACAAATCCGAAAGCGATCGTCGCCGTTGTACAAATATGGCCGAAAATGTTACGAAATAGTATCAAAAAAATATTGTTAAAATTATTTCAATTGCATGCAAATACAATAGTATCTTCTGTTGGCTAAAGTTCAACTCACCAGCATACCACAATTCTATCTACTGTTCATTTATCTTTTTGCCTTCGCAGCCAGCATAGTTTCGTTAGTATGGTTCAATGTGAAAAGAGCATCCATAGATACAAACCGGCAAAGGTAACAATGACTTGCTTACTATTATTATTATTATGCATAATTGAAAATATAACAATGCATGGTCAGACTTTTACTCGGTATAAATTTTGCGCCAAACATTTCAAGTGGATTTCGTAACGGCGCAAGTATCTAATTTGATGCGATGTAATGTAATAAGCTGAAGATACTTTTATGTAATTCATTGTTATTATTAGTCAAGTTGGTTTAAGTGTCACCACTTTTGTTGGAAATAGGATATGTATTTGACATGGAGGACATTTTATTGAATTTTCGTTTGGTTAACAACCAAAAGAAATTTAAGAGGTATTTGTCGGAGATTTGAAGACGACTAGCTTTAAAAGAAAATTGGAACAATTGTAAAATGAAAATTTGACTGTATACTAATTTTGTTAGCTGAAAATTTCATAAGATATATTTTTAGCCAAGTAAACACTCTACTATTCATACAAAATTGAAAGATTATGACTTCCTTCAGGAGTCCAAATATTTTTTTTCACTTTCAAAGTGCTCAAAAAATTATTTGTGCAGTAATCAGACAAGGAAGACTCTCACTGCGGAAATTTTGGTGAACATTTATGTAGGGTTTCAAGAAACAATTGAAGTGGTTTTTGATTTTATGGCGAAGAAAGTGATTTATTAGAAGAAAAGAATTAAAACTTCACTTTTACCTTAGTTTATTGGCTTAAGGGGTTACATCACAGTAGAGAGCAAAAATTTAACGTTTTTTAGGATGTTTTTAAGTGGAAACAAAATTAAAAGGGTAATTCTTTTCATATTTTGAAGTTAAAAATAAAAATTTGTCTATTGAAAAATATTACAAAATGGCTGCCCAAAAGCCGTTTCTGCGGAAAGGTTTATTTTGGAGGGGCTCCGCGGTACGCAGTAGAAGTGCACCAAAAATTGATCGGGAACAAAATAAAATTGTAAAATTCTTACACTACATTAATATAGCTAAAAAGTACGTAAGGAATTTTGAAAATATTCATTTTTGTTAAATTGGCGAGCATTTGAAAGAAAAGTTCATTTTACTACCAAATAACGGGCACTTATTTGTACCCAAAAAAATCTAAATACTAACTTATCAAAAATTGGCTATGTATTTGTATGCGGGATGTTGTTTTGAAGATGTGATATTAATTTGTAGTGGAAAAATAGAAAATTATTCGAGCTATGCTGCGCGCCGATTTGAAAAAACGTGTTTCGAGAAAAACGCGTTTCAAATTTTGACTTCACTTTACTTTACGCCTTCTCTCAACATTAAAGGACGCTGCACTAACGTACTTTGGGTTGAACATCCTTGAAAATAATTCTAACAACATCTATGGGCGTATTAGAGAAGTAAGATATCGAATGGTAAGACATAATGCTGTACTCGACAAGCAAGTGTCGTATTTACCGCAGGTAGTCGTTTCGGAGCAATCAGGAGGAGTCAAGAAAAAGCTCAAAATTGTAATGAAAAAGATTTTAAGCAGATATGAAACCATTTGCCTTTTACTTTAGAGGATTTAAAGGATTTTTTAAGCCAATAAAAATAAAATCGTTTTTTTCGAAATTTCTACTGTGGTGTAACGCCTTAAATAATTGTTGACGAATTCGGAAAACCCATATTCACAGAAAAAATGTGCTGTATATGTGAAGAAAAATTTAGTACAACTTCAAAATGCAGAAAATTCTCTTTTTCTGCGCTAATTTCATTCTCAGTCAAAATTAAGGTTCTCAAAAAAATGTCAATGGGAAAAGTGGAAAATCCAGATTCGTTACGAATTTTCTTCAACTTTTAAAGTCTTCAGTAATCAAACTATGAAATCCGATCCAAATAAACAAACAATAATAAAGTTAATGAAGGCCAATTTGATTTGGAAAAACTTCAATTTGATTTGGAAAAAAATGATTTGGTTCAGGAAACACCTAAATTAAATGGGAAATGCTTTACTCATTTCAATTTTATAGTCACAACTAAGCCATGAAGAAAACTAGGCAAACTCATCATCTTAACCTGAAGATGATCTAAGGATCGAAACGCGTCGTGCTAATAATAAAGTTTGTGAGTCAAAAAAACCAAGTGTTTCATTTAAAAAAAAATAAAAAAAAGATTTTATTCTATTATGGCTCATCAAGAGAACACGCAACTTTCTATAAATTCTCCCTTTTAGATCAGAGTACAAAAATTTATATTGTGCTTCCTGGTTTCAAATTGGAAATATTTTTCGCCGATGGAAAAATCCGAAAATTGTTTGGGAAATAGTAAAATGATCATTCAATTGTTCAAATCTAATTAAAATTTTGTGTTCAAAATGTTTTCAAATCTATGGCTACTTTGATGTTTGCTTTTGAATTATTTAGTCTTGGAAGCAAAAATTAAATATGAATGTTGAGTGATCGTCCAATCAAGTCAAACTATTGATGTTTTGTATAATTGTACATAAAAATGTAAAGAGAAGAAAATTCCGCAATATTTGTTGCAATTGTCGTAAAACAATAAAGTCGGACACTCCACCTTCTGAAATAAGCCAACATAATTAATTATCATCCAAAAACAAATTGTTTAATGAAACTTTGTCCCACATTAATGAATCTCTTGTCCGAATTCCGAATCAACACTTTGCGTCGAATCTTCTTCAAACGACAACAGCGGCGTGAAATCGCTGCTAGGCAAACAAAATAAAAACATTCAAACAATCTTATAATCTCTGACTTCTCCTCTTAACGAAAATTTAAATGAATGCCACAAGAAACACGCGTAACACTTAAACAAACATAAACATTCGTAGAACGTAAATTGCCAAAACGAGGAAAGTGAGGTTCCACCCAAAACACTTCCCCCAAAAAAATGTAACAGTTCACATACTAACATTTTTCTGCATAGAATTAAGACGACAAAGTGGATCGTGGTCACAAATTAAATTACAAAAGATAGTCAACACTTAACATTTTGATGTCTCAAACATGTTTTCGGCTGGAATATAATCGTGGTTGAAGACATTTATTTTCAAAAGAGAAGACAGTAACGGTCACTTTCTTTGCTATTCGCGATTCACCACATACACAACGTTACAAGCTTTGGGTAATTGCAATTGGTTTTGAGTGCCTCGATTACAACGGAATTCGGCATGGAAGATACAAGATACATTCGTAGTAGATTCGCAAAAACCAGAGAAGACTTTTGGCATGCAAAAACTTTTGCGAGTCAAGGTTCATGCGAATGTGGTAGATAGTTCGGTTGTTTTGATTGGACACGTTTTGTTCGTTGTGGTGCTAAAAATAAAGGAAGAAAGTCACGGAATGCAACAATGGAACTTGCTTCATACGATTCGTATTTTATTTAGTTATTTTTGAATCGTTGAAGAACGAGGCAAGCTGACCTTGTGTAATGGAAATCGAGAGATCTATACATTGGAAATTTTTTCACTGGGGATCAATAATGAATGGTATTTTTGAATCTACAAAATTTCCTTTTCTTCTTATGAGATTTTTTCAAAGATGAGCGGAAAATGGGGTGCAATTGAAAATATTTTTTGGACTCTAAAGGTTTTGCTGGAGCTCAATTCCCTGGAATGGAATTTTTGGAATTTTTAAAATTTTTGGAGAGTAAACTATGAAAAGTGGTCATTTTTAGAAAAGTTAGTATGCAGCTGTAAATTCAGGCTCAGCCATACCTATCATTTCTGTTACAATGAAGCAGTGGACGATAAAGTAGCTCATGTTCTCTTATGATATCCTTTTTTTGAAAATGCTGAATCTATCGTCACAGTATAACGAATTTTTAATCACTATTTTATGGGGTATACCTACAAAACAAAAAAAATCGATTTTTTTACGAATTTCGAAAGAAAAGTACATACTTCAGTAATGTCTAGTTACAATTTCATAATGATCTGAGCATTACATTCATATTTATTTCGATATTTTCGAGAGCGCTTCGGAGTACGTCGGATACGTTTTTCTCGAAACTACTTTTTTTGATACGGTGCCAGTGATTTCTCAAAATCTACTTAACCGATCCTTTTGAAATTTTCACAGCTTATTCCTAATATGTATAGGTCTCTTGTGAATATCAAACATCTTAATAATTTCTATTTTTTATATTTTTTTCACCCACAAATTAACAAAAAAATATGACGATTTTTGGACAACTATTTTTAAACCGACGCCCTTTTTGTTTGTCTGCCTGAAAAAAAAAATTTTATTGGTTCAAACGATAGTCAGTAACATAAAAAAACACAGAATTTTTGCTTTTCGTGTTGCAGGCAAGTCTTCCAGTTGGAATCAATGGCACTGTTTGGTAATCATTTTTTTTGTGTTTTGATGACGACATTACTGCGGTAATTTGTATACATATTTATAAATGAATAAATAAAAAAAACTTTTTATTAACTTCAATTTTTTATTCATTGAATGCAAAAGGATTTATCCCGATATATTTCACAGGGGCTTCACAATAAATTTGTAAACTTGACCTTTTTTGGCCTTGTAAAGTAGGTATACAGTGCGTCGCATAATTATAGAGCCAATTGTTAATTTCGGCATTTTTTAGTTGGTTATCGCTTTAAAGTTATAAAACGTGCAGCGTATGTTTGGCATTCGTCATCAGTGCACATGCAAGCAGTTTCAGTGGTGATACCGTATTATAAGTAGAAATAACAGTAAAAGTGTCATTTCGTGCTGTCACAAAAGTATAGAGCCATTATCTACATTTTTAGTTTGTGTTTTAATTTTTTTTCTTAAACAGCCTAAAATTATTTTTTCTAAATATGCCACGTGGTAAAACTCTCTCACCGAAAGAAAAAGGAATGATAGAGGCGTACTGGAAGTCTGGTGACAGTATGCGTGAAATTGCTCGCAAAATAAAGCGATCGCACCATGTGGTACAGAATTTTCTTGCAAATCCGGAAAAGTATGGAACGAGAAAACGTCCAGGCCGTCCATCCAAACTCTCTCCACGAGATAAAAGAAAAATCATTGCTACAACTTCGAATTCTACGAAATCTCTCGCACAGATTCGAAACGAATGTGAGCTAAATGTGTCGAGGGAAACAATTCGGCGGGTTATAAAAAATAATCCGAACATTGTACAGTCTAAAATGTTGACAGCACCGCTTCTTACGCCTCTTCATAAACAAAAGAGGCTAGAGTTTGCGAGATTGAACATGAACCGGCAATGGAATCTGGTGAGTTAAGCACCGACTGATGCGAGTGTTTTATTTATTCAAACAAAATGTGAAAACTTTCAAACAATTATAATAAAGTGTTATTTTTTATTTTATTTAGGTAATATTCAGCGATGAAAAAAAATTTTGTTTGGACGGACCTGATGGATACAACAATTATTGGCGTGACTTACGGAAGGAGCCTCTATATTTTTCGAAAAGAAATTTCGGTGGCGGAAGTTGTATGGTGTGGGCGGCATTTTGTGCTCGCGGGAAGCTGAATTTGGTATTCACTTCTTCCAAAATGAACAGTAAGGATTACCAGAATGTCCTAGAAAGTAGCCTGTTGCCATTTTTGTGGAAGCATCGACGTTCAAAACTAACATATCAGCAAGATAACGCCGCCATACACACCAGCAACGACACTAAGAAGTGGTTCGAGAAAAAAAAAGTTACGGTTCTTGACTGGCCAGCCCGTTCACCAGACTGCAACCCAGTAGAAAATTTGTGGGGAATAATTGTACGCCGGATTTACGCTAATAATAAAACTTACGAAGACGTAAATTCTTTGAAATTGGCAATATCCGAAGTCTGGGAAGCACTGGAGTCCACTATCTTGCAAAACTTGGTAGACAGTATGCCAAACCGCATTTTCCAGGTCATACATAAAAATGGAGGGCCAATTGCTTACTAAAGTTTAAGTTTCTAATTAATATTATGGTTTTAAGTATGAATAAATTTAGTTTCTTTGAAGTGGCTCTATAATTTTGAGACAGGATGTAAGAAACTTTTGTAGAATTATTTTTTAATTTAGACTGGTAATGGTATAGATTTATGTTAACTATTCTCTCTCTTCATCGGGTAATTGAATTTTGTGAACAAAACAACATCAGCTCTGCAAGGAAGTTTGAAAGTGGAAAATCTTGCGGTGACTCTATAATTATGTAGCGCACTGTACCTCTTAATATATGTTTTCTTGTCGCAGGTGACTGTCCTGTGCTGGACTGAAGCTGTAATAACAACATCAAAAGTTGAGAAGTACATACTGTTTGTCACTGAAAAAATTGGAAACATACTAGCAAAAATGACGAACTAACATAAGAAATGCTTTCAACATAAGAAATGGATTCAAGTTACTTAGCACAAAGCGAAGATACAGGATTAACCACCTCGAATTTAATCTCGCAATTTTTAACAGTGAGAAATGAAGCAATTTAAACCCAATAAGGTTGCAGAAGGATGTTACGTTAACACCACATCTTTCACAACACTTCCAAAGCTCATCAACAAATTCGCACCTAACTTCTAGGTTCAAACGATCTGACTCTGATTTAATTACTTGTCTATATTTCCTGGAAATGATATTCAAATAGATGTATCTTAATTATTTCGTTACTACTTCCGAAATAATCAAAATCTTCATCTGGAATTAATGATGCATTCATTTGTGCATTCTCACGCTAGTTTCCACCAGCAACAATCCTCATTATCCATTGTTGAGATGAGTTGAATTTATCCAACTTTACATGACTTTCAAACGGAATCGCCTGTATATTATATATCAATTGTAGCGTGAATGTAATCAAAAAAGAGTTTTCCTCTAATTATAATTTTAATAACAACTTTCGGAAGTGATGCAACTCGCCAAGCGCCAATAATGACCTTTTCCGAGTTCTTATCGCAACACTTTTAATATCATCCACCACTAATTATGGGTTCAGTCGAAAAACACAACAAAAAGATTCGTTTACTAACTGCTGGTCGTTAATGGTGAAAGATACAAGATACCCAACGACCGGTACGCAGAATAAGATAAATCCATGGTGAATAAAGTGATTGCCCGTTGAAGCACACTCGAATCTTCCTCGACTTTTTACCTGGTCCATGGCGGCAATAATTGAAAATTCAAGTCCAACGAATTGAATTTTCCACGCAACTTTTCTGCATTTAGACATCCAAAGATTGCGTAAGAATATGAGAAAGGAATTTAACATGTATCTCCTTCTGCTACCACTGCTGCCATGGCGGTGTCGTTATTAATGACTTGCAGATGACCGGCCACGCACTCCAGAGGACTCTTTGGGAAAGGTGCGCCCCATATGCGGTCATAATGAATTGTTAAATGTCATGCGATTTAATTGAAATTCGCTCATCTTGTTATGAGAATCTGTTTTTTTTTGTGTGTTTGTGTTTGGAATGTTTTCAAGCACTTTCCTTTTATTTTCAAATGGGCATAGTTAAGGGTTTTTGTTTGAAACAATGAGCATCACATTAGCAGCTTTAATTATGTCCATATTAATTATGGACATGATTATTGCTTGATGGCGACCGTATCTAATGAAAGGGGTTGTGTAAGACATGTGTTATAGTTTTTTTCTCTAGTGGTTGTCTTGTAATGATTGATTCACTAATCGGAACCGGAAAAGATAGTGTTGATGCAATGTTGTGGTAAAAAAAATGATTTCTGCTGCAATTACAGTCATTAATAGCGAAAGTTTTGCGGTCATGGTGCAAGTATAATTCAGTTTCTCATAAAAAAAAGTTTATTGAAAAAAATTTGAACGCAGTAATGAAAATTTACTATATAAATTTAATGCGTTCGTTCGGTTTGGTACTGAATAATTTAAAATACATCAATCTGGCACTTAATTTGAGTGTCTGACGTTCATTTGTATGGAATTTTGTTTGAAAATCAACGAAAGATGAACTGAAAAGAACTTTCAAAAATTTAAATAATGGTTCACTTCAAATAAAAATATATATCAGCAAACGCTTTTGTTTGGTGTCCGAAAAAAACTTTTTTTTAACTAGAAGTATTATTTTCAAAATTATATAAAATTAGAAGCAATATTTACCAAATCATGAAATCTTTGGTTGTTAATAAATTGCTGTAAAAATATCATTTCGATTCGAGAATTAACTATTTGAAATTCAGATGAAAATCTAGATTATAATAAAAAAATTGGAAACCGACTAAAAATTGGGACAACTGCGACAAAGGTGACATTGCCAAAATTAAAACCATCCCGAAGACAAAAGCTACTCTCCCTGGACTGTATGTCAATACAAGAAGGTTTTCAATAAATCAAAAAAGAGGCGCGCAAAAAACTACCGCTCATATGACCTGAAATGGTCACTGGTCGACGGATGTTAGTGTGACTTGTCTAGCATTATGGTCATATTCTACTTCAATTCGTTGCGCGCCTAAACGCATAACTAGCGCGGCAAGGTTCTTCGTCATATACGCAGCGATAACAAATTTTGTACTACATGAGATATTCGTTCATACTCTCACAAATGTGTTTTTACTCTGCGTATTTCTTTTTTTATATAATAAATAAATTTGTTTGGACTGGACTTGATAATTTGTTTGAAGAGTTTGCCTCATATCGACAAATTGTTTTTACTTACTTCATCATTTATTTTACAACATACATTTCAAGGTGAATTACTTCTTTTTGTCGCATTCTAACCTTGCTTATTAATTATTTAAACAAAAATCATCATTCCTACTCGCTTTTAATTTTATATATTGAGTGTATGCATTGAAAACCGAACTTTTACAACAGATGACACCACTAACGCATGCACTGTAACATTCCAATGACATATATGTCATTTTGAAGTACCATCGGTCAGCCGTCAAAGTCACAAAGACAATTTGCTAACATTGTGTGCGCATAAATTTTTTACCCTCATGGAGAATTTCGAAAATTGGTGAAGAAAATAGCATTTGCAAGAAGTATTGTTGGGATACTTTTTGCCAAGAAAACTTTTGAAGAAAGTCATCGTTTGAAGGTGGAAGTTTATGGCGAAGATGGTCTATCTAGAACACAGAGTTTTGAGCTACGTAAATTGATTGGAGGTTGTTTACAAGAACTTTGGCCAAATATTTTTTGGGTATGTTTCATTAATGACTTAAAGGATTCTGGCATAAACTAAGGACTTAAGAAAAATGCTTAAAAAGGTTGAATTTCTCTGTGGTTCACCCAAACTTTAGGACTTTTTGGTACAGAATATTTTGATAGTATCAAAATTTTGATTAAATAACTCAGTGTTCCAATGTGTACTCTCCATTTGTAGCTTTCCAAATAAAAAATCACATCATCAAATTTTATCCACAATGCGTGAATACATCCAGCGAAAACGCACTGAACAAATAGATACGAAATCATGTTCGCGGTAAACATTACACAAATAGGTACACAATTTGTATTTGTACTTTTACTAAGTTGAACGAATTTTTTCTCCACTTCGCCAACATAAAAGCGAAAACATTTTAACTTCCATAAATGATTTGTTGGACAAATGTGATTTCCATTGATACATAGTTGCTGTGGACAAACTAGCAGCGCAAATAGAGTCGACAAGATTTACCAAAGAATAGATCGTTTACCAGACTAATTCGACAGATACCTACTAAAACCTACAAACATGCATAATGTAGGTATACTCGAGGTATGCATGCATATAACATATTGACGATTGCATAGTCGTTATTGATAAAAAGCTGGCGTAATCGATCGCACCTATTCGATGTTAATTGAAGATCCCATTGCGGTCTCTCCGCGAAAGGTATTCCAAATATCTGACGATCAGGTGTAAGATCGCCTGCAAAGATACATCTTGAAGAAATTTCACTCTCACTTGAAGGTTGTCCGATGGCTCGGCACTTGCTTTGCCGCAGGCTTGCATTGATCTTTGCGATCGCGATCAGTTTTTTTATTCATGTGGGCAACGCACTTTGGCTTCAGCAGAATTTAGCGGAACTTGCCTGTATCTTAAAGTGCGATAAAAATATTCGGTTTGAGGGATCAGTGCGATCATTGATCGTGCCGGCTTGGATTTTAGTCACACGCATTGATTGCGCATAGTTTGGATTGATTGGATCAGATGAAGGATATCGTAATGTGGGAAATTTTTATTGGGTTTTGAAAATATTTAGAGATAAATACTTGAAGAAAGTACTTCAAGCTTACCAGGTCATATTTGAAAAAAATTGAGCTGTATGCTTAAAATATCTTATCATTGAGTTTTTCGAATATTATATTCTCAATCCTAATCCCAACCTTTCCGCATTGAGTACGCACTCCTACAGATAATACATTTCGAACTATGTTTGCCTTCGCTATTCGAAAATTGCAGCAACACTGTCCACACTAAAACCATCCAACTCGCATTATGCACCTCCGGATGGCCCCAGGCTTTCAATAATGGCGCGAAGCACGCAACAAATGAACATATCAATAATTGCAAAACCGTATTTTATGGATATTTGCGCGGTTCAGTCCGGTTCGGCGATAATGGCATACCTATTTGCCGAACTTCGATAAAGTGTTGCGGTCCCGTTTCGGCGACTTTTACAATAACTTTCTCCTCCAGGTTTATGTGACGATTGCACGATTATGAAACTTCAATTATTCGCACCGCGAACTATGTATGTATCTACTTTAGAAATCATTCATCGGCTAGATGACACACCGGGTAAATACACCCGGATTGGGTGAGATCATTGAAACACTTGGGTACTTTGCACTTATATGCAACATTGTCGGACTTGAGTGTGAGATTATCTCGTCATAGGACTTTTTGAAAAGTGTCTCACAAACTGTTGGTGTTAAGAAATTAGTTTAACTGTAATAGAAAAATTTCTCATGTTGATTAAAATTTCATGTAACTTTACGCTTGTTCAATTGTTTGAAATTCGATCGAATTCGATCTTATTTTAACAGCCCAGATTCTACACTGCAAACAAATAAATTACAGAACTGTTGCCCATGTTGAAATATCACGCGCTTTCTAACAAAAAACAACAATAAAAAATATGTTGATTCATATGTAAAAAATGGTGGTGATTGAGGCCGCTCGGCCTTTTTTGTGAATAAATAATGGCCGAAGATGATAATCTGGATGTTAAGGAAACTAGTTTCTCCTTTCACTTAAGGGCATATTCGAAACCCATCATCAAACAAGATTCTTTGAAGGCATCAAAACAGGAAGCTTTACTCTGAAGAAATCAGCAGGGTTGGTAGTGGCTCCACCAGAAGGTCTCCAGTGTTAGAAGTACATACACTATGTTGACAATTTTTAATACGTAGTTTAAGTTTCTTTTCTTTCCGTTTTTCAATTTAATTTATTATATATAAAAAAGAAATCCACTTCTGTCTTTCCTTTTTTCAAGTTTGTTCTGTTTTTTTCCAGATATTGTTTATTTCGAGAGCTCCCTGGGACATTTAAAGTTCGGTGGAAGAGACAATCCAACATTTTCTGTGCGAATGACCGGCACTGTCCAGGAAACGCATGAAAACCTTAGGCTCACCCTTCCTGGACAGCCTCACGGAAGTGGCTGATTTAGATATCGGCTGCATAGCCGGCTTCCTACGAGAATCGAAATGGTTCTCGTCATCTCACAGGTTCTAGTGCCGCTCTTATCTTTTTGTGGCATCACAATGGGCCTATCTTGGCCTAAGTGAGCCATCTTTTTGTTAAAGAGGGCTGCCACTATCACCAACCAACCAACCAACCAAGGAGTTCGTGCAAGCATCATGGTGTTACAGACGCAAGACGTGATCGTTACAATTCCGCGAAGAATTTTAAATGCTTTTTCAATTTTACCGTCTATAAGAAAATTTTATGAACAATACTACGAAAAATACTTCGAAAAATTCTATGAAAAAGTTGTTTTTTGTGCATATATTTCACAATAGAAATTTCGACAGAAGATTTTGCTCGATTGATTGAATGTTAAGTGCGTCACTTAAGCTAATGCCGAAATAACACGCACTTAAAAAAGATACTAACGAATACACACCATTTAAAACTGACATACAAAACCTTCGTAGCCCTGAATCCTAAATTGAAATACAATTTTCAATGACTACTCCCAAATTTAGCTAAGCAATCAAGTCTAATTGGAACAAATTAATTTTCATACCGATTTGCACTATCAAATAACACTACAAACTCTTAATCAAAGCACATTTCAAAACTCGTCGATGATTTGAACTTCACATTTCGAGCTAGTCAAGTACCATTCAAAGAACCCAACAACATTTACCAACCGATTTTTCAAGTTCTACAAGCGTGCTGCTTAATTAGACTTAATGGTGCATACTATGTCTAATTATCAAACTTAAAAAGATACTTATATTATTTGATTAATTCGATTACATTAAATGCACACGTTTTAGATTCGATACGCGGCGGATGGAACTTTTGATTCAATTAAACTTATTGGGCGCACGCGGGGGGTGGAAAATGGATATATCGTGATCTATCTTCTAAGGTTGTATTTGATCAATTGAAATTTTTTATTTTTCTTCTGCTGATGATTTATCAGAGTGTTTAAGGTCTTTCAGTAATTTGTTGATTTTTGTTGAAGATATTTATTTTTGTAGCGAAGAAAACGGAACTAGCAGAGAAAAACGTGAAGGTGAATTGTAGATTAGACAAGGACGGTTGGATTTATTGTTGATGTAAAAAATTAATTTGAAGATATTGTTAGTACTTAATGTCTAACCATAGAATTACATGTTAAAAGAAGAGACAAAAACAAGCAAAGTCTAAATTTATTTATTCAAAGAAAGATGCATTTCTATCTTTGTAAGTTTTTAACCTATTTTTTCCTTACAGGGGCAACCTATTTTAAAAGAAATTCGGAAAAAAATTATTTCATTTCCTAAAATATGAGTGTTCAAGATTATTCCCTAAAAATTTCATTGTGATCCGAATATTTTTTTGGTACTTATAAGCATTATGACGTAGGCGTACTAGACGCTCGACTAGCAGATGAGAGTGCGTTTTACACGTTAAAAAACGTATGTCCAAGCGTGCTTGTGTTGCGAAAAAATCTTGCTCTTTTGCGAAAAAAGCAAAAGAAAAATAAAGAAAAAAAACACATTCAAAAATACCTTTAAAAAGCCAGTAGAATTCACAATAAAATTGATGCGGGAAGCAACGTATTACGGTTTAGCCATTTGTAGAAATGTTGATTCTGTAGAAGGAATGCGCAAAAGCATTGTGGCCACCTTTTGTCATAAGATATCAACCGATGAAAATCCGCAGCATTCATATTTCTCAGAAGGAGCTGATTTCTGGTGTGAGTATCGAAAACTTGAGCTTAAAAAAAGCTAAAAGTCTATAAACACGCCTGTTGTAAAACATGTTGAAGAAATCTTGAAACCTATATACGAAGATTTATTAAAAGAGGAGCCATTAAAGATATGTTTGGGTGGTCACACACTAAATACAAATGAAAGCTTCAATGCGAGCGTCTGGAAAATGGCTCCAAAAATATGTTTTGTCGAAAAGACATCGTCAAAATTCCAACCAAGTTTGCAGTTTGTATGTGCAATGCGGGATATGCACCAATTCTCAAAATTATGGAGACAATGGGAGTACAAATCGGTTCAAGTGCCATGGATTTTTCCACATTTGCGCCACATATTTTACAATCATCCGAACCTAAAAAAAATCATAATTTTTCAAACTATAAATTTTTTGGGTAACAAATTACCTTAAAAAACAAGATTTTTTTTTCAAAATTTTTGTAAAATATCCTCCACTATGGTATTTTTGAAAGAAAATTTATAATGAATGATACCCACTGTCAGGACAATCATAAAGCCTATTGTTTTTTTCGTTTCAAATAAGCCATTTCTTCAAAATCATCAACACCACAAAGGCGCGCATTTTCCAGACACTCTTTGTAAACCCGCTTTTTCTATAGGAAAACTTTGAAAAAACAATTTTTTCCTTATATTTCAGGAGTGTATTTATGATGCCTAAAAAATTATATTAATATATTGTATTGCAATGTCTAAAAAAATCACAAAAATGACGCATTTTTCGAGCGTCTAAAGTAGGTAGGTCTATTGAGTGCAATCAACTTCGCCTTAAAAAATACTTGACAAAGAAAGAAATCGTTGATCAGTTCATACTCAAAGCCAAAGGTAAAAAAAACACTTTAAATACACTTTTAACACTGGAAACACTTAAAATACTTGATCAAGTGACTATAATTTTTCATATCAATATTTCGCTTTAAAGAATTTTTTTATTGTTATACTTTTATGACCTCATAAATTTGGATGGCAATTGATGCATAACTTTTAAACAATATTTCTAGTAAGAACATTGTTGAGTTGTACTTCTGAATTGCAAACAAATGATCCGAATATCTCAATGCGTGACTGTTTTCCACAATATTTTCCTACTTTGTAATCTCTGGTCTGCTACTTGACATCACAGAACCTTCTTCTCACAAATATCCTCAAACAACAAAATTTAGCTTTCAATCCCTAACAACAACAAAATGACCTTGTCTCAAATTGTCATTTCAGCAAAAGCAAAAATCTCCTTTTTCACTTAAGTAGCCTGAAAATAAACAGAAGAAAGGTTTTACAGGTGGATAAACATGACGATTTGCCTCTAAACAAATTTGACAAATTTCAATAGAGTTTATCCAGGTTGAATTGAGTTTGAGATAATGTAAACTGTACAAGGATAACTCAAGGCTTTTATTTTCAGCTCAACCAATTCGTATCTATTGAACCAGAAAAGTGTAGTGTATACATACACCCATGTAATGAGGGTAAAAAGGACTAGCACACAAAGTTATATTTTTCTTGCTTGGAGATGGGTCAAGGGTATATTAACTCTGCGGATGATGTGCTCCACCTTGAAATAAGTAGCCTAAAGCCGTTTCGATCCGTTTTCATACTCAATAATTTTTCATGTTGTCGACCGTTTGCATCTGAAACTCATATTTCTAGATGAATGCATCGATTGAGATACTTTTTTGCCTGCGAGCGTAAAATGTCTTAGTCAACTAAACACGTCCTGGCTCCGAAGCACAGTATGGCGAAACAGACTAGCAAATCTACTTATGCATGAGAAGTTTTTGATTAAAACAGATACATTGGGATACAGTTTAGTCGTCCAAAAAAAGGATATTCAAAATGTGAGATATCTGATACGAATAGGAAATGAAATATATTGAACAGGGTTGCTGGAAGGAAGGATCTATCATTGAGTTGGAATATTTTTTTGGGACAAAATGTTTGCTTAATCTTAAAAATCAGAATTTTTTCAATATTTGAGATAGAAAATATTTCCTTATCTTCTTGTTTATTTAGGAATGTTCGGAATAAAATACTACATCCTAAACTGCATTTTTCCTGGCAACACTAACACCAAACATGCAAATATCCTTAGAACCTACGACAGAGGACACTACATTTTCTACTTGCCAGGATTCACATGCTTCTTAGTTTTTTCTGGCTATTTTACAAAGAACGAATATGCCATGACAAATGATTGCTTCATCGCATCAAGACATAAGGCAATCCTTTTTTGTTGAGTTCTACTTTGACGCTAGCACAACCATCCATTTCAAAGAAATATGTTGTTAGAGAGGAAGATTTAATTTCAAGCATACTATGTGAAAAGGATATGCATATATGTATGTAATAGTCCAACGACATGATAGAGTTCTGAATGTTGCTCGAACAGACACCAGAATATAGGATTTACGAAAGAGATGTTTGAAAAAAATGTATGAAAAATGAAGAAGGATATTTTTGAATATGTAAAGATTGAATCACGTCTGAAAGGATAATGTTCTGTTTCGATGATGAATGACGTTGACCGATTTTTTGTTTGATTTCGTGAATGGGAAGAAGAGTTAGTTTGGATGTTTAAGCAAAGCAATTTATCAGGATCTGATCATGGAGATTTGATGGGATTTGACGATTAATACTATTGGCATTAGTTGATATAGAACGGAGAATTGAGAATTGAATATGAAAAATGAAGGAGTTTTGAATATGATGCGATAAATTGGATTGAATCGAATATTGATTTGATTTGATTTTATGAGCAGCTTCAAAATATCAACACGTTCCGTCGAACGATAATCATATTTTCAGGTGATTTTAAGGTAGTTTATTAAAAAAATTATTATTTTAAATATATTGATCAAATTTGCAATATTTGTTCATTTATTGTGTGACTAAAACCAAAGAATCGATTACAATCGATCATAAGATATATGCAAAAAATTAGTTACTTGAATAGAAAACAACGTAGGGGATGCTTTTTCCTTTTTTATTTGATTGTTTAATTTTCAATTTGATTTGGTTTAAATTTCTGAGAACGCATAAAAGGCAAGACAAGGCAAGTATCACCAACACATAAAAAATATAGGTCAGATAAATACTAATGTATTATGCTAACGTTTTTGTTGTTTTTAACGAGCCACTCTACTGTCTGTCTGTCTGAAAACTTTAAAAGCCTTTTTCTCAAATTCGGAGGGGGTCTAATATTTTAAGAATTCATCCAGATCTGAGAAGACGATGCCGTGCCTTTTCCTTATAAGTTTCAGATTGATATCAGAAGTAGTTTTTTTACCGACTTTTTTTTTTAAAAAAGTTGCATTTTTGCACTTTAACAGTAGAGTGGCGAATATAATAAAATATAATAAATAATTTTTCTGACTTTAAATTTTATTTAAATTGAGATGTATCGATGACAAGGAAAATTATTTAAAAAGTTTATGCCTTAGCTTCGGTACCAAACATTTACTAAGATGAAGTTTAACGATGTTCGAACGTCAATTGATACAATACCAACAAATAATCAACATAAAATCTTAAAATCAAAAATTAAATCCAAAAATACTTTTAACATGTTAATAAAATCAGAAAACACATCCTAGACTTTTCAATAACTTCATTCACCTATAGAAGAAGAAAAACAGATTAAAAAAGGAACGTCACAAAATTTTTGAGAGTTTTTCTGCGGAACCCTTTCTCTCCCATTTACAGAAGATGCAAGATGCCCGCTATTGAATAGAAAATGTAGGGCCTAACCCTGCATATAATGCTGTATCGTGTGCAGTAAGTCATAGAACAGTGGGCACAAGCAGCACAATTTTTAAATAGCGAGCACTGTTAAGGTCATGTTTTCCAGTAGGACTAAGAAAATTTCTTCGTGCGTGTTAGATTTGCGTCGAATAATAGTAACTTTTGCTCTTACTATGGCAGCATATCGCAAAAGAAAATGAAGTTTATATGCGAGAAAATACGTCGATGCAAAGTTGAAAGTAGTTACAGCGTTACGTGGGAGTGAAGATTGATTGATTGAAAAATATATCAATATTTTTTGTTTTCATTTTTCGAGGTGATTTTGTGTCAAGACATTTCATTTAAAATTCGGCTAATGAGAAAAAATCCAAGACTAAAAAAGATGAACCGCGGTCTAGCAGAGCTTCTCTTCAACTACCTCATTAGCCATTAAAATGCCGAACAAATTTGACGATATACCACTTAATTCATGGCCTGCCTCAGACTTACTCCTGAAATTATTTGAGATTTTATATCCGCTTTCCCAAACTATCAATATACTTTAATGCTAAAGAAAATTCCATTCATATCACGATATCAAACATACAAAGGACTAACAAAGGAGTAGTATTTTATTGAACAGTTGGAATATCGCACTAAAGAATTTCCTTAGTGGGATTACGATTATGAACAATTGTTTACCTAGATTTTATGTGACCATAAAAGAATCAACTTCCATGCATTAAATTCACTTAATATTGACAAACAACACTAGCATTACATATTCTTGATAACATTTTTATTGGAACATTGACTGGATACTATGTCAAACTTTATTAGTTTCGGAGAAAGGAAGCTATGGAATCTTGAATTTTGCTCCGTAGACAATATCAACATCTTTCCTGGATAGTTCATTACTCTGTAGTCAGCTTTTATGCCATCCAGCCCAACAACATAAACTTCAATCATGGACACTAATACAGATAGTACGCGTCCTATTTCCACGCTAAGCTCTCCTAGGCTGACTAGTGATCACAACTATCATAGTAAGCGTATAAAAGAGAAATACCATCGTCACCGGCCTGAATACTAATGATTGTTGCGAATCACTTTGACAACATGATGAGTTTGAAGGAAGTCTAAAAATTATCTTGGTACATACACTATTTCAGGATATTTTTCAGGCATGGAAGTTTCCAATTTTTAGAATCCCAATCCGAAAATTTATTGATTTTAGACTTTTCGCGAGCATTCTTCAAATTCAAAAAAAATCGAAATTGACAAAAAAATCCTGAAAAGCTGATTTATTATTTCTTGACATTATTGCAGCATAATCAATGTGCAGTATAGTATATCCCACTACTTATGGCACATCATGTAGAGATGTAAAGTCTTCTACATTCCTATCTGATTCCACTAAACGTGTGTGCACATATCCTTTGGCCATAATGGATGCCAACAACTAAATTAGGAATTCTATTTGCTGTTACAATATTCATGCGTGCTGCACGCCTCGTTTTAATGGTTTGTTTTCATAGCAACGAAGGAACAGGATATGTCAATTGATGACTGACTATCAATGAAGCCCTCTTAAAGTTGACAAGAATATTAACCAAATGCCATCAATAGGAAGCAACTAAACAACACTCTCTAATGAAGATCAAGTCAAAGCTGGGTATATTCTGCATTAAAAACTATCGAAGCAATCGTATTGAAAAAATATCCTTTGGAGATTTATACAGAAGAGATTTTTTCAACGGCTTCGATCCTGCATACTGAATAAATGTTTATGCAGTTGAATTGAAATTCTGTTATTAATTGGAGGAAGAAAACGATTAATATTTGTTTTTGATGAATGAATATTAAAATCTTTGTTAGAACGTTGACTTCCGAATTGATTGATTTGAATTTTGTCTAGGATGGGGTTTTTTCCTGCAAAATGTAGATTTAAAAAAAAAATAAGGATGTTTCTACAATTAATATCGGCAAAATTAAAAAAGCATGAAAATAGGAGAATAATTCATTCATTGTTCACATTCCTCGGGATTAAAAAAATGAGTATTTGGATTTATAGGATTAAAATAACGTGGTACATGTGAACTGTTTGGTATAGTATTATTATCCATACAAAGAGTAAGTAGAAAGGTAGACATACCAGCCAAAAAAGTTCTTGAGCCTCTAAGCTCTTTGAACACCTCGAAAAATAAGAAAATTCCCTAAGGTAGTAGTCTCACGTTCCGGTCGATTTTTGAAGGTGTTTTTAGGGTTTTTTAATAAAAATAAATAATAGAACCGTTTTAAATTTTTTATATTTGTTAATTGTCGTTATGAACTAAGTAAAAATAAGTTCTTATTTAATTTTGCATATTATTATTATTATTATTATTATTATTATTATTATGTGGATCAACATCTTCAATTTTCTGGCGCAGGTGATTTCGGCACTTGGAGTTATCTGAAAAAAAATTAAGAATGTTATTGTTCTGCATGCTTGTGGCCCTGTCCCGAACTAGAATTATACAATTTTATCAAAAAAATAACAAAATGGCGGACTTTAAATAAAATTGCAAAAAATTATGTAATTGAAACGATTATATGGTTTATTCTTATAAAAAAGATCACTAAAACACCCTCAAAAATCGGCCAGAACATGAGAATACCAGCTTAACATACCGAAAACAAATATCTCCAATCCCATATTCTCGATTTCAACAAATCGTTACATCACTTTCAAATACTATCCTTGTTAAATCCAAACTGATCCTAATCACCTGAATAGCATGATTTTCACATGGCAACATTTTAACTGGCTCTCTGTCTCTTTTTTTATTCACTACACCCGAAGCATCAGGTCTGATACCGTGGAGCTTTATATAGTTAAACCATCCCTTCTTCACATCTTGAGTCCTTACACGACAACGGATTCATGTAATGTTCCCATTCTTTTTCATCCGCTTCTCAAACAATTCAATAAGTCTGTGGTACCTACAGTAGCTGACTACTTGACATCTTAGCCCATGTTGTTTGAGTGAAATAGTAGAGATCCTTTAACGGTTCAGCTATGTTATGAACACTTCAATAGACACTTATAGTGGATTGTGAAAATATCATATCAAGGAAAATAACATTTAAACTTGCCCGGTAGAATGTTCCTGGGAGTTACATAAGAATGAATATTATTTTTACGTTCACGATTGTAAGAACGATAGGATTTTTGTTAAACAAGTTCTTATCTTAAGCAAAATATTTCAGAAATAAAAGATTGATGATGCAAATTGAAGGATGGAAAATTTTGACCGAAATCGATTTTGGACCTCAACAAAAACTTTAAGGTGTTAAAATTAAATCTCCAAAAAAACACAGCTTTCCAGGACATTTCACAGTCCATCATGCTATATCTCTCCTAACGTCCGATTTAATTTCCTACAACAGTCTCTTTACGACGTCTAATCATAAAACAAATAATGTTTTCCATACCAAATAGTCCTAGATAATAGTTACTGACTTTTGTGACCAATTTAAATGATATTCATCACATAATGTAATGGTGTTCCATAAAAAAACTCCCATAAATATTTGACTTCTCGCAAGCAACATAGCTTGTGTCTCATCGGGATATAGTACTGACCAAGGTGTCGTTTCGACACTCTCATGCAACATTAACTTCAGGGTTGGCATCATTAAAACTGACCATAACTTCCTCCCAGGACAACATATAATCTCTATTTAAAGCAATTTCCGAATGTTATTACGAGACATAAAGTCCTCATTATTTGTAGATGTATAGTAGCAAGCAAAGGTGTATGTATGGTGCTCCTGATGCAGAAGCAGGATATGTCTGAGTTTATTGTTCGTTAGATATATTTAGAAGTAGCTTGATTGTAAGTATAGCATGTTCTTCATAAAGGACATAGAGAAGCATATAAAGTTTCATCAATTTAGTGTCGAAAGTTAAATCTGGTAGGTACATCATGCATGCCAGGATGCAGGCAGGATAATTATTGGTTGGGACGTTCATGCTTTCAGGTGTCACGTACAAAGATATTTGACTGCATATCGAATTATGAATAGTGTCTAGAAAAAAAATGGCTACAAGTAGATGAATAAAGGCGTATTTAAGGGATGCAGTCAGGGTCTATTTTTTCAAAAAAAATTAATTTTCTATAAAACATGATTTTTAGGTACTACATACATGAAGAATTAATATACAAATTTTCATTTTGGTTGGCTCAGTCGATATATATATATATATATATATATATAGCAACAATAGAATAGAGCGTCTGTGAGCGCGCTCTACAGGTATTTCAGCTTTAAGGGGGTATTCTAGTCTAGAGACACGAATTTCGGGCTGTTTTTCGCGCTCTGTACAAACAAAACAAAAAACATTTTTACCATTCATTTTTGCACCATCTATTTATTGGTCTTTTAAAAATACATAAAAATGTAAACGAAAAAAATTAGAGTTATGAGTTGGTTAATTAGGGGGTCTAAAAAACAGAGTGCCTTACCGTACAAGGTTTCAACTCTTCTGGTCATCTTAAACAAAAAAAATCCAACGGATTCTTAATTAGTGAAAATGTCGCTATAGTATGAACCTCAGGCAAAATAAACAAAATAAGACAAAATGGCGGTCGTTTGAAAAAAATTTGGTACGTTTTTTATAACGATTTCAATTTTTTTTAAAAATAGTGAAATGAATTTTTTCTAACTTTGTTAGTTCATGCTATAAAGAGGTGTATAAAGAATGGTAACACAAAATTTGAAATAAATTGTTTGAAAAAAGGAGTTTCAAATAAATCGCGTATAAAATTTCGTCCCGTCTGACAGCGAACGCATGAGCTTCTGGACCACTCGTGGTTCCCATAATGCTTAATATTTTTAAAATGGGTACACACCCTTCATTAAAAATCCACACAGCAAATAATATTTATTATAAGGGTACAGAATATGATAAGGTTTTATGAGGGTTTTCATCCGCATATAATTGAGCAGCGTCTACCGTCTATTGTGCATTTTTTGCGGTCGTACCAAATTAGAAGCTGCGCCACTAAAATAGCTATAATTGGGTAAATAATCAGAATTTTGAAAAATCCTTTCGTGAACACATTCTTAAATGTCTAAACTTTTAAAATATCTAGGAAAAAAATTTCAATTTTTCAAATTTCTAGACTAAAATACCCCCTTAACTGCGTTTTCCACGAAAGAACGTTTTTTGACCAGGCTGACACGATTTTGAAAAACTTACATTACCGATCGAGCTGAAATTTTAACTGTGCATTCAACACATGCATAGCATAAGCTCCTACTAGATTCAGAATTTTTATAGATTTTTAACTATTTTATTAAACAATTTAGTTGTAACAAAAGAGGTTAAAAAATATAAAAATTCGCCATTTTGTTTTTTTCTCTTCAAAATATTTAATTTTAGGACGGGCAAAAGTCAGTTATATTTCAACATTCTATTTGGATTTTTCTCAGACATTCTTGCCCTGATATATCATGACAGCCAATTTTTTGTGTGTCTTTACTGTAGCCGCCATTTCGTCAATAAAATGAACAAAACAAATATTCCATAAAATTCAATGTTTATTCTTTAATGCAAAAAAATTTATAATATTTAAAAAATACTCGCATTAAGAAAAAATATTGAAATTTCATGCAAAAGGGACAGTCTGGGGCCCTTTTAATGCAATTGGTCTAAAATTCATCTTTCCTATTCACAAAAAAATTGAGTTTTCTTTGCGAGGATATTTTTTAAGTGGCTAGGAATTTCAAGTCTAATGGTAGACGGTAGTGGGATTTCACCAGGGCGTCCAGGATTTGTAGCAAGCTGAAAAGTGAATGGGTTTTTCAAGGACAAGCGTATCAAAAAATCACACAATTTATTGGTAAAAATGCTTCTTTTGTTACCTTAATTTGCATTTGAATGCAATCAGATGGACACTATGCAATCTCTCATTTCTTGATCCTAAAATGCAAATAGATTCAATTATTTCAACTATCCAGCCCACACAATTTAATCCATCCATCCATCATCGGAATCCGATAATCTCCAGAAGAATTAACACTCCGCTAAAAGATCAATGACTGTGTGAAAGTTTCAACTTAAATTTTAATCGATGTCCAAAAAGATTTTGCAATTTTTTTGGTGTGTGGAATTATGCAAAAGTTGTGTCAATCAATAACCCGCAACCAATTAAAAATTTATCAAGTGTAGTTGCATATTTTATTTATTGCATATTTTGATTTTTCTTCTGCATATTTGAGGGAAATCGCAAGACGCAGCTGTACAATAGTGAAAGTACAAAATTATGATACCCACGATACGCATTCCAAAGTTACACACAGCCAAACAACATTAAACGGAGGTCAACATCATTGGACCACACCAGCGCAGCGCGGAAAAAAGTTAAGCGTATATCTTTTATCTGATTCGAGTCGTAGTGTGAATATTCATGAAAAGATTGTTTTTTAAGCGATAAGAAAAATGTTTAAAAAGTTTATTGAACCGTGCGATTGGGTGTGAATAATTTGATGAGGGTGTGTGACCGATTGTTGCACTATCGAAACATTTAATTATGGAAAGTTTATAATTGGCTTGGAAATGATCCATAATAAACTTCAGTACAATATAGAGAAAATCGCAATAAACTTCTGCTGGTATAAACTTTAATTAAACCATAAAAGATTGAACTCTTGCTACTAAATAGTTATCACCCAAGAAACAATTTCCCAGGAATTTTTATACAACATTTTAAAACAATAATAAATATAATCATTTTCTAAGTGATAACAATGACTAATTAAAGTAAGTGGAATGAGTTAATATAAATCGTATCGTCCTTTTATTCAAAGCAACCGATCTTCTGAAGCATTGATTGTTACAAATTTGGTCAAATCTGATCTACAAAGTTTCTTTATAGAAAAAAATTAAATTATTTACATTATTTATTAAATTAAAAAAGGACTATACTAAATTTATTGAAAAATTTATTAGATTAAACAAATGATCATACACATGGATTGACTCCGCAACAACATCATTAGAATAAATGAAATAAATTTATATTGTTCGTATCAATCCTTTATTTTGTATCAATATTGATGGTGTAAAATTAACCTCGTGTAAGTCTGCGTTTATGCGCGTATAGGCGTTTTATAATTTACTTCAACTAAATCTCAATGCAAAAGAAGCATCAAGGAAACTCCTAGTAAAATTATTGTTTACGTTGCGGTTTTTCTTTGCTCTGGACATGAACCAAGAAACCTATTTTTTTCGTCTATACTCGTCTCGTCTGTTTTTCCTTCGTTTTCAGAGAAAAAAACTATGCAACGGAAAAGAAGACTACGTTTAACACCAATTTTCATCGAAAAACTATGTCACAGTGAGAAATTTGGAGATGTTAATCAAACAATTATTGCGGTCACTCAAAGCATGCTTCCTAAAAAAATATTAACTTACCATTTTAAGGGGTCTTCCTAAATAAACATTTAAAAAAAAAACATTTAAACATTCTTTTTTAAAAAATTAATAAATATATCGTTTCAAAATTTTTTAGGTGTTTTTATTGAACATTAAATATAACAAAAAAATTGTTTCCATATTTTTTTATAAAAAATTTCGTCATACTAGATTTTTTTAATAGGCATCAAAAAATGACGGTGTGCATTATTTTGAGCGTCTGGATGATCTGAGAGAATCAAAAACCAAAAACAAATTATTCGTTCCCAAAATGGCGATCGCATAAACTAGTTTTATTAAAAGTTTTCAAAAAAACAAAATGGCACCCATTTTCCGAAAAACTTAATTTACGAGGGTGGAACAACGCTTGAAAATTAGGAAATTTTCTGCCAATCAAAACGATTCTAGTTTATGCAATAGCCATGTATGTGTACAATAACATATTTAAAAAAAAAAGGAGCGATCAGTTAAGTAGTTTTTCTTAAATCGTGCGCACCATCCTTAAAAACGTCGTTTTGAGAAAACCGCGTTTAAAGTTGTGAAATACTCAGCTAAATGGACAGAATAGAAAAAAATCATATCTGTATTTTCTGGCTCTTCACTGATTTTTATAGATGAATGTATTATTATAGATGTACATTATATAGAATAATTTAAATCAGATCGGAGCAGATGCTCAAAACAAATGTGGAATCGAACGTACGAAAATCAGGCGGAGCGCCGAAAAATACACTCTCACTGCGTCTCACTAAATACGATAAAAAATAATTTTAGAATTAAATTACCGCTCTAAAGCTTTTTGCATAATGTTTTTAATGATATTTACTAGTAAAATCCATTATTATTTTTTGGTATTTTGAAAAAATTACTCTAGGATAACCCCTTTTGTTCCAAAAACCTCAGAACAGTTACTGTAAATTTTATCTTAACAAACTGGAAAATGTATTTTCATTGTCAAACCTAGTTTATCTACTTATCGAGAAATTTTATTCCGAGACAAAAATACTTATTTCTAAATTACTTTTGCATATTTTCTTTTATCAAACATTTTGTATGAGTCGTTCTAATTGTTTATGCATTCGAAAAATTGTTTGCGATAAAAAAAATGATACAAACGGACAATCTACACTCCCTCTTGTCACGAACCGACTATTTTTTTGTTTTTCATTTGCTTTTTTTATTATCACACTAACAAAACTTCATATGAAAAATGAAAGTGTGCACATTTGATTCTCTCTAAAAAAAAATATAGCCTGCATTTATAGCAGATAAATTTTTGCGAAATCGCAAATGTGTGCTAAAATTGTGCTGCAAGAAGATACATTACCATACAAATGATAATCACCGGAAAGGCGAAACGAAATCATTTTTTGAATTCATTTCTTGGAATATCATAGAAAATTGTATGGTGATAAAATGATTTACTAGCATTTGTACACGTGCTAGTGGAATTGTATCTTTTTATGGATATAATTATGCAAAATGCCATCATGTCGGGTATGATTTGGTGATATTTTGCAAGAATTCAAATTAATTTGAATATCCATTTCATGTATATAATCATGTAATTTTTCCTAGGTAAATGAAGTTGAATTAAGCACAAAAATAAGTTTTAAGCAAGACATTCTCTTCAAATGTCGCCAATTTAACAATCTAGATACTGCTTCAGGTTTTTTATTTTGTTTTTTGTTTTTAATTAAGATGCATGCATATAATTTTGAAAAATTAAGATGCATACATTCCAAAGGAGGAAAAAAACAGCGTGTCATCTGGCCATAAATAAACAAGCGGAAACAATATTAATCGGCACTTAAAACTGAGCCATAAATTCACCGAAAAACTGCCATACAAATTGAATGATTTATGCAGATATTTGTCCCATATTTTATGCATTTTCAATATGTTTTCTCTCTCTCTTCATTTCCGTAAATAAAATAAACCATTTTGGGGTAAAAATTTATGTAAATTTTATGCATCAACATACATATTTGTCTACATTTTTCAATAAATAGTTCCATGTAAATAATTCAGTGTAAAATTATGCAAAGTTTGTAAGCAAATATTAACAGCAGTTCGCAAAAAAACACAAATTGTATCTTTTGAATGCACCGAAAGATACACACAAATGTTCGCATAAAAGGTGAAGTAATTGAATTGGCTGCATTTCGAAAATGAAAGTTCAATGAATCACAGCTAAGGAAGCTGGTAACAAAACGTTAAAAAACAGTTTGGTCAGCCAGTAATTCGTTAAACATATCTTTTCCCATATGTAAATCCACTTTAAACAAATTCAGATGCACAACTGAATTCTGTTTTGGATACAATCCAGCTTGAAAGTTGGGGAATTACGGCACCATTAAAAATTCAAGAGTTATACCAAATTGCGAATATTTCTCGAATAAATATCGAGATTATGCGTTATTTAGATATTGTTCGTATGCATGTATCTAACAGGTGTAGATACTTCCTCTGAATGGATTTCGAATCGCGCTTTTGT
This sequence comes from Oxycera nigricornis, assembly GCA_963942545.1. Taxonomy (NCBI): domain Eukaryota; kingdom Metazoa; phylum Arthropoda; class Insecta; order Diptera; family Stratiomyidae; genus Oxycera; species Oxycera nigricornis. The sequence continues at coordinate 107,851,107 of OZ012662.1, forward strand.
TGAGAGCACACGAGCACGACAATAGAATTTTTATGAGGATATATTGTAGGCGTGCTGCTTTGTAAATATTTTCACCATGTTTGTAGGCATTTTTGCTTGCAGGAAACTTTCGAATAATTTAACTTCTGAAATTTCGTTAATATACATACATAAGTTACGTGTCACGCTTTCGACACACGCGTAAATTCCCAAACACTTTTAGATGATTTTGTTTGGTATAGTTCAGGTGACCGAAGTGTTTGTTGCGTGACGAGAATTGAAGATTGATAACAGATGATGATTGCGAAAGTATCAAAAATTTGGTGCACATCATAAAAGATTGGTTCGAAAAATATTGCCATGCTCAAAAAAACACTACATCCCATTAATAACTATCGGATCCACCCTGAAAATGTATGATTTGATCTTCCATGTTTACCTAGATTCAAGGATACCTCCAAAAATTTTGCAATAAATCATTTTTTATCAAAAATTGGCTGTACTAAGACCACCTCCATTGCTAAGCCATCATATTAATTTTGTTTAGAATTCGCAATCGTCATCAATTCTTTGCTAGAAAAAAGTTTTCAAGGATATGTAAGTATATTTTTGTGTTTGAGGAGAACTTGATTCGTTTTTTCGGTGGACCTAAAATTTTTGATGATTCCATTTTTGTCAGAAAATTTATAAATCTGATCCTGAACGTTTATTTACTTGTCCCTTCAATAAAAATTTGGAAATCATCTGTAGCTCACGAATGGCTATTTTAACATTACTTATATCTTCTCCTTAATAGTGGGATACTCTTTCAATTTGCTTGTAATCCAATCATGCATTATTCTTCCTTGTAATCGAAACGGGATTCAAAGTGTGTTGAAGATTTGGAAATGTGTTTCAATGCTCCATTCAAATTGCTGCCCAGTGTAGTTTTTAATTGAAAAACGCATTCATGAATTTGTTTCTCAAATCAAAAAAAAATATGCACACCAAAAAATAAAACAAGCTGTATTTCTATTTAACTGCGTATAAAATGCTTCAAGAGTGTATAATACATTATATTTGGACAGTATTTGAGTATTTAAAATGTTATAAATAAATTTTGGGTTCTTTTTTATTTATTTATTTTTATTTATTTCGTGGAAAAATTAGCTTTCATAATTCTAAAAAAAAATTTCGCTTTTCTGAAAACAGTTCTTAATCAATTATATATATAAAATAATTTCATCATCACAACAAAATGCTGAGCAAAATTAATGAAAAACTATGTGGCCTTCATTAAATTTAATTTGTCCAAAAAAATGCAATTTAAAATTGTCGCAGAAAAAATTGTATAGTAAAGTGTGAAACAAGGAGAGAGGGTGAAACAAGCAGAGAGGGTGGAGGAATGAACTATTTGTTGGAATTTAATGAACTCCCATCGGAATTTGAACTGGCAAGATGAGCTCTTCAATTGCATAAGGTCAAAAAAGCTGCGGTTCATTACTCGCCCCCATTGTTGAGTCTAAGAGCGATCAACAACGATGTGAGTTCATGTCGAAGTGCGGTTCATGTGAAGCGCTCTTTCTAATCTTGAGGTGAGTTAAATTCAATACTATGCCACTAAATTTTTTGAGTTATATTAATTTAAAAAACAATTTAAAAGTCTTGAAAAAATTGTCTTTTTCATAAATGTTTTTCGTAAGCTCTAATAAAGAATATCGTTGTATGACTTTTTCGTTAAAAAGTTATTTAAGTCCACCAAAAAAACATTGTGATGTTTTTACGTACATAAGATGCTACGTTATGGCATTATTTGAATTATTTCACATACAATGCACTCCTTTATTATTGAAAAAATAGTGCTGACAATTTGACTTCCCATTAATAGACCTTAAAACCACATTGAATAAGACTTTTACTCAATTAATATTCATGTCAGTTTCTTCCATAGACTCTTTTTGTAGCTCAAAACATATCCTTTTCAAACACACACATATATCCAACACTTGCCACCACACTGAAAATGAAAACCCATTTATCATTTGACTCGGGCCCAAAATAATTTTCTATTCTTCTTGCCAATGGGCTTGAGGTTATTCTTTCCTTAATTTTTTTCTCTTCAAAACCAAAATCCTTACAAATAGAGACATCCATCATTTTTAGTCCTCTCTCGGGTCCCACAATAAGATATTACCGTAGACATAATAAGGAACGGCAATCCACCTCTTCCTCCTCTCAAATTCATTTCTTTTCAAACACCATCCCCCCTAGCACAATCACCGAATCCGAACAAAGATACGCTTCAGGCGTGAAGAATTTCCTTTTTTTACCCTTCGCTACCTTTTCATGTTCGCATTTCAAGGGATGATAGCCTCAGGTGAAAAATTTGATAAGACACTGAAATCCATCTTTCGAATGATATGATTGTTGTTCAATGGCAAGTCTAATGAGAAGTCATTGGAAAATCCTATCTTATTTTCTTTCTTTTCAGCTTCCGCTGTAGTATAAGTCTGTATATTTTTTGTCATATGCCGCTGGGATTTTCGAAAGGATTTCATGCCAGGCTTCACTGGCAAACAGGCGAGGCAGCAACAGGAGGATCAATGTGCTAGACTGAATTTAAAATAATGAGGATATTCACTGAAAAATGACTGCAGGTTTTTCAGGATCAACGATAATAATGGGATATCGTGTTGGAGTGGAAATGAAAATGTTAGATGTCGCCCCGAGGAAATTGAATTATTATGGGGGCTAATGAATGGCGGTGGGATGATTCACGAATCCAGGATTAAAATATAGTGAAAAACGATTGTTTGTTTGAATAGAATGTCCCGGCGGCTAAATTAAATCAGTTGAGGAGCAAGTAGATGAGATTTACGATAGCAGAAGATTGATTTGGTTGTAGAGTCAAGTAGAAAATTGCTAAGGATGTTTTGATGGAATTGAATATTCATTTATTGATTGAGACGATGCAAAATGAGCTCAAAATTGAAGTTTTAATTTTGGAAGATGATAATATGGTAAAGCTTCTTGTTTTTGGTTTTTTGGTATCATTTTCAAAGGTGAACTAGTCTACATCCAGCTTGGGCTTTTGATCAGGTTTTGCAGCAATTACGTAATTCTAGAAAAAGTAGCTCCACACATGGTTATGGCGTCCTGCGATCACCACTACCATAGTTGGTGGGACAGCACGATGAAGAAATAGTTTAGTTTTTCCGACATCCTTAAAAACGTCTTTCTCCAGTAAAATTTAAAAAACGGACAACATATCATAAAGTTTCAATAGCGCTAATAAATGCATGATTTATTTTTCCCTGTGATCATCGGCAACTCAAGGTAGTTCACAATTAATTTATTCATTCTTCTTTTCATTTCATACTTCTCCATGCTCTTGAAAGCCACAATTTTCCTATTCAACAATGCCAAATTTATCGAAATTTGCACAAATCTCCCGCGAACCTCCAATAAAACATTCACAATGAATTTTCCTGTGACCAAGTTGCGCCAAAAGCCAATCACAAATTTAATTTCCATAAATAAACGCCTGACTTCTCCGCATAAATGGGTTTCCCTGAAATGAAAAGCGCACCATGGTAAGAGCGAACCAAATCAAACCATTATTCATTTTGCAATATTTTTCTTCAGACGTTTGTAAACTTACCGAAATGGAATTACCACGAATCTTGGTAAATAAAGTTTGTTGCCATCGGCGGCAACAATCTGCCCTACCAGACAATAGGCACCAAATATATATATGTATATATACATATATCCTGAAAGAACAGAATGAAGAAAAAAACAGTCAAGTTGGCAAAAGTCGATATGAAGACGGAGCGTGAGAATATTTGATAACGCCACTTGATATCCTGGCGACGTGGACAAGCAGGATTGAAAATTTATAAGAACCATATTTCAAATTCAACCATAAACAATCGGCATTAAGCGAAATTAGGGTACTTGTGGTATTGTGACGCAATGGTGCTTCAGGGAGAAATATTGGACGGCCGATGGCAAGGACGTTAATAGGACACCGACAATGTTAGGAACCGAGCAGCGATATATATTTATGAATAAGTTATGATGCTACGCGTGGCATTCTTTTGGGAAAGGAAGTGCTTGTAACTTTTCAACTCGACAGATGGTGGTTTCCTAGAAATCAAAATGAATAAATGATTGAATGGATTTCCAAACGCATATATAATCTTCTCCATTATTGAAACAGTTGAGTGGTTGATAATAAACCCTTGATGCCTACCACTTTTAAAATTTCATAAGCAATATAAGTTAATAACCGAAAATTGTTGTCGTTAAATAACTGAATTGGACTTTCTTTTCGTCTACCCAAAAATAGTAGAGGAAACAGAGATTTCAAATGAAACCACTCAAAATATGTCATGAAAAATCTTTTTTCCTTCCTTTTAACCTTTCAAGTCAGAAGCAAAGCACGGACTTTTCGGATTCGAACAAAATTTCTACGAAAAGCGTTCACCAAACCGAAACAAATCCATGGAAAATTCATCGAAAAGATTCCAACTTGTATCTCTTATCTGTTTTCACGAAGATATCAATTCTTGTCTGCTATTTTCCATCCATTGCAACCAACCCCATCATTGAACACCCGATCTACCATCGATTCATCTCGCCATCCACCAAAAGAGTGGTGTCTGCAGGACACAAGTCACTTAGGCAACTGGCTAAAGTTTCCAAAAACCAAAAGACAAATTCCATTAAAGATATCCGAAACCCTTGTTTATGTATTTTCCTTCAGGTTACGGGTGTTATCCTGCAGAATAACTGGAAAGCTACCACCAACCAGTAGACAACCCAACGTTCTCTCCTTTTTGGTGGTTGAAACACGCTGGTATTCAAAGTGGTAAGGGATGATGTGATTGGTGGACAGAATATCTAGTTGACAATGAGAAAGATAGCTACAAACAAGTTAATCTGCTCTTTGTCATGCCGGATTAACACTACGGAAAGGCAAGGTGTTAAATTGGATCGACACGATTTTAAGGAGGCAGATATTTCACTTCGTTTTCTAGTTTTCAAAGGTGGGGACCACATATTTGGGGATGAAAATCTATAATATTTTGGGTTAGAGTTTTATAACATTTATTTGAAACAGGCTGATATCGAATTGCGTAGTGGATTTCAATGTCCTGCAGGTTACTTTCGAGTTACCTCCCAGGTACCAGCACCGAATTATAACCACTGATCAAATAGGTCTAATGGTAAGATTTTGTTGTAAAAGAACAGACGGATAGTCGCATTGGATGTACGCACAAATGACCAATGGATGAGTTGTTATCGGAATAATTCTCAGATTACACCTCCTGCTAGAAATCTTGGATAGAGAAGACTACGACAAGCCACATTCATAATAGTGAAAAAAAAATCTGCCTTGAACATACGATGTTGGTAAGCAGTTTTGCCATGGATCTACTCGAAAAAATCTTTAAATAAATTATCTCCAAGTTAAGGACAAAAAAATGACACGATAAACGCAATCTTCTAGACAATATCTCGGAAAGAGGGTATAGAAACCGATTGAACCCATTTTTCACGGGGCAAAAATGAACTGCACTCAGGAATTAAAGGTATATAATAAGAGCCTTATTCTTCCAATAGTGACAAAGATTCCTACATACAATCTGTAATGAAACTAAAGCAGGCACCGATGTCTACACATTGAAATAAATCCCGAAAAATATATTCGAAGAAATATTTGGAATCAGTTGAAATAAAAATACCATTTGGAGAATTTTTGCATATCTTTCCACGTTCGCATAACCCGAAAACTGCTGAACGGATTTTGATATCCTGAATTCACATTTCAAATAAGTTGCATCCCGAAAAAGGAACAAATTCATTCAAGAATCAAAAAACTATATCTACAGAATTGAATTTTGCGTGCAAACTTCAACGCAATGCGAGAAAGGTACCAATGGCTACATCTATCGTCGAGTTGCGTGTCATGAAATTTTTTTAGTCTTGAGTAGCCGGGGATATGCAAGCTGTTGGACAATGCTATTAACTCAATGTATTTTTGAAAGCAAACAAAACTAGGGCAAATGAACGAAAACGACAAACTCGCCAAACTGAGATAGCCTGCCAGCAATCACCAGTTCTCGAGTCTTTGAGACGCCAAATAAGCTCATCTTAGGGAATCTTTGTATTGAAGTCAAGAAAGTATTTGAGACGCAAGTATTGTTGAATTTCTCTTCGGAATTCTAAATTTATACATACATACATACATTATTACAACTTGTTGTCTAAGACACTTTTTGTCGATAAAATACTGTAGTAGTAATTAAGCTTTTCTCTGTGTTTGACGAGTTTCTTTGAGCTGTGCTTCTTAAGAGTTAGATTTCAAGAAAACGGATCTGAGACGAACTATTTGGAGTATTTCCATGGCATCACTAGAGAACCTAATTGAAACCTTGCATCTTCATTGATGTTAACAAGTCCTGAATTCACTTTGCTGTAAGCATTATCCAATAGAACAAAACATCAAACTAATAAATACCTCACAATGTGAAATATTTAATATCATTCACAAGGTCAATTCACAATATTCTTCTCAAAAGAATTAAGTTGTCTCAAAAGCAGCTTAAAACTCAAAAAGCACGAAGCTAACAAATAAACGTTCCAATTAACGTCCCCGTTTCCAAGCTAAGCTCGTCACAACACTAAAGACACAACATCATCTGCAGACTGAATTCTTCGGCAACAGTCCTCAAGATGTCCTCCACCTCCTGTTTGCCAAAAGATTTTCGAAAAGTACATTTGAGCAGCAAACAAGCTTGGCTTATGCAACGATTTAATCTCAACTTTACAAACCCGCTAAACGATCCAATTACAGCTTTGCCAGTGCCATTTCAAACGAAATGATGATGCAATCAAGCGAAAATCGGCTTCATCTCCGAACAAACACACTAAGTACTACTGGGAAATTAAAATCCCATCAATATACATACATTCCGTCCATAAAAAAAAGAAGAAGCTTCTTGAAACCTACACATAAGCTCCCTATTTTCCATTCTATTTATTTTCAGTCTGTCGTTTTACAAATGAATCGTCAATACATACACTTACATTCTGCTTGGGAGTCAAAAAGTTCAGACGACATCCACGCAAGGACAACAAACTGTGTGCATCTATCTTTCAAGGAATTTCCACGTAATGCTCTTTGACCTCGTTACAAAACTTTCGCTTTATTGCTGGCAAGTTCAGAGCAATTGCCAGGAAGATATATGTTTTTTTCTTTCTATTTGTGAGATGTATTTCTCTAGTGAATTTTGCTTGGCGCTTGATGAAAGCAGAAGCAGACCCGCTGGAACAAGAACAGGAGGATGGTAGTCTTGACGTCTTCAAAGTAATTTTCAAAAGAATAGTCTCAGGAGCTAGAGAGCCAACTTAGTCTCGTAGGGAAATCCTATTTGTGCGGGTGGGATTTTGATTCGGTATTCTACTCGATGTGGGATTATTTCTGTACGGTCCTTTGAATGATGGTTACATTTGTCGTTACTATACATTTTTTTCTGATCTGGGCAATAAGAAATGTGAAACTAGTTTTAGGATATAAGACGATTATTTCGCACAAGTGGGAGCGAAACTATTTCAACTATTCGTTGAAGTTTTTACAGAGCTCTTTCTTATTACTAAAATTCTAGCGAAACGAGTGCAGCTCCAAACAATGCATCCTGAAATTGTACAATTATAGACTCAACAAACCTATTAGTAGAATCATGCCAAACCTTATGATTTCTTTTAATCATTACTTTATAAATATATTCAGGCTTCTCATATCACTCACTTTTAAGCCTGGACAGTCCTTACAGTACGCTTACGTTCGTTTTAGAAATGATCAGAAAAGTGTTGTGAACATAAAAATCTGGATGGAAGCGCAAAATGAAAATAATGTGGCAGACACTCTTGCAGAATTAGTTTATTTTTGACTCACATATATCGTTTAAAATATTGGTTTAGCTGTTTTATCTGCAGGAGTTAATAGTCTCTGCAACTTACCAGGTGTACAGGCTTGAATCCGCTGTTTTTTTAGTCAAAAAATTCTCCATAGAAAGCAAAAACAAATTTATCCAAAATACTTGTCCTAGCTACACATTTTTCTCATCTCTCGGGCAATTTATGGATACCACGCCAAAAAAAATTTCTCTTTCGAGGCAAACCACTGATCAAGCCATTTTCGAACCTTTTTGTAAGAATCAAAGTGTTGCTCAGCAAGCAAGTAGTCGGAAGGGGCCAGGTCTGGTGCATAAACGGGATGAGGTAGCATCTCCCAGTGTGTCTCCAAGTAGTTTCGGACCATTTTTTACATGTGCGATGGTGCGTTGCCGTTGAAGAAAAGTAGCATGTCATGTCTTTGTTGATAATCCGTTCTTTTTTCAAGCAGAACACGATACAATTTGATTAGTTGTTGGTGGTAGCGGTGGGCATTGACAGTTTTACCAGGTTTCAACATCTCATAGTAGACGATACCTTGCTGATCTCTCCAAATGCAGAGCATCGTCTTCCGCCCGAAGCGATTTGATCTTGGAGAATGTGTTGATGGTTCAACCCACAATTTCTTGCATTTAGGATTCTCGAAATATATATTTTTTTCATCGCCTGTAACAATCCGAAGCAGGATCAACTTTTTTTTGTCTGGTGAGCAAGATTTTGCATGTATTTTACGTCCCTCCATCTGGGAATCGTTTAATTAATGCGGCACTCATTTTCCGACGCATGAAAATGGCTGGTTGAATAACATCCAATTGCTCAGCGATCATTTTTTTGCAATTGAGTATCGTCTTCATCCAAAAAAGCCTGCAATCGATGGTCCTCAACCTTCCTGGGCCGATTATCACGCTTCTTGTCCCACAAATCAAAATTGCGGTCTTTGAACCGACAATACTAGCCCCGGCACGTTGTTTCCGATAAAATACTGTCACGATAGTCTTCTATAAGCATTCGATGCGATTCGGCAGCCGATTTCTTCAAATGGAAGCAGAAAAGCACAGCTTCTCGCATATGCTTTTTTTGGCACAATACTAGACATGACTACTAAAGGAAAAATGTATGCTTTTGTATGAAATTCCTGACAATGTGCACTAATTAATTTTGACAGATGTCAAACTTATAAAAAAAAGTATGGCGTATTCATGTTTGATTAATACTCTCACTCATGCCATCTATGACCAAACAGCGGATTTAAGCTTATACATCTGGTAGTTGCTTTCATAGGTAAAATTTTCCTAAGGTTAATTGTAATTTTGTGATTGACATCAAGGGTTTCTTAACTACCAGTATTTTTGATGAGCCGCATGATGATCCTATACACCTCAACTCATTATAATCTCACCCAGTCGTGTATACAAAAAAACATCACTACCTATCAAAAAAAGCTTTCCTTCTTGCCGGGAAAGTCTTCAATCAAAACCAATTTATCGAAAATATTTAATGGACTCCAATTTACCTTCGTGTTGGTTCAATTTCTCAATCAAATTGTATGGATACATATATTTTTTACATCACAACTGACCCATATCATCCCCAAAATTTAACAAGGGTCAAATCTTTTCATCGAATTGAAATGCTACCGCTATGGAAAATATCTAAAGATTACACAATAGGATGAAGATACTGATTTTAATGGATGAGAAAGTTTTTTGTTGTTGTTGTACATATTTTATTTCCTTTGAAAAGTTGCAAATAGAAACTGCTGCAAGGATTTTTGGATGGTATCATGCTTAAAAAGTTTGGAGCCTAAAAATTGACATCATAGAATAGTCAAGTGAATTAAGCAATATTATTTTTTATTTGCTTGAAGCTTAAACCAAACATAGATGCTTTAATTTTTAACCGAATTATTTAATTGCTTAATTAATTGTGAAAAAAATAAGTTAACGCTTTCTGGTACACAAACGATTGTTTTTCAAACTCTGCATTCCAATTAAAGTGCTGATTAAATCCATCTATTGCCCGAGAAAATAAACAAGCTTCTGTAAGTCTACCGTGAAATCCTACTACTAAACATATTTTCGAGTAAAACATCCTTTCGATGAAATGTTTTCCAATTGAGTTTTGTAATTAAACAAATTTGTTTAATGTTCTTAATTGGGTAATTAAGATTACCTGTTTTCTTGTTTAATTCCGAAATAATGACAACATCATTATCAAAAATACAGAATCATGATTCAATGTCAAATAACGATGAAAGAATTAAGGATGCAGTAACTGGCCAGGAATTTCAGCAAGGATGAAATAAATTTATAGACACAACAATGTAATTTTATTGGTTTGATCGTATTTTGCAAGGACTCAAAGGAATTTTGTTGAATTAATGACATTGTAATGTATGCTTTATAATATCTATTGGAAGATTCTTGAATTTTCATCAACTATTTGAAAATTATTATTCAATTTATTTTCTTTTTCAATGTTCTCGTTTTTTAAAAATTAGGTATGGGATGAACATTGTCTGAGGATTAAATTTTCATAGTTCCAATTTTCACGCAAGGTCTAAGAAATAGTCAAATAAAACTGTCAATACTAAAATTCTAATAAAAATCATACACAAGTTGCAAGAAAAAGGTGCAAAACTGCAATAATTTTGACAAGCAATATCACAACATGTAGACATGCTAGTGCAAAAACCAAACTATAAAGCATTGTTCACCCAAAAATATCGAAGTTTTTATTTGACATTATTTAAAAGAAAGCAATAGTTATCTGCCCAAACCACGAGACAGAAAGGCACCAGTAGGTTTCCAAAGGGAGCCTATTGTGGAGTAGTACACGGCAAATTCTTAGTTGTTTAGCGTTTTTGACTGGATTAGTTCTCTACCAACTAACTAATTCATGCGTTAAACATTTGCACTTTTGTGGGCAAAATATCCTTGACTCAGTCACTTTTTCAGTAGGGGTGATGAGTCCTATTCTGACCATTTACACATGACATTGCAACCCACATTTACCATATGACGATCTCTCCAATTTAATATTATTACAAAACAGTGACTGCCCATGAAGTAAAGTATACCTTGCACAACATTACACTATCAACTATTGAATATGGCAGAAAGCTTCAGTTCAAATATTTTTCAAATCGCCAAAACATGCCACCCAAACCGACCTCACTAAAATTTCTACAGATATTTTCCCAACGTTTCACAACGTTTTCATAGCCTTGTCAACCTCCCCAGTTTACAGCATCATATTTACTTGCATTCGTCTATCGACTCTCCATTGGCTTCCCGAAAACTTTTTCAAGTTGACTCCCACGTCACTTAAGGATCTTCTACAGATAGAGTTGCACTATACATTTTCCAGTTGCAAAGGATACAACATTTAACACTGCTTTTATCAGACTAGCTACCAGAAAATTGTCTGTAGTCGACAAATATTGTCAGTCATGTATTTGAAGCGTGTTGCGTCGTCCTATTCATATTCGCCCTTCTTCAGCCACTGATGCTATTAAATTGCAAAAACTTCAAACTTTTTCAATATAAGGATTTCTTTTGGCTAACTTGCACGTGCTGCCTGACATAGGAAAGTACAGTATCGGAAAAGTGTATCTGTAAGATTCAAACAGGATGATATAGCGATGAAAATTGAAAATTTCATCGTATCCTTGCACATTGTGGATGAAACTCTGTGTGTGTGTGTAACACCATAATCCAAAAAGTTTGTGAAGTTAATGTTGAAAGTTTTGTGCAAAAGGAAGTCGAAGCTAGTTGAAATCAGGCTTGCAGGTATTGTAGCTTGCACGTATCCTTATTGACGGTGGATTTTCCAAATTAGAGTCTAATGAGACAGAGGAGATTGAATTTTATTGATCAGCTTGTACAGCTTGTTCATGCGATTATGTTCTTAAGTCTTCTTGGATGTGCTCTTTTATTGTTTCGCTTGTCTTATGTACACCTTGGAAGGGCGCATTATTCTTAATCGGATTATGCAGATGAGGTGCTTGATTACAGAAGATTTAAAAGCATGTGAGTCGTATTCATTTCAAGGAGGAAGGTATATCAACTTGTATCTGAGACTAATTCTTCTTCGGCTCAGTTGACTGAGGCCACACAAAAATACGTATTGCAATAAAAAAGGAAGCACCACTAAACTACTTTGAGTAGATTATAATCCGCAGAGCGACTTATTGTTGCTTGAGTGTGTGCTTCCTTCTATGCCAAGTCTCATCCAACAAATTTACCAGTCCTAGAGCTCATTTGAATATGTGCTTTTGATACGTAAATAACGGTACATAATTATGTGCCCTCGTATGTGGAATTGTTGTGGATGAGCTCATGAGGCTACTCAACTTAAAAACCCTCTTGTTTGCTCACTCGTCTACATTTCTATAGGGATTAATGCTAATGATTCTCCAGGCAAACATTGTAGATAGTATTTAGCCTATATGTGGTTTTATACTTCAATGTCGACATTTGTTGTACGGTTTGCGCCTGCTTTCCACAAAACGAATTCAAGCAGATAGCACAGGGTGGAAAAGAGGTGAACTTGAATGTGTTTTATAACTGAAAAAATACTTGGAGCCAAGCCAATACCACATGAATGCGTCTAAAAGTTTTTATTGGGTTTAAAAATAAAAAGAGTCTTGAAATTTTATCCCTTGGTTAAAACAGGAAGGAACAAATCCTCAAATCGAAAATGAAAAATTGTTAGAATATCCTGCATATGTAACTTTATATTATATATCTATTTACCTTATATGACATATCTAAGCGAACTATCACCGCAATCAACTACAAATTATCTAAGCATGATTTTTATCCTTTTTTGCATTGAAACTCAACTTAAAAAACACAAAATCATAAGCATTCAGTGCCAAAAAAAATGCGCCCACCCTTCACCTAGAGAATACCACCTCGAGAATACCACCTCGAAATACCCAGAGCAGCATCATACACTTCAAATTGCTGGAGGCAGAAACCCTCTTAGGACACTCATGTAAGACATAGTTGCCATTTCTTGCATTTCAGACAGTGAAGCTGCCTCGCTGAAACATAAATGAAGCTTGACAGACAGGCAGGACTAACTATAGAGCAATTGACATAGGACACACAACGAAAAAAATATATAAAGCTGAAAAGCCATGGACGACAGGAAGAAAGAATTTGTAGGTGGTTAAGAGCTCCTTGAAAGCAAATGCAAAACACTAGCTTGAGAAGGATTGCAGAGACGACGACGGCACGATATGTTCGAGGAGTAAAATAAAATTGGATAGAAAAAAGTCAAGCCCAAGAGTTCGTGGATAGACATTGAGAATGCCCCGGGATATGCTTAGAGCCGTATACAAGCCAATGGTGATGTCCTTTACAGGTTGTCTACTTAATGCCATCCATCCGCTTTGCTGGTTGTCGCTAGGGTTGTTGTAGCCATCTGACATTTGTAGGGAACTGCTGTTGGGTCGTTCCCGCTTCCGAGCATCCTGCGGCAGCAAAAATTAGCCTTTTTAACACGCCGTAGCTGTTTTTAATGCCACTGAACCAGAAGCAGGGCTGCTGATGGTTGGTGATGGTGGGGGTGCTAAGGGCTTGTGTGTGCTAAACACAAGCGCATTTACCACGTTATTATGTGGCACGTTGAAAATACATTTTTCAGCATGGTATGTCAATCACTTTGTGTTTTATGTTTGCTTATTTGAAAATGATGGTAATGAGTCCTTTTTATTCTTGAACATTATTTACCTGTTTTTTGATACGACTGCTGTATATAGAGGTTTCCTTTGTTATGAGTGTCACGAGTGGTTTTGCACTTTTTAGCTCAAATTCTTTCAAGTGGCTCTTTATTCAATGGGATGAGCTCTGCTATTTCATTTTTGTAATAATAAAATCGAAAGCTAGTTGCAGAGTAGTCAAATCACCTTGAGTTAGCGGCACAGAAAGTCAGGTTGAGAGTTACTCCTCCATACACTCGACTGGACTGCTGAAAAAATCTGCGAGATATTTGCTGAGCTTTTTTGTCAATATATCCTGACTTACTTCTCCTAATTTCTTTTAATACTTTTTTTTGTTTTCTAACTATTCTTGATTCTATCTCCACTGACCCAACTGAAATCCAAACATTAATTAATTCTTTAGATTCCAGCATAGGCCCCGGGCCGGACGGGCTTCCTAATATGTTCATTAAATCCTCATGCTCCTTATTTTGCATTCCACTGTCTTACATTTTTAATACCAGTTTAACCTCCGATATTTTCCCCAATATGTGGAAGTTGGCTAACAATTTTTCTGCCAGGATCCACTTCTAATGCTTCCAATCGTCGTTCTATTTCGTTAGTTTCTTGTTTTCCCAAACTCCTTGAACGCATTGTTTACAATAAAATATACGAAGCTTTTAACTGTACGCCGCCCCCGTTTCAACTTTGATTCCTTGCAAACCGTTCAACCAACACGATTTTTCTTAAACCTATATAAACTGCCGCAAAGGCTCTTGACAGTCGTACCCTAGTTGATGTAGTGTATACTGACATCAGTAAGGCATTTGACACTGTCAACCTAAATGTCCAACTTCAGAAACTAGCTCACTTTGGCCTGTTTGAACCGTTACTCGCCTGGCTTAAAACAGTTCGCGTTCATGCCGTGTTAGTTTTTGTGGTGCACATTCTTGTTTTTTCACCCCACTTTACCGAGCCGCATATTTGGCGCGACTAGGCCCACCATAGCTTACATCAGTCATAAAAGACGACTCACATCTTGTTACTCCGCTCCCTACCCTTCTCTTTTTGTAACTAAAAAACGTATTGTGTATGTAGTCATATTTATTATGACCGTTTACTCGCCTAGGTTGAAAAACTTGCATTCAGTACCGCAACAATGCCTTGCGTTGAATGTTGCCTGATACGAGTTCTGTACAAAAAGTATCACGAATTTTGAATTTCCGCGGGCTATGTGTATCCTATTTCCAAAACTTTTGTAGCATTATGTTGGTACTTATGTTTTTTACCAATGCTGACAGGTTCAGCCATTTTGAATCGTCAGTTAATTTTTGACAGCTATTTTGCTTGGATGTGTTTTGGCTTATCTTCGATTTTTGTCTGTTCCAAAAAATAGATCAAACTTTGTGTGAAAAACAACTTCAATGTTGACTGTGGCATATGGTGAAGACCAAAGCAACGTTTACCGGTGGTACAAATTACTTTGAGCGAAGTGGAGAGGGGGGGGGTGGCAAAGTAGATGTTGATGAATAAATAAATAATTTTTGAAAAATCGTAAAATTCGCGATACTTTGTGAACAGACCTCGTACATCTCTGGAAATATATCCTTGACGCAAACCAGACTATCAAGGATCATACTTTGGTGATATTGTTTTTTTTTTAAATTGGAAGGAATAGTACGTGTGACTGCTTTTTTAAATATTGTTCTTCTCATTTACACAATACAACATTTCGCTTAGAATTTGTGGCTCAGTTTATGAAAAATATTGAAACTAAAATCAAGTCAATTCGAAGGTAAAGTCAACACCGTTATTACTATACCCCGGAGCATACTTTCAGCTTACTATTAAATAACATTATAATTTCAAATTCATTTAACCAAAACAATTTTGAATATCATTCAAACAAACATCAAACATTCCTAAGCCGAAAAGACTACCAATTTCACTAAATTTTCGATTAACGAAAAATAGAAGCGCTTCTGTCCACCATCCAATTACTTCCAAAAATTATTGATTTCAAATTATTCCAGTTGAATAAATTTCATTGCGTAGCGCAGCACACAAAGTTTGTCCACATGTTTCACAATGTGATTTCAATAAAATTGAATTTTCAATTTTCAATATTCGCCAAAAACAAAAACCAAACCATTAAACCCATATTGTTGATCAGCTCATCTTCACAAATGATTGTTGTCGTCATTGTCATGCTCATTATGATCGTCATCGTGTCGTCCTCATGTGCATATATGCACTTCACATTTTAGTTATTGTCGTCATCATCGTCATCAGCAATAACAGATTGCAAACCATCTAATTATGCAGCATGGGAAAATTCATTAAATTTCCCATAATGTTTAGATAATGCTGGAGTGCAGTTATAGTTGCGTACATATTAAATTACAATGCTAATTATGTGTATTGATCACAAACTTTCAATAACGAAGCACGGTGACTTCAATTCAGTGCAAATATGTGCATATATATTCACTAATATGGAGGCATTCACATATGCATCTACGTAGATACACTATCGCTGCAACGTGGATGCAATTTCAGATACAAGTATCTAAAACCGTAGCTATTGTACTTGAGCGTGGTTCATTTGCTCTTTTGAATGTCACATATCGTTCACGTGCAAGACGGATGTGTGGCATGTGTAAGTCTCTTGTTGCAATGGGAATATACACAATATGTACCTGAACTGTATCTGCAACTATGCAATCGTTTCTTCTTGAGACTTTAGAATGGTATTCCATTGTTTTGTCACCGTTTCCGTTAATTGATGATGCATTTAGTATGACCCAATGAAGCAGCAATTGTAACGTGACAAAATCCTGTGGTGACGGACTAAAGATACTTTCGATGCGATCGATTCAAATTCAATGAAAGGATACAAAGACATATTGGAAAAAGGTGAGGATTGAGCCCCAAAACTGTATACGCCAATAGTGGATCCAATCCTTTTTTTGTATGGTGCTGTTTTTTGGTGGCCAGCTTTTGCGAAATAATTCAATGCAAACCCGCTAAAGAGGGTCTAAAGGATTGCAGCCGTTGCAATCACCGGTGCCTTACGCACTACTCCGACAAAAGCACCGTTTATGCTATTAAATTGGCTTCCGACTGAGCTCCTTACGAGATAGTAGGCCAAGTGCTCTGTGATTCGATTAAAAGCACATTTCTGACATGAGGGAAACATTGGTCACTCTCCCATTCTACGGCGGGATGGACCAACGCCAGGGAAAGTAGAACTTGCTTCCCCAATTTCCTGCTCCCATTATGGTTTCAAGTCAATCATCGCAAGCAGGGATGAATGAGCGATAGAGAGAAGTGGAATGCATGAATCGGTCAACATCTCAAATGGATGGAAAAGTTGGCTGTGATGTTTTCCTCGAACTGCTAGGACTGAAACTATCCTTCCGGCTCCCAGACCACTGCAGTGTTTGTCAGGCAAAGGTCCTTACAATATACAAGGCAGTATACTGGTTGAGATACCAGAAAGTTTCCATAGCTACTGACCACATCCATGATTGTATTGGAATGTCGTACACAACTAAACGTGATGTTGCTTCACTGTGAAATGATCCTACAATTGGTACCGGGACATAGTGATATGCCGGAAAATTGCGAACCACATGTCCTAAGAAGAGCTGGCACTGAGCTCCAGTAGTATACACTTACACTCCAACCTCTAGCCTCGCTTAAGCTAAGATTTAAGCAGCATAACATGGAGGCTGCAAATAAGGCTTGGTTACGCGAAGAAACCTGCAGAACAATCAGGCAAACTAGGCACGCATTGAGGGTCCAAACGCATCAAGCAGCTCCTCAACACGAGTCGTGAAACCTTGAGTTTTTTTGCAACGGTTCCTGCCGAAGCTGCAGATCAGAGGATGAGGAAGAAACAATTCAACATTTTCTGTGCGAATGCCCAACACTATCCTGGAAACGTACGCAAACTTTAGGCTCAATATTCCTGGACAGCCTCACCGAAGTAGCTAAATTAAACATAATTGGCCCTTTACGATTTTCTAATTGGTTCTCATCACCCAGCATCTAGGTCCTGGTGTCATCTCAATCTTCTGTCGTATCACAATGGGCCTTTCTTATGATAAAGAGGGCTGCCACTTCAACCAACCAACCATATAAAGACACGGTATAATTATATATTTGAATTAAATTGCACCTATATTAACAACAATATTGTTTTTCCGAAGCATTTATTTGATGCTTTTTTAGCCAATTTGAACGTACTATCAGTTTCCATGCACTCAACGGTAAGTATACGATGAAGCTTTAGATTCGTTTCAAATATTCAAAATCAATAAGTTTATGTAAGCTTTATCATGCTTTCCAAGATGGCATACTAGCTTATCCAAAAGAAAATCAATCGAGGAAAACGTTTGAGGTCCTACCTAAGGTGCTTCAATTGGGAGCTACGCTCTTCAGTAATTGAAAGTATGCTTTCAATCAGTCTTATAGACTGTGACTCCAAAAATTCATCCTCTAGATACCAATCTACATTCAACCACCGCCAATCTTCCGCAAAACAATTATCGCTCATCTTACAATTACCTGCAAATCACAATTGCCAGGACCTTTTCAAATTACCAATCCAGTTAGATAATTCTTATCAATGTTCCACGTTCAACTCACTTGATGATGTACATAACATATATAATGCAGTTGAACGATTATCTTGCGCTTGGTAGATCCTTTTCGTCTCGCAATCCCTACGGCAACCATTACTATTTCGAATACTATCAGTCTAATCTGTGCGGTGCAGGCAATTGTTTGTACAAATGTTTGTACTGCATTTTGCTGAAATGCTGCATTGTTTGCACACAAAACACATACATACGTACGGAATATCCCCCCAAACAACTTGCCTGCATCACACATCCTGAAAGATATATTGGGTTAAATGAGATTTCACCCCATAATCTACCCGCGCAACATTAACTTCAAGTCGAACCCGCACCAGTTGTGCTCTGTTATTTGTATATGTTGGTTGCTTCTGAGTCATCCTGCTTTCGTAGTTCCGGGTTTTTCAAGATGTAACCCAAAATTCTTGCTTCCTTTCTGCCCAGAAGCGTTTCGAAACATGTGTGACTGCAATATGAAAACACATGTTCACTTGAATATTTACGATATGAATAGCTAGCTGGTGTGTCTCTCACGGAAATCTTAAGGACTTGAAGGATTAACGGACGTTCAGCATGAGAATGTTATTTAGAGGAATTCAGTGAAGCAACTTATGATTTATGATGGATAACTGTTTGCTAAATGCACTTAATGGATGATGGTAAGCGAAATATTCAGGATGAAATCAAAATGTTGAAAATCGGTTGCAAGATTTATCCTCGTATATAGGCTCGTGTAGTTAAGAAGGTGACTTACTGCTATGTCTGCGATTGATGAGAAAAGGTCTCTTAAAAACAACAAACCGTTGATGATGGGCAATAGGAAGGATTAGCCAAGATTGAATGATACGCTCGGACAGGACAGCTGTAGAATTTTTCAAATTCAAATGAATGAATGAATTTGAAATAAATTATTAGTTTTCTGGACTGTCTTCCACAGAAAAGACCCATTGTGAGAAGTACTGCATTTTACTACCGCTTGTGTCAGGCACTTAATCATTGCACATGTGTTATCCCTTTTTTTGCAGTGAAAGGATTATTTTCCTATCCTATTATATCCCTAAGAATCCAGGCCCATATAAACTATGCAACCTTTTTGGTTACTGATTCGACTAAAAATAAAATCACTTTCAAGAAAATTCGGAGCTTGAAACTTGTTAAATTTTATTTTTCACCAGGCTAAGACTCAAAACGATCCCTTGTTTACGTACCGGCTTGAAATTTGCAATCTTATCGAAGCAACACGACATCAAGCACAAGAATAACTAATCACCCGAATTATGCTTGCTCCCAACTCAAGAAGATTGCGGAAATTTCATTCTTTTACCGATGGTCTAAGTAGAGTCTCCCATTTGACTTCTAATCTAAATTTTTTGATAATTTTTGGTCGTTGACGATGTACCATTTAGTATTTCTACCTATTTTCCTTCCTACCTACGGCTAACTCGCGGTGATGACTTGCCCCACCTTCAATCTGCATCCTTTTCTCGTCCACGACCGTGGACTATCCACCAGCAAGTACCGCTTCTAGTAATGGTATACCTACCGGCGAATCTGAACATCACTCGGACCAGTTTCACAAGCACATACGGTGGAGTACGGTGACAACGTGTATGAGAAACGAAGCTTGCACCTTAATTTAAGCTATTGTTTCCAATTTATTTATTACAAATTATTCTATAAACATAAAGTTTACTACTTGGGCAAAATAGTAAATAAAACGTATTACAATCAAGTTGCTTCCTAAAAATTAATTAAAGCTATAAGACCTCCCTCAGGCAGTCCAAATTTACGTTGTGTTTTAAAAGGTTGGCAAACAGACGAAGTGTAAAACTCAAGGGAGTGAGTAAGAATCGTGCCGTGAAATTTTTGTCGTAAAGAAACGTCCACCGTAATTTTAAACAGTTTTTCATGAAAATAATAAAAGTTTTTCATCATCTCTTCATAACAACAACTGTCCAGGGAGTAATAATTATTAGCTCTTCTTAATTTTCTTTGTTAACTCACGGACAAACTTAGAGGAAATTCATCCAATAGCCATTCTAAAGGGAGACCAACAAAACTGTCCCCGAAATATTTTTCATACAGGAATTTTCTTGTCAACTGAATAAACACGCAGCCAGTTCTTATTCTTGTGCTTAATTAATTTACGTTTGCCACGTGACATCATAAAGTCATCTTGTATCACTATCCACGTGCAGTCGCCTTCAACCTGTCTCCTGTTAAGACACTCCGTCAAAACACTCCAGCTGCTTGCCAAGATTACATAATGTAGAACATCAAGGATCAAATGTTACTAGGCTGATCATGTGACGGCGAGTTGGAAAAGGACGAGATAGATTGGTAGACCAAATAGATTTACGCACTCTTGTATAAGATAATGGATCCTCAGGGATTCGGTGCACCTCAACAACGCACATACGACTCTCTGTGCAGACATAACCCGAATCTCTTGCGGGTTTATTTCAACTTTAAGGTAGTCTGACTGCCGACAGAAGTCCTTGCAAAGTACATCTATACGTAAGCATAGTTGCTCGGAAGCCATTTGATTAATGAAATTTCTGATAATGTTAGGTAACATAAGTGTTTTATGGGCCCGAGGCAAAGACATTAATCTCCTGATTCTAAAGCATGATACAATAATAGTTATGTGTATAAAGGAGCGGCTCGGATGAAGGAAACCATATTTTTTTAAAGATTTATCGAAGGCAGCAAACAGGATAGTCCCACAAGCAATGTTTACGACTTTAAATAGTTTCGTGATGTTTGTCGTTTTGATGTTTGGATTTACGTGAATGAGAAAAGATTTACCACATTATGTTATCGAATTATTTATGACATGCTAATGTTCTAAAATTAAGGATTTAGGTAAATATTAAATTATGTAAAAATTAAAAGTGAATAGGAAACCAAATGACTTTACGGGATTCTGCATAAAATCCAGTTCAAGAGCTTACAATAAGATTAACTGAGAATAATTAAATTGTTTTTATGTTTAGAATTTTCGCAAGACTATCATGACTTCAGCACTTAAGTTCAGAGTCAGGGAAATTAAATTAAATTTTTATTTACAAATTTAAGACAATCAGTCAAAAAAGCTTTTTAGAACATGCAATTCAAGGACGAAATAACACGAACATAGGTGTTGTACCGATGAAATCATTTTGTCTCTTTTAGACTAATAGCATAATTTTCTTTGTCTGGGCCCATCAATCTATAGCTTACCCCGTGCAAGTCGCATAATTTGTGCGGTTAGGTCCCCCATTCGCCAATTATGTTAAAGTAATACCTATCTCTCTCAAACGGGAGAAATGTGATTCACACAGGAATTTCCCACGATTAGTTCTAGACTTATATACTTATTTTTAACATTAAAATTAATATAAATAGTATTATTAAAACGATTCGGAAAACAGTCCTGAGAAGAGAAATATTGAAGAAGAAACTAATAAAAATATAACTTACACTAATTAACGTAAAATTTCCATAAAAAAACTAGAGGAACCTAATTAAAGCTGTATTTTACCTGCACCATCGACGGTACCCAACGTCGAGGTATGTTAAATGCGGCAAATGCGTCAGTTTGACTTTTTGGACGATAAACCTAAACGGATTTTTCACAAAAAACTTAACATAAAGATTGTTCACTCTTCAACAAAAATATATCGAAAAATTTCAAACATATTTCAGACATAAATAATTCTTTTAAATTCTATTCTGAAAAGCCTTCTTAAATATTCTGTTTGGAAAACACAGTAGAAATCCTCCAGAAAACGGAAAATTATTCGGTAGAGATACTTTGGGAAGATCGAAAGTCGCGCCACCCCTCCACCCCATCAACCGGTAACTTCTATTTTTGCATTTATTCATCTACTTTCCAATTATTCTCAAAAAACCCATTAAATCAACACCATTCTTCTTTTGTCAATCCTACAAGTTGATTATTCTCAGAAATTTTAAAGTCCATCAAAAACATTTTATAGCTTCCAGTATTTTCTGCTCCCGCACGATTCTTAGCTAGGCAAACGCATCATTACTCTTCTCAGATGTTGTCCCGGCACAACAACAACAACAAAACTCCCACTAAACTTAGTCCTTTTCACTGGAAACAAACCAATTAACAATCCAAAGTCAATGTCACTTGGAAAAACATCTCTCCAATTTAATATCCTATTTACATTTAATGACTCATTCAATGTTATCACTTCGTCCTCATCTTTAAATACGATAAGAAAATTTACTGCCTCCATCCTTTTCGTGCCACGTAGGACTTCCATCCACCACCCTTTGGATTAATTAGAGCACTCACTTTAGTTGTCGTTCCACGAATCATTTTATCATTGTCGTATTTAATATTGTTGCTAGTGTCCTTGCGTCGCTGAAACGATGAAAACTTCTTGAAAAATCTTTGGCTGCTTCCGTGAAATTAATCCATAAATAATTTTATTGCGTCGCGGTAGTATGCAGCAACATTCATCAAACTCATTTGAAATAATAAACGGTTGTAGCTTTCAGTGGAGTTGTTAAGTTTAGATAAATGTTAAGATGGTGTCCTGTTTCGGTAAATCGTGTCTTTTCCATCAATTGAACCATCCAATGAGTTGTTTCAAGCATCACATTTAACTTTGCTGTTTTTCTTATAATGATCAGTTGAACTTTTGACCATTTTCAAATCCTGAAGTGTACGAGGATTCAAAACAAAGCGAAATCCTTTGTATCTGTTATGCTGAATTTCCAGGCTCGCCTAGCAATTATAACTTCCATCTGCCTCCTCATAGGTGTTTACCGTTCCAGACTATTAAGCCCATCAAAATTTCCGGCTACTTGAAACAAGATAATCCCTCGTCCTGCGACTTGAAGACTCGTAAATTTTAACGAAATCGCTTTATGGCCCAGCCCCAGTAGCAACTCAAATGTTAATTCCAGTTAATGGTGTTTGCAACGAATAAATGCTATGATAGACGGGTGGAAGATAAAACTGGAACATGATGGCCAGAACATTTACTTATGCTTCCGCTACTACTTCCAGTATCCTTTCAACGTTGCTTCCTTGAAGATTCTGTTGATTTCGTCGCGACGCAACCTCATTAAAACAGAACAAGGTCGTTTTGCAGATGGCAGCGATGAGATTGTAATAAACATAAACCTTGCGCGAAAACATTCCCAGCAACTTATGAAATGAAAAAAATTATATATTAGTATGTCCTACGCTGCTGTATTACTGGGACGATATAACGGAACAGGGATATGGGTCACCCCTTTCATCGTCGCTCATCACTAAATAGCACGGATGCTCGCTTGCCTCAAGAATATGCTTCTTTGTTGGTGCTGTACTTTTCTTCTATTTTTAGTGTTAATTTTAAACGACCTTTATGTGTGCGCGTGGAATATCTTGGAAAAACGTGATGCTAGTTCTGATGAAAAAAAAAATTTAATTAAGAAAATTCTATGAGCATAATTAATCTGGCGAAGAAATACAACGGAATTCAGCCGCGAGGGGTTATTCAGAATAGTGGTGGAATTTTTTCGCGAGGTAGAATGAACTCGCAGAACAAAAATTTATTTTGAAGCCTAGCAACGGTTTTAAGAAGCTTTTTGTTTTGTAGGAGTTGGATGTAATTCTTTGTGCTAAAACACCAAAAAAAAATTATAAGTGGAATTTCAAGAGCTTACGTTTTTATTTGGGAAAGAGATTAGCTAGTCAGCGTTCAATAACAAACTGAGTTCATTTCAAGTGATGCTAAATGGAGTAAGGAATAAAATTCAAGGACATGTTTAATTTTCTGTAATCAGGTTATCAACCACTAATAGATTATTTCAGAATTTTTTTGTATATTTAAACAGAACTACTTGAATGTAGGCAAATTGAATGCTTCTTGAATAGTTATACAAAAATATATCATCTTCAAAAGAATGTGCAATCTAACCTTTTAGATTGCAACATAAACGGCTTCTAATAACGACTTCCACACTTTGACAGTTGATAGTGGCCATATTGTTGAAACTACGTCTGCCAAATTGGCTGTCACTTATTCAGTCTGTTTTGCCAAATCACCATGAACGGATATAGCGTTCAACAACACGTGTAAATGATAAAATTGATAATGACCCTAAAATTTCTTCGAAAAATCATCTCCATCGATGAGGCCCATTTCAGAATAAATGGGTATGTCAACAAACAAAATTGTCGAATTTGGACGATACCAATCCACAAAAGATCCAAGAGCGTCCAATGCATCCGGAAAAAGTCATGGTTTAGTGTGGATTTTGGGCTGGCGGCGTCATCGGTTCATTCTTCTTTGAGAACGATGTAGGCCAGGTCTGAACTCTATCCCTAAACTATTGACATATTATATGGTAACTACCATATCCTGAAGTGTTTATACTGCCGTCCTAATTTATATTTTAGACATATTTATAAAAACGTTTATCATAAACTTAATGTAACTTTAAACATAACTTACAATGATCCCGTTCATTCACTCACCTGACCCAATTTTCGCAGTCAAAGAAAAACAAATTGCAGTTATACACTTACACCTTTCGTCCTGTTATAAATCAGCAAATAAAGTGTTTACTAAACATTCTTCTTCGTTTTATTCTGACCTGCATTTTATATTGCACTAACCTGAACGTCTATCTAGGCACAGGACGACAGTGTCTTTCCAACTGTACTTAACTCTCATCCATTTCCAAGTGAATGCACAATAAGGCAACAGGACTTATATCTATCTGGTTGTAGTAACATACTGCAAGCAGAATGAAAGGATTCGCTAAGTGAAGTGGATGGAAAGGTGTGAATGTGAAAAATCAAAGCTTTGTTGGGATACAATGGAAAAATTTTAACACAATGATGGAGTGGATGGATTAAAGTTGGTTTAATGGCGTGAGTAGTTTATGGAGAGAACGAACTTGTTCGTTGAATTATCTAGAAAATTTTATAGAACTTTGAATGCAATTGTTAATATCCTTTAGAGACATACGAAAATAGGGTGAATTTGCAAATTGATCTGCTATAGACAATAAAATAGTTATTTTTCAGATTCAAAATTTCTAATTTTAATTGCATTGCAAATCAAACATCTGTGAACATATGTCCAACATATCTAATGATCCCTGAAACGAAATGCTCAACCTGCTGATGCTGGTTTTTGAAAGAAAATTATCTTAGAATACTTTGAGAAGCACAATTGCTTTATGGGAGGGCGAAATCTTCAAGTCGTTTACGAGTCATTATTGAATGTCTGAAAAGAGTTTCCTTAATCAATCTTAAAACAAGAACCTACATACATAATTATCCTGCAGGCGGAAAACAATGAAACCAACCCCAAAAAACAATTATTCAAGCAGGTATTCACTTTAAAAAAAAAACTAAACTGCAAAGCTTTCTTTAATTACACTTCCCGAGAACAACCCTTATTATCCTCCAAATGAAAGCTGTGCCCATAAAATTTTCGGAAAACCTTCATGTAAAACTTGCAAATGAGACTTATTTGAGCTGGTGTTGACGGTTTTATGGCTGCAAATGGTTATTGCTTAGAATTCGACCGGTAAATAATGGTTTAAATATGCAAGATGGAAAGAAAGAAGTATTCAAGGATGAGGTAGCAGAAGTTCATAAAAAATTATGTAGTGTTGCGGCTTTCAAATACATTATGCAGTATATCTGTAAGCCTTGATCAACTTGTTTTTCAACCCCTTTTCCCTACATCAACCCTATACAGTTTAACTAAGCCAAGTTGGTTATAAAAATTGAGTGAAATTGTACAATAAAGTATCGGACATGGCCATTATGAAAATTAGTTATGTAATAGTCCTTTTGGGGGTTGTTTATATTTTTGTTGAAAAATTTCATTATTGCTGTGATGTTCTAACGTACATCAGCTACCCTTAAGATGACAGGAAATATATCATTCAGAATGTCATGCCGTAATTAAGAAACGAAGTTGCAAGTATTTGCTATAGGTACGAGGATAGCAAGGATTAAAATGTCAAGTCACGTAATATAGCCAAAATGGTATTTTGTCGTACTTTGGAAAGCTCTTTTCAAATTGCGATAAATTTTACGATCATTTCAATAAGGGGTTTTGTGTTAACTGTTCTTTTGTAAGGAAAGTTTGAAAATAATCCTAGAAAAATCAAAAGAGATGATTGAAAAGTTGTTCGATTTTTTTTCCGCAAAGTTTTCAGTGGTTTTAATTAACTGACATTCACTGAACGTGAACAGCAAGGACAGCACCTATAATAAATACATTAAAACCTTTTGCACCTTGCATGATTTTAAAAATAGGTTTATATGATAATGGTAAAAAATTTGAAAAACCGTAAAAATCATGAAATCAATTTTGGCCTCCCAACCAGGCTGAAAACTAAACGAAACTTTCTTTGAAATATTATTTATATCTTCAAAACTGCAAAAAACACACCTTAGATTGCATGACATTCACAATGAATTTTCATGTTATTTGCATCATTGTTAAATGTTTGCACGACATGAAAATACAACAGTTAGTACGTGTTGCAAAGGATATCCCTGGAGGTAGTGCAACCAATGTAGCTAGAAATTGCCTTTGCAAACCATTAACAACATATGTATATTAAATGCACGTTGTTTATGCTCACGCATAATATTATAGTGTTGTGAAACATTGACGTCAACCTGTGGTTCTTAAACTGATAAGGATAATTCACCCTTAGCTGTTAAAAGCCATTCGGGTAGACTATGTTTTAAATAGAAAAAATAATGGCATGAGACAATGAATTACGTGACGTGTTAAAATTGGTTTAATTTGCGCAATTTTTTCCTTAGGCTATAAAATTATTGTTCGCAGAAAAAAACAGGGGAAAATTGTAGGAATAATAAAAATATACTGAAAAATGTTTAGTTATTTACTATACTTAAGATCTCTTGAGCTTACAAAGGCCTAAAGTTTTCGGACATTTTAGTCCTGCGAAGAAGCAACAGTCGTTTAGTATCGTACCAATAAATTCCTTCACTCTCGTGAAAGCTAAAGTACATAGTGGTAATTGCCGGTAGACTAGCTCAGTCCAGGTAGCTTGCGGTTGAAATATATAATCTCTTATGCTTATTTCCATTACAGATTACTACTCAAAAAACTTTGAATACTCAGAAGTAAAAGAAAAGCAATAAAAAATTACGAAACAATCATCAAGTCGCACTCATGACTTCTCCTTCCGTTATACTACTTGTTTACAATTTCGATATGATAAAACCCAAAGCATGGGTTTAAATTACACTCCCTAATTTGAACACACTGAAAAAAAGCTACAATAACGGAGCAAACAAATTAGTCTCGAGAGTGAGCTTATATGGATCACATGACTGCGGCCATTTCATATTGTGAGAAGGTGAAGCAGAACTCCAATTATAATGGCGATCTTCCTCTAGAAGTAAATGTTCTTTCATTGTCAATCAATTTTTCCTATTAAACATCTAGATAATCTTTTGAACATTCCAAAAGTCTAACGTCGTGATCCTTGAATCCACTACATTCATTCTAACATTCACTGAAGTGCTATCAACTAGAAACTTCAATAATTTATCGATAAGAGCATGACTTCAAAACAAAAACAACAACAATGCAACACCCAACAAACAATCCATTAGTCCAACGTCGTGCAATAGTTTCACAGGACATTACTTAAACAAGTCCCATCTCATTGGCACCATTAAGCGTCATTTTAGGTAATACCCATTTTTCATGAACACTCATTTGTTTTTACACTCAATTAAATTCCAAACAAATGACTTCATTACTATATCGTCATCGTATTGTCCGTGTCCTTGTTGTTGCTCGAACACAAAGTCTTCCTATATTGATGTTCACTAGCTCATCTGCTACCACGATACAAGAACACCCTTCAAAAATAGGACATGTCCGTTTGAAATTCAACGCGGTGTTGCACCAGTTCATCAAGCTGTCCCGGCTTGTATGCATGCTACATCAAACAAATGCATACAGGACTGTAAATGGATCCTTTTTGGACGAGAAATTTTGTCGAATGGAATGATGCATGGGAAATGTGATGTTTTGTTACTATAAGGATATGGAAAGATCGATTTCTATTGCTTAATTGAATTATTTTCTTTGGAATTGGATTAGATTCTGGATAAGGTTCGTATGAAAACTGGGAGAAATAATTTAATTTAGAAATTGTTATTCGAAATTTGGAACTTTGCTCGAAATTTCAACAATTTAACAATGCGAAAGTTTTGATTTTGTCAGAGAAATTCAGTAGAAAAACCCATCTCTTCAATTTTTATATGGAAAATAGCCCACGCTGGGCGCTACTTTGAAATTAAAGGCCATTACAACAATAATGCTAAAGCAATTGATTAATGATAACCAATACTAAAAATAGGTCAACAACTTGAAAAATCAATGTAATATTATCAATTTTGCACTAAGAAATATGTAGAAAACCTGCCCTTTTAAATTTTATATGAAAAGAAACCCACGTTGGGCGCCGCTTTAAAGATGTCGAATTTTTTTGATAATTTGAATAAATAACGAAGAGAAGTTTCAAATATATCCATGATGAAGTTAAATTGATATTTTCCATTCAAAGCATCACAAACAGAATTTATTAATCAAATTTCCCTGCGTTATTTACTTTCCGATGCACTCAAACATCGTTGCGACTTTAACACTTTCTGAAAACCGTACTTGTCGAAACTGTTGTAGCAGAACCCTCTAAGTACTAATTACTGTTCCAAACTATTCATAAGACCAGGAAACCCAGCGCTGAACAATGGATAATCTTCACTCTATTGTTACCTGACACCATTAACGGCTAAAATGTGTGGTAGATAATTTCGCCCCTGGAATTCCAGCTAAGAAATAAGTGAACTGAATCGTATCGAGTTATTGTACCGCAATTTCACAGTTGCATCAAGGATCTGTAGATATTTGGTTCAAAGGAAACTTGCTTGCTAGGACGACCAAGTTTCTCCATTAGAATGCATCGTAATAGTCCCAAGTTGGTTCATGCATGTTGATGATGGTGGCTTTGGTGGCGCCCAACTCTTTTATGCACTTTCAATTTACTTCGCAGCATGCACTATGACTGAATTGAATTTGGTAATCACCTTTACTGTTAAGAAAAAAAATGTGTGGAGTAAAATACATGTATGTGTTCAAATTTGCAACCTACATAGCATGATTGAATTTCTCTGAAGTCCTATAAATTCCTTTTGTGATTCAAAGAATCGATCGGTACATTTTCTTTTAACTTATAAAAAATTCAACTGACAACCAGAAAATCGGTTAGCATTTCATCAGCTATGCCTACAAAATTTCATCGCCCAATTACATGGTATGCGTTTAATTAAAATTACAGCAACACGAGTATCATCAAACACATGTATATCCTATTTATACACCCTAGATGTGTCATGATAAATGTTACAATGTCGCATAGTCATTGAAGTCATTACCTCGTCACACACGACTGGTTGGATGAACACTAATTCGGATGCGACAATTACCAACCACCAGGCGCACATATGCACGCAACATTAAATCCCAATGCAACAAATACAGCAACAATTTGATGGTGTACTCAAATTGGTAGAGCTAATAAGTTTAATTGGCTAATGGAAGCCATTTTATGGTACGTATCCTTAATATGGGAAATAGAGAGGTTGGTCTTGAACCTATTGTTAACGATAGTAGGAAGAAATCGATAAAGAAACTAAAAAATATATATCCATATAAGGCAGCTAAGATGACGTATCCAACTTTTAACTTAAGGTTTTTTATGAAAAAGGATCAAACATTTTCATTGTAGTATTTATTGATGTATTAGTTAAATATTACTACAAATTAAAATAAGAAATAAGAAGTAGTCTCCAAATTCTTTCCTTGAATTATAACTCACATGTGGTCTTTCTGTCTGGCAAACAAACAAAAAATTAATTCACATTTAAAATGTTTTCACACTTCCAATCAAATAAATTCAATCTTTTTTACTACACTACAAGCTTCAGTGAAGTAGTTTTGTACAGTTAAAGATTTAAACGTTTATTGATCCACGGAAATCTTTTTTCCTGAATAAAATATGCTTGCAATGAGAATTTTTCAAGGTTTCTTTTTCTTGACTGGCCAAAATGAGTTATAAATATAACTATTTTAAGCCAAGTCTGTTAGATTAACAGACTTGGCTTAAAATAGTGACTAGATTGTCAATATCATCTCCCAATACTACTACGATGACATAAATTATTCTGGCTTCAGAATCAACAAAGCGCCTTTATTCCTTAATAAATTTTGAAAGAAATTATTTAAAATTAATTCAATGCATATCCTTACCAATAAATCCTGAAAAATACCACTTTCTTCAGACCTAAACAATGGCTAATCCCGTTCTATTCTCACCGTCAATGCTTTTTGTGCGAGGCAATTTCCGCCCATTATTACCATCACCCATGTCACATTGCCTTGTAGCACATTCATCATTCAACCAACATTTTCACATAGGCACATATACATTTTCACCATATCCTGAAAGCACGTATCGCATTCTCCTAAGCCTGTACATCTATTCGCGCATACATTAATTGCCTTTTCCATTCATTCGTTCAGTGGAAAATATCACCACATTACAAAGGAAAATTATTACCTCTTGTCATTCAACCTGTCGTTCATGTCTATGTCATCCTTGTTGGAGCTACAACTTTGTTTTTCCTTTCGATGTAAACTCTTACACCCCCCCCCCTTCTCTTCGACATGCTATTATTGAAGCCGATGAAAGAAAATTTTACATATTGAGACCCTGTATATTTTCATTTTGCTGTTAAGGACATAATAAAATAAATCACTACTTTTCTGCTATACAGAATAGGCTTTTAAAATGGTTGATATGAAGGGCGGTACATATGACTTGACGTTCAAGGATAATAAGGCTAAAATAAATTTTCTCTTTCTTTTTGGAAAATAATGCAAGTCAGCATGATTATTTCTATGAAAATCCAACTCTGTCTTTCAATCAAGAAACTCATTTTAAAGGGTGAAAAATGATGTTGCAACAAAAGAAGGTGATGGCAATCAAAGGAGTCTGTGTTATAGTGAAAGCTTGAATATTTTCTCCATGACTTCTTTTTCCAATAAAAATTGAGTAAAAAAATTCAGCAATCAATGATTTGTGTCCTTAGAATCTGTCATTCATGAAATAAACACTGAACTTATTTAAAATTTACTAAATGTTTTGAATTTTCAACAGTTTTTCTTTTTATTTTAACCGTGGAAGGAGGTAGTAAAAAATGTTTTTGTATAGCATTTTCTCCAAGAAACAAGCATACCAAAATTATTCGGATAATAACATGTCATTAACATACACCGTTCTCTTTGAATACAGCTGAAAAGAATCCGCCCATCCATTTTCTTAGTATATCCTTTTAATCGAACAAAAAGGATGCCTGTCATGTTTTGCATGTTTTCAACATCATAACGATGGCAACGACGATGGTGAAAGAGGCAAATGACAATCTTTGAGGCATGAGGATGTTATGGAATTTTCTACATACTTCATACTTTGAAAAGCTCAAAGGGTGTTAAAGCATGCCTGAGTCTTTAAGAGTATTTTAATAAAGCGTAGTCGGGACAATAGAATAAATGAGGTTATTAACATCACGTTCAACGTGTGCGTACATACAAGCATATGTGTAAGTAAAGATGTGCGGAAAGGATTAATTTTACAATGGAACGGGTGAAAATCCCTGCAGAAGTCTTTTGATTGAATAATTTTAAGTTTCGTTATGATTTTAGCATAGAATTTTATAATTTTATATTTTTAACGTAGAAACACAAGATCAGGATGTCTGCCTGCTCCACCCTCTATGATCAAAAAATTATATTCTAGACCAAACTGGCACTGAGCTTCAGGAGTATACACTTACCCCCCTAGTCGGCTAACCTCTAGCCACCACAACGCTAGGATTTAAGCAGTACTACCTGTAGGCTGCGAATAGGGCCTGGCTGCTTGAAGAATCCTGTAACACAACCAGGCAAACTTGGCACGCACCAAGCAGCTCCTTAACACAAGTCGTGAAACCCTGAGTTCCGTCGTTTCCGTACTAACGAGATACTGTCTGATCGGCAGACACCCAGAAAGATTGTGATTGTGTCCCTTTCAATGATTTCTGCTGAAGTTGCAAATCAGAGGATGAGGAAAAAACAATCCAACACTTTCTGTGCGAATGCCTAGCACCGTCCAGAAAGCGCATGCAAACCTTGGGCTCGTCCTTCCTGGACAACCTCACAGCGGTATCTGATTTAGACATGCGCTGCATAGCCGGCTTCATACAAAAATCTGGATGGTTTTCGTCATCCCGCAGATTCTATTGCCGCCCTTATTTTCTCATAAAGCACAATGGGCCTATCGTGACCTAAGTGAGCCACCTTTTAATAAAGGGGGCTTCCACGACAACCAACCAACCAAACTGAAAAAATGAGTTTCACATCATATAATCTGTCTCAAACAGCCAATTTTTAAATCGTCCTTTCTCCGTCGCATCAAAAACGTGTCGCCGCATATGACTCACATAAATCGAAAATCTAATCAACTTGGTGTACCCATCATCATCTCAAGGTTTCGAAAACTAATTAACAAACATGTAAAATTTCTAGCTTAAGGCAATTCCCTCCTATAAGAATCACTTCATTTCAAGTTTAATGACGGCCGGATTGGAAGCAAACAGACGTTACTACATTCCATCAACTAACTCTCTACTACTCCATGCAATTAATTCCACATCATTTATAATTAAAATCACGTTCTTGATTTTCATTCAGCACTAACATAAACTTTCACCGCAGCAATATAGTAACAGTCGAAGAAGAAGGAATACTTATATAAAAAAAAGTCAACATCAACCATCCAGGCAAACTGTATTAGCGAACGAACAGGATATACTTTCTTCCTGGTTTTTCCTAGGAACATTTAACGGAAATTTGCTTCGTTTCATGGAAGGAGCAACATTCATTCTCGGGATTCTACTTACATCATCATCAAGGCGCTACAGCAGCTAATTCGTGAAATGTTTTTGATATCTACATCTTTCGTGGAGCCAAATTCTAGTGCATGTCCTTGACGAGGAACGATATGAAGAACGAGGAGAGGCTGACGCTTTCGATGCGACTGGCGTACTAATTGAGTTAATTTCGATTACCTGCCACACCTTCTTCGCCCATTTTTCAAACTATGTACATGACTTTGTCGCTTTTCGTTTGTTCCATCACCAACTTATTCGGAAAATGCTTTGGCGGAAAATCTTCATCATCGGGAAAATACTTGAGGGCGAAGAACGTGACTTGAAGTACAAATATTGGGGTAGTGTTGCAGTTGTGATTATGATCAAGACTTCGTCCTGATGCTGCATAGTCCTTTAAATCGATGATGTTATATGCTTGGCTGCCCATGGCACATTGATTTATCAGAGCCCATTTTTTCTCCAGATGGCCAGTATAAGGAAGAATTTAATTGGAACAGCTTGGATGGAAACACTACTATACACTACTATAGTCAGCCAACATACCTCTGAAAGTACAATTTTATGCCGGAAATTGGGAAATTTTACTATACTTTGTCTTCATTTTCTTTGTGGCAGTTGATTATGCAAATCAACTGTTCGAATCGATAGAAAGCGTACACAATACGGACAAGAATAGAACAGGATTCTCGTGTTTGAGCTCAGTAATTGCTGTTCGCTAATCTCATACCTGATTCAAATCCCTAAGACCATTCCATGGGTTGGTGTTGTAAAACACCTGCAAAAAGGACTTAACACACACACACGCCACACCAGTCTTGCATGCCATCAGAGAAATGCATTACATCGGCAAGAATGCATTTCTCCACGGATTAACATAGTAAATCATGAGAAATCGATAGGATACCAACTTTAGATTTTCGTCAATGAAAAGAGGCGTGCAACTCACTAAACGATCGAAATTGACTACAAACCGCATGACGAACGAACAGGACATTTTGTCGAAAATCAATACGATGTAGATGCACAAATTCTATTCGATAGGCATCTACATTACAAATTACAACGAGTAAGGACGAACAGTTCACATAAGAGATAGAGACAGTGAGTCCTTGGTAAACCAATGAAATCGTGTCTATCATAGAGAGAATAATTAATGACATTCACTTAGAGCAGACAACTCGGATATTTGGGTCAGTCCAAATTGATTTCGACATTCCATTATCCTTGTGCATATATTAACTAGCTATTCGGTGCTTGCACTAAGTATTCTTCTAGTTAACAGTCGAGAGTAACGTACATGTTCGGTTTTATTAATATCTAATTTATTCCGAGATAATCTGAGGTGAGTGGAAAGATTCCTTTGCACCAATAAGGATACGAAGTTGTGTTCAAGCTATGAAATTGACCTGCACAATTGCAAATGAGATAATTGGTAGGTAAGTTGGTCTGACACATGATATGTTAAATGATGTGGGGCTAATTAATTGCCGAAAAGCTTTTAGAGCGATTGACTTTCCTGTCTTTGGTCACCACTACTTAACAACATACCCGGTTACATGCAGTCTGTACTTCCTTCAGCATTTGAGTAAAAACTGGATTGTAACTTCTGTTAAAGCAATCATCACCCATTTAACAGATTCCAACCGAATACTCCCGATTCCACTACCCAACTCGTCCTGGCAAAATAATTCGTTGACGACCCCTCTTCTCACTTGAAAATAAAATCGCACTATAACAACCCACACTCTCAACCCTTAAAAACTTTCAAAACCATACACTATGCGCATCACATTGCATTAAACTTCGATGAAAGTTCACATTAAAAATCCAGACTACTATACAACACCATTATCAGCATCCCCTGAAGCAGCACAAATCTCGCTTGGCAAAATAAAACCTGAAACGAACGTAGTAGGGACAAATCCTTGTCGCAAGGGGATCCTACAATCGAACCGCTGGACTAAACGACGGAAAAATCAGGCAAGGTGTGCCCAAGTCTAAAGTCCAAGGAGCAACGCCAGCAAGAATATCGAAAGGCAAGCTGTAATAACTTCAAAAGTTGAGTAATGAGTTGCTAAGAAACTATGTCAGAACTCAGGAAGTATTCCAGACATTTTCTAATGGGATCAACAAAAGCAACGGGAAAAAAATGTCCTGTGTGAAAAGCAAGAAAAATCGGGAAGGAATTACAAACGAGAAAATACAGGTGTAGTACCTAGATGTGATGCTGAGAAAAGGACGAAAGATGACACGGAAAAATTTACAAACTAAAGAAAATCTTCGAGACAAATCCCACCCCGTGAAAAGTTTAACACCTGAACTGGAACTGATAACTTCATTTGAAAGTTTCACCTGGAAGTTGTGTTGAAGCTTGCTTCGTTAGTCCTTTGGCTTTTCGATTTTAGTTTGTCCAATCGCCACCTCGTCCTGACAAGATAGCAATGTTGTAGAACTACTTATGAAACTTTTGCCAGTTGAGTGTAAAGTGAAATCAGCAGTTACAGGTAATTAAGTATTTATGGAAGGATAGTGTCCTTTTAGCAGGAATTATGCAAAAAGGAATGTTTACAGACACCTGATGAAAATTGATTGGGTTTGGTGTTTGGTAAGGTGATTTTAATTTTCGATATTAAACGGTACTAGACGGATCTCTTCACTAGGATGTGAGCCTCCATTGTGATTATGATTATGTTGCCTGAGTTATGTATGAATTTAGTTGGAAGCCTAGCTCAGTTTTTCGGGCACGCAGTCGCGACTCGTATTTCCTAGTCTTTTTTTGGTTTAATTAGAAGAGATTTAATCATCGTTAAAGCAAGATTACACAAAATTCCTTATCTAAATAATGGAAACAAACGAACGGACGGTCAAGAAAAAAGGATTTTCACCCGACACTAAGATAAACTAGCCCGAGGAACAATAGACACCCACTATTGGCAACTATGTTTATAAATGAATCATAAATACCAAAAGCATTGTACAATCAGCTTGAAAATTTAAAAAAAAACTAGATAACATGATCCTGGAGGATAATTAGCGGAGACCAGAAAACAAACAAATTCATGCGGTAGAAAACCACAGTAGCAAACAATATACAGAGAGTTGCGTCCTTGAAATGGCAGAGAAAGAATATCTACGAAAGGAAAACAGTCAACAGTTCAACCACGAGGATAACCCACTGGTAATCGAAGAACATGAAAAGGCCCAACTGAACAAGCAACTGGGGTATCAAGAAACATGTAAGGATCACCCGATCCCAATCGGCAAAACCGCACCAAGAATGGATGCAATGAATATTTAATACGAAACATTGTTCAACGAAACAAACAATGAAACTTAAAGCCTTCCTAAAATTACCTTGCTTCCAATAAATATTGAAAGTCACGCACATTATCAACTTTATAGTCCTAACAAGATATTGTGCGCTAAAACGGATAAACAGACTTGAGAATTGTGTTTCCAGTCTTACGCGGATTTTGTTCAGATCCCTATTTTCCATGCAACGATACTCTCACGGTATATTCCCGCAAATTTTTCCTATTGCTTTTGTGTACAATGAATACACATACTTTTCCCGCAGGACATGATCTAAATTCAAAG
The DNA here is from genome assembly GCA_963942545.1 of Oxycera nigricornis. Lineage (NCBI taxonomy): Eukaryota > Metazoa > Arthropoda > Insecta > Diptera > Stratiomyidae > Oxycera > Oxycera nigricornis. The sequence goes on from OZ012662.1 coordinate 107,887,987, forward strand.
CATCTCGACAGCACCATGACCTATCTGCTTGCTTGCATACTAAAGGATGTAAAGTCAGGAACGATTATTATAAAACTCGTGAAGCATGAGTACCTATTGAGGATTTTTTTTGTAAGGAAAAACGGAAATCTGTGATGTATATTAATGAAGAAATCCAAGGAGCAAGACAAAATATAAATGAAACCTAGAGCTGAATTCAAAGCGACCGTTTATTTTTTAATGATACCGTTTGTCCTAATATGAATTTATTTATTCAAAATTAATTTACAGCGGGAGCCATCAATGTTCCGTGGAAAATAAATACAAAAGTAAATACTAAAACCACTTCTGACCCATTAAAAGTGTCAAACCAAGAAAAAGGACATGCAACTGCTAAGCTACCCGGGGTATACCTATTTCAAAACTCTCCAACTTCACGAACAAAAGAGCAGAAACGACACAAGACAAATGTTGAACGTTGGTCGCTATACCTCCCCGAGCCTTATGAATAATGTACAAGTTTAGTGAGTGAATACAAAAAAGGACAGCGAGTCTGCGATGGGCACAACGACAGCAATCAACGAAAAGGACTCTCCCGGGACCATCTGAGGAAAGTGTCTAACGCACGGCGAGAAGTCTAGTGAACGTGTGGCAGTTTGAAGGGTGGTGCTTCAGTACACACGGTCGAGGGTTGTAGCAAATGTTTAACTGGAAATGTGCTGCGTTTTCAAACTATTCTAGTCCTTGACTAACCCATGCCGGTGTAGTGAAATATTTCAGTTGTAGTTTGTTTTTTCTTATGCCATGTTTCGAAGTCAGCATGAAATAGTTTTGCTAGATGATAAGAATTTTGATAAGGACGAACGCGACGAGTTGCTAGTGAAAAGAAATTTCATGAATATGAAATAGGGAAAATAATTATTGGTGAAGTTTTTCATTTAGAAAACTTTGCGCTTAGATGAGGTCAATTTTGAAAAATTATTTTCATTAGAATGTGAATTTTTGTAGTATTCATTTATCAACAAAGACTGTTTTTATAGTTTATAAATAATAAAAGGGTTTTGGTGTTTCTAGAATTTGTTCTGAAATCCCTTTCGAAAATCGAACAAATTAATTAAAATATTCAATACGACCTCCACATTATATCAAACTGTCTCAAAAACCCGAACTCAATCATGTAAAATATTTCCCCCAAAAATAAAGTAAATGGCATATCTACCGGCGACATCCTTACACATCTAATTTCCAAAGATTTTCATTAAACCAGAATGAGATGTTCAGTTCGTGACAGGATTTAATCCTGTAAATGACACAATTTAATGATATATGTGTCTAATAATTTAATTCGTCCTTCCTTCCGCCCAGCTACATCCATCCTTCGTCAACGATACATACGAGTATACTAGTATGTGCATATCCATTTAGTGTTGTCTCATGAATGGAATCTTTGGTTTATAGCATACATGCTTTCATAAACGCACACACAAACCCATACATCGTAAGGACCAAGCTTATGACCCAGCAATGTGTGACATATTTCAGGAAGGGATATATATTATAAGTTTTCATCATTGGGTATCAAACGAGATTTTCACTATGCCTCAAGAAGAATGCCGATGACGTGATAATGGAGGTTGAATTATATTTTAATCCTTCGGATTATTTAAGTTAGTGGAAGGATTGTTGATGGGATTTGATGTAGGCTAGAAATGGGACTGGGCTGTTTTTAGACAATGCGGAGGAGTTGATCCAACTAAAATAGACTAAATGTGAAATTCGTCAACCTGGATATTTATAAATGTGTGTCCTTAATTTTGTACAGCAATATTCAACTGATTTTCATTAGACAGCGGTTTCCAAAACTACCACGAAAAAATTTCCATTCTTATATTAATATCTCATCCTTCTTTACATGCTGTGCCAACGGTTGTCTATTCATTTATGAGACTTAAAAAAAAATCCTTTTATTTTCGTCAAATAAAAAACATTTTCCCATGGAAATGGATGTTAAAGCCACCACAGACAATATTCTTTTCACATAGAAAGTGAAAAGTGAAATTCTGGAACTCTGGTTAGCGGTTACTTTTTCACATGTATGTACGTTCCAGGTTGCGGTTGAAGGTAAAGGTGAAAAAAATTACCTCGCTTTTCAATGAATCTATTTAAACAAGGATGTGTTTGAGTTTGTACAGGATGGTAGACGAAGTTTTTTTTACACGCGCACTATGAGGTTTTATTTAATGTGGAAGAGATGATAGCACCTGAATAGTGTTTGAAGGAGCTTCAATTTTGTGGTTTACGCTTGGGTATTGGGTTTTGAATTGTAACGTGTAAGGAACGTTTGTATTCTTTCGGTATATTTTAGAAATGTTGTCAAATCTTTCCTCTATATTGGTTGACCATAGAGAAAAACATTTATTGTTTTGGTTGACTTTAGTCGAAATATGTATTCATTCGATTAGAATCCTGATTCCTTCTGGAAATATTTTGTACTATTTATTATTTTGAATTGAAAAAACTTTTACGGTCCGGTCCCACGTTGGGTGCCATTTGTATGAAAATTATGAGTTTTACAATTCGCAGGGATTTAAAAGTCGCCAAGATTTGTAAAACTTTAAGTTCAGAGACGAAGGAACGTTTGTTTCGTGTTCTATTGATGAATTTGTTTTGCCTCTTCAAAACTGAAAGAGTCAAGCATAGTTTATTTTCTCGAATAGTTGTCTTTACAGATTTCTTGAAGTCAACGTCATATCAAATAGCCGGAGATGCGAAACTACAACGAAAAACTCAAAAAAAAAATCAGAACTATGAACTTCACGTTTACTTTGCTCTCTTATTTCCTCCCTCAAAACCGAATTTACTTTTGCTTTACAAGAACATCGCAAGAACAATTTTTTTGTCGTTATATTTCATCTGAATTTGTACGCTTAAAAAACAAAACCACATGAATGAGAAAATATCGCGAGCATTTTACACTTCTAGAATGTCCATTTTCTAAGATCATAGACTCCAATTGGACGCATAAGGCATTGATTGTGTCACCTTTACCCATCGTTTTATCGCCTACCACGTACGAGTCCGCATCATGTGCGTGGTTAGGCCTTCCATACAAACAACAGACCTATTTTATGCCCGTCGACAGCGTTGATGGGGACTTTTTCCCGTCGAACAGAACTGATTGAAAACAGGTGCAATTCATGGAACGAGTATTTCATCATTCAAATGAAAACGATGATCACACTCTAGTGCAAGCTATCTCTGCCAAAAAGATTTATTACAGCATGTAGAAGTGAATTCGATTTTCAAATAGTGTTTTCCTAAAAAAATATTTAGTAATATGTTGCTTTCTTTTTAATAAAGAATTTATCAACATTGTATTATTCAAGAAGTACCCTTTATAATTTATATAGATCTTGAAAACAACTTTTGTACACTTTTATTTGTCGTCCATTCTAGTTTAAAACCCATTTAAAAGTATACCTTGAAGAAACTGTAATCCAATGCTGTATTTTTTTTAGTAGAATGAAATGAACATGAAACATCAAATTTCAAATTATCAATCTTAATATTTTTGAATACATTCGTTCAATGTTTTTCAGAAGTGACCGTAGGCAAGAAATAGCATCCTTTCCTTTATGAAAATGTACAAATGAAATATTTTTTTTAGCAAAAAAATTCAAAACTCCTTGCAGATTATAGGGATTCATTGTCAGTCACGAACATTACTTCGATTTAAATCTAAAGATTTTCCATGAATCGAAATATTTACCCTCTCCAATATTACCATTTTTAAGTTGAATCCAGAATATTAAAATCGTATTTTTCTTTCCAGAAACTAAGCGCCCTATCATCCTGAAATATGGCTGTCCTTACAATTTTGTGCTTACCAAAGCTAAGACCACAACTCCACCCCAAAAAAAACACCTATAAACACTCATGTCTACTATGGTAACATATCCCATCTTGTTATCTCCACGGTCATCACGAAAAATTATTAGACACGACCAATTTTCCCAGGAAAATTTCATCTTTACGCCCCCATATATAAATGTATGTTGTGTCCTCTTCAAAATTAAGATAAACAAATTTATTTATTTCACTACATAAATGTTGTTGGACGCCACCAAATTCCTTCGCCAACCTATCCCTTGTATCCTTCGATATAATTTTCTTGATTTCTCGCTCCTATCTGTCCAATCTTTATTACATTCACCATGTCCTTGAACTTAGCAGTTGTGAATTCACTTCGATACAAACTTAGTGATAAGACGACATATCAATAAAGTAAAAGAACGTATCACCAATTCGAGAATCCTTTTTTCCTTTAGTATCTACCCCGGCCAAATGTCATGATGCTGGATTTTTCTTTCTTTGCTTCTTTACCCTTCATCAGGATTGTTTAGCCTTCTTTTCAAGGGTTTTTATTCTCTTTATCATAAACACCTAACACGTCTCGTTCGTTTTTGGCTCGATTCAGGATGAAACACACCCTCCGGGTAAAGTGTTGTCGGAATAGAAAGTCGAGTGGAAATGGTTCACGTGAATCTTTCTAGTTTTTTTTTTTTTGTTTTCTATGGGGAAAATAAAAAGGACACAAAACAGGATAACAGAAATTTATGCGCATATAACATACAAGTATTAGTCTCTAATGGCACGGTGGTAAAAGTTTTCGGTGAAAACTAAACGAAAAAATGAATCGAGGATGGTAGTTGTTGAAAATGTACAGTTTTTATTTAAAAGCATGAATTTCATGTTTTAGTATTTTTTATTCATCACAGTGAGGCCTGCAATTATGATATTTCACTTTCAATAAACTCCAGTAAATTGTGGAATTTTTTTAAAAGAAATTCAATTACAAGACTGGCAACTAAACAATATTTCTTCAGTCAATTTTGAATTTGAATAAAGAAAAATGAACTTAAGGCCACGAATTCCTTCTAAAAGGCTCTCCAAAACAAAAACGTTTCGAGAAAAAAAAATCATAATTCTGTCTCTTGGAACACACTTTTCACAATACTGTAAAGCCCTGTTCGCACGAGTTGTCACCAATTTTCTATTTTAGCAGCAACTAAGCCTCCCGGGTACAAATTGTGCGCTTCCATAATTTTCGTACAACAGAGAGGTCGAAAAAGGTTTTTTGGGTTATTCTCAGGAAAAATCTGATAACATTTGGTTTGTAAATAGAAGCATAAAAATTCGCTTATGTAAAAATATTCAAAGGAGGTTTGGGGCTGGAAAAATACAAAATTCAACAAGGATATCCTTGAAAATTGTTTAGTGGGTAGTATGTTGTTTTCTAGACATGCACTCGTACATGATGGCATTTTGTGGTAGTAGAGGTCTGTTTTTGCATAGCTTTGGCAAACGTTAATTTTTGGCAAATAAAATAAACGATTTCTGGTCCGAAAAACGATGAATAACAATCTAATTTGCTATAAGAGAGCATTCATATCTGCTCCTTAATATCATGAATATCTTGCACGCAGAATTACCACGAAACTAACCATAAATTGAAGCTGGCACAAAAAATTGATGTATTTCCCTCGAATTTTTTTGGGCATATTGATTTCCTGGAATGATTTTTTTTTTTGAGAAGTGGGTATTATTAGGAATTGGGCTTTTTTCAATTTGAAATGAAAGGAAAATAATAGTCTGTGCCTTAAGAGTGCACAATATTTTAAACGCATTTTTAAGGGGTATTTTTGAAAATATGGTAAACATACATATATTTATATAAGTTAAGGTTATAATAGTGTAACATTTCAAGAGTCTTCTGTAAAAATTTTGTGAAAAATATTGTGAATTGAGCCACTGACAGAAAATCTTCGTATACACCCCAAAAAAAAGTATTTTTTCCGATTACTTACCAAAAAAAGCTTGGTAACATTTTCTAGATTTAAAAAAAATCGTTGTTGTAGAACAATGATGTGTATTTAATTTCTAAACGAAATTAAACATATGAATGTGGCTTCTGGGCCAACAATAATTTTGTTTTACCCCAATTTAAATAAAATTGTTAACCACGGCAACCTTGGTCCCTATTTTGTTTTTGAAACTTGGAAAAATTTTCATTTGAACGTTGTAATTCTTTAAAGAAATTAAAGTATTACTTTTTTATACAACTTTTGTCATAAAAGCATTTCGGTCAAAAATTTGATCCAATTTCTACAAATGGAAGTATTCTTTCCAGCATTAGTCAAAAACTTGCCTTCTCTAAAAACTATCCTCAGTTTTTCGGTGATAATTTTAATTCTAGCCTTTTCCGGTTTTTTTGGTTTGCAGACAGTCATTCCTGGATCCTCAAAAAAAGGAATTCGACCGTCAAAAAATTATTTTCAAAACAAACTTGATAAACGTTCCACGAAAAAAAATTGTCTGCACTTCCCCATCCAAAAATTTCATGATTTTCTGCAAATTTATAAATGTACCTTTTTTGGGAAGTTACTTAATTTTCAAAGCATTTTCTAGGACTTTTCTTGAACATTTATTAGAGTTTAGTAAATTTTCTTTTCCAACTGCTCGCTATTTCCTTATTCAAATCACACTCTGTTCTTGTTACATAGAAAATGAAATATGTTTCCAGGATGTAGCCGAACATAGTCCTGGCGAAATGCCAATGACACCTTGTTCTATAACAAGGGAACACTTTAAGCTTTCCGGCCAATTTTTAAAGTACAAAACCAGGTCTGATAGTTTTCCTTCAACTGTAAAGCCCTCGGGGGAGGTATAAGTGTCGTGAAAATTTTGTGTAAGATATGAGTACGGAATTGGATTATACGATTAAGGTGATAGAATTGAAATTTATGCAGATGAGGCATTTTTAAGAGATTTGAAATAGAGATTGTTATGCACTTTACCATTTCTATGCTGACTTTCAGTTACATTATACCAGAAACTCTGAAAATAGTTGATAATTTATGTCATGAGACCAACCATGCATGATTTGTGAAATAAGCTTAAAAAATTTGATGAAAGCGTTGAAATTTAATATTGTGCAATAAAAAACCAGCATCATTTTCATTGCAGTCTTTTCCAAACCACAAAAAATCAGGAAGATCTTTGATCAACTGTAGCTTGTTTAAACTTTCATTTCGCTAAAATTCTGAAATGAACCATAAATCAACTAATGGGCACCAAAGCATAATATTGAACATCCCCTACCCAATTATATTACGTCCGATTTCCACTTCACCTACAATTCATGACCAGAAGCATCTTTTTGCATGAGCAAATCATCCCCCAAAAAAGGATTATATCTGCAGAACAAACCACCACCACATTGATCTACCTTTCGTTTTTACAAATTGCTTGAAAATTTCACGTTCAATTGGTTCAAACCGAATCCTTTTTGTATTCTATACAACTATGTTCTGATACATACCCTTATTATGATTGCATGTGTGGCATTTTACGGTGTGGAGGATATGTTCCCATCCGAAGAATATATGAAAGAAAAATTCTTGAAATTGTTTCAACAATGGAATGCCACACAAAACAGGTATTGGAAAATGTAGGTGGATATGTATGTAGGCAGGACTTTTTTTATTAGTTATTTTCAACCCTTTTATGGAAGACAACTGTCGGAATTCATATTTGTGGAATTCGGAAGATGTTGGAGATCATAGGAAATATCATTGGGTTTTGGGATGAGGTGGAAAAATTAGATTGAAGGCATTTTCCAATGAATTTGACTAAAAGTTGAGGTCACATTAGTAACCAGTACTTTATTTATAGAAAACAGGTAAAGGTACTGTTAGGCAAAAAAGGCAATTTAGATAAAATGTTCATACTATTTTCCATTTCTTAGAGCAAGGAGACATCCTTCTCCATGTGTTTCTTTCAAGTGCTTGAAAGCTATTGATTTTTTACCTTCTGTATACTGAACACCACTTTCCTAGCCCCATCGAATAAGACCCACCCAATAATACCACATAATCATGAAAACAGTAAGTCAGCCCAAAGCAAACATTCCATGTGATAAAATTTATGAGCAACAATGCCTTGAAGGTGAGGCATGAATTCCACTAAGAAAAGATACGGAAATCTTTAGGTCGACTACCATTCTACACCTTTGTGTAACCTCGTCAACAACAAAAATAGAAAGAAGCAGGAAAACTGAGGTATATATATATATAAAAGAATAAATAAGAATTCTGCCTTGGAGATGACGACGACGAAGAAAAAAATACAAAGGGTTGATGATGATCCCAAGGGCTGAATCAACAGAAATTTATTGCCTTAGCTCTAAACAGGATTTTAAGATTATCCTGGCCAAAGAGATATGTCAGTGGCATCATCACTTTGACTAACTTGCTAGCATTTACGTAGTATCTTAAAGAATATCGAACAGGCTTTAGTCGAAGGTGGCCTTAATGCAATCTCGTACAAATTTGCAGTTGGTTAAACGATATATTCACTGATTTCCGAAATAAATCAAACGAACCACCTTGTTCGTTGCTCTATGGTAAATTAATGAAATTAAAAGTACATTAGCATTCCTGCCACTCACAAAGCACCACTGACTTTTAATCCTGGCTCATAGTAAATGAAACATTTAATTGCATTACCCATTCAAAGCTTTTGTACGAGTCCGGGATGGACTTTGTTTGTTACCTACGTGCACGCAAGAATGTTAAGGTGAGAGTTAGTCCTTCTTTTTTCCACTTTTCCTTGGGCCAAGCATAATTGAATTATTTCCTGTGGTCGTATATATTCTTATTTGGTAGGTAAATAGTAGACGGTGAAGTGGAAAAGGATTAAGTTGAGGGTAGCTACTTGGAGTAGTTTCTACTAAAGTAATTTTATAATGGTTTGAAATTCTGTGCAAAACAGAAATCATTACCAAATCATTTATAAATTTATAAGCATGAAACTATGTTAAAGTCGGTTCAGTTTTCATTCAATGCATCGAAATGCAATCGAAAAAAATTTGATGAAAATTCACACCTGAAAACCTATCATATTTTTCATTATTCAACCTATTGCATCACTTTAATTTCTTTAGCATTTTCGCAAACATTTCCTCACTATATTTTGACAATGTAAATATTTCCCACTTCCTTTTCTCGCTCTCTCTCTCTGGTTACAATCACCAAAAAAAACCCTGAATTGGCTGAATTTAACAAACCGTGAAAGAGCAACCGATAATTTTTCCCAATATTTTTTTCGGGTTTTTCCGCCGGTAGGGATTTAGCGAAAATCACCCTTACTTATTATTGTGTTGCATACCATAAAATATGGCTTGGTAACGATCGGTGTTAAGTCGTGCATGTAAAGTAGCTGAAATTGTAGGTCATATTTTACTGTAATATGCAGAAATTGGGATGGGTGGTTGAATGTATGATGCATACTGTAGTTTTGGTTGATTGGGGTATTTTTTTAAACTTTATTTTATTCACTTGTGTACTATTTTGCGTGTCATATTTGAGGGAATTTTTTTTTAAATATATAAATCTTAATCGATTATCAAGTGTTTCCTATTTATGCAGGATTTTCAACAACTATTTTAGTGCGATGGCGGTATGCAAGCTTGCCATGTACTAGGATAAAAATGAGACGAGCTAGTGAAAAGATATGAGCTTCAAAAAAAACTATAATTAAAGCCACCGCTTAATAGCTAGCCAAAAAGACTGGCATTTCAAGTAGACCACAAATCACTGCACTTCTTATCATATGTGCTAAAGTTAGTAGAAAAAGTTCACTGCTTACACTTCGTTCAGAATTGATTTTATTTTTGGAAGTTTAGCTTCCTTTACGGCGGTTCTAACGGAAAGTGAACGAAAGGAATGAGCCCAGAAAAAATGTACCGAACGAAAAAGCGAACGGAAGTAAGATTTCCCATCAAAAAGTTTGTTGTAAAATTTCAAAGTGAGCACAATACAATGATTTGCAAATATAAGAGTAGAGCGGCTGGTTCAGTGAGCAGAGCGTCTGACCCTTGCTCTCGCGGTAGCGGGTCCGAATCCCTTTTGTTACACAATCCTTTTCAGTATCAAAGCAAAATTTATCGTTTTTTCACTCAAGTTAAAATTCCGGCAAAGAAAAATGATAAAAAACCAGTCAAAACTAACTTCTCTAGAGGCCGTACGCAGTCCCTAGGCTTAGTTGGCATCAGCTGCACTCACAAGGCAAGGATATCGTTGGCTGGGTCTACCCTTCTTTGGCATAATACGTACGCTAACGCATATTATGTACGGTTAGGCCCTCTAGTACTCAGTTGCATCTTCATAAGGCAGAAAAGTACAACATGGAAATTACCATCAATCCCTTACCTCACGTTTCATGCTCTTACTAAACTAAATTATTAGAGATAATTTAAAAGCTTGTTTGTTACGTATATGTAATCAATCAAACTCAAAATTCGGGGAATATAATATAACAAAGTGTTACATGTAAATACGGCTACTAATGTCTCCAATTCAAATTTCGGTTATACATTTACATATAAATTTACGTCCCCTAAGTTGATTACTACTCCACGGCCGATGGAATACCTCAAAGTGAATGAATAAAGAACTGCTAAACTTTAGAATAAGATTCAGAATTATTATTTCCAATCATTCAGGTCTCTCACAGATACTGTGGCGGAACAGTTCATTATTTTATTTCAATTTTGTTTCATACTTTTTCTAGTCAGGTCAAGGGTGATTTGAAAAAAGTCCATTAAACTGCAATGACTAACATTTTTTTCCTTTGCTATTCGTCTGGGTGCTTTTCAATTTGCCATAAAATAAATAGAAGAAATTTTTTGAATGATTTTCAAGTGAATGAAGTGAAAATTCATCTGAATTCTCGCTAAACTTCAGAGAGTGATTAAAATTTTTATTTTCCGTTTATTTAAAGAAACTCTGTGGACACATTCTTTTACTTATCATCTTTACCATCAACTTTTTTCAATTTTTTTCCGAATACATGATGTCAAAACCATTATATCCAAATCGTCTTGTTCAACACAATTTTCAAATTTTCCACGAAACGAAATCATTTCAAGTTGTCATGGAACTGTTGCCAAGGTACGTACTTCTATGACCTTGTTCACCTTTCTTCAACCACCGACAACGTAGACGACCATCATCATCCATGTGGTTGAATTTGGCTTGTTTCCCGGCCCGGGAAACTGATTTTATGGTATGACATGAATGAAAATGGGTTTCCATCCGATTTTCCACCGTTTTAGAAGACAATCTTACAATTTGCATAGTTGGCAAATAGTCGAAGGTACTGGCTGTAATCTGAGAATACTAATTATAGTTTTTAATGGGTTTCGAATTCTGAATAGTTTTCGGAGTCATAAAATGGAAAAGTTGAAATGGTTTTTAATTTGATTTTCATGGAAAATGAAAGGATTTCGAATATCTGATTGGGTTTTTAAGTTCATAAAACTGGGAGTGTTATTTTATTAGAAGTGATAGTTTTATCTAGGACTATTAAGATTCGATGAACACCTGAGTTAATTCAGTAGTATCTCTCAAATCATACGAGAAAACAACTTTTCACCTTTAAATATATATGTTTTTCAGGACCTAGTTGATTCTTGCCTTATTTTAAACATAAAAAAATCTAATGCCACAGAAAGGCAGAATCTTATACAAAAAAGTAAGAGATACCTCACACATTAAGATTATTGACCGTAAAAATTGATCTTTATGCTGCTCACATTTTTTTCATTGGCATCATAATAAAATCAAAGTGAAAAGGATTCGCCAGCAAGCTTAATGAAGTGAACAAATAAAATGGAGCAAAGTAGATTTTCAAATTGCCAACAAGATATATACGTCACAATGTAAACCTCTTTTACGCTTGAGTAACTTTCTCCTTAATGGCATCATTATCGGCACCACTTAGCTAAAACAATAGTCCTTCCAGCTGCAATGGCAAACGTTTTTTTTGCTTCCTTTGCTGTTCGTCTGGATTCTTTCTTCAACTTGCCATACAATAAATGGATACGGTCAAGACTCGAGTGATCTATGATATATTGGAAAGTGGTGCACAGTCTCTTCAGATGGGACTCCCAATGAAAGTAGCCAAGCGGAAGTTAAAATGGGAATATTAAGAAATTGGATGGTGCTGAAGGATGGAAAGGGTATTCTGATAAAAAGTTTATGACACAAGAGATTTTATCAGTGAACTTTGTGAAAATTGATTTGATATTGCGCGTAGATAAAATTTGAAAGCAGTACTGGAAATAATACGTATACATGAAAATTGACTGAATTCTCATTAATAACTTTCAGATGATATTTTTGGGATAATGAATGGAAGAATCACAATTTTTTGGAACCCAGGACTTGTTAAGATCAGTAATATACTTTGAACGCTTAATTTATTGGAATAAAATCAAGTAAATACATAGAAGTCGATAAAATTTTTGCCTCAAAGGCCACAATCATACGAGACTTGGAAATCCGAAAGAAAATGAAAGGATACGAAATAAAAATATACCGAGAGAACAAACTAAACTTGTATGGCCATAGCCTGTACCGATCAAATTCCACACGACGTTCCAGGCATATGTGTGTTTCTGCTTGAGCCAATCTTTCCATTGACAAGCACAAGCACTACCGCATGATAAGCGCGATTAGGCCCTTCTGTCTGCGGAGGTACTTTAATTAAGGTTTTAATAATATATGAATGAATTCAAGCTCATGCGAAGAAGTCAAAAAGATTTACGTCCGTGAATATACAAAGCGATTCTCAGAGTCAAAATTATATTTTTACTATACTCGAGACCTGAAAATCTATAAGAAAAAGAAAAGGAAAGGAGATTAAATTCAAATAAACTGAGGGAACAAACTAAGTGTGGATGGCCATAGCCTAGACCCCTCAAGTTCTACTAGACATTTCAGGCATGAGTATTTCTGCTTGAGTCCATCTTTCCATGACCATCGAGCACTACCGCATGATAAGCGTGATTAGGCCTTTTTGTCTATAGAGGCACTGTAATTTAGAGGTTAGTTTAAGGGTTGCAATGTTTAAGCTAAACATCTCAGCTTACAAGGAGAGGCCACGGTCTCGCCATCTCAGATTTGAATGAAATTAGGCACATAAGTAGAAGACGTCAAGAATATTCGATCTTTAAAATATTAGACCGCAACATTCCCCCGTTTTTTGAGAAAAACGTTGTGCAAATTGAAAAAAATATGACTTGAGATCGCGATCGAATGTCCATCATCAACAAGGCAACAATCTATCAAAGGACGGAGGGATTCCAATATCGTTTGTCAAATTAAATCTGAAAAATTTCGCCAAAAAAATTGAAGACAGGACTTGTTCAAATCCATTAGTTTACCATTAAAAACCCAGTCAAAAGTTTTGAATATATCTCTTTTTGTTATTCTTTTCGTGAGAAGAAGTGCACTCCATATTAACCTTGCAATTATATTTGGATAGATAAGGATTAACAATATCCTGGACTCGTTCATCAGTTCCTTTTCAAGGTATTTTTGCAACAACAAAAAACTCAAAGTCTGGCAAATCAGGCTATTCTCCCGATCCATCCACCATTAAACACTTCAAACAGATAAATACAAAAGAAAAACCAACTTTTTGACCTTTGGAATCAATTCAACTTTTCCTTTTGTATTTATTTTATTGCTACTGGCTTTCCAATAATAGCGGAAACAACCGGAAATTCTGGCCAACTATTCGTTCCTCCATTCCATACATAAAGTCAATTGTACCATTTCAGATTTCAAAGGATTCCGATACTGTGTAAGGACTTCAACTTGAATGGTCTTTCGTTTTACAACACAAGGTGCAATTTATACAGAACCGTGCAAATCTTTTGTACTTTTGCGTCCTTTTTGCTTGGCAATGAGAGACCGCCCAAATGGAAATGGGAATCTAGTGAATGTCTTGCGCTTAGAATCCTTCACATCGAACATACTCCTTTTACATCATGTTTTCTTCGTGCTACTTAACTTGTATCAACGTTTGTGCAGTTTGAATTCGATTTGCTTTGCACATTGGTACATGGAATTTGTTTGCGAGGATCGAGTTGGATCGAAAGACAAGAAAGAATGCAGAAGGACATTTTGAAGACAGACAGACAGACAGCTCAACTCGACAATTGTATTGTAGGAGTATGGACGTTTTGAAGGTTGCTTGCTTGCCTGCTCCCCGTTCGGGTGCATGAAAGCCACAAAAAGTTATCAGGACAAGAGATGTTTTAAGCGGTTCTGGTTGCAGGACTTCAGTAGAGAAGCAGATAAGACTTGTTTCCTAAAACAATTGCAGAGTTGGTAGTGTGGCTTTAGTATTTGAAGGATACAATCGAGTAAAATGTTAGGTGATTAACGTTTTTTGGTTGGATGAAAATGAAAGAATTAAATGGTAAAAATAGAAAGTAACTGATTTCATTTGATTTCAAAAAAAGGATGTTTTCTATAGATGCTATCAAGAAGATTCAATAATTTTCCTATGATTAATTTTGCACAATATTTTGATGAGTTAATCGATTATTAACAAGTATATTTTCCAATAGACTGCGTTTACAATTTGTTCCGGTGGCTAGGTTAGAGGCATCCAATATTCTCTATCATGCCTAGTTAATTAATAATCCTATAACAATACAAACACCTTCACAGGAACACATCAATAGCAACGCAACAAGAAAAATTAGAACCATTTGCAACTTGAGTTCTGTAAGGCAAGAAGCACACCAACAATTGGACGTCTAATATTCATGATATCCTGGATTTCCCTCGTTAACTTGCTCTCCAAGGCTGTGGGCGAAGTCTACATAATGGTAATATCCTTTATGACATAAACTTATATAGATGGTATTCATAGCAGATGTAAGCTAGTAGTTCTGCCTGGATGACATTGCCTGCTTACCACTAGTGCTATACAGTGATACATGGCTTTACAAATCTGCCATAGACCATGGAAACTTTTTCAAGGATATTTTTTATTCACAATGCCATATATGTTGGGCAAGTTCATACCAATAGTGTTCAAGGTATATTACAACATATTTTGAGTGTTTCTGAGTCCTTTTTTATTAAAGAATTGTTGTATTGATTTAAAAAAAGCTTCCGGCATCAAAGGCTATTTTGAAACCTAAAAATTCTGTTTGAAAATGATATGAAACTTATTTTGAAAAAGAATCAGGTGAGTCTTAACTAATTCTTAAATAGATTTAAAAATTAGAGTTGACAACACCATATTTGCTTACATCTTTCCACCAACTGGACTATGCATCCTTGGCGTGTCTAACCATACAGAACACATCCTATTTCTATCCTGCATATACATTTCCTCATTGATATCAACATGTGCACATTATAACCATTCCTACAAAGTACTACACACTCACTACATAGACTTGACTTCAAGGACCTAAATGCACACTTGTGGATTATATAGATTGCATTAGGTGCCAGCTTATATAAATGGTTCCGGGTCAGTTTTCCCTCAGCCTATTTGTCCTTAGACTAACTTGACCGTCAGGATTTAATGAGTTGGACTTTTATAAATGTTTGGCTATTTTTCTTGGCTTGTTCCCATGTGGAGAACAGAGTATGAATATTGGGTGTGTTGGATAATCGTTAGATATTATTCAGGAGGCCAGTTGTCCCAGTTGACACTATACTCGTGTATGGTTGCTTGGTATCTTCAGATTATTCAAAGGCTGATGATGAAATGTCGTTCAATCTTTGTGAAACTAGAAAATCCATTTTAATGACTAAAATTTAAAAAAAATTGGATGCTCTACAAGCAGAATCAATGGTGACATCATATCTTGCTTCTAATCACAATCATAAACATTTTTAATTAAATCAATGTAGCACTCTTAATTAACTAAAATTTTCTGGTCCATGTTTCTCATAGGATATTGCTAACACACATAGAGAAGTCCTCAGTAGCATTTATGTTTAAAATTCGAGGTGTTCTGAAGTCTGCTGAATACTTTTTGAGTTAAATGGGAAGTGTGGTTTCGGGGTGACGGACGGCATCCTCTTCAGGTGCTGTCATTTACCATCCGTCACCAGACAGCACGACCACGACTAGGCAAGAGCCTCCATTAATGTGCAATAATAATGTAAGCAGAGTTGCGAACCAAAATGCACACTAGTGGGCAGGAGTTTGTCGACTAGACACGGAGGTTCGCAAACCTTAATATGTATGGACTTTTTGAGTGTCCTAGGGTTGTTTGCTTGATTTCTAAGTGTAATACTCCCCTTGTTGCTTTAAATAAGTAAGGAAAAGAAAACGCCTCATTTCTTGATAGAGATAGATTTAGTTTTTAGAGAGTGAGAGAGATCATAGTTCATATTTTTGAAATACAATGCTCATACATTTCAAAAATATGAACATAAGACATAAGGACGTGCCGCCAGCGATACAGTTATCGGTAGCTTTACTTGCTGGTGAATCGTCCATGGTGATAAATAAACAAAATCTGAGCTCACATTTGTTGGATCAACACAGGTGCTTCGAAGCACTATTTTTTTAAAAAAATCTTCCGAAAATTGGTTTCCAAATTTTTTCTTGAAAAATGAGATTTGAGCCTGAATTTCCTCTGGACTGTGGTGTGAGTAGGTCAAGTAATGAAGAAATTCTAACATAACTTCACGGCTCTTGCATAATTTGGGATGTAGGACTATCGGTTATTAATATTGTGTAGAATATGTTTCTCTCCTGGATATTTTGCATCGAAATTATGACTCGATTCGCCTGAATTTTCTTTAGTAACTACAAAAGATAGAGTATTACTTAATTTTTGAGCTTTGTCGTTGAAATTTTAATTCATTTTACACCAATCCAGGAATATACTCAGAATATCTATAATTTTTAATGAACAAATTTGCACCCCTTCAAATAAATACAGACTGAATATTAAAATATAAATGTTGTAAATACTATTATATTTAAATACTCCAGTTATAGTAAGGCTTTCCTGTTGTAGCCACATACTATCCAATTTTGTTTGTTTGTTTTTTGTCATATGTTATTAACCACATTTATAAATGCTTAACTTGAGTGGCATTATGTTCATCAACTAAAAAAATATCCGTTTTACTCTTTAATTTGGACTGGAAAATATTGCAATTACTGGATAAAAAATTATTTTATCAACGCTAAATGATTTTCACGAGCCACCCCTAGGGGTAAAAATAATTTTTTGGCTTTTTTTCCTCAATCCAGGTAAAGTGGTTTTTCCAATTATTAATTTATGCATCATTCTTTTCCAGCTGAATGAAGCAACATAGGGAGTTTGCGCTTTTTATATCGAAATAATGTAATTGGAAATTTTAATGCGTTCTTAATGGATTTTATCCTTTTACTTTTGACGAAATCAGTTTTGCTGATGCATTAATAATTTCAATTTGAAAATTTGAATTTGATTACATACTTTGTTCAAAGTTCCTTAAAAATTCATGATTCTTAATGTTTTTTAAGGCAATCCATCAGTGAAAATTTCATTTGAAATGTGATTGTAATTTATTGGAATAACAATGAACCCTAAAAAGACAACGAATGGTGACTTGAAATTAATCAAAATAAAAAATTAATCAGTTTTTTTGTCATTTAAAGCGAACATGGTTTGCAAAAATCGTCCTAACTTACAATCAACTCTATTTTATTTAACATATTTCGCAGCTCTACAGGTCAACCTAATCTTCAATTTGCACATAAAAAATTCCATAAATTTTCCATCGATAATGTTTGGCTGTATACTCAGTATTTTTATCCTTATTATACGTATATATTAGCATTTTCTTAGCACACCCAAGATTTAGTAGATAAATAGTAGGTTTTATCTTTAAACAACATGAAAACAAACAAGCTGCTTGCTCCTTTTTCCAAGTTTCAATAAATATTTCATCGTATCATCACATTTATTACAGCGTTAAAAAAATGAGTTGTAAAAAACAGGACGAAAATATTCATTCAAGACTTTATGGTTGCCTATGTATACTCGTAGATCATTAACGAAGAAAGTTAATGCATGGTCATTTTGCTGAAAGGTTTCTCATACTGGCCATTTAGATGATTGGATGATTTTTAAGATGCACATAGATTGTAGAATATCCTGTTTTCCTGATTGTATAATAAAAGAACATTGAACTTATTGCGAATGTGCTTTTATGACAAAATTATAAGATGCATGATTAAATCCGAGAATTATTTGATAATATGTATTAAAAGTAGAATTTTTTTTTAATTTATTGAAACATAATTTTTTCTTTAAGATCTGTGATAAATCCAAGCCTAAGATACTTAAAGGGGATTCCATTTATTCGGAAGTTCCAAATGGGTTTCCATCGCTTAAAATTTAACATCATCGTTGATGGTGGTTCAAATTTTCCATCCAGCAAAGCAAAGCAAGTCATACAATCTGTTTGAGTGTGTCCCTATTGTCATTACATACACACAATTTTACACAAAACCTCTTTAAAACTGATTATATAATAGCATACGCTTCTTGCTGCTTCTAGAGAATAACGAGACCATTTCTTTGTTTTCTATTTTAACTTCTGTATTTCTTTTCAGTCTTGTATCTTTTTACATTTTCCACCATGTAACCATGACCACGTAACAGTTTCTTCTGTTCGTTTGTAATTTTTCTTCGTCTGTAACATTGTACATAGCATTTTTGTTAGTATTTTTCTGCTTCATTCATCCTTTAGGAGTGAGAAAAGTAGGAAAAATCGATTTAATTTTATAATTTTTGAACATTTCGATTTTTTTTTAATGTTTCGGACTTTTTTGAGAAGGAGGATAAGTCAAGTCATACAAGTTACTCCACAAATGTTTCTGCAAAAATCAATTTGCCCCCTTTCAAGAGCCAACGGAAAACATATCCGCCCTGATCTATAAGAGGCCATTCATATATTACGTAACACTCCAGGGGTGGGGAGGGGGTGTGGTATTTGAAAATGTTACTAAGTGTTACATGGGGGGAGGGGAAGGGGGTTAGCAAATTGTTATGTTACAAAATTTATGATTAGTTAAAATATTTTTTATAACACTAAATCATAAAGTCAAATTTTAAATTTATTTGCCGTGCCACGCAGTCGCTAGACGCGATAAACAAAATTTAGATACATTATTAATATTTTTTGATTGAAATATTTAAAAGTCTGGGAGGCGTAAGATGAATGTGTTACGTAATAAGGAAGGAATGCTACCAAGTGTTAAATTGGGGAGGGGGAATTCAAAAACTCTAAAAATTGCATTACGTAATATATGAATGGCCCCTAAACGAATCAACATACGACTACCTGTTCCTTTTTCCGCTGAAGTTCAAGAGACTTGATCCACTCCTAGATCTGTTTTTCCTTCGACTATCATCCAAATGGAAGATGCTGATCGCACGGCTAGGCTGCATACATACATTCTAGTGCGTACGATCCGTTCTTTTGGGATTCAAGACGCAAAAGGAGAGGGTATGAAGGTTGAGTAGGTATTTATATTTCAAATTTTAATCTATACATTTTCCTTTCACTAATGCAAATATAGTAATAGAGTTGAATGTTTCAACAAATTTTTCAACAATTTTCATTCAATCATGGATCAATCTATTAACATATAACAAAAAATGTTTTTAAACAAAAAAGGCTTTAGCTTTAGCTTTGGCCAACACATATTCACATTTTATTTATCCCAACAGCAAAAACTAAATGAACTTTTCAGCTAATTCATTTGCCGTAAACAACACCATTTAATACAAAATGCAAACATGTTAGCAAAACATTTTCCACGTAACGAACAACAACGATAAGGTGTGAGGGCATATTTAATTAAATTCCCTGAAAATATGGAATTAACTTTATACTTCATACACCACCACCACAACCACTAACGCCCATCCCATCATATCGTAACATCATCCTGTGATCCTGTGGATCATGTTGAACTGTTCACTTCACTTTACGCCCGAAAGGCACATCCTAGCGTCTTACCACTCTTCTTAAAAATTATAAATTCTTTCCGCTATCGTCCTAAGGCGAATCATTGTCGACAGTACAGCTGTCGTCCTGGAAAATATTCTTCAGTCATGTGGGAAATCACGTTAAGATGTCTTTAATTAAATTAATCAGATGAAAAGAGCGTGCAAACATTCCCCATAAGGAAGTTGGGTGTGTAGTTTTTTTTTTAGGTGGTGACTTATTTAATCACGCTTTCATGGAAGATGAAGAGAATCAATCTTGTTATGTGTTGTCATGCTAACAATCTAAAAATATTGTTCAATTTGTTTGAAACTTGGCGAAAATAGCTGCAACAACATCATTCATCGCAACCTAATTTCTTGTTTGTTTGTTTATTCCTTAGTCAATCTTAAATGATTGGCAGTTTATGCTTTCACTATTTTCTCTATTATCACGAAGCGCCATTTTTAATAGACAATCATAGACCAGGCAAGAAAACAGACATCCAACAACATAATCCTGGCAAGTGTATATTGTTTGTTTTTTGCCAGCAGCAACCAGACCAGAACTCAAGAGAAAGTACAAGAAAGTGTTGAGAAATTTCACCGCTTGATTCAGTGTTGTTCAGTTCACTACATTTTCCTTAGTTCACATATAAATCTCTATAGTCCTTTTCCATGCAGCACGTGCTAGATTCTGTGTAGATATGTGAATATAGTTTCATGTACTTCATGCATCATTGTGCCTCACCCACCAATCCCCCTTCCCACCCACCTTCGAAACAAATCGAAGTCCTTGAGGCTAACAATGATGTGAAAAGAAGTTTTTTTTGTCGGTTTATATGAAAAGCTTTCCTCAAATTCCCCAAAGACAAGTTAGCCTGAAGTGAACGGGCGTGAGTTGAATTCAATATTCATACGAAATAGGATCATGGATTTTGTAGACGTGAGTTTTTTTATGCTTGACAGCCGAAGGAAGAAAGCAAAGAAAAAAAATTAAGGAAGGAAACAGATTCACACCATTGTTAATTTAAAAATTGAGTTTGTGAAGTTGGAAGAAACTTTTTTTTTATTAGTATAAACAAGGACATTATGAAGAGAGCATTGTTTTGTTGAATAGGCAATTTTGTTTTTCTAATAGAAATCCTGATATGTAATGTAATATATCAATCAGAATCAGTCTTTCATTATGTATAGAGCGAGGACATATGTTGAGTTCTTTCTGAGATTGTGATGCAAAAAGTCGATTGTTTCTCGGCTGATGAAGCTTAATCCTTGCGCGGTGATCTGTACTTTTAATGATGTAATTTCGTCATCAGAGAAGTTTGTTATATTCTTGAGTAATTTTTGCCATGAGTGGAAATTATTCAAGGCTTCTTTTTTTATTTTGACCGTGCGGAATCAGTGTCGAATCTTACAAACGATGAGTGGATGTTTACATTATGCAATGTATGTATTGGTGAAATGTACCTCTTGTTGGTTTATTTGTATTTGAAACTGGCTATCGATTTAGGGACTTCATAAATTTTTCAACAAATCCCAATTGTCTACATATTCAAAACAATAATGCCAATCATCAACTATTCGGACTTACATAATACTATCCTCCTGTTTTTTTATTCAATCCAATAATAATCAACCAACTTCTTCACTATTGCAGAACTGGCATAAAAACCATCAACAACAACAACAATAAAGTGCTGCTAAGAAAAAAGGTACACACGCACAAAGAGATGGGGAAAAAATCGAAATAAGGACGAAAAACACCTCCTGTAAATTTTCTTCACCTGAGGGTGACGAAATTAATCCCAAACGTGCTATGACTGTAAAATGCTTTTCATTTTGACCAGTACCGGCAGCGGCAGGTGGAACAACGCAGAAAAGCAGGAATATGATGGCCGAAGTTAGAAGCAGGTGAAAGGACTCTCTCCATGCCCGGACGTGTCCTAATGTCAGTCTGGGCAAACTGATTATAGGTTGGTGCAAGCTTAAGAGCTGGCAGTTGGATCACATATCAAATTCGTTTAACCTTCCTTTCAGAACGAGAGATGTCCTTTCTATTGTCCAGATAATTTGAGTTGGTTCCGTGATAGGCATTCGGGGCTGACGTGAGGCGATATATAGTTTGCTGGGTGGAGGTATTCTTGTTTCATTAGTATGCGTATGTTGCGTTGATTGTGGTTTTGTGTTTTTGAATTTATAATGTTCGATGAACGTAGAATTTTGATTTCTAGAGCCTTGATTTGATTTTTTCAGTCCCAATCCTTTTTGTATCAATGGAAAATTGATTTGAAGGACGTTGGCTGGTTTGTTGCAGTGGCAGCCTCATTTATCAAAAACGTATCTCACTAAGGCCACAATAGGCCTATTGTGATACCACAAAAGGATAAGGGCGGCAATAAAACTTGTGGGATGACGAGAACCATTTAGATTCTCATATGCAGCCAATATTTAAACTGGCTACTTCCGTGAAGCTGTCCAGGAAAGGTGAGCCTAAAGTTTGCTTGCATTTCCACGATAATGCTGGAAATTCACACAGAAAATGTTGGATCGTTTCTTCCTTCTCCTTTGACGGTCACAAAAAAATTACTTTAAGGTACTATTACCGTGCTTTTTTTAAAAAATCAATTTTTTTTAAAAAATCAATTTTTTTTATATTTCCAGATATTCCTGAATTCCATTATGTACCACGATTAATTATATAGTTCCATGCATAAATTTTTGCCCATTATAAAATTCTAATAGCACATCAAAAACTATAAATGCGTTTTCCTCAAAACGACATTTTTTTAAAATTGCGGACAGTTAATCTCTTCGAATTGTTAACTGATATATTCTACAGGATAAATTAACAATTAACAATTTAACCAAAAATAAATAAAACCAAAAAAAAATTTGCCACGCAAGAAATTGCGAAAAACGCCATTTTTACCCTTTTTCAAACATTCGACATTTATCGTTAGTCAACGATTCCAGGCCCTAATTACTCAGAATTTTAGATTTATAAGAATATGGTAGAGATACACAACAGCCCATAGAGCCGAAGAAGCAAGGACCCGTGACAGGCGTGCTCCACCGGCTGGGAAATGCCACGCTGCCTATAATTGACTATAACTCGAGAACTAATACGTACGTACGTACGTACGTACGTATATCGCTTCGAAACTTTTTTGGCGCATTTTTAGAGTATTTGGATCATTTTAATGTAATAAAAAAATCGATTTTTTTGAAGCAAATACATGTATTTTACCCTTTAAGGGTAAAATATTATTTTAAGATCAAAAATGTTTGTCAGTTTTGAGCCACGGTATATTTTAATTTTATTTTATTATTTTAAGATCCAAAATGTCTGTCAGTTTTGAGCCACGGGATATTTTTTTCGAGAGAAAATTATGGAAAATTTTCTACAAATAATTTTTCTACTTAATGATGTTTTTCTTATATATTTTAAGACTATTGAATGCTCTCAATTATAAATTGTTTTTTTTTGAAATCTTAGTTTTTTAAACTTAAAAACGATTTACCGTTATAAAATATATATATTCACATATTTTGCGTTCAAAACCAAATAGCGATTATTTGGACCACTTATGATTTTTTTGGACTACCACATGTGCAGAAAAACTGCCAATATACTGAACTGGAAAGCATGTTAGCAATATTTTCAGATCATAAATAAAACATGAACCAAATGAGCTTATATTTTCTACAAAATCCATTCTGGGCGCCAATTTTACGTATGTCTTTATTAAAACCAAGCACTGCAATCGTTCAATATATTTCGATATCATTTTAAATTGCTATCAGCCTAAATGTTCCTCAAGGACTCTTGTACAAAATCTGTTGTGTTTTTTCCACCAAAACAAAACTCAGCAAACTTGAACTCAACTTCATGTAATTTTGTGCCACGAAGGCAATAAAAGACAATAGGATCGAGACAAAGTTTATGACTACCAACCAGGATAATATATTATGGCTAATAGTTGGTCATATATGTGCTGTTCATTTTGGTGTCGTCCGATCCTTGTAATTTTGTGTGGGCGTGCTACTCCTTGCTGGTTCCGGTTGTTCACTAGCCATTCGCTAGAGTATCAACATCATCATCATCATCATTGTCTTCATCATTCGGTATTATCGTCATTCTCCGAAAAGTTTCATAAGGGTTTTGGGTTGCTATGGCTGAAGTTTAGTTGGAAACTTTTAATCATATTCGTGGAGTATGTTGTTCTAAACAATTACCGTCCGTGAACGGGAGTGAACAGATATGCATATACGTACAGACACACAAGGGAAATAAAAGATAAAGTCAAAGTCGTGCGATGGCATTGTTAAGATGATAAACGATACTAAGAGTTTATTTTGGTAATTTATTCAGTAAGCTTACAGTCGCATACTAAGTATTTTTGGAAGTCGAAAGTTATGGATGCCAGTCTTATGTCCATAAGGATGTCAATATTGATGAAAGTTGGTATCTGAAATTGATATTTTGATAAACGGCATTTAAGCTGTTTGATTTTGTAAAAGGGTATTCTTAGAGTTGCTATGTATGAAATTGTTCTAACTTATGCCACTCTATTTTTGTGTGGCTTAGCTCAAAGTTGAGCTTACACCAATTTCACACCCTCTCATCTAGGAGTCTTGATAATTTTTTTAGTAGTTGTATAAAAAATGCGGACTTCGTTGTCGACCAATAATCAACAAAACTGAAAAAATTTACTCGGATAAAACAACCCCAAAAATTAAAACTCATTCCCCATCGGCTTTACAAAATCCAGTCATAAATTTTGTAAACTTTTTTGCCTTTAAACAATTATTTTTCTATGAATTAAAAATCCAGCCACAATTTTACTTTTAAACAATTTATTTTCCATAAATTAAATATTTCTGTCCTGTATTTCTACATGAAATTCAACAACGGAAAAACCAAAAAACTTTCATTAAAACTTTACTTTAAATTATTTCACAAAACTCGCCGACAGACAGACATGTTGCAATGAATTCTCCAAAAAGGAATTATACTACTCAACCGACTGTTAAATTCGTCTAGCCAGATAATATAAGTAAAGTTTGAAAAGGATATCAAGCCGCGGAACGGAAGGAGTGTGTTCGGGGTGGTTTCCAAAAAGCATAATATGAACAAAGTTCATATTATGTATTCTAAATTGAAATCAATGGTACGGGCAATAGAGATTGTAGGCAAAGCCAATAGTGTTGAGGGTAACTTTAAGCGTAGATGGAGTATGAGTAGTTAGCAAGGATATATGCATGCTGAGCGTTGTGGAAGTCTCGTCAGAAATTTTATTTTGTAGAATTTTGGTTTAGCTTAAATAGGATGGAATATGTTCAGGAAAGAAATGTTTATCCTCAAACGGTGCTTAAAAGAGGGGGAGGGGTTAATTTTCAAAATTTTGCACATATTTTTAAATGGTATTTTTGAAAATATAGTAAACAAGCATTCAGTTATAAATCAAGGACATAATAGTGCAACATTTCAAGAGTCTTTTGTAAAAACTTTCTGAAAAAATATTGTGAATTGAGCCACTGACAGCAAATCTTCGTATACACCCAAAAAAGGTGTTTTGTGATTACTGGATCATCTGTTGACTAAAAACCGAAAAGATTTCGTTTGTTTATGAATTTTTCAAGGTCACAACATTAAGGTTTTTTATTTTACTGATTTTTCAATTTTTAGAAGCCAAAAACAACGATTTCTTTTGAAATTATGAAAATTTACTGATAAAAATCGGTGAATTTGTTGTTTTAAAGAA
Organism: Oxycera nigricornis; assembly: GCA_963942545.1. Taxonomy (NCBI): domain Eukaryota; kingdom Metazoa; phylum Arthropoda; class Insecta; order Diptera; family Stratiomyidae; genus Oxycera; species Oxycera nigricornis. The sequence continues at coordinate 107,913,610 of OZ012662.1, forward strand.
AATTATAACAAAAAATATTCAAAACTTCAATTTTGTTACCTCGTAATTTATGTATAAAGTAAGTGTGCAAAATTTGCGAAGGATCGGATAAGTAGTTTTTGAGATACAGTGATCCCTGACATTGAAAAAACTGTATCTAAGAAAAACGCCTTTAAACATTAATAATAATAGCAATTTTTTGGGATATATTTACAATGGCTGTATCTCCGTCAGTTTCGCTTCGATCAATCTCCAATCTCCATTGGATACTCTTAAAAGTACTATTGAATAAATAAAAATAACAACCCTACCCCGTCTACGTTCTTGAGTAAGGACATTGTAGATAGTGTCACTTATGACGCTCTTAAAATTGAATACTTTTAATCAATTCTGGAACTCGATTATCTCAAAAATCAAAGATTATATTCAACGTGTAATTTAAAATTGAAAGATTTTTATTGAGGATTCTTACTTTTTAAACTTTTAAAACGCACTTTTTATTGGTGCCGATCTCAAATGCCTTCTTAATAATATTTTTTTATTGGGTTTTTAGCAAATTTTTGCGCAATGTTGCAAAAAAATTATACAAAAAAATCAAGATTAAGTTATTCCAAACTGGGGGTAATGAATACAAATAACAAGCCTAACCCCCCTCTACCTTTCATGAGTAAGGACTTTGTAGATAATATCAATTATGAGGCTCTTAAAATAAAATACTTTTAATTAATTCTGGAACTGTTCTTCCCTTGATGAATTGTGGTATGAAGCCATGAAATTCCGACTTTTTAGGAATACAAACTATTGTACAAAAATCTATTATTTGAACGGAGTTTTTCACTAAAATATTCAGCTTTGTTCTAAAGTCAGAAACTTGTAATGAAATATTAAGTTGACAAGTCAATATGATTTTAAAGCATCGCTAGCATAAAGCAAATTTATTCCAGGGACGATGCAACCACTGTTGAGTGAGAGAGAGAAGATGTGATATCTGTGGAAAGGCTAGGTCATATTGGCTTTTCCCTAGTCTTCTCACTTGGCACTTACTCCTTCAATATCTGCGAAAATACAAAAAAAAATCAAATGAAACATTGAACTTTATCATCAAGCTTAGCTCCAAACTTCACTTTCTACTTTATTCTACTCCTTTTTCAACAAAACAATTTTTTACTCCTCTTATTCAGTCTAAACACGAACAAGACAAGGATAAGAAATAAAAATCAGCGATCAAACTAGCATCAAGGATTGCAGTACACTTTTGTGGATCATGTAGCTCGATTTAAGTTCACCGGCCAAAAAAATGCAAGTACTACGACGTGCGAGTTCGCCTCCTAAGCGTGGTTAGGCGCTCCATTCAGTCGCCCAGATTTGCTATTCACGTACTTTCTCTGCTTTCAGCTGCCGCTCAAAAGAAAAATTATAATCATACTATAACGTGCGCAATCACTTCCACTGAATTCGTTACAAAATAAAATCCTTTCGATTATCATCATTTATTTATAGGCAATTGACAAAAAAATCAATTCTCAATCAACAAACACCTTTCGTCTGCAATGAATACGAAATACATCATGAAAATTGAAAAGTTCAAATCCAATACATACTATGTATTTAAAATGTCCTTCCAGTCGATTGTTCATCCCAGCTAAATTCCAACAAGAGCCTTGCTTACAACTATTATCAATTTTAGTGTAACCAAGCATAGTGAATTTGGGAAAATGCAAATCATTGACATAACACCGAACGCATGTACATATGTAAGTGTGTTTATGTCGAAGGATAGTGTGAATCGAAATGGAATTACAACACCAACGCCAGGACAATATCCAATTTATATACTATAGTATGTATATGGTATGAGGAATACGGTTGACTATGGATGTTCACACAGAAGTGAAGGCGTTCCATGAATATTTCATGCTAAGACACATACGAATTGATATTACCATTTTCATCTGGATTCGGATCAATTTTGAGATGGTAGCAATCTGAGAGTATTATGTTTCAGATTGAAATCCTTTTTAGGGCTTAAACATACATAGGTACAATTTGCTTGTTCCTGTAGCAATGCTAACATATCGTGCAGTTGACAATGAAATTTTATGGATTTTCAATATCAAATACAATTCAATATAATGTTCAGTTCTTGGAGAAACTAATTGAAAACCTGAGATAAACATTCAAGGTCAAGGTTTCTGATGTTATTAAAGATGTTTTGAATTTTAGATTCTAAGAAAGATACTTTCGTAATAAAATTCTGTAAATATTCAGAGGGATGGACTGTAGAAAAAATTTCAGTGTAGGTGCTTTTCTGACAAGTTTAGGAAGGATAATTGTAATATTGCGCCAAATCAATTTAATTTTTAAAATTTCACTAGTCCTTGTATTTATAGTTTGTTTCTTTAAAAAAATGCAATGCCAGCGTTTTTTTAATTGGACCCTTGAATAATAAAGAAGTATACACCAGAAATTATTCCGATTAGCTTTGGTACTATTTTAAAACCATTTAAGGGGGGAAGTGCAAACGTTTCAAAATCAGTCATATTTTTAAAAAAAAAAATCTAGAAGGTGATAAAAGAATGGTATTGTTTAAAAAATTTAAAATAACTTTATTTCACTTTTCTAAAGTTAAAAAAAATTCCTTCCTAAATGACGGCTCAAAGTAATTTTTCGTTCGTCGTCTAAGACGCAAGGTCCAAAAGTGCGCCATCATCAATCAACCATTGATTTAAAACAAACAAATTTAATTGTATTCTTTCTATAACATATTAACGGGAAGAACAAACTTATAACAAAAAAAAACATCGAATTCAATATAAAATAGGCCTTTGAAAAATAAGACAGAATTTTGGGCAAAATTTCGACATTTTTGATCCCCAAACAGTACTTTATGAACGAGAAATATCTATAAAAAAAATAGATTTATCCTGACGATGATAATTGTAGAAAAAAGCCTCTCAAAATGTCAGACAAATCAATCAATAACTTTTTGAGTTACAACACGAGCAGTTTTTAAAATTACAGTTTCGAGATAATCGCGTTTTAACTTTTAGTATAACAAAAATACGCACAATATGCACTCGGGCGCGCTCGATTAAATCACCTAGAACTTTGTAAATATTCATAATTTTTTTATTTTCCTCTCATCAGTACACGCTCAACATACTATATTTTTAGATTATGTGGGGAAAACAACGATTTCTTGAAATTTTTACATGGACTTCCCCCCTTAAATACCAAATTCATAGTTAACTTTTTGTTGAAAATTTATCAACAGACAAGCATATTTGAGAAAATATATAAAACGTTCTGCAGATTCCCATTTCTAGTGCAACCTTCAAGAAAATTGAAGAGAGCAATCTTATGCCGGCTTCCCATGTTTCGCACGGGTGAGTATGCACCTTGATTTCACGCATGTTGACACTATTACGACCCACGACATTTTGTCGTAAGCTGATAAAGAACGACGCGTGATTTCACGCGCTGGGGAAGCAAGCAATAAAGTGAAAAATAGGATTATTTACTTTCTTGTTATTTAAGTCCGCTCATATTTATGATTTACGTTATTTACCGATTTAAATAGATCACAAAACCAAAAGTCGGGACTTTTGTGGTGTATAAACATCACATGAGAACATCCAATCACCAATTGTATACACATATCACTTGCGCGATATAGGCATCCTAACATTTTAGATTCATCACTTCCTTAACAAACGCATAGGTAGCATATTGCTGCTCAAGCTACGGGACATAAAAGCACCAGTGGATCTCTTAGCGTAGCGCGGCACAAAATAGAAGCATGATTGTTCTGTATGCTTGACTAGGTCAATATCTAAGCCCCCAATTTATTTATGGCATCAACAATTGCCTTAACAGGAGAAAAGAGTAACAGAAGTCAATTGATAAGTGGTGTATATTAAGCGGGATTGAATTATTTTCATGATTTTAAAAACAAATAGGAGTAGTTGTATATAGAAAGAAAGTAAGTACAAAAAGTTTAAAAACAAATAAGTGTCAGGCATTTTTGTGCCCAATAAATCCAACTAATGTTTTCATGATCTTGAACGACTAAGAACTTAGGGTAATGGAAATGTATCCACCCGATTCAAACTCAAATATAATTTTAGAGATGAAACTTGCAACAAGTTTTGCGAAAAAAAATTTCCAAGATCATTTTATGCAATGCACCAACCATATATGTTTCGCATTACGCATGCAAGCTTGTGATGAGCAATTTAACTTTGTCTAAACTCTAAATGAACATCCAACAGAAGCTCCTGAAACTTCTCATCCGAAGGTTCATTTCGTTTTAAGGACATACTGTGCGACGACACCCATAAAAGATTCACTTTTGTCTTTAAGATGTAGTTTTAGAAATTTTGCACTCACACACAACTTTCATTTGAAGTAAATTCTTGAGATGAAAACTTTTCGACATGTTCACGAACATTCTCTATTGTTGCGGTTTGAAGATACTATTTGAAAATATTTGCCGAGTGGTAGAAGATGTATGCGCCATGTCAATATGTGACTGAGTTGAAGAAGAAACTGAAGAAAGTTTTAATGAAAATCAGGTGGATTTGTAGATGTGGTAAAAGATGCTTATTTAAGTTTAATGACACTCCCTAAGGGGAACATGTTTGAATTCATTAGATGAATGTGGGAGGATAGTTTAATTAATTATTAGTTTGATTTGGCATGAAACAATTACTCTACCAGATGGTTAAGTTTGACTTCCTACGCAACTCCTAAACCAATTTATGTTGAACCTTATATGTTGAAATATGCGTGGTTTTCTTGAACAGCCAGAAAATAAATGAAGACATTTTTAATATACATTAACAAGCAGAGCTAATTAAAACGTTCGAATTATTGAGGAGTGTGCAATAATAAGGAGGCATCTCCAATTTTGCGCTTTCGAGATTAGAACAACATACCCCATTAAAAAAATATCTCTCCTCGTAGTGCGATACAGAGGCACTCCTAGTCTCTAATTCTTCTATTACTCGTTAGATTGCAGTAGATTTGACGGAGGCAGAGCTACAAGACGATTAAATTTTTGGAATAATTGAAGATTTTTCGTATATTAAGATTTCTTGTTTTGATTGCCACATGTATTCTTAATAAAATAAGCGTGTTTGAAAGCAAATTTTGTTCTTTTTAGTCGAAAAATTCCTTAAATATTGGATGTTAATTAGTACACGGTGCAATAAGGAGGCAACTGCAAACATGAATCCTCCTCCCACCCCTCAGAAAAGGAAGAGAGGGGGTCCGAAACGACCTACATTCATGAGTAGGTACCGGTGTTATGATATGCGAAGCAAAAAGAAAAAAATCCGAATTTTAAAACGTTTTTTTTTAATTTCCCTAAAAAGTGAAAAAGGAGCTGTCTCCTTATTGCTTCACACCCCTAAATTAACTTATTTTTGGGATTGGAAAAAAATTTGAAGTCTGTGTCTGTTTAAGAAAAAATATGGAAAGAAATAAGATATGAAGTTTTGCATATTTATTTGCTATTATTTAAAAAAAACACAAAAAAATATTTTTTTAATTTTTAGAGGGCAGTTTTTGGTCCAAATTTTATTTTGAAAAAACGTCAAGAAACGGTGATTTCAGACGTCCGGTTACTTTGAAAAAAACTGAAAAGAAGATATTATTTGGTGTTGAATTCGGTATCACATGAACCAGAATAAAAAAAATGGCAGAAGAATAACAAAATGGCGGCTGTTTTTCGAAAAAATCAGTTTTTTTAGGTTAGAAAATCGGTTAATTCACACCCGATCTTTAAAATGCAAGCTCATGCGAGAGCCATATATGTATACTATAATATATTATAAATCAGAGCAATCGGTCTAAGGGTTTTTTTTATATCGTGTCAATCAGTTTTGAAAACATGGTTTCGAGAAAAACGCGTTTCACGTTTCAAAACAGTTTTTTGATACAATTACACTTGAAATCAATTAGCGATGACTGAGACATACAAAAGTCCTTCCTCTTCCTCGAACATGTCCTGCGGCTTTTAATAATATACAAAAGATTATATTCAAGCAGCTGTTTAAAAAAAAGTGGGGCGCTGGGCACAGTCTACAGATCGTAAAATTGCTTTCTTCCGGCAACTCTCTATGTAGCTGTACATAACCAATATTACAATTTTCATTTTGTGTTGAAAACATTTCAAACATGTTTTTGATGAAATTTACTAACGAAATAAATCACAAAAAAAAAAACTTTGACAATTACAAAAAAATTAGGTAGAAATACGCTTTGTGCAGTCTAAACGAGTTGCAGGACGTTCAGTCCACAATCCAGTTTTTTTCTCGATTTGGATGAAAGGTTAGTATATTTATCGTTTTTGTTAATAAATATTTTAGTCAAGAAAACAGCATGCATCCTATTTTTTCTGTTTCTGTTTTCAAAATTTTTTGTTAGAAAATAGAATTATTTTTCTATCACGCAATGAATTCAGATAATAATAATAACTACTTCCCAGAATTTTACAATGTTTAAACTGATTTCAAACCTATCGCTACCTCTTACCTATCATTTCCATGGAGAAATTAAATACATACACCCTCACCGAATGCAAATCTGTGATTTCCCAATCAATTATTTATTACCCATGCAAAACCATCTGAAATCGATTGCATTATTAACGGCAATCAATTCAATGGTTTACCATTTTATTATAGTGTTATATTTCACGGAACTACCACTTTTGTTGTCACTTATTCGTCAATTCAATTATTGTTCTTCTGTTTGCTATTTAATTCATATTACGTTGCCCAATTTTTGTAGTGATTTTTCAATTGAAGTGAAATCGAATTAATCAGGACGTGGAAAATCAGGCAGAAAATTGGCGGAAACTCGAATGGTGGCTGATGCATTCAAAGGATATTTTGTGCTTGTATTGATAAATGATCATTTTGGACATAAAAAATAATTCCGTACTAGTAGATTTTCCCGAAGAAATGACTACTGATTTATATTTATGGTTGATATAAGCGGAAAATTTTTATCCAGGAATTCGGTTGAAACTTGAGTTCAATAAATGCGATATTTAATCGAAATTATGATTTTTATCAATACTGATGGGATAATAATCGTGGGAAATACGATTCTCAATTGGAAAACCTGTTGAGCACCATTAATTATTACAGTAAATATTTTTATGTAGCTTTCCAAACAAATATATCTTTTTGTCTATCTAATGAAAGCTTTAATTGTAGATCATTTCGATTTTCACAGCATTAGTAGTTAAAAACATATATTGTGCCTACAAATTTCCTACGCTCAACATCAGCAACATTTACTAAACACTTCACATAAATTGTGTTTAGTGTGATAAAGGCTCACCAACCTCTTCTTATATCCACTGGCAAAAACAACAGCAATTTGTTCAGTCAATTGCCTAAAGTCCTAGTTCACTGGTAAAATACCCCAATTCAACGTTATATATGGGCGATAAAAAAACTTGTAGGTGATTTATTTAAGAGTATATTACGCAGCTTTATTGCTATCTTCTCTAGTTCTTCGTACACTGCTACGTAAGTTGGCAAGTATATTTAATTAGTTTTGTAACAGTCATCACCTTGAATAAGATAAATTTGGATTTCGAATTGTGTCCGGTGAATATAAAGTAAATGGATGGTTGTGCTGATCTTTTATGAATGGATAAGTTAAAAAAATCCGAACTTTGAAAATGCAAATTATTATTAGTCCTTTCAAATGTAAATCTTCTTATCATTTCTTCGCTAATAATGTGGAATACTGTCTTTTTCAATAACCGAAATAATTCCTTGTTTCTTTTAATCTGTGATGCTAATTTGATTTTCAAATACACGGTAAATTTTCCAAGAAGGATAGTCTCACCCGATGCTCATCCACGAAGAGGAGCGGGCAAAATTCTTTGAACAACATATCTTCCGCCAACATTTGTTCGTAGCCGTTTGTGGCATCCCTTTTCAAGCAATCAAGTGATATCTTCCGACAGTTTTCGCAAAATTTCCGCTACTCAAACAATAATGAAAGAAAAGACCATGCATAGGTTTAGACTCACCTATGTCTGTAAAAATGTTGCTGCTCAGAGGGTAAACGATATCAATCACCTCATTTTAACACATTCTAAAATAACGTATTCTTTAACGGCAGTTTTTTATTTTCTTGCCTGGTTCCCGATTTTTTCCGAAACGATTTGATTTTCTACTCTACCGTGTTTATTACCAGCACTATAGAAGTCTGCACCTGGTTCCAATTACGAAAATTCTAGACTTAACTTATCAAAGTGTGGATCGAATTGAAATTCGTTAGGACCAAAGGACTCAGAAACATTTTCATCCAACAATGCATTTCGAAAAATTTCGAACACAATTTTTTTTGAACAAATACGCAATAATGTATTATCATTTAATGGATGAACATAAATTCGCTGTTATGCATTTGAAATTATTTTTGCACATTCGCAATGAGAAAGAGAATTTGAAAAGTTAAGATTTTACACACACTTTCGCCCCGGAGCCAACGGCGCAAGGTAGTCTCACTCAGTGCTCATCCACGAAGAAGGGCGGGCTAGCTTCTTTGATTGACCTGTCTTCTGCCAACACCTGTTCGTAGCTTTTCGTGATATCTCGTCTCAAGCAATCAAGTGATATCTTCCAGCAGTGTTCGCGAAATTTCGGCCGCTCAAACAACTTTGACAGAAAAAAACAATGAAAATTCTTCGTTCAGGCTGTGCATAAGTTTAAACTCACCTATGTCCGTAGAATTTTTGCTGCCAAAAAAGGGTGAACGGTGTTAATCACCCCATTTTAACACACTCCAAAATAACGTATTCTTTTTTTTGTATAATTTGCATTGAGTAATTTTCCGTTCGGATCATTAAAGAATAAATTTTCCATTCGAACTTATATTTCTTGGAACAAAAGATAGCAACTATAATTTAACAAAAGCCTTTGAGGAATACTGCGCTATCCAAAAATGGTAGAAATTTTTTTTACCTTCTGATGAAGACAAATGAGTCAATGCACAATATTCAAAACAAGCAGTGGATGGAAACAGGCGGCCCTTTTCAAGAAGTTACACTATACCAAATTAATTTTCTAGTTTTTTTTGTTGAAATTTAGACATCAACTGAAATGAATTTCTTATTTAAAGCTGTTTTGATATATTTTTGGAAGATAGTCAGCCTCAAGTACCATTTGGTGACTTCTAGGCAAGGAAATAAAGTGAACTTTTCCTATGTAGAAATAAAATAGTTTGGAGAATATCAAAATTTTGGAGTAGATTTTGAGTTCCTATATGGTTTCTTTCTAGCTTAAGTTTTGCTAATCTATTAAATTATTAGACATGTGAAGTTAAGGACAATTTATTGTGATACTCTGTAGTTCGTTCGTCTGTTTGGCTTTAATTTAACAGAGACAATCATAATCATTTCAAATTGAATTAACTTCGCAGTTCCTGCAATTTAATTTGCTCCTACTACTACTTAAATAATAATGTGTGTGTTAAATATTCCATATTTTCTCTACCTGTACGCTCGCAAACCAAAAATCAAAAATTTCTCCCACGTACTTTCATCAGAAAACTTTCACAGACTCCCAGGTAAAATGACTACAAAACTTTCAAACTTTTCCATCCCCCCATAAACAAATTGGTAAAGTTTGCAGCTAATCCTAACCATGCAGCCACCTAAACATTTTCCATTTCACATTCCTGTTTTCCGTTGCAACTATCAGTAACTGCTGTCTTTTGTTATATCCTTTATGGAGCTCGCGAATAAAGTCATACATCAAATCAAATGAACCAAATCAAGCAGAGGTTTATGACTTTCGTTGTCCATAAAATGTTCGACGATGTTACAATGGCAGCCGAACGTCGAAAGTGGCACAGAAAATACATCAATCAAAGCCATGAACGGATTGAATTTCCATAAAGTTTTTCCAGTGAGGCCATCAAACTACCATTCATTCTCACCCTGCCTCGTGTAAAACCCGTCTAAGTTTCCATCGCCATCCACTCACCTCAATCGAGGGCCATCGGTGTCTTACTTCCGCATTGGGCACACCTTCGCCAGCATTTCCATCTACTCCTTTCAGGACTCCAGGATTCAGTGGAGTGAGCTCCAGGACTGCACAGTTTATTTTTATGAGAGCACTTGAACAGAATATCAAGTTTAAGTTGAACGTCTCAAGGAGCAGCGCGCACCCTAATCAAATCGCACGGAAAGGAAACGACACCGATTGAAAATACAAAGGAAAAGAAAGCATTCAACTTTCGTGCATACACTTTTCCCCGATTCAACGCCACTGTTTTGATACTATGACCATTTTCGGACGTTATCGCAAATCAAGAAGTTTTCCGCCCCTGAATGACATCCAGCCTAATTTTCGTGCCCTTTCTAGTTCGACTCACGTTTCAAGGATTCGATTCAATCGGAATTGAAGAAAGTTTTGTCGTATCTCGGATTAGCTGTTGTCGTGAACGAATGCTAAATTGATCGTCGAGTTAAGAAAATTCGTACATAACAAACAGAACTCCAGGGGAAAATAGGATTTTACCGGGGAAAACTTTCCGAACGAATTGATTTTAATAAGGTTGTTGTTGGCTGCCAACGATTTGCTTAAGGTGTAAAGGACATTGTGTGTCTGGGTTGGGTATCATCGATTATTGAAAACATATTTTTAACTGATTTTTATGCAGGAAACGAGGATGGTTGGTATTTATCGTGTAATCCTTTTTGCTGCCGTAGTAGTCGTTTGGAATTGATGGAATTGAGCATTAATAACCATCTTATGAAGGAGCACAAAAAATGCACCTTCTAAAATCGATTGACACAGAAAGTAAGCAAAAAAATCCACGAGAAATCTTGAGGATCGAAGAAATTTTTGCAAAATTTCTAGATCATAATCTTCGTCAATGAAATACAACTGGAAAAAAATAAGTAGTCCCTATATATCATTAATTTTAACTTTTATCATAGCAGCTTTATTGCAAAAATGAAAGGACCCATCGGTAAATATTTTCTTGCAGCATATAGGAGAAACTTTCCTGGATGCATTCAAACTTTACGAAAAATTTTGAATAAAGATCTAAAAATAAATCTGTAGGTGAACATAATTCGTATGAATAAAAGCTAATGAAAAATTCACGAAAATATTTTTACTAAACATATTTTCAAAATTTCAATAATCACTTCAAATCAATTCAAATTTAAAATTTTGATTCGAAGAAAAATCAGTTAACTCTTTAGTTACCAAACGTAAAAAACAAGATCGATTTTTAGTGATCGCAAATATTTCTTTAATGAAACAGTTTTTGAATCAATGATTTTATATCGAGTTTTTGCCGCCTGAAAAAGATGTCAAACAATTAGATTTTTAGTGTTTTGGTAGTCAACGTGTTAATATAAAATTATAACAAATTTAGTGGAAATGATCACAAGCACTAAAGTGTGGGCGTCGATTATCATTCTGCAAAGGTTCGATATATCGTCTCTGACTGTAAAATAGTTCCATATGACACACAGCAATAAAGTTACCGGTAGCGGTACTCACTGATTTCTCTTTAAAGTAAAGCCTTTCAGTTTCAATAAGTGATTGCTCATTTTATGAAATAAATAAAGCATTCTAGTCCCAAGACGATGCAAAACATTCACAACGAATAGCGTGGAGAGTATTTTGTTCCGATATAGTTTTTTTTTGATTTTTAACAATAACAATAGTACTAGCAGCAGTAGTAGTAGTAGTTGTAGTAGTAGTAGTAGTAATCTAGCAAAAGTGGAAGTATTTATTTTGTTTGCCACAAACAAAAAAGAAGTGAATTTCACGAAGAAACAAAAATCCCCTTTTTGCAAGGCACCAGGAGTTCAATTGAATCAGGATATTGAAGGCTTCACCACGCTTATTATGCGGTATCGGACTCAGTAGCTCGTGAGGAGTGAATACAAGACAACGAAACAAATGCCTTGTTAATTTATTTAAGCTTGATTGTCCAGATGAAGCTAATACCACCCCGGGAAAAATTTGTCCTGCCTATTCGTTTTTGTTTGTAGCTTTCGCGATGATAACGACCCCATCTAACTGACCTGGTCTGCCAGCAATCACCAATCCTCTAGCGTTCTAGAGAATAAAAAAATCCGCTGATATGGCAATTTACTTTATTTGCTCCCTTGCTGGACTGAGTTTTTATGAGGGCATTACCTCATCATAATTCTGCTCAAAAAAATGAACAAAAAAATCAGAAATTTTCTGGAACATCGTTTTTTTAGATGAAACCAAGTCCAAAGACAATAGACACCAAAATACGTTGTTTCAATGAATAAAAAGTTTTTGATATATATCTAGAGCATCACCATTGATTCTCAATGATGGTGATTTTTGTGGTAAGTCTTCAATTTAAACTCATTTAATACAAACTTCTTACATTTTACTGTAATTACATTAATTTGGAAAACCGAAATAACATTTTCAAGAGATTTGGCGAAACTATTCCAATTTTTCGCCATAAATGATGTTTATCCTATCTGAACTGGGATATGCCACAATCACATATTCCTGAGGATTACTCCGCCAATCCTCCAATAACACCATAGTCACTTCTAGTGAAATTTTGGTCTTCAGCAGTAATATTCACAAAGAGATACATTCAGATAAACAGATAGATACATTTGCGATACATATAAGGACAGTGTATTCCATTACTATGGTTTGTTGTCCATCTGCTCAGCTTCGTTTTCCATGGCCCGATACATACATGAAACTCTTACTACACCATTAAAGTTTGGCGTAGAAAATGGCAGGAAATTCTCTCATTTTGGTAATTTACCAATGATTCGACTTTTCTGACCAGGCTGTCTGTGGTTTATATACGAATGTTCTAGCATTCCAGCTAGCCAGCAAGCACGAATCCAGGATCGTTGTTGGTGGACTTTTCCATTGAATGGATTGTCTCTGTCTCGGCTTGCATGGCGAAATGAATGGCCAACCATGATGAAGGAGGAGGAGAGTACAGAATTTTAATGATCTCATTTTGGATTTAGTCTTGCACGTAATAGAATCGTTTTAAATCTACATATTTGCCATTGTTACTGTCGTGAAATTGAAGTTTTATTTAGCAGCGCTACAATTTTACGGCAAGTTAGATTTGGTTTCGGAGGAAGAAGAGTGAGCAAAATAGATGGAATTTTTGGTGCACCATAGACACACGGATATGTACCTTAAAGGAGAATTTTTCAGGATTAAAGATTGCTTGAAAAATGTTATAATTCACTTGAAATTTACTAGCGCTACTGTGATTTAGAGTTAACCTTAGCTGAACCACAGGAGTATAAGGAATTTACCAGACAAACCGACAGAGTCACAAAGCTGATGACACAAAGAGTCATAAAGATAGTCGGCACTACTCAACATTTCTGCTATAGTTAAGCTAAACCGAAAGAAAAAAACCCAATTCCTTTGGATGCCTTAAACATGTATCTGTTTTTATTTACTTTCTTTATGCGATATGTCTTCCTAATTATTTCTAAAGTTTTATACAAATTTGGTTCAGTCGAATTCATTTGAACAATAAACTGAATTTTATCACGTTTGAATTGAATTGAATTAGTAGGTCATGCACTGATCTATTCTATTACTGACAACAGTTATACATAATTGTCTATTCGGCTACACTACCTACTAGCGCCTTTAAGTCTCGTGACTTGAGGAGCAATATGATACCCATGCACTCTTTACAGAAACCATGAATTTTATTAATAATGGATGCTCTACGTTACAAGTACAATGTAGATAAAATTAGTGATTGGTGACTCATAACAAAAAGTGTAAGAGAAAAGAGTACCCACTTAGTTTGCGAAGTTCCCAATATTGATTCAGCTTTCAAAATAACGTTTAAAATTGATCCACCCAAAGTGAGTACCAACTTTTTTGCAGCATTCGCAAATTTGAGGCAATTTAACCATATTTTCCTGTTGGTGTGTTATAATATATAACGAATTAAATTATATTAATAAATAAATAAAATATTACAATATCTAAAACAAGTTAAGTTATGCAGAATTATTTTCTTTTTCATCTACATAATCAACCGAAATATTTCATGAAGAAAATTTATCTCGGATTTTCTCATTCGAGTCGAATTCAAATACTAGAAAAATGAGGGTTAGTTGTCTACACCTCCTCCCCTCCGTTCTCCTTGAAATAAACTTTTGTTACGGCTGATAAACTTCTTTATGACTGCAACGTGTTGTTAATTATAATTTGGATTTTACACCCCCATAGTTACGCCACAAGGCAAATTAATTTGAATATTTGTTTTGCGGTTTTCAGAACTTTTGGAGAAAAGCACGAATTTAATGGTGAATACAAAATAAGGACGGTTTTGAATTGATGGCGATGATGATTTTGAAATGGAATGGGAAATTTACAACACTGTTGAATAATGATGATAAATACTTTGAACGTGATTTGAAATGATGGAATAAATTTGTTTTGGATTTCTTTTCTAGGATGAGAATGAGAAATTTTAATTCAAGACCGGATAGAGTTGTGTATAAAGATTGTGCGTTGTAATTATGTCTAACAGGTAATCAAGCTGTAAGCTGTTATGGTAAATTCATAGATAATTGTCTGCACTGAGGACTCATAATCACTTTTTGAATTACCAAGCATAGCCTTGATCTGCTACAACTACTAAATACCTAAAATATTCAAGGCTATATTTTTTGAATTATAATACATAATAAAATGAAATTTATAGCTTCTATTTAACAAAGATGTCCTAAAGCTTGTGATGACCTATTGTTTTCATCCAATTCAATGCATACTTAACAAGGTATAGCCAGTTTTCGTTTTTCATCCATTACATCTAACCTAATAAACGACTAGTCGTTACTTTCCTATTAACTAAGTACCTCACATCTCATGTCATCGTTATTCGGAGGCATATAGTACGTGGCAGGACATTAAAAAATTTTATGCTCCTCATGGTTCACCTTGTGTCTTTTCATTGCATCGCTGTACAAGTATCCTGCCCAGGCAGTTTTCGCCCGATGCTGTTGTAACATCATTCTGTCCACTTTACTATACCATTAACAAGATAATGAGCTAATAGACAGCAACATAGTATTCTTGATGCTACCAATATATCATTCATTCTTTGTAGTCACTTCAATGACTTTGATGCTCCATAAAAAAAGGTACTTTATCAAATTTATTATGCCTGCGATTTTTTGATGTATATCGGAAGGAATTGCTCTTGTTACTGAGGAAGTAGGAGGCAGATGTGATGAGAAGCATGTTGATGTGAGAAACAGGATTACGCTCTTTAGTTTCAACAGGAGACAACAATTATATGTTATGATCCAGGAACAGAATTTGCACAAAAATATAATAAATCATATATTTTCATCATAAAATTGCAATGGCCAATGAAAAAAAAATTGTGGTCACATCAACATCATTTTGAGCCAAATTATAAGAAGATTCAAAATAGCAGCTGGAAAATGAGCTATTAAAGTCATCCTTAGTAGTCTCGCCTGAAAATTTGACAAAATCTAGAGGTTCATCCTTAAAAATCATAGAAAATTGGTTGAGTTTTTTTCCCAGAAATTTTGTGCAGGATTTGAACAGTTTGCAATCTAGATGACCAAACCAAATGCTGTTCGAAAGGTGTTCTAGGACTCATTAATGAACAAAATTTTGATTTGCAGGTAGTGATAATCTCTATTTATCACATGGCTCAAAAAACTACCAACTGATGCAAGTAATCCTTAAACCAAATCATTTCAAGGAAGCTTCCATAAACTTTATCGTTACTACATAAGCAAACGCGAAAATCTATCTAAGGACATACTCACTCATTGCCAGGGTTAGCATCCTTTGATTGCTCGGCATTATGTTATTAATTAGAACTAACCCCGTAACACGACAAGATACTACAACAAAGACTCTATCCATTGTCCTTTGCCTAAGACGTTGCTGAAAATAGTTGCCTGTTCGAGCGTATCTACAAGATCCTGATGAAGCAAAATTATGCAAATCTGTAAACTAAACAAATTGGCTTGACTAACTTTCATAACAAAGTCATCGGTAGTCAAGTCAAGAGCGGCACGGACCATCTTCTGGCTTTTGACTTTCAAATCGCTGCTAAACGCCAGGACATTTAGCCTTGTACAGTCATTAACCTAGAAAGAAGGTATCAAAACGTTTCTACCCTCTCAGTTTTCTTTACTGCGCTTATTCGCTAGACGGTAGGTAATATTCGTTCATTATAGTCCGGCTGCAAGAATAGGGTTGAAAATAGTGTCGTAATTAAATGCGGAATATTGTTTTGTAAGAATTATGGCAACTTATACTTGGAAAATGGCTGAATAGCAATCAGGAAGATGAAACAATCTGCAATAAGCACTAAGTTCTCAAGAATCCAAGACATGCCTAACTTTTTCGCAGTCATATCAAAATCGTTCAACTTATTCCCAACCATCAATGAATAACTAATGTGGATTCTGCTCCAGGCTCGAATTTCCCAAGAACAACAACAACAACAGCAACTCTCCGAAAACTTCCAAACTTAAAATTATCTTTCTTATCGTGAATACTTTGCAGCATGGTACGTCCGTCCAGCAAACTCAACTCTGTAACCATCATTCTTCTGGACAACACTTAACTATCAGTTTCAATCCAGGGCAATGGGCAATGGTTTAATCTACCACGATGGGAATTAACGATCCCATTTGAATACTATACGCAAACTTTTTGCATGACATCTTCTTCGTTCCTTGTGTATATAAACTTTACTCAAAACAACAATTTCAAGCTTACTACAACTTTGAAATGGGTCTCATAAACAGTGACCAGAGACTACAGAGTACTATTCAAAAAATTGTCCCCTAGGAATGTTTGAAAATTCAATTGGATTTCAGTACAGTTCACTATTACGTACAGACGTTTGCCAAGTTCATCGTTATCTCATCCTTGAAATGTTTGCTGGACCAAATGAGAAAAGTTATTGTCAACGAAATACAAATTTTGTTGGAATACAATGTTAATGTTTAGAAAAGTGTTGGATGAATCCTTGAAATGAAATAAAATGGTGAGAGAATTGTAAATTATTTTCCAGTTGAACAATTTTGAAGATACAAAATACTTACACAGACTGAGATATTCAATTAAAAAATGCGTTAGATAATGGAGAAAAATGTAGGGTCACTATCATACAATTTTGGGCCAAATTATAATACGATTCGGAATAGCAGCTGGAAAATGGGCTACTAAATACATCCTTAATAATTCCGTCTAAATTTTTACAAAGAATCCAGTAATTCATCCTTAAAAATTATAGAAAATTTGATGAGTATTTTTGTCAGTTCCAAAAAACCCATTGGTATGTTAATTCCACTCGCCAAATCCATATCCAATAGCCCTGAACTTTCCTGGCGTATTATTTCGATATCCAGGAAAACTGATTATCATTCAGAATGGCATCGTAGCACGCACTATAGTGATTCTACCATAGTTCTAACAATGCGCTTCATATGATGAACAATCACGCATCATTTCACATCTCGAGGCTCAATCTGGAAAAGGATTGACACGCGTAAATTGCTTTTGTGAGTTTTGCATCATTTCCACCGTCGGAGAACAATGCTTGCAGCTATTTTAATATGTTGCTGGGTCACGTCACCAGGATAATGAACAATGAATATGTTAATGTCATACAATACAGTGCAAGCGTAACAGTAATGGAGCCCACCGCCACTAACAACACGGCCGAGCAAAAGGTCCTTATTGCATTAATCTGGTACCGCGACACTATGTTATTACCTACGGTGGACTTTGTTCAGGATAGAATTTTGTGTCGTTGCTATTTCGCATGTAATTTGACGATGGCAGGATTATGAAGTAACGGTTTATGAGGTTGGTGGAAGGATTGGTTTTGATACAAAGTTCTATGAATGTATTTGTAGTGCAGACTATTCGTGGATCAATAATTTGGGTTGATAGTAATGTTTTTACATCCCTTAGAAATTTAACCAAATTCTAAAGTTAACTTTTGGATAATTGACTCTCAAAATGAGTTCGATTAAAACATAAATACGATATAAAGCATACGTTAGCTATTTACTGTTAGTGCACAGACAAAGATGCTACGTATTTTTTTTAAAAAAATATTGACTTTGAGTTACCCAAATGAAATGAGAAAGCATGTAAAGTGCATACACTGTCAGCTCTCATTGAAATCACCTCACCGCGACAAAAAAAAAACTCCAATTTGAAAGGCAGCTCGATGTGAGAAGTCCAACGGAAAAATAAATGGAAGCCCTAACCACGCACATCATGCGGTATTGCACGCGGTAGGTCGTGGAAGCTTAGGTTGAATGACAAGTCTAACTAGAACAAATTCTATGCAACTAAAGTAATCCACGGCTCAATTTTTTGGGTATCAAGACGAAGGGTAAGAGTTGATTATTTTGTGAATGAGTTAAGGGTGTAGTTTAGTGTTGAGCCCGAAAAAATGGATGCTTCTTTAAATTGGTGTACAAAAAAACGACTTGAAACACGATATTTGTTTATTAACATTTAAAGGAGAAAAATTCATATTTATTGAAGTGAAAAAAAAGCAGAATGGCGGCCACCGAAATGTAGTACTTTATCAGCGTTCAAAAAAAAATTCAATTGCGCCTCGTAAAATTGTGACCAAAATATTGATCTGAAATCAAAAACGACGAAAATTTAGAGCAAATAATTTTTTTAGCCGTTTTGGCACGCATGTGAAATTACAATGGTTGAATTTTGCATGGTTTCTTTTTGAAAAAAAAAGTGCTCTTCCAAGGACAAAAAAACATTTGCTCTAAATCTAGGTCCGTTCCATCGTTTATGATCTAAATAACAAAAAAATATTTGGATATTTGCTTTCAGATCAATATTTTGGCCACAATTTTACGAGGCGCAATTGAATTTTTTTTTGATTCTGATGGAGTACTTCATTGCGGCGGTAACCATATTGTTATTTTCTCTCTTTAATAAATATGCATTTTTTCCTTTGAATGTTAATAAACAAATATACAAAGTTTCAAGTCAATACCTATTGCCGTTTTTTGTACATCAATTTAAAAAAAGCATCCATTTTTCGGGCTCGACACTAGACTATCCCCTTAAGCCAATAAAAGATACGATTTTGACTGTCTATTAACAAGAAAGTATTCTTAGAGAATTTTGAAAAGTTTTACAGGTTGTTGCCACTTGAATACCAAAATAGGATTGTATAGAGCACAAAAAAAGACTATGGTTACAAACTTTGCTTGATATTTTATATGATAAACCTTTAAATTTGACCACTTTACTGTGTGAAAAATTGGAGCGATCTGAAAAAATTGTAGACGTCAAACAACTAACTGAATAGAGGCCATAATCCGTACATTATGCGGTATCGCACATGGTTGACTGTAGAAGCTCGAACAAGTTTTATGCTACAAAAATGGTTCACAGTTTGATTTTATAGACGTCCCAATAAAAGAGTTGATTTTCTTCAACACATTGTACTTCCTATAAAATTGTGGCTCAATCTCCCAATCAGGAGATCTTTCAAAAAGTGTGAAAAAATCAGCAGATATCTTGAACGGTTCACATTCCAAGGCATATGGGGATGCCTACCAAAACTACACTCATATTTCTCACGAAGGATCAGACCGATACTAATCGTAAAGAATCAGTCTAATGGTTACTTCCCAGGAGTATGTTCGCTTACCCATTCTTACACCACAAGTCAAATCAACACTATCATGTTCCTGCCTCGTCCCACCATTGCAGATAGCTCACGACGATCCGAAGATACCCTGGAAATGCACGAGCTAAATCATAATCAACATTTCCATGATTAAGCTAGATGCACACAGGATCGGTTTCCGAACTTGGAGACGATCGTGAAAATGTCTACTGTTTTCCCATGTATCGATTCCAAACCACACAGGTACGGCTAGTAACACATAATTCGCGAGTTAGATTTATCCGAAATCCCGCCAAGTGATCTCGCCAGAAGATCTCGCTACTACGCAATCCGACGTCTGGAATATCGCACTTTCAAACCAAATGGCGAACCCTCAGGTGAGATAAGCATACCTCGCATAGGAATTCCCATGCAAGATCTAATCCATTCACATCTGCTAACGGCATAAAAAGAACAAAAAAAATCGCCCGAGAAGATCACACTTTGTATACCGTTTACATAGGGGGCAAGCCTAAAAAATGACCATACTTTCGTATTGCTTGTCTTTACGCACACCTGAATAAAAAGATGGGAAAGCATGGTCCATACTACTCACGCGCTCTACCGACTTCAACAGGAGAACACGTGTCTTGGGTTGCAGTTAACGACTTGCGGTGTATAGAACATACCAGTTGGTACTACTTCGAGCCTAACTCTTTCGACGCCCTATCGGCGCAAACTTGTACGGCCCGTGGGAAACAAGGATTTTCTCATGCTTTCTGTTGATTTTTTGCAGTCCGTCAAGCGTTGTTCCTTCGAAAATCAAGGTTTTTTGTTATATAGACTAATTCATCCATTAATATAAAAATCGTATAAATTTAACATTTAAAAAAACTCAATCACGATAACAATCAATCTCATCCTTCTGCTATGTCAATCAAATTCTTCCACATATTACGATGACTGATGATTTATCAAAAGTTTTCGAATAGAAATACATGGGAGTGACACATCAACATGTCAGCCAGGAACTCATTTTCAGAATATTGAAATAATAAAAGCTCAACGGCAACATAACAAAAGAAGCACTCAATGATGGCAAATCGATTTCGATGACATCCGAAATTTTATTCTAGGATTTATATATGAAGAAAGAATGATAAAAAATAGTTGATATATATTTCAGATAAATTCCAAAAAGAAAAAAAACGATCATCAATCAATGTTGCGACAAATCAGGATTTTAACAGTTGAGAAGATTGCAATTGAAGTTGAATTTAAGGGATGAAATTTGATGCTTGTATTGGAAAGAAATTCATATTTTGATTACCCGATAAAATCTGCTTCGAATAAATTTATAAATACTACAGAAATCAGGAAGAGAGTTTGAAAATTTTTTAAAATAACTTCAAGGATCCTTTTCATAGATAGTTTTTCGCAATCGTATTTCATCAATATACTGCTAAAAACTAATCCATACCATTGAGAAAATATTCAAATATTTAAATTTAAATCCTACATCTCCATGTCAACAAAAAATACCGTCCAATCCATATAATCCACGTACTCTTTGATCCTTTTCAAGTGAATCCGACAAACGTTTCACCGAATAACTCAACTATTGCATATTTTATAGATACTCAGATATTTGATGCTTGTGGGGGAAAATAGAAATCATTTTGAAAGGATACCACTTTGCTTATTTCGCCAATGATACATTTCAAGAAATTCCTTGTAAATAGAACTTCGAATCCTTTACAATCGCAAGTTGGTACGCCTATGGATGAATATTGAATAAAAATCTTTTTTTTTACCCATTTAGATATTTCTTTCTATTGAAATCATGGCTTGAAATCCATTTGTATCTGTATAGTTAATGTATGGACATGACAAACGGATTTGAGTAGATGTGGTAAAAAATAGATCGATGTATTGAATGACCTTAGTTGTATTCCTTGTAGGCAAGCATGTGGTTATAAGTGTACTGAATTGTTAATGTATCATGTCGAATAGGATTGACTGAGATTTGACTAGAATATACTGAAATGTTGACGGTAATGTTCAGATAAATTTATTTAAATAGCTTTCGTTTGTTTTTCTTACGCAATAAAGTCTGTGCCTAGTCTTTCGCACCAATAGATATTTGTCTTCATCTATGACAACAGTAGATCAACTCCTTAAGTATAACATAAACATAGTTCAAAACATTTATCCATTCAGAAAACACCATAAAGATGAGTACTACAATATTTTCTCGAATCCCTAAAATCCATTCGATTAATTTTTATGTAACCCACACAATTTACATAAATCCACATCAAATAAATGATCGAAATACCTAAATATTCAAGCCTATTGAATTTTTCATCTCACTTAATCTGAATCGAAAAAATATTCATTCTATATCCTGCGTGCTAACATAGCTTAGTCCTTTATCCATTACAGCTATTTTATCTATTGATATATCGGTTATTTATTTGCAAAACTCTGAGCACTTGGCCGCAAAAAAAGGAAAAGCCCAGAAAAGTCTCAGTCAAAACATTAGTTTAAATCATTTCGAAGGATATGCATATGTTATGATACTCATGTCCTTGGAAAATTCTGATGGATATTTGCTGACTTTTGCAATATTTTTTTCTCTGTATTCGAATGAATCATGAATTGTATTTAATCTGGGCGGAAAGAAAATGATGTATAGCGGATAGGAAGTATATTTTGACGAACGACCTTGTAGAGATTTGTGGGAAATTTCAAGAAAATATGAATTTAAAAAAAGAAAACAAATCAAAAATTTCTATTTCTTAGTTAAATTTTATGCAAAAGAATATTAGCGCAAAATAACACATAATACAGAAATCGACCACACAGTTAACATACGAGCATGCATTATGCAGACACACTGTAGAAATGGGCAAGGAGGAGGTATTTGATTTTGATAGTATAGCTATTCCATTGTATCCAGTTAAAATTGATCGGAGCAAAACTGACGGAAATACAGCTATTTTAAATATATGCCCTTCAATCAATTTTGCTATTATTATCAATTTTTAAAGGCTTTTTTCAGATTTATCTTTTTCCAAAATCGGTGTTCACTGTAACTCAAAAATTACTTATCCGGTCCTTTGCAAACTTTTTACACTTACTTAAAAGATTTTCTATTTTTTATTGTTATAGTTTACATTAAAACAAAAAATTCAACGATTTTTATCAAAAGATATTGATAAATTCTTCCAAAAACTGAAAAATCAATGAAATATAAAAAAAATTGATGTTGTTACCTCGAAAAATACATTAACCAACGATTTTTTTTTGATTTTGATTTTGATTTGCTGTCAGTGGCTCAATTCACAATATTTTTTCACAAAAATTTTACAGGATGCAATGTTGCACTATTATTTTCTTAACTTATAAATAAATTTATGTTCAACATATTTTCAAAAATATCCCTTAAAAATGTGTTTAAATTATTGAAAATTAACCCTACCCTTCCTTAATAAGTACGTTATTTTCAAATTTGCTAAAATGAGGTGATCGATACCGTTCATTCTTTTTAGGTGACAAAAATTTCACGAACATAGGTGAGTGTGAACACATGGACAGCATGAACGAAGAATTTTAATTGTTTTTTTTTCTGTCATTACTTATTGAGCGGCGGAAATTATAATTTGATTGCTTGAGACGAGATACTACGAACAGGCGTTAGCGGAAAAGGGGTCGCTTAAAAAACTGCACAAAGAAACTTAGTACTAAACATTCATCACATCATCATAAATGGCAAAAAAAATCTTCCAAAAATCATAAAAACATCATATTACCTCAAACAAATTGATTTTATCGTCAATCATCTTTATTTAACCTACATTTTTCGTCGAGTTCAAATCGATTTGAATCCAATACTCATATGACTAGAATAAATTCCTTATGTAATCATTCCGTATTCCTAGTTCTTCCGTCGTCAGGCATAAGAAAAGTGGCTAAATATGCACAAAGGCAGACAATTCTATTTATTCTTACGAAGAACTCCAGACAAGAAGTCGCATACACTGCATTGAAATGCCGTTTAGTTTATATTTCTAGGTCATCTTGGAATCATCAATGTCATGCTCATATGGCATGATGTGTCCTTTTTACATATAAGAATAGTCCCAGATAGTGTCCTTGCTCGATATTAAATACCTATCCCGAAATGGTTTGTAAATAGAGGAAATGTGAAATAGAAGAAAAAACCTATAAGCATAAATCATTGTTTGAGCAGTCTGAAATAGCAAGAAAGGAAGATATCCTGGGCATATTTATTTTTCAATATATTTAGTATAACTTTTCTTGATTTCCTGTTCGCTGTATTATCCGAACATATTAGAATCAGATCGATATTAAATTACCACACCTTGGAGATACATCTTATATGAATATGCATGGATAATAGATAATTTAAACAATAATAACAGGATTTTCATCTTATCGTATCATATTGGTACTTGAACAGTTCAACGATGTTTCGCTATGCATCCCTTAACTAATTTATGGTTTCCAAATTATCTTATGGTATCGGTATTATCGTGGCAACAGAGCTTAAATTCTAATACTATTAATAACGAAGCGGTTGTGATTGGATCCTCGAAGGAAACGTGTATGATGGGAAAGCTGTTGTAATTACATATATTCTGCATTGTTAAATATACGTTGAAATGTTTACATAAATGAATGAATAATAACTGAAGGAAAACGCCATCACATTTTGTGAGATAGGTGCTGAAATAGGGACTCAGATAAAGCGATGAAAGGAAGGATAACTAATCGAAGTCTTTATTATTACTGTGTTTCGAATCGTAACAGATATTGGATGTGTGAATATGACTCCGCCCTTTTTTGTTAAAATAAAATGCATTTGCATGTTTAGAAAATTATAGTTAAGTTTATTAAAAGTATGCTCCATCGACAGTTACATCCTTCGCTTATCTTTCGGGTAATTTACGTATTCCTTTCCTGAAGAAATCCTGGTCTTTGGAGCTGATCCAATTATCAATCCAAATTTTGATAATTTCTTATGAAGTGAATCGTTCTCTCGTAAGATCGTACTGCATTGTTCGGAATAAGTGATAATCTGAGATAGCTATGTCTGGCGAATATGGCGGGTGGAAAAGCATTTACCCAGTCCTGTCCATCTAAATATGTTTTCACGACTTGTGCGGTACACGGTTTGGCATTATCATGTTGAAGAATTAATTTACTGTGCCTATTCGCCCATTCTGGACATTCTTCTATCGCTCGCTTCAAACGCAATAGTTGTTGTCGATAAGAGTTTCCATTAGTAGTGGGAAAGGATTCGAGCAACTCATAATGAACAACACCTCTCTGATCTCACAAAATTCAGAGCATAATCTTAGAATAGTGAATATTTCTCTTTGACTGTAATGGACTGAGTTCACCTGGATTCACCCACTCTTTTTGACGTTTAGGATTCTCATAATACATCCATTTTTCATCTACTGTGACTATTCGATGCAAAAAATTCGACGTTTGATGTCTCTTTCTTTCAATTTATAGGTAACCCAGTTACTAACTTCTTGAACGATCCCCATTGCTTTTAAACGCTTTCCAACAGTGAGACATTTAATGCTGCAACCAATTCGGATTGAATTTGGCAACAATCGTCTGCCAATACTGCTTCCAATTCGGCATGTTCCAAATGCAACGGAGTTCGTTTGACAGCTGACATAAAGTCCTATCGAATACAAGTGCTGCCATTTATTAGTTCACGCAAGCAACACAGAAAACGAAATCTGATGGGAAAGGGCGGAGTCATATTCACACACCCAACAATTGATATTGATTGATTAAGTTTCCCTTGTACACTTGCATATGTATCTCCACGTGTACAAAGTTCTAGAACATAGAAATTAGAGAAGGAAGTTACTAGCTTGATTTTTCCAATTTAAAAACTATCAAGATATTTTTATCCACAATCCACAGCAACGCGAAGAACAATTGCTTGATCTTATAGTGTAGGCTAATATTTTTGCGTTACTGAAACACACTAAGTGATTTTTTGTGGCCACTATTAGACGATTTTAATTTGGACGAGTTTTGATTTCAGCAAGATGGCACAACGTGCTACACCCCGCCATGAACCTATTGATCCTTTGTGCACTGATTGCAAACCAACATATGACCCATCCTCATAAATACTTTAAATCATACAACCAAAAATATCTACCATTCGGAACAACACAACAATTCCTTACAACAGCAACATTACAACTTTCAAAAAAATATCCATAAAAAATTAAGGATGCATCTCAACTGAGCTAAGGTAAAACATCTTTGCCTTGTCATCCTGCGATAATACACATCAAAAATTTACAATACTTGTCGAAGAACATCACAGAAGTAAATCTCTTCATGGTTACTGCTTTCGACGAACAGCAACATTTTGTAAAAAAAAATACGGCAAGGATACGCGCCAAGTAGTAGAAATGCAAAAGTGAATGAAGTTGCACTGTACATTCTGTACCGAAAAAAGATGGCAAAAGTATCTGATGCTATCTTGTTGGCGAATTATATTAAATCTTGCAAGAATTCTTCGAAAAAAACTAAAGAATCAAAACACGAAAGAATGGAATATTGCACATCTTAAGGATGGGTTATTGAAATGCATGCAAGTATACTTCGAAAAGATCCCAAGCTAGGATAGGACGAGGAAAATTGTTGAAGGGAGTGCCGTCAACAAATAAAAGCAAAGATTGGAGCAAAGTAGAGTTGTGTCATGATGATATTGTTGGTGTTATACCTTCAGGTTTACCGATGTGCATATATGAGGCGAATAGTAGTGAACAATATGAAAATCCTTTTTGATATGGTGTATTTCATCCTATTATGAACTGTAAGGAAAATGTAAACATAACGAATTTAGAGTGCAGTAGAGTAGTTTTGTATTGTGCATCCACTCGGCGAATCGTGGACCATGTTGCTTGAGTACGACTGTTGTATTTGAGATGATGTTGTCAGTTGAAAAGGATTTAGTGTGCTTATGTTTCGGTCAACTGAATAAACAAGAGAGTTTTGAAAGCATTGTAGCTGTTGGTCGTTGAAGTAGATTTTCTGGAGACGGAAGAAGTACGAATTCCTAATATATTCAAATGAAAAGGATTGTTCCACTGAGTGAACCGAGATCTTGTAGTTTGTTCTTTTTGTATACATGGCATCAACAAATCAATACGAATACATATTTACATAATATGATAGGAACTCTTGGATGTTTTAAAATACTATCCTATAAATTCAAAAAGGTATATTATCATTGTTCAAGGCGCATATCCTTGACTAAAGGTTATGTTTTCACTCCACTAATTTGCATAGCTTCTATTGTTTGCGCTATTACACATACTTTATGCGTGACCTGCTAATCGCTCACTTGTCTTAACTAATACTATCCCCAAAGTTTTCCACCCCAAACGCAAATCCCATGTTGTTGCTTTGAAAGTTTTCGGCATTCGGCGTTTTTTTCTCTCTTCAAAGATGCTTACCAGTTTCCTTTTCATTGTTGTTTTCCTTGCCACGTTCGATTTAATTTATTGCCAAACATTGAAATTAGATTATGAGTTGGTCTAGTGAAGGCATCAGGTTTGTTCAGCTTCGGTAAGGATTGATTTAATTAGCAGCCACAAGAAAAAATCCTGGTTCTTATATTGTCTTGGGAAAATTGCCTAAAGGAGGTTTACCTTGACATTCAGGTGTTTCGTAAGTTTGATTGGATTATTTGTAATTAATTCGATTAGCAGCTTTGCGTTGTTTTTTGATGTAAACGGATGTAGGCAATGGTGCTTGAAAGATTGAACAGATTTTTAGAAATAAATATTTTCTTTCCAGGAAAAACGGTGATTATTTTTCACTTCGGAGGTTTTGATTACACCACGAACAAGGTAAACAGGTAATATTTTCAAATTGAATGGAAAATATTCAATAGATAAAGTTAGAATGGTATCCTTTTGTTAATGTATCAGCTTCATAAGTTCAGCTAAATTCACAGAAAAGCCATTGAAACAACAAATGCTGTTTTAGATTTTATTTTATTTGAAATAAAATTAAATAAAGTGCTTGTTTCGAAACAATCTACACCCAAACAAACCAACATCTATCAAAATTGTTCCGCAAGGAATCGTAAGGAAGTTAACTCTGTTTTCTTGTCGTTTCTGGGCAAGACTTTTTTTCCAAGCAATTCAATTGCATGTTACATTCCAATTATTGTCAAAAAATGTCTCTACACGCGATTGTATCTTATATCTGAGAATTGGGACGTGATTATCATCATAATGTTTTAACAAAAAGGATTTGATAAGTTCAATGGAATATCATTTTGTGGAACGTTTACATTTTAGAACTTTGAAAACATATGGTGGACCATTTAAAAAAAATTATATGTGACTTATTGCTCATTTTCTTTTAAAAAAATTCACAACAATTTTCAGAGCATAGTTTCAAGGAAAATTTCCGAATTACTAGAGAGGTAGCACTGTTTCCTTTTGACCTAGATTTTTAATTTTTTGAATGTTAACTGGAGTATAATTCAGAAACTATTTGGCATACCTTTGTTTTACGAAAAGGCGGGATGAAAAAATCCATTGGTTATACGAAAATAAAGAAGGATAATTTGGCGAATGCAAGTAAAAATTGAATATGGCTTGTACAGAAACTTGCAAAAAGATTCGTTACCAGCCCTTATTAGAAGATTGGCTTAAAAAATTCAACGCGAAGTCCCTCATAGTATCAAAACATTCCTTTCTGATAATTAAAAAGGCTTGAGATGAAAGAACACCACAACAGTGAGCAGCTCCAAAATGCAGTCCTCTAATACCATTTCGGTTATAAATGGGTACACAGGACTTCACCAAGAAACTTCAAGTCAATGAACGAATTAGGAATAATTAAGTAATGATCCTTTGGATGTGGACGCTTTATTTTTAGACACACCAGTAAAAGGATTTAATTTTTTTATATAGTGTGCCACAATTATGCATTGATTGAATTTAAATAAAGTAGTTTGAACTTAAGAGAACTGAACAGACGATTAATTATTAATCGTAACCTCAGCGCTATTGCGAACAGTATTACAGGAAAAGTGGCTTCCGAGTCAAAGGACGGAAAAAATTTGGAGGAAGACGTGAAATTGATACCACTCTTTACGGAGGAAAATCAGTTCACTTTCAGAGGTACATTCTAAAATCACATTAGAGTCGTTCTTGTCTGAAATGCTGTGTCCCTTTTCTTCAACGAAAAGTTCATTCTAAGTGTGAAAAAATAGGACAATCAAAGAAATTACTGACAATTAGATTTGAAAAATATAGGTAGGAAATAATAATGGTAAAGAAGAAGAAAGGTGGAATTAATTTCCTCTTGAAAGTAATTGAAAAAATCTTTTTAGAAATCCACAGAAAATTTAGATCTGAAACTACAATATTTGTATTTATTTTGTATGCAGAAGGAAAAGAAAGGAAAGGAAAAAACCCTGGCAAACCTTAATCATAAATTAGAAGATTTAATTAATAGAAACATTGGAGATATTTATTCCCCAATTTTTAAATTGCTTTGATAAAATATTCAACTTTAAGCTGTAGTCACTCAGGGTAAAATATTCATAAAACCCGCGCGGGAGGGTGAGGGGGCCGGGGCAGGTTGGAGGTGGTGCAAAACGTGTCTCCAAAATGTTACCCTATTTATATTACATTTTCGGTAAAAATTACATTTATCAATTTTTTTATGAATTTTTTATTTTTTATTTTTTTTTTTATATTTTTTTGATTCCCAAACAAGTCTAAAAATCACTTATCAGATCAATTCTACGGTTTCACATGAACTCTGGAAATAGGCAAAATAATCATTTTTTCAGTGGAGGCACTCCATAACTTTTTATGGGGCCGTGACCGCCGCGGATTTTTATGCCATAGTAGTAGGGCAACCCACTCTTTCAATTTCCTCTACTCCTGTAGCCTGGGAGGTGGGGGCCATAATCTTAACCTTTACCAAAATTTAGCGCAGGTATTTTTTTAGTTCTTTTCCAAAGAAATATCCCAAATAAAAAAAATTGAATTTCTTTTAACAAAGTACTACCCTCTTAAGTTCTACTTCATTCGCGCTCCGTTTTCGCACAGTCGATCCATTGTGGTATTGTACTACAAACAAATCTCTATTAGTTGTCTTATTAAAACAGTTTTTGTTTTCAGTTGTGTTTAACTACGCTCTGCTACCAGTATCCATTTTTTTTATAAATTAATTAAAAATTTGCAGACAATTTCTGGCGTTTTTATCGTTCAATAGATTCCAGCAGCACATGAAAAACTAATAAATAAACCAACCAATATTATTTTCATAAATTATCGCTGCGCTGATTATAACAATTCTTTCAACCTGCAATCCATTAATTTTTGAATCTTTCAGATACATCACAATGTCCTGGTTTCATTGAAAGCATCCGCAGAAATATAATTTTTCCTTGACAGCTGCCCCTTGAAAGTTAACATACAAGAAGTCAAGTGAAATATTTCCAGGCTACAAATTCTTAACCAGAAGCAATCTCTTTTGATTTATCAATCTGACTTCTACGATATTTTGCCAATATTTCACTGGTTATCGTTTTATTTATATATACATTTTTCAAGGGTCCTAGCTAGCTGGCTTAACTGGCAACTGTATTCTGTCGTTCAAATAAAGTTACTCGTCGTACATATTGTTGGTTGGAATCGTGACAGCCATTGCTTCCGTATATCCTTTTTCATGACATGACATGAACCTGTTCTTAGTTGGTTGATGTAGGGAAGAGTAGGATAAGGATAATATCGAAATATTTCGTTAGGTTTGATAGAAGTATATAAATAAATAAATGATTCAAGTCATAAAATATTCTTGAGATAATTAGAGTATTCTCCAGCAAAATTAAGATTTTTTTCGAATAAAATATCTTTCAAATGGTGATTATAAATAGTGCATCCTTAAAGATATTTACCAGCTTATTGAAAAAATTCGACCAGGAAATATTTAAGACTAAAGATTAAAATAAATGGTAAATATGACTGAACTCACCGAAACGATTATTTGATTATTTAATACTCAAAGAAAATTTAAGTATCTGAAACATATCACGGCGAGCAAGCTTCAATAAAATATCTGTTGGTGATTTTCTGAAGGGATATCCGGAGGAGGGATCGATCGAGAGAATAAATGGACGATTTGAGACTCCAGAAAACACCATGCTGAGGTGCAATAGTTTATAAAACCAATTAAAAGCTGCGTAGGACATTCGAGGAGAGTTTCTCGAAGCCACAAAAACTTTTCGACGAAGCTTACAAAATGTGGAATTATTTGCCTGAAAATCAGAAAAAAAACCTCCTTCGAATATAATATGCCACAAGCGCTTACAATGGGTGGAGAATAAGAAAATTGGTCTCAAATTGATTCAGGGCAAGTTATTTATTTTTATTCAGTCCAAGTTCAACTCTTAAGGGTCAGGCGACGAAAAGGAGAACGTTATAGCGATGATCGCGTTTAGGTTAAAAAAAGTGAATGCTTTGATCCTTTTTTTCATTATCTACGCATCTATCAATTAACACCGCAACTACCACTATCTGACAAGTAAAACCATATATTTCTTATGTAAACGTTTCAAGATGTTTTCAAATAAGCAAATCATAAACACGTGGTTTTGTGATAGTGTAATTGGATGTATCTGTTTGCTTTGAAAGAGCGTGTGTTTCACTTAAAAACGTTGATTTTACATGAAAACGCTATAATCGGAAATTATTCTACTGATTTTGAACTATTTTTGAAACTGAATTCTGCCAAAAAATTTGTTAAAAGAATAATATTTCAGCCAAAAAAATGTATAAAAAAATTATTTGTTGCCAGTTTTCCAAACAGAATGATACGAAATCGAAATAAAAAACTATCGATCTTATCCACCCTAGTAAGATATCCTTTTTGTACTGTATCTAGTTGATGTAGTTTAGTGATTGAAAATGATAAACGACTTCACTAAAGACGTCAATTGGCTTACTTGGAGCGAATCCATCGGAAGTTTACGAGACAATTTCTTTTCTTGGCTTGACAAGAAGAAAAGTATTTATATATATACGCGAGTATATGGAGGATCTCAACAAACGTTTCCTTTTTGAATGAATGAGGTCCTTTAATGCTACATAGATGGTAAGGAAGTAAGGTTTAATAGAGCTGGTGAGCACTGCGTTACATATTAACTTTACGTTGAAAGGAAAAAGTGCATGAAAATTACGTTTCATAGCTCAAAACTCTTGATTTACACGAAGGATTCTTTGTAGGTCATATTTATATCTGATTGGAAAATATTTGGTTTGCACATTTTAAGATTGATTGGAAACTCTTTTCCTGTTGGACATCAACGAATAAAAAAAAATTTATCGTTGTTTTCACACTAAACATTTAAGACGTCCCTCATAAAATCTTGTTTGGTATTTAAGGGGCATATTTTTTTTGGTTTAAAGGTTTTTAATCAAATTAATTTTGTAACATATCCTCCTTGAAAAATCACTGTGAATTTATAATTTGCATGGTAAAATTACAGTAAAAGAGCCTTATTTTTTCATTTTAGGCGAAAATTCTCAAGAGAAACATTTAGTTTGCATTTTCATTGCAAATTTGAAACGACATATATTTCAAAAAGAGAATCAAATATAATCGTTGATGTTGTCGAAAAATATTGTCTGCATATTATAAATCTCTTCATAGCACCGTCGAAAATTCAATTTTGTTCACCTACACTCGTCCTTCCAAAGGTAATTGTAGCAAGACTTTAACGATGGACCCCTTCCTGCCTCATGATGGGCGCTCAAGGCTGTAACGATTTTCGCAACTCCATCCCCATCACGTCCGCTACATACCACTTTGTACGTTGATTGATGTCACCCATAAAAGTGATATCCCGATTAAAGATATCACTTTGAATAAGCCGCATCGTCATCATCTGCAGCAGAGTGAAAAGATAGATAAATGGCTGGGGCAGAGATAGCTTCCACTGGAGGTGGATATGGTCGAAACTCCGGTACATTACTATATTTGGCTGACATTATGTTATATATGGACCTGCTGTATTACCACACATATGCTGGATGAACATCCTGTTCGGCGAGTATATTGAAAACGTGACATTTTCAAGGCGCATTAGAATCTACTTTTCGTACGGATACGTAAAAGAAGATTCCGCAAACGGGCGATGGAGGCAAGTGTTAGCCGGGGCTAGCGCTAAAATTGTGTTTTTTTTGCATTAAAGGACCACCAAGGATACGTGTATTATGCTACGTGCACGTAGTAATTTATTCGGGTACTAACAAGATGTAATATGCCACAAGAACAGGAACAACGAAAGCTGGAACATTTTTTTTATCGCTTGGCTTTTGGGCTGACTATGTCCCTAGATCCATTTTGGGAAGCACATATGGTTTTTGGTTTTGCGTTTATTAGTGAAAATACGTAGGACATCGTGTGCATATTAGATGGACAAATTGATTGCTGCTGGTTTATCATATGAATATGTTATAATAGTGATAAGATCTTGAAATTTATGTGTGAGACGTGATTTCATAGGTTTTTTTTTGGATTAACAGCATCTATGCTTTGCAGTCTACCTTAAAAACAACTTAAACTTCAGTTTACCTAGAATCTTTATAAAGAAGTTAAATTTGTCTACTTTAAGGTGATGTGCACAACATTGATTATATAATATCTGGACCTACTGCAATTGGTTAGCCTAATTTCATGTAATCCGAATACGGTAACATTTTGGTTTACCCTATTATCAAACATGGGTAATTAGGTCACAATCATTTCTCTGTTTGGCTTGTAAGTTCCCACAGAAGGACATCATATATACATGACTGTGTGTACATATCTATGTTGTAATTTTCAGGGAAATTACCCTTTATGCTTGTAGCTCAAACATCGTCATTTAGGAGACAGGACATTTTCAATTCGTTAGATTTTATTAAATGGTATTTCAATTGTGTGCTAGTGAAATCTTGGTTCAAAATTTAATAGGTTTACTACTAAATCTCGATGTATTTCAGACGTTTCTCTACAGTATGATTATTTCAAAGCAGAACTTACAGATGAAGGACTCAAATAATTGTACTGTTCAAAAATGTGATGAAATTCGAAAATAATTTTCATTCTAAAATATCAAAAATACTTTCGAAACATCCCGAAAAATGTGAGCTTGCTTTTTATGCTAGAAAAAAATATTGCGTCATATAGGAAGTTTTGAATACTGTCCGCTTCACACTAACCCCTTAATGAATTTTCTACAAAAAAATAAACCAACCCAATCAAAATTCCATTCCAAATAAAATGGAACATCATCATCATCACCATTATTCCCATCTTAATTCCATTGAACGGTAAATGTCTATAGAAAGCAGCGAATTCCTAAGGAAGCACAACTTTAACGCTCGAAGACTCGAACTAACACAAAACAACAAAAGAAGTTTTACAAACAATGAACAGAATCCTCTAAAGAATAACAATCTTGAATGTTGTTGTTGTTGTTTTTTCTGGATATGCGCAGGATGAGTATTAGCAAAGGGATAGCTACGTCTGTACCAACCAAGCCAGATTTTTCATCCTGTTTATTCGTTCAGGTTGAACTTTTAGTTTGAACAGGTAATCAAGGCGCGAGAGAGTGTAAGGTGTTTGTAGAATGCCTCTGGAGGATTCGATGTTTATTGTAGTTTTAAGGATTCGGATGGAAGCGTTTATTTGGAGTCAATGTCTTCGGTAAGTGCTAAACAGGACGTTAGGTTTACAAAAAATGGGTATCATGAAGTAAGTAGTTTTTTTCAATTGAAAAGTATACTCAAAAAAGATTTCAACACTTTTTTGGACAAAATGCAATCATACCCAGGTAAGGGCGATAATCATTCCTTTTGAAAAATAACAAAAAGGACGAGAGCAAAAGAAAATTAGACAAATTTCGCTTGACTATTGAGAAATCAAAAGCTATTCTTTTGAGCGAAAGAAATCAAATTGACTATATATATTGAAAAATATAAAATAAAAAGCTTACTAATGATGCACTAATCCACATTACAAATTAGCACCTCATTATGAAGAGAGAGAAATTCGTAATGAAAAACCGGCAATGATTCAGAAGCTAAATCATTTAAATTCTGATGGTGTGGCGGGAAGCACACTGGGGCAGTGCTACTCTGCAACATCCGTCAACTGACAAGCACTACAGCAACATCATGGCGCACAGCTATCAAACTGCCGGAAACTGTCACTTGATCGTCGCCATCGTCTGAACGAACATCGTTATTGCATCATTTCTGCAGCTTATCATTCGTTTGTTAATATATAATTGGGCTTATAACTCTATCTACTCTATCTCAGACACCTTATTATTGATTTGGCGTGGTATTGGTTGGATTAAAATAAAAGAACCATTTTTATTTTTCTAAGCGAAGAAGAAGGATAGATACGATTTATATTGTGAATTTTGGCAGTGAATGCTGAAGAATCATGAGGTTGTACCTAGCGTACTTTAGACGTAAATAATTTAGGAACATGGGGTGTAGAAAATGTGAAACCATTATTATTTTAGTTTCTGGCAATTCAACTATCAGTCACAATGAATTACTACATTTATTTATTTTTAATGACCGTTAAACTGCCGGCCATATTGAAGTATGCATAATGTATCAATACTTCATTACAATGCACTTCATTATGAGGTTCAATTCCATAATAAGGTCTAGTGTGTCACTAGCATTAAAGAAAAACGGCCATTAAGTTAATTCTGTAAGCACACATTAACATAAAAGCTCGTTTGGATTTTTACCTTTGCAAATTTTCTGTAACCAAAACTTATTTTCCAAGATTGACATAAATTTATCGAACCAAGGCTAATGTTTCACATTATACACTGCCATCTCGGCAAGATCATAAAATATGTAATAACACGTACACGATAATTATGCCGGAATTACTTAATTCCCATCATACCCACACTCACTTTACGCCATTATTTAACACATAAACATCCGCAAGTATGAACGAACATTAATGTTCGCTCGTTGTAGAAACTTAGTTCTACTCTCGTCCTTGCGTCCTAGTTCAAATATTTTATGCAAAGTAAATTGTATGTCGTCTCGTTAATGTCGTTATCCTTGTATGTACTTAGAAGTAGACAAAACTTTCATTAAATAATTTGACACACGATTTCTATGACTGGGTATCCTTGGAAGGTGTTCAGCCGATGCTAGAAGATCCTGTTCAGGACGCACCGGTT
Source organism: Oxycera nigricornis (assembly GCA_963942545.1). Lineage (NCBI taxonomy): Eukaryota > Metazoa > Arthropoda > Insecta > Diptera > Stratiomyidae > Oxycera > Oxycera nigricornis. The sequence continues at coordinate 107,949,593 of OZ012662.1, forward strand.
GCAACTGTTCACACATAACATCTTTCGGCAATATGGAATTCATGGGAGCGTATGTAAATAGCGCCGCCCCACATGACTTTGTGCATTCAATCATTTTAACGGCGATGATGATGGTGATGATATGATGAAAAGACTTGGCGTCAATTTCGTGACATTCGACCTTGTCGGCGGCTGCAGATGATCATTGAATGTTGCAAATTAGAATGTGTTTCCACCTTACTTAAGAATTCAGTGGATTCTTTGGGTATGCCTTAAATTTATGGGGAAAATTAAAACCATTACCGATTGGATCTTTGATTGTATACACTGTCTTAAACTTCATACTCTACTTTATAAGTCATTAGGACGTACAAGTCTGGAAGACTTAAAAGATGTTCAGTCCAGGATCGAAGCAACGTTCTTTTTACTACAGACGTAGTTCATTCGGCCTCTTGAAAACTAGGTGGGTGGTGATTACTGACAGACCAACTCATTTCAGCAGGGACTAGGACCATGACTCGTTCTTTACCAATACCAATTATGAACGAAACTCAATCATGAGTCTGAACTCAAAACTTCACGTCAAGTTTACATACTTACTTTTTGTAGCGCAAACCGACTTTACCGTCGCAATGCTAGGCCATCTCGAGAGAAACTTCCATGAATCTATAAGATACAATTAAACTGATGGAAGCAATAATCAGAAAAATCAACTAACCTCTGGGTTACATTCAATCTTCTTAAGCCTCGTGACTCCAGTTGGGCTCAAAGAGTACAGGTTTTGCTACCAGTGCCTACCATTCCATAGCGTAGAGTGCGCGTCTGCATCTGATGAGCGGTTAGGTCTTCCATGAAAGTGTGGGCAAGTTGCATATACTATCACACACTCCAGCATCTAAACTATTTCTTGTACAAAATCCATTTGTATTCAAAGACTCTACAAGCTTAAAAACGAATTTTTTCGCCAGCCAAGTTCTTACAAACCAATCTCTTAGTATAAAACCATAATAATCATGTCCAACCATCCTTTTAAATCCTTTCCACAGTTTCCCATGTTAAGCATTATTCACACAGCTTCAATATCCTTTCCTACATGAAAGTCTTCTCGTCCACTTCACAATCTATACAATCTAGTAAAGCGTATCGCCTTCCGTCCACCAAATGCACATGATAGACATAACATCCCAACCGCTTAGACCTTATATCCTTCTCAAGGACTCTCGTATAATGTTAGAATCTAATTGTAGGAGAGTGCTCGGAAACGTAATTGTCTCGAATGCTTGTCCGACGGACTACTAGTGGGTTGGTGATGTTGTTGAATGATGTCCTGTTACCTATAGCGAGCGAAAAAAACCTTCAATTCAGGTACAAAACTGATTTATCGCTGCTCGCGTGCAGACGTCGTTGCAAAAGGACGATCCATACATATGTGAACGGGTATGTGACGAAGATGTATAATCATAGAAGAAGAGGGAGGAAAATTGTCACATGTGCATTGGTGGGATTCTAGGTACTCAGTTTGGATTATAATGGGATTGGGTGGTCGTGATAGTTGGGGACATTTTTTTTTCTCTCGGTCATAAAAAGTTCAAGATAAGAAATAAAAATAAAGTAAAATATATGCATGTTGAATTGAAGGATATTTGTTCTTAGAAACCAATTTGAATAGAATTTACAAATCGAAAACAATTCATTTCCACAAAATCTGGCAGAGATATTTTCGAAATTTCACAGTACTCTTTCGTTTCAAAGCTGTTTTGTGGATACAATGATAAAATGATTAAATATCGTTTTGCTTGACGCTAGAATAAGGAAATGATATTATAAAGAAATTATCATTATTTCTAATGATTCGGGGAGACTCGTGAATACTATGAGCCCTGTGGTTTGTTTAGAAATTTTCTGTAAGAATTTCGTTGCAAAAATTGTTTAAAAAAATGCACGATGAGGACTTTAGACGAAGGGTATAGAAAAATTCGTTTAAATTGTGGTTTTATTCCAATAAATATGTTCTCCAAATTTACGTCAACAAATGAATCCGATGAATATATTCTTCCATCCTTTTTTCCATTATAAATTGGTAAAATTAAATTCCTTCAGATTGAAACAAATTAAAATCAAACCCGAAATGAAAAGGCAGCATTCAGTTGTTCCTAAAATAGGACAAAAGGAAACATATGCCTTGAAATAAAGCATAGACATAAATTCATTTCGTCACATCAAAAAGATCAAATCCATTTCAAATAGGGATGCCCACAAGTTCATAGAAACTGTCGACATCAGCTCAACCGAAAACCAAAAACAAAATAATTGTCACAACACAATTTTGTCGCGTGTCCTTTTCCATTCAAACAAAACTCTTTGTAAAATTTTCTAGTCGTTCCGCAGCACTTGACCATCATTCACATTTTTCAACTATGCAATTTGCTTTTTGACAACATTTCCACTCGTTAGTCCACATTGTCCTAGCCGAAAAACGAACCTTCCACTATATATATATACGACAGGCGCATACGTAAGCTTTAGTGGGGGAAAAGGATTAAAATTTTTGTTTATTATCTGTTTGGCGGAACGAAAACCAACAACACTAGCGCACCAAAAAAATGAATACAAAGTACAAACAAATAATTCTTTTAATATCCTGGAAAAGAGTCACACAACAGCCAAGACAGAGAAAATTGAAACTGTAAACGAATTTAAATAATATACATCCGTGCATGGCTTGACAATGATGGAAAGGAAATTTGTACGATATTTGCTAGATGGATTCTAGCCGTCAGGCGTTAATTGGGGGTTGTTTTATCACGGGGTTGTTTTTCGTTTAAATTCCTCGCCACGATCGAACGTGCAAAGGCTGTATTTTTGAAGCTGAGTTCCATCAGCCTCGAGCAAAGCCGCATATATTGGCATCAGCTCGCAAAAGATTTAGCTAAAAGGCTAGAGGATACAAAATATGTTTCCACTTTTATGGGTTGGATTGCGGAATGGATTTTTTTGCATCTCTTCCGGGTGCAAAATTTGGATGGTATCTAATGGAGCGAAATACTTTCAGAATATTATGATGCAAAATTGTTTGATTTATAAGTTTGTTAGTTAGTTTTAAAGGACCACCAAGGATGATTTCACTGCATCCCAACATAATATTATTAATATTATTAGATTGTTTATACATGGTGGGGCAATCAAACCTGTATTTTTGAAATAACTGTAAAATCAATAAACGGATGTATATTTCAATTTTATTGTTACCATCGTAATCTGAATTAAAAAGCATTTAAGAAACAAACATTCAGTATTAGTAATTGATTTCATCTTCACAAAATACTACGTGTTGTTTTTTTTATAAAAGAAAACCTACTTTTAATTTTGTGTATCTTTATTTGGATTCGTAATCGATTTTCGACCGTAATCCTCGACGTCTTCCTCAGCGAGGAAGACCGAACGATTCAGTGTTTAAAAATAACGCCAGCAAGATGGTGTCCTTCTCGACTGAGGCATTCTTGCAGGCAATCGCCAACTGCCCATAACAGCACGGAGCATGCGCCTTGGAATTCTCATCTTGAGTTCTCCAAGCGTTCGAGGTCGTTGTTCGAAGACTTTACTCTTCAAATACCCCCACAGGAAAAAATCGGTCGGGCGATCGCGGAGGAAAAGGAATTGCTCCATGCCGGGATATCACCCGATTCGGAAAAACGTCGTTAAAAACATTCATGCTTACGCGGGCTGTGTGGCTTGAGGCACCATCTTGCTGGAACAAGATTTCATTGTTTATTCCACGTTGAGGAAGCTGAGGAATGAAGAACGACCGCAACATTTCCGAATAGCGTTTTGCATTCACAGTAACAGCTTGTCCCTTGTCGTTTTCAAAAAAATGGACCTATTGTTCTCGATGAAGACATTGCGCACCAAACCTAGCACCTTGGTTGAATGGAGTGGTTTATGATGGAGTTATTGAGCGTTTTAATCACTCCAATATCGGAAGTTTTGCTTATTAACATATCCGGAGAAATATGCCTCGTCGCTCATCCACAGGTTATGAACAAGGTCCTCGTTTTCATCACACATTTCCAACAAGGTTTCACAAAAACGCCGACGGGCTGTAAAATCGTTTTCATTCGTAGCCTGAACAATCTGACTTTTGTATGGGTGATGGTGTAGATCTAACCTCAAGATCGTTCGGACGCTCCTGGTTGAAATGCCAAGCACCGAGGGCTTCTTCCCACAGCAACTGTCACGCGTTCAATATTTCGCACTACCAACTCTTCTGCTTCTCGTTTCACCAATGTTTTCAAAGTTTTCCAGCCACAATTTGATTCAATTAACAGACGGCGCTGGCCTATTTCGAATTTGAAAATGCGTCCGGAAACGATGCTGAGCGGCAGCATTGCTACCAGTTTGATAATACGCTTTCACAGCGAACGAACGTTGCTGTTTAGACTACTGTTCCATGACGACTGAAATGCTCTGTGCTGGGGGACACAACGGAAACCTTGGCCACTCGCTCCGCTCACCTGCACAGCTCTCTCATCCTTTTCAAAAATGCAGGTTTGACGGCCCCACCCTGTATTTGGCTGCGAAGCTGGAGTGTTAGTACAGCAGCCTTTTTGGTTGCCACGTTTATTGCCCGACTTGGTGAGGTAAATTTTCCCCTGTACCAGTTCCTCATGGGACAAAGAAATACCTGAACAGAATGAAATAAGATAGATCAGCCTTCTGTCTGAACTGTTTGGTGAATATGATGATCCTCTCCACTTTCTTTAGATGCAAACAAAATAGGGTCGCATTCATCTCTTAGATTGTTCCGATTACCTCGTGGTCTATCGTGGGTTTGATCTACGATCGAAGGAGGCATAGTATGCAGTCTCCAGAAGTGCCATAATTGCTATGCGTCTGAAGAAGGACGAAAGCATGACGGGCCCTTATTTTTAGCAGAAATTTTACTGAATGAATGAGGACACCCTAGAGTTATTATGCACTTTCGAATCAAAGTAATGCAAAATCGGATATGGGTCATCCTTGAGAAATAGGTATTAAGTTTTAGTGAGTCTGAACGCTTCGAGGTATCTGATAGCAAATTTTTGCACACTTCCCTAAGAAATATAAACGAACAGCAGCATAAATCGTGACCAAACCATCAGACGAATCGATGTCGTCAAAACAAAATCCCTCGAAAATAAATAAAAGGCTGAAAACTTCATTATAATAAATTTATTTGATGTTTCTCAACACTTCCAATATCCTACCTAACATAAAAACAATCACTTGACCTACGGATAATACGTCTTATCGAATCGTATCTTACTCCTCCGTCCCAACGGTCTCAAATCCCGTGGAATATATTCACCAATGTGTTGGTCCAACGTCCGCTTGAACGGATTCTCGCCCAACTCAAAGAACCGTCGTTTCGCTTCCATCGGACGCGTCTTATGATCGATTTTGTAGATCTTCTCCCACGTATACGTTTCCGGTGTGAGACGATGTCGCGGCCGATTCGACATCAAATGTTTGTAAATCTGCTCGAGAAATATCCGTCGCTTATCATCCTTAATGTCGGCGATTTTCTGCTCGTTCCTATCAAGATATGGTTTCATATCGACACCGACTCGCTCCACGGGCTTGTTTGCATAGAAATGGATCAAAGTTTTCAGGACGTCCTCATTGAAACCAATACATTTCCCACTATCGTCTATTTCTTCGTAGAGTTTCCTCTGATCCATGGCCCAACAATAGTTGACTTTCGGATTGTTGTAAACAGTCTCGGTGTGGACCAGGGTTGTGTTCATTTGGTAGACGTAGAACGACCAGTACTGGCCGTTGGTGATGACTGTTTGCGTCGAGAGTGGATATGTTATGTCGTTGTACGTGGAGAATCCTTGATAGCACGCTTGACCGAACAGCCAACCGAAACTTGATTGGATGCCGTGCGCGTGGAGTAGATCGTTCGTATCCGGTCCAACGTCAGGATTGGTGAGCAGATAGTCACGACACTGGTACGATAGCAGTCCAAACTCGTGAGAACTGCCGGGCCAGAAGCCTGGAACCAAAAAAATCAGAGGAACTATTGGATGTAGGCAGTAAACATATTGCACACGGACAGCGAAAGCAAAAAAATGATGGAGAGAGAAATATGGAGGAAACGGAAGTGGTTTTAGTCGATTAGAATCCTAAATGCCGAGAAGCTGGAGCTGATCGGTATCTTTTTTGTTTTCCATATCCCAGGGTTGAACAAAATATGAATTTGAGACGAAATAATGATGCCAACAATTTAAATTTTGTTGGGCAGTCGGTTTTACAATTTTGCGCCCTTGGGAAACATCGGACTAGTTGATTTCGTCGTCAAAATAATTTTTATGGAAATTTACATGATTACAAAAACAAAAAAGGGATGCAGAATTTGCAATAAATAACAGATTTCAACGATTCTACTCTTGATCCAATCTCTTACCCGGAATTGTGGTTCCATGTCGATGTGTCGACGCATAGCCTACGGTCCTTGGATCGTACTTGAAAAGGGGAACCTTATCGACTATCTCGCGACTCTCCTCTTGCATTGTTCGGATTTCTTTCAGCGGTAGCTTGTGTCTAAGCGCCAAATACGGTCTCCCGGTGTACTGAACCGCCCTATCGATCGGCTCGTTAGCGAATTCCTTTTGCCATTTGACTCCGTCGCGCGATTTCCGTACCTTTTCCGGTGGATTCACGCCGCCCACGAACCAAAACGCCTCGTGGCGTGGCTCCAAGTCAACTTCCGCTTCGCTTAGATGGCTGCAATCGCTGCACAATGCCATCAAAAGGAAACGATTGAGTTGCGTCACTATTTCAGCGCCCAGCATCCGATCCAGTTCGGCTGCCGTGAAATGATCGTCAGGAAATTCAGATTTCTTTTGCCTGAAACAAATACGAGTGTATTCAATACGACTATGAGAACGGGAACAAAGGACTACTACCGAAACGTAAGTGTTGCAAATCCAATCAAATCCTCAACAGTTCCGCGGACACTTTGCAAATATGTGTCCACCACATCCTTCTCGCCGGTGGCGTAGCATTCCGGCAATTGCGTCACGTTCTCGAGCACAGTGCGGGTGTAGTGCTGCGTCAGCGGCAAGCAGTTGTACGGAACACGACTGTCGCCAATCTTCACGGTCGGGAATCCATAGTAACGCGGCATATTCAACTTTATCAGCTTTTCTTCGACGGTGGCCACCTTTTTCATTTGCTCGTGCGACGCCTGCACCACACGTTTCTTCCGCGCTTTGTACGACACATCGAGTATTTCCGGATACTGCGGTGTTTCCGTGTATTCACTGTCGACATTTGCTGACGGTTTTGTTGATAGCGTGCGCAAATTGGCTTTTATTGTTGTCCGAAGATGTTTTAATTCACGTAATTTCAACATTTTTATCGCCGAAGCAGAACTGTGTTTACATCCGAATTTGTGAGGTTATGAGGAATGTCAAATTGACATGTAGGACAGGGTGTTTGAAAATTTCTTTGAATTTTAGGCGTTGATTTGTACTCCGAAATATAGCAATTGAAAACCCAAAATTTCTTCGGAGTTTCTTTGAATTTGGCGCAATTTGTGCCTGAACCTACATTTTCTTATGCATAATTCACTAGATTTTATGCACATGAAAGTGTTTACTTCCATCAGAAATCATCCAATCGATCACAGTAGCTCAACTGTCATTTAATTAATCAATTTGCAAATTGATTATTTGTTCATTCCAGTCTCGCGCCGTGTCCATTCATACCGTTACGATTGTGTGCGTGTGTGTGAGTTTGTGTGTCCCGGCTCTGGTTTCGACCGATTGATGTGGTTCTTGGACTGTCGAAAATTACCTTTTATCCAATCCACGAATCAATTTTAAGCAAAGTTCAATCGCGCTTTTCGGAGAATAGGTTTCTTTGACATTGATATTTGACATTGACATTGTCGGCTTTGTTTACTTTGCCGTTTATTACGACGTTTGCAAGCGGAAGGATCAGACAGAATTGAATACTGGCTACAATTTGTTTTCATTTTCCCGAGCTTACGCCGTTATAAAATCGTGATTTAATTTAGAATTGGAAAACTTGGAAAATTAACGGCGGTGGCGGATGGATCGTGACCGGCGAAGCTGGAGCGAGATGTAGTGTTGTTGCGAGCTATTTCAGTGTGCGTTGAAGTGAGAACGGAAGCTGAACGGCGGCGAGAACACGAGTGAGTGCCGAATTGGAACGAATCGTGTGTTGTGCGTTTTCGTTGCAAGGACGGTGATAAGTGGCAGCCGATTTTAGAAGTTGACAAATCAATTGACCGCCCAGTTGCGGAAAACGGAAAGTACCGGAAGAATTCAGCGCCAGGAAACGGGAAGCAAGGACTTGTGCAAGGTGAAGTTGTGAAAGCCTAACGAGGGGCAACCGAAGCGAGCAACGGGAGTGCCAGATTCCGCGGCTGTCGATTTTCCATGAAAAACCAAACGATTTTCATGGAATCCTCAATTGCATATCTGATGAAATGTTAGTCAGGACGGATTAGGATGTCTCGCATGTAGAATTGATGCCGAGAACGAGCGAAAACTTCCCAGGATTTTGCGAACGAGACTGCGGCGAGTTTGCGATTATGGGCGCCTTGTTTATGTCCCTGTCCACATTCAATTAAGGTAACTAAAAAAGCGTCATTTGCTGGCCTTCCTACACTTCTAGATTGCCCCCGGGAAGTCTGCCGTCCAACGGGACTAGGAAATAAACTTGGGCCGTCCAATTTTCCTAGCGCAGACAGTCCATCGATTGGCGGCGAATTTGCTGTCACTTTCAGGTTATCCGCCCGTTATTTCCCGCCCGCCTTGTGTAGGGTCCCACCTTCAGTTGGAAAAAAAGGTAAAAGGAGGCACAGAAGTCCGTGTGAAAAATTGCTATCAGCAAAAATCTATACGGGCTGTTCGCCTCAGGAGAATAGCTACCAAGCCGATTCAGGAGAAAATCGGTATCCTTTGAAGATTCCCACTTCCCAACACCGAAAAAACCGACCTCTATATTTATGTCCTTTCTTTGAAACTACTGATCAAAATTTAATGAAATTTTGACGGTCTCTTCAGCAATTGTCTTATTATTTCAGTCCGAAAGAGATATAAATATTTTTAGTCAGAAAAAAATAATTTTGTGGTCAAAAAAGTATGTTTATGGCCAGGAAAAATATTTTTGTGTACAAAAAAATATTTTTGTGGAGAGAGAAAATATTTTTGTCGAGGATAATCCTTTTTTAATCTGGAAAAACATTTTTGTGATCAGAAAAAATATTTTTGTGGTCAGGAAAAACATTTTTGTGCTCCGAGAAATATTTTTGTGACTAAGAAAAACATTTTTGTCAGTGAGAATGTTTTTGTGGCCAAGGGAGATATTTTTGTCGCCAAGAAAAATACTTTTGCGATCAGGAAAAATATTTTTGTAATTTTCTGGCCAGAAAAAATATTTTTGTAGACATGAAAAATATTTTTGTGGTCGGGAAAAAATATTTTTGTGGTCAGGAAAAGATTATTTTAATCAGGAAAATTATTTTTGTCAGAGGCAATATTTTTGTCACCAGGAAAAATAGTTTTGTGGTCGGGGAAAATATTTTTGTGCACAGGAAAAAAAATTTGTGACCAGGGAAAATAGTTTTGTGGTCGGGGAAAATATTTTTGTGGCCAGAAAAAATATTTTTGTCAAGGCAAATATATTTTTAGTCATAAAAATATCTTTATGTACAAGAAAAATATTTTCGTCGATGAAAATATATTTGTAATCTGGAGAAATATTTTTTTGACCTGGCAAAATATTTTTGTGTTCGAAGAAAAAAATTTGTGATCATTAAAAATGTTTTTGCCATCAGGAAAACTATTTTGTTAGATACAATATGTTTGTGGTCGGGGAGAATGTTTTTATGGCCAGGAAACTATTATTGTGAACAGGAAAAATAGTTTTCTGGTCAGGAAAAATATTTTTGTGGTCAGGAAAATATTTTTTCTGGTCAAGCAAAACTTTTTGTGATTAGAGGTCTGGAGAAATATTTTTGTCGTCAGAGAAAATATTTTTGTGACCAGGGAAAATACTTTTGTGACCAGAAAAAATATTTTTGTTCTCAGGAAAATTATTTTTGTCAGGGGCAATATTTTTGTGATCAGAAAAATATTTTCGTGGTCAAGAAAAATATTTTTTTCGTCAGGAAAAATTATTTTGTGGCCAGGAAAAATACTTTTGTCGGAGGCAATATTTTTGTGATCAGAAAAATATTTTTGTGATCAGGAGAAATGTTTTCGTGGTCAGGAAAAAATATTTTTGTGATGAGAAAAAAACATTTTTATCAGCGAAATAATTTTTGAGTTCAGAAAAAATACTTTTGTGATCAAGGAAAATATTTTTGTGGTCAGGAAAATTAGTTTTGTCGAATAGCTCATGCTAATTAAATACAGCCAAGCGATCGAATGAATGTAACGACAATTTTAGATGCACCAACTCATTTTTCAACCTATTTTGAATATTAAATTTGGCAAAAGAAATTCACTTTTTTCTTCATGTTTCATCCTTTTGAACTACACAATCAAATATTCATTGCCCTTATTTCAGATGAACTACATATCGTCAAAGCCATAATATCTTATGCTGTGATAAAAAATGCTTTCTTCATCCGCCACAAACAAACTATACGCATGAATCGTGCAACACGTCGAAAATGAAAACAATTCAATAGTGTACTGAATAATTCCGCGCTGAAAAAAGGCAAATATCAACCAAAAATTCCAAAAAAAAAACATGCGACACACGAAATATTAATCAATAGGTAACAGTTTTGCATGCTTCTCGTTCGCTTTGCAAAATCGCTTTGAAATTCGCATTGTAGCGAATCATACAAACAATAACCACTTGCTATCCGTGATAAACCTCTGTTGAACATTTGCAAACACACTCAAGGGTTTCAAGGTTGCGTCCTTAGACACGATCAATTATACATGACAACTTTTTGCTTGAGCCTAAAGCGTTGAAATTGTTGTTTCTGTTTGGTTCCCAATCAATAGGAAAGTTGCAAAAATGTTTTCTACTGATATTAAAATTATATCAGTTGCCAATAGAAGCTATCATCTTGACGTTTCATCGTCATCCGTATCGACGTCCACATCGTCGTCCGTTGTCGACTTCAAGGAGATCCGAAAGCAAAAGCAGTTCAACCGCAAATTCAACCATCCAAACTATCACAAGTACTCGAATCATTACAACAAGAGCGGTGATAGTCTGAAACAGGATAACAGTAAGCAAACAAGGAAAGGCAATAAGTATCCAACAGCGGGCTATGATCGAGTAATCTGGAACGACAGCAAGCATCAAGCTACGTCTAACACGAAAAACAAAAGCATCGCCACTAACAATAGCAGCAACAGAATCATCAATAACAACACTATTTTAGACAATAATAATTTAACAGCTAGCATTAACCATAAACTCAAACCGACGCCACCCCTGACAAAGAGCTCGCTGACGCGCATCAACGACTACCTAAACAGTTGTTCTGCGAAACAAGCCAAAGAGAACGTGCAAGATTCAATGGTTATGAATAATACACCGAAGACAACACAAGACCTAACTTCAGTAGCAACATCTACCGCCCAATCGCCCACCTCGCCTGCTTCGTATACATTAGATTTTCTGCATTCGGTCGGCGTGCAAATGACTGCAGGCACGAATCGGGCATATCTCACGACGCCGTCGCCAGCGCGTCACGCTGGTCATTTCATCAACGCGAACACGCACCGCTGCGTTGGTGGCTACAGCAGCCCCGAGGACAATGCTCCTGCAGGGGTGACCTCCGCTCCGACCACACCAAGTCTGAATGGCACTCATCCAAAGGCTGGGTACAAGGACTACGCCGCGTACCACACTTCGCGGAACAATTCGATTCCCATGCCGGCAAGTCCGGCGTTTTCATATCGAACCGCGTACGGATACCAGCCGAGCCCTAACTACCCCAATCACAATAGCCGCAACTACGGGACGCACATTCAATACCATCCGATGAGTGGCGGAAATGGGATGAATGGCGGGCACACCTTAAACGGCCACAATCGCAATCACGTGCAGAAGAAAGGATGGAACGGCATAAATCAACTGAACTTTAAAACGTGCTCCAACTTGAACATGAACCGGTATAGAAGTGTGTCGAGCAGCAACCTTGGCAGTCCACAATCGCTGGCACGCACACGCAACCAACAGAACTTCAGAAATCTCACATACGTGCACACGGACCCGGGAAGGATAATGGGCAACAGCCGATCGCCGACACCGAGCCCTAAATCAAAGAGTCCCTCACTATACAAATCGCACGACTGCGGCGCTTCCTCTTTGCAAGGCAACGTGATTTCGGAGCAAGGCCACGACCTTCTTGCAACGTCGGCGCCCTCGATCGAAGTGACCAACACAAACGGCTACGAGTCGGACTCCTCGCATTCCAGCTATCGGCCGAACGAATACGCCTACTGCCCGACATCGGAAGCCGTTCCAGTCTCGCCCAACTTTCATCTAGGAGAAATGCCTGCCCTGATCAACATGTCCACACTCTCGGAGGACGGTCTCAAAAGCCACGCCCACTATTACGGGTCACATCAGAACCTGACATTTTGGAATACGGCTGTCAGCTCCACCTACCGCCCCCACAGCCTGTATAGTACTAGTGGATCAGGATCTTCGGAGGCTGGCAGTCAGTACTTGGACGAAGGGAATTTCGCACAAAAGCGAAGGTGAGCGTGCGGACCGGCTTGCGTTTTGATCTAAATAAATATTTACAGCCAATCCTCGCACAACAACCGATCGTTTCGCGGACGGCGCAACATCTATCCCAACTTCCGAGCGCCTCACACATTCCATGAAAATATGTTTACTCCTCCGGATCGGTTTTTGGCACGCGCCCATTTGATGGAAATTAAAGAAAATCCTGAATCGCTTCTGAACGGCTCGAAGTGGGATCAAGTGTCGCAAATGATTTGGGAGAAGTTCATGGTGGCGCAACAACGCGAAGAAACATATCGAAAGAAGATGTACCTGTGGCGTTTTTTGTATGTAGCAATAAAAGTGGGTATCACACGATTAAAAATGATTGCATAAAGAAATTTTGTTGCATTTTATAGAAGGCACAGCCACGCTATGGTCTGTATCTCGTGGGCTCGACAATCACTGGATTTGGCACGGACTCGTCCGATGTCGATATGTGCCTTGTGTCGCGCTCGATCACGGGACTGGATCCGCGCACGGAGGCAATGTTGAATTTGAATCGGCTCAAAGACTATCTAGAGTCGACAGGTGAACAGAACAACACATTGTTCGTTTTATTGAGAATGTGTAAATGCAACTTGCTTTTTTTCACCCTCCAGGCATATCGGAACAAATGAATTTGATTGAGGCAAAAGTGCCGATTTTGCGATTTCGCGACTCGATGCATAATTTTGAAGTCGATTTGAATTTCAACAATTGTGTGGGCATCCGAAATACGCATCTATTGAATTGTTACGCTCAGCGTAAGTTGAATTCGCGGCGTAAATGGTTGATTTTAATGTGTTTTTTTGTTTAGTGGACTGGCGATTGCGTCCGTTGGTTGTAGTCATCAAACTATGGGCACAATACCACAATATAAATAATGCCAAAAACATGACAATATCCAGTTATTCGCTAGCTCAAATGGTCATACATTTCTTACAATATGCTGTACATCCACCAGTTTTGCCGTGTTTGCATGCGATGTATCCGGAAAAATTTCAAATATTGGTAAGTGATCTTGCCGGCGGAAATAAATCCTTCCAAAAACGCTAGACTTGCCAATGAATCGTAACAGCTAATCCCTATCCCACCTTGAGCTTGTGTTGCTTTATTTTCCCGCTGAACTAACTTTTGCATGAATTCCGTATCAAACACATTTCCAGTTGATGTCCAATGACTTTGGCTTCGTCGACATGAACGAAGAAATGGAGCCGTTTTCATCCCGGAACTCACAAACCGTCGGCGAATTGATGCATCAGTTTTTCGAATACTACAGTAATTTCGAGTGAGTATTTTTAATGGGTGCCGTATCTAAATAAAGTGTGGCTAACGATCTGAATTGAAATTATCGCCACAGTTATGCTCAGTATGCAATCTCAATACGAACAGGAACTGTGCTACCCATCGAGATATGTCGCCAGGCGAAAACAGCTAAAAATGATGTTCGCCATTGGAAAGAGCTCTGCATTGAAGGTCAGTAGCCGCAGCAGTTGTAGTTATATTATTTTATTATGTTACCTGAATTAGATTAATAGTTAAAATGTCGTAACAGTAGCTGCAAAGATCCTTGTTTCATTAGATTATCATGACCACAATGTCTGAAATTCTTATAGAACCGTTCGATCTCACCAACACGGCCCGTTCTGTGTACGATAGCGAAACGTTCAGACACATCAAAACCATTATCATCGCTTCCTGGAGAATTCTACAGGACACGATGGACTTGAACGCAATCTTTTCGCCGATTGTGAATCCAAATCTAAGTCAAGTGCCGTTGAACATTGCGCCAACAATATCATGAGGTATCATGCACCAATCAATTCTACTGTTTCAATGTTGTTACCTTCGTGTTATGTGTCCTGGTATACGTGCCGTCGCATGCCCGCCTGTAATCGTTACAGAAGGCATACAGGTTAATTAATTTCCATTGTTATGTGGGGTGAAAGGCGAATCTAATTAATAGTAGACTATATGTGTCGTAGCGGTAAGAGAAGATTGTTTCCATAGCAATAAGCTATCTAGAAATAAGAAATTTTGTGATGCAACGAAACACAAGTGATCTGAAACTATTGATTAGTTCAATCCGCGAAGGAATGATGAACATAAAGACTGATTCCTTCCAGAAAATCATAGTGAATAGTCGAAAAAAATAATCCTACTTAAGTTATTTGGAGAATCTCATTGAAAACTATGTGTGATTCAAACTACAAAGTATTTAGTTTTCTAAGACAAATACAGACTAGTTGTTGGTCCAAAATCTTTAGCTTATTCACGCGTCATCATATATTTAATCTAATCTTAAGATTGGCCACCATAAACCAATTTAATATCTATTCTAAATTTAATTCAATCGAATGTCTTGCAACGAAATATTGAATGTCGTATTTATCTTCCATAATTCGCTTGAATTTGAACATTCAAATTGCTTTGTCTCAGTGACCGTTGTGTGCTATACAATATCTGAAAATGTATTTATTCTAACGGCTAAGATTATTTATCGAAACTAATGCTTATCTAATTGAGAGAAATATCAACTCTAAAACAAGTGCCTAATAAATCTTCTGGTCAGCCTAGAAGTAGAGTTAAAAGTTAAAAGGTATTTTAGTGTTCATTCCCTATTGAAAACACAACTTTTGGCTGTGATAATAAAACATTTGGCTGTGATATTAAGACTAAAGTAATTGTTAAGTGTGCATTTAGTTCTACTGTGTCGAGTCCTGTACAATTAAGTATTGTATGCACTGTAGATTTAATTAGTAGCAATTGAGTAAGTTGACGAATGTATGATAAGTGTGAAATAATAACAAACATATATCTAATTCGGTTCTTTTATAATTCGTCCCGTTTTGTATTGTCTGTAGATAGAATAGGTGAGTTGGTTGTCGTGTCTAGCGAAAAAAAAACTAAATATAATTGGGTTTAAGGATTCTTGACTGAATAAAAATAGACTCGGTGCGTAGATGATGGATGAGCCGAAGCTGCTGGTCTCGACTTTCTCGATCATCCGCAGCTATAAGCGTCATCTAACAATTTCGCTGACCCCATAGTATCCACAAATTTCAGTGTGTTTTCCATTGAGATCCATACGCAACAAGCAACTTCTCAAAATCGTCGTGCTCATTCAATCCTCGCTTCTTCAACGATTTTTGTCGCAGCTACAGGTCGGACAAATTCAATGTATTCTGTGTGAGTGCGTTAAACTTTCTAGAAGAAGAATGCCGATTCTAGGCTCCCCCCTCCATAGTTTCTCGGACGTATCTAACATTAAAGTTCTAAATCTAAATGATTCTCAACATACAAGCTCTGGTATCCAGAAAACGCATGCAAACTTTAGGCTCACCTTTCCTGGACAGCCTCACGGAAGTAGCCAGTTTAAATATTGACTGCATAGCCGGCTTCATACGAGAATCTAAATGGTTCTCGTCAGCCCACAGGTTTTAATGCCGCACCCTATCTCAATGTGGTATCACAATGGGCATATCTTGGCCTAAGTAAGCCGCCTTTTGACAAAGGGGCTGCCACTACAACCAACCAACCTACAAGCTAGCGTTCTTACTGCCGTTCTTCGTTCCATGTCCTAGTACAATAGGTCTGCTGAGGTCCATATGAATCATCTTTGGATAAAAGATCCTCCAACCTAACCTAGTAGTTATTAGTATACGTCAATCATATTTCCTCAAAAACGTGAATACAGGTATCCCTCTTTTAACACGGTAGTTACGTTCTGGGAAAGTTCCATGAGGACACTTGACTCATATAAAAGCCGGGGTTACGTTACTTATCACCAAAATAAGGGCATCATTTATAACATATATAAAAATTTAATTCCACTCAAAAAATAACACTAATTTTTGTGACAGAAAACATAATTAAAATCAGATGAAATGAATTTATTTTCATTAAATATGTACTTAATAATATCTAAAATAAATTAATATGGACTTTTCAGAATCCTTTTCAATTATTCTGTCAGATAAATCCTGCAATAGAAGCTGTTTCTTTGCAGGTGGCTGTTCGTAATTTTTTTTCAATATCTATATCAATCTGATAATTGTTGCATTACTGCAAAGTCCATGATTAATGACTGCTTTCTCCGATTTGATGATTCCTTATGAAGTTTGGTGTAGGATGCCAAAGAATTTTGCAAATCACCTCGGAACCTTTGACGTCATTTATCACAAGGGTCATTTTTATCGAAAAATTCTCTTAATTTATCCGCTCGGTCAAATTCTTCCCTCAAAGAATTTAGCATCATAGGAGGTGAGGCTGCGGAATCACTTTCCGAAGTATCTGAGGTGACAATACCATTGTCAAGAGCAGCTACTAATTCTGCTTCGTTCAGACCTTCATCTTGAAATAGTTCCTCAACTTCCGCAATGGTCATATCTTCGAAACCTTCACATGATAATGTTGGTATCCATTGGTATCCGTTTCTGAGAATTGTTTCAATCCAAATCATTAATAGTTTTTCCATGGATTCCAATAAAACATAACGAACATTAGCAGCCTTAGTCGAACTAGTAGAAGGCCCAGCAGAAACAGATGCTCTTATATTGCTTTCATTTTTCCTTATTGTGGCTTTGTTTAATCCAAAAACTGAAGATGAACTTTTACCACTTGCAAAACTGTCCATGATATTTATTTTTTGCAAATGCGAATGGTTTTTCTTTTCCTAACATCTTTCGACATGTTAGTATGTACGTAATTTCTAAATTGAAAAAAGAATCATGCGTTACAATACAAATTGATTTGACATGAAAGAAAGCCCTTTTTTAATGCGGCTCGGCCAGAGTTAAAAAACTTTTATCATTACACTTTTCCTGGAAGACATTTGTCATTCAATTTAAATCTAATCACGATGATTATGTACACACATATTTAAATTTTTATACCGTGTTATAGTGAATCTAGTCGTGTTAATGGAGTGTATTGGCACAAGTTTGAATTCGTGTTAAAACGAAACAGTGTTGATGGAGTGCCGTGTTAATTGTGGGATTCCTGTAATTATATTCCGAAAATGTTCTACAGGGTCAGTTAAAGTAGATTCAAAAACTCATTTCATTTAGTTTTTCTGGTTGTGGTTTAGTCGCACTGAATCTGAATCACTGAATGATTATTTTGAATACATAGAATACATTCTGGCCGAAGCAATATATTTTTCTATTTTAAAGAAAACTTTAACTGCTCCCGAAAATTTCCTATCCAAAATTTTGCGTTTGTATCCGTCGTGCAGCTTCCAAAAAAAATAAGACTGCATATCAATTTCAATTGTACATCAAAAAAAATTGCACACATTATTTATTTTCAATTCCAGATTTGACTCATTCCTATTTATTTTCATAAATACGAATTGTGTACCATTCCACTACCAATAGTAATCATTAAAATCTCTTAATTATGTCCCCGGGACCACTGCCCCTCCGAATAATGCCAAACAAGCGAAGGCGAACGAACACAACAAAACAAAAAAGGCTCGAAAGCAAACGATCTTAACTGAAATAAACGTGGAAAATAGCATTCAAGAAAAAACAAAGGAGCCACCACATTGTTTTTAGACAACCCGATTGTCGTTTGTTTAAGTTATATAGTTTGCATGAATATGTAACGTTTTCCGCGAGTAGCATTCAAAAAGTATTTGGCATCAATGGGTTTAGTCGACGATTTCTCGTTATAAGTCTTTATATTCAATTACATCATGAACGAAAGAAAACGAAAAAAAACACAACCGAAAAAAATTTAATAAATATAAAACCCTATAAATAAAAATAATAAAATCTATTCAAAAAAACATAATAAATAATTGAAAAAATATCGCACAAAACTATTCAAAAAAAACAGTTAATCTAGTAATTGAATATGAATCGATTCATACTTATGTGAGCGGAATGAGGTATTGATATTTTTTTGATTTAATATATTTTTTAATTATTCTCATAAACCACAACAAAAAAAACTACAAAAGATGCGAAATTTCAACACAAAAAAAAACAACAAAATAATATATTCTATCATTGATGCCAACTACCAGCGCGTGTTATATAATAATCTTTCGTACATTCTATTCAATAAATACCAGCAGCTATAGTACGCGAAAAAAAATAAATGAAAAAATAATAAAACCTATGAAAAATAACGACAAAAACAGAATATAATACCAAAATCAAAAACAAAAAACAAAATAAAATATAAATCGTCTTAAGATCCGCATAGAATTTAAGATGGAAACTCCTTATCTATTATCGATCTATGTTAAGACCAGGCAAAACCTTGCGATTATTAAGATGAAAAGCTCTTTTTGTTTATATCGAAAACGGAATATCTATATTTATTGATTAATGTATTTTTGTATCGAAACATTTTCATATTAATTACAACCAAAAAGGCTTACGTTGACTATGTTCTGATTTTGTTCAAATTATTCAACTAACGTCACCAAAAAACAATAAATTTCATGTTTTCCTATAAAACAAATTGTGAGGTAAGTCTTTTGTGAAAAATATCTTCCGTCAAACTGTTTTCGTTGCAATTAAATTAAAAATAAGTTGAAAATTCCATTAGATGTCTCTCGAAATTGTAAAATCAATATTATAAAATCATGAATTGTTGATAGTAAATGTCTATTTCAAAATGTTAAGTTAATTTTGCCCATTGTTAATTTGATAAAATTCAATTCGGTATCTTGTAACGTATTAAATTATTGTCAATATTTATTTAAAACAAATAATAATTCACAGATGCAACTTAAAAAATATTATTGTAAAAAGATGTGCAGATTTCGATTAGTATTTATATTTGATTTAAATTTAAATTGTGAATTAATTGTCTTCAAACAATAACTATTAAACTTCGTAACCTTTTTTTATAGGATTTAAAGTGTAAATGCTTCTTTTTCTTGTCATTTATATTTTGCAGTATGTAATTTTTTTCTAATTTTATTTAAATTAGTCATTGTCATTGTAAATACTTTCTTCGTCTGGGACTGCACATCTTTCTAATAAATCCGCTATGTATTTAAAAAAAGATAAATTATCGAAATAAATCAATTTGTCAAAATAAAAATAAATTTATTTTTGATAAATCTACATGCATATTATTCTTTGCGTT
Source organism: Oxycera nigricornis (assembly GCA_963942545.1). Lineage (NCBI taxonomy): Eukaryota > Metazoa > Arthropoda > Insecta > Diptera > Stratiomyidae > Oxycera > Oxycera nigricornis. The sequence goes on from OZ012662.1 coordinate 107,969,435, forward strand.
GATTTTCCTAACTGTTGTTGCACCTACACTACCGCTCATATGTATTTGCCTACCATGAAAAAGTGGTATATTCGGGATCAGGAAATAAAATTTAAAACTTTTGATGCATAGAATTTATTCTTTTTTAATTCTAAACACAAATTAGGAAAAACGATACAAAATAATGTTACTTACATTAAATATTATATTCATCAATGTGTCCACCCTTACTTTTAATTACAGCTTCATCTAGTTTCGGCATTCTACTTAGCAATTTATTGAAACTTTCTTCTGAAATTTTATTCCATTCTGATTGTAGTAGATGCCACAAATGATCGGTAGACGCTGGACAAACACTTCGGACGTTTCTATCGAGTTCGTTCCATAAGAGCTCAATTGGGTTGAGATCAGGAGACTGCGGTGGCCAAACCATTACATTAAGCAGTCCTTCTGCTGATAGCTTCTCCAAATAGTCCTTACAAAGCTTGGAGATATGTTTCGGGTCATTGTCGTGCTGAAATGTGAATTTAGCTCGAAAAATGCACAGTCCAGATGGCAACATTTCAGTTTCAAGTAACTCCCGATAGTGCTCCTTCCTCATTACGCCTTGGATTCGGCGAATATTACCAATCCTATCTCCACCAAAACAAACCCATACCATATCAGAGCCACCCCTATGCTTGATGGTAGGCACTAAACATTGGTCTAATGCCCGTTCTTCTTCTGCTGACCTCTGCACAAAGACTCTGCGCCTGGAGCCAAAAACTTGGAATTTCGATTTCCTTCACAACACCTTTGTCCAGTCTTCAGGTGTTCAATTTTTGTATTGTTTCGCCCATTCCAATCTCTTCTTCTTATTTCTGGCATGAAATAATGGTTTTTTAACCGCAACACGGCCATGAAGGCATGCTTCCTGAAGCCTTCGTTTCACGGTTGAAACACTTAGGTATTCAGAGCACCCTAAATTCACTTCAGCGACTATTTCTGGAGAAGTAAGACGTCTGCTACGTTTGCTGGCAATCACTATCTTCAGCTGCAGTCATGGGTCTTCCACACCGTTTTTTTCTGACACTTTCAGAGGTCTTAAATTTGTTCACGTTGTATTCTACTGTTCTCTTCGAGATTCTCAGTTCCCGAGAAATTTGATGATTGTTTTTGCCATATTTATGATGCGGAAACATCGTAGCGCATATTTCAGTCGAAAGTTCTTTGTCTGTAGCATATTAAACAATTGCTCAATAGAAGTTTGAACAAATACAAGTCCGCCAGCAGCATAAATTTTCCATTATATTATCTTGTTTCTGATTTTGACAGCGCATAAATTTATGGCATCGATTTTTATCGCAAAATCATATTTTCGAACGAAGCATCATTTTTATATTGTCAATAAACATGCATAACTGTAGGATTTGGGTTGTTTTATTGTGAACGAAATACCGATTTTTGTGGCCGCTATTAAACGATTTAAACTTGGACGAGCTTTGGTTTTATTAAAATGGAACAATGTGACATCAGTCGTAAAATAGTTGTTTGCATTAAGCCTGCTTGATAGCCGTTTGGAAGGCGTTCAATGCGTCGCGACACACTTTAACAGTTTTTTATAAAGAAATGTAAAGGACCGTGGCTAATGCAACGATCCACAAACAATTGACCCACTTTCTTGAAACATCCATCGAGCTATTCGTGAAGCAGGGCCACAAATAAAGGAAAATGTACCACAAAATTAGCGAAAGTTAATAAACAGCTACCAAATTAGCCGCAACAGTTATTAAACTAAAATTACTATCCAAAAATAACTGAAAGTTGTGCCCTTTTGAATAAAGCGTTAATCATAGAAAAGCATTCAACATTTTATTCATAAATAAAGCAGAGTAAAGATATGACCAAGTCAATTTCTAAAACATTCTCGAGGAACCGAATAAAAAGACAAAACACTTTGTCGAATTTTAAAACAATTTTTATTTTTGTTTTCGTTTCGTTTGTTTTTTTAAACCTCTTCGTAAGTATACATACTTCTAAAATTTGATTTGGTTTTCACTGTTCTCTTCCACAATCCAAGGATCTAATGCTTTCCATTTCAGTTGCCTTAGTTTGTATTCATTTCCAATTATTCAATTATTCTTTTGACAATTTCTTGAACATTTGTCTTATAAGTGCTTTGTGTAGTATAAAAAAATAAATCATCTAATTATTAGTAAAATTTAAACATTCATATCAGGTTACGTTCTCGCCGTCAACGTCATTTTACACAGTTTAAAGCTATTTAGTCAATCGACAATTAGTTTGTTTGCAGCCAATAGAAATAATATATATATATATATATATATATATACATTTTCTTTGCTGCTAAGACGGAAAGTTTAAACGAGGCTGGACAGAATGTGAGATTTCTTTTAGATTAGTATTTCAGTTTCAATTCTCTAGCAGTTGTGTATTAGGTTGCAGCCCTCAAATTCGTTAATATTGTCACAAAATTCAACTAGTCTAAACTGAAGTACGTATGGAAAGGAGAAGGTGATCAGGTGGTCAAGTAAAACTTATATTGTTGGAACCATACCATTAAACGAGATATTGTATTTATTACAAAATAGTATAGCGATCTAACTTACGCTCCGAAATAAATCTTAAATTAAATCACATATTTCGACAAAAATATTGTTCTGTGTTTATTTTTATTTTTAATTCTCTTCCTTTACGCTTTCTTGTGTTTTTATTTCTAGTTTATATAAATTAACTTAAATAATAGCCAAGGCTTGTATGTTGTGGTTTTTACAATTAATTACAGATCTCATCAGTAGGCTTCTTCGAAGGTTGATGGTTGCTTGTGCTTAAGGAATTTTAAAATTAAATTCGGACTTTGCTGGAAATATTTTCGAGAACGAAAGATTTTTACGTGTTGCATTTGTCACACAACTAAAGATTTCCTGTAGTATTTCTCAAATTATTCAATAAATTAATCTGGCTTTGGCGTTTTATACAATCATCAACCTGAAACATCCAGCGTTCAAATGTTGATTCATATCATACAAACAGATAGGAGTCAAAACAAACGACTCGCATTTCGAGGAGAAAGGCAGAGATTTCTTTTACTTTCACATTTATTACTCTTACTTGTTAAGCCATCATCTCTTCGATGCGGTCAATCCTTTTGTATCTACAAGTTTATTGTATCTAAATCTTGACAAGGCGCTCGCGGACTGATATCACCACCGTTCGAGCTTCCCGGCAATGGTGCCGTCGAGTTCGAATGGTAGCCACTTTTATATGACTGTTGCTCGCTGTTTGAATGATGATGGTTCGTGTGTTGTTTGTTTTTGCTACCCAAGCCGAGCGGAAAGGCAAATTCTTGGGGTAGTTTTCGCATGATTTTACCGGACGTTATCAAACGACCGAATCCTTCTTGATGAGCAAATGCATAGCCTGATCGTAGCGATCGTCGTGCTCGTCGATTAGACGGCGTACGAAGAACATCAGTGCTGTGTCGTGATCGGATTTGTGCAGCCCGTTGTTTCAGTCGAATCTAGAAGTTGTTGGAAGAGATTTTGTGATTTTCAAATGGATTCGGATAGATTCTATGCTAGTTAGATTGATTTTCAGTCATTTCAAAAACCATAAAACACTCTCAAAGGGTTGTAAGCAATTTGTTTCAAAATAAATTTCACCGAAAAGCTCTTAATTGTTGATCGTTGTTATTCCTTACTCTATAAAACGAAATTAAATACGACGGGGAGGCAATAAGTCCATAGAAAATACCAGATGCCGTGCAAAGCATCACAAAATATTTTTCCACAGTAAGCATCACTTCTAAATAGAGTGCCATCAAAGTTCAAGGCAGATCCATCGAGTAGTTTCCTTTTGTTTATTTATAACAATGGAGAAAAGTGAGTCTCGAGCGGTGATTAAACATATATTTAATATACATATATTTAAAAGGCCTTACACCGAAAGAAATCAAAGCTAAATTGGCTACAGTCCATGGTGAATCTGCTTCTTTGTGTGCAACTATTTACAACTGGATAAATGAATTTAAACGTGGCCGTACATCAACAAAAAACGAACATCGTTCAGGACGTCCAGTAGAAGTGGCTACTCTCAAAATTATTTAAAAAAAAAACCCACGATATGGTTATTAGTGATGCGCAAAATAGTTGAGGTCACAGGCATATCGCACGGTACAGTGTTTTCAATTTTTCACGAAAAATTGAGTCTGAAAAAAATATCGGCAAGATGGATGCAGGGTTTGCTCTCAGTGGAGAATAAACGTAATCGCGTAGTCGACTCTGAGGCTAATTTAGCGCTTTTTCGTCGTAATTCTAAAGAGATTCTGCATGGATACATAACTGTGGGCAAAACATGGATATTTTACTATATTCCAGAAACGAAACAGTAATCAAAGTAGTGAATTTTTGATAGTGAACGGGCTCCGAAGCAGGCGAAAACGGTGAAATCAACTGGCAAGAACTTGACCACGGGTTTTTGAGATACATGCGGAAGCATCTACAAGGATTGCTTGGAAAACGAAAAAAATGAGTCGTCTGAGAGAGAAAAATCAGGAAAAAACGCTTTCATTTAAAATAAAAGAAGATCCTCTTTCATTACGACAATGCGCGATTGCACACCTGCGCAGTTTCGATGACCAAAATTGTGAAATTAAGTTTAAATTATTGCCACATCCACCGTATTCATCGGATTTGGTCGCCAGTAACATTTTTAATTATTTCCAGACTTGAAAAAATGGCTTGGCAGAAGACGGTTCACGTCAAACGATTCGGTCATCGCCCAAAAAGATGCCTTTCTTGAAGAACTTTTAAAAATCATGTTTTTCCGATGGCTTAAAAAAATTTGAGGTGCCCCTAGAAAAGTGTACTGATCTAAAAGGAGATTATGTTGAGAAATAAAAATATATTTGCCAAAAAAATGTTTTTCTATCAATTTCTAAGGACTTATTGACCCACCCTCATGTTTTCAAATATATAATTCTCTTACCTTATCCGATAGGCTTGGTCGTACATCAAAGAAATAGAATCTTGATGCTAATACTGGTACCATTAAAACAATCACTGTGATAACTGTTGTAAACCAAAATGTTGCTTCTTTCATCGCTTGCGTTAAGGATCCAACATACGGGCCGCCAATCACATAATTGTAGAAATAGTCTAGGAAAAAATACCACAGCAAGCTTCCCCAAATCATAATATGGTTGAATAGTGTCCAATACGATGTATCGAGGGCAATCTGAAAATATTTAAGAAGAAATTTATATAATTTAGGGACTTGTTTTCTGGGTTGACGATTTTAACACTGTACACTGAGGTGGACACCATTTTCTCTTATTTTTCTACTTGGATTGGGCGTCTGAAAATGGTTTGCACTTACTTGGGCAGTGTTATCCAATATTAGTATAGTCGCCACAACTGATCCTAACGTCATATGATCGCTCAGCGTGTAGCCATCCGGCGATACTCCATCTTTGTACGTTCCTGTAATACAAAATTCAAATTTTATCAAACAATTTAGAACGGCCAATAGTCAATCTCTTCTTACCGTATGGTATTAAAAACAATACCATCGAACTAAATATTCCATGCAATACACTACGAATAAACTCTTGTGTATTGAATAGCGCATTAGTCAAACCGGGCGTATATAATTTAGGAAATTCCAAACTATGTTTATCGGAAACATCCTGTTCGAATATACCAAGCGCTAGTACTGGTAGCGATGTATAAAATAAATTATAAACAGATATAAACATTTCATCGAATACAGTCTGAAAATCAACATAAATTATCACCTTCGAATAATGTTATTAAATTCAATTTTAACTAACCTGGGCGCTAAAGCCGCAGAAAAAGGCAAACCAAAAATGGCATAGGGTAAAGGCAAAATTTTTATAAAAGAAATATCGCAGAAATTTACACATTCGATAGTACGACCAACGTCCATGAACCAGAAGCAATCGTTCCAGATATCGAAATTGTGCTATTGAATAATCGCTAGCTAGGACGGCTTGCATTCCTTCCTGTCCTGATATTCCAACACCGATATGTGCCGCTACAAATTTGATTATTGAATAATATTCTCAATTAAATTTGCCTGGCCGTGATTTACCTTTAATCATAGATACATCATTTGCACCGTCACCAATTGCCAACGTTACAGCACTCTTGGCACGTTTTATTAATTCTACAACTAAAGCTTTTTGCAACGGTGTTACGCGACAACATATCACTGCTTTGCATTGTGAAGCAATATCTAGGAATCTGAAAATATGATTGATTGTGGAGATTTCAATAATTATGACGCACTTTTTTTTAACAGTTTCACTATCTTACCGACTTTCCAACTCAGGCGCTAAGCAATACACTAAGGAATGTCCATTAATAACTATCGCGAATCCCGAATTATCATCTAAATCGTTCAAAGTTGTACTATCCTTTATACTTTTTTCAGATCCTTCAAATAGTTGATTGCATTCCGCACTGTTTGTGGAGAAGATAAAAAAACGAGTATGCTTTTAGTATATTCCTCGACCAGAAAATGATTTTTTAAAACAAATATTGCGTCAATAAATGCCATAATTGAAAGCGCACTAATGAAACATAAAAATTTTTGTTGTGTACCATTTATGAAGAAAATTAATAAAGCACCATTTATTAAAAAAAAGTGTTATGAAAAAGTCAATGATATTAACATGCAAACTATACCTTCCCACTATCGAAATTTTATTGCTTCATTGATAGCGTTTGTCGGAAACATTTTTAATGCATTTTAATTAAATTTATAAGCAGTTGATAAAAATGCTATCTACTAAAATTTATTGGCTATTCAATTCTTAAAATTCCTGACAGCATAGTCTGGAATATTTTTGATTAAGTAAATAAAAGAAATCATTATGAAATGTTAATATCAAATGATTTTACAATGGCCAATAAAATAGAAGCTTGTGATCATATCAACGTAAACAATTCAATCGAATAGAAGATGCTTTGTATTCATTGGCTGCAAGACTCCAATGAACCAAAAAAATTATAATAAAATTAAATAAAAATCATGGAAAATTAAAAAAGTTAAATTGTAAAAATAGAATAAAATCATAAATCTAAAAGGACACATTCAAACAATATATATATGAACCATACAATTATTAGGCATAATACGAAGCGGACACGATCACTACGACGCAATGGAATTATTATTGCTTAAAAAACGACAACAATGCATGCAACCTACAATAGCAGCCACAATAAACATAATAAAGCGAGTCATTAACTAACTATGCCAACAATCATGTCCTTATCAAAAATATAATCAACAGTAAGCAACAAATCATGTAATTTTAAATTGTATTTTACTATTTTAACATACTGGGCGGCGAATCAAGCAGACGTAATAGAGGGAGTCTCTTCGTTGATACATAGTTACTGCTATTAATATATATATTAAATTATACATATACAAGGATTTAATGTTTATTGAAGAAAAAATTATAGACAAACAGATCATATCAAGATCACCTTGTGTGTTTTGTCATTGTTGTTGTTGTTGGAAAAGCAAACAAAACAATATACATTTTAATTGTGAAATAGTTTTGTTTCATACACTTACTCGGCATTCTATCAATTGTATATTATTTGATTCCTTCTCAACCAATTTCAACACCGTGTAAAGTGTTGTTATTGTTGTTGTTGTTTTTATTTGTGATTGTTTTATGTATAGCTTCAAATTTAATAAGCACATAATAGATCAACCCCTAAAACCTTGTCTAATGTACAAACATTTGAAATATGTTTAGAAAAAGATTATATTAACAAATAAAAGAAGTTTTAAGATTTTCCCAGCACTTGAGAGATAAATGTGTATGAAATATTAAGCTTACTATGTTCTGTATAGCATTTTCACCTTAAGTTCACGAAATTTTCGGATTAAATACAGAAGCGTTCAAGGCATAGAAATATATTTCCGAACTGATTTGATACATTGACGAAATAAATCAACAAATTTGTGATCACTATGTATTCTCTATTGCCATCGAATCATCAAATGGTGGTTGTTCTAATTTAAAAATGCATAGCAACTTGAAACGAATGTATCTCATGCAGGTCTTGTTCTGAGAGCAGCAGCCTGATTCAGTGGAGCTGCAACTAGCACAGCAAAATACTCAGCATTAGAGACATCAGCTCAAACCTAAATATCAAATACATATCTTTTGATAATGCTCCAAACTGGATTGAGTTTCAGATCGCATCTCTGAAAAAACGGTCATAGGAAGGTGGTAAGAATGATGTCTCGCAGCAGCCATAGACTTCTGGTCTCGAATTTAGTGAGCTCTGTTTTGCGATAAGCAGATTCTGTCTGGGAGAAAGTGTTGAGCAATCCGGCGCGAAAGGTTCAAGAAATCTTGCCAGTGAAACGTGATAAGTGGGAAAGTTGAAATTAGATGTGCAAAAAGTTATCGGGAAATTGATTTCCGCCAAGAAGTCGACCGAAGACCTATAAAATGGATGCCTGCAGTGTGAAATAATACCTTTCGCCAATCCCGCGGGACGTATTTAGGAATAAAAGAGGCGATTTTAGGACGGTCATAGTCTCACACTACTAATTCGCATGATGACTTTGTTAGTTTTCTGGTGGGCTCGTGCTTTTCGATGATTTTCATTTTCCAAAAAAAAATAAACGAGCGACAATTCAACGAGGATCGAAAGGATGGTGGAGCAAATTCGTGGGATCATTACTCTTATGGCTGTTCAACGATAGCTTCAGCAAACCAGAGTCAACATAAACAAAAGGACAATTGACAAAGGTTTGCGCAATTAAAGAGAACCTCATAAATTCTTCTGTTTGACGAAAAGACACTCTAGCCATGAAACTATTGGTTGTACAACTTTGCTTCCGCGGGTCCCCGATAGATGGCTGTATCGGTAAGCTGCGGTCGGTACGTACGTAGATTGAATTTGTCAAAAGTAATTTTGGACATCTGCTAACGTTTCGAAACTGCCGTATTAATGAAAGTTGTTTGCATTTTTTAATAATTCCTTGATTCAAAATGTCTGTTTTTGTGCCAAGTTCTCGTCATTTGCGGGAAATTTTGATTTTCTGATTTCATTTGAAAAAAATGCGATAATCCCAAGTGCAGAAAGTCATGGGGAAAACCAAGACATGCCTCCACATCGACAGCAAAACCGAATATTCACGGCGCCAAAGTTATGCTCTCCATTTGGTGGGACCAGCTCGGTGTGATATACTACGAGTTACTAAAACTGAGTGAAACCATCACAGGAGATCGGTACTGATCACAATTGATGCGTCTAAAACGTGCATTGATGGAAAAACGGCCACAGTACCGAGAAAGACACGAAAAAGTCATTCTCCAGCATGACAATGCTCGGCCACACGTCGCAAAAGTAGTCAAGACATACTTGAAAATCCTGAAGTGGAAGGTCCTGCCCCACCCGCCGTACTCCCCAGACGTCGCTCCTTCCGCCTACTATCTGTTTCGTTCGATGACGCCCCTGGCCTGGTTGATCAGCATTTTTTCATCGTACAAGGAAGTACGAAAATGGATACAATCATGGATCGCGTCGAAAGTCGCCTCCTTTTACCGAAATGGGATCCGGAGGGAATTGCCGGAGAGATGGAAGAAAGTTGTCGCAAGTGATGGAACTTTTTGACAATAAAGCTTTAATTCCGGGAAAAAACGCGGAAGCAAAGTTGTACACCCAATACTTAACCATAGACTGTTTAGAATTTAACCTACACAGACAAATTCTTTTTGCAAAAATAAGGTATGCAGATGAAATATCAGCACAACTCACTCGTCAAGCGAAACAAGCCAATCGTTTGATTTTCTCTATATTTATTTTAAAAAAATTACGATATTCAGATACTATAATCGAAAAGAAAATAGGGTTCTCGGATTATAATTAGGGATTCTACTTTCAAAGATCTCTATCTACTATGATCAATGCACGAAAATTATGAACATTATGATGGATAGGAGCAACAGTCTTGGGTAATGCATAGAACGTTACCGTTCGCTAGTTATGTATATATATACGTATTAATTGGGAATTTCTTGCTTCAGAAAATTATTTGAAAATTCATTAGCACTAAACAAATTCTGTGTCTAAAGGTGAAAATTATAAATAACTTTGAAAGTGTCAACATAAGTGATAGATGTTCAGAAGATAGCGTTGGTAGAAAATCTCTAAATAAGATGACAGTCTAGTAATTGAATTACTGCAGAGAATAAAGAATGGATCAATGGAAATAATTGAAATGAAGAATAGAAAATTTATGTGAAACAAAAGAAGAAGGTATAGAGTTATCTCTATCTCAGTTGGATTCATTTTTAAAAAATGGATTTGCATTTTTAAGGGGTCCCTCTACCTGTCTGGTTCGCCCTTATTTTGCTTAATCGAGTCCCACCTAAATGTAACTACTGATATTGCTGGCGGTGCTGGATGATTTCGACCTGTATGCAAGGGTGTCGACGATCCAAAATTGGCCCCATTTGATGTCGTTGTGTTGTGATCTTTATCTGTAAATTAAATAATTAAGTGTTGACTGAAGTTTTTTATATAATAAATACGTCAATTAACAGTATCAAAAACAGATGATGCAATCAACTAGATCCTGAAAAACATATTTGATATCTTAATAATAAAAGTCTTGTCTACAGGGTTAAAACCCTGTTTTCATCGTATCATTTGTGAGATATGACTTGATTGGCTCAAACTATTCAACAAATTAAAATTGATTTTTTGGAATATTTTGATGGATTTAAATCAGTAACATTGAAGAATATCAACACTAAAGACTTACTTATAGGATGAAATGTATTTATAATCTTAATTGATTCTTTGAATTTTCTTAACTGCTTTTCCACCTCTTCAAACGTGCTGCCGTCCACAACAAATACATCAGCTAGATCATCAGTAAGTAACTGGCACGAATATCCTATATTTATTGCTGTTTCTATTTTCAACGAAACGAAATATATAAACATGCAGAATATTTGTGAGTATGTATAACTAAATCTTACCTTGCTTATCACCGGTTAGCACCCATATTTTGATTCCTGCTGTTTGCAAACTAGCAATAGCTTGCGGTACACCATCCTGTAATTTATCCTCAATAGCGGTTACACCAACTAATTGCATGTCACATTCAATTTCTTCATAGATAGCACCAAGTTTATCCTCACGACCATTCAATGATAAGGCGGCTTCTTGTTGTTTCACTCTCCACATATTAAAAAATTCTTCATCTAGATGACGTTCAGCTAAGACTAGAGTTCGTAGACCTTCACCGGCAAATTTCTATTTTAAAAATATAGCCGAGAAAAATATTGACGCACATAAATTTAAATATAGTATTTTACTTACGTTTAAGTGTTCTTGTGTACGAGCTTTAAGATCATGTTGACTAGAACTTAATCTATCGTAAATTACACTATCCGCTCCCTTACAATACAGAATAATTTTATTATTCCTTCTTAGAATTACGGACATTCGCTTTCGTACATTATTAAAATCTAAAATGCTAAGTAGTTCATAATCCTGTAATATACGAACCAAAAAAAAACAAATATTAATCAATACAATTATGTCGACAAATGATCGTATCCGTTTAGTTTTTTACCTCTGTGCGACCCATAACATCTATTGTAATACTATTTGGTGTACGTGATTTAAATACAAAACCAAAATTTCGAGCAGCCGATACCAGTGCCGATTCGTCTGGACTTTGCGCTTGATATTCTAGCCTAAAATCATGTTGAGAAATAATATAAATTATTTATAGATGTATTTTTTTATTATTTTATTTAATAATTTCATCCACTTGACATTGTTCATGATTTTCTTTCGAATAACGAGAAAAAATGAATGAAACTGAGAAAATTATCAGCAGGCGCCATTTAGAACAAAACAGAAACAAATGTTGCTAACTTCAAACAGAGATTTTTCAGACGCAAAAAATTTGAAAATCAAAACACAATGAATTAGATCAAAAACCTCTCAATTTTTAATAAACTCAGTGAACGCATGCGACCATTGCTTTTACTGCGATTTCAGGAGACGTGCCGAAACTCAAACAGTTGCCGGTAACTGTTATTGCTGGCGCGAGACACTAACGTTAACATGAACCAAAAGGAGTTTTAAATAAGAAGCCAGTGGAGACGGATGAAATTTTTGGGAACAGAAATGATTACACTCGAGTAAAACAACATTCCCGAATTTTCAAATATTTGTCTCAATTACCTTCCAGTTGTATTATCCGGCATTACCGTATGACATAATGCTAGCAAACGAAAAAAATTATGGGCATGTTCTTCATCCGATTTTACAGCATCCAATAATGTTTGATCGTACCATTTGAATTCAGGCTCGTATTCCAGATGAAATGAGAAGTCAACAGGATCAATATCCTAATAAAAGTATAACGAATGTATTTTTAAATTATTTTATCAAGTATTTAAAAAAAATCAATTTTCTTTTCATTTGATTATAATGTAGTAAGCATTGTATGATACAAATTTGGTTAATTTTACACGATAAGCTTGGAAAGAAGTGTGAATATTAAAGCATGTATTTTATTTGCTAGTATGAAATACGATTGAAAGCCAAAGCCAAATAGGTACAAGCTGCACATTTTGTATTTTAACGAATATCAATTTACATGCAGCATTGAAGAAGAAATTAAAATATATCTAGAAAATATTCTACCTTAGTTTGAATATGTTGTACTTTCAATTTAAGGAAAAAATAAAACTGCAACAATCCTATTTATTAAGCTTAAATACTTCTAGGCAGCATGGACGATAGACCGCGTTACTATTCAAGTATTTATCATTCTTTAACAAATGGAAAAATCAATTCCACAGCTTGATAAGCTGAAAGCATCTACTTAGCCAAATCGCAACCACCAATTCAAAAAAATTATTCAGTACATAATGAGCTAATAAGCAGGCTAAGAAAGGTCAATTCCAAATGAAAAATTATCATCACATCAAGGGGAAGTTGATAGGTAAATGTGGTCCAAACTAGACATGTGTAACGCAGTCCTGCGGCGCTCTATTGCGCTGATACACTGTCTTTGAGACCAATGCGCTGATACCAGTCATAAGTCTCAGTAGCGCAGTGTATAACCAAGTTAGCGCAGCAGAAGAGACAATCAAACAAGAGGCCATCAAGTGTTAACTTATCTCCTGACCAAAAAGTACCCGAAATTTCTCATTTAAATTGCCCGCGTTAAATATTTTAAGTTTTTGTATCTTGGTATGTCTGACCTTAATTATTATACCAAAAATGAGCGCGATCTGTCGACCAGTTTGTTTACAGCAGCTGGTGGAATCAGTCCACCTCAGTAGTGCTAGGCGAATTTTACAAAAATTGAACAAAGAGCTTGTATCAAATTTTGTGTTTTGAATGAAATTTCGTGTACCAAATCGATGCGAATGCTTATGATGAGTCTATTTTATCGATAACTCAGGCTTACGAAAGGTACAAAGCCTTTAAAGACGGTCGGGAGATCGTCGAAGGTTTGCCTCGTCCTGGACGGCCATCGATCTCTTCAACTGACGATAACGTCCAAAAAAATAAAGAAATCGTACTCAAAAATCATCATGCTATTGTTAGAGAGATAACACGTGATTTCAACATTGCTATTGAATCAGCTCGTTTGATTTTGATCAACCAATTGGGCATGCGGCGCGTCGCCGCTCGGCTCGTTCCGATTGAGCTGGATTTTCTTCAAAAACAGTATCGGCAGCAGGTCGCTGAAAACATGCTGAATCGATCAAATTCGATAAATACCATCGACCAGCCACCTTAGTCACCTGATTTGGCTCTGTGCGATTTTTTCCTGTTTCCCAAACTCTAATTGCCGCTTCGGGGAACCCGATATGACGCCATAAACCTCATAAAAGAAAATTCGCTGAAGGAGCTGAAAGCCATACCGGCGCTCTCGCCTATAAAAAGTGTTTTGATGATTGGAAAAAGCGTTGGCATTTGTGTATTGCTTCTAATAGAGCATACTTTGAAGGTGATCCAATAAAGCTGGATGAAAATTAAGAATTTTGTGTTTTATTTCAAATTTCCGGGTACTTTTTGGTCAGACGGTGAGACAGTCTTCTAGTTCACCAGCATAAAGTAATACACATTTAAAATTTTAGACCCAGTGAATCAATTCTATTTCAAGTGGCGACTGATTGCTCTGGGAGTTATCTTCAATTAAATTATATATACTTTAATGCACCCAAGACAATCAATGACATTATCTATTGGCGCTTGATTTTTGAAAGGATCGTCTAAACCAGATTTTAAGAATGATTTCGAAAAGATTGTATCAGCTGTGCTATCCTGAGAAATGAAGTGATAATAACTCGGAGACATTCAACTCAACAAAATATGCATTCGAGGAATTTCGCATCTTTTTGGCCGGGCCAAAAAAATGGGTCAATCTCAAGACGCAATCTATCGAGAAACACATACAATATGTTCATTTTCCATCAATAAAACGCAAAGTTTATCGAATTTTGCAGATATTTACAGTATTCACACATGACGATATGATTGATGCATGCACTAAATATAAACATATGCAAGCTGGAAATGCATTGGAAATTTGAAAAAGCCAAACTAGCAATGGCTTGCTACCATAACAGCAAATGCCTCGAATGTTTCGCGCATTATGCACAATATCATCGCTAACTATGCATGAATCTATCATTGACTCTCACTACTACAAATCATACAATTTAAATCCTAGAACATATTCCGATCAACAACAAAAATTATTCATGCATGCATACGTGCACGTCTTGCTGTTGTTCTTGCTGATGTTGATGATTCCCATTCGATAAAGTGGTTGTGTATGAAGTGTTGGATCTACAATTGGTTCTAGTGACGGTGGTGGTCTTATTGTTATTGTTCTTGCTGATGCCTATTAATGCTGTTGTTCTTGTTGTTTTAGTTGGTAGTTGTGGTAATGGTGTTTCTGTTGTTCCTAATATAGTGTTTGCGCTAAAGCATCTAGGAATTGTGTTCAAATGTTTCGAATTCATGTTAATTTTTGAATTTCTTGTATTCTTTTTAAATAAAGGATTATTTATGTGTTGCGATTTGCAGTGCTGATGATGATAATTTAATATATGCTCATCGTAAGTTACACGCTTTGTATTATTGCCCGAACATGTCGATACGACAATTGTTGCTTTTGGTTTTGCCATAGAAGTACAATTAGCAGTAGTAGTAGCAGTAGTATTAACAGTTGTGTTATTAACAGAAGTTAGAGAAGAAGTTCGAGCAGTAGTAGTGGTAGCAGTACGAGTATTTGTTGTAATCCTTTCATCAGAAATACTATGAAAAAGGATCGGCGATGCTGTATTTCTGTTGTTTTTCTTTTGCTACAAGTAAAATATACATACAAATAGTTCATGTGACATAAATTATAAGCAAAGTATGGGAAAAAGTGATTGAATAGTTGGAAAATGGAATGAATGACTTTGTTGCGGTTTGAATGATGCAAGAACACTCTTTGTATTCAATCTATGAACGTCGCTACGCTGCTTCTACACTTCTAGCTAATATTCAATGAGCTCTAAATTGAATAGCAGACTCTACATAACCTTTATGCCTCTATTCAAATGCTACATAGCTTGTGCAGGTCTAAACGCTCCTAGGATATATATAAATTAAGTTTATTTAAAAACCTCGTAGAGAATGAAAGTATGCCGCTGGATAAGATAAAACAAAACTCACTACACAAACGCAACCTAATATCTACCTTGGAATAGTCAGTAAATTATAAAAAATAATACTTCTAAATGTATGTATGACAAAGAAGATTTTTGTTTGGACCAAAAAAATATTGCTTTAAAAATAAATGTTTGATAAAAAAATTAAAATATTGTCTGCATCAAGGCCGGATAGCTTTGAGATTTTTAAATGTTTTTAATGTTGAGGCCCGGCAGCTGAATACTTATAAAACAAATATTTTCTAGTTATGTTTAATCTATTTTTGAAAAAAATATTTAATTGCTCACCAGAAGAAGATTTACTGTTTAAAAAATAATACAGTGGCGGACAAAAGTCTACGGCAGCATCTTATATTGAGGTTCTGGTTAATTGGAAGCTATAATCAAAAATCCATTGATGCACATTTTTTCAGTAACGTAAACAAATACAAAACTTTTCATAATAAACTCCAAAAGAAATTCATAAAACCATAAAAAGTTTAATGGACAAAGGTTTACGGCAGTCAGTGCTGGCTGACTTATACACAAAAAAATTCCAACTAAACATAATTGTATTTCCTCGGAATTTGTTATTTCCTTTCACAGCCATACAGTACATGAGTAGCTGCAACATCGTGCTCGGAAATTGCGAAATTACTGAAACTGAAGCAAAGTTCTGTTTATGCCATTATCAAATTTTTTGAAAACAGTGGTTCCATTGAAAATAAGCCGCGAACTGACCGACCGAAAAACTTTCGCGCAGAGACATTATTTCAATTTTAAAAGAAGTGAACAAAAATCCAAAAATAAGTGCTCCAGATTCGGCGAAACAAGTGGCTGCGGTGAAGATAAAGGATGTCCATGCAAAAACAATCGCGAGAACATTGAATTTTAATGGGGTTCAAAGCAAAACTCCACGTAAAAAACCATTAATATCCGCAAAAAACTGACTTCTGCGTCTAGAGTTCGCCAAGGCGCATATCTGCAAGGAGAATGATTTTTTGAATCGAGTCCTTTTTACCGATGTGTCGAAATACAACATGTTCGGGTGTGATGGTCACAGTAAAATATGGAGAGAAAAGAATACGGCTTTAGAGACCAAAAATTTGATTCCTACTTTGAAGCACGATGGAGGTAATGTTATGGTTTGGAGAGCCATAGCTGCATCTGGGGTCGGCAGATTGGCTTTTGTTGAAACTACTATGGGCCGCTATGTCCTGTTGGAACTACATTTAGGGCCATCAGTTGTGCCTTGGAGGGAGCTGGATTTTCCAACAGGACAATGATCAGAAACACCCAGCACTTTTCGTCAAGAACTGATTGTTGTACTACGCTCACAAGCAGCTGAATATGCCTCCCCAAACCCCGTATTTGAACCCAATAGAACATGTATAAGAGCTTTTGGAGCGGAAAACTCGGAAATGTTACATAAAAAATAAAAATTTGTTGAAGGAAGCGCTCATTGCAGAATGGGAGAAAATTACATCCGCAGAAACTGGTAATTTATTCGCCTCTATGCCCCGAATACTGCAAGCAGTAATTGATGCTAAAGGGGGTCCAACCAAGTATTAAACCAGCAAATAATTTGAAAAATTCCGATACGTTTAGTTGGAAATTTTTTGTCTATAAGTCAGCCAGTACTGACTGCCGTATACTTTTGTTCATTAAATTTTTTATGATTTTATGAATTTTTTTTTGTTTGAAATTTTTTTGTTTTCGTTTTTTTATAAATCTATTTTCGTTACTGAATAAATGTGCTGCAATGGATTTTTGATTAAAGCTTCCAATTAACCAGAACCTCAATATAAGGTGCTGTCGTAGATTTTTGTCCGCCACTGTATATAGTTTAGTAGGGTTTGTAGCAAAAATAGTATAGTTTCATCGTTCATCAATTTTGGAAAATTTAAAGCTACCTTTTCAAGTACAAATTTCGGTAAGTATTTTTTCTGCTAACAGTCCTGGCACATCTTGCATGAATGCCACAGATAACAACCAATAGTTTGTAATGAAAAGAAGGTTTTTAATGTAGCTGGGATTGCCAGCCTCACAGACTTTCAGGACGTTCAATCAAATTCTCTATGTGAATTCTCTGAAGTTGCAAATCGATTTTGTAGAGCTAAAAATATTCATTTTTCGTTTTTTAAGGGAACCCTATTTTAATTAATCCAGAAAATAGATTAACGACTGTCATTTTTGTCTATTTTTTAACAGCAACTCTCATACCTTATAATATTCAATTAGAACAACTACAAATTAGATGAATGTAAATGTGTGTGTTAGTGATTAATAGAATCGAACAAAATACCAAAATGTGCATGATTAATGTGACGGTAAACCAAATTGTAATCATACCAATTTTACACGAATATTTATGAATGTCGAAACTATTTTATGAAATTGACTAATGAAATAGCAATTTAATTCGATACATAAATATATATATACTTACGTCTGTAATTTCCACAACTTCACCTGTTCGCAAATCAATCACATCACCGTACGCCCGTCCATTTATACTACATTTATTAAATGTCATTATATTTTGTGTTAATGTACCAGTTTTATCCGAAAATATATATTGTATTTGTCCCAATTCCTCATTTAATGTTGTCGTACGCGCTTTAGCATGAGTTTTAGTCTTTTCATAGTACATATTCTCATCCCAATTGATGAGAAATGATTGGGCGAATCGTATGACCTAATCAAATTCAAACGAATCAAGTTGTTGTGAATGTGGAAAAACAGAGAAATTGATTTCGATTAGAATGTTTCGTTGATACAAGTCAGATAAAATCAATAATCAACAATAGTTGACATAAATTAGTACGAATATGTATATATGAATATTACTTACCTCTACTGAAACGTAGAGAGATATTGGCACAACTGTATTTAAAACGATTGCATAGGAAAAAAATACTAGAAAACCAATTACAGTTGGTCCTAGTATTAAGCCATTCGGAATTATAATTTCCCATGGCAAATATGCCTGAAATGGTGCGAGTAAATAAGTAATCGGTCAATAGAAAGTACACCGTAAAATTATTCACCTGAAAATATTGTCCAACCAAACCTTCCCAGATTGCACACGCCAACGTACAAAACGCACACACAGATAACAGAAAAAATACAATCTGGAATGTAAAGGGGGTGAAATATATATACATATATGCGTGTATGTTTATTAAATGTTTTTCAGTCTTCTTTGCGTATTCGTCTTTCATTTATTTTAGATTCAATCTTGCTGCAAGATGATACGCTAATCTTTAATTTAATACGATATGACACACGTTCAAATTTCTTTTAAAAAAAAAAATAAGAAAAAGTTCTAGCATTCGAATAATTGTGATTTAAAAAATTAACGATCAAAAATATATATTGAATTTCTTTTTTCAACGACACAACAAATCACTTCAACTTACCCCAATGATTATAAAGTTTAGTAACCTATCAATACTAGTACTTTTAAATTGCGTTTTCCCCGAGTTTTGCATTAATTTTGTATCTTTTCCAGCGAATATAACAACACCGTAGCACCATTGTGTATTGCGTAGAATACAGCCACGTAATAGAACTTTATCGTTATCCAACGAAAATCGTGCACCATTCCACATAAGTGTACCTGCAAAGGAAATAGATTGGAAATATTAGACGAAAGAAGAAGAAAAAACACAAGCCAACCAACAAATGTGAATAACAATAAGCAATAAAGATTATGATCCTTTTCTATAAGTTAGCTGCTAAGGGTAGTCGAATCATGATGACCAACTCGAAATGAGCTCATGCAAAAATATATCTGTTTAATGTTCACTAGCTGGACGGGAATATCTTCAAATATTCTCAATTTGAAGAGGACTTTATTTGATGTTTGTTTGGGTGTTGTACAAGTCATGTTTTCAGGCACCATTTACATCACATAAGAAATGATTGATGCTTCGCATTTTTGCGGATATTCAAGAAGATTATGTACATATATTAAAATATTAATTTAGAAATGTCACCAGATTATCTTATTAACTAGAGAAATTTCAATCTCTGGATTTCTTCTTCCAACAAACATCTGATTTATTTTACGTAGAATATTACCAATTAATTTTATTCTTACCATCAAATTTATTTAATAAATTATTCGGTCGTTCACAAATGATTTCACCGTTAAAATTCCATAGTAAATCGTCACGTTGACCCATGTCGGCCGTTTCAGGCAAACATTGTTTACACTTTAAGTTTGTCTCGCCATCCAATTCGGCGGTTTCGATGAAACACAAACCATTCGGTTCACTGGTTGATAGTAGTAGAATATCGGCAGCAACAAATTGATTATTATCCATACGTATAACGTCACCGACCTACATATTATGCACACATGTTTGTAGGTTGAATTATTCAAGGACGGAAGGTTTGCCGAAAAGGAAAAAAATAAAGATATATGCATTAAAATTAAGTTGATATCATATATAATTTATTTATACATAATATAATATGATTAAACTAGACTTGAAATCTATCATTATCAATGGCGCACCAGCCTAAATCAAGCCATGACCTCCTGATGATGTCACTTTAAAAACCACATCCCACAGTTTGGTCAAGTTGGGAGTCGTTACGACCACAGAAACGAGAACATAGGCTAACTACTAAGCTACACCGGAAAAGGAATCTGGTTACCTACCAGGAAACACGACTGAACTACCATTTTATAGTGCTGTGAATAATTATAGTCTCAAACATATTTTTCGAATTTTTTCCAAAGCATTTCTAGAAAATGAATTTTTTGCCTGAACATGTTATTTTGGGATTTTCAGGAAATACTTTCAATCATCTACCGTTCCCTTTCTTTCAACCACGCTAAGTACAAGGTAAAAATCTAAAAATTGTCCTTTTTCAGCTGTGAATAATTATAAACTCAGTTGCTGTTGTTCTAAGTTTGCCAAGAGTGTTTCTAACGTGGTTTTGGGTTTTTATGTAGCATTTTAACACTGAAAAGGTGCAAGTGTATTTTTTGAGAGTTTTGAAATTTTATCGATCCCTAGAATGCCCCGTGGAAAAAAAACTAAGTGATGTTGAAAAACATAGAATTATTGATTTAAGGAACAGTGAAAAAACTCAGAGGGAAATTGCGAGTGAAATTAAAA
This sequence comes from Oxycera nigricornis, assembly GCA_963942545.1. Lineage (NCBI taxonomy): Eukaryota > Metazoa > Arthropoda > Insecta > Diptera > Stratiomyidae > Oxycera > Oxycera nigricornis. The sequence continues at coordinate 107,990,288 of OZ012662.1, forward strand.
GATCGTAGAATGTAGTTAAAAATTTGTTGAAGCGTGGAATCGAGAATTATGGGAAAAAGAAGTCATCTGGGCGTCCTCGAAAATATTCGCCCAGTGTGAAATGCGCAGTTTCAAAAGAAGTATCGAACACAGGAGCTTCATCATCGAAAGTTGTTAGCCGGTTAAACTTGCAATGTGATCCGAGCTTAGTTAGAAAATGGGCAGCATCCTCGAAAAACTTTAAATACCACAAGTGCTTGCAAAAACCCTAATTGACGAAACGTCTCATCGAAGCTAGACTGAAATTCATCGAAAATTTCATCCAAAAAGGAACCTTTTGAGATCATGTGATCTTCAGCGACGAGAAGGTTCAATCTCGATGGGCCAGATGGATTTAACTACTACTGGCACGATTTACGAAAGAAGATAGAAGAATCATGAAGAGCACAGGGAGGTAGTTCTGTGATGATTTAGTAGCGAAATAGCCTTCGTCAACGGTAGACTTAATGCTGTCGGATATCAGCAGTTACTAGAGGATCATCTACTGCCTTTTGTGACACCAGCAGAAGACAAAAACATTATTTTCCAGCAGGATAAGGCAGCCATCCATACGACTGCTTCCACAAAAAAAGTTGTTTCAGGATTATGGAATCCAATTATTGACATGGCCAGCGTTAAGTCCCGACCTGAACCCCATAGAAAATTTGTGGGGCATCTTAGCGAGGAAAATCTACGACCAGGAAAAGTCATCCATTGAAAATGTAGCAGAACTAAAGAAAAGTATAATAGTAGCCTGGAATGAGATATCAGATAGCGTATTTAATAGTCTTGTTAATAGCGTTTCGAGCCGATTGTTAGATGTAATCAAAAATAAGAGCAAATGGACGAAGTATTAAATGAAAAACTTAACAAACATTCCACTTAGTTTATACTTTTTCACAGATCTTATAGGGAGTTTTTCATTTTATTTTTATTTTCGAAAGGAATATAATCAACCTTTCATCCCTACTACATTTTCCTAAAGGCATATTATCCAATAAGATTAACAGTTATTTGAAACAAATTCCTGTTTTTATGAGAGACTCAAAAATATAGTTGAATCTGTAATTATTCACAGCACTGTATTTGACCAAATGGTCTTTAAAAAAGTTTCAATTCTAGTTACATCAATCTATGCTGCTTTCAGAAGAGTATAAAAACTGATAAACATGCTCGTATTATATATTTTGTTTATGATAATCCTTAATTTATATATAAATCTGTTTAAAAAATATTTTTCTCAAAAGAAGGTCGCCTCCATACTTCACAATTATATTTTAAAGCCATTAAAAATAAGTACATGTATTTAAAACACAACTGCGAGATAAAGACTTTTATTGATCCTGTCTTCCATGCAACATTTGAATATAATATAAAGCTACCAACAATAGGTGTCGTATATAATCTAAATTTTCTTGAATGCCTTGCATGCATTGTTGTTTGCTTGGGTGTTTGCAATTAAAATGCACATAAAACCACGACACAATCTATAGATTACGAAAGCATTGTATGCAAAAATGTAATAAAACAATATAAACATTGTTTTCCCCCTGTGGATAGTCATTTAAACAATGACGGTACATATTAGCAATTCGGATTGCAAGAGAGTCATGTCGTATTTATTACAATATTCTGTTTTCAATTTGGTCGAAGGTCAATTTTGATATGAACAAACTATGATTATTTCAACTTTAAATTACGCACAATTAGCATTGTAGTACACTACAATATTAATTGTACTTAATTGTAATGAAATAGTAAATGTGATTTATTTTTCATTTATATAAAGAATCCAAAGATTACAATAATATTTTTTGTGTTATTTTTATAGTCTATTTTATTCCAACTATTGAAATATTATATCGGCTTTTCACTCACCTGCACGCCTGACCATTTTTCATCGACTAGTTTTCCACTACGAAAAGTTTTTGATGTTCTATTATTTACTTGGGAATCGGACACATGACGTTGCTACAAAGATTAAAAGAGAAATTAAATTTGAAGAATTATTAAGTACAACTAAAATATGACACTTATTTAGATCGTCAATTCGACGAAAAGTAAAGAATTAATTTTTAAATATTTTCTAAGCTGGAATTCCACGTCGAGTCACGAAATTGACTTATAAAATATTTAACATCAAAACAAACTAAATTCAAATTGTCACGAAATAGTTTAGTTATCCTTAAGTTTTAGCATTAACTATTTAACAACGAAAACGTACTATTAAAATTGTTCACAATTTTTTCGATGTGTTCAAACCAGAAGTACTTAAAATAAGCAAATGTTATTTTAAAAATATAGGGCAGGGCATTTTTGGTATCTTTTTGAAGGGCTCTACTTCTTTCAGAATGAATATATTGCCAATGTTGCAGGGAATTGCCGATTTTTGGTTAATTTTTTAAAATATTGCATAAATAAAGCAGCAATCATAACAAAAACATTCAACAGTCTGATTTTAATAGCAATTGAAAAAGAAACCGACAGACCATATGTTGGTCTTATTTTTTTAAAGCAACATTTTCTTATCTTTAATAACTTTTGCTTTGAATACATGAAAAAAACTCTGAAATTCTATTGAAATATTTTCCAAAAATTCCCAATAACCAAACTAATCCGAGAAAAACATAAAAAATAGACTTTACTTACAATATCATCGTAGGCATCCTTAACTGCTGTCAGTGCCAATACACCGATCAATGGTATTGCTGTTGTTATTGGTGTTAATGATGAAATCGCTGGTATTAATTGTAGTACCAATAAACATAGAAAATAGAAATTGGCAAGACGTTGAAATTGTTCGAGTAGATTCAATGGTAGAAATGTTAACAATGAATACTTGGACGTTTTAATGTAGTTATTCTGAGAAAAAAAGAATTGAAAAATAAATATTATTAAATAATTAAAAAGGTAAATATTGATGTTTATAATTATGTTCAATCAAAGGTGCATCTTTTTATTTACAGTCCTGTTCATATCCAGATGAAGATTCGACAGTCAATCAAAATTAAAATCACTAAAAATTAGTTCCATACTCAACTAGATTTTCGCGATTGAGCGAGGCTTAGTGGAACGACCAAAAAAATACGTTGAACTACTATAAAACCCCAATTACCTTGCGGATCTTTTCTTCCAAATCACAGGAGATAGAAAGCATCCAGGCTAGAAAAGTGTATATAGAGCCTAACCGCGTACACTATGCGAACTCATACGCGGTGGACTATGAAAGCGCGAGCCGAGGGTGGCAATATTAATGCATGGCGAACCCAAAAAGAGTCACGCGGTGCAGGGAAAATGTACGGTTATTGTTCGTGCTCCTCCGAGTGCCTGAGGATGGTGATCGGTCCAGTGTTTGCAGTCGGAACCAACCGAAGTGGGCTTGGGAGGGGCCCAAGTCCATGAAGCCTTACCAGAGGTCAATCTGGTACCACGGTGACCGGGGCCCAGGGAGGTCAATCCTCCTTCCAGTCGCGATGCGGACCCCTTATAGGGTGGTGCGAATGTGGTGGCTGTGGTTAACAAGGAGAGGCCACGGTCTCGTCGTCTCAGATTTGGATGAAATTTAGCACATAAGTAGAAGACGTCAAGGATATTTGATCCTTAAAATATTAGACCACAACACCATCCCCTCTCTCCGTCTTTGAGAAAAACGCCTCTAACTCGGCATCAGTCAGATGTCGAGTTGGCTATGAGACACGAAGAGAACGCAGGATTGATTCTAGGATCAAGGAACGATCCTACCGTCAGCTATGATATTGCTCCGATTACAAGAGTTTTTAATAATACATCCTTTCAACAATGAGTTTTTAATATAATTTACAAAACTAAATGATTAAACAATTTGCTGATATCTAAAAAATAAATGTATTTGTAGTTGAACATTGGTGATTTACCTTTAACTAATTACATCCACAATTATTCAAAAAAAAACAATACCGACCGGGGATCGAACACAAGACCTCTTGATCGCGAACTAGTCGCGTTGCTTCTGTTGGATGCAAAAACTTACTAATCCACAAGCGACGCTGAAAACTTTAAGAGGCATGTTTCTCAAAAACGAGGGGTTTCACGGTCTAATATTTTAAGGATCGATTATCCTTGACGTCTTCTACTTATGTGCCAAATTTCATTCAGAATTGAGACGACGAGACCGTGGTCTCTCCTTGTAAGACCCATATGCGGGTAGAGCCCACTTAGATGCGCTTTGAAGTTGATTGATTAAGACTCAGAGACATTGCGTAAATGCTCCTGTTTTTAAGTCAGACTATTAGCATTGAATAAGGTAATGGAATTTTTGAATTTTATTTAAAACAAAATAAATATTTCATGGACACCTTTTACATTTTTAAGAAATCTCTTTACTTTAAAAATTGTTGAACTCTAAACGCCGTAGTTTAGAACAGGGGCGAGTTTTCGGTGCACATTTACAGTAGCTGAATAATATTTTAAATAAAGCAGCATCGATTGTAACCGTAACTAATAATTATCAGACAATCGGTCAGTGATGAAATTCAACGGATTTCTTTGCTTATAATTAAATTAATATCATATGAAATAGTTACTCATAGCTTCATTGCGCATAGATGAGCACACAGTAATTCAGGAGTAAAAAAAACTGTTGCACTTGACCCACTTCTTGCATCATTTGCTTGAACACTTAATGCCGCACCACAGCCAAATTGCCCATAAAATTTAATGCGTTGATGACCGATATCAATCATCATTTTCATGGCAAGCTACACAAATTTCCACAATGGTAACTTACAGATTTTTTTATCGATGGCTATTATGTGTACATTTTCGAAGTTTTCAGATGATGGACGGACAAGCACAGGCCTAAGACAACACTGCCAAGAGGATTTGGGTTCGGACAAAAGTGATACACTTTTGCGAGGTTGTTGCTACTTTCGGATTCATCAAGGGAATATATGATGAGGATTAAATGTTCATTAGTAAGCCTATTGTATGTTTTCGCAACGCTATAGTGTATCTATCCCTTGGAGCTTTTAGTGAAAACGGAGGCTTGCTTTTGTTGCCTCTATCGAAGTGGAGAATATTTTTCCCTTATAAAGTTGATTGGTTGTTGCATTAACCATGATGTCTATTTTAGATTTATCTTTCAACTCTTGCGAGAGATTTTCTGAGCTCTATTTTGAAGAAAATGCATTGGAAAATCATCAGTTCGTTTCAATAGCCGTAAAAGTTGATACTCTCAATGAAAACATCTTGAAACTCAATCAAATGTACTCTGTTGATGGTATATCTTTTCTAGTTTCGATATAAGGATATCAAACTCTCCATCATCTAAGGCAAGTAATTTTCGGGATTTAAATATAGATTTCAGGCTTCAATCATTTCCGTACACGAGCACACTTCCAATCATCTCGGCTTTAAGGCGCAACGTCCACTAAACTAAACTAGCTTCTAACATGGAAAATCGATAACGTTTACTTTACGGATAAAACATATTTCATGTCACTATCGACTGACTACCAACCGATTTTGATCTCCAAGAATATTTATCACCGTGGGAGGTTCCATACGAAAATCATGTAATTTGGCACCCTAACCACCATCAATCAGAATTGCTGAAGCCTTCATCAACATTCACAGCATAATCTAGTGGGATTTTTATGTAGCAGCGATCAAAAGCAAAAGCCTGAAGAACTATAACTGCAAATCAAATCATTTTCTGTGGAGCTACTGCAATGATTTCTTCTAGGCCATTAACACTAATTTTTTGTATTGATTAGTAGAAGCAAGGCCCAACAATAAGCATAATACACACCGCAGCACGCATTTCAATCCGAGGAGAGTTAAAGGAGCCGAACGCCATCAAATGCTGTTGTATAAATGGGGCGCAAATAGTAAATACTATCTTTGTTCGTTCGAACTTTTGACTACAATTCCGATAGTTGCTTACATAAGATTAGTTTTCTTAGTAAATTAGAGACTGGAAATGTTAAAGACGCACACTTCGTTATGGTGACAGTGGTTTTCATTGGATTGAAGGCGGCACACAGATTTCAATTAACTAATTGATTCTGATTGAAAAGCAATCAATGTGAAAAATCCAGTTCTTGTTTTAAATGCCACAAGGTTATCTGGTTGATCTTTACCGAACAATAGCTGTGGAATGACCATTTTTGGAGTAAGCCTACGACGATAACGATTCAAAAGCGTACACGACATTTACGGGGTCATCCATATATTACGTAACGCATTTTTTAGAGTATTCTAACTCCCCTCCTCCCCCATGTAACATTTAGTAAAATTTTCGAAGACACCCACCCCCTTTTATTACGAAGACACCCCCCCCCCTTTTATTACGTAACAAATTTATCGTACCCCACAGCCTTTCAAATATTTTTATCACAAAATATTAACAATGTAAATACTCTTAACCAAATATTTTTTTTTATTTTCCATTTATTGTATATAAAATTATTTTAACTAATTTGAAATTTTGTTACATAAAATTTTTCTAGAACAAATCCCCCCTCCCAACCCTTTATGTAACACTTAGTAACATTTTAAAATAACCCCTCCGCTTTGGAGTGTTACGTAATATATAGATGGCCCCTAGAATTCTCTGTGTTCTAGTTAAATGAATTAAAACAAATTGAAAAAATAAATCAAAATTAAATTCTCCGAGAATCAAAACAAAACAAATCCCCCCTCCCAACCCTTTATGTAACACTTAGTAACATTTTAAAATAACCCCTCCGCTTTGGAGTGTTACGTAATATATAGATGGCCCCTAGAATTCTCTGTGTTCTAGTTAAATGAATTAAAACAAATTGAAAAAATAAATCAAAATTAAATTCTCCGAGAATCAAAACTAGAATCAAAATTAATTTTGTGAAATTTTCATTAAGCTTACGATTTTTTAAGAAAATTTATGAATAATGAATTTAAACATTCAATTTATTTTTCGTGGTTATTTAAGTATGTTCGTACGTACATACAGTGGTGGTCATTAAAATGAAGCCACAAATTTGTAATAAATTTTAGAACAAATTTATACACTCACTCTTCCGCCATCTATGATCTGAACTGTACAATACGCTTAGTACAACATGCTATGACTATTTCCTTTAAAGTGCATTTCCATTTTTTTCGCGGTAACGCACTTTCTGGAAACGTGTCTATTTTGCCTGGTCAGATTAATAGAGCCATTATTTTGAGTGTTCTTGTTTATAGGAAATTCTTGTCAGCCTTTTTGCAATTGTATTATCAGGTAATAGTGAATATTATAAAAAAAAATATCAAATTTAGGATATATCCATGTCTAATTTTAGTGAAAATGGGACGCGGAATGCATTGCTTTTTCGAGGAAAGAACAACAATTTTAACATTACGGGTTGAAGGAAAATCTGCACATGAAATAGCTAGAATTGTAGGCTGTTCAAAGAAAATTGTTGAAAATGGTTGAAAATGCATTCAAACCTAAGCCAACTGTGGAAAATCGTAGAGCCAAGAAAAAAACGAGCATCCAAACTGATCGACTCATTAACTCCGCTCTCCTTCTGAGAACTGTCCCAAGCCAGTGAAAAGGAGGAGGGATTCTGACCGATCCTCAGAACAACACCCTTACAACAGGATACTGAGGTATGTACTTTGGAAAAAAAATCTTTTATTTTCCATTAGATTCATTTCGAGAAAGTATAATTTAAAATATGATTATGAAATTGTCTGAATTTTAAAAGAAATGAATTGTACTTACAGCATATTTAAACTGTGCATTGAATTCTCTATCATTTGCTCGGATTCTGCGTTCGTTTTCTGCAAGAAAAACAGCGAAAAGTCACATTTAGATTTGTTTAGATTTTAGCAAATATAACAGAAAATAAATAAATTTTTATTAATATTTATATATTAATTTTTATTAATATTACCCGCAAAATAATATGAATTTCTTCGACCTTTTGGCGGCACACGTTTAGTTGTCTCCTGAACACCATGATGCTGTGCGAGTGCATCACGATTGGTCGGGCCCCGATTCTTATTTCGGCATCCTGTCGGCCTACGTAACACCCCTAACTTTCCTAGCACCGACAGAAATGATGCTTTCAACCGTCCGCCATTTTGACGCAAATCCGTTTGCGAATTCAAACCCAACGGCTCGCCAAAACTATCAGTACTCTCTCCGAAATTCAGGGCATCACTCAATGGTTCAGTCTCCTTCTCGTAGGCTAACTTATTGAAGGTAATATTGAGATCAACTGTTCCACCACCCTTGTTGGTGCCATCCCCACTACTATTTCGTTTTTTGCCAGCACTGCCCAACGACTCGTGATCAGTGTGAAAGCAAACATTCGGCTCGGAGAATTGTTGTGTAATTGTTTCGTTACTCTTATCAAGACCGGCCAAACTATATAAACTACCCCCACAATGGTCACGATCACTACGCCCACCATGTGTTCGTCCTGTTGATTTGCTGCTGCTGTGATTGTTATTATTATGATTACTGTTTTTGGTGTGACGATGATTGTGATGCCAAAATCTTTTGCGTTTTGCCGCTGCCGCGAGGGACGACGATGACGATGGTTTCGGATTGATTACGTACTCCTCCTCGTCGGAAGATTCACTTCGAACTCCAAGCACTTCTAGTTCGAGTGAATCGGGTGGTTTATGTCCACTAGTGGGCATTTCACACTATTCTCACACTATGAGAGAATCGGATTTATAGGTCACTTGGTACGTTTTCTCGACATTTTTGTAGGTGGATTGTTTTTACTTTCCTGATCTGAGGCGAGGCGAACATGTGATAAGAAGCTTTCGGTTGGTTGTCTCGGAAATCATCCACGCATTTGTCTTTAAACGGGGTTTTTAAAAACGTTCATGTCTTATGGATACAAGGGTTGAATGGAAGATTGCTACAAGCGAAAAGGTAACAACTATCGCCCATTTCACTTAATTGGGGATGCTGCAATTTTAATGCGGGTTTTATAGTTCATCCATGACTAAAATTTCAATTCACGCTTTCAGTTCACAAATACCTTAGATTATACACAAGGGTCTGATGTCTGAATCAGCACTCCTTGCATACAAACTACCACTCAAGACCATCATCGTTACCGTATGACACGACACACATTGGCAATAAAAGTTCCTACAAATCGCTTCCATTTTAAGAGTGCTTGCTCCTAATTAAAGGTGACACTAAAGTGAAATTTAATACAATGTCGTCTACATTACCCTCTGCCACGAACCACTAACCATCTAAACCCCTGAACTGTATGTATATTCCTTCGTCATAAAACACCATCAGCCAGAAAAGTCGTTTAGTAAAAAAATAACGAGCTGAAATTGATAACATAAAATATCAGGTTCCCATTTAGAGACAGGAACAACAAGTGAAGTGAACAATTTATACGCTCGCCGTTCCTTCGATCCCTTCCTTCCGCGGCGCATTTAGGTTTCCTTTTTCAAGGCAACGATGCAACAACCTTCATAAATCGGTTAATTATGTATGAAATGAAGGTGACTATCAAAGTTATCTCGTAGAAATTAACTTCACGGCAATTTATTGGATGTGATCTCGTCCCTAACTGATTTGCGACATAATTGGAAGTAATGTGAAAGATACATTTTATACAAGTTAGTAGAACTCAATTATTTATTGTGGTGCCAACAGATTGATGCGGAATCCTAACAAGGCGAAAAGGGTTAACGAGGATTATGCGGCGTTTATATATACAAGGTCTTCTAATAGGGACTTCCTATCTTTAAATGTAAATAAAACAAAGAGTGCGTGTGAGATATCATCGAAATTTTTTATTCGTTTGAAACGCCTATTGATGGAATATTACATCGTTCAAATGTCCGCCTCTGGGTGGCGCGCATCCGAAATGTTAAATTTTCCATGATTCTGGCGCATAAATCAGACTAAATTTGACCGATGGCATGGATTATGTTGACTTTGAAAGCCGCTGTGGCTTGTGGCTTATTTGCATAGACCTGCGACTTAAGAAAACCCCAGAAGAAAAAGTCTAACGGGGTCAAATCGCACGGTTTCGGTGGACAGTTCACATCATAAACCCCCACCCCCGCCCTCAAATCGCTCGTGCAGAATATCCAATGTGGCATGAGCTGTGTGACACGTAGCGCCGTCCTGTTAAAACCATATGTTGTTGGTGTCCATATCTTTCAATTCAGACCAAAAGAAATTGTTAATCATCGATATATAGCGCTCGTCGTTGACGGTGATGGCCTGGCCAACGTCGTACTGAAAGAAGAATGGACCGATGACGCCACCAGCTCAAAATCCACACCAAACAGTGACTTTTTCCGGATGCATTGGACGCTCTTTTATCCCATGTGGATTCGTATCGTCACAAATTCGACAATTTTGTTTGTTGACATACACATTCATCCAGAAATGGATCTCATCTCTGAAGATGATTTTCGCGCGGAACGTTGCCCGCACAGAAAACCCATTTTGATAAAACAATTTTATCATTTGCACGTGTTGTTGAACGCTATATCCGTCCATGGTGTTCTGAGAAAACAGACTGAATAAATGACAGCCAATTTGACAGATGTAGCGTCAACAATATGGCCGCTATCAATAGTCAAAGTTCGGAAGTTTATATACATGAAACTCGGCCATTAGATTTAATTTTGATACCAAGAGTAGATGAAGAGCACAAAAATGGTATGAAAGCATTTAGTAGAAAATACTATCTATTCGCGATTGAAACCAATTAAATAGTTTGCACACTCAAGTCAGCATTGAAGAAAAGAACAATGTAAACAAATTTATTTCGAACGAGGTAGGTCTTTTATGTTTTATTAGCATGATGTTCTTATATGTTCGTGGCAGTGTAGATACAGTACCAAAGGATGTTTCGCCTCCGACACTATCATTATTCAACTATGTACTTCATTGGCTACAGCAAGGCAGGCGAAATTAAATCAAAACTATTTCTCCACTATTGATCTACATCTTCGAATCGACGATGAAAACAAACAATATCTAAATATATCTGAAAACAGATGCAACCAAAATAAGTGCTATGTACCTCATTTAATGTACATATATTATTGGTCGAAAATTTGTCACATACATATTTTTGCTATGCGGTAGGCCACATTGTTTATGAATAGGTCAATTTCAAACAAATCTTGTACGCAACGATTGAATGAATAGAAACTTCTTTACAAGAAATCTATAAACAGTTTGGTGGTGAATAATCGAGCACACATTGATTAAAGATAATAATATCAAAACTATTTTTAGTAGACAGTACGTTTTCTTTTCAATGTTTTCGAATTCAGTTGCTAATGCTTTGTTTCGTCTTTCACAGCGCGTTTTGTTTTGGATCTGGTTCCAAACTATAATTGGATCAAGTGGAGGAACCAACAAGCAACACCTGGACCATTTGCTCAGCGTATCTTAAGAGCGGTATCAATGAACTTCTTTATGTATAAGGTGGATGGATGCAGTGAATGGAAGCACGTGCGCCCTGCATTTCAACTGAGAATCTCATCTTCAGCTACTATGTCTTTTATGTGGTATCGCGACCATGTATCTACACAAACTGAAATGTGGTGCATGTGAAGAGAAGTCTGAGCACGTATGGAGTAACCGCAGCTAATTGATAGCAACCGTGTAACTATAACTACCTGGCTTTTGATTACATCATTTCATAATTCAGTTTTCATTGTGCGCTTCATAAAATGGCAATAATGGAATGGAAGCCATGGAGACGGTGTATTACCACAAACGTGATGCCTCAAGCCAATGCGCACTCACTAGTATGCTTCCACATCAGCTCCACTCATATACGGATAATATGTTGATTTCATCACACACTGTAGCTAGCTAGCTAGCTAGCAACTATGTGAATGTGCTCCATTTGTGCTGGTCATGCAAGACGACGGAATAATTGCTAGGAATCTAAAAGCAAAAGTATCTAGTATCTTTTCTCTCTAGTCAGCGGTTCTTGGTATCCATTCTTTCCGCGAAATCAGCTTTATTGTCGATATTGTTCTGACTAATTGAAAATTTCGAGCATGGTTCGAAGGAAGGGTGCGCGGTGGAATGAAAATCGTTGTCTAACATCGTCGTCTGGGGAAATGCTGAAGTCATTTTTTTAAATTGATAAATTTGCAAGTTTAATGTGCTTCACAGAAAAATTCAAGGTTAAGTTCAATATTCTTCGAGAAATTTGATTTTATACCAATTTACTATAATTACAATGTAATATTCGTAAACCTCCAATCAATTGAATTATTTTTCAACAAATTTTGGTTTCGTACTTGCAATAGCGAATAAGAGAATTAATATGTTTTAGATTTTCATATCGCAAAAATTGTTGTTAGTTCCACACATGATGAATGTCATGCGAATTTTACTTGTTATATAGATATACAAGATTTTTTGTGAACTCAACAACTGAAAAATAGCAAAAAAAAATTATTACCGACAAGAGAAACTTTAATTTCTGGCCAAGAAACTGTCTCGAAAATTTATTAAAAAAACAAATTTCGGACACAATGTTGTGAAAATATTTTTCGAATAAAATGTTAACCCAAAAATTTCGGTCGAGTTTCTATCAAATTAATTATGAACCGTTACTTCCAAAAATGATGAAAATCATGTGAATTGATCTAGCAATAAAAAGGCAAGACTTTTTGAAAAAATAGCAAAAAAAAATTACCAAAAACTTTAACCTTTTAAGCCAAGAAAGTGTCTGGAAAATTTCTAGAATAAAATCAAAAAACAAAATTTGGCTAAAATTTTATGAAAAGACCTTTAAAGAAATATGAACAAAACAATTTCGGTCTAATTTCTTTCTAATTAATCATAAGCAGTAATTTTCACAAAGTGCATAATAGTTTAACGAATCGTGTTGAATCGCATTCGTAAGCCAAAAGAACAATTATTTGGTGTAGTTTGAAATTTTAAAGAGAATGTACGACTGAAACACAGCAAAAACATTAAATTTTTGGAGAAAAAAATTTGTTGATTTTTGTCAACTAATTTGTTTTAGACATTTCAGAAGATTTCTCGGGAAAAATCGCTCAACATTTTCGGAAAAAAAAATCTGTAACAAAAAAAATTAACAAAACAATTCCAGTGGAATTTTTAAGATACTAACTGTGCATCATATACAGTTTCAACGAAATTTCTGGTAATCCAACGAATAATTTTCATTAGAATTTAAAAAAAAATGGCTTGCAGTTTTTTGAGCAAAAAATAAAAGAATTTTTTAACTAAAACTTTTACGACCGAATTTTAGAATGAATTTTTCATGAAAAAATGGGATCAAATGGTTAGGAAATAGAGTGGGCTTGAGAGTGCCTCACTCCGATCGCGGTAAGAATCCCCTATAGGGAGATGCGAACGTGGTGGCTGTGGTTTACACCCATATCGCGGATAGAGCCCACAAGGATCCGCCTAGAAGTCTTCATACTTCCGAATATGGGGCTTCTATAGCATCCTTGGGGGCTCGGCGTGGACTTGCGACTCAAACCGGTGCCGAGACCGACAGATTGACAGAGGTATAGATAGGCCTCGCTTCCACCAGTAAGGTCACTGAGCCTGCACTCAGTAAGCAAACTGGTACTTCACCAATAGTTGGGAGGGTACGTGGTTGTCACCTAATACAAACCCGCGGCCGAAGAGGTCCTTGACTTTGAATCACCTCGATAGGTAGTCACATTAAGCCCAAGAAACAAGGGGTGTCAAATAGCAACTCGTGTGCTAGTAGGATCTATCGTACAGTTTGTAAATCTAACAAGGAGTGATAACGTGAAATATTTAGACCATTATGATCATTTTGTAATTTTTATCGTGGCGTCAATATGCAATGTGAGGAGTGTATGCAGATATAATATTTGCACGATGTGTTTACCCTACAACAGTCTTCTTTCAATATTCAAACACTAACCTCATTTCATCAGCCTAAACTACTTTCTGCACACTTTCTACAGAATGTTTGACACTAAATCAATTTCATCAATTTTACTGTTATGATAAATCTAACCTTCCATTTCCTTTCTTGGAATATTGGCGAAAAAAATTAATGATTATTTGCGGCTGCTTCGAAACTTATGGATTTTTGAATGTCTTTAAAATTCTGTTGTGGTAAATTTAATATACTTCAAACAATGAAAATAACTCCAAAAACAAAAAAAAACACTAAATTAGTCTCTTTTTCACATTTTTTGCAATTATAAGAAATCCGACATTAAAAACAACAATTTTAAAATCGACTTAATAAATTTTTAATTAATAAATAAAGAAACAAAACAAATACTTCCATATGACGCTTTAATTTAATATAAATATTTGAACGGTGTCCTTCTTCTTAAAGTACGGGATATCAAAGGTCATACCGTAAAAGGTTAGACAAGCCCACATCATTTAAAAGTAAAAAAGAATGAAAACTTCCTATGAATACAAGACACATCACAAGCAGATATAAAAAGCTACAACTAGCCTGAAGGCATTTAAGGCTTCTAAGGGTGGATTTGTATTGAAACGGAAACGCATTAAAGGTGTTTTCCCTATAAATCTACCAACCAAGATGTTTCGTTCATATTCAAAAGTCCATAGAGTATGAGTCGATTTGATTGAAGAAAACGAACGTGGAAAGGATGTGAAGCAAAGAACTAGGTACAATGACGTCATGTACAATTCCGTTGCTATGCTGATGAGCTTCATCGTGTCTATATGATATGTTTATACACATTTACGCATATGTAAATAAAATGTAATGTAGACGTATTCTTTGATTTTTCGATTTGTAACATGATATAAGTAGTAGCGCTAGTATTCCGAATTTTTGCTTTATTACTTTTTTGTTACCTCCTAGAAATAATTAGAAGGTATATATGATGGCTAATTATTTTACTGTGATATGTTTTCCTAATAAAACATATCACCGCTCAATAATTGGCCATCATCGGAACTAGCAATGGGAACCGGTGAAATAAAAAAGATGCCTTTTCACGTTACCTCAGCAAAGGGAAATATTGGGCTCATCGGTTAATAAATCTATCTGTCTTACTAATCTACATAAATAAAATTGAATATCCCAAAAATTGATACGAAAGCCAATTGGAACGTACTTAAAAAAATGCAAACTCAAAACTAAAATAATATTTGGCAAATGGAGGTCTCAAAAGTCGTCTTAATGGTAAAATCAAGACTTCCGCTTTTCTAAATGAAGGGCTTCCTTTCCTTTTCTATCAACGTTTTGGTAACTTATCAGAAACAAGAAAAACGTACTATAAATTAACCTGGATGGATCCTTCCCGCATTGACTGCCAAACGTGTGTCGTCAGAGAGCCTTTAGTAATTTGAAAATCGATCAAAAGAGACAGATTTACACTGCAAAGTCTTTTTATTGAACTTTGTATATTGAACCTTTTTAGAGGGAGCCCTTCAAATATTGCAAGTGTTCAATAGGGCTCCAAAATTACACATTGAACTCTTGGCAATCAAATTTCCTATAAATCAATCATAATCAATATTATACTCTACACAAATCCTGAAAGCTTCAATGGAATACCAAATTTCGTTGAAAATAAAATAACATTTCTGATTTGACATGCTAAAAGCTGGATACCATTGCGTCCTAGCGATGAATGTCGCCTTCCATTGCTATCGCGACTATAAAAATAGAATTTAGCACTTACAGTCTAGCTCCTTTGATAGCTATCCATTTTCAGACAAGCAAGTAAGTACACATGCACCAAAAATATAATGCGTGCGCGAACCAGCAGCATAGTGGAGCCAACAGCAAGCAAGGGTGGATGGATTCATATAAATCAAAGTGGTGCTGTGTGGATGAGAGATCCACCACTCGACCAGCGCCGGATTGAAGAGGAGGCCGCGCTCGTAGTTAGTAGGGTTAGTAGCCTCACGAGCCAAGGACAAAACCATAACGATATGGGCAATACTCTTGCTAGTCTGAAGACATAGTCCTGTAGATTTGTATTGGCCAACAAGTCCATCGAGAGGGTTAGTCAAGGAGGGTGAGCCGATTCCCCAAAAACAGTCAAGCATGCAGAATTACACCGATAGCTATTTTTTCGCTGGTGGATGATTTCATTCGAGAACTAGACCCAATGCTTTCCAAATGGAAAATCGATAGTATAATTCGCTGCCGACACAACACCAAGTGGTTTTCTATTGCCTTTTACTGTACCCACTAATTAGACGTTTCGTCATGGACACTTAGGTTACCAGCTAGTGGCTGCATCGACGAATGCACTCATTTTAATTTGCACTAATTCGCACTGCTTCATCAACATAATTCGATGTCATGTTAGGTCCTGCGATTAATTTATTTAATATTACATAAGAAGTAGCACTTTAACGTGTTAGAGCACTTTACTAAAGAATACCACGAATGAGTCATCGTTTCTGACCCGTCTTTCGCGAAAGGATAGTCGAATTTTTTGCATCCTTTCACCAGCTTTTCGCGGGTTCGCATCACACCGAAAACTTCTCACTATATTCGCACCGAACTCATTCTCGACCCTGCTCCGATTATCCACAATATTTTCAGCTGTTGTTGACTGTGAGCTTCATATGATTCCGATAGTTGGTTTTCCCTATTATCCATTTTCCGTTCGTTTTCCACCAGTTTTCAATCGCGTCTAAGATCAATAAAACTTTTCCCAAAAGACCATTCACACGTCGCTGTTTGATTGCGTGAAAGCGGGCACTTTTCCTCTAAACAGACACTTTTCCGCACGTCCAATCTTTCGATGAAAATCCGTCCGCAACGCACAGCAACGAGTCGAACTGGGCTTTCACGCCACTCCGACTAGACTACGTCATCGCACAATGTTCATTCGTAAGGTCATACACTTGTCCCAATTTTCACGAGGTGCCAGAAAAACATAGTCTCTTCTGTACAACACACACAACACTTTACACCTAATGCACTCTTTAAATGGTCCCGTTCTCGTGCCTAGTATAGAATGCCTGCAATTTTCCTATGACCAGTGGACCGAGGAAGCCTGACATGGGAAAACTGACAGTGGAAATGACTGCACTGCAACCCGGCATTACGGGGAGACTTTCCAACCACCACCACCACCCACAAAACTCACTCAAGAAACGTCAGTGCTTTCCTCGTTGGTATTCTAAGGGTAGTGTAGTGAAAATGTGTAGTAGCAAACAGCAAGAGCGGAAAATTCGAGCATTGATGCGCGAAGAGAATCTTCCATTGGGTTACCATTTTGTGAAGGAAGTCGAAAAAGAATTGAGATCCTGGATGTATTATTTAAAAAAAATCCATGAAAAACGATTTCAAAAAATGTTTACTAAAAAATTAAAATAGTTTAAAAAATCATACAAATAAATTTGTTGCTTTTCCCAATTTTTATTTGTTGAAATTTTGGAATTTTTTTTTGAAAAACACAAGAAATATGTCAAAAATATCGCTGAAATTTTTTTCTCCAAAAATTGTTCCTGGAAAATTGACCATTAAAACACTTCTGAATAGCATTTAACTGATTTATCACCCAATCCCTTAGTATATATGTATATATTAACTGCTAGACTATTTGATTCAAAACTACGCAGAGTTTATTATTATTAATTTGAATTGTTGAAAAGTTTTCTGTCCTTAAATCGTCATCCCATTAGAGAGAGTCTTCGACACCGCTTCCCTCCCACTTAAGGGTTTATGAGATTTCAGTCACAGAAATAAAACTAAATTCGTTTGCCCTTTCAAGCACCGATATGAAAATATCCGCTTACATAAAAATTTTTTTTTACTCATAAGTGTATGATCGAACGAACAACTCCACTTCTCACCAAAATTCTTACGTAATTAATGTACGCTTCCTTATGAGATTTTTTTTGAAAAATTATTTTTTCCGAAAAAAAATATTTTCAGGGGAAATAAATCAGTCCAAAAAAATTAAAAACGGTTCGCCGGTGTACATTTTTTCCACATTTCTTTTTGAATATTTTTAGAGAATTAATTGATTAGTATTTTTTTTAAATCTTATTTTATTTTAATAATTATTTTTGTCATATATTTTTTATGTTTACAGATTCTTTCAACATTTTAAGATTTTCCTAAGTATTATGCAACAACTATTAGACATGGAATTTAAGTGTAAAATATCTCTATCAAATTATTAGAATTTCGAGCTAATTTTAAACCTTACTGTGCTTTTTCAAAAACTCTTAAATAAAAGTATTATTGTCCTTCAAACAATTTTTTGGGAAAAAAACACCACTAAAAATATTCAATAAAATATAATAAATTGTAATCATCAATTTTCAAGTGTAGCATCTATTTTTAATTTAGTTCTAATCAAATCCAAACAGAGCAGGATAATTCTAAGAGCTGAAAATTAGCTCAAGTCCTTGACAGAATGAATGATCCTTGGGGGGAGCGGGTCTATAATCAATGGAGTTCAATATTTAAAGGGTCGTTCATTTGTTGGTTTCTTAGTAAGTGCGTGTCATTTCGACATTGGCTACAGTGACACGCTTAATAAATTGATATATATATATGTGTAGTGCCAAACTTCTGTTGTAAGAAATTTACCCTTTTCGACTAGGATCATGTTGAAAAATATCAGTGGAAAAATGTTGATTTTGGTCGCAAAATAATCCTGTCAGTAATGCCAATAAGCAAAACTGCACGATTTGCGATTAAAAAAATCTCTAAGCCATTCCAAAAGTGTGGTTGGTGTGAAGTAGGTGTAATATTGAATAGATTAATGTTGCTCCTATTTGAGACCCTTCACTGACAAATGAAATGCTTCTTAGAGGCATACCAACTGATTTTTAACTAAGAATTCAATTTTCAAAATGATTGCAATCAATTTTTCAGACTCAAATTTAAATTAATTATGGTAGCACTTGAATATATCACTTTCATCTCCAGGGATGATAAACAATCCCCCATAGGCTCTAAGCACACTTCCATGTTTGTGGGCATGAATCAACGATGACGACATCGTGGAAAACTCTAGTTTATTTCTAGCGACACTCACGAATTACAATTTTCTTCCGGATTCTAATGCAAATTGTTAAGTGTTTATTGTTAGTTCAGTTTTGGGCGCGAAACATAAATGATTTTCCTCTGAAAATTTAGATCTGTACCCAAGCATTCACACTGGATAAATTCTTTGTCTTAATTTTGCAACAAATTTCCACGTAGGCATGCTCGCTTGATTTTCAACAAAAAGAACAAAAGTATCTTTGTATCTTCTCTTTTTTGCGATTCTCTGGTAAGAACACTAGATTGGGAACGTGGGTGGACAATGGAGCAAGTCACGATCATGTGTGATAATGACCTTGTTTTGTTGTAAGTAAATTCAAACAATTCTCAGTATGTGTTTCTGTGAAAGGCGGCAAAAGAAAGATATTGTTGTATGATCTGTTTTCCAGGTGCAACAGAAATGCATATTGTTCTAAAGACATGTGATTTTTGTTCAAAGCATTGAGCATATGAATGCCATTTACACCGAATTGCAGACAAGAAGTAAACAAGCAAAAATCTTAAGAATAAAAATGGTGTAGCATTCGAAATATAAAAATATGCTTAATTTTTCGAAATTTTCGGCTAAAAGATTCTTTTGTAGGTCAGACAAAGAACGATACCTTTTATGTTAACCGATTATCTATTATAAATATACTGAATTAAAATATATGGTTGTTTGTTAGTCAATAAACTATCAATATCACAAAAACGAATCGTGAGACCTTTTTCTTTCCCATAGGGACTAATAGAACTAAGAAATGGAGTTTTAAGGTTCTTGATCAAACTGAAGAAGTCTGTGTATTTCAGTAGCAATCAGGACTACACAATTCCTAGACAATAATTAAATAACTACAAAAAGGGACGTTTATTTCATTGGGTCATATAAAAAGCTTTCGCGGTTTTTTGGTAAATTTTTCTTCATTGAAAATCAATTTTAATCATTATTATCTATGATCTTTTGCCATTTGCCATCGGTGTAGATCAAAAAGCTTGGCAAAGTGATTTTCAGCGACTCTTCTTTCGCCAGATTGTAGCAGCTCATAATGAACAATCCAATTCCAATCGTACCAAGTTTTCAACATAACCTTGTTTGCCGTCAATCCAGGCTTTGAAGTCGTTTGTGGAGGGTCGCCGGCCTTTGACCACGATTTTTTTTTGATTAATATTCTCGTATTTAATCCACTTTTCATCGCCCGTAATGATTCGCTTCAAAAATGGTTGGATATCGTTTCGTTTCAGCTGCATTTCACTGATTCGGTCAATCAAATTTCTTTGTGTTAATTCATGTGGCACCCATTCATCGAGCTTCTTTGAGTAGCCAGCCATTTTTAAATGATTCTAAACTGTCATGTGGTTGACTTTCAGTGCTTCCGCTATCTCCTGACAGCTTGTATACCGGTCTTGCTCCACCAGTTGCAAAATTTCATCGACTTTTTCAGTGACTGGCCGACCAGAGCGAGGTGCATCTTTGACATCGAAATTTCCGAAACGGAATCGAGCAAATTTACTCCTGGGTCCGGCGTTGATTCACAGCATTCTCACCGTACACTTCACAAATTTTTCGGCATGTTTTTTCAGAGTTTTTACTTTTTTTATAGTAAAAAAGCATCAGATAGCGTATTTCTTCAGATATTTTCAAATCAATATAACTTTTTACACGAACGACGAATAACAGAATTGTCTTCACACAAAAAATGTAGCCTGAAATGTCACCTTTCAAACACACGTTCGTTTGACACAATTGAATTAGTGTTTGCCGATATATGGGCATCAACACCATCTAGTGACAAAAACCGCGGAGACTTTTTGTATGCCACAAAAAGATGACCAACTTCATATGATATTCTTTCGTGCCTACATAGAACCCATGTAACAATCTCGGTAAACAATAAATCATTGTCCACGACCCAGTCATGAGATTACCAAACAACATTTCAATTAAAATTCATAATAATCTGAAATCACGCAAATGCCACGTTAAAATTATGCAACTTAAAATTAATTGCCCTGAATAGATTGCACAAAGCTGTACAGCATATTTTCTATTACATATTTTTTTCTTTGAAATTCATCACAAACAGTAGTTAACAACAATAAAGAAATGTAGGTACTTACGTGTTGCTGGTTGAGGACTGGTTTTTGTTCCCATGATGAGATTTATCAACAATAATAAGCGTAATTGTCCGTTTTTATAGCTGTATGCGGTGGTAGATTGTGCTTCTGTATATATTTGTGTGTGTGGTTCCTTATTTTAAATGCAGTTTATTATTATATAGATAGATTGTTAACTTTGTTGAATTTAATTATCCGCGTTCAAGCTAAATTCGTTGATTTTATTTAATTTACAGACACAAAAAATTCTCTTTTTAAGGACACTTTATAAGACACTTTTTTAAAATTTCATTAAGTGTTTTTCTTGATTTGTTTTTTTTTGTCGATAAGAATTTTTACTGGTATGTATAATTTTGTAGAAACTTTTTTATAAACTATTTACTCCAGGATTGATTTGTATAGAATACTATCTTTTATTTCATTCAAAGGACGAAATCACTTAGGCCAGCGGTTTACATCTATTTCTTTTTTTAAAGCGGTCTTTATTTTTCTAGACACTAGTAACTTACCACTTAATTTTCGTAAAAAAGTTCTAGTCTTCCTAACAGTTAATTGCAACTAATTCAAATTGACTAATAGTTTATTTATTTTTCTATATTTATGCTCTTTGTATTGATTATTGATATTACGAGTTTTCGGTTTGTTTTTGGTGGTTTTTCGCGGAATTATTTAAGGCTTGTTTGAATTTGATTTGTTATGGAATGTAATTTGTATGAAATTTAGATACGGTAGTGAATTTTGTTTTTGTTTTTAGTTACTAAAATTAGTTTAAGATTTTTTCGCTTTCGTATCCATTTCAATTGGTGCGTTGTGTTAGTCCGGGCGGTCGTGGTTTTAATGGCGGAGCTCTCCGTTTAAGATCAATTGATGGAGCCCAGCGATATGTCCATATGTAACCCATGAGAGTAAGTACACGCCAGATGGCTCCTGGGTGAAAAAAATATAAAGAAAAATTGTGTTAAATATTTGTTTATTTGAAAAAATTTGGATTAGGAATGATAGTTTGAATCAAGTGACAAGGGTTGGATATTGCTTTAAGAATAGTTGAAGCTTGGCACACTAAATTTCGTTGGAACGTGCTGATGGACCATTTTGATTTTATAACATCCCTTGAATGTAATTACTAGCAATAAATGCTGAAAACTTATCATAAGTTAATGCATTTCGTTGAATAGTATATCCATGTTAATATAGCACTCTGTTGCTAGTGTTGAACAGACTGACCTATTCCTATTCCCAAGATTTTGAGGATAAGTTTTGCGTGGATTTGCAACGGCATAACATGTTCAATGCAATTTTATCAAATGCAATTTTATCAAATGCAATCTACCAATTAGTCTGAATTGTGGCGGTCATACCACAAAGTTACGTCATTGCAAAATGTTGGAAATTCTAGAATTGCCGGTGATTAGACATGGAGTCATAGTCATTGGTGCGACCATCATAAGCTGGAGGAAGGAGTGCGGGTTCTTATTCAAGGCTTTGGCTAGAAAATCCCAAGAAATGCTACTTCATATCTAACTTGCGTCAATTGACTAAGCGATACTCTACATTAATGGGTGTACGCGTATGGAAAATAAATGAGTAGGACTTGATCAAAAGGGGTTAAGTGTTGGAATTCATATGAATTTGATCCGGTCATGTAATTCAATCGTTAGCGATGATGTGATTCTCTAATGTTATATTTTTGCATGATGGATTTTAGGCGTCAGAAAATCATAATATTGATGATGCCAGTCTTTTGTGTGGTAACCATTAATTTTGGTGGTGACCAATAATTTCGAAATAAGAGAATGAAATTGCTTCTTACCGCAATGATTCACAGCTTTTTGATATCGATTGAGGCTTTTTCAACTAAGAGCTCTGCAAAAGTACATTTATTTTTTCATATACTATATGAAAGTTTTTGTGTTGTCCATTAACAATTATTTTCTGTCTATTCTATATCCATTTCCAGTATCCGGGTACTTTTTCCTCAACGACTTTGTAGACATAAGCTTCAAAATTACTAATAAATATTATTATATCCTTTACTTCTGGTAAGAAATTATGTCACGCAAACTTTCATGTAACCCACCTTCGAGCTGAAATCTAATTATTTCAAACAAGGTGTCCTTACTCAACCGTCTTGACTAACACCTTCACTTTCACCATGATTGAATTCAGGTCACAAGTTCGCGTCAGGCAACGACCTACAGTTCAACCAGCCGCAATAAATAGTTCTCCTTTTTCAATATTACCACCTTAGCAAAAAATAAGCCAAAGACCCAACAAGTATATCCTTCCTTTCAAGTAGTTTGTCAAACTGATTTCAGTCACTATCAAATGAAAACATTACGTCCGCACATTAACCTCAATTCATTATTAAAAATACTTTTTTCACATACACAACAAAATGTTGAATCGTTAATAAAATATGTATTTTGCTAAGCTTTGCGAATTTTCACGTAAATCGCTTCGTCCTTTTTTCCTATTACATCCACGGAAACGTGTCTCACTTACTTACAGAAGCCGGAAAGCGAAATTCCTTTGGTTCCTCCGAAATTAGAACTAATGACTTGGCTTTTATGACTTAAGGAAGTGTGATTGCATGCAATCATTACTTAGCAAAGATGTTTATGATATAAGGAAATCAAATGGAATGATGGTCAGTTCGGATTGAAGTGAGTTGCGATAAACTGAGGGTGTTGGGATTTTCC
This sequence comes from Oxycera nigricornis, assembly GCA_963942545.1. Classification (NCBI taxonomy): domain Eukaryota; kingdom Metazoa; phylum Arthropoda; class Insecta; order Diptera; family Stratiomyidae; genus Oxycera; species Oxycera nigricornis. Next base: position 108,014,091 of record OZ012662.1, read on the forward strand.
ATCCAGTTTGATTGCTGAGTGAGCTTCATTTGAAATAGTGTCAAAAATAATCTCTAACAAATTTCTACCGGCAGTGTCTTTGAGGAAACCATAATCCGTTTATCGTCAGTAATTTAATCCAAAAAAAAAATCAGAAAATTTTAAATAAAAATAAATCTTACTCCAAAAAGGTCAGGAAAAACGATAAAAAATATTAAGCTTCACTGTAAAAATATGAGAAATACTGCTATGGAAAAAATTGGGGACTGGAATAGAATTATTTTTAAAATATAGAATAAGGGTGTTTATTAAATAAAAACAAGACTGGCATGAAGAAATGAGGTATAATATTCAAAAAACTATTGACAAAAACTAAGTCTATAAAAAATTGCTGTCCTGAATTTATCTCTCTCTCCCTGTTTATATATATATATATATATATATATATATATATATAATGTATTATTTCAGAAAAATGTTCACGAATATAAATACATTTTTTTTATTAATATAATAATTTATATATTTTATTATTGAACTTTTTTTTTGAAAAATATTCAGCCGTGAAATTTGTCCAATATCCCCTGCGGTATTTTTCCCATAATACTATGCATTCTAAAAAATTGAAAGAATTTTTTTCTACGGTAAAACCGTATATTTTTAAAATGGTGTGAAATTTTTTAGGTGAAAAACTTCTCTGAAAAAGTATTTAGATAAAAGTGTTAAAATGATTTTCGCAACAGAAAGTTTTCAAACACTAACATTTGCGCAAATAATACTCGAAGAGATTTTAAAATGAGCTCATGAAACAAAGTTCGGGGAAAAGTTCGATGGAAAACACAAAAAAAAAAAACAAGTCAAAAATTTCAAAGAATGTTTTTATTTCACTAAACACTGAATAGCATTTTTTTATTGGAAAATTTAAGCAATATGAGTTTTGCCAATGGACAGTTACCTTTAAAGAACAAAAGCCTACTCGAAACGAAATATTTTCAACAGATTTTTTTTTTAAATTTAGCCTTTTTTAAGAAAATTCCTGACGAAACATTTTTGCTATTTTTTACAAAATATTTTTACTTTATTTATTTTTACCTTTTTTTAGATTTTAGTACAAGGACACTTCGATGAAACAGATAGTCGAATTGAAAAGTGTTGATAAGGTTCTGGTAGTGTGGAGCTATATCGATCAGACAGTTTCTTGGTTTGTTTTTGACTCCAGGATGTACAACTTGGATGGCACTAAAGTTTCTACCTTTAAAACTGTTGCTAAAAAATTTAAATGGCGATAGAAAAGTTAGATGGGTATATTTTAGATTCAATTGGCATACTAGAAATGGAATAAGGGATGTTATCTCTATGTTCCGTTGTTTTCTGTGCATCCGAAACATCTTTTCCGAAAGCATTTGCTTCTAGGTAATTCAACATTATTTAGTCTGTGTTACTTTTTCTCTATTTTTCAATAGCTGTCCAGTTGTTTTCTATTGTTTGGGTTAGATATTTCAAAAACGCTGTCTTTAAATCGACCTCATATGTTTTTATGGAATTAAGATTTGATGAGCTTCCTTTTTAATCAATCCACACGTGTGCGAAGTGTTCAACAGTCGCTTTGTTCATAATAAAAGCCGTATGTGCCTTTGTTCCATTCTGCACTAGTATTAGATTTTCTCGGTCCGGTCATTGAACACTACGCCACTGTAAAACGTCGGAACAATCTTGTTCATGTAATGGTGGCTTCCCATGGCGCGTGATATCAAGGGCCGTGTCGCACCGATTTGTACGAGAGTTCACAATATTTTGGCACGGTGCATGATTTCGTGCAAAATACGTTTAATATTCTACATTTATAGATGCTCCTTTCAGTGACCTACCAATATTAAGTTTTGCATAAGGTTCTCATGAAATATTAAAGGTATTTTATAAAAAAAAATGAAATAGCATTGATTTATTTTCTAAGTCGAATCGATCATATTAAACCTATCAACATTCATATTATCGCCATCAAAAATCATCATTTTATCATTCAACATATTTCTTCCAATATGAATTTCCGCTAACGGTTCATCCGCTCATTACACAAATGGTGTGAAAATGTCCGATGAGTCGTTGTTCGGTGTTGATGATCCATTCAATTTCCACGAAACCGTAACGCAACAACATCCAATAAAATTATCATCACAATGAATCTGAGAAATGTACACATGTCACACAATGTTAATTATTATAATAACGCACACGAAAAGGACAATTTACATACGTACAAATATCACATACGATGCCGTTGTTATATTTTGTTTATTTCTTCAAGGTAAACATTGGATTTTACTTCTTTTTTTGCAGGAACACCAATAAGAACTTTTTCAATAATTGGATAGCAATTGATGGTGTATCGAGAACTCAAAAATTTCTATTTGTCGCTTTAATAAGTGGGTTGGTATCTAAGAAAGTTATCAAGGACGAGTTCCACGAAAATGTTTAGGAAATTTTAAATGATTCAATGGAATTGATAGTAGTTATATGATTTATTGGGAAAAGGACGATTGCTACGCTATAGCATAAAGGTTGCGCAATGTCCTTGTTGTGTACAAACCAGAGTATATGGAAAAAGTTATTAATCAGATATCTTGTGTACTGGACTTTTCTTGATTTGCAATTTTTTTCTGGATGAGCTGTTGATATGATTGTAAATAAATTGAATGTATCTTTTTAAAAGGACTTAAACAATGTACTTTCCGAAACGCGAACGCTGATTTGTTGTGCTTTCATAAGGAAGCCTTTCAGCTTGTTTTAAAAATTAAATGATATCTATTTTTAATTTAGATTGCTCTATTGAAAACTTAACTGAGCGAATTTCACAAAACACTCATTTTTCAAGTGGTAAATTTAAAAGTTCTCCACTTCATTCCACCAATTCAAAATAAATTCTCAACATTATTAACTCCAAACAAGCAACATTACTTATTTATCAGATCACATTACATCGAATCCATAATTTAAAAAATAATCGATGGCCATGAAGAATAGAAACGTTTCGACAATAAATTATTCGAATCTATTCCAAGTAGAATCTGATCAAGCCAACGATATTTATGTGGAAAAAGTTACACATGCTTTCCACATGCTTTTTAATTGCATGGGATTATGTTTAAGTGGGAAATTTTATCTGTTTTTTTTTCGCCGAACTAAACACTAAATATGCCCCTCCCCCACCCACCAATTCAAACCAACATTTGTATTGACTTTCGCTGGAAAACTCTATCACAGCAACATTTATATCCCGACGTAAGGAGCAGTAATGGTAACCAAACCAAACCATGCACGAGTATGTACATACATAGACTTGTTTCATTCATTGATTTTCAAACATTCTCATGTGAAAAATTTATGAATTGTAATTATCGGTTCGATAAATAGAAAATGGATGATGGATGATGATTCGATATCGTGTTGTTAGTGCAATTTCTTCAGGCGTCCTTCAACCCCCTCTTTGGAATATGAATCGTAGCTACCATCGATTGTCATTGTGGCTTTCGTCGATAGATATTATATACGCGTTCTCTAGAAGCTGACTATAGAAAGGACATCAAGCAAGTAAGTGTATCGAAAAGGGTGGGAGGGATCAAACAATTGCTTTTGGTCATATTTTATGATAGCATAGAGTATATGGTGGCTATGCCAGTCCATTGGCATAGGCATGCTCGTGAATAAGACCCTGACGTTGAGAATTCAATGCTAAATCGTTTTATTTGCTACTTGAAGGACACCACCACGAACGGTGGTGTATAAAATGTCCTAGAACGGAAATCGTCGACTGGACGTTGTTCAATAGAATTATTTACAACATTTTTGACATTGATTTCATGTATGTTCGGTTCGTGATGATGGGATACGGATAATAAGGCTAGAAGAGGTTCAAGGCTACACAGGAGTTTATGGTCTTTGAATTTTATCAAATATGAATGATTTATTAATCGAAATTTTTTATAAGAACTTTTTTCGGTGACCTGCTACTTTTAATAAAAATGCACAATAAAATGAAATTGCAAGCGTCCTAGCATACGTACAACTAGGCTGAAAAATATTCCTTTCAATTTTCAACGGCTCGGTCGTGGAGCATATAGAAGATCAAAACCACAAGTGAGAAAAGTCCAAAGTAGAAGAACACCTTTTTGGTTTTCAGAGCAGATACAATAAATACTGTAATTATAGGATAGTAGGGCAAGGTAAAACCAAGATATTAACCCCTTGTCCTACGATTCAACTTCAGATGATGTGTGCCTTAAACACAGTCGATCATACGTCGGACATGAACGTTGAATACAAGCCGCTAATTGATCCCAAGCATTAACACCGCTTTATACAAAACACGTGGTACAGAAATGTTTTTTGTGAAATCCGTTGACGAAAACTGACCAGTTTGTTATATGCTCCACCAGCGCTTCCCGCTGATAACCGATTAAAGACCCTTTTGATAGCTAATTGCTCGCAACACGAGCCAACTAATCATACTCATCCTCAGGCCTCACCAATTTGAGCTCAACAACGAGGAAGACAATCGGGTAGTACATGCTGTTCGCGATGTTGCTTATACAACGAAGAATGCGACAAAGTCGACCGGCAGTCTCAATAAATTTTCATGATTCCAACTTGCACACTGAGTCGTGGGAAAAAAGGATAGAAAGTTGACAATCCAGATAACCATTCTCGCTACTTCTAACGATCAATAATAATTCATCTGTTCACATTTCGGTTTTGGTTTTTAATTCTTTATATGTGTTACATAATATTTAAATTAAGTCGTATATGAGCTTCATGAGCCTTATAGAATTCGGATTAATGTGTACTACCTCCTGAAAGTCTTGCTTCCTTTTATATAGTTGAGTCCACAACAATGAGAATTTTAATATCATTAAAGCTGATCAACCAATAATTGGCATTTCCATATTCACCGCAGAGAACCAGATCATGTATGCGTTATGAAATATTTTTAAAAAAACATTTCGAGATTTCCCGTGACTACAGATTTTTTTGTGAATATTTTTTTATAAAAAAAAATGTTAAAAATAATTTTAAAAAATATTTTGAACACGCAAATCGTGATTTTTAAACTTCAGAACTAAATCGAACGTCCAAAATTTTAAACAGTATGCATTTACACTTTGTTGTAAACTTTTTATTATTGAAAATCAATTCATACTCAAAAAAATCTCATTGATAACTATATCTGCTTGGACAGGTTATTAGTTTAGCACTTCAACAGTTATACTCAATGCAATTGTTCACACTGAATAGCAATTTCGCGACATCACATGTGTCTGCTAAAAGTTTTTCGTTAACCTGTTTAGGAACATGTTTTTGTTAATTTTTTCTACCTACAACTGTATCAAGCAATATGATAATAGCGTAGCGTACTTGAAAAGAAATCGTGTCATTTAAGGTTAATTAAGATGTTGACGAAGGTAATTAACATTATATTTTCTGAGAAAAATTGATATAGATACAGATGTTACTAGGCAAATTATTATGTTCATAATTTTTTAATGAGATAAAAATATCGTCTGTAGTTGACGTAGGATTATTTTGTTGCAATGCATTTGTTGTATCAGGATAGAATTTTTTCGGCACCAAAAATTCTATTTTCACATGAAAAAAATTAAAATCATTTTAGATTTGAAAATTCGAATAAGATTCTATGACGGATTGCTTCAATAATAATTTGTCAATGTCAAATGTTCTATGAAAGCCAATAATATTATTCAGAACACTGGTTCAAAACATCTGTCAAATTTCAAGCGAATCGAAACATACTTAGCAAATTCAATGATAGGGGAAAAGGGATACGAACTACCCAAAAATTATAAGTATATGTTATTTGAAAGCTGAATTTAAACTTATCACACAACAATTAATGACATTCATAACGACCAAGCTTTTGATGACATTCAAAACAATTAATTTAAACCAACTTCAAATGTTTAATTACTTAAAAATATTTTTCATACATAACAATGAAAGCAAGAACAGCCAAATCAGGTTGATAAGATCATATAAATGATTATTCATGTAGGAACATATAAAACTAATTACATCTGTTTTTTTACTGAATCACAAACAAGTCTACATGTAATTAGCAAGTATGTCTGCTTAGAGAATGCTTTAAAGAAACATATATAATGCATATACAGTAAAAGCAAATTAAATGAATCGTCTAGGAAATGAAGCTGAACAAATTAAAGGGAAATGAATAGAAAAGGACTCAATTAATCATATTGAAGCCAAACGAAAGCTTGTAGTCTTTCTGCTGAATTTCGATTGTTGCCACAGTAGAATATATTAACACTGTTGAGAAGAAAATGCTGTCCGAATTGTATAGCTGGCTTAAAAAATGAAACTAAAAAGAATCTTTATGATAGATAATTTTGATTTAAACCACTGTCATTTGGGTTGCTTCCTCGTAAAGAAAGATAAGCCTAATTTATTTACAATTGCGTGCATATATCACTAACTTCAGTACATACTAGGGTTTTTCTTGAACCCAACTAATGGTAGGTTAGATATTAATGTTTACTTATTGCGTGTAGATTAATTGAGTCCTGCACCGAGGAAAATATAGGGTGTGATTGTTTTAGCATGGTTTCCAACGACCATGGCATGGAAAATTATACTGAAACAATCAGATCCTAAGTGTTTCCCCCTCCCAATTTTTTTTTTCACTTTCATTAATATGTTTTCATTTTCATCATTAACTCTCATTTTTATCCCATCATTCCAATCAATAAAATTTAGATACAAATATAAACGCAATACAATAAATACATTCGCTGTGACAAATATACCAAATTTGTGAAGACAACACTTCATCAGTGAATACACAATTAAAAGAGTATCAATAACACCGCTGTTTACTTAAGCTCTCTGTACTTTAGATTATCTTTTCTGTATGAAATTAGATAAAATATTCGAAAGAAAACAGATATGTATTTAGTTCTATTGTTGCGTGGCTCGGTAAAATTGATGAAACGCGTCAATAAAGATATTTGAAAAATTGCCTCTCAGAATGATGCGTCTATTGTTTTTGGCTCAAAAAAATGCATTGATTATTATTGATCATGATGCAAGAGGATGATTGGTGAGCTTTAAATTTTGTATTTGTTTTTTTTTGTTTTTGAAATGCATGCAACAAAAGCGGTTTCCGCTTTGAAATCAATCGAACAATCCATAACGACTTTGGTACGACTACGAAATAGTTTAAATGCCGCCGATAGCTCGTTCGTCTAAAATATTTGATAACTTAACTTTAAATCAAATTATCTTACTAGGCGTAGATAGAAGACATTAAGTGTATTTTTGAATTAAAATCTCATGGACGCAATTTTAAATAAAAATTCTTGCTCTCCTCAATTTGGGTTTACCGCACATGACCGGACAGTTGGCAATCGACTATATTGCCGGTCAGAATATTTATAATACATTTCAATGAAACAAGGCAGTAGTAAGACAGACACTTTCATAGAAAATCGTTCGGCGTTAGTGAGGGACAACAAGTGCCCTACACATGCTTAAAGTGTGTTACCTCGGCGAGCTCCCTGACAGGAAAGTATATTAGGGGATCGATAGCTTTTTCCATGGAGATCTGGGTTTAAGTCAGGCCGGCTGGCTGTTTGCGAGTGTGCGAGCGTGTGTGCTATGCGATGGATTGTGAGCTGGGTTTTTGAGAGCGCTGGTAGGCTGAGAGCTGGTTTGAATACGGGAAAAGTGGTTTTGATGCGGGGCTTCGTGAGCGAGGGGAAGAGCCCGAGCATTGTGTTTGAATAGAGATGAATATAGTTCTAGCAAGATCAAAAATCAATGGTTTTGAATGAAAGTATCGTGGAAAAAACCACATGGCAATCGTAGCGTAAAAAGTCAGATAATGGTTGTCGGCTTATTTTGAGTCGACGTCTGCGTGATCGGAAGGCGATGAAATTATGACTCACGGACTACTGGAAAAGAGGACCAGACATGGATTTAGGAGCAACCTTCAGGGTCTAATGATTTTCGCAACAGAGTTTTTTTCGAGAGCTTGGTTGTCGCCTTAAGATCCCAATGATTCTCATAACTTATATTAGGTGTGTAGTAGCAACCGTAATGGCAATTTTAAGGGTCTTGTCATTTTCACAAAATTTCATTTTTCCGGAGGGCTTCTATCGAGCTCAGTTTGGAAGGTTTGAAACACAGCGTCCTTCTAAATTTATCAAAATATCGTCTGGAACTGTCATTTCCGTCCAATTTTAATTGCTTCCCATCGAAGAAACTCAAGTTTCGCCTGTTCGCCTGTTTATGTCTTTACAATAATTTGTGTATTTTGACAATTTTTTTCCTTTGCCGAAGAATTTGATGATAATCTTAATTTTGCCCACGATCCTCGCTCGATCCATGGTACTTTTCTATGAATTTTACTGTAATTACACATGTCTTTCAAGAATCTGCCAATAATGGAACATTTCGTCCTATTTTACTAGCAATTTTCGTCTTGGAAAGCCTCAACCTTCTCAATTTTTCCTGCGGAACATTTTTTACTCGCCGCACTATCACAGTATTCTTTTTATATCATGAAAAACTGTATGGGAAAACAAACAAAAATATTTTAACTCGAAGTGCTTTTGTGTATCATGTATATTCATTCAATTTTTCGAGACTTCAATTTTACGAATCAATACCTGAATGCCGATAATCAAGTGTCCCGAAGTGTATGCAAGCTATGTACCCCCATTTTGATTTGTTATCTAAAGTGCTGATTTAATTTTTAAGCTAAGAAATTTAATCTTGCTTTTAGACCAAAAACAACAACAAAAACGAGTAGTATGCTCCGTAAATATATTCAAATTAAATTCAAAACATAAATACTAGAATCAGTAAGTAAGGCTGGGTTGGTCAACCAATTTTTGCTGCCTTCCTGCTGTCTATAATTCATGAAGCTATACGAGAAAAAACAACCTAACGTATCGTGTTTGATCGTAGCTCGTATCTTTTTATTTATATATATTTTTATTCGCAACATAGCGGTCTTTCAATTTCAGTATGCACCAATTTAATGATATGCCAAAAATATGTGAAAGAAGACGATGAATATTTTCTATCCAGCGGTTGTTGTGCTACATTCCATTTATGTGTGACATAAAAATTGTTAAAATTATTTTTTTTTGTATTCCATGTTTGTTTATTTCGTGTTGAAGTCAATTTGTTAAGTGCAAAGCAAAGTTGAAATAATTGAGATTTTATTTTCAGTAAATAACATGTTCAAATCGATACAGCATAGTGTAATGGTTATTTCAGAATAAGTCATGCATGCACTACTACGATTTTCTGAACGCAACGAGAAGAAGTCATGCAAAACGGACTACACTTTAGAAAAAACAGTCCCCGTATCTTGCATGTACTACTCGAAAACATTACAGAGCTTTATTTTCACGGCCATTGGAAATGCATTTTGGGATCGTAAAGCGTCACACAGAGCATCAGGCTATCATTTATGACAGCCAAAGTTCGAGTCCCAGCACTGGTTAAAATTGTATTTCGTTCGGAAAGGTTTTCTTTTGGTTTGGCGTATCTGAATTCAAACATTCAAAATGTACTAATGCACGGTTTTAAAGAAGATATCAAGCTGGTTGTTACATCATGAATCATGAAAAAATATCAGTTCATGAGTGGAGGGTGTGAATGGGTTACCGCCAATATCGACCATTTCGAAAAAAAGATTTGACACCGTCGCTTTAAAGGTGCGCTGGTAATCGGTCTTGGTCTATTTTGAAAATGATAGATGAATTGTGATTCATAGAGTTTTCGGTTTTGCGTTTTTTTATATAATAGAGTAATTTTCACTGTTATTAATGCACAAAACCTTGCCAGGAAAATTTGCTTTTGAAGCTTCCACTCCCGAAAATTCGAGAAAAATCCATTTAATATGAAATTGATTAATTTTTTCCGTTTATTTTACCATGCGTTCGTTACAAATGAATGTTGCGTACATAGCCTCAAGATGATTTTTTTTTATATTAATGTTCAATTAAAAAATTCGCAATACCCGTCATTGAATCAATTTTCCGTTTGTCATAGTGTCATTGAAAATTACATGCAATTTTAATTTAAACCACTTCAATGTTGTTGAAAAATGAAAGTGTTTTTCTTTAATAAAAACATAAAATGTAATTAGTTTCATTTTTTACTCTTGAAAATGCAAACTCATGCACAGGAATAACTACTAGATTTATTATAAACATGAAAATCAATCATTCTGCGTAGTATCTAAGAATTTTTTTTCGACACTGTCAGAGCATAGACGTGATTGCTAAGATAGCAATCAGTGATGCTAGATCATCATGAAGAAGTAATTATTGAGTGTCGAAAAAAACAACACTTTTTTTTGTATGATTTTAAGGAAAAACCATTAAAGTAAATTATTGCTGTCCATTTCGGAAATAATTTCAACACCAATTTTACACATTAATATAAGTCAAGGTGACTGCACAAAATGCGGAGCATAATGGATGTACGGACGCCATATCCGGATACTTGAATTTCGGTTCCGTATAACGAAGAAATCAAAGAAAATCTTGAAGGCCACCCGACAAGGTTATTATTGAAACTTATTTTTAAAAATAATGCGGAATAACGTTTTGAACGTGATGTAAAATCTTTATTAGGATAAAAAAATTGTTTTTCTAGATTTTGTTGGGTCTAAAAAAATCAACAAGTTATCTTCTATTTTACGACAAAAAATGTTTACCTACTCAGCGAGACAAAAATCTACTGAATCGATTTTGATGAAAACTTGTACGCTGTTATTATTACATTATAAGGATTTTCTAGGCGAATTATGAAGGTCCTAAGTGCATTCCAAGTGGTGAAGAAAAAATTAAATAAAAAAGCTTTTTTTCCTTTTTTATATTTATAGCTATTTTGCGGCAAGGTTAAATTTTTTTTAAAATTTTTAACCAATCATATCACATAGAAAATTTAACTACGTAACTTTTATTTCTTGGCAGCTTTGCTCTGAAATGAACCGTTTTAAAGTTAGCAGTGAGAAAAGTAGGGAAAAACGATTTTTATTATAATTTTTAAACATTTCGATTTTTTTATTAATATTCCCAACTTTTTTTTAAAAAGGAGGATAAATCCATTATTGTTATACGAGTTATTTCACAGCTTTTACTCCAAAAATCAGTGGGTTCCCTTTAACAGCCAAATGTAGTCGTTTTTTTTACAGATAAGCCCTGGTCTATTACTATGTGTTTTGATCGGACGGAACCAAAAGAAAATTGAGATAAAACAATTTTCCGGAACAGATTACAACAATTTTTATCTTTTGTCGTGGAAGAAAGAAATTTTAGATTTGCTAGAATTTTTGTATAAATTTTATTCAATTGATGAGTTAGAAATCCGGATAAATTCAAGTGTAAAATCAATTTAGAAATGAATAAAAAAAACTGATCGTAAATAAATGAAAGAAAATGGTGAATAAACGAATAATTAAGTGCGGAAAAGTATCAAACACGTTCAATATTCGAAAGCTGTTCCTAAATAATAAAAAAATCAACGAAATAACATTGAAGAATTTTGTGGAAAATTTCCAAACAATTAGGAATATTTCAGCAACGAACTGCATTTTTAGAACTACCAAATTTCAAACAAATCGAAGCAAGTTCACCTAGAAACGATCATAAAAATGATGCAGGCAGTACGGAAATTTGCATTACGATGTATGCAAATGAGTTTTTGAATCGCCTTGCTGTTTTTAAATTGCATTTTCAAGTAGTCCATCAAAAATTTTCCATAAATTTTGCATTTAAATCGCAATATTCCTTATACAACGATCAAATCATATGAATGACATGTAAAGATTGCCAACAATCAACCATTGTGGTTGTCGGAACGATTCGTGACACTGTAAAATTATCTTAAACTTGCTTGCAAGTAGTTGGACCAACTTAGGATCAATTTCAAGCCGCAGTTCCATGTTTGCACATCGCATATAATAGAAATGCATACTCCATGTTAAATCGTCGATAGCTTCATTTATTTACCATAAAAATTGAAATTTTCCACCTCAATTTCCAATAATTGTAAGTTCGTGATGATTTTCCATATTGTATATAAATTTGTATGGTTACATGCAATAATAGATAAATTAACACTAGATGATTCGCATTGTCATTTCTTCAGACAGTGAAGAGAAACTAACATACAATGTGTAAGCTTTTGTGGTTACTAATTAAAATGTCAATATTGTCAATATTGCAAATATGTAACTGTGAATTGGATTTTGCTAGATTGTTTGACCAAATGATTTTCACTGCAAAAGATGATTAGATAGTTTAGATGCTGTGTTTGCAGTTGATTGTAGAGAGTGAGATGTGTTTGAAGATGTGTCAGCATGTTTTGAATGAATTTAACCGAGGAACTTTTCATTTTAATTTTATTTATTGACGAATTCATATTTGATTGATGCTAACTCCATTCATTTCATTGAATTTGACGGAAGATAGTCATCAAGAATTAATGTTGGTAGCTTCATTTCACAGTTGAAGATGTCGATACGATAGACTTTTGAGATAATAATCGATAGTTAAAATTGGACCAAGGTCTTGAGGTAATGTTAGTATTATCTCATTTAGTTGACCAACGTAACACTAGACGCTGGTCTGCGATTATTGCCCTGATTTTGACCCATTTACAGTCGAGTGAACCGATAGTCCAGCAACAAACTTCATTTCCGGGAACTTCTTGTCGCCAAGTAGACTCGAACCTGGTACTTGCTGCATAGAAAGCAGGCGCTCTAGCCATTAAACCATCAAGAATAACAAATTTTGAACATACATCAATATAATTTTATGCCACTAACAAAATTTTGTCAAGGATTTTACGCCTAAAATTCAAGTCAGCAAAGTCTTCCGTCATTATCAATGATGCTCCAGCCCAAATCAAAGTTTGATCTTTTCAAGACATTGCCTTCAGCTGTTTCAGTTCAACGATGGCCTCGTTGAGTTTTTCAATCTCAAAAAGTCTTCACTCTTTTCGAAGTGATTTCGATGTTTGGTTCGATATAAAATTTTCGAAATCAAATCAGCAGCCAAAAAAGCTAATATTTCTCAAACTCTAAAAATGCTGAGAATAAGTTCTGATATTTGAAACAGACAAAACTAAATGTAAATTTTACAAATTTTATCCGAAAAAAAACTAACAAAGAAACAAAATCTAACTTCGTTTATTTTTCATTACATTATGCAAAGATTGGAAAATTTACTGACATATATTATATTTCATTTTTGTGAATTAATTTATACCCCTGACCTATGTATAATTGAAATGAAAAAAATATTCAAAGAGATTCCAGCTTTCTAGAACAAAATGCAGCCTTCAAATAGAATTTTTTTTCGAAAATATCCATGAATAATTATTACAACGAACATTCAGACACTTTTTTAAAAAACATATTTTTTTCACGAAAATTTCATAAGTAAAATAAAAAAAATCTATGGAAAGGACCTCCTAACTGGTTCATAAAAGTCTTTCACAAAATTTGAGAAAATGGATTGAAAATAGTTCATAAATAAAAGCTGAGGCGAAATTCGGTGAATAATTTATTTCTTTGAAAAATCAATCAAATAAAAGGTTAAATTTTAGGGAACATTTTTATTAAATCGAATAGATGAAATAACCTAACTGATATTCTGAAGACGTTTATTTCTGCTTTTTTTTTGAAAAAAAAGTCTAAAAACAAATAAGGAAAAACCGAATAGGATATATTTTAATGATTTTTTTTTTATTTTAATGATTATTTCCAAAGTAAATCTTTGTGAAAATTCCCCGTTCTCTGAAGGTTTTTTTCATAACCAGATAAGAATCTCTTGCATCACTCAAAGTACGTTTGCGTGAAAACTGTTGCACACATCAAAATGACCTTAAACCCATACAACTTATGCGTTGAAACATTAATGCAACATTTATACACGTTGAAAGCAAATCAAATTCATGGTTTGCTACATTGTATCCATTTTATATCCACATTTTGAAATGTGTCGTATATACTATATTCACTACTCCTTCTCTGTGGCCAATGGTTGTTCTTTAACGACCCCGCATTATAATTCGTCGACAGTTCAACCATAGTTAAATAAAAGTTACGCTAGTCTAGAATGTCAATAGACACACAGGAAAGACTTGAACAACTTTATCGAAGGATATTATGTGTCGTTCGAACGGTTCAATGTCAACAGTAATGCAAGGAGCAGTAGCGACTTGAATTCTGTTTAATAATAGATTTGAAACGCTTTCCGAATATCGGTAGTTATAAATTCAGAACAAGCGAGTCCGTGCATTTTCCCACGCAGCCTAGTTAATTATTAATCGGAAAAGTCTTGAGGATATGGTTATGGTGGCTTGGATAATTGTTGTACGAATGCTGCTGACAGGTTGGTAAAGAGTTTTTCATAAAAATGTAACCGTTCAAAGAATAGCTTTATTGAAATTAGATATTGTATAAATTAAACATTGATTTTGTTTTTTTCTTTATTTTTGTTCGCTTTAAGGCGTTTTTCAGGCGCAAAAAAAGATGTTACTAAACACTCAACAACAAGCACCTGTTGAACACATTCGAATAATTTTATTTAAAATTTAACCCATCTTTTTAGTGAAAAGTGCAACGCATTAAAATAATTACTGTGTCATAAATTCATAAAATAAAGTATCTGTTCGTTACATTTTTGAATTGCTATTATAGCCTCAAAATTATACAGAATTATTATGGAAAATAGCTACAATTAAGTGACTGCCACAGCTGACTTGCCAACATCCTATTCTCGAATTCCAAATTTTTCGTACACTATCGAATGTTTGCACCCCTATTTCACACATTTCAAGTAGCACAGCACTCACTTTTGAAGCGGTGTTGTAGCTTAAAATTGTTGCATCACGCATCACTGTTGGCAATGTCGAAATTACACGCACTTCCAATAAAAATCAACAAATTGGGCAATCTATATTTCAGTCTGTATGATTTAATTTCCGTTTTCTATTTGAATGTTGATTTTTATTTAATTTGACTAAAAATCACCCCTTTTTATTTTTTTCAATTCAAAATATTGAAAAATATATTTTGTTCAACCTTAAAAAGAATATCAGTTACACCTTTTCGACTACCTTACTATGTACTACCTATTTCGGGAAAAAATTTCTCCAAAAAAATACTTTGAAGAACATTTTCTGTAGCGCTTCTGTTGAGGAGCTATCAATAGCTCACGTAATGCAATTTTTAGAGACTTTTAATTCTCCCCTCCTCCCCTTCATTACGTTACAAATTGATCGTAACCCATTAAGACTTTTAAATATTTTAATCAAAAAATATTAATAATGCAAATATTTTTAACCAAAAATATTTTCTATTTTCCATTCATTATATAACTAAAATAATATGATGAAAAAAAGCTTTCAATTTAATAATTTAAATTAAAATTTTAAATTTTGTTACACCTCCTCCCTCCCTCCATGTAAAATTTAGTAACATTTTCAAATACCCCCCTCCCCTTGGAGTGTTACGTAATATATGGATGGCCAGTAATTTCCTGAAGGACTTCCGAGTTGACATTGCCACTGCCACATAATGTTCTTGTGAAAAAATTCATTTAAAATTCTCACACAATTTTAAAGAAGTTGCAGCGTCGCGAAGCTTCTTTCTCTTGGAGCGACAGTCACTGGAAGAGTGAGAAAGGTTCGATGCCGAATTGTCGCATTCAAAAGGTTTTCATTGAGGCTTGATTATCTAAATACATCTATCTTTTGTGGTAGTGTAAGGGTATGTACCTTATGGTTAATGTGGATACCTGGCCAGATAAGTCTTAACACCACATGCTTCTTAGACCACGGGTTACAAAAAGCTCGCACCAAAGCCCCCGTAGTCCATAACAAATATAGGTACTGCTTTTCCAAGTACAACTACCAGTTTTATTCAGAGCTTGCACGGAATCCTTCATATCCCTGGTAAAGATCGGACCTATCTAACACCCTTGCCACTCTTTGGAACGTGACCCCCCCTCCCATCTCACTGTTGAGAATGCAACAGCACGCCTATGTTAGTAAGGGTAGTAGCACCCAAATTTTTTTGGATCATTCATCAATGCCATAATGGCCATATCGTGTTAGTGCTGGCTGAAAAACTAAAGACTCTAATCACGCTCGCACGATTTGGCGAAACAAAAGGATCTAAAGATAAGTGGAAATTTCAGGGGAGGGGGGGGGGGCACAGTTATGATTGGGCTGCATTTTCGTTTAGCGCTAAACACCAATGTGCTGGATAATAGCCAAAGTGAATAGCATCAAGCACCTAGAAATACTTGCAGAAATTTACATCAAGTAAAGGTTGTTGTTGACGACACTCGTCTAGACGTTCTCCCAGTGCAAGAGATGGCACGCGGCCAATGGACTGTGCCGCAAAACAGTGCTGCAATTCATGAAGCCTCACGATTTTAATGGACTAGTTCGAAGCTAGGCAAATATGGAATTGGCCAGGAATATTTTTTTGATTTAAAAGGTATATAAAATATATGAGGAATTCTACAAGACACTAAAATATTATAAATCAAAGGGTGAGTTGAAACACGCTATTTCGATTGATTGGCAGCAAATATCCTTTAAAAACTCAACTTCAAACATGAAAAATGGATAAAAAAAAATCATGAGAAAAAACATCACACAATAATAATAAAAAATACTCTCTTGGTTCAATTCAACCCCTTAAACCCCTGATTTTTTTGGTCTTCTAGCAAAACACAATTAATTACAGGTCCTGTTTTCCGCCTGGCATTCATTAAATCGATTCTTTCAAACAAAATAAAATGCTTTGCTACAACTTGAATTTCAGTGATAGTATGTTAAAAGGAATATTCAGAAAAAATTGAGATTATTTTTAATAGATAATTTCTTTTGAAAAAGTCAGCAGAATAAAAAATTTGACAAAATAGTGTTGATAAAAAAATATCCATAAAAAAATTGTACCAAATGGATGTTAACCACTATTGTTACGCACTTATATGTGTTATCGTCTATATCAGGCGTTAACTTGTTGAATCATCGTCCAACCAAGTATGTTCCATTTTGATTATTACCTTTCAGGAGTACACTATCAGCGAAAACACCACAAAGCTTTCATAAATGCCAAAATTTCTGGTTCTGGTAAAAACGATAGATATCCTCGCTAGTCAGAATCGCGAATCAGACCCATGTGAATGTTTTATCTTGAAACACTTTACATGTCAACCCACTTTATACGAAACCCACTTCATGTGACTTTCACTTGTTCACTTCTCATTACAACAGGTTTTCCAGCTCGCACTTTGTTTTATTACGAATCCCAGTTGGTGGGACACTTGATGATGATGACACTTTTAACTTTGTATTGCACGCCACCTCAATCTTCGTCTCGACGACTTGGCACTACCTCAAAAAAAGGTTCAACGTACATATGAAATATGCATGGAAATAACAGTTCGCAACACACATCTGAAAGATACTTTCAAGCGGAACGAATGCACCCGAAAAGATTTATCGAAAATTCAGCAACAGAAACACTACGTGCGCCGGGTTCATAATTTCAGGCGCTGATGAATGGACCGCGGAGTCTGCACAAGATAAAAAGCACCATTATCTATCTTTTGCGCGAAAGTAAATAGCTTAAGTGGATTGCATGAACGCGTTCCAACCAAAAAAACAGGCCAACACTCAACCTTCAGACTGGAGAAGATGTACATAGGACCAGTGCTGGAGTACCGAACGAATGGCTAGCATTCCAGAGCCACAGATCGTAGATACAACCGCAAAAAGATACATAACACGATCTCAATCGACTCATTCGCGTACGTGCAATAGTGCGGATTGCAAAATCAGGTCCATAAAGCGCTGATAATGGTGAGGACACTAGGCCATCGCGACGCTCAGGTGAGTCAATTCTGCTGCACTACGCGGCACTAACAAAAGTATCTACCGAAAGCGTTGGCGTTAATGTTACTTCATTCCGTAGAAACCCGTCGTCGACTAAGTAAAACCACTAAAACTAACCGAGTTGCGGGCCTGCGGGTCTGCTCTGATGTCATTAAGTTGTCGTCGTTGTCGAAATACGAACAAAATCGCCCCGACACATAGCGTGCAACAAACGAAACGAACACCAGCTTGCGGTTTAGATACTAGATACATAGCTCGCCAGGGAGACAGACTAGGCTTACTATAGTTGGCTAGAGCTGGGGTCTGAGGCTGGGGGCTTCTTAACTAGCTGACCCGAACGTTTGACTTGCTAGTAGACCGACCAGCTCGCGGACTAAGAATGCTGTGGTTCGAGGATTCACATCAGCCATCGCGGCTGCTGGTCTGTGAGACCCGTCGCAAGTACTTCAGGTGTTGTTGTGCCTGGCGAAGTAAGGCTCTCTCCTTGACTGACTGGAAGGCTGGCTCACAGGGGGAATCCAGTGATTTTTACTGACTGACTGACTTACTGACTGCCTTACTGGATTGTGTGTTAGCCGACCATCTACCACTTTCCAGTTGTTACCTTGTCCTCGTGCACATTCCCCGTTTGTATGGCAACAAATCATCCATAATAAACTGAAACTTGTATATTTACGATACGCACGATATTGGTTACACTCACCGATGAGGTATAACATGCAGATATACATTTGGAACTTAGCATGTATAAATCGTGGAAAATTTTTGGTTGCTTCTTTTAAAGTGCGTGTCATTTTCACATTCACAATAGTGACACATTTGATATAGTGGAAAATATAAAATATTAAACCTCTCCTGTAAGAAATGGATTGGTATACACTTGAACAAGGCCGAAAATATATATATTGAAAAACCATTTTCAAAGTGAGTACCTTATTGCAGAAAATGTGCGAAAGAAGCGAAGGCTATTTGTTCGAAAAAACTGAATTAGGAACCTATTTTACCAAAAAAAATAAAGCAGTGAGGCACTCTGGCAGTGTCCGATGGGAAGTTTAGCTACGTTTTGCAAATGATTATGTATAGGTTAAAAAGTTATATATAGATAAATGCAGGAAAAATTCTGGAATTAATGTGACATATTCAAAAACCTAGGATGCATATAATATGACAAAATATGAAATTTTTTTATTGCTTTTATTCACACAAAGTAACTTAAAGTAAAAAAAAAGAGAAAGCGGGGATTTGAACCATCTACCTCGAGAGCAAGAGTCGGGCGCTCTGCTCACTGAACCAGCCGCTCTACTCTTATATTTACACATAATTTTATTATTATGCTCACTTTAAATTTTAAATTGAACTTTAGTTCGCTTTTTTGTTCGGTAAGCTTTTTCTGGGCTCAATCCTCTCGCTCACTTTTCGTTAGAGCCTCCGTAAAGGAAGCCAAACATCCAAAAAAAAATTAAGTTTGATCTAAACTTTCAAGTTTTTTGGTCATATCGATGGCCTACACTATACAAAAAAATTCAAAGACATGAAACGACTGGCTACAGCGATCTTCAAGGATATTTTTCAAATTAATTTTATTAGAAATATCTAAATGTTTTTTTCTTAAATCATTTTTTAAAACAGAATTTTGAAATGAGCTTTTTGCAGCGACATTTTCTTTTTTATTGCGGCATCAAACGGTCTGTTCTATTCTTACCAACATATATATATAAGTACTACGATTGTACCCATCCGAAGACGTTCATTTTTAAGAAGGTTACCATAAACAGAATTTTCAAAAAATCATTGTTTTTCATATTCTTCGTACAATTTTCATAGAAATCACAATTTCCGTGGTGTCATAGAATTTTTTTGCAACGGTTTGTTGTATTTTACGTATTTTTATCATCGCAAAAAATGCCTTAACAATTTTTTAGTAAATATTTTCTGCATGAAAAACTTGGTTTAGTCATTTTCCTAGGATATTTTCCTCAGATTTTTTTGGGAATTTTTTTTAGATAAACAATTTATAAATTTATCAAGGTTCGAAAGTTGTTTCGTAGAATTGTTTTCGTAGACGTTGTCTTCAAAACAATTGAAGTGTTCTCGTAAATTAATTTTAGATAAAAAAAATTGCAACAAAGTTTCTTTAGAAATTTCAAAATTTCTCAAGGTTTTTCGGAAATTGTTACATAGATTGGTACATGTTTTCGTGGAAATTTTTGTGAAAACAATTGAAGTGTTTTCCTACAAAATGTACAGGTTTAAAATTATTTTCGAATAATTTTCATACAACATTTTGAATTTTGAATATTTTGCTGATAATTTTTGGATGGATGGATTTTTTTAAAAAAAAATTCAGGAAACTTCTGGTGAAATTTTACAAGTAAATATTCCATGAATTTCAAACCTAAGCTTCCGAACATTCCAAAAATACCAAATCAAATGACCGAAATCCAAAAGACAAGAGTATACGGATGTACAGATGCAAACAAATCTATCCGAGCTGGTTGCCAAGATACGAATACATCGGATCTGTAGATAATGCGATTTGCGACCTGGACAAAAAAAATATTGTGTGGAGATTTTCACGTTACCTTCGCTGGCTTCGTGTTGGTTCCTCTCGTTGTTGGTTCCGTCCCAACAAATTGGTCGAGTCAGCTTCGACAAACTTGGATGTTTCATCATCATCGGAAGAATATTATGTAAAAAATAAAACACGTTCACAGCCGGCTCGCGTATCTATGACGACAGTCTAGCTCCAATTCAGATATTTTCGCGGTGTACCTGTAGAAAATCTGTTGTTCCCATTCAAGATGTTCGGTGTTTGTGTTATGTTGGTGTAGTGTAGAGTATAGATAAGAGAGACTCTTGTATTTTGCTTCTAGCGGTGCCGAACTTGACAAAGCAATAAGTGAATGCTGTGATTCATATTTATCTTTCGTGACTCAATCAAACGCCTGAAAATAAGTGTGTATCCATCTAATGCAGCGTTTGGATTTTTCAAAGTGAATTGTAAAATGTGAACTTTTATTCTATAAAAAAATGAGGAAGTAGGTATCTGAAGTTGTTATCATAACAAACTCCAAGGTCTTGGAAGCTTCAAGAAAAAACTTCCGATCGAAATCCTTCGTCTCTTCGCCCCCAACGACAGGTCCGACAAACTACTAGTAAGACCTTGTACCCACCCGTCGCATGGGTGGGTGTTGGGCGATTGGTGGGATTTGTTTTGCATTTCATAGTTTCGCGAAACATAGAAGAAAAGATACATGCATCCATTTATCTTTTCATTTTGAATGGCCATGAAGAAGTTTGGTAATGGGAATTTCAAAAGATTTTTGAACTGATTACTTCCGTGAAAATGATGATCTGAATTTGCGACTAGGATAAAAGAGATGATAGTGGGTATATGTATTTATATCTAAAATTTCCACGCGCAATGTTCAACTTTCGAAGAACAGGAAATTTTCAAGAAGATAGAATCATCACTATCTGTATTGAATTCAAAAAACCTTCCATTATTGATGTACATCCAAGATTTTCCGCTTGATATTAGTAAATCTACAAAGAGTCTAGTAAGATGAAAGTTTAACCGTGCAATTTGGGTAGGCAGCCCGATTTGATCGATTTATTTTAATTCATCGCTCAAAACTCTTTTTTCCTTATCTGTTGTTTCCAATATTTTATTCTTGTGATGTGACTTCCCTCATGATACTAACAAGCTAAATGTAAGTTTTTATGAATGTTTTCCGGACTCTAGCCCTGCAATCGAATCAGCATGAAGGATTCTATTTTCTACCATATTAGGCAGACTCATTTGCTTGAAGAGATTCAACACAGCATGCATATGCATATGCAGAAAATACGACCACAGATCCTGCAAGTGATTCAACAGTATGGACGAATTCGAATTTCTTAAAAGCCCTCACGAAAGCCTCTCCAGTTTCTAATCCACTTCTTCCTTGGTCTCAATGTTTTTTTGTATGTAAATACATAAATACATATATTTTACTTTGTACTTAATGCCTTGCTCTGGCTTGAAAATAAATGAATAAATACTCTATGAACCTCGAAATTTGGACTTAGGGCTATAACCCCCTTAAGTCCAAATTTCGCTTTATACACCCAAAAAACTGACCTATTTTTAAGAATTTATTACAAGGCCCCTGAAGTAGATATTCATGTAATTGGGTTCATTAAATACACTGTCAAAACTTACCAAAAAATCTATTTCATTGAATTATTATTATTATTATTATTTTACACAAAATGGCGGCCTTCTCCTAGCCATATAAAAAATGCATGATCGGAAACAAAACATTCAAAAAAGGTTTTATTTGTTTAGCCAGTGGCTATAGTCTGAACCAAAATTATACAGGTATGTACAAAATAACAAAATGGAGGACAGTTAAAAATAATTTTTCGAAAGTCAAGTTTTTTTTGTGATTTTTGGGTTTAAAAAAATAGAAAAAATAAATATTTTGAAACGCCCATGGTTCACAACTATACATGTGTTCCTTAAATGGTAAAAAAATCAGAAGGATCGGTTCAGTAGTTACAGGAAAATCTCTGCCACTGTCATTCAAACTTTTGAGAGAGATGATATTCCTCCAAAATTCATTAAATCGAGCATATATAATATTATATAATTATGCCTTGATCTTTCTAAAATTTTAAAACGATATTTTTGGGAATATTTACTATCGAAGTAAGTAAAAAAAATTAAATTGATTTTTTTAATGTATAAAGCCTATAACCCCCTTAACGGGAGGGTATGGAAATTATTTTGTATTTTATTCGATAGTAAAACTCTTCAAGTGTACTCAGATATAAATTTAAGGTCGATTGGAGCAAAACTAACGGAGCTACAGGATTTTAACACTCTGCTCTTCGACGCGCTACAAACTGTAAATCGACTGCTTCCCTTTTTTAACGCGTTTTTCCAACACAGTTTTTTTACGCTTTAACCCAAAATCTATTTATCCGATCCTTTTCAAATTTAGCACACTTATTCTGTACATAAATCACAAGGTAACCACGTCGAGATATTTTATTTTTGTTGATTATAATTTGTTTTACAATAACAAATTTATCGATTTTTTAATATAATTTGTTTTAAATCGTTTTTTTTTACTTAGAATTGATACTAAAAATTGAAAAAATCGTTAAAAAAATATATCTAGACGTGGTTACCTCGAGAAACTTATAAACTAACGAAATCTTTTTGGTTTTTTGTCATCAAATGATCGATGATCGTTGAGTTATGCTGTACACTGCAAAACTATTTGGTTTTTTGAGGTGTCTACGAAAATTTGCTGTCAGTGGCTCAATAATCAATGTTTTTGGACCAAAATTTAAGACAATACTCTTGAATAATTTTATAATTATGAACTCTGTTCAGAAATTAATTTATATTTACAGTATTTTCAAAAAAATCGTGAAAGTATGCTAGTATTTGAAAAATTAACCATACTCTCCCCCCCCCCCTTAAGTCAACCTTTAGATCTAGTAAAATCGCAAGAAAAAATCTAACTACCATAACCATAACGATCGGTGAATTTTTGCACTAGGGGAGGAGCAGATTTTTCCGCATTAGAATACATTTTTCATGATATTTTTCTTTCGTGACGCAATAAATCTCGCCAGATGTTGCATTTTTCTTCAAGTTTTTAGTCATTTTTTAACTTTGAATGTTAATGAAAATAATGTACGCCCAGGCTTTTCGTATGCTACTTTTTTGTTTGAATCCCGGTTATCGAGATATAAACGGGTGAAATTTGTATCTCGTCTGAGACCAAATCGGGGAAAGGGATTGTGGGTCAACAACGACCCCAGAAAGTGAAACTTAAGCTCACCAAAAAACTGCCCATGCATCACAAAAAAAAACTAACTACCCTTTAACTAAAATGTACGGTCGACATTATTTCCACAATTTTTCTGGACTGAAAGCGTTTACATTCACGCGAGGAAGCCAGCGATGATAAAAAAGCTATGCGCTATGGAGACTTTATTTTTGGTTGTTATCATTTGAATGAACTGATAACAGAAAAAATCAGATTCGATAGCGGATTCATTCATTTTACTGATAGTCAGTTCACGAAAATCATGACTACTTCTGTCACATTATTTGTAGTTCTTCGGAAAGTTAAAAACTAATTAAATTATCGATTTTTTCATCAGTTAGAGGTCCAGGAAGTAATACATCCTGCCTTTGAGGATTTGTTTGCCGAATACAGACTTAAGTGAATATTTTCAGCTCGAATCATACGCGAAATGTTCTAATCTACTTTTTCTTGACCACAGGATCCGCAACGCAACATCGAAGGTTGCCTGTCTACTTACTATCAAACATGGACATACTACGCTTAAACGAACACTGTCTAGATCACACTTTTGACTTTTTGGATGCGATTGATGTGATAAATGTTTGGCGAACAAGCGAAAAATTTAATTTCGCGATAAAAAGATGCATACGGAATAAGATTGTTGACCTGGCGACACTTCTTCGTCAGATTCCTTGCGACGACGGAGTGAAACAATATTTTATTGAAAATGGTCGAGAAATACGACGGTTGGCTCTCTACGAATTGTCCTTTATCGAGCTTCAAATCGATTTTGAATTTCTATTGCTTCACTGTACAAACCTCGAGGAGATTCAGATAAAAATATCCTGGACTGATGATATTGATCGCGCCATGCTATTTCGTTTTCTGGCAATACATAAAAAATTAAGAGTATTCAAAATTAGCGGCGATTTTAAGGATGTTATGAGTGTGGTAAGATATGTCACCAAACATTGTACGAATCTTGAAAAGGTCGAAATCAGAATGCTTCCGTCTGAGGTGAGCGAGGTAAGTGAGGATCCAAACCAGGAAAGCCTATCGGATTCGGTATTTGATTCGCTGGAAAAGTTGCGCGTCGTGAAAATCGAGCGATACCCAGGAAACAATATCGCTAAGGAAGTCAGTAAGCTCAAAGACCTCTCGATTCTGCATATGACCACTTGCCAAGTGACTGGACGCTATCTAAACGGTTTGAAGAAGCTAGAGGAGCTGAACTTGCATGGTTGCTACCGACTGCAGCTGGGACACCTCATCGATATCCTGAAATCGAACATAGATTTGAGGAAGCTGAACATCGCCTACTGCTGCATCCAGTTCAGTGCTTTAGCGGGTACAGCTGCAACTCAAAAGAACCTCGAATGGCTTCAGATGAATAGCTGTTTCTACGATTGCTTCATCATTCAGGAGCTGCGTAGCCTCAAACACTTAAGGATCTTCGAAATTGAACGTTCCGTATCCCGTTTCGAACGTTTTCTCAAACAATTGGCTCACTTCCACCGCAGCTCCATTCAAACTTTAGAGATTTTCAACAGAAGTCAGATTCTTGATGTGAACGATTGTTCGGAGATCGCTTCGTTCCAGAACTTGGCCAATTTGGCGTTGCGCGGAATCAAAGGTTTGGACGACGATTATTTAAGAAGAATATCGAACGCTTGCCAGCAACTTGCGATTGTGGACCTTTGGGATTCTGGATCCTCTATAACAGACGATGGTCTTCTTGATTTCATTCGAAATGCGAAGAATCTTACGCAACTGAAAATATCGAAATATAATCATTTCAGCGCAATTTTATACAATCAAATTGTTAGAATACGAACTACCGAAGTTCGGCATAAATTTCCTTTGAAAATATATCTTCCTGGCTCGGATGTGATAGAAAATATTTTCAATGTAAGTTTTGGATAAAAAAAATTCACGAATTCATGCACATTTCATGTTGTTCTTTTAAATTTTGCAGACAAAAGAATATTCAGAGTCGGAGAAATTCGTTAGACTGATTTTGGATCGTGATATTTTGCATGATTTCTTTTGATTCTTGCAAGGAATCACGCTTATTTTGAAGCATGAGTCTTTGGCAATAAAAAATGTAAAATTCAAATAAGAGCTTCAGTGTTTCTCGCTCAAACAATAGACTTTTATTCATATTTTGAAGATCTCAACAATCAAATTCGTCTACTATGTTTCGATGGACGTTTTTGTATAAATTTTGATCTTCTATGATAAAACATGATCGACTTGTATTTATTTTTCCACATTCTTATTTTTGGAAGTTTAGCTTCCTTTACGGAGGTTCTAACGAAAAATGAAGGAGAAGAGTGAGCCCAGAAAAAAAGCGTACCGAACGAAAAAGCGAACGGAAGTTTATCTTAAAACTCAAAACGAGCACAATACATAGCAATGATGTGCAAATATAAGAGTTGAGCGGCTGGTTCAGTGAGCAGAGCGCCCGACATTTGCTCTCGAGGTAGAGGGTTCAAATCCCCGCTCCCTCTGTTTATTTACTCCAAGTGACTTTGTGTGAATGAAAACAATAAAAAAATCATATTTTGTCACATTAAATGCATCCTAGATTTTTGAATTTGTCATGATAAATATCTCTACACAACTTGTTAACCTTTACATAAGCATTTGCAAAACGTGGCTAATTTTCCCATCGAGCAATCCCAGGGTGCCTCACTGTTAGTGGAATTTTTTTAATTTCTTCTCAGCAAAGATGAGTTTCAATCGCAATAATTCAAAAACTATTCATTCAACGAAAAATATTATTCGGGACGTTTTTCCTCAATTTTTAACGCACTGTAAGACAAAACGTTGTTCAAGCCTCAAAACAAAATTTTGAATGAACAGTGCGAGGTCAAAAAATTCGCGGAATGGAAGGGTTGGCGGTATCCAGGTATTTACTAATTAAGTGACTTACTTTCATTATAAATACGCAACTGGAACCTAATAGAGTCATTAAATTCTGAGTGATTCGGGAAGAAATTAGCCAGTGTGAAGAAAATGGAACGTTGTGCCGTAATAAAATTCCTCACTAAACAAGGAGACACCTCAGCTAATTATTCAAGAGATGTTAGCTGTTTCCGAGGTCTCTGTTCCTAGCAAAACTATGGCGTATAAATGACATGGCCTTATTGGTGATAAATACATCACTTTAATGTTTGAAAAATGTTTTTTAATGTTTCGAAAGGATATATCACAAAGCCACCATTTTCAGCGCAAAATGGATGCCGAGAATGTTGACAGCATTTCACACGACTTTTTGGATCACTGTGGAGAGCAGAAGGAGGATGTTGTGGCCTGGATTGTTACTGTTAACGATACTTGAGTTCACCATTATGAATCCTATTGATCGATTACGAAGAACGAGGCGCCACCATAACGGGAGATTACTACGCTTCTTTGCTAGGACAATTGAAGGATGCTATCAAAGAAAAAAGAAATGGAAAATAAGTAAAAGTTGTGCTCCTTTTGCACGGCATTGCGCCTGTGACCGCGAGCCATGTTGCGACGGCTGCCATTCATTGATGCGGTTTTGAACAACTGCGTTCAGACCTGGCCCCCAGGCGACTATTATTTATTTCCAAAGATAAAGAAAGAGTTACGTGGAAAGAAATCTAACGGCGATAATGAAGTAAAGTGGCATTTTGGCATTTTTTTCGTGGTATTTATAAGCTTTTCGATAGATTTGAAAAATGTTTTAGGATTAAGGGAGAGTATGTTGAAAAGGAAAAATAATTTAATGATTTATTTAAACCCCCTTCCCAGCCATCCTAAGAACTTTTTGATCTCCCTCTCACCCCCGCATACAAAATTCAGTTAGTGCTAGGTTCGATCTGCGAAAAATATTTCAATTTTCATAAAACAGTTTTTGTCGGCTGGATCCCTTTTTGATCCTTTTTTGGAATTTGTATTCACTTCTATAAAGAAGCTATGCACATTAAATTATTAGATTTTTAGCTTTTATCCATTATCTCCTGGGAGAATTCATTTGGATTACTTCATCGGCGACATCCTTTCTGTCCGGCGGTGCAGCATACCCCACCCCACCGGCATTCAGTGCACACGCACTTGACAGCATGGGAGTGCACCATGAATGGACCGTTCGCTGCATATGCACACACCTGTCACCAGACAAGCTGTCCGTTCCACCTGGCTGACCACTCTGAACCGGCTCGAATCAGTCTAACGCATCATAAAAATTCAAACTAATTCTAAATTGCTTGTAATTAATAAAAATCCAATCAAATACGAATCTACAATCTAACAGTAATCATCTGACATTTCTCAATAAAATCCGGTGATCTGCATCTATGTATGCGTGTGTGAATATATGTGCCCAGCGTCCGCTGCATCAAAAATTGCAACCATCGTCGACTTTCTTTTCTTTTTCTCAGTTCCTTGCCGATATTATAATCAATTTCCTTACCTTTTCGAGCTGCACAAATCACAAGCGATGATCACATTAATCGTCGCATCACTAACCGACAACGAGGTGCGAAATAAATTGCAGAAAAACGAACACTTTTACCGCCAACACGAGACGAAAAAACACCGAACCGACGTCGTCACAACGCCATATTTGTTTACAGCTGTCCGTTGTTGATTTCGTTCCATTCCGATTGAAGGTGTTTACGGCGAGTGCTGCCATGTATGAATTTTGTGGTAAATTGTTTTGTTATTGTTATTATTTTTATTGGCGACAGTTACAGGTGTCCAATACTCTGGAAATTCAAATTTTTAACCTTTTCTGAACGATATGACGTTATTTATGCATAAATCAAGCCGTCACGTACAAAACATAGAGGAACGCTTCTGTTTGTTGTTGAACTATGTTTATGTTGAATATATAATGAAATCGTGAAGCAGGACCTTTAATTTCGACTAAAGTAAATATTATTACAGGTGCAATGACCCTGCTCACAATCTAGCGAATAAAAACACTCAACACTTCAGCCAGCTACGCAACTCCCTAAGCAATCCACGAATTATGAAATCACCATATGGACTTGACATTTTCCAATATTCATTCTAGAACCGACATCCTCTCACTGCTGCTATCCCATTTTCACGCATTGCTGTAGAACGAGATCGCTAGCGTTCTAGTACTTCAACGTAGGTGCAAAATTTGGACTCATTGTCGTTTTCGTCGTGGAAAATGGCGCTAGAAGTGTTGTATTATTCGCGGATTAAAAGCACACTAGCCGACACCTGATCACGTTTTGCACGAGCAAAGACAAACTCAAACGATTTAGCGCGTAGACAAGTCAATCGAGCGTTCAATTAACTACAGTAAACAAGTGGAATTTCAATCGTTCAAGAAGGCCAACGAATCGAACGGAAAGTGTGTCCGTGGAACAAATTGTCGAGTATCAGCTACAAGTGGAGGGTGCTGCGTGTATGCTTGGCTGTCAAAAGGTGAAAAACGGGATTGCGTCCAAAGGGAGCTACGCGTGGCATCGATTGGGCGCTGCGAAGAGCCTTCCTCGGCAGACTATTCGCGGGTACGTCAAATACGCACAACCTTGCCGAGCGTAGCATTGGACGTTGCGTCGAGGTCGCCGCCGTCCGCTGCGCTTGCAGAACACGTGAGCAATGCAGGCGCAAAGCTGTCATGTTGTTTTCTTGTTCCGTTGACAGGAAGTCACCCGGAAGCGTTGACAAGGGGTCAACATTGCGGCCAGGATGAGCGTGGACACGTACGGGCCCAGCTCCCAGACGCTGACGTTCCTCGACACCGACGAAAATGACCTCATCGGGGCCGACACGCAGGGCACGGATTTCGACTTCCGGGACTTTGAGCTGCCGTCGCAGAGCCAGACGCAGGCCTCGCAAATGGATCCGCTCACGGGCGCCAGTCAGGTAAGCCCGGCAGTCACCTCCACTCCCCGTGCAACCCTCTGCCGATGTAGGGCATAGCAAACACCGCTTTTAATCCCAGTTATCTTATCTCGAACACTTCGTGGCAATGCCTTACACGAAGCAATCAATTTTCGACGCTCCCCAAATTGAATTTCAGCATGCACAACACCTGTCTCAGTCCCGAGCAAGAACCATTTCACATTGCGATTACTCTTCCAGATGAACGGGTTCGGCAAACGCCTGAACATCCACACGAACATGACGTCCATCACCAACGGAATGGCTGAACTGCAATTCGAGGAGGACGACGAAGAGGCGGTCATGTCCGTGAAGGAACTGCCCTCGCATGCCTGCAAGTATTGCGCGATCCACGATCCCGGCACGGTGGTCATGTGCAACATCTGCAAGAAGTGGTTTTGCAACGGTCGCGGCAGCACGTCCGGCTCGCACATTGTCAACCACCTGGTGCGGGCGAAGCATCGCGAGGTCACGCTGCACAGCGACGGGCCACTAGGCGAGACTGTTCTCGAGTGCTATTCGTGCGGCGTGCGAAACGTTTTCGTGCTGGGCTTCATCCCAGCGAAAGCCGATTCGGTTGTGGTGTTGCTCTGTCGGTAAGTCGCCCTGCATCCAATCACGTCCTGATTAAAATCGTTTCTTCATTCCAGCCAACCGTGTGCCGCGCAAAACTCACTCAAGGACATGAACTGGGACCAGGAGCAGTGGAAGCCGCTGATATCGGATCGTTCGTTTCTCTCGTGGCTCGTGAAAGTGCCGACCGAGCAGGAGCAGATGCGTGCCCGGCAAATATCCGCGGCGCAGATCAACAAACTCGAGGAGCTGTGGAAGGAAAACATCGAGGCGACGTTTCAGGATCTCGAGAAGCCCGGCATCGATACGGAACCCGCACAAGTGCTGCTGCGCTACGAGGACGGCTACCAGTACCAGAAAATCTTCGGGCCGCTCGTGCAACTCGAGGCGGAGTACGACAAAAAGCTGAAGGAGTCGCAGACACAAGAAAACATCGAGGTGCGATGGGACGTGGGCCTGAACAAGAAGACAATCGCGTACTTTACGCTGGCCAAGACCGACGGCGACATGAAGCTGATGCACGGCGACGAGCTGAAGCTGCGGTACGTGGGCGAGCTGCACAAGCCGTGGAGCGGGGCCGGGCACGTCATCAAAGTGCCCGACAACTACGGCGAGGATATTGGATTGGAGCTGAAGGTGGGACAGGGCGCGCCGACCGAGTGCACCTCGAATTTCGCCGTCGACTTCATCTGGAAGTGCACGTCCTTCGATCGGATGCAGCACGCGCTGCGCAAATTCGCCATGGACGACAACTCTGTCTCGAACTACATCTACTCGAAGTTGTTGGGACATGGGCGCCAGGACGGCACCGACGAGATGGCTTTGCGCGGCAATTTGCCGAAACATTTCAGCGCGCCGAACTTGCCCGATTTGAATCGCTCGCAAGTGTACGCTGTGAAGCACGCGATTCAGCGGCCGTTGAGCTTGATCCAAGGACCTCCGGGCACGGGGAAGACTGTCACCTCGGCCACCATTGTGTACCAGCTGGTGAAGCAGAACGGCGGCTCGGTGCTGGTGTGCGCCCCCAGCAACACAGCCGTCGATCAGCTCACGGAAAAGATTCACAAAACGAACCTGAAGGTTGTCCGTGTTTGCGCCAAGTCGCGGGAAGCTATCGACAGCCCAGTGAGCTTCCTGGCGCTGCACAATCAGATCCGGAACATGGAGACGAACGTGGAGCTGAAAAAGCTGCAACAACTGAAGGACGAAACGGGTGAGTTGAGCTCGGCCGACGAGAAGCGCTATCGGATGCTGAAAAAGGCGTCGGAGCGGGAACTGCTCGAAGCGGCAGACGTGATTTGTTGCACCTGCGTGGGAGCCGGCGATCCCAGACTGGCGCGCATTAAGTTCTCGTCGATTCTGATCGATGAGAGCATGCAGTCGACGGAGCCCGAGTGCATGGTGCCTGTCGTGTTGGGCGCTCGGCAATTGATTCTAGTTGGCGATCACTGTCAGCTGGGCCCGGTAGTGATGTGCAAGAAGGCGGCGAAAGCCGGATTGTCGCAGAGTTTGTTCGAGAGGCTGGTGGTGTTGGGCATTCGCCCGTTTCGGCTGGAGGTCCAGTACCGGATGCATCCCGAATTGTCCGAGTTCCCGTCGAATTTCTTCTATGAGGGCAGTTTGCAGAATGGCGTTTGTGCGGACGAAAGGAAGCTGAAGGTCGATTTTCCGTGGCCACAAACGGATCGGCCAATGTTTTTCCTGGTGACGCAAGGACAGGAGGAGATCGCCGGGTCGGGAACGTCTTATTTGAATCGAACGGAGGCTTCGAACGTGGAGAAGATAACGACACGCTTCCTAAAGGCGGGAGTAAAGCCAGAACAGATTGGGATCATCACTCCGTACGAGGGCCAGCGCGCCTACCTGGTCCAATACATGCAGTACCAGGGAAGCTTGCACTCGAAGCTGTACCAGGAGATCGAGATTGCCAGCGTTGATGCGTTCCAGGGGCGCGAGAAGGACATCATCATAATGTCTTGCGTGAGATCGAACGAACATCAGGGGATTGGCTTCCTGAACGACCCGCGCAGATTGAATGTTGCCCTGACCCGAGCCAAGTACGGCATCATTATCGTGGGCAATCCAAAGGTGCTGTCGAAGCAGCCGTTGTGGAATCATCTGCTGAGCTTCTACAAGGAGCGGAAAGTGTTGGTCGAAGGTTCGCTGAACAATCTGAAGGAGTCGCTCATCCAGTTCCAGAAACCGAAGAAAATCGTCAACACACTGAATCCTGGAACGCATTTCATGTCGAACGTGATGTACGACGCGAAGGAAGCAATGATGCCCGGCTCGATGTACGATAAGTCGGGCGCGTTAGGCTACGCGCATCCTTCCCAGCCGCCCATGAACGCAATGGGCTATCCGCCACGCAATATGCCCTTGGAAATGTTCCATCGCACGCACCACGATTCGATCAGTTACATTTCGCCGGAACGAGCGCAAGCCGCCATGAACAATATGCCCGTGCCGGTGGGGATTTTCATGAACATGAACAATATTCCGCCGCGATTCTACAATCAACGACAGCAAGCAATCCAGGCGGCGAAACAAGGACGACGACCGCCGATGGCAATGACGACGCCCGCGTCGAAACCAATGAAGAGTCAAATGTCGAAAATGCGGGGCGCAAGTCAAATGGGTGTGGGACCGCTCACGCAACAGGGCATGTCGCAAAATATGAGCCAGCCCGGGTTCAGTTTGTCGCAACAGCCGGAATTGTCGCAGGACTACGGTCAAATATCGCAAATGGATGGAATTTTGTCGCAAGATTCCACGTATCAGGTGAGCATTTGGATTTATTTCAGATTTTCCATGTTTTCCATTGCTTCAAATTTCCAGGGCCACGTTGGCGAAAAAATGGCATTCGGTCTAACAAATCCAAATCAATTCTCGCAGCCGTACTGATAAAGGGCCCGACGCCTCAACATTTACTGATTAAAATGTCTTCTTAAAAACACTTGAACGAAGATGCTAGACTGCAACAAGAAAATCATTTGCAAACGGTCGTGGCCTTTCAATGGAAAGAAGAAGATGACGGTGATGATAATTATTGATGGAAACAGAACAGATGAGATGGAATTTTTGCAAATTTGACAAAGGTATGTGTAAGTTTTTAAAAGAAAAAAATTGAAGAAAAGGAGAACGAGATCCGATCCAACAACAATGGAAAATACAGCGCGGCTAAGAAACCATCGATCGCCACCAATAAAAGTATGTAGTAGCCAATGCAAGCAACATCTCAACCAGATAAACGAATCTCTCGGATATATCATCGCAATCATTCCGCAAACGATACGTTTTGATTGAAGTCGTTTTAAATGGATTTTCAAACATGCAACATCGCTCCAACAATTTGATAATATTTCTTGACTCTCGATTTAACAACAGCAACAACAACTACCGACTATCGCAATTCATGGCCGCTGCGCAACATCCCAAACTGGCAAAATCTTATCGCAACCGTGGATGGAAGCAATTTAACTATAAGAAATTTCAGGAGAAGCGACACCAAGTTGACAAAAACGCCGGAACAGAAGAAGTTACAGACGTACAAGCAAAGTGGAAGGAGAATGGACGAGCAGAACAGTGTGGGAAATAGAATGCAAGGAAGCCTGAACAAAATTCAGCTCGCATCGAAAGAATCTTTCAGATGAGCACCCCCACTGCAATTCCAGTGGAGTGTAGTAGCCAGGCTCAGTCGGTTGGGCGATTCGTAGATGAATTAGAAGGAATCTTGCATTTGTCGGAGCCGCAAAATGCACATGTGCCCGCCTACGCTGCACTTGGATTGAAAAGCGAAATCGTGGCGCACGGTGCCGGCACCCACGGACGCGACCTGGAACGAACGAACATCAGGCAGAAGCTACGCAACTTCGACAACATTCAAACGTATCGATCGACTGTGGTTGCTCGTTTATCTCACATTCGAACGCAAGCGTATTATGAGTTTTCGATAATAAAAAAACAAACAAACAAACAATCGTTTCCCCAACAATCAAACTCGCTATTTCGATATTCCGCCAGTTTATGAGAATAGTCGTACGCGAAATATCTACGCTAAAACTTTCAAAAGAATATGCTTAAGAGAAAATACTATTTAAAAAAAACAACTCCTACCGGAAAAAATAACTTAGTAATGTCAGCTTTCCCCCGCGAATAGTTGCGCGCGATTCACATTAAGTGTTTGTGATTTTAGATCGAATCAAAGCTTCCCGTGTAAGAAAAAACTCCAAAAAAAAAACTAAATCTAATCAAATTTGATTAATTGAACAATAAAAATCCCAATGAATATTTTTGTAAAAGAGATTTATATTAAACGATACGATTATACTATATTTTACCGTCATTTAATTGGTTTTTTCTCAATTAAACATTCATTGATTTATTACGCGAATAATTGTCGCAATTCGAAGAAAAAACAAACCGTAAGCTTAGTAAATTGTTCATTTAAATTCACGTCCCGACAAAAACACTGGAGAAATTATGGAAAAAAATATTTTGCTATTGGAAAGAAGAAGAAAAAACATACAATCATTAAATATGGCAAGCATAGAACACGGAGTATATTGTGAATTAAGATCTAATTAATTTTTGTCATAATTTGGACTGGGTTTTTTATAACCTTTTTTGAAAATATCGTATGGAAGAATGTTATCTTTTTCTGTTGTTTTTTTGTTGCTGAATAAAAAGGAATTATTCGTTTTCGGAAAAAAAATTGTTGGATTGTGGTTTTCATTTGAGTCTGTTTGGTAAATTGATTGTGGTTAGAGATCAGCGGTGAAATAAATAAGGCAAGCATATGAAAGTAGAGATTGAAAAATACCATACAAAATAACACTCTCTAACTATTCGCTGATCCTCCTCCTCCAGATCCTCTTTTACTTTGGCGGTATCCGTGACGGCTGTGTTCCGGTGGCCTGAACGGAGGTCACTTTTTAGAAAGGCTAGATCCAAGCCTTCGAAGAGGAGATTGGATGACATATCACTGATATTCTGCGTTAGTTGGAACAGTTGAGCCCAACGTTTTACTATAGCAATTGGAGGTTTAGATTGCCGAAGCACTGTAGACATTTCTTCAACAGTTTCCTTTTGTTTTTCCATTTTTACGAGGAGCTTTATGATAGCGCAATGTCCTCATTTCGATAAACGCAGCGACGACTCAGTTGACGCAGTCGATATCAAGTAACAACAGTAGGCAGCGCCTTCAGGAGGCAAAGGTTCGATTTGGACTGGTTGCAGCATGTTATGATCAACGAGAAATCAGAGCAAGAATGAAAATAATAAATTAGTGAAGTACGAGGGGGTACTCAAAAGTAACGGAAATAGGAAGGCGGAAGGGGGTTGGGTTATACAGTGGGGGGTTCCAAGCCAGTGTGCAAAGGCTGGTCGCTGTGAGTGCATCCGTTCGTCCGTGGGATTTTTTTCCGTGAATCAGCTTTTTCTGTTTCGGCAAAAACATGCAATGACTGACTGCCGGGAGCGACGCGCGGCTGTGAAATTTTGTTGTCTGTTGGGGAAATCGCCCACGGAATCTCTTGTAATGCTTCAAACAGCTTATAAAAGTGATGCCCTAAGTAAAACACGTGTCTGCGACTGGTTTTCACGTTTCAAGAATGGAGAGATGTCGATTGAAGACCAACCTCATTCTGGGCGCCCCTCAACTTCAAGAACGGACGACAATGTTGACAAAATCAATCAATCCGGTTCGTGAAGACCGTCACCGAACCATTGATCAACTATGTGAGATAGCTGGATTGTCATGGAGTTCGATTCAGAGAATTTTATCTGAAGATTTGCACATGAAAAGAAGTGCAGCAAAATTTGTCCCTCGCCTTCTCACTGACGACCAAAGACAGCGTCGACTTCCGGCCTCTTTTGAACTACGAAATCAGTTAAATGAGGGTCCAGATTTTTTTTCTAAGGTCATAACTGGTAACGAACCATGATGTTATAAATACGACCGCGAAACAAAGCAGCATTCAAGCGAATGGCGGACAACTGTCTCTCTCTACTCGTCCAAAAAATGCACGCCAAGTGAAGTCAAACATCAAGACAATGCTCGTTTTTTTTCGATTGCAGAGGTGTTGTGCACGCGGAATTCGTTCCTCCAGGCCAAACGGTCAATCAACGATTTTACTTGGAAGTTGTGAAGAGGTTGAGGGAAAACATCCGAAAGAAAAGAGCAGATCTATGGCGCACACGTGATCGGTTCTTCCACCACGACAACGCACCTGCCCACACCGCGCTGTCTGTGAAGCAGTTTTTGACCAGAAACGGCATGACACCAATTGTTCACCCGCCCT
The DNA here is from genome assembly GCA_963942545.1 of Oxycera nigricornis. NCBI lineage: Eukaryota > Metazoa > Arthropoda > Insecta > Diptera > Stratiomyidae > Oxycera > Oxycera nigricornis. The sequence continues at coordinate 108,050,617 of OZ012662.1, forward strand.
ATTCGCCGGATTTTACCCCTTGCCCCCTTTTTTATTCCCTAAACTCAAAATGGGCATTAAAGGGAAACGTTTTGGGACTGTAGAAGAGGTCAAACAAAAATCGCTGGAAAGGCTGAAGAAGATAACAGAAAATGAATTCAAAAACTGTTTTGAACAATAGAAGAAACGATTAGACAAGTATATTAAAGTCAATGGGAATTGCTTTGAAGGCGATTAAAATTTTGTGTAAAAATGTTGAATAATAAAAAAAATAATAACGAAATTCCCGTTACTTTTGGGTCCCCCTTGTATATAAAAAAGTTGATACCTAGAAAATCTTGCTTAGCAAATAAAACACGTCCAGCTTACAAAATTATATCAATTTTAATTAATTTAAATACAACATCCCCAATTATAACAAAACACTGTACAATCATTCATAAGCACCTAAAATTGTAACTTTTTCGGTAACGTTCCGCCCTCCATCGATTCCAACAGTTTCCGTTTCAAGCTTGGCTTCTCGTCCTGCACCTTTTGCACTAATGATGTTGGCATTGGCAATTTATTGCCCACCGTCGGTGCTGGCTTATTCGAAAAATATGGCATTTTCAATGCTTCCGTGCATGTGCATCGATGTAACGGATACAACGCTAACAATTTCTCCGCCATCTGTATTAAATCATCGGGAGCTGCTGTGAATATATGTTGTAACGGCGTTCCCGGGAATACTTTGAATTGCATAAAATCCGGTAGGGTTTTCACGCCCGGCCAATTTTCATCGTTTGGTGTTCCGAGTGCTTGGAAAATTTTCGTCAATTGATCTAAATCACTTTCGCCGGGCAGAAATGGTACGCGTAGAAGTAATTCGGCTAGGATACAACCAACTGCCCAGATATCAACACCGGTTCCGTATTGACGTGATCCGAAAAGGAGTTCGGGCGAGCGATACCATCGCGTCACTACTTGATGTGTGTAAATGCGATTGGGCGATCCGAAAAATTTAGCCAAACCGAAATCACCGATTTTCAGGACCCCGTTGAAGTTGACGAGCAAATTGTTGGGCTTGAGATCACGATGTAGGATCCAGTTGAGGTGTAAGTACTCAAGACCTGCAACGGAAGGTACATTCAATTTAAATTAATTTTAAAAGGGGGAAGATATGCCTCAATCGAGCTGGATTATTTGCTCTTTACCAAAAAGTCTATTAATTTATTCGGAAAATTTGTCACAGGGATCAGTATTAATAAAGCGATCCAATAAAATTTGAATAACAAAAAGGAGCAGCAATTTTTTGAAAGGGTTTCGTAAAATTTTGGTCTAGAAAATCTTTTTTAAATATCTTCATTGCAAAACGTACTCAAAGAATTGAGGATTGGCCTAAATTTTAGCTACACGACTACAGATGAAGGTTTTTGATCTATGTAACAATAAGGCAATCTCCTTCCCAAGTTGACCAGGTAGTATTTGTTCAAGGTTCAGGCAATTTTCTAGTGAGGACAAAACTAAACGCATGTTATCATCGTAGACTACTTAGCAGTCAACCAGGGTAATTACCTTTGGTCCTGGATTTTTACCACCCATTTATTCGTCTCACAGTTCAAAACAGGTAATAAAAACCTTGCAAAGTAAGACCTTTCCGAAGAAGTTATTCAACAACTGCGTTTTACAGAAAGCAAACAATTTAGCACTGCCACAGTTGAACTTCTCGTCCCATCTGAAACACTTCTGACCCATTTCCACCGTAATCCTACGACTTTAGCGCTCGTCATGTCGTCAGAATCATCGTAAGTACTACAACAATTGTCTGCAGCTAGTTTACAGGTAGCTGTTCTAGCCTAACTGTATTCGCCTGATTGTCGATTCGCATTGAATCGAATAACAGCACAGTTACAAACTAGATTTTCAATTTGTGTCCGTCATTTTAGTTTGTTCAGCGACTTGTCGGATTCCGTGTATATTTCCAGCGATACCGAAAAACTTGTGACCATGAAAATACCGTCGGATACGTCTGATATTACCGAACCCATTGTTCCGGACATCTACGTGGAACGCCTGCTACAGGACAACGGACACGTTAGCCTGGCCTATTCCGATTTTAAGGCGATGCCTCGAAATGTGCCACGAATTCTAGGCACTGTCGTGCAAGTTCTCGATTTGAGTCACAATAAATTTCGGAATTTAGGATTTTTAGCGCACTTCCCAAAATTGCACACTTTAGTGTTGGATCATAATTTCGAGATGCAATTGACTACGTTTCCCAGTGTTTCCACGTTGAAGATTTTATGGTAAAAAATATGTGAATGTGATTTTGATTAACATTAAGATTAATTGTTTTCATCGCTTTTTCAGGTTGAATAATTGCAAAATAACGAATTTGGACGAATGGGTGAATATGTTGAGTGTGAATTGTCCTGAACTGGAGCATCTTTCGTTGATGTGCAATCCAAGTGGATCGCCAATACTTAATGGAAAAGGCGAAGAAGATGAGGAGAACTATCGCAAAACTGTTGGTAAGGTGTTAACAAAGCTGAAGACTTTGGATGGACGTTCGCTCGAGGACACTTGTACATGTAAGAGATTTAAAAATGCCTGAACAGCGATTTAATGGTTCGGATCAATTTCAGTGAGTGCGTGGGACTCGTGTTCGGATCTGGTAGAGAAAGTGAAGACGTGCTGAAACCCCCCAGGATGTGATTGACAAAACTGAAATAAAGTTGATTTTAATTAAAAATAGGTTTTAATGACAAAAAGCTCTTAATGTCGAGTGAATTGTTTGGATTGTGCCAATAAAGAGTGTTGTTTTGTGTGCCCAAAAAATTGTTTTCAAAACTGCCAATCAATAATTATTTACTTTCACCGCGATACTTGAATTTTATTAAATGGTTCTCTTGCATACATTTTTCATATGCTTCATCGCAAGAAAACTAAGATAAGAACCTGTACTTCGAACTTAAGAGATTCAGAATACTTTGACATTCTTGCAGACTTTCCTAAAGGATTAGTTCTCAGTCCGATTTTATTCAATATGATCTCAGTAGACCTACAGACAATCGATCATGAAAAAAGCATTCTTTTCGAATGTTTGATGAATTTTAACCAGAAATTGAAGTCTCTTCGATTGGAATGGTAGGTTGGTCTAAATCATAGGAATTTGTGGGATGTGCATGATTTGCTTCTGGTCCTGTGCAGATTGCCGTCTCAATTTAGGGGTTACATAGGTCTCGAAGAAGAAAAAAACAACTTTTTCAAAAAAAATGAATTTTAAAAACCAAAAATCTATTTTATTTAAAATTTACACACATAAAAGTTTAGCATTTCAAGAAGTTGTAAACAAATTTTCAGCTAAACACATTGAAAATTGTCAATTTTCCTGCAGTTTTCCTCGTCCAACCATTTTTTTGCGGTAAGTAGAATATGTTATTTCGATGCAGGTTCATCTCAAATCAAAAATTCAAAAAAAATTCTTATAGTTTATGCCCTTGGATTGTGCTTGAACGAAGGAATTGAAAAAAAATGAAATTTAAAGTTTTGAGATGGATTTGAATGAATTTTCGTCTCATATTTTTTAGCATTTTTCCGATTCTCATCGTTTTTAACATATTTTTCCGTATAAAACAAAAACGAGTCCGAACCGAATGCAAATCCATTCGTTCAAGCACGAGTCAATACTATAAAGAGGAACTGTGCAAAGTTGCAGCAAAATCGGTCGAATCGTTCTCGAGAAATCGTGCCTACCGCACGAAAAAACAAAGCTTCGAGAAAAACGCGTTTAAAGTTTTTTTTACCGCGATTTAATGAACAAAAGTTATTTTTTAGCGACTAACATCGAGAGTCGTCGATTCCAAGTTCATATAGTAATTCGTTCGCTTCATTCGCGATGCCCAGAGCATCCTTTTGATGTTGTGATGTTTGATGAAAAATAAGGGAGCTGATTTTACGCGGTAGAACCGCGCTGCATGCGTATAATGCGCTAGGTAAGGCAGAGCGCACGTACCGACCGCGCGGTATTCAAATCTCTATAATTCCTGTATTATTGCTCGAATTTACTTCAAATTTCGTGTGAATACCCTTGAAATACCATACTTTCATATGGAATAAAAAAAAAATGGATCGATTTTTTGAAAAAACAAGACCTATGTAACTCCTTAAGTTGTTTCTGAATACCTCAACTTGTAATCTTACATCCATTGCACAAATTGCGTGGGATAAGGTTACACATCATAATAACAGGGATACCAATTTTTATTAATGGGCAGTCAGATGGAACGTCTGATAGTTTGAGAGAATTGGAAAGTGTTTATGGGCAGAGAATAGTATCTTCTTGATTATTTCGGTGTCTTTTGATTTATAAAACTATTCTTTTTAAAATCCTTTCTTTAATTTGGTCAACTGAGAATGATATAATAGCTCTCCCACATCCACGTGTAATCTTTTTCGAACATTGTTTCTACATCAAGTTATCCGGAGCTAATCAGCATCAAAGACGTGAAAAAATAGTGTCGTCACCTTCCAAATGAGGTCTCGTGTTTGTTTCTGAAGTTACTGATTCAATAAAATTCCAAAGAATAAACGCTTTCAAGCAGTTTTCGATAATATCTGCGCGAATTCATCTCGGAATCGTGGGTAGGGTAACAAACGCATCTTCAAAACAATCCTTGACTTGCCTTCTCACTATTCCAGAATAGATCTACACGTATAAAATTTCAAAGTTGCAAGAACTGCGACTCGCTTCACTTACATTTAAATATTTATTATAAAAAATGTCCCAATTTGACTAATATAATGAATTATAAATAAGGCAAAGAGGGCCCGGACAGTTACATCGATGTTCGGCGCGTCTCCAGTTGCGTTTCCTTCCCCCGGGGAGTAGTTCAGCCGCCCGAGAGTTAGTTTGCTCGCGCGATTTCCTTTTCGCTCGTTTTCCGTCGGCTTTTCTTCGGGCATAAATGGTAAAATAGATGATAGTTTATCTCTCGGGTTGGCGTTATATTCGCAGTTTTTCTCGATGCGCGCGCGTGTGTAAGCTTAGAGTAACGTAGGAGGTCGAGCCTCCGAAAGTCTTTGTTGTTTGAATTGGAGTCTTTAGGACTATTTTGTTGACTTGTAAATCAGGCAATTTAGATGGTTATATCTCTCGGAAATGAGATATGGAACGTGGCCTAGGCAACCGTGCCTACGACATTACGCGCCAAACTGAGCTGGCCTGCTAGCAGCCATCGCCGTCTACCCAAGCAGAGGCCGAATCCAATTCGTCTACACGACAGACGGGTCCGTTGCCTCGTCCCAAGATTTAACGTCCCACAGGTCAACAAGATGAATGTCTTTTTAGCTTGTGTATTTTTGTCGCGGCTATTTCGCCGCCCTTACCAATTCATTTTCATTACAAATTTTTTGCTTTGAATTAATGCAACATACACTACAAAAATTACATCCAGCGATGCAAATCGCATGGCGGCACAACTTACAAAAAATTGTGGGTAAAAGGTGTCCCAGTAATCGTAAAACATTTAAATTTTGCATAATTTTTGCTGCTGTGCTGGGACAATCAAATCATGATACCAGTTTAGGGTAGACAGTTTGCCATTATTAAAAAAGTACCGTTATTTGAAACAAAAACGCGTTCTTATTATTAAACATTATTTTAAAAAATCATAAATGACGGCGACGATTCGCAAATTGCGGCTAATTTTTGATAATCAAAATGTATCAAGTACATCCGCTGTGGAAAGGATAATGGAAAAGTTACTGATCGATCGATTGATTCGAAACACGTTCGTCCTGGTCACTCAAATTGATACGCTAACAAGCGGGAATGCACAAACAGTCAATGGCAAACGGCATCGGGAAAAGGTAACCCATTTTATGTACCTCAAATCATGTGGTTCCAGCAGAACAGTTACTATTTGCCACACATCCCTGGAAACTATGATTATTTTCTGGTTGTCTGATCTTTCGTTTCGGCGGCGATCACAGTTGGTCACCTTGATTGTGGGATTTAGCATCCTTCGACTGTTTTTCTAGGGCTTTATTGAAGTGCAGAGGTTTTGTGAACAAGGCGACCAATACTCAAGCCTTCAAGGAAAAGATTAGATGCCATATTACTAATATTCTGCATTAATTGTGCCGAAACGTGCTTTAAAATTGCGACAAATCGATGGACATGTACCAACAAAGTGTTAAACTGTACAGAATGTCTACTTTATGATTAAATAAAAAGAATAATCGTTTTATTTAAAATTTAAATCGTCCGCTTAAGTTTATATATATATATATTCGTCGTTAGGGGGTGGAAATCTTCAAAATACACCGATTTGCTCCTGCTTTTCGGCATGTCAGATTTTTTCCGACTAAAACCACCTCCGCCTCCTCGAAACCTCTCACTCCTTCACTCATTGCTTGCATCGTCCGTGTATAATGTATTCACTGGATGCAATATTCGATAATAAATTGTGTTACGAACCAAGCGACATCCTTGCTTGTGACTCTGATCATATTTTAAAAACAAAGACTGGGTCTTCTCCTTGCCACGGTATCTTCATGAGTATATAGCAATAAAAACAGGGACCAGCGCTGTGAACACATCTTGCATGAGTGGTGACCATTTGTGTAAACAGAAAAGGGTCGACTGGAAAGAACAATTAGTAGGAAAATAGGATACCTTGAATCGCATGAAATTAAGGAATAGGAATGTTAAGTGAAATGAATATGTGAAAGTAGTATGAATGACAACGATGAAAGAGGGTTGCTGGTTCCTGAATCATCAAAGATGATCGTGGCAGATTAGTCTTGTCGATAAGTAAGGCGACGCAAGGAGTTATGCCGTAAGTGTCTAGCACGAACACAACGAGTCTTTTAAGAAGTCCTTAACAACATATTAGATATATGCAGAAATATTTTTACAAACTAGTTTCTGCAATATATTATAGTCTACATACTTCCTTGAAAAGATTCCTCCTATCCGTTCCACAATATTTAAACCTACCTTGCAACGTCATGATCATATACGCCTTAATATTCGCCGGGGTCAGCACAATCTTCGGATCCTTAATAATAATCTCCAGATCGGTGTCCATGAAATCGAACACCAGCGAAACGTTCGATTTATGACCGAACACGTCCAACAAACCGATCACGTTGTCATGCTGCAATTCGTGCAACAATTTAATTTCTCGCAATGCGGTCCGATTGATTCCGTCCTGGGCTTCCTCGCGACTTCCGATCTTGATCTTTTTCACAGCGACAATTCGGTCGGTCTCGGTATCACGAGCCTTGTACACGGTGGCAAACTAAAATCGATGCAAACAGAATTTTTAGTTATGAGTTTAACAGTCCGCTAAGCTTACCTGTCCTTCACCGAGAAAATCAATCTTTTCGTAACGCGTCAGTTTTGCCTCCATCCTGTAAATATTGGCTAGCGGAAGTGTTTTAGCGAGTGCCAGGAGGATGTTGAAGATTTAGACTCGTTCGAGATTCAAAACACAACCGGCGATGAAATGTCACATTTGTGAAGATTCTTTGAATTCATGTCAAATTAACAGTGAATTAACATTGGGTTAGCAGTGATGGTTAGTTGATTGCGCCGACAGTAGAGCGCGCTGTTTTTCATTTGAATTTCATCAAACAGATCGTATTATTCGGAAATCGATTGAACATTTTATTTTCTTCTTGAATCTAATCCAAAAAAACATTCGTATGAATAGAAATAAATGTACAAATATAATTTTTGTGACCCATCGACATACTTCTCGTATTTCCCGCAATCCATTCAAACAGCTGACAGCGCGACCACCATCAACTTCCCTCGCATGTTAATCACGGCTACTTCCATTTCCTGCCGTCTGTGTGTCGAGAAGCGCTGCCACGATGTGTTCTTTTCCAGCGAACGCCATAGTGATTCGCATCGGTGTGACGACTATAAAGTGAAAAGTAAGTGAATCTAGTCGAAATATCATTTCAGAAATGTCGCTAACACGCAGTCAAGATTTCGATGGATGGAAAAATGGTATATTTGTTACGAAAACTATACTCGGAGCGTCCTAAATTGTTGGCCCAGGCCGTATGTTAGGTTATGGTGAATGTGGTCAGAAATGTCACACGTGGTGTTTTTCGGGGCGAATTTGTCCATAACTAAAACTGTTTTACAAGAAATCATCTTCTAAATGGTATTCAATTGGACTAGAGTAATTTGAGGTTTCCCTTCCTCTGGGTGAGTTTGTTGCCTGGCAAATGGTGATTCGCCCATAAAGGAGAAACTACAGAGCAAATGTTCGCGGGCATTTTTGGAAGACCGGAGAGCATTAATTATTAAAGTGTCTATTAAAATTCTTTTCATGAAAACTATTCACACCTTTCAATTGTTTCTTTTGCAGCCAATCATGGCCGAAGTCGAGAGCATAGCCATCGAGAATTTTGAGGAGCAGCCGGAGCCGGTTGTCGTTGAGCCCGCTGTAACAATCCTCGACACCGTGTCCGCGCCAGCACCGGCCGAACTACCCGAAATCAAATTGTTCGGTCGCTGGAGTTGCGATGAGGTGCAAGTAAGCGATATGTCGCTACAGGACTATATTTCCGTGAAGGAAAAGTACGCACGATATTTGCCACATTCGGCCGGGCGATATGCGGCCAAACGTTTCCGCAAGGCTCAATGCCCGATTGTCGAGCGCCTCACCAACTCGTTGATGATGAAGGGACGCAACAACGGCAAGAAATTGATGTCTGTTCGCATTGTGAAGCACTCGTTTGAAATTATTCATTTGCTGACCGGCGACAATCCTCTTCAGGTGAGCGTTGTTCGATAGTTGGGCGAGGCTGATCCTGTCCTTGTTCCAACGCTAAACCATCAGTTGCGACAAAAGATGGCAACGGTGGGTTGGAATGCGGACTAGATTACGCTTGTTAGTGTTGAAATTGCAGATGAATGCCGACGTGCACTGCAATAATTCCAGCTGAACTACATCGTTTTCTAATTCAGTCTCATCTCGGGCATTCAAAACTATATGATAAGAATATTATTGTTTTGTTTCAGATCCTCGTCAATGCCATCATCAACTCCGGACCGCGTGAAGATTCCACACGTATTGGTCGTGCTGGCACGGTCAGACGTCAAGCTGTCGACGTATCGCCTTTGCGACGTGTGAACCAGGTAAGTTTCACAATAGTCTTTGCCATCTGTTCATTCCGTCCAGGAATACTCCATTTCTACATCACAAGAGTAGTTAATGGACTTGAGACTGGACAAGAGTAAATATTCAGTGAGAATTCATATAATTTGGGGTTATTCTAATTATTTGATTGCCCTATTGCTTGATTTTTCAGTACAATTCTTAATGTTTTGGAGTAATTTGCTAAAAAAAAAAATACGCAAAGTTCACTATTGTTGAAAAAATCGTTCAAATAAAGACTTTCATTTGCTAAAATTTAAAATACATATAAAAATTAAATATGTAGCTTTGAAGTGAACAAATTTCCTTCAAACTACGTTCAATAGTTTTAACTTGAATATATATATTAGGAAAAATTGTAAAATTTGTAGATATTTAAAGAAAGGCATCTTCTTTTGAAAGTAGATTGTAAATTTTGTTAGTCTTTTGCACAGTTCATGCCGGTAATTTTCTGTTGAACCTTAAAGTCTGTCTCATTCGTTTGCCGGTAGTGTTCGGATAATCGAATCAATCGTATCCTGGCCAAAATATTGGCATTTTATTCAGTATTATCGGGCATTGCTTTACATCAGTTTCCATAGCTTTGTCCTGAAATTGCAAGGTATCAAAAACACTATGTGCGGAAAATGGTGTAATACTCAGCTTACTGCGGATCGCCTTTCCTATACACTTTGCTGATCTCACGAACTTCTTATACGCTTAGCTATGAGTCGATATGTACAATGTCTGCTGGACTCGTTGGATAGAAATGAAATCAATGGTCGTACGTGCGCCTTCTTGCTTGCCTTGTTTAGTTCCTATTATATAATGGCAGGGTAATTGCTTCATCAACTTGCTGTGCTGGTTTTCTCACTCAAGCCTCATATTTCTCTTCTGTTTCATCTTGTATAGTATCGCCCTTCTAGTTTCGTAGCGATTTCGGAATAAAATCTAGAAAATCTATTTCAAATCGTTCCAAATGTCACCCCTGATCCTGATGGAATCATTGATATGTTTTTAATTAGCTCTTTGTCTGCCTCTGACCATCACATTATAACTTTCGCTACCACAGGTGAATATATTCACTCGTCGCAAAATTTATGCTTGCTGTGCTCTTCTAAAGCTTTCACTCCAATGTCGTCTCCGAGACGCGCAATGTACATTTTTGGCACGTCGCTTCGTTCTACGGGATAGATTTCGTGACGGGGGCCACCTTAGCAAAGGGGTTAAAGAAACGTCAAAAGTTTTCTTAGATTTTGGAAAATAGTTCCTATTTTCGGAGCAGGCAGCCTCTTGTATCCAACTGCATACCATGGATGGATTGAACGTCTAGTCTCCAATCCAATAATACCTTCTATCAAGCAAATGGACTATGTTTGATTGTAGACTCCAATGGAGCTAACGACTCTTCATTTAGGATTATAAGGGCGTCTCGCTGTTCGTTGCTGGGCTCGCTTACCTTGGCTAACCTCCAAGCATTGCTGAGCTTGATTAGCTCAACAATTTCCTCCGGTGTGGATGGCTCCGATGGTATCCACGCCCTGGACCAAGGCCGATTCGGGATGTCTTTCCTGGAGATAGATTCTAGTTTTGCTCCAGGACAGACTTCTCCCAATCTACGTACAGCCTGCTTGTACAGATCCGCTGAACGTTGATCTGTGCATGCTAACAGCTTGACATGATCCTGGTGCCAACCAGCGTCACGACAACTTGCTGGAGGGCCTGGATTTTTCTCCAGTATGGGTTTGTACACCCGAAGAAGTGCGATTTTCACCATCTTCCAATTTGACGGTGAGATGGTTCCGTTGCTGCTCCTCCTGTCAATGACCGCCCATACCAGGCCGTCCTCGGCCGCTTCACTGAAACTCCTGCCGTTAACAGGATTGACCAATCTTGGTATTTTGTTGACCTGCAATTTGGCGCTCGTCTAATTCGGGGCCGCATCATTAGATCTACTTCTTTTATGAGCTGCCTCTTGCTTAGGAATGAAGGTTCTATGAGCCTCTATTGCGCTGGTTGCCCATTCAAGGGTGATTTTGTTCTTCTGTGAGAGACCATGTTGCCACTAGCGCCAATATGCTTATCTTAGGAAGTGCTTGCTCCTGGCATAGCTGCCTTGGTGCATACATCCTTCGAAGAAGTGGGGGGTAGGCTAGTTGTCGTCCGATTGGACATTACGGTCTTCTCCCCTACAGAAGCACGCGTCATCTTCCATTTTCTTTCCGGGCTGAGTGGATCCTCCTTATTTGTATTCAAACTCATTGCAATTGGATCCCCTTCGCAGGCGCTTTCTCCGCTTGTTGTGTAGGGAAGCCATGCGAGGATTAGCACATTCCCTTATGAGGATATGTGCTCAGAGCCGGGCCAGAAACTAATCAGGAGTCCAAACACAGCTGAAAATACACGGCCACAATAGCGGTGAAGAGTTTTGAACGTACCGCGAGGCCTGTCAGTGTTTTACCGGGACGGAGGCAGCAGTGGCATTAGCCTGAACGCCATTTCCGCAGAATACCATAGCTATCACCCCAAAGCATCAAATATAGTCGTTGAGACGAGAAAGTTGTCCGAGAACATTCGAAGTCGTGCCGTGGTAGATCATTTAGCGTTATCCAGGATGCATAACGAGGACGCGATCTACCCTACATCCCTGTTAGTGGTTATCCTCTCATCAGTATCTGATAATTCACTAAAGACAAAATCACGCTTCTATTGTATTAGCAAAACATTTGCCTTGAGTAAATCATTCTTTTTCCACAGTGTAATATAATCGATTGGGAAGCCAGTATTTTTTTTAGTAAGGACTGATTTATTTATCTGGTAACTTGAAAGCAGTCGTGTTTTTTTTTGTAACACAAGTCTTAAATCCACTTGCAGTCGATAAAAGTCAGGGCAGGGCGAGAAGCAGAGAACTGATCAGTATCTTTTGAAGATTTCAATCGTCCAACGATGAGAAACAGTTTTCTTTTCGATCGTCAATTTTTCCTTGTACCAATGAAATTTAGATTTTCATTGTATAACGATTTTCTTCGAAATTGCCAGGAAATTTTTGACTAAGAAATTGTTCAAATTGAATCTACACTATTTCGTACAAATGAAAATTAAAAATGTCGTCCACGATATAACTGTCTATTTGATATTAAATAAAATAAACAGAAAAAACTGGACAAAATTAAAGATTAAGATCAAAGCGTTTAATTTTTCTTATTATCCCATGAACTATTCTATATTTAGATCTTAAACAATTTCCATACGATTTGATTTAATCTTCTATACAATCTATGGAAGAAAACAAGTAATGCCCCCCCCCCCTCCTTGCTCCCCTGAATATAACGACTACAAAATAATTTCGATCAATTAATTTTCAGGCAATCTGGCTACTGTGCACTGGTGCTCGTGAAGCTGCTTTTCGTAATATTAAAACGATTGCCGAATGTTTGGCCGACGAACTTATCAATGCTGCTAAGGTGAGTTGGAATATGTTTGTTTTATAAAACAATTTATGCGTTCATTCTAAAGCTGCATAATGTTTTTCAATCATTATGAACGGCAAAGTCATGGTCATTACTATCCGTGCATGAAATTTATACGAATGAATGTATTAAGATTTTATGCAGAACGAAATATGATCGACAGTTAAGTTAATAGTTAAGTGTTTTATGGACGAAATATGTTACTGAAGCGTTAGATCATATAGATAGCATGATTCACGTCTTACGGGAGCAAATCTTGATGGTTGTAAAGTCGAAGGCGATTGTTCATTGTAAATTTGTTGCAATATTTCGTAGAAAAATTGGGTTGATTCATCTGTAAGATCATCAGGACCAGGAAATTCGATTGGATCTTGCAAGAATCTTGTGTATGTTGGACTCAAACAAAAATTTTCAGAATATTTCTATCATTTTTCCTTGACGAAAATTTTGCAGGGCATTAAATTGGCTGCATTATATTCTAATTATATCCCATTCAATGCTGAGGATGTCGCAACACGTCCACTAACCTGCAGCCTAGAACCAGGCGACGTTCTGAAACGGATTTGTACTTTAAGATCTACGCGCTTGTTTCTCTCAACGTTCAATGGTTATTATTAAGGGGGAAAACCACTGTAGGATTTTCAAAAAATCAAAAAAAATTGTTGCTCTGAAGTACATCTTATCATCATAGAAATCATGTAGCAAAGTTTCATATAGAGGAAAAATCTCTAAATGTTCGAAATTTTAAATTAGCCCGGCACCTCTTACTGCACTTTCCGAGCGCAATCCGCGCGTATCCTCGTGCGTTTCCTCGCGCGCTGTTGGTATTGAAATTTAGAACAATTTTAAGTATAAATCTTTCAAAGCTGTACACGTGCTGTGTTAGTTGAACGTTAGCCGAGAACGCTGAAGTACGTATTTTGCAGACTTAAGGTGTATGAAATTTATTCATGATTTTTCAATAATTTAAACTTTAAACTCGTTTTCTCGGAACAACGTTTTTCTAACTGGCCGGACTCTTTTCTCAAACAATTTTTGTTCGATTTACTTGAAATTTTTACAATATGTTCAAAACTAGTGTCTGCATGGAAGTACGTAAGATTATTGTTTTATGTTGCATATTTCAATTGTTATTAACAATTTTCGAGCGTTTTTTCCGCTTATGAACATTTTTTTCAAAATGACGTCATTTTGGCAAAAATTAATTTAAAAAAAATCCTACGTACTTCTCTGGCTCTTATTAAGCTTTATCGACAATTATTTGTTTGATAACCATAACCTTAACAGTTCAGGAGAAAACGGTCCGACCGCGAAGCCATGAAAAAAATGAGGTTTAACTGGAGAAATGCTAGGGAGCCGCCATTTTTTTTTAAGTTTTGAAAAAATTCTAAGAGGATGTCAAATACTTGTACAATATAGATGTTTTTACCAAATTTCGATGTTTGGTTTTTGAGAAAAAAACTTCCAAAAAAATGCCTTTTTTTTCTACCTCAACAGGGGTGTTCCCCCTTAATCGTACTGATCTTGCATATAAACCTATTTTTTACAGTAACCGATCATTGAATTGATTATACGATATTTAATGTTTTTTTCCCGATTGAATTGCAAGAGTCATATCAGTCGAAAGGAAAACATGTCAAATGTTTGATTAAGTTTTGCCCGAACTACTCACCCTCAACTCGTGAAGGTCGAAAACTATACTTATAATTTGTTTCTTGGATTTATTCGATTTTTTCGAGCAAATATGTATGAAACTGGGCTTGGTAACAGTTAATTTTCAAGTATTAAAAACGAGTAGGCAATTTTCATGGCAAACTATTTTAAATATTCACATTTACGTCCGGTTCATTACTGTTTGCTTGTTTCGAAAAGCTTTCAGCTATGCCCTGGACAATATTAATCTTAATGGAAATTATGTGAACATTTGATGTACAATCAGATGTTCTAATTTGAATTTTCCAGACAAATATTAGAATTTTTTACTTATAAGCGAGAAGAAACTGGAAAAACTACAAATTCCTAAATATATTTCGTTGTTTGCAATCTCGAAACGGTGAAGAGAACGATTTACTGAACCTGGAAAATTTATCTGCAGGAAAATTGAGGTATATTGACTACTGTTCGAAGGAATATGCTCATTAAGATGAAGTGTTGGCTTTAAGTGTGATTTGCTACAACGGATGTTGGAAAACTTGTCTTGATTCATCAGTAAGCCCATCAGGAATATGCAATTATATTGGAGATTGCAAAAATTGTGCCTATGTTGAATCAAAACGTCGTATTATACTATATAAATGCAGTTCTGCGCTTTCCCTTACGTATTTCTACCGAATCTCGTAGATGAGTGCATTGCAGTCCATTTATTTGAGAGTATCGTGTCCTGATTAAAACGAACAATGTTGCGGATGTCCCAAGCTATCAACTAAAATGCAGACCGGGACCGGTGGAAGTTTTTTTCCTTATGAGAATGTGTAAAGGAGGGTTACGTTCGCCTTTTCAATCATTATCAACTTCGAAGATTGTACCATTCACATTTCTCCATCGTTCAATTTTTATTGTAAGAGTCATTTTTGATGGGAATACGTCTTTAAGTTTGCTACAATGGTGGGAAGCAATCCAGAAAATCCGATGATCATGACAATATAAGGGGACATAGGGTTTGTATTTCTGCTCAGAATCGACTACACCCAAAATTCAATTGCGCCAAACGTTTGCCAAAGAATCACAGAATTTGTTACGTTGAAGATTAGGAAGCATCGCTGGTGGGGGAGGAAAGCAAGCCGCCATGTCAAAGATATATATTTTTTCAACTAAAATTAGAAACCGAATCTAATGATAAACGATTATTTAAATTGGTATCAGATTTCTGATCGACCCGAAAACATTGATCTTATTTCAAACAATTACATAAATTGTTCTCCAAAGGATATAACTGTAAACTTGAAAATTATTTTAATCTAACAAATTGAAATTTACGTCCACTCTAAATCTGCATAATGTCTTAAATTTATGAACAGTTTCGCTTGTGGACAAAATCAATAATGGTCATATATATCCTAGCGAATAAATCCATTAAATCTGATTTAGTTCGCATCGGAAATGTTATCAACAATTATTTTGCTATCATATGAACATGTATCGTATAAATATTGAACAAAATAAGATTTGAATCTACTTTTTTGATTTATTAAACCCCATTAATAGTATTCCATCATGGGTTTATTTTATAGGCCTTAATAAAAGGCGTTCGGAGTCCATGCGGTTTTGATGAAAATGTAATCTTTACTCTCCTAAGCGCGTCCCTCCCTTAAAGTCTTTAAAAATAGAGTCAATTTACCTTAAATTCATAACTTGTGCAGTTCAATCTTCTCCCGAGAACCTTGCCTAGTCTTTTTGGCATATCTTGTCATTTCCTCGTTAACTATTTTGCATTACTCCCTTTGAAGCCGTCTTCTTAGTTTTCTTTTGCTTGGGATAACGCGCTGTCTTATTCCTTTTTCGATCAAATCCTACAAATGCCCAACTGGATCATGGTCTGCGGAGGTGTAAGCAATTATTTCAATTCGAAGATTTCATCAAAATCGGCTGCTGCCGTTCGTAGTAGATCCACGTACGTTTGTGCGGTTTATCTTCCTCTTAAAATTCTGATCGCCACAGGCCCGAAAGAGGATATGGATCCCCATATCATAATTGAACCCGTTCTGCTGTGGTGGCGGGATAAATATTTCCTCTCCTTTTGAATATCATAGAATAATATGACATGAATTCATCAGGACCATCCAAACAGAATCTTTTTTCGTCGGAAAAGATTACTTTCTTCCACTCTTCATCCCAGCTGATGTGGTTTCGAGCAAACTGCAACCGTGTTTGCTGATGTCTTTGCGTTAACATTGTTTTTTTTTCTTCAAATGGAGCCGTTTTATTGTTGGGCTTTCTTTTATTACTCTTCGTACTGTCCACACACTTGCAGAAGTTCCTGCTTGTTCACCAATTCTCCGTGCACTTTGCATAGAGTTCGATGTTACCCTCAAAGTTTGGCGCCGTTCTCTCTCAGTGGTCAAAGGTTTCATTCCTCATTGGTAATTTTTGCCGTAGTTTTCCAGATCCCAGAGAAAACGGCACACTGCGTTGGCGCTACGATCGTCTTTTTCTGCTATTTTCCTTCCGGAATATGCTTCCTCATTTAAGGCTTTTATTTTTCCCATTTCTTTCAGGTTCAACTGATTTCTTTTCCCCATTTTTTATATTTTATGTTAACTTTATCAAATCAAATTCTCATAGAAAAATAATAGCACACTTACTGTAGGCACTCCAAAATAGAACAACGTACCTAATCAGTTGTTCCGCTTTTATATGCACAATCTTAGATAAATGCATCCAGGTAAACGCTCGTGTGTGTGATTATTCTAGAAATTGCATTTTATGATTGGAATTTCCGTAGGCAATAAAACCATTACCGATTTGTTTTGCTACACCTCCCCGACTTCTAGGAAACTCAAAATATTTGGGTGTACCTGACCAGTTGTATGCGCTTCTTTCCCTTAATTTCTAAAATGAAAAGTTACTTTCTGGCCATCATTATTCCGTGATATCTAACTTCTCTTTTTTTTTAAATTCTTAGTGTCAGCGTAAACACTTTTTTTATTTTTTCTTCTATATCAATTGTTACTTGGAATGCTGTAGATATAATAAAAAAATTGTAGACCGATTTATTAGCTCTCGAAGAATGCATCAATATATAGAAATTATTTCAATCGAAATTGACGTCCACTCTAATTCTGTATAATGTCTTAAATTTATGAACAGTTTTGCTTGTGGACAATATTAATTAAATGGTCATATATATCCTAGCGAATAAATCCAATAAATCTGATTTAGTTCGCATCGGAAATATTATCAACAGTTATTTTTGCTATCATATGAACAGATGACGTATTAATATTCAACAAAGTAAAAATTGTTTAAAATGAATCCTTTAAATCTCCTGATTATTTTTATAAGAACATAATAGGGAGATTCGTGGAGATGATTGAACTCCATGTATGTATAGTATCACATCATGTGGTCATTATATTGGCCTTGATAAATACATTCGAAGTCCTTGCCATTTCGAGTAGTAAAGTATTACTCTTCTAAGAACACTCCTCCCATAAAGTCTTTAAAAATAGAATCAAATTACCTTGAATTCATAACATGTGCAGTTCAATCTTCTCCCGAGAACCTTGCCTAGCCTTTTGGCATATCTCAGTATTTTGCGTCATTCTCCTTTGACGCTGTCTTCTTATATTCTTTTGCTTGGGATAACGCGCTGTATTATTCCTTTTTCGAACAAATCCTACAAATGCTCAAGTGGATCAAAGTCTGCGAAGGTGTAACCAATTGTTTTGGTACGTTGTAAAGGAACGATAGCCTCACAACCTTGGTCGTTGCTTCGTGTCCTGTTCATGCTGGAAGTAGCATCCAGTTTCCAAACCAAGTTTGTCGGCATTTTGTTTTGAAATTTTTCTGAAAATATCGAGATAATCCTGTTTTAACACTGCCGCCAGGCTTAAGGTGTTACACCACAGTAGTGAGCGAAAATTTAAGGTTTTTTTGCGATTTTTTTAAGTAGAAGGAAAAGTAAAAGGGTAATTTTTAAGGGAGTTATTAACCATGTTTTGAAGTTTTAAAAAAATGTTACAAAATGGCTGCCCAACCGTCATTTCTGCGGAACGGTTTTTTGGGGGGGCTGCGCGGCACGCAATAGAAGTGCACCAAAAATTAATCTGGAACAAAATAATTTTTCTTAAACTACATGAAATACGTAGGGGATTTTAAAAATATTCATTTAAAAAAAAGGTCATTTTACTACCAAAAAACGGGCACTTATTTGAACCTAAAAAATCGAATGCAAAATCGGCTACGTATTTCTATGCGGAATGTTGTTTTAAAGATGTGATATTAATTTGGAGTGAAAAAAATTAGAAAATTGTTTGAGTTATGCTGCGTGCCGATTTGAAAAAATGTGTTTCGAGAAAAATGCGTTTAAAATTTTGACATTACTTCACTTTACGTCTTCTCTCAACATCAAAGGACGCTGTACTGACGTACTTTGTGATCAACATCCTTGAAAATGTTTTTAACAACATCTATTAGTGTATTAGAGAAGTTAGATATCGAATGGACATAATGTTGTACCCGACGAGCAGGTTTCGTATTTACCGCCGTTAGTTGTTTCGGAGTAGTCGGGAGGGGTCGAGAACGAGCTCGAAATTTCAGTGACAACGATTTATTGCAGATATCAAACCGGTTGTACCTAATTCCAGAGGGTTCAAATGATTTTTTAAGCCAATAAAAATAAAATCGATTTTTTGAGATTTCTACTGTGGTGTACGTTTTCTAGTTCTGTTCCTCGCTTTCTCCAAATTATTTTGCAATCTTTTATGCCAAAACTACGAAATTCGCTTCCATCCAAGAAAAAAAACAATGCTCCAGAACAGCTCTTGTTTTAGGGAATGTGTTGTTTTACGGCTTTCCGTTAATTCCTAAAATGAAAAGTTTCTTTCTGGCTATTACTTTTTTAATCTTTCTTTTATGTCAATTGTTACTGGGAATGCTGTAGATATAATAAAAAAGTTTGTAGACCGATTTATTAGCTCTCGAAGAATATATAGAAATTATTTTAATCGAAATTTACGTCCACTCTAATTCTGCATAATGTCTTAAATTTATGAACAGTTTTGCTTGTGGACAATATTAATTAAATGGTCATATATATCCTAGCGAATAAATCCATTAAATCTGATTTAGTTCGCATCGGAAATATTATCAACAGTTAATTTTGTTATCATATGAATATACGATGCATTGGGAATAATATCCTTTTCTATTTTGTCATGTATAATACTAAATAATATTTTTACTTTGTATTTTCCGTTTTAGGGATCATCCAACTCCTATGCAATCAAGAAAAAAGATGAATTGGAACGTGTCGCCAAGTCCAATCGATAAACATTTTATAACATTCTTTATGTTAATGAAAACAAACATAAAAATATATTATTAAAAAGGAAATTTGTAGAAAGAATCTTTTTATTCGTAGTTTTTGAATTATGTCTACGGTATGCGGGGTGGGGGAGAAATTCAATAATATTATGAAACTATCAGATTTGAAATCAAAGTTGTCATAAGAATGTCAGACGTTACACTGGCCTACAAAACCCATTTCCGAAATTCCATCAACTCCGAAACGGTTCACTAGCTCTGGAATTTTATCGCTGGCAGCCCTACTCCGTGCGCGCCATTCATCTGTTCGGGTTGTCAAAATGTGTTTGCATTGCGGCATTTTGTGTTATTCAATTCTTTGGAATTACTGCCAGGCGGACGGGGAATTGTCGCGCATTGGAGCGAGCGCACAATTATCTCATAGTTGGAGCAGGAAGCAATGAAGAACGCGAAGTAGAAGCAGAAAACAGTAAAGTTGGGGAAGTGTCGGTCGGGTTGGGCGTCACGTCGTTGCCGCCGTTTTGTTGCAAGGCGGCTCGGGAACGCTCCAGCGACAAAACTAATTATTGACAGTAGTGCACGGAACGGTTGGCGGTAGGAGATTGCGAGGTTGTTTTCTTTCTTTCTTTCGTTTTTCGCACGATAATAAATAATCCATGGAATCAATTTTTTCGTGCGCTCAAATCCCGTGCGTTGGCTCCCGAGCGAGTCGGTAAGTTCGCTTGCAGCCGAGGGTGTGAAGAATTAACGCGAAAAACAGTCGCGGTGTAATGTTATCGGATTGAATGCGCGGTGCAAAGAGGTTTTGTGGATATTTCTAGTTGCGGCTGCGTAGCGTGAGGTTTTCGTGCGTGAACGGCGATCCAGTTGGCTGCTCCCGCGGAGGTTGACTTTGCTTTGTTGGTTTTCCCGTTGAAAATGCAATGGAACGCAAGTAACCGCTGGCCGCCAAGTCAGTCCTGAAGTCAGTGACGTCTGGCCGTGTTTTGTTCTCAAAAATCGCCAGAAATTATCGTCCGATCGTCGCATGTGGCGGGGAATCGCAGTCGAAGAATCCGCACGCCAAGTGCACGCATCGCAGGTGGATTGAAAAGTAAAAGTGAACAGGTAAACCATCAACAAGCTTGGCTGCAGGCGAAGAATTAATAAAACCTCCACAGCAGTGTAGCGGAGTGCAGCAGGCGGGGACAGCCACGACACGGCGATATAACGAAACCTGTTCCGCCTTCTGATAGCGCGCACGACCCAACAGTAACGGCGAGTAAAAGGGAAAATAACAAGGAAGGCAAGTAACAAGCGTGCTGCTGCCCGCCAGACATCATAGCTGTCTGTCTACTCGCTCCACCCGCTCCCCTCGAAGCATCCGTGTGCCACCAGACGACTCGCTAATCTTCCAGGACTCCCAAATAACTCACCGTGCCGGAAAATCGCCGCGAGATTCGGTGACGGGAGATAACGAAGTGCCGGGGGTTGCATCCTCCCTATCATCGTGAATATTACTCATCGTACGAAAGGGACATTGTGCAAGGTACTGGAAGCGTTTCCACCCCATTCGTAGTCGCGCAAAGCAGCCCCCAACTCCCTTCCACTGTGGATGCTATTTGTCATCCCGCTCGAGTCTAGCCGGGCGTTGTTTGGTGACCACCGTCTCGATAACAGTTCCGTTCGATTGCTCAGCGCAGCAGCACAAGAAAACTCTGCCGGGGACGGGACAATCAGCGAAGGTGTGCACCGACGAATTTCTAAGCAGGTCTCAATGCAAAGAAATGCCACTTCAATAATCGCCGCGAGTGCATGTAATCCGACAGACGACAGATCGTGAAACGCGAACGGGCAACGGAGCGTGGTGGTGTCGTGGGGGCGCAAAGTTCACCATACGGCCAGGAAACTCTCGCGGGTGGCTGTGGAAGAAGGGCTTTAAAATCCAATTAGTAATAAGTTTGTGCAGCTGTGTTCGGGTGCAAGGGTGCCGTGTCGAGAATTGCAATGGCGGCTGCATTAGCAGAGGCTAGCAACGATAGCTGCCACGGCATGCAAATGACCAAAGATAATGTCCAGGTTGGTGCAAACACGGCGCCAGTCACAGTGGACAAGTCGAATGTTGCCACGACAGTCAGTCAACAACAAAACGCATTAGTGGCGACCGCAGAAGCGACTCCGGTTACGGCAGCAACAACAATCGCGCCAGTGGAAACATCGACCCGACCAGCTTTATTGATGGCAAGTGCAATTGACGGTGTTACCTGTGCAGCCAGCGAAGACGAGGATGATGATGCAACAATGCACACTCCCATCGCATCACCGACCAGATATTTCGAGGGCGCGGACGAATTTGGCGCATCCAACGCCACAACAGGTAGTGATTTCGGGTCAGGGATGTCGCCAGTAGCAACAGTTACTACAGGGAGTAGCGGCAGCAGCCCGTCGAACAGTTCCGGCACGAGTATAGGGAGCGGCGGAACTCCTGACCCCGATAGCACAATGCCACAGTGGAAGAAGGAGCTGATCCAGCGTCGCAAGGCCAACATCGCTCGGACTATTGGAGCCAATCAGCCTGGGATCTGCTCTAAGAAAGGTAACTAACATTCGCTTTCCTTCGAATAAGCGCATAAATGGACCTAAAAGCACATCTATGTCAACTCGCTTTCTCTAAAGTATATCTAGAACGTTTTGCAGTCCATTTTCCCTTTCATATACATCACCTACCATATCATGCCCATTCACAGTCATGCCAACTTCCATGTGGGACAATCAAGCATATTCGCTTAATTCGAGCGTGATTCTATGCGCCACTTGGAACGATATCGATGCATAAAAATCACATGCTCATTTTCATCCGAACAATTCGTTCTGGCGTGGAATTTTAAGTAAACCAGAAAGAATTTGTCTGAATGATTCTCGCCGTGGATGACGATAGCGATGTTATGGAAATTGGCCATTGATCTACGCCCGTGCAAGTTCTAGTTTGTGTGGTTCTGATAGTTTTCCTCTTCATTTTTGGAATATAATTTTAATCCGAAAGAATTTGGTGTCAATAGTTTGCTATGATTGTACGGTAGACACTTTTTTATGGTTGATCCATAGAGAAAGTGTGTTTTGTTCGATTTGCTATTCAAGCGGATAACACATGTGTTCCCTTTCCTGGAAAGTCTCACGAAAATACTTAAAACAATAATATAGATTATTCTATGTATGAATAAGTTGCGGTTGGAGGTAAAGGTACGTGCTGGTGCATGCGGAATTTTAGGGGAAGAGTAAATTCCGCATCGCTCTGTTGTCCAGGAGCCCGAGAATCTTGCAAACAGTCCTGTTTATTACTCTCACGTCTTCATTTTGGTGTCGGTTTTCAACTTTAAAAAAAATACACATTTAAAATTTGCTTGCAAAAAACACACGACCACCACCAGAAATTCTAAATAAAAATCAATAATTGTTCGAAACACTTTGAACATTTTTATATCTTTAATGCGACTCGATAGTAAAATGTTAAGACATCAATTTAGAACTCTGGGATCAATAAAACGTTCATCTTTACCAGGTAACAATCCGACGTATATTTGACTTTATGATCGTTTTTATTTCCTGAAATGGTCGTTAATGTATCAACGATCGGCTTATGATCGATCCCGCAGTCTTTAAGTCTAGTTGGTCAATGTGTTTTCCTGTCTAGCTAAAAAAAATCGATTCAAGGAATCCAATGCAATTTGAAAATAAGAATACATGTTAAATAGTTTAACGTACTCTCAACGCTCTCCTATAAAATGGTGGTAGTCATTTTGTCTGTTTAAAAGTTTATGTATTTTTATCAAAACAGATTTTATATTGGAAGATGCTTATTTTCAAGCGAGACAACTTGAAGGAATACTTGTTACAGTGAAATCTTGTACCACAAAAAGTAATAGTGTCGTGATCTTTAACGTGTCCAATTGTTGAGCCAATTTATTAGTTAGGATATCAATTATAAGACTGGCAATGTTAATTTCGATTGTAATCGAACTGTTCCTTAACACTATACCTACCAAAAGCATATCAATAAGCTTCATTCCACCAGCGTTTATTCCTCGATAGCCTGTAAATCTGTCTTTCGCTAGACATAATTTGCTATTATGTTGTTTTCCGACATAAATATATTTTTTTTAACTTTGTTTTCCGATTATGAGCATTCCATTTATAGTTTGCATTTGAATTTACCATAAAATCTTCTGTTTATCTGAGCCGAGTCGGTATTATCATGTAATCTGCACGCGAATTGTTCGGCATTTCCAAAAATGTAGCAGTAGATAAGATGTTCAGATAATCATAGATAAAATTACTATTTATCTTGTGTAGGAATGATGCCTACATCTTCTATGTTTTATATATGTATAACCCGAATTATTATATATCTCAATTTGTGGCTATGTCTGCTTCAAATCAGTGGATGCGAGCATTATTATTTTTATCCAAGCGTCCAATACGAAAAGTTGATACTAGTCTTTAAGTTCCATAAGTATTCTGACTGTCACTCCACATTTTTTAATAATAAAGGGTGTTTTTTTTGTGGTATAAAACTTTTAATTTGGCAACATTTTTTAAATGCTACGTATGATGTGACAGCTGTCATGCGTTTTATGGTTAGTTTGGTTTGCCATTTTATCATGAATAGGTTGACGCCTGAGAAACGTCTCCAAATTGTGCAGATTTATTTCGAAAAAAAAAAAACGGTTCTGTGGTCACAATGGTGACCGCTATAGAGGCATGATCAATGACTTTCTCGTTCCGGAATTTACTCGCCGTAATGTAGGGGACCTATGGCTTCAACAGGATGGCGCGACATGCCATACAACTCGTGCAATCATCGGCTTATTGAAAGAAGCATTTGATGAGCGCATAATTTTTCGTTTAGGACCTGTAAACTGCCGCTCGCATGCCCGAAATCATATTCAAATAAAAATGGCTTCCAATGAATTCAATTTCATGACAATCAAAACAATTTATCCGTATTTTATTCTATTTCAAAGTTCTATACCTCTTAAAAAAACACCCTATACATATCTCTGGATATCTTGACAATATTTGCAGTCATGATTCTACATAAAACACTCATTTATTTGACTCAAAGCACACGTCCTTAAGAACCGTTTGTCCGTTGCGTCGTCCCGGGGGATAAGGGATGTTTCGCCTGTTTTATTAATAACGTTAATCTTTCCCCTACCATAGAGTGATAAAGTAGCTGATCTGTTACGGTCATTTTCTGACCCATCTCAAAGTAATTTTTTGATACTCTTATTTTGATTTTGTTACAATTCAGGATGTGCATTCACGATATAAATTATTTTAGAACACGGCCAAAAAAGGCTTACTCTCATGTGAGTCTAAAAAATATATTTTTTCTTTTACATATGGACACAAAATGGATCCGTAAAAATTATTAAATAATTTTTTTTCCTGCCAAATATCATCTGAAATATATTATTCAATATATTTCATATGATCATCAATGATCAATTTCATCAATTAAGACGAATTAGCAAAGTATAAACGCATTATTTTGGAACCTTAATCTCAATCACAACAAAACTTAGACCTTCATTTAACGTTAACTGACATGGATATCAATTAAAATTCAAAGAAGCGACATTGACTTACGATCCAAAAGTGGAGTAAAAGGAAGCACCAATTTATTTTGGATGGCATTAAAATTTGGCAAAGTCAACCCAACCAACTTTTACCTGAGCAATCAAATCACCAATCACTAATATCTTAGGATCAGGAAGTGTTAACCAACTTGTCACACACAGTTATGGTCATATTACAGTAAAAGAGACATGTTGCGGTGTATCGACACATTCCAACAATATGGTCGTGTAATCATATGAAGGCAGGCAACTTTTCGTATACGGACAAATCCATGAAACTAATATGAGATGCAGAAATTGTGTGCGATTTAAATTTTTAACCCAACCAATTCAAAGTATTCGCCAGCGCATTATATTTGAATTTTGCTAGATCGATGATTCGGTTGGCAAAATTAAAGTCCACCACAGCATTCTGGATTCCTTTACGCCTTTTGACCCTTCTTGCAAGATCCCCGAAACACCACGAGCTCACTTTTATGAGAAGAGTATGTAATCGACTTGTTAATAACGAACGTATATTTTTTCTTTAAATATCTATGCCATAAAGCTGTCTCCGTCTTTTTATCCTATCAAGTTAAAATCTTATATAAAACCATCGATTCGTGATAGTCAAGGGTTAACCAATTCATTTGATATCATCACCAAACGAGTTGTTAATAGATTTATTATAATGAACGTCCGTGTATATATATATATATATATACACTATGTTTGTTAATAAAATTATTTCACTAATCATTTTATTTTATTCATTCCATCACCAACTAACTGCACACTTGTGTGCCTGATATGTCGACCTTACTGCAAACGAAGACTCACATAATTGATTAATTCAAAGCGAAAGTTGATAAGGCCAGGTTTTTTTTGGGTGTTTGAAATTCATTTGATAATAAGTAGCTTAAAATGCTGCTTTCTCATGTTCTGCCACGGCGAAATGTTTGGAATTTATTATCCTCCGCGCTGTTAAGATTGGTAGATATAAATTTAACTTTTCTTACAATTGATAAGATATTGTTCCTGTTTAATTTTGTGGTGTGGATCGTTATATAATTCGTTTTCCAAATCAGGGAATTTATTTTCCAATTATACATTCAAGACAGTTTTAAGATATGTTCATGTGTATGTCTCAAATGTAAGTTTGGGATATTCTTCAAATTTATCGAGAGAGAAATTCTTTTCTGAAATTTAAAAATTGGTTTTCATTCAAAATAAAATTAAAAAAACATCTTAACCAATCATATGTTATAGAAAATTCAATTACGCAACTTTTTTTCCTCACAACTTTGCTCTAAAATGAATCGTTCTAAAATTAGAAGTGGGAAAAGTAGGAAAAAACCGAGTTTTTTTGAATAGTTTTCAAACATTTCGATTTATTTAATTATGCTCCCGCCTTTTTTGAGAGGGAGGATAAGTCAATTATTGTTATAAAAAGTTATTCCACAACTTTTTCTGCAAGAATCAGTGTGCCCCTCTCAACAGCCAACTGAAAACAGATCCGCCCTGGTCTACAAATGTACTACTGAGCAATAGTAGCCGCATAAAAGCATACCCGTGATCTAAGGGGTCATCCTTATATTACGCTACACTTCAAAGGGGAAACTAGTTACATCTACAATTTTTCAAAAAAAAAAAAACAATACCGATCGGGAATCGAACACACGACCCTACGATTGCGGGCTAGTCGCGCTGGTTCCTACACTACACCGCTCCTGTTAGATGTAAAAACTTGCTAGTAGATAATCATCGCTGAAAACTCAAATTCGGAGGGGGGGGGGCGTTGCGGTCTAATATTTTAAGGATCAAATGTCCTTGACGTTTTCTACTTATGTACTTATGTGCCAATTTCATCCAGATCTAAGAGGACGATGCCGTGCCTTCTCCTTGTAAGTGTTACAAGGGAGAATTAAAAGTCTCTCCAAATTGCGTTACATAATATATGGATGGCCCCTAACAAGTTTGTGGAGTTAAATCCAATTAGTGTAGGCCTTGACGTTATGCACCAGGAACATTTTTAATCATCTAATTTATTAATATGCCAAACGAATAGCATCTCATTATAAAAAAAGCTTTAAAAATTTACATTGTCCATTTTCGAAAATTCTATTGCATTTTCAAAAGACCCTTCTATTAAACCTCTGCATTTGCTAGTCGTCATGCTGTTGAATATCTAAAAAAAAAAGTATTGGCTGTGCCACCTCTTTTCGTATGCCATCAAGCCCAATTCAACTTTGTGTTATCTTAAGAATGTCTGCGCGATTAGAAACAAATTACAAAGCCACCGTACCGCGCACAACGATTGTTCATGTGTGTTTTTGGGATTTCATTATTTCAATCAAAAATATAATCTTTTGAAATCTTCACATGACGTAGACATGGAAAAAATAAATAACAGGTGAAAGATTCGGCAATCATTAACCAAAAAAAAAACAATAAAGATTACTATTTACGGTTCGATTCGACGAGTACAGGCGATGTAAAGTAGACTATATACGGAATTTAGCCGAAATGGATTCTAAACGGGACGTTGCGCACCACCTAAAGTGGGCTATGATGATGATTTTATTTTATTTTTCATTCATGATTTCATGCTTTCTTTTCGACAATTGCAGACAGACACATCACCCATGCATCGATGCATGACGAATTAAAGCATTAAGATGTTCATCGAGGTTCTTAACTTTGCTTTGTGTCTTTGCTGTTCTCTTTTTTTGTTGAGAATAATTAAAGATTCATGCTTCTCATGACCATCATCTGAAAAGATCGTAGTATCTTTTCCATCTTATTGTTCGATGTAAAATGGAAAATTCAAGAAAAATGCTTTCTTTATCTTTTAACTTAATTTGTCGACAAACAATCGAGAATACAATAAAAACGATGAAAACATTTAAGTCGTCCTAAGTGGCAATTATATGTATGTATGACCGAAGTGACGACCATTTCAAACTATAAAATCAATAATGCGGCACGTTTGTATATTTATATATAAACAACGAGCGAAAAATAAAATCGTTGGATATTTTTAACTAAGAATTATTGGTAATGCGTTTATTCAATTCTTTTGCGTTCTTTGGAACGTCCAATTTTAAATATTTATTCTAGTCAATATATCTATTTGAAGCATAGGTAGAATTCGATGAAATGTCGTTTTAAGTTTGCACTTATACCCATTGAAAATCAGCAGGAAATATTTAGTTGTCTTGGGAGCCAAATTTGGTATATATTTTTTACATATTTAATTAATAGGAATACTACGACTTTATTGCATCTTTCAAGCGTTAGATGGTATAATATTTATGTATTTATTGATGCGAGTGCTGAAGTTTCTGCTGTTTAACGTGGAGACCTACGTGCGGATTTAACTGCATGGTCTTCGTAGAACAGGAGGGGTACAGTGCAACGCGGCTTCCAGGACCCTATCACCTATATACATATATACAACCAATCTGACCATCCAGATATGATATGATATCCTGATTGTAGAGATATTGGTCAAAACGATGACAGGTTAAGAGGACAGAATTTGCAATTATTTATGGAAAATAATTTAGGTTAAATGAACCCAATGGCTGCCTTGACAAGAGTCCTCACAATTTAGCACAAATAGCTCGTAGGATATCTTTGCAGCAGCGATTCAACGCCATTATGGCGAATTTTTAAGAGCTTTCATTCCAACAATCAAAAAGCAATTCACTTACGGGGAGTATGGTCGTTTTTATATATTTTAAGCATATTTTTAATATTTTTTTTGAAAATATTGTAAATGTAAATTTATTTTTGAACACAGTACAAAATAACATAATTATTCAAGAATATTCTCTAAAATTTTGGTCCAAAAATATTGATTATTGAGACACTGACAACAAATTTTCGTAGACACCTAAAAAAGTAGTTCTGCGGTGCACAGCATAATTCAGCACTTGATCATCTGATGACAAAAAACCAAAAAAAGATTTCGTTAGTTTATGAGTTTCCCGAGGTAACCACGTCGAGATATATTTTTTAAGGATTTTTCAATTTTTAGTAAAAACGATTTTTGGAAATTTTTTTATTAAAAAATCGACAAATTTGTTATTATAATCATTAAAAATAAAATATATCGACTTGGTTACCACGTAATTTATGTACAAAATTTTTGTGCAAAATTTGAAAAGGATAGGATAAATAGATTTTGAGTAAGAGCGTTCACCGGCTTTAATAAAATAGATAAAATTAAAAAATGCAGAAAATAAAAACATAATAAAATACCATATTCCCCCTTAAGTGAATTGTTTTGTGATTGTTGGAGTAACAGCTCTTGAAATTTCGCCATAATGGCGTCAAATCGCTATTGCATGATGACCAAATAAATCCTTTAAAACCGTTGGTAACATTGCTTGCTGCAAACTTAGTGTGCAAAGGATCGATTATTTTACAGTTTTTTTTATTTATTCAAGGGTTAAACGAGCCCTTTCTCTAAAAAAAAGGTTTGACACTACAAATCAGTCAATATATCAATAATAATAATAATAAAATAATAATTATTAAACCAATTTACCAAAAAGCTCGAACAGACAACCAATTCAATATATCAAGGACGTCACTATTGCAAATTTCGTTGTAACACGCACTTAAAAAAAAATGAAATTATTGAGCTTTCCCATATTTTTCCAATTTTTATTGCCGAATGGATAATTTTTGCGTTAAATTAAGTTTTTAGAATATTTCGCCACTGTTTTTTTCTTAGAATTTATTTTTAAAAGTTTACTAGTCCACGTAAATCGTCTTATTTTCTCCAAATCCAAAAAGATGACCACAAATGTAACAAATTTAACAATGATCAAGTCCATACCTACCACAATTCAATCGAGGTATTTGCTCCAACCACATTTCAATTCAATAATGATAATAAAAAAATCTGTTCACCAACCACCCTGGTCAGCCTGTACACCAGATCTTGTAAGCCAAACTACTATTGCCAGCAATTATGTCTCCCAATGTGATAAATGGTCATGATGTACCCATTCACTAATATCTTTCATTCAGCTTTCCGTTAGATATCTTTTCGCGTACGTACAATGGTTTCAGAGTGACCCGCATTCCGTAACCAAATAAGAACATCTTGTTATTGAATATAAGTACAGCGGTATTGAGCGGTGGCTTCTGTGTCTTCTGAATTAAGCAGGAAGGAAGGACGGAAGGAAGGAAGCACGAGAGGCAGACAGAAAGAAACAGCAACCGAATGAACGTGATTGCGAATACAACCCATTGTGGATGATGGGTATCGGGGCATGTTCTTTATAGTGTGTTGCACAGAAAATGAGATAATTCAAAATAATCACTTTATTGGTTTATTTTATCTAATTTATTTAATATTTTAAATTGTTTTAGAGGAGAGCGAAGCGCTCATGGCCAAATTGCTCAATTTACTGATACTTCATGCTTATTTTATAGAGACTTCTAGTATTCAGCTCCTATTCGCAAATTTTCAATGTTGCTTCCAGGATTAAATATTTGATAACATCTTAGGCCCGTACTACGCTATCATTTTTCTTAAATCGTTTAAATGATCAAAGAAAAATGACCATTTAAATAATAGTATAGTACAGTAAAAATGATCAAAATATGTTGGTTTTTATTCTATGGCAAAAAAAATATCTGTAATGTGGTACGATCACCCCCCCCCCCCCCCCCGGAGTGTTACGTAATATATGAATGACCCCTTACACACTATTTATTCGAATTCTTAATGCTATCGACTGTAGGTGGCCAAACATTTACGACCTAATTAATGATACAAAAATATGTTTTCCACAACAGAAAACGGTCGTGCAATAAAAGATGCAATAACTGCTCGACTCAAGGAACCAAAAAAGCCAATATCTATATTAATGCTAGCAGTGCATTGGTCGCTGCAACAAGTGGTGTCGGGTTTGGAATGTGTGCCGAACTGCACATTAATGTATTAACAACAAACGTTACTTAATGATTACGATGTCGCAAGGAAAATTTACGGGGTGATAAGCAATATTTGTCCATTCGTGAAGCGAATTTATTTATTTGGTGCTAAATGCATCACTTTAATGGTTAAAGGACGGTCTTGCCTTGAATTGTAAGCGATGTATTTATTTGGTAACAGATA
Organism: Oxycera nigricornis; assembly: GCA_963942545.1. NCBI lineage: Eukaryota > Metazoa > Arthropoda > Insecta > Diptera > Stratiomyidae > Oxycera > Oxycera nigricornis. Next base: position 108,081,926 of record OZ012662.1, read on the forward strand.
TATCACTTTAATATTTGCAAGATGAGTTTCTAGTTAGATGTTTTTTTGAATAGTTCACAGCTCAGTTGTTCGCTTCAGTAGAACCCGGATTCGACTTCCTGTTTTTTTCTCATAATGGAAAAAACAGTGTAATAATTGCACTTAGTACGGAAATACTGGCACAGAGTCTTTGCTCACCCATTCTTCTCAACAATGTCTTTAAAAATGATGTTTTGTAATCTACCCAAATATGACACACACACACAACAATACTTCATCATTTAGAAATGACGAAAGCTTTGATCATTTCAATTTTAAATGATCAAAGAAAAATGATAGTGTGATAGGAGCCTAACAAATCACATAGAAATCGACCCTATTATGTCCTGAACCCACCACCATGAGCTTGCGAAATAAAATCGTTCTAGTTCACATTATGTGAATATTGCAAAAAGAACACAGTGTGTAATGCATTTTCGATGCATCGATGACATCAATTCTTGTCCGATCTATATTCTTTCTCTGTGTCACACTTCGACATTTATAAGATACATTTTGTCACCCGTGTTTCCTTATTTGTGGCCACGACTTCATATCTTCAAATGCATGAAACGCAAAATCAATAAAACACAACAAAAACCCACAAAATATTGATTTGCAGCAACAGTAGTTGTGTGTATCTACATATGAAATAACTTGCAATTTTTTTTGTTACTTTATGTATGTATGATCCCACAAAAAATAATTATTGATTGCTTCGCTTGTTGATTTATACATATATGGAGCAAAAAGGCGGGGACAAGTAAGCAGGGTGCTGCAATTTAACGAAACGGGGTATGATGAAAATAGCTGACGAGACCACCGATATTATACTTTATATATCGATATCAGCAACTTCTTTTTAATTGAATAAAAGTGCTTTGATAAGTCATACATACATATTTTGATGTAATCATGTGTTTTCAGTTTTGATGATTTGATATTCCGATTGCGAACATGAATATTGCATTTAGATTGAATTTCGTCACTGTATCTAGTTATTTATTTTAAGTGGGTGAAAATGTCGCACGAATTCCATTGATATCTTTAGATGGAACGTGATTTTGTTATTAGAAAAATTGCTTGAATTGGAAATGTGCTGGAAAATTTCGTGTCGTTATCGATCTTATAGACTGTACTGTTACTGTAAAGATAACTTTTTGGCGTAAAAAAAATACTTCTTCAACAAAAAATAAAATTGCTTACGGCATGCAATTTTTTATATTAATTTTATATATTTTGCATACATGTTTCTTCGTTGGAAAATTAAATGAACACATGAACCTGTCATTGATCTACATATTAGATTTAAAGAAAGCTAAACTTCTAAACAAAAAGAGGGATCGGGGATTTGAACCCTCTACCGCGAGAGCAAGAGTCAGGCGCTCTGCCCACTGAACCAGCCGGTCTACTCTTATATTTGCACATCATTGCTATGTATCTGGTATATCTGGTATTGTGCTCATTTTGAATTTTGAGACAAACTTTTAGAGAGGAAATCTTACTTCCGTTCGCTTTTTCGTTCGGTACACTTTTTCTGGGCTCACTCCTCTCGCCCAGTTTTCATTAGAACCTCCGTAAAGGAAGCTAAACTTCCAAAAAAGTATTCAAAATTCTACAGGTTCTTTTTTGAGGCCATGTAGGTTTTAACCAGATTTTTCAGTCGTCTAAGAAATGCTGTATCACATTCACACATATTATTCTCTGATGTCTCTACTGTGTTCTGTTCATTTTTGACATCTTCAATCTTTTTAATATATGATATTTTAATGAATGATGATTTGTTACAAGGAACATTAATAGTTTTACGTCTTTCTTTGTAAGGTTTACGATATCTTTTCCTTTTGAATTTTCGGGAAGGATTAAGAGCTTGAATTGTTCAACACCTGGCAGACATGACGATTGACATTTTTTTACCTTTTCCGGAGTTTTAAGCATAACTGAATTCATATTTCATCATCACAATTATTTCGATATTCAACGCAACAATTGGATAACGTCCTATCGAATTTGACCAACATTTTAAACGATATGGATCGTCAAAAATCTGGCAACCTCTTGTGCTTCCGTGTCATCCATATACCACGTCCATTCACACCATGTACGCAGCGAAGATATGCAAGCAAACGAATAGTCGTGGGTGCACAACTGTTACAAATTCTAAATCCGGAGATAATTGAACGGAAATGTGGAGATAAATTCCAAACGTTGGAGGAATCTAAAGAGAAGCATTTGATCTCATAGTCATATGTGGTGGAAAACTAACATATGGCATGCTCGGTGTAGATTTAGAACTTTATATTATCGGTCCATTCCATTTCGTGTCGTCCTAATCAAAATATATTGTTATTTTCCTGTGCTGCGCGCGATCTGCAAGCATCATCCTCCATATTCTAGCCCTCAGAGTATGTTTCAACAACAAAAAGCGAACTCCGTCCGGTTGGAGTATCTGCAGAGTTGGTTGGCCAACAAGTCGACCGGCAATTATTGGAATCTCGCTTGCGTGACACAATTTCGTGCATTTAAGATATTTTTGTTTAGTTCACGATGGGTTTTCCTTTTGAAAGAAGAGATAAGTGTTGCTACTGTATACTTTCCTCTAGTCATGGACGTTTGCAGACAGTTTGTACCACACTTGCCGATGGTCAGCTCGGTGTTGTGGTAAATGAAGGCCGAGCGTACAAGTAAAAATCTATTAATTAGACTTGATAGCTTCCGCTTTTCCGGTAATGTTTCTCATTAGTAGCGAAATAGCGTGATATGCTTTAATGTAGAGATCAGTTATGGGAATGATGAGCTTCTCGACAAAAGTCTATTTCCACGCGATGGAAATATTGAAAAAATGATGTGAAAATTTTCTGAAAGATTCATTTCTTATTTTCGGTCGTTTGTTAGTTGGGGGACACACACCACACAATCTACTACGATTTTAATGGACTCACTTTGTAAATAGTAGGAAAATGTTAAAATTCACATTGAGAAGTAGTAAGTAACAATGCAGACCCCTCACAATGTTGTACGGCGAAACATTAAGTTGCTATAAAAACACCAAAAAAAAGATAATGAAAGGCATAAAAAATTCTTTCATTCTTCATTTACACCAGCAGCAAGCATATGTGGCGCTTGACCATTCTACATTGCCAAAATGCGTATGCATATGTGCATACAATAATAGACAAAGTCGGATAGCAACAGTTTTTACCATTTCTCTCGTCGATGGTTTGATGCCGGGCCCGATGGAAATTTTGCAATTTCTTAATGTAACGAATGGATGAAAGTTTCCACGTTATTCGGTATAAAATTTTGTTTGGCCATTGACCAACTCCAAACACAAAAAAAAATTGTTCCACACATCTCAATACGAAAAACGTGAAGAAAATGGCGCTGAGAATAATCATCATGTTTTATAATTGATGCATAAAAATTCACTAAGCTTTTGCAATCCGAAGAATTAGCTGAAGTTGAATTCAGTTTCGTACGGATGTTAGTTACATTGGTTTTGTTTCAATTGCAACCGACATCGAAGTGTAATGGTGATACGTTTGATCAAGTCGTGCCTAAATGCAAGAGTGCATTCGATAAAATGCACCGATTTTGTGAGTTTCCTATGGAAGATGTTTGGTGGTTGTTTAAGTGGTGCTTTTAGGTGTGACGAGCGAATCGATGATGGTGTAAGGACATTCCAGTCGTCTATTTGCAGCAAATGTATGTGTAAGATTTTAAAATTTCTTATAAGAACGTTTCTCAGCTATCGGATCATAGTTGATTTCGTGAATCCTGAAAATAGTGAGTGGGATCTAAAGAAATTTACATCGATAGTGTCTTGACTGTCTTATGTCTGGATGTCCTGTTGCCCTAAAAGGAGTAATCTTCAATGTGATAGCTGGTCTTTATCATAAGATACCAATAAGAAATGATGAAAACTTCACTGGCCAATTCTGAGTCCCTGCTGCAAGTTGCTTCCTAAAATGTGTCTTTTTCTCTAAGGCAGTAGTACCGGTTATAACTTTGAAAAATCAAGTTTTTGTTTTTGCATTTTTCAATCCAATATACCTTCAGAAATACCGTTTCAAAATTTTATTAAAATTTTCCCAAAAATAATGAAGTTACGGCAGTTTGAGCGCGCACGTATTTTCGGTAATCGAAACTTTGAACGCGTTTTTCTCGAAATGACGTTTTTTTTAAATAAGGACACTTATTCTTCGAATTATTCGAACCGAAATTTGGTGTATTATTCAAGTATCCTGTGTGGTAATCTACCACAATATACACCAAAAATCAATCCAAAAAAATTTGGCGGGCGAAACAAATTGAAAAAAGCGATTTTGCGAAAAAATTCAAATTGCCATTTTTTTTTGTTTATTTTTTCAAAATATTGTGGTAGATTACCACGTAAGAAACATTCCTCTTTAAAATGCGGTTTGGTTTTTTCCTTCAAATTCTTCATTCCTGAGATTATCTGTCCGCAGTGGGACGAGGCATTTTTCGTAACATCAACTTTGGTGCCCTCTAATAAATTAATAGAAAAATGAAAAAATAAAAAAAAATTGTGATCTTCAAAATGTGTGTTTTACCCATGCAAATTTTAAAATTTATTTACAATAAAGGATCTAAAAAAATATATATTGAAAATTATGCTGATTTCAGCATTCTAACCGGTACTACTCCCTTAAAGAATCCAAAAAAAATTAATTTATAAGGGGCAGTTTTTGGTCCATTTTTGGATACCTAAAATATAAATAATTTTTTTTAGAAAAAAATGCACAAAATTTTTTCAAAATTTATTTTAAAATTTTTTCATGGCCATCTTATTTGTCAATCTCAAATTTTCATCGTTCAGAGTTGCAAATAACTATCAATTTTCGATTGTTTTTAAAATGTTTGTTAGTCGTAGCAACAGCAAATTGAGTAACAATTGATTGTAAGCCAAAAGAACTACGAAATTTTTAGTCTTGCGGTCTTGCAGGACGTTTCATTCAGAGTAGAGGCAACTATTGTTAACACATTGTTGACCAAACTCGAGAATTCTCGTATTTTCTGTTCCAGAGCTGAGAACATTCACTTCTCCCAAAATGCTTTTCCTAATTCATTTGACGATGGAAATTGTCTCACTTATTTCTAAACTCTCACATTTTGGGGCCCGCAGTTCTCAGCCTAGTACTGACTGATAGCCGATTGCGTTATAAAAATAAGAATATGATCCAAAATTTGCGTACTGTTTATGTTCTTCTATTTTTGGTTCTTTTCTTCTTCGTTTTATCACGCAACAAGAAATCTACTACCTTCCACTGTTTCTCATCTAACAAGGAGAGGACACGGTCTCGTCATTTCAGATTTTTGACGATCATCCGGCAAGGATTTTGCTTCGAGTACAGCAAGCCGAAATTATGGAACTGGTAAACAATTATGTCCCTAGTATCTACTATATGCCACAATTACTCAACACCATAGCATTTATGGCTAGCCACGTAGGGCGTCATCGTGGTTTATTACTTTTTGCCAAGTTGACTATGAGACACGAAGAGGTGGCAGGGTTGATTCTAGGAACAAGGAATGATCCCACCGTCAACTTTAGTTTTACTTCGATTACAACAGTTTTTAATAATCCAACCGTTCAACAATGAGTTTTTAGTATAATTTACATATCTAAATGAACGAACAATTTGCTGAATTCTAAAAATAAGTGTATTTGTAGTTGAACATTGCTGATTTACCTTAAACTAATTACATCTACAATTATTCAAATAAAAAAAACAATACCGACTTGGGATCGAACACACGACGACGATAATTATTAAAAAAAAAACAATACTGACCGGGAATCGAACACACGATCTCTTGACCGTGAGCTAGTCGCGCTGCTTCTCATAGTGCACCGTTTCTGTCAGATGCAAAAACTTACTAATCCATAAGCAACGCTAAAAACTTCAGAGGCGTTTTTCTCAAAAATTGAGGAGAGGGGGGTGTTGCGGGTTAATATTTTAAGGATCGAATATCCTTGACGTATACTTATGTGCCAAATTTCATCCAAATCTGAGACGACGAGACCGTAGCCTCTCCTTGTAAGTGAAAGGTGACGATCGCACGGCCAACCTGCCAACCCACACTACAGTGCGTTCGATCGCTTCCATTTTAATTCAATACAAGGCAGCACCATAGCAAAACTATAACTCAATATTCAATCAACTGATTTGAAATCATAAGAAAATATCGTTTTCAATTCTGAGTTCATATAACTTTCGACTTCTTTCTAATGTCGCGATATCGAAAAGAACAATTATTATGACTACCCTCTTAAAATATCGACTAGCGCCATTGCGCCAACCCTTCAACACGACGGCTGTATTTCTTTCATATCGTTTTATTGTAATAACAAAAATAATAATGTGCCCACAATAATGAATTCAACGCGCAATCTTATCAGTGCAAATAAACAAAAAAAAACATTTGCGCGATAAGATGCCGAAAAATCGATAAAATTTGCTGCTTGTTTGTTGATTCGTAAAATCGTTAAATATTTGCAAACTGATAAAAGGCTTGAGGAGAGTAATATGACTAAAAATTATTGATTTGATTGTTAGAAAAAAATACGATTGGTAAAAGATAGTATGAATCTCAGGAAAATTGGGGATAACAGCAAATATGACCAATTTTCTTTAGTAGAAAAATTGTGATTCAGTCGAATCAATAGAAAATTGAGTAATTGTTCTAATTACTAACAAGGCGTATGCATGAATTGAGGTCCAATAAATCACACCTTTATACATGAATATAAATATAAAACTTTCACTGGAACGATTTTATTTTTGAACGGAATTACAACCGAACAAGACGTTTTTTGAAAGAAAATTTCAAAATTGATTTTACACTCAGGCAACCAAACATTGAAATGTTTTAAAACTCGTTTTAAAATAGCCCAGTAAGCATAAAATTATCATATTTTTGGTGTATTTCATTGGAAACGATGTCAAAACTAGTCAAAAATCAATAGAAATGATAACGAGGTTGTTGGACTACGTATTTAGATGCGCCGCATTGAATTATTTAAGTCAATATTTGTGATACATACATAAGTATGAATAAGGAGTGATAATACTCTGAAATATTTGTGCATCATGAAATGATATGTGGTAAAATATTGGTGTCAAAATATTGAAAAATAAATTATATAAGTCGAGTTTGAAAGTGATATGAAATATTCATGAAATGATTCGGAAATAATGTCCTGAATTGAAGGGTAAGGTTGAGATTCTTCAAAATTTTACTGGAATCATGTTAATATTTTTTTTTCTTAATAAAAAAATATTTATTTTGTTAATAAATTTTTTTTAATAAAAAATACTAAAACAGTCAAATCTTACCTATGCGGACCCCATATCAATGGATAATTTAATATACGGATAAATTTGAGTCCGTTGAACCTTTTTGGAGACACTCTTTTATCAGAAAAATATAACCGAATTTACGTCTAGCATCTGGAGAGGTATATTTTGGCCGAATAAAAATCTCAATTCCACGCTACGAATGTTATAAAATATGCTATGTCTGTAAGGTCGAAATTATAGCTAGTGGAGACACCAGTCACCCCCTAAATAGGGGGCTAGTAGATAAGGAAGTATATGAAGAGGATGCCAGCCCTCACATCTAAATCGCTTATTCTTCATTTATAGTAAGACATTTTTAACATATTAACTGAAAAACAAATCGAGAAGATTTTGTTGGTTTTTCCACAAATTATTTATTAGAAATATTTAAGGGGGTAGTCTAGTGTTGAGCCCGGCAAAATGTATGCTCTTTTAAATTGATGTACAAAAAACGACAAAAAGTATTGACTTGAAACTTTGTATATTTATTTATTAACATTTAAAGGGAAAAAAATCATATTTATTGAAGAGAAAAAACAAAATGGCGGCCTGCAATGAAGTATTCCATCAACATAAAACAAAATTCAATTGCGCCTCGTAAAATTGTGGGCAAAATATTGCTCCGAAAGCAAATATCCAAATATTTTCTTGTTATTTGGATCATTAACGACAGAACGGGTCTAAATTTAGAGCAAACAAAACTTTTTTTTTAGACGATTTGGCATGCACTTAAAATTACGATGGTTGAGTTTCGCTTTTTGAAAAAACTGCACTTCAAGGAACCAAAAATTTTTTTTGCTCCAAATTTAGGCTGGTTCCGTCTTTATATAGTGAATTAGTATCTATGAAAAATTTGAAGTAAATCGGTCGAGTAGTTATTTTGCAATTTTACGACGCGCAGCGAAAAACTGTGATTCGAAAAAAAAACGCGTTTAAAGTTTTAACAACAGAAATTTTTGTGATTAGTCGAAAAAAAAAATTTACCATCAATTTGAAAGTCCTGGATGATAGTCAATGCCTTCCTTCTCCGCGATATCCTGTTCTTCTATTAATTTAGTCTTTTTTGGCAACACAGCCTTCTTTGGAAGCGTCGGTGCATCTTTTCTCTGCGCTGTATAACGTCTCGCGAGAACATTTCAAACACGAGATGTGATAGTTTCTCACTGAAAGTCGAATTTATACTAGACTGCCCCCTTAAATTCAATGCTTAATGAAATTCTGTATAGATACATAGGATAAACACTAAAACACACTCCCTTATTACGGGAGGATGGGTATCATTCATTGATGGGGCAGCCAAGTCTTTATAAAGCATAGTAAAAAAAATTGCTCATAGTTTCAACAAATTCTTTGGACACTTGTGCTGATGAGCAACCATTTTCAAACACCTGATTCTTTCTAATTATCTTAATGTTTACTAAATGACAAATAATCTGATCGAAGTTCAACTAAACCACATAAGTATGAATCAAACTTGCTCTAGTATATAGGAAATTAATCCAAACAGAGATTTAAAACCCCAAAAAAAGAAATAGAGTCAGTAACAGCCGCAACACAATAACCAAGTTATCAAACGATTTAGTAATGAATTATAAATTAGAGCTAAACAATCATCGTAATCTGTTGAAAAGAAACCATAACAAAATTTTACAGTACGATCAAGTTGCACATAAATATGTATATATATGTATATCCATGATGAACATATGTGCTTGTGTTTTCGGTTCATTTCCAAATGCTGAAACTACTACAGACAATATAACACACAACCGAAAGAAATATTCAAAGTCAAGTTTTCGTAAAATGAAATTTCCATTAAAATCTTGGCATTCAATCTTTTGAAAATGTGCCCAACCTGAAAAAAAATCTATTAAATTCACGAAAGATTTAATTAACATTGGATGGAAAAAAGATAGTGAACGAGTTCGGAAAGCTTCTCAGGTGAAGAAAAAAGCTTTACGTTTGTTTTCAATGTTTGTTGTTTTCAAAGACACAAACCATTTATTGTTGCATATATATTTTTCGTTTGAATTTTGTTAATTGATTGCTTTTTTTTTTTGGCAAACATACGTTGTTGATTGATTGTTGCATATGTGTGACGATTAATTCAATAATTATTAAAATTTTTGCACGACTGTGTTTAAAAATAATTTCTAAACCCATGAATCCATGATTTAATAAGTTTTAATAATATTACAGTATATTAAATCATAGTATGCATTGATGCAGCAATTAAAAATACAACCAGAAACTATACCATATTATGTTTACCTATAAAAAAATTTAATTGTGATTTAAGGTACCTATACTTTAGAAGACGAAAAAAAAACATTTTTCAAGAATTTTTTCATATATACTTTATTATATGTAAATATGTCTTTTTTATGATATTATTTCATATTTGAATAATACAAAAAGTAATTAATTATTAGTCCCTTTTAGAGACGGCGCTGAAATTAAGTTCTGAAAAAATCGTTACTCCACGGCGGATAAATAATCAATCTATGGATTGGTAAATCTAAAACAACTTTTTTTAACGGGATTTTAAAAAGTAATGCCTCTCACATTGTAATCCACCGCCGTTTTCAAAAAAAATCAGTTGAAAAAAATGGTGGACTTTCGAAAAAAATGTCCAAAACCGACCCTTTTTCGTAGTTTTTTTAACGCCGAATATTTTCCCAGTTTTTTTGGTTGTGATAGATTACGATGTAGTACACTCGAACAAGTAAAACGCACCAAGATTTTTTAAAATCGATTCGGTAGATCCGGAGATTGTCTGTCCGCCGTTTTAAAAAACATTGTTTCGAGAAAAACATTTCAGGAGATCATTTTTGAAGTTATAAGAAGTCGAAAAATGTAAAAAAATATATCCTTTTTTGAAATTTATAAAGTGGAATAGTACCTTAATAATGTGTACTTCTTTCATTCGAACTTCCAGCCTTCTTACAGTAAAAACTTGTCATACCTTGTATAGTTTTTGATCCATTAATCTCCATAAATACTCTATGAACTAAGGGTCTTGACTGCAGTCCAACAGTGAAATTTATCTGTATGGACATTTAGATCGCTGCATTTTCCTGGTGAAAAGTAAATTTGAGACCCATGAAATATTCTACATGGTCAATCAATTTCTTCAAATCCATCCTTTACAGAGTAACTTTTGTCAACGGAATTGTATCACTGAAATGAAGCAGATCCAAATTATAACATTAGATTCGGCGAATTCCAGAGAGAGAAATTATTAACTTCCCAATATATGGGAAGTTCTTGTAATCGCCTCGAAAATCGAAATTGAAATTTTCAACATTTCTTTACGTTTTGAGGTCTATAGAGTATATATAAAGTGTTTTTAGAAAGGGAGATGTATGTATGTGTGTGTGTGTACGTACGTACGTACGTTCGTGGACACTTTTTTCTACGAGCATAACTCACGTAAACAAAGTCGTATCGACTTCGCTGAGGCGTCAATCGAAGCGTCTTTGCAATCTTAAGAGCTGATTAGTTTTTGGGATACTTCGGTCAGGGGGGTTTGCTGTTTTGATCCTTTGAAGGTCATTTCTGTCATGCGTTATACCTCGCGAACCAAACATACGATTTGCAAGATTAAGGTGTCAATCGACGCGTATTAGCATTTGTGTGAACGTATCAAATTTTGAAATAAATTGTTGGAGCCGTTTTTTAATTTAAGAAAAAAAAGTGCAAAAAATTAGGGTTTTTTTTATAAACAATAAATTTTTAACCTGATTTACGAAAGACAGTATTCAATTTTTATAAAATTTATATATTTCAAGCAGTGTTTGTAAAAACAACATCAAAACTTTTTCTCATGATTACGTAAAATATTAAATAAAAAATCATTAACAGGCATCATGATCTTCAAGGTCATTTCTGTCATGCGCTATATCTCGCGAACCAAACATACGATTTGCATCGTTAAGGTGTCAATCGACGCGTATTAATATTTGTGTAAATATATCAAATTTAAAAAAAAAATTTAGCCGTTTTTTAATTTAAGGAAAAAAAGTGCAAAAAATTAGGTTTTTTTTTCATAAACAATAAATTTTTAACCTGATTCGCTAAATTTTGTAATCGATGTTTATAAAATTTATATACTCCAAGCAATTTTTCTAAAAACACCATCAAAACTTTTTGTCATGATCACGAAAAAAATTAAATAAAAAATAAAAAATCATTAACAGTCATCATGACCTTCAAGACCATTTCCGTTATTCACTATATCTCACGAACCAGATATAATATTTGCATCATTAAGGTGTCAATCGACGTGTTTTAAAATATCTTTGATTATTTTATCATTATCAAGATCCGTTTCATCGGTTTTTTAATTTAGTAGAAAAAAATGAGAAAACTTAGGGTTTTTTTTCCTAAAAAATATTTTTTTAGCCTGATTTGCACAACACAGTAATAAATGTTTATAAAATTTATACATTCCTATCAGTTTTTGATGAGAAACCTTTACAACTTTTTTCATGATTCTGAAAAAATTCAATTAAAAATAAAAAATCATTCAAAGTTACCATATGAAAGGGGTTCTTCCGATTGATATTACCTTATATATTTTATTCTAAAGACTTTGTTGTAAAGTCAATCAAAGTTTTAAAATGTTTGGATAATTTGAGCAGATTTTTAATAGTTTTTGCAGTCTTTTAATTAAAAAAAGCGGCTTAAATTTTGAAAACCATCAATATTTGCATTTGTGGTAATCAATCATCATCACCCATCCACCAAAAGCTTTACGTAATCAGTGGATGCTCCCGTAGATGATATGATTAATATTAACTCATTCCTGTTACTGCTATGAATACCTTTCATTATTATTATTTAAAGTAGTAGTATTTTCAAAATTATTATTGTGTTTAATATTTTTAATGTTTATCTAGATATTACTGGGAAGTTGACCGTGTGGACCTCAAGGGTCGCACTTCGCGGCTTGTTTTAATTTTTCAGATCCTGCCAGTCGTACAGAAAATCATTTCCCATGCCCACATTAAAATTTGTTTCATCATTAATCTTCAAAGTTCCCATCAAAACTAATACTTATCTTTCACACCCACCACCCTCTCTCTCTCTCTCGTAAAATGCAATCAAAAGAAAATATGCATTATTTGCATTTCATGCAACAATTGTTTGGACCAAAGCTCATCTGAAAAAAATATTCCAAGATTTCGCATAACATTTTATCAAAATGATATCATGGGAAATTTGCTTCTCGATAAAAGTGAAAATTCAATTCAATTTTCATATAAAAATAGCGAAAAATAAGCGCACAACAAGAAAACCAACAGGAAGACGACATCGGTGAAAGAATAGATGCGAAAATACAGTAGAAGGTTTTCCGTTTTTCTTCGTGGTCGTGGGCTCTTTTCATATTGTTCTTCCTTCATCCACTTCAAACAAACAATCAGGACAGCAGCAAGTCGTCAAACATGCCAAGCCACAAACCAATCTAACTGAGATGATTAGGTGATAAAACATTTATTGAAATTGTACTTTTTAAACATTTTCCAGTTGTAATTTTCTCCAAAGTCTCCTGTACGATTGAGAGAAAGAAAAGCTAGTGAGCAAAAAGTTATAATTATCGTTTACTTATGCGAGACAAGGACAAGTTTACTATTTTCTTGTTGTTGTTGGTGAACAAAAACTATACACAATAGACACTCCATCAAATTGTCGCTCCAGTTTAGAGAAATTTTCGGCTATTTTCTTCTTATGACTGTTTTTTTTCCAGCTTGCGGAAATTGCCCTCAAATAATGCTTTTAATTGTCATTGTTGTCGCCCCTCTGACTTTCTTTGCCCGGACAACTTTATTAACGACATGAAATTAGCGTAATAGCGTTTTGTATTCTATAAGATTTCGGTGCCAGATTTTTAAAGTGGTCATTGAGTATCAAAAGAAAAAAACACAACTGGAAAGGAGAATGATTGGAGAATGCATGGAAGCATGAATGGCAGTAGTTTTTTTGTGGCTGGTGGCCTCCAATGATGCCACTTGCCTAAAATTACTACCAGTTTCAGTTAATTACAAGTTAAAATTCACTTTTGGCTATATTTCTTGCCATCATTTTTTGCTAGTCATTCATCAAATGGATTCGCTTTAATTGTCCATGGTATTTTTCTACGCATGGAATGGAAGACGAACGGAATAAGAATGGCATTTTATTAAATAGGGACATATTATTAATTTGAAACAATGCACGAATAAGAATATCGCAGGCATAGCAATATTTCGGGAAGGGAAAATCATTTCGTAAAAAAATTATTTTTGTTTAACAAGAATTTTTTTTGGAAGGATTAAACAAAAACCAACATTTTTTCCTCGTAATTTTTTTTTGATTTTTTTAAAACACAACACATTCATAGCTACAATTTGTTCGAAAATGCCTATTTCACACCCTGTAAAATGAACATGCGCCTCGCTCACATGTCCCTGTCTGCGGTCATGTCCATCGAAACTAAATTCGTAGAACCTGCCTCAATATGAACTAGTTCTTCCACTTATGTACTCGATTTTTCGAAAGAAATTGTAGTTCTCGAAGCCCATAATCATTTTTAAACAGCATAGCCATTTTTCAATGATTACTGTTCGTACTCTCTGTTCCTCTCCATCTCTACATACATCATATCTAACTTTCTTTCATATCAAAGTGGTTTTCATGATGGAGTGGAAGCTGCTACCCAAATAGCCACAGGTTCACACACTTTCATTATTTACTGTACTCGTACATTCCATCAACTAATCGTGTACCCTTTTTGTTTCGTTTTAGGTACAACAACAACGACACCAAACTCGCCAGCAACAATGGCTGCTGCCGGAACTGCGATTGGGGCAGGATTAGTGCCGACATCACCTGTTCTCGCCATTGCGAAAAATTTCTGCAACGACAGCACCACCATCACGTTTGCAAGGGGTGGCAGTGGCCCATCGAATGGTATAGGTGTTAATAATGGCAGTGCGAACGCCAGAACGCCGGACATTGTTCAACATGATGCAAGTCCGGGAGGTCATCATACGGCGAGTAGTGGTTCCCAGTACTATCACCACCAGCTGCCATGCGTGGATACCAATGCTTCCTCTTCTGCTGCATCCCCGATTTACGCCAAGCCGCCTGCGAAGGCAACAACGACCCGTGGCAATGGAACTTGTTTGACAACATCGCCGCCGAGCGCCCGATACAGCCAACAACAACAACTTGATTCCGTGGTCTTGGAAGCGCAGCCGTCTTCGATTCCGCCTCAGTTACATTCCAGACTCGATGTTGAACGCGCGGGGACTGACTCGTCGTGGTCGTTATCGCTCTCGTCGTCACAGTCGCCATCGGAACCATGTAGCAGCGGAACTGCGTCCTTTGTGAAAAACCCTTACGTGAACAAGTCCACGAATAAGTTCAGCAAGTACAAGAGCTGCTCCAGCGCGGCGAAATCGAACGGGGCCGACGCTGCGGAATCCGCTCATGTGCATAGTGCGACACCAAACGTGATTAGCAACAACGGTGCGAATAGCGTAAGCGGGGCCAGTGCTGCCAGCGCGGGCATCAGCAGTAACAGTAGGAAAATGGTCGCGGCCCAGGAGCCTGGCGACGCCAACGACACGTTCGACGACTTCGACCCAACCGAGGAGCTGCAGTACGGTCCAGGAATTGTATCCAAACTTCGTTGCCGTTACTTGAGCTTAGCCTTGAGGCAATCCACCGGCAAACAACGGCCGGCTTTGGACAATCTCAGGAGGGCCACAAGTTTGAACAACTTGCTGGACGACGATGACCGCGGAAGCAACAGTAGCAACACGGATCACTCCGCTTCCACGACCCATGGCGCCATCCGACCAAGTTCGGAGAATCTGGGCAAATCGCCCGACGAATTCGTTGCTACGTTCCAGAAGAACCTGAAGCTCTCGGACAAGCAACGCTCGCGGCACGTGAAACGCGGCAACGATTCACTGAAGCGTGCCAGATCCGTGGAGGCGCTAGCCGTGTACGGGGACAAGCCTTGGGAGGGCGAGGGTGCGACTATCACCTCTAACGGGGTCCCTGTGCAGATGCGCTACAGCTACATGCAACGCATTGAGCCGAACCGGCCGGACGTATCCTCGGTCAGCTCCTCGACCGAGGTCACCATCGAGGATAAGATACTGAGTGCTCGCGAGCGCAGCTCCTTAATTGACAAGCCACCCCGCAAGATCTCTCCGTTCATGGACGAGATGGAGCGACCGCCCCCCGATGTGGTGAAGCAAACGCTGAAGATATTCGAGGCGTCTGCGAACAGGCGCGGCCGCGGGCTTGGCCGCAACAACAATTGTAACGGTGAGGTGGCCACGAAGGTGCGCAACTACAAGTCGATTATATCGCAGGAGAAACCCCCAATTATCTTCCCCAAGCCGCCTTTGAGTCCAAAGAAGAATTTCCGAAAGCCGGGAACGCCGCCAGGCAATTTGGACATCGTTGTTACCAAAAAGATCGGCACCAATCAACAGCCGACCGTGGTAAATAACAGCAATTGCAATAGCGTTAACAATAACAACAAGAAGACTTACTCAGCCGGAACGGTCGGGCAGATCGGCAGCCCAATTACCGGCATTGCGAAGAAATTCAATACTGTTTCCGGCGAGATTGCGAACGCCGAGCCGATGACGAGCGTCGAATCGCAGTCGCCAACCACAATGACCGCAATGAGTGTGGAATCGAAGAGCTCGTCGCCACCCGTTCCCAGCGCCCGGACAACGATTCCGTTTCGGCTGAACGCGAAAAATGAGAGTACGCCGATACGGAACGCCCCATTTAGCGACGGCAGCCATAGTCCGCACACGCCCGACATAATTCCCCGTAAAATGTATGACGGGGTTTCGAATTTCGCAGCGGCTATTGATTCACCCGTTTCGCAGCTTAGCAAGCAGATAGAGCGCCTGAAGATTGACTCACCCATGCCACCCCTGTATGCTGCCCAACTGTCGGCAGGCATGTTGTCGCCTTCGCTGGGCACCATTTCACCCATCGTGCGGTTCGATTCCAAGCCAAAGCCATCGTCCGAATCGGAACCTGACGAACCCGACGCGGACGACTCTTTCGATGGACACGCGGAAGCGCTTTCGAAACCTATTTCCAAATCTGCGCTCGATAACATTTCGCAAGCTGGGACAACGCAACAGTTCAATTTTAACAATGTCAAGTCGTCCCACGTGAGCAGCAAAGCACCGTTCACACCAGCTTCGGCAACGCTGCCCGTTAACGGGAGCAGCAATGGCGCAACAGCTGCAGCCCAGCTAACAACAATGGCGAAGCAGGTTGGCGTCATTCGGCCGTTGCTCGCCGAGTCCAAACTGCAGTCGCTGCAGACTGATAGCGGCAACAAATTGAAGCCGTGCCCCCCGAACAATGCAACCCTTGCAGCATCCGATTACACATCCACCGCGGACCACCTCGTGACCGCAAAAGCTCGTGATAATTTAGTCATATCGAATTTAAGTCAACAACAAAAGTTGCTTCTGCAACAGAACGCCACGACCAACCTAGTGAACAGTCTTAGCAGTAAGGCCAACAACTTCTTCAATACTGCGGCAATCAGCAATGGTAACAGTAACGGTAAGACGTCCAACGATGAGTTGTCGTCGCAACGGCCAACCCTCACGTCACGCGAAATCGAAAAGAACCTGATTAACACGAAAAAGATTGAGGAGGCGAACCTTTTGGAAGCAGCCAACAACAGTGATAATAATGGTGTCAAGTGGCAGTTCAGCAAGAAGAAAGCGCGTAGCGCGGGAGCATCGCCGCAACAGCAACAACAGGCCACACAAAATACAATGATTTTCAACTTTAAGGATCGGAAAGAGGTGCCGGATTATATAGAGAATGATGGATTACTGTTTCGTCGAAAGCGCGAATTGCCAAAGGTAAGATGAAGCGATAGACGCGATATGCACTAATCGTGTTTTGATTCTGTACGAATTGTCGAGCAAGAATGTTAACTACATTTATTTGATGCGCTGATTGAACCTTGCATTAGGAGCAAAATCATAGCAGCCCTTCAGACTGTGTCCCTGCCCTCTGGGATTGTATAGGGTACCACGGGGTCGTGGAGCCCATGATAGGTTACTATCATCCTCGACAAGGTGTGGAAGCAAA
This sequence comes from Oxycera nigricornis, assembly GCA_963942545.1. Taxonomy (NCBI): domain Eukaryota; kingdom Metazoa; phylum Arthropoda; class Insecta; order Diptera; family Stratiomyidae; genus Oxycera; species Oxycera nigricornis. Next base: position 108,099,445 of record OZ012662.1, read on the forward strand.
GTGGTGGTTAGGTACGCTAAATAGTCAGCGCTTGGTCAACCAGTACCGCCATCACCGGCCCAGTAAGTCGGCGGCAATTCTGGGATACCCCTTGGAGACATTCCACATGGTTATGCGGAGCGTTTCGAAAGGAAGGAGTGTTTATTGAGACTTATTTCAACAACTCCTTCACCAGGACTGGGTTTTAATGATTAATTTCGGGGAGAGCACGTTAAATCACTTACATATTCTGAACCTTGCATTGGTTTTTTAGGCTGCGTTCACTTTCAGATAGGTAAGCCTGGTCTAGACAGATTTTTCCTGGTTCAGCGGCAAATTTATTTCTGAAGTTTTTTCAAATCTCTCAATCTGTAACGGCAAAAAAACGAAACAAAATAGATCTAATTACGTCACGACACATTCGTTAAAATCGTCCAAAAAACCACAGCGTGTTGGAATTAATATATTCCACTACATCTATTTTATTTGAGGGATTGTATGGAAATCGAATAAGAAAGGGAAAACACTTAAAAATTTCATAACATTTCGTTTACAAACAAAAAAACAAATGCCCAAAAATTACTTTCACTGCATTGACGATATGAATATAAAATCAGGTGTCGCTTACAGCAACAACAAAAAACACCTTAGAAACATTGCCAAACAATTTTTGACCCAAGCTGGAACAGAACTAAATAATTAACAAGCATTCACATTTACAACGCATGTAAACGTACGCATGAATATTTCGTGCATTAACATAAACGATACATAATATATGAAGCGTGTGATATGTTATTCATAACACCTATGCAAGATATGGATGTCATCTGATTTTTCGTAGTCTGTTTCAAAACTTGTTCAACCGAACGTGACGCTGTGCTGTTCGTTCGATTTTGATTTAAAATTCCAATGTCGAATTGGAAACACACGATTCAGTTTGAATGTTGAACGAATTGTGCATATGAGAAAATGCCAGAGGAGAATTGATGTCAAAAAGAAATCGAAATGTTAATCATCGGTCTGGTTCTTTTTTTCTTCTTCTCGATGGCGATTCGAAAATGTGACATGTTAGAAATTTTTTCAAGGCAAATTTAGATTTTTTTTTTATATATAGAAAATCTCATTGATTAATTTAGCATTGATTTTTATCTCATTTCCGGCTGATTGTATATATTAAATTTTATTGCTAAACTTGCTGAGGTTTTTGAATCAATTGGTCTTGCATAAATGCATCTATGTATTCGTAAAGATTAATTTAACACTTGCGCATTATTAAATTTTAAATCAATAGTTTGATATCTTACAGTCTTTTACGTAAGAGCGTGGTCATTGTTACATGTAGAAAAAAATTGTAGCGATCTAGTTCCTTTTCTATGACATAGAGGGCACCTCAGGCCTCCATGCTTTATGAAAGGAATCAGCTGTCAGTCGAATTCAGTTGTTCTTTGAATGGTTTTTCGAAATTAGTGCTGCTTACGTCTCGCGCTTCGAGGCAATTATTTTATGTTCGCATGAAAAAGGACCTAAATTAACGCAAGAAGGGAAAGTCGAAGCAGTTCGTAAGCAAGTGGGTGAATCGCTATAAAAAGGTCGGCAATGTGGATGATTTTCCTAATCGCGGGGGTGCAAGCAAAGGGACAAAAAAAACAACGAAAAAAAATTCTCGCAGTGTTTTCGACGGATCCAACTTTGACTCTACGTGAAGATGCTGTAAAATTGAAAGCAAAAGGTGTCGACATATCATATGGAACGTATCACGTGTATCAACTCACTGCTATATCGACGAGCGATCAGTGCTACTACGACACGAGTCGCTATTTGACACCACTTGTAACACATGCAGCATGGTAACGTGTGTAACATAGATCAGGGCAATGAAAAGCAATAATTACAACGATTTCTGTTATGAGGAATAGAATATGGACCAAATCCATCGAAGATAATCTATGATGCAAATGTTGAGATAGTGGAATTCATGGTAGTAATTAAATGTCTTTTGAATAGTTAGTGTTCTTTGTTGTTATAGGATCTCTTCAGTTTAGTACTGCCATCCAACATCCTCTAATCCCATTCAAAATATGAATTCAAACAATTCAAGTGTTGCTGAGATGGTAAATGTAAACAGAAAACACTCCGAAAAACAGTCTTCAAGCATTTAACTAAATGTGTTGTCAAGATTTAACGCAAAAGATACGCCGAGAGAAGAACCATTGCATCCACACTATATTCTCTAACCGCACTCGTAAAAGTTGGTTAATAGCTTCTGACTTTTTAATTTGAGATTTCCTGGCCGTAACCTTTCTATCCACCATTAAATGGTGTGGTCATAAATTAAAACCTCTCCGTGCGATTAAATATAAATTTTTGAGTGTAAATCTTTGAATAAAAATGGTCTAGGTCTGCAGCCGGACAGCAACAGAAAATACGAATAATAAATGCATAATTATCGTGACATGAGAAAATACACATATGGGTGTCTTTTTGCTTTATCTTTCGCTTCGGAATCTTTTAGTTTTTTTTTGCTGCTTCATGCATGACCTGCCTGCCTGTGCCTACCTGTCGGTTGGAAGTCGTTCGGTATCATGTCACTTTACATCCAGGATTGCAATTCACATTGGTGGGATTATAAGAGGCATTAATGTCGTTTGGATGATTCTTGGATGACACTAAGAAAATTCCAAGGGATAAAATGTTTAATCCCAACATTTTTATATATGCTTTCCGTCTTCGTCGTATGCTTTACGAAGAAGCCGACGACAATTTACAAACTAGTTCTTCTAGGCCTTTCATCTATGAAGTGGTGTCACCCATGTTGCCGAGCGCTGATAGTGTTGCATGGTTGATAAAAGGAAGGAAGACGTGGACGAACGTATAATTTATTAAAGTACTCTGACGCGGTGCCCGGGGACTACTTTTAGATGCACGCATAATGTGGCATTTCCGTTGGATGTATAATGAAGTGGATGGGTATTCCGTCTGACCGGTTGCTTGTCTCCCTATGTTGCAATATGCCGTGGTTCAGCATTTAAAAGTTGATGTTGTCCATCAAGTTTGAGGAGCAACTCTCGCAGAACAACAGTTACTTGTAGTTTTCAAGGTTAGAGTAGATTTTCAGCTTCAAATCTAAGCTGCAGTTGGGACATATCCTTGATCACAAAATTTTTTGTGCATATTTTTAAAATCGGTGCTCTTAGCAACATATAAAACATATCCTCGATGCATAATCAGTAGTCTAGAATGATATGTTGCATCCGCTTGATCAAATTTGCATTAAAATCAACTCTGATTGACCATGGAGGCTTTCACTTTTTCTTGCCAGCGTATTTTGTTTTAAAACTCGATCAGTTTCACTGTAATCAAATCATGTGGAACGCGTGAAGTAGGAAATCAAATCTGTTTTGAATTTATTAGCGCACCTCTTATTTCTACTATTTTTTGCATTCTGTGACGGTATCCGTCTTTTACTTGTCTTTTGGCTGAATCAAAAGGTTAACAGCAGTAAAAATTAGGAATGGTAGTTATAAAAACTAACTCAATATTAAATATCAAATAATGAAGGAAAAAATGACCAGCAAAAAATGCTTCTGAAAAAATAATTATTAGACTTATCTAATTTTTCTGCAATGATTGTATTTAATTTTTATAAACTCAAAACATTGTTATGGATCACGAATCAAAGAAAGTCGGAACTCAGATATCGAATAGATGGCCTATCCCTGCATAACATGCAGTTTTTCACGCAACAATTCATGGGAGAATGTGCTCAGGCGATGGTGGTGAACGCACTTCCGCCGAACTGAACAAGTCTACTATTTCTCTAATATTCGTGAGGCCCAACAAATTCATCTAAAAAATCCTTAATAATCAGTGCCTCGTTCCAGGACTAACCGTTCTGAAAGTCAACACAACTTAACGGGAGACTTTTAAAAAACAGAAATTCATTGCACAACAATCAAAGAAGTCTCCATAAAAATGTAGAACCGGGCCTGAAAAATGCGGCGCTGATTTTTAGCATCGGTTTCGTTCTTCTACCTCCACATGTGGAAGATTCAGTCATTCGATCTTTTTGAAAAAGACTTGAAAACACTGTCTAAACCATCTTTGCTTCCTTAAATGGTTCACCTACATCACTTTCATAAATTTTGTCTTTTCATATAAATCATGACTTTAAAAATATCAATTTTGAAATGCAAATGTTGCCCACTTAAGCATTTCCATTTCTAAACGGGCAATGATATGAGAATGAAGTCGCACTGCCAAAAATATATATATACATTACCGCTTATAAGTATTTGCCCATCATTTAAATAGAACATTACTAACTTAAAATTGAGATTAAAAAAGCTTTGATTACCATCATTTCAGAAGTTCACTTATGAATGCAAACAAAAAAGTGTTTAAAAATATTACAACTGACAAATTATTGACTCATTTATGTTGTAATCTTATTTTAAATAATTTTTTTATCAGGTTTTGATATTCCATTTAGCAATTTGGACAGTATTCCCTGTGAAAATTACTTCGATCCTATATACTAGACATGATTACCAAAGGAAAAATGAATGTTTTTGCATGAAATTGCTGACAATGTGCACTGATTAATGTTGACAGATGTCAAACTCATAAAAAAAAGTATGGCGTGTCCATGGGAGCTTTATACGCTCACTAACGCCATCTATAACCAAACAGCGGATTTAAGCTTATACACCCGTTAAGTTGATGTTTGGCAAAAATTTATAACGTTCCGATCCACCTCATCTTAAAAGGAGCACTTTTAGTTTTCCTGCTTTCAATATTTGGTCCAGTTATTTTATTGGACAAATTGAAGGAGTGCTTACGGTAATTTTCTTGTTAAAAAGTAAATCAAAAGTCAGAAATGTGCATACCAGACGGCACCATTTCGTATTTCTGGGTACTACTCCTTCCTCGCAATTCTGGTGATCCTGCAGACGATCTCTTCCAAAAATAACTCTACAACATTACAGAACTTCCACCATGTTTTGCATGAAGGCACCAAACATTGGTGAAATATTCGCTCTCCCGCTGATTTACGGATGAAAATGCCTTTTAAACAATTCCAAGTTTTTGGCAATCTTCTTCATGACCTAATAATCCTTGCAGTATAATTATAAGAAATTTAAATTTTATTTTAATATTTAGATTTTTTTTGAACATAAGCAATCGCAAAAATTAAGAGAAGGCAAATATTTATGCGCGTTAATGTATATACTAAACTGTCCAGTCATTAATATAATAAAATTATCCCAAAATTGTCTTGTATGTTTGTTTTTTTCTAATTGAAAAGAAAATCATTCAAATTATTGTAACAATTTCTACAAACAATCATTTAAGCACTAAAGCTGTCGTTTTTTGGAGCCTGTACAAGAATTTTGTTTGTCTTCAAGAGTGGTGAATGTTTACACGACAACAATCTTCGACCAATATATCTGAAGCTGTGTGTTGTGTTGTATAAAGAAATCTATTCAAATGTTCAAAAGATACCTTTCTTTTTCATATATTAGATTTGCTGTGTTGTATTAAAGTGTATCCCTCTTGACCTGCTGCTATAACGAATAATTGTTGTAGGTGGACCGTTTCAAGGAGTATCTTTCTAATGGCTTTTCAAAATTCATCAAGTGTTGTGTAGAGTGTGATTCGGTATGTAGGTTGTAAAGTGATTTTTGACTTATATTTGGGTTGTATCTGCTAAATGTTTTGTGCAAAGTATTTAAGATAGATTTTTTTTGTAGTCATCTGAAGCGACAAGAAGAGAAAGACTTTCTTTTGAAGTCAGTTATAGAGATCTGAGTATATCTCTTAGATATTTTTTTGTTGTTGCAAAACTGCAACGATTTTAATATATATTTTTTGCCATTTGATCCTGATTTAAGCATTGTGTATATACTTTCATTTTCATATTCGTTTTAAAATCTCTTGCGTTTTGAGGATAACATAGCCCTGAATCTAATCTCGCACTGATATCGTTTCGCTAGTATACATTTTATTGTACTATTTCGATAAAATAAATACAGAATCTTCATTGTTCAGTTCAGATTTCGAATAGCACTGGCTATAATGCTTTTTGAATCGTTTTCGTTTTAGTAGAGCCCATAAAATTATTTCTTATAATTGACTTAATCGACTAAGTAGCAGCATTCGTTTACTTAATAGCAACAAAAAAGGTTCCTATACCCTATATACTCGTACGTCTTATTCACATTTCCATTTTGTCTGGCCGGTTCATTTCAACCGTCGGATTAATGGATTAAGATGAATAAGACGACGACGCATAAGAAGGTCTACGAACCTCTTAAATCTTGGCTATAAGAAAATTGTTTTTTTGGAAGCATCTTTCACTCTGAAATGTTCATAAATAAATGAATGCCTTAGCATAATATTCCATAAATCATGACAATGACCCCATAACCATTCAAAAAAAGATGCATACTTATCTTATCCTGCACTATATAATAATTTTCTTGCTCTACTCCCGGTTAATGTCATTTTTGTTGTGCGTCGTAGAGTATCTTAATATTTACCTGTAAATAAAGATTCACCGTTGATTTTAGTGTCGTCAAATTCACGCTCTAAAATCCACAACTGATTGTGCTTAATGACTTCTGAAGACTCTTGAAAATGTACTCAACACAGTTGTCCCACTTTAACGAGAGTATCTAAACTCGTCTAGTATTTGGGTCAGTTCTTTGAATAGTTTCTATCTTTTAACTGTTCACCGTATAGCGCAACACTTGATAGAAGATATGTATATGTACATAGATGCAATGAGCCTCGCAGCAAATGCAAATGCAATTGCAACCGATTTAGTTGATTAGATTGAAAGAATGTTCTATGGCTTGTTGGTAATTATCATCAAAATAGAGGTAATCTTATTAATTGTCTCGTTACGAAATAAATGGTTGTTGTGGACGTTGAGTTCTTGTTACTGTTGTGGGACGCCGCGGACATTGACTTGAAAAAGAAATTCTAGGTGAATCTTTAATTTGTATATCTAAAAGGCCGTAGGTTTCGTTCCCTGTTTAGCGACTGTCGTATTAATATCTACAAAATAGAATCGATTATCTTCTCGTCACATTCAGCATTTTTCTGGACTTGTTGCCAAGGAAAATCTATAAGATAAAAAAGATTTCCAATGAGAACATGAACTACAATGTTTAGGCTTCACTCGTCTGTAGCAAATCACAAATAATTAGTTGAGTATGCTCGACCAGCATCATCAACCATGAATGTAATCGGACACCTCCATTCCAGTGATAAATTACATTGCAGCGAAAGTATTTATTTTTACAACACACGTACATATTTTTACTTTCTCATACTATCTTTTCAAATTGATGTTGCTCTCAAATTCACCTGTCTAAGACGTTTCTATTTGATATTGATCGCTTCGTATTTTCCCATCAGACTTGATATTATTTTCATTATTTTTTGCTTAAACTATAAATTGAGGAAAAAATCTATTTAAAAATGTTGGCGTTCCAGAAACTTAGACACTGTATGACGCTACACTCCAAACCGTCTTTATTTTATAATGCATTCACATCTTTACGGTGACGTGAAAATTTTCGGAACGCTAAATCCCGCAGCTCTGTTTTTTAACGGAAGTTAAAAAAAAGGAAAAAATGGACTTCGTCCGAAAATAATTTCGCGATCAAATGCTTTTGAATTTGTTTCCCAATATTTCTCAATGTTGGTCCGTCGTAAAAGATTTCTTGCATCAGAAACTAGACTTTACATATCACCAGTCAATTTGTCAAGTACGTCACTATTGTCAATGTCGTGATAATCCGCACTTCAAAAAGAAACCAGCAAATGGACCACTTTCTTTAGTATGATTTGCATAAGACTTGCAATTATGCATCAGATGGGAGCTCAACATTCTCCGTTTGAGGCAATTTTCTTCCTTTAAAATACCCTCTTCAAAAAAGAATTTTTTTTTAGAGTTTTTATTCAAAAATAAGGAAGTAAAAAAACGAAAAAGGCGCATAGCGTCTGAATCAGAAAGCCAATTTTTAAGAAAAATTCAACGCGATGTCGAAAATAAAACATCCCTTAGTTGAAAAGTTGTGCCACGCAATTTCTTTGATCCATCGACCATATCGTTCAAGTCGTTGATTAGAATGGAAGCCAAGCTAGAAGGAGCGGAGCCAAAAACACGTGTTACCGCATACACTAAACTCTAGTTTCATCGCGAACGCTGGTTCAAATACAATGCGAAGGTTGACGCGCGAAGCGAGTAGGGGGCAAAGCTAGTGAGCTTTTATTTTTATACAAAAAAATTAATAAAGATTGTAATTTTCAAAAAAAATATGTTTAATAGTATTTAATATTATCAAAAACTGTCTGCTCTTCGTGATTTAATAGCGAAAAATTCCGCGTTCAGCGGTCCATGGAATTTGCTTCATTCGAAAATATTTCCTTGCGAAAAATTTCCAAAATTGAGTCTCAATTTGAAGGATTAAAAGCCTTTATTTTTGTTATCTACTCTCAGCAATATTTTTTTGTACATCTAGTAGACAAAAACATTTTTGAAGTCTTCCTTGAATGTAGCAGAGCTCAGAGTAAGCTCATAAAAAATTGATATATTTTTCATCTTGACATCTGAAAAATTGGTTAAAAAATCGAAATTTCGACGCAGCTGTTAATATATAAAATATTTATTTTAAATTATTTGACGATGACGAAATTTTTTATCTGAAAAAAAAAGCGAAAAATAAGAAACTGTGTTTTTTGTTTTGAAAAAATGAAATCCGAAATTTTGACAAAAACTTCGAGTTGAAAATTTATAAAAATTTAACGTTGCATCCAATCAAAAAATCTTTTAAATATTTTATGTATTTGTACGTCTGACAAAAATCCCACCATCGACAAGGAAAGGGTCTTACTTGATGGCTAATATTTCCATACTGTTTCACTTTTTTCCTTGAGTTAATTTTTGAAATTTCTGTCGTTGTGGACGAATAATTACATTTTCATTGGATATATATGCTATTTCGGTGTGAAGGATGGCAACATCATCAGCTGTGGCCACTCCACCCTTTACAGGACAACACGATCACTCTTCGATACGAAACAAATAACAGTCCTGTGAAGTATAACAGATCTACTTAAGTATTCAAGCTGAGGCTATGATGAGTTCATACCGCCTATGAGGATAAGAGTTGGTTAAATGCATTTTGCTTGTTCATTTTTCTGTTGATATTTATTCCGATTTTATTTTGCAGAAAATTATTTCTGGACCTTTTCGAGCTGGATTTGATTCAGAATTTGACCTCAAGACAATTCGATTTGTTAAACATCGCTCATCAATTTTATGTTCGAAGAAATCAAATCAAGATTGTTATCAAAAAAATCAACCCTGAATTCATAAATAGTCTGACAATCACTCTTGAACTTGATCTCGCCATTGAAACAATCGAAACAATTAAAACTTTCTTTACAAAACCATTTAAAAGCATTAAAGAGGTCAACGCGCTCACCCCATCCAATGTCTTAGTAATGTCGTCAGCTATTTAATTAAATCTAAAAAACAACAACAACAATGCATCAACGGAACACCATAAAATCAACTTAATTGAAACATTACTCATAGATGTTAATGTCGCGTTGCTGTAAAATTTATAGTTGCACGCCATGTTGTCTATTGCTATCCCTAATTGTTGTCTTTACAGTTACAAGACAATGTAATGTCATTATCATTGTCGCTACATCCCAAACGTAGGACCCATACATCATTACTATCTACAAAAACAATTATAGATGTCTTGAGAGCGAACTATGTATCTATCCGTCGTCAGCCAATGTAGTACGGACTTTTCTTAGCAAGTATCTTTTTCTCGTCCGTTGTCGACACAACCACCGTTAGTTACTTCAGTATCTATGAACAATGTCGGCTGGGGTACATAGTAGCTATTAGTTAACCTTCAAACCAAATTGAAATTTATGGTTTGTTAAAATCCATTCATCATATTGAAAAGTGGAGTAGAACTCTACAACATGTATGATTTGATTGATATCTACGTCTTTTTTTCTAAATAAAATTGTGTGTAACACATGCCCGTGCGTACATTGATTTGTGGATAGATATGTACCGATTTTTAAATTGGACCTTGTATAGTAGCTATAACCGTGAGTGAGAGATGCACTTTAACGGATAGATTACGCGAGACGCCTTACAATGATGTCCTAGCGTAATTATTGGTTACGTGATGTGGCTATGTGCGCCGTAACATTTGAAGATAGTTGAAGGTTGACCGATCTTGGATGCCATCCATAACAGAGTACTCTTACACGTTCCATTGGTAATTGTGGCTCGTATCTTTGGTAGTGGATGAGAGCGAAGAAAATCGTAATGGAGATATAAGAAAGATTTTTGAAATGATGCCAAGATCTGAATTGGATGGTCCGTCTTGATATCTGACTGGACGACAGGATCATAAGAAAAATTTAAGGAAATTTAGATATTTCTCGTTGAACTGTTTCAAAGGTTTAGTGAAAACATTTCAGTAGCAAATAATAATTGACCTCGGAATACTTCTTTCGCAAAAACACATTCTGTGGATGGATCTGTAGCTACCACGGAAGTTAGTTCACACTATACCTTAATCGAGCGCCATTCTTCTTCCTCTACATTTCTCATCATCTATAATAACCCTAAACAACGTCTCAAATCCAAGAAGAAATTACGATACAAATAGGATTGCGTTAACTCTTTACTTTTCAGGTTGTTCAACCTGTTGCGTGTATATATGCCCAGCAATAATCGTAAAGAATAAGAGACGAGACACAAGTCGAAAGACGATCGGATCGCGTAGACCAGACTATCATACGTATACGCTAGTATGCTTACTGACATGCTACATGGACTGCATTAAAGTACATATATCATTGCTTCTAATCATACAAATACAGCTAGAACTCAACATATTCGTTTGATGTTTGTTGCATCGCGACTTCATCATCATTTACATGTTTGCTTGCATTCATCTTGTCGCGCAACATCTATGTACCCTCCTCCTTTGATCTGCTGCATCCATCCAATAGATACAAGTGCTCATTTGTAATCATACATACGATGTTGTGATGAAGTTGATTACAAATATGGTATATCTATCATTATGTAACATGTATGTAATAATACGATAATAAGAAATGAGAGCGAGATACGATTTATGAGGACATATATTTTAGCACCAATACGATAATTGTTCGGGCAAGTGGGATCTTATAACGGTAATGTCGCGAGTAATCATCACCATCATTATTATTGTGCCATTGCCTAGATTTAAACCAATATTTCTGGGGTTCAAAACGAAAAGGCCTTGCCGAACAATAAATTTATCCGAATTGCTGATCTCTACAAACTGTTTGGTTTATTTATGGTTTCATGGGCCATTATGAAATTTTTATGAAAAATGGCATTTTTGATTTAGGCATTACGGCGGCTAATGGGTTCGGTACGCATTCCAGCCAAATGTGAGAAAGGAGAAACACAATGAAAAAGCAACATTAATATCACCACTTCCTGCAATTCCACAAGATAATCGTTCGGTCATTAGTCGACGTTTTTCTGGACAGTTTTTGCGAGTCATTAGAAAGAAAATATTTAGGTATATAGAATTGTTTAAGGAAAATAACAATTAACTTATCTAATTCCGCAAGAAGTTCACAGAAAATTTCGTGGGTGTGTTCGAATTATTCGTCCAAGATGTTCCACTACTACTTATTTATACAACGCTGAATTTTCTTGAGCACTTAAACATAACCATTTTTAAGGTCCAAGTGTAACTACTTCTGACATAAATTTTATGTGTGTAATGATTTTCTCCGCTACTATTATTTGACTAGGACAGCGTGTTGAAAGACTGCAGACAAATTTTAAAAAAATGCATATACATATAATAAAATCTTCTAGTTAAATTTTACCACAATATTTTCCTAAAAAAAAAATTCTGAAAATTTATTCACATGCAAGGTCGGTTCAAAAAGTATCGTCTATAGTATTTTCAATATTTTTGTGGCGTTATGTTGGTACTCATGCTTTTCACTTATGCTGACAAGTTCGACCATTTTGAATCTTCAGTTAATTTTTGACAGCTATTTTGCCTGAAAAAAAAAATGGATCAAAGAATCTGTATCAAATTTTGTGTGAAAAACAACTTTAAGTGGGCGGCAAAAGCAACATTTATCGGTGGTACAAAATGTTTTTAGAGGGCCGAGCAGATGTGAACGACGAGCAGCATGCCGACGCCGGAGCACGTCAACAAAAGACGAAAACAATAATATTGGCCAATCGTCGAATCACCGTTAGAAAAGTTGCTGAGGACCGAAACATTTCGATTGGCTCGTGCACACACAGTAATACACTGAAGAAGGACACAACTAATGTCCGAAATGTACATTTGGTAATAATAGAATCGTATAATAGAGGAACCAAGTGTCTTTTCTTATATTTTTAACTTGCAATATGCCACCCATCCCCATAGGCGTTGCGTATTTTTTGAATGCTCGCTTAAGGGGGCAGTCTGGGTCTTTTGGACCAAATTTCAATAATTTTTTTTAATATAAATATTGATTTAAATGGTATGAAACTTTTGTACATCAACAAGCAACTATGGAAACTTAAGATTTTTTTTCACTTTTTACAAAATGGCGTCTATCACGGAGGCAGGAATCACTGAAGCATCTGAAACAAAAAATCCAAATAGCATGTTGAAATACAATTGATTGGATATAGCCCGTAGCAGAATTAAACGTTTTGGACGATAAAAACAAAATGGCGGATTTTTCAATTTATTTACTACTTTTTTGCAATTAGATTGTTTAGTAAAATCGTTAAAAATTTATAAATTATTCTGAACCTGGTAGAGGCTGAAACTACATATGTGCCGAATGGGTACGAGAATAATTTTTTTGACAAGTATCACAAAAAAATTATCTAGACTTTAGCTACATAAATGTTCACAATTAACGATATACATATGTATTGGGAAATGGCACTCGGAAATATTCTGGGATACGTGATACCTTCAGTTTTTTATGTTAGCAACATATTTGGTGAATCACCCACCAACTGTATTTTTGTTTCGTATAGTGAAGCATCGAAACCCTTCCATAACTTCATCCCTATTCAATGTCAAGCATATCCTTCCTCGGTCGGAACCGTATACATACGTTCTAATTAAATCAATAAACCAGTTGAAAACCGCAACTGCAAATGTTGTAAACGGAATGTGAAGTCAGTTCTGTTCTAAGACGATGTGTAGAAATAAATACAGCCGTCTGCAATTCCACATATACTTTTTGCATGATATTTTCTGGACACCTACCTCTTTCCCCTTATTTTATTTGCATGCATTCTTGATATCTTTCAATTTGCCTCATTCGTACATATTACTCTATTGTGGTGTGTTGAAAATTTCTTTTATTTTGTAAGAGGCCATAGAAAAGCTTTTAAAACGCCATCAACTTGAATATAATGACTGCCACAAGAGTACGCTCGATATTAAATGTATCTGTGAACATGTATATAGAAGGAACCTTGTAAGATCTATATATGAGTTGGTAATTGTTCGCCTTCCATCCTCAAGAGGCCAATTATTCCATTCGCAGATTATTGTTGTCAATCAAAACCCTACTATGTATGTCTCCTGCCTGATGTTAATGAAAAAAGTTGGTTCCTCTGTATTCCATCTGGCAAGGATTGTAATATGTGTATGTGGTTTGGGTTCGATGTAATAGATACTCCAGGAGTATTGTCTACCACTTTATATTGTGATATTCTGACAGTATCTAAGAGATAAGCATACAACATTTTATAACAGACTTGTTCGGCTAACGATTGGTTCATGCAACTTGTAGTATTTTCATTGCTATCGGAAAACACGATAAACATTTTCAATTTCATGTTTTCCAACGATAAATCATTTTCGTCTGTACACGGTTTAGTCGTTGCATTTTGATAATGGCTATCGATTTGCAATAGAAAACTTATATTGAAAACTATTTTGATTAATTTTGTTTGTTCATTTCAAACTAAATATAGATAGCATTTTCAATAAGATTACTTCATTCTCGTTAGATTAGATATAGCAATAAGTTTGTAACTACACAACTTAATAGTTTATTTGTTTGCACGGTACAAAGTAAAAAGCCGATAAATTTATTTAATAGGTCTTAAGTCGATGTTATCGATTGTGAGTTGCATATTTTCTTGTGAATCATTTTTTTAAAATTATCTACTTTTCTGTTTCATACACCCTTTAACTTTGTATATTTTGTTACCTTGCCCTCATCAGCGGATCGAAAGGTCATCATTTGTTATGCTATTGCGAAAAAAATGACTCCACATCAGCCCCTACAGCTCATTATTTTAATACCCGCACAACACTTTTATCAAGACCATTGCAACTTGCCCTCACCATGAGATTATTTATAAATTTATCTGCAATTAAAAAAGGTAAACGCTACCGCAATGGAAATGTATATTTTTTGTGTTAACCAGCTCTCAAGTTATTTTTACTATTTTTTCTATAGACATATACAACGTTTATCTGATTTAATTTTATTTTTTTATTAATACAGATTTATTAATACCATATTTATTTATTTTTTAAATATATTGCAGCCAAATGAATCCGGCTTTGTTTTGCTTGGTGATCTTTCATTGGAAACATCAACAGATCCAGACGATGAATGGACAATGGGACCACCTTCACCTTGTGATGTTGAATTCGAAAATGCCAATATTGTTATTGATGGAAAATCTAGTATAAGGAGTAAATCGAAAGATATTAGTGTGAGTATATTTTCTCTACTTAAAAAAATAATAATTTGAAATTTCTTTAAATGAAACTATGGACGAAAATTGTTTCTGTTATGAGAATCGGTCAAGCAGAAGTAGGTTAAAAATCGATCGCAAAATGGTCCACTTCTTTAGAACCTACCTGGACAATTACCTGTACTGTTTCAAGCGAATCGAACCATATTTATTTATTTATTGATTTATTCACACCAAACAAGGCATCATGTAAACAATACAAAATACATAAATAATTAATAAGTTAAAGTAATTAAAACTTAATCAGGCTTAGTTGCGGAGTGCGTGGCTATGATGACAATAGGGCCTTTGTCAGGTTACGTTTAAAGGACGATTTAGGGATACCCGGAGAATAGTGGTTACTAATTGTGTTGAATATTCTGCAACATCTATTTATCGGTTCATTATGACCATAGGCCGTGTGATGCCGATATTCTTTAAGCAGGGTTGTGTGTCGAGTACGTCGTTGTTGGTCATTAAATTTTATTCTATCAGCGAGGGCTACTATATTTACTGCGCCGCTGATAACGTCGAAGGTGAAACTGGCACTAATTAGTGTTCTTCTAGATGAAAGAGGCATTAAGTTTAGAAGGTCTAGTCTATATTTGTAGGAAGGAAGACTGTGAAAGACACTCGGGTTGTAGAGGTCCCTCAAGGCAAAAAGCAAGAATTGTTTCTGGATAGATTCAAGTCTGTCGCTGTGGAACACAAAAACGGGGTTCCAAATTATGCAAGCATATTCGATCAGGGGCCGCACGAAGGTGGTGTATAAGGACTTGGTAACCCAAACGTTTTTGAATTATTTGGCTCGTCTCTTAATGAAGCCAAGCTGTTTATTAGCCTTTGATAGGACTTTGTCATATTGCAGATTGAACCGCAATTGGTTGTCTAAGACTACGCCGAGGTCAACGACATGATCAGCCCTGTTTAATACGATGTCGTTCAAGTAATAATCATAATCATTTATGTTCAATTTGATTGGAAAACTACTAAATTTGCATCGTTTCGTGTAGAATTTCGTTAAAACGCCTTTATACATCATCCAATAGCTTCTTCCTAGCGTTTACTGTTTTAAAAAATCTTCTAGGAATCAAATATATTCTTATAACTGCTTGACACACCAATTATCCGATAAAGATTTACATTTATCAATTTTTAAAATATCTTTGCTCATACATTTCGAATTTTATCGACATTGAAAAGCAATAACATGCTCTCGGTTTCCTGCACTTTGTGTAATACACATATTGTTTTTTTTTTTCGTCGTTGGGAGATGGAAATCTTCAAAAGATACCGAGTTGCTCCTGCTTCTCGGCATGTCGGATTTCTACCGACTAAAACCACCTCCGTTTCCTCCAAAAAATCTTTACTCCATAGTTCATTGCTTGCACTGTCCGTGTGCAATTATTTTGTTGTTATCTGCATTCGAGTTTTATTGTTGCATGTCATCTGAAAGTCACTTCGCTAACTATAGATGATTAACCACACACTTTTACATGCTAGAAGCGATTTCCATTTTTATATTTGTTGTTTCGTTATGGGCTGAGTAAAATTTAATACTGTAAAGTGTGAATTTTATCTGAAAATGTGCAGGTATTAAAGGGTGTTTTTTTATAGATGTATAGATCTTTGAAATAGAATATAATACGGATAAATTGTTTTGATTGGCATGAAATTGATTTTATTGGAAAGATAATTCTTTGCTATTTTTATTTGAATATGATTTCGGGCATGTGAGCGCCACGACTGGCGCAGAGGAAGTCCAAACGAGAGGTTTAATTTTCGACTACTCTAACCAATATATGGGTGCCGCATCTCGCCAATAACGCGGCGAATGTTGTCTTCCAAATGGTCAAGCATCTCGGGCTTTTCGGCGTAGACGAGTGATTTGACGTATCCTCCCACAAGAAATAGTCCAGCGGTGTTAAATCACAAGATCTTGCAGGCCACTTCACAGATCTAAAACGAAAAATTATGCGCTCATCGAATGCTTCTTTCAATAAGTCGATGATTGCATGAGCTGTATGGCATGTCATGCCATCCTGTTGCACCCACGGCGAGTCAATTCCGGAACGAAAAAGCCATTAATCATGGCTCTATAGCGGTAACCGTGTTTTTTCGAAATAAATCTGCACAATTTGGAGACGTTACTCAGGCGTCAACCTATTCATGATAAAGTGGCAAACCAAACTAACCATAAAACGTATGACAGCTGTCACACCATACATAGCATTAAAAAATGTTGCCAACTTAAAGTTCTATACCTCTAAAAAACACCCGTTATGAGTTTTCTATCGAAAATGATATAGAATATTGTTTGAAGCCATTATATTATATATAGATAGTTGTGGTTTTCCCAAGGATGTATTCTCAATGTGAAAATTTATTGCATTAAGTATTTCTCCTTTTTCCGAAATATTTATGAGCCGTTTTTCATTTAAATCTGTTAAGACAACTTTCAAAACTCTTCCTGTTGTCGTTTGCTGGTTGGAAAACGTGGAAGTGACGAAAATATTACATCCAAATTTGTTTTATATGCTTTGTAGTCTTACTAGGAGGTTGAAAATCTTGGATTTGTGTGAAACGGTCGTATACGATATTCCTTTGCTCTGTGAGTAGCTGAGAGTATTGTTTTTAGTTTCAGACTCATAATATATTTCTTTCTATTCTAGAATTGTGTATTGTGCCAGGGTATATTGAAAACACTGAAATCAAGCCTCAAGTCTTCCTACCTGACGCTTTGTTGGTCCCACGATCGCATCCTTCAGTTTGCGAATATCAATAGTTATTTACGGTTTGCGTTCAATGAGTCCTCTTAAAGTTTTCCTGGATTGCCCGAAGGGTGATTGTCTGTTGCTTGCCCTTTCATGCCACGCCTGGAAATTTTGCCATCATTCTTGCATTTCATATGGACGATTCATTAAACCCTGCGCAGCTTCGTCAAGAGCGATACTGCTGATACCGTAAGAACTGCATCCAACTGATGGCTGTTACCGATTTGCCAGTACAGTTTGTCCTAGATGGACCCCGACGGACAGACGAATACCCATTGAAGTATCATCTTAAATAGATAAAAAACAGCGAAAATGAACTCTCCAGACGTTGTCAAAACAATATGGAGACATCAGAGCATATTCTACGTTAATAAGTTGCAGCAATTCATATATGACTGGAAAACCTGGGCAAGGATTTTCTAAGAAGTGGCGAAATCAACCCTGTCGAACACTATGAGATTCTAGAAGTCTCTCAACGGCGCAAAATATATCTAATTGGATCGCACTTCTGAAATGGTTCGATGTTACCGAAAATCAAGCTGTAGCATTATCTTGAGGGAAATTTTATTTTAATAATTGAAACCCTAACAACCTCACTGTAGATTCAATTTAAAGAAATTGATAGTCATAATAAAGAAAATGTCAATTTTTCTTCAATCTAACTTTAATTGGAGTCAACATGTAATTTTGAAAAACAATTTTCCACACGTTAACTATTAAAGAAGTGGTTGTGTCCCGCTATAGCTAACTCTACGGGAAACATGTCAGCCAATATGTAATCTGTTTCGACAACATGTCATCAGGCTCACATTAATATTGACTATGAAATGTGTTGTTCTTGTCGGGAAAAACTCAACTAGATTACTTTGCACATGGCTGCCTTCCATAATTGATGAGCTGCGCTGACGTCGTTAACATTATTCTTTTGATATGATTGCCCATTCTTTGGTCATCCGATGGACAAGTGAATATCTAGCATGAAGAATCCACTATGCTTCGCTTGGTTGGCGGTCATCAAGATGTCGAATTTTGCCGAACCGAAATCTCTCTTCTATTGCTGAAGTATATAATCTAAATTGAAGTTACTAAAAAAATGTTTGAAACAAAACTGATTATTTCCGGGAAACATCTTCATTGTCATCCCGTCCTGGTGTGTTGTTTCCCATTTCCTATTATACGTAAGAACAGCCCGTTGATTGATTTTACAGCATAGTATGTAATCAGGTTGATTATGATTGGCATTTATTCCGAAAATTAAACATTGTATTCCGTCGTCTTACAGTTGTTGTCTGTACAAGATTGATTACGTGATCGCTACACACACACACCCTCCTTGCTGCAGTTTCGTGACCTCTGCTACTTTGGAATATACTTTCATAATGCAAGAAAAAAAAAGAGAAATTGTTACTTCGCCAACAATCATACATAATGTTGTTGTTTTTTTTCACGCATTTCCATATCACAAGGCAACCATTGTTTCGATGCTTTAATTAAATGACGCATCACTACTTGGGAGTTGCTTGAAACCGTTCATCCAACTTTCAATCTTTCCAGTGTTGAAAGTATCTTTTTCGGTAGATAGTTGCGGTTCGCTTCTTGCATATGCCCACTTTCAATATCGACAAAAAAAGCCCAAAATCAGCACCGTCCCGCCCTGCTCCGCCTATGGATAAAATATTAGTTTTCACGGAGAACAGAAAACCTCGAAATTGTATTGCAACAAAATCTATTTATCATCGAAATGTTGAAAATAGTCGAAATAACTGTATGTGGTGATTGTTAACGAGCTTCAAAATATCATAGATATATTTAATTTGAAAATTGATAATAATAAACAACAAGAGGACAAGGTTAATGTCTAAACTGGAATCAAAATTGCATAGTATGTTCCTCACAATATCATCGAACGAACAACAGGAAATAATGGTGTGTTTCTTACGTTAACTAAAGTCAATGAATTCAACAAAAGATACAGATATCTGCGGAGTGAAAAAAATATGGAAAATGCAACGGTTAATTGGTCAGTAAAAATCTTCAAGGTGCTGTGTATACCTTTACTGTTGAGGAGGCGCTGTTCGATGATGGTACACATTGTGCAAAAGTGAATGTTGCCCATTGTGATCGTGGTGGCCGTACACATGTGGAATGTGGCAAAATTATAGATAATCTGCTATATATGTACATCAACATTATATATCGGAAGGTGAAGAAGAAGAAGAAAAACAACATTATAGCGGTCTGATATTCGATCGCGTTCCTGTTTCATGCATGAGCTGCAGCCCTGAAACTCGAGAAGAAGGACACCACCTGTTTTGTGTTGATGGTGAAATGCAACTTATTTAAACATGAATTTGCAAAACGAAGGAAAATTACCCGGATGTGAGGTGCGAGCACCTTCAAGAGGAAATGATGTAGTCAATTTCCACCAATTATTGTTTCGTGCCTAATTGCCGTGGGTTGAGTTGGATTTTCATTGAATTGAATGCAGATACGGTCGCGGTCATGGCATTACTACAATGTCCTCCCTTTTTTCATCAGAGTTACCTACAATTTCCCTGGTATTTTTTCTTTGAGCTTCAATAACAGCCGCTTTTCTAGCCGGCATTTATTTTATGAGACTTTGTATTTTATTTTCCTAAATTTTACCGAATACATATCAAGGCCCTTTTTGTTTTTAGATTGATTTTCTATGAGAGTCAAATCGGGAAAAATTTCTAACCATTCCATTGATTAAATTCCAAGGTTTGTTGATAATTTGCGCACCTGTAAACCAAAAAAAGGTTGAATGAAAAAAAGATTTTTATACAAATTAAAGATAGAATTGCAAAATAATCAAACAACTGAAGATTCTCAATGCATCCCCCATTTTATGTTGTTCAAAGATATAGCTGGAAAAAATTCTTTCTGGCAAATATTACTATTATAACCTACGTAGGTACTATTTTAAAATGTAGCAATTTTTTGACCGCAACTGTAAATTATTTAATTTGATTAAATATCGCGAAATTATTGCACGAACGTTAAAAAATTAAATCCATGCGATCAAAAGCATGGCAAATCTTGTACAGGAGATGCTTTCAGACAAATATCCGTATCCCTTGTTCAATTGCGGCCCAAATAAAGAAATGATTCTGCCATGGCCGTACCATTGAACTCGTACTAACTTAATAAAAAGCTTTTAACAAATCACAGCCGTTTTGCAAACGACCTAACTCAGATATATGAAGTAATTAACTCAGCAAATGCTAAGAATATTAGTGTTGCGTTTCTTGCTATTATCTCGTCAAAGATCCATTTTGCTTACTTGAAAACCAACAATTAAATCCGTATGCGTGTTTCACTACAATTTTCGTATTGGCTAGTTTCTTGTAGAAAGTTTATTTTTCCAATTTTCGCACCTTCACTATTTCATAAAGGAAGAAAGTTTAGATTAGATTCTTAGTATTGCAGTTTGATCTTTTTTTCCATTTGAAAATCGCGTGTTAAATCTTTTTTTCTTATTTAATTACGCAATTTATCATACGTAGAATGAATTGTGGTCTTTTTATTTAAGAAAAAAAGATGGCACGTGTTTGATTTGTCTAGTTTCGGGTCAAAAATTTATTTTATTTATTTTATTCAATATCATGAACCGCAATCTATTTATCGCGTTTTGTTTCTAGGTTAATTAAATAGTACGATATAAATATATTTATTCAATTATTTCTCCTAGCATGTGCTCTTAGTACATTTTGATAAAAAAAACCTGTCATTGTTCAAGGTTTTATTTTGATAGCCTTGCCTTTTTCATGTAATATTAATTTTCAATGCAATTTTCGTGAACAACTTCTTTATTGAATGACAAACATTCTAAATAAGTAATTTTTGATGGACTCTACATTAAAACGGATTTATAAATATAGGAAGAACTAAATTAGCAATCCTGGGAAGTATTTGGCTAAACAATTTTCGGAAAATAAATTACTGATAAGAAAATTCAACCAAATTTTTCCGAATATTTACGAAAATCCATTGTAAAATATTTTTGCTTAATGGAAAATTGCAAACAATTATTTTTTAACTTCTGAATTAAATCTAATTGAAGATTTATTTTTGAGATTTTCTAAATTTTAGACAAGGATTGGTTACGAGTGTTTTTCGTTTTTATGGGACCTTCCAAAATCCAAGAGGTCCAAGTTGGTACATTTTTAGATCTCCCCTAATGTCCCCTGTCTGGTGGTGAAACGTATCTCTTTTCATCTTTCGTAGCACGTCCATTGTTTTGGGCGAAATGGCTCAAGTTTGAACGCCCTCCAAGGTAGCTTTCGCAAAATCCCTCCCAATTAAAAAAAGCAACGTGATATATGGATGAAGCCCATTTTTTTTGCTAGAAAAATGCATTCATTCAATGTAGAACCAAGTTTTTTAATTTTATCAGTATCATGTTTTTTTGGACTCTGATGGATATTATTTTGGATCCTTCAATTTTCCTTATGAATTTGATAACTGATATACAGCTTTCGTAACACCCTAAATTGTAAAATAAGATTTTGGTTGTTCCTTGAAGTAAATTATAAAAAATAGTCCTCAAATCAAAGCGTTTTTTATCTCAATGACGACTTAACTTCTAATCAATGTTTTCTCTCTCTATTATTTACAGTTAAGAGTACAATTTAATGATACGCTAACATCAACATTCGAATATCCATCGGAAACATCGATGTTCGATGAAACAGCAACAGCAACAATTGATCATATCAATGCGGATAGTAAAATATTGGGTCATATTGTCACTGCCACCGGCTCAACAAATGTTGTCAGCAGCAGCAGCAGTAGCAACACTACTACGACCAGCACCACCTCCGCCACAATTACCACCGAAGAAATGATAAAAAATCCAGGCCAAAAATTGCTGGGAAGCATGTCATTAGGTAAGCACATTTTACATACCCCCTCATATTTATTGGCTATTGATTTTTATTATTAATTATTTACTGAATTTGAAATGGATGTGAATTGATGTAAGGCTATTTTTTTAGAACGGTATGTATTAGTTGGTTAATATCCACGGTTCATAAAATATGGATCGGGTTTTTACTGTATTTTTGGCTAGTTATGTGTTTAATAGTTTGCAAAAATTATATACATGCTGTCTAGATAAGAATGTCGTGGATCATCTATAAAAATGATGAAAATTTATCCAGTAAAATCAACTTTAAACTATATATACAACATTTAAAATGCTGCGTTTTGTCTCAACAATCATTTTATGGATATTGAATTCGATTAATTTTCGCTATTTTTTGCCTTAAATACTTTAATCATCGTTATCTTAATCTTTTTTGTATCTTTCGGACAAAAAAACGGATTCCACGGCGATAGAAGGAGTCATCTTTGAAGGCTATCCGTTTCTTTTTCAATAATCAGCTTGATTTTTTTTTCGGGTAAAGCATATTCGCCACGAACTTTTATCATAATTTGATGAGTTTTGACGGCACTGTTCTCTAAAATATAATAATAAAGTAGAAATTACCATGAATTATGTGTTTTTGGCTCATAATTCGATATATATACGCTTTAGCCAAATGATATATGCATAAAATCCTAAGAGACAATGAAACAGATAAGTTTAATTGATATTCCTAAAATTGTAAACGTTGAAATTAACATAAATTGTGAATTATTATCCCTGGAATTCATATGTCTATCAAATAAGCCGAAAGTCTCAATATTTTCATCTTGAATACAAATTATGTAGGACAAAAACTAGATCCAAATCTCCTCGTCTAAATGAGCAATCAAAAATGCTTTTGGTTAATCAAAAGAAAGTTCGACTTCTTGTTGTTTGATTCGCAATGAGAACGTGACATGCTGCACAGCTCAACAATGTCTTTTTTTTATTTAAACGACAACATCTAAGGGGTTTATCTTCAAAAAAATCCCCTCTGTTCACAATATTTAAGTACAATTTCATTCATTTCTTTCGCTGAAATTCACATCTTATTGCTCAAACGTAACAATCAGAGATCAACAAAAAAAAATCACCTCCTTAAAACAATTCTAATATGTTTTTGACGATTTTCTAGAAAATCATTGCCAAAGTGTATCTACGAAAGCATAACGAACACAACTCGTAAAGAAGAAAAGAAGAAAAAATTGGCACACAGATACGCAATTTCGTTGCAATAAAGCTTCATTGTCATTTTCGATGATTGAATCTTTTGCAAACATGTTGAATTACGACCCCTCCTCCCTCACCGTGCCGATGAAATTATCCATAACTCTTCACTGGAAAGCGTTTGCAATTATTTGGAAAATTACAAAACTGTTTTCCAGCCATTGTTGTTGCTAGAGTGTTTGTTGAAATATCTATATGAAAAAGGTAGATCGGTGCAGAATAAAAGTCTAGCGTAGTGTAGTGTACAAACATTGTTTGTTACACTCATCCCGTCGTATTGTTGCACCTCAATGAATGTTTGTTACGAGATTCTAGCGCGAATCTTGGTTGGCTATCCATGTGGTCATAACGAGATGAACAGCAAGATAGATACATAGTTTAGATTAACCGTTTTTATGCCTTCAAAGTATCTGTAGACATGTTTCATTCTATAAACATCATCGATGTACAATGGAGTAGAGTAGATTCAACAAGAGTTATATAGCGAAGCGAAGCGATCTTCTGATAGTTTTTCAATTTCTTCTCTTCCTCAGCGAGGTAACAAGCTTATGTGTAAATAAGTTATAAACACTTGACTACACACAATCTAATAAACGTCTGCTCTCAAAATGTATGCTGGATGTTGCTTGCAGGTGAATCAATTGAAGTTATTGGGTCAAAATTGATTGCAATCGATAATCGATCAAATTATTCGAAGATGATTTAGACATTGTATTATGTTTAGGAAGACATCGGTGATGTTGAATTTAGATACGTGTCGTTGTGGAAGCGGTTCAAGCGAATTGTTTTATTTAATCAGCTCTCAATGATTATCATTATCGACATTGATTGGATTCATTAGGGGGCGAAATTCAAGTGTTTTAGTTGAGTTGTGTTTAATTCAAGCGAATTCTGAATTCGTCTTAGGTGACCGTGTCTTTTAAACTTCGATTTTTAAAATCTTCCAATCCTCGAAACATTTCTCAAGCTCGATATTTCGGATAGCCTTCAGCTCTTTCAGCGATGTGCTTTCAATGTTATCTATGCTTGTAAAACGAAGACCCTTAAGGTTCTCTTTATTTTTGAAAATAGGGAAAA
The DNA here is from genome assembly GCA_963942545.1 of Oxycera nigricornis. NCBI lineage: Eukaryota > Metazoa > Arthropoda > Insecta > Diptera > Stratiomyidae > Oxycera > Oxycera nigricornis. The sequence goes on from OZ012662.1 coordinate 108,124,271, forward strand.
AATCACACGGAGCCATGTCTGGCGAATATGGAGATTGGGGCATCGGTTCAGTATTCTTTTTAGCCAAAAATTCAGGTGCATTGTCGTGGTGCAAAAGTCATGAATTATTTTGCCACAAATCCGGGCGTTTTTTTCGAATTGCTTCACGCGAACGACGTTGAATTTGTAGGTAAGTACTCCTCATTGACCGTTTGACCTTGTGGCAAGAATTCATGATGCACTATGCCATTAAAATCGAAGAACACAGTGAGCATCACCTTCACGTGCGACTGCACTTGTCGGGCCTTTTTTTCGGAGTCTTGACGATCCAGAATGCCTCTACTAGGACGATTGAGACCTAGTTTCGACGTAAATCCATATTTCGTCACCTATTATAACACGTTTCAGTAATTCTGCTTGATCGTTGCTTCATTTTGTTTTTTGCTTAATTTTGTGACACCTGAGCAACTTCCATTCGTTGCGTTTTTGTTCAAAATTCAACAATTTTGGAAAAAAGTTTGCTGTCGCGCATTTCATATCCAAAACGTCATCTTGAACGTCTTTACGGCCATCTTGGAAATGCTTATCCCACTCGTAAACTCTTGTTTTACTTATAGCAGACTCATCATAGACGCCTTTGTTAACATTTCACACACTTTCATACATTTTATAACTTTTTTACACAAAATTTGATACAAATTCTTTGATTCATTTTTTTTAACAAACAAAAATTGCCGAGCTCATAAAAACACGTCTCAACTTAGCTGCTGTCACAGCATAATGTATACAGCTGAAAATTATCATGTATACCAACATAAAAAAAACAATCGGACTCTCCAAACCCGCGAAATTTAAAAATTCCCGCTATTTTCTGAACCCACCTCGTATATCCGCATCTTAAGTTATTCGTGGAGTTAAACCTTTCTGGACAGAGCCACCGAACATTCTGTTGTAGTTAGGAAACTCTACCTTCATTTTTTTGTGGAATTTCTTTGTCATATGCGTTTTCTGCAACCCATTGTGCGTCAAGATCCAATAAATTGATCGTGATCGCTTCTACATTCTGGTCTTATTATCAATGTGTGGTCGCACGTTTTTAGAAAGAGTTTATTTTTTGTTGGAGATGCAAGTAAATATTTATTTATTTATTCTCTAATTGTGAAGTAATGTAGGTATGCTTCACTCCATTCATTTCATCAGTTCGCTTCTTCACACAACAGAGATTGTTGAAAACATAGAATATACTCGATACTTTACAGTGTGTGTTGTTCAATCGCTTTTAAATTGTTTTCAGGCAAATTTATTAACAATATTTGCAGCTATGTCGCTAAAAAGAAACGCTCCAATAGAGATGATTGTAACAGACAACAACACGACTCAAGAAACACCAAACAGCAGCTGGCATATTCAGTTCGCAGACTTTTTAAAATATTCAGGTGGTTAAATAAACATGTATTCCACAATTTAAAAAAAAAGAATGCCAGTCTATCGTCCATTGCTATTTGATTTCGATCCATTATCTCACACCATACAAAAAAAGCGTGCAAACTATTCAACAGTGTTTTGTATATACACCAGAGGCGCTAGCTGCTGTTTGTTCGCCAAAACTTTTTTTATGATTATCATTTCAACGACAATCACTGCCAAATAATTATGTAAAATTCATATGATTATTTTTTCAAGCTCGTCAGACGTTTCTAATTCATTCATTTTACAACACTACATGCAATTCGATCGTCCACTCGATTGTTCACGTTCGCTGTCAGCATTATAACGATTAATGTAACACAGATTCAACTCGTTGTTGCTTTTGTTGGTTGGTTGGTTGTCCATCGAATATTGTTACTCGAGTATCTTAAAGATATTAAACTTATAAATTTCTTAACGTACATGACTCTTAAATCTCTCTAAAAACATGGTCCATGTTATTTATTTTTTCGCGTGTCACTAACAGCAAGACCCACTCTCATTTGACTATTTCTCGAAACGATATGTAATCCGTTTTGAAAATGCACAAATTATATTTTAACGATCATCATCACACGGTTTTATAATTTATTGGTGATGTGACGAAATAGAAAGCAGCAATTTTCACAGATACTTTTACGTTTTTTTTCTATAACACTTTTGTAACGCGTGTTGGATAACTCACTTGTGCATAGCGTGTTTGAGAGATAGTGCATATGTGCATTGATCGTAGGTTTTCGAGTATGTTATCGAATTTTTTATATTAAATGTAGCCGCACCACGGACAATATCAACTTGTTGGTATTTTTAGAGTACATAAGTATTTTCATAGACAAGTGTCCATAATACCTAATATTGATACAATATGTTTTAACTATAATAATGAAACTACTAGTTGAATTTTAATTGGCCGTCTTTTGCTTGAATATAGCGCCGAAGTCTGTCAGGCCACTGGTCTATTGATTCTCGTACGATTTCCATCGGGAAATTGTCCACAGCTTTTTTCAACGTCTGTTTTAACGACTCCAGATTGTGGTGGCGTTTTTTTACAGACCATATACCCTCTAATATTGACCACAATTTGTAGTCGAGGAGACTGAAGGTCTGGACTGGCTGATGGCCAAAAATTTACACTGATAAACTCTGGCACATGGTTCTCCAGCCACTCTTGTGTTGTTTTCACCTTGTGGGCAGGCGCAGAGTCTTGATGGAAAACCCATTCTTTATTTTCAAACATGGTTCGGCTTAGGGGCTCCAATACCTTCATTAAGATGTCCGGCTGATAGTTTTTGGCAGCTGTTTTGACGTCCTTTTCACAGAAATGGATAGAAGTGAGGACACTCTCCACCAAACCATCATTGATGCTGGAAAAATGTCCTCGTTCAACTCTCGGCATCTTTTCTGTAGCCTCCTTAGAAGACCGTGCATATATCCTATCATTTTGTTTGTTAAAGGATCCCTCCACGGTGAAGATTCTCTCGTCGGTAAAAAGTATTCTTTTGTACTGCCCTTTACCTTATCGCGATAACAGCTGCTTTGACTCTTCCATCCTATTTCGCTTTAAAGCGGCATTGAGTCTGTGTCCTGTTTGTCTTCTGAAAGCTGCAAGCCCCAAGTCTTCGTTGATGATACGACTCATGGTTCTCGGCGCAATATTCATTTCACGAGATATGATTTTCTGATTGCGGGCAGGATTTCTTGCGGTTCTGGACCTTACAGCTTTGATGGTTTGTGGCTTACGAGCCGAGCGAGGTCTGCCGGATCTTTCACAGTCTATTACATCTACAGTATCAATGAAGAACGCTATAGTTCAATACACGAAAACACGCGTGATTTTTAATGGATTTAGTGTTTCGAAAATTCGGCCTTTTTCCATTCCACATTTGTGTAAAGCAATCACAGCGATGCGGTTTTCTTTGCTGGACCACTCCATTGTAACGGCTCAAGCTACACTGACTTAAGAGCATATGTCAACAATCAGGACTACCAACATAGCAATTAGCTACCTGCAAGCTATCATCCGCAGTTGTATCAATATTTATGGTACGACTAGGTATTACGTTTCATCAAATACGTGAATGTGAGACTCTGAACGAACTGGAACGTTTGGAACTCCTCAACAAGCTTCGGGGAATGATGCGAATGAACTTCGAATACTTTTTTTGTACGAATATTATTCACAACTTATGTTGCCCAAATATCTCTGTGATTCGCTACGTGGGGTAGTCGCTCTAGCTGATCGCCACAATAGCAGGATTTATTAGGGTATTTGTGAAAACAGGATGAAAGCTTATTCTCATTCCCAATATTTTACGAAGAATATATTATGAAGAATATGAAACCGATGATCAACGCGACTGGGAATAAACAATCAGTTTTTTGGGACATTATTTTCGAATGATATCAAAATCCAAGAACTGCAAAAGGACTATCCGACCGTACACTACAATCAATCATCCTGCTAGGAACGCATTTATATGTTACGCTCGCTTTGTAGAAATGTAGGTAACAAATAGGGAAGCAAGTGTTTTTTTTATAAAATGACTTCCTGATTAATAAAACCCCACTATGTGTTTTTCAGATTACCAAAGTGGTCCGCCCAATATAATGTTGCCGCAGCTTCTGCAACGAAATAAAGCAATTTTATTGGCAGTGGATCGCACACAAAAATATGCTAGCAGTCACACCACTACCAGATCAACCATTGTCGATGGAAATCGGTCCACTAATGACAATACTTCCATAAATGTTATGTCCTCGGCCAAGATCCTATCGCATTCATCGTCGACATCGTGCTCCGTCTCTTCGGCAAGACGTTTCAATGAACGATCATCTTTTGACTTCCCTTTACCACCACCAGCAGCGTCAGCATCACAATCCACGATCGCATCGACAACTTCGACTTGGTCGTTCCTATCGGGATCGGCATTGTCCTCGGCCTCGCTAACCACCCCTGCTAATATTAAATTGAAGCCCGTCAACACTACCAAACGTATACAATCTGTAGTTTTGTTCCCATCGTTGCCCGTAGGCTCAGATTCAACATTTTAGTAGTCAAGGAAAGTAGTAGTAACCGTAGAAAATGCTTTGATGTCCAAGCTAGAGAATTGTATGCTTCCACCGGGTTTTATAATAAAAACATGAACCAAGAAGTGACTTGGACATTCAGCATAGAACAGAGGGAACATCTGACGAATTGCACATCATCTGCAAAGCATCACTAAAACCCTAGAACTTGCTGGAAAAAAACCTCGTCTTGTTGCGTTAAAAGCAAAAATAAGTGCGGACCATCAGCATACGAAAGGTCTTCTTTTTCTTCTTTCTTCTCGAAGATTTAAACCACGATAATAGTCAATGGCGCTCTTGCTGCACCATTGATGAAGCGGATGTTAAGAAATTACACATTTTATTATGCTTTGCATACATACTCGTATATTATCATTAAAATGCATTTAGAGATTTATGTATATCATTATGAGAAGTTGGTTGGACCCAACTAGGCATATTTTTTTTATCGTTGAAGGTTTCTTTTTGTTTCGTCCGCTATTTTTAGGCTTGGATGAATGTATCATTATCGACGTCGTAATTATGGGCGTTCGCATTTAAAGTGCCTTCAAGATGCGTCAGATGACCGGAAACAGTGTATGTACATGTAGATGTAAATTTGAATTTTTTCGTCATGGTATATGCACATGAATGCTAGATGCTCTTTCCGAATTTGCAGAATAAAATAGCAAAAAATTGGAATTTTTTGCAACAAATTTATTCAAATATCAAAACTGCTTAGATTGTTTCGCGGTTGAAGAGAACAACAACGAGTCAAAAACTATCTAAACTTGCGTTCAACAAATAATTTATTCCTAAAAAATGTACATAGTCACCTTCCTTGTCAATGGACTTGGTGCAACTAAGGGGCCGACCTCTCAAAGCATCTTTCAATGTCCGTAATTGCGGAAAGCTGGAGGTAGCATAATCTGACCGATAAGGATGTTTGATTGTCTCAAAATTCAAAAAAAGCGAAGAAAATTCTCTCGCGAAAAGAATTTTGGCAAAAATTTAGATGTATTGAAATTTTTACAGGGTTTTTGAAAAAGAGATTGCCAAGAGATTGTTTGTTTTTGTATATAGAATGCCAAATCAAAATAATCTCTAAGTGAGGAACGACGAAAACAAGTTTTAAATGATTTAAATCTACAGAAAAATGTCTGAAAAAATGTGCAGAAAAAATTGAAATAAATATATAAATAAATAAAATAGTAGTAGGCGATTTCGGAAAACTCACAGGACCACTATTAAAGGCTGAAAAACTGGCAGTCATCCAGCCATCAGGACACAAATAGCAAATCACAGTTGGTTGGTTGTAGTGGCAGCCCTTCTCATGAAAAGATGGCTCACTTAGGTCACAATAGGCCCATTATAATAACCCAGAAGATTGAGACGGCACTATAACCTAGCTGCTGGATGACGAGAACCATTTAGATTCTCGTGTGAAGTCGGCTATGCAGCCAGTGTTCAAATCAGCTGCTTCCGTGAGCCTGTCCAGGAAGGGTGAGCCTTAGGTTATCATGCGTTTCCTGGTCAGTGCAGGGTGTTCGCACAGGAAATTTTGGATTATTTCTTCCTCTTCTTCCGATCTGCAGGTTCGGCAGAAATCGTTGAAGTGAACACCCAATCTTTCTGCGTGTCTGCCAATTAGACAATGTCCCGTCAATACGGACACGATAGAATTCAAAATTTAACGACTGTTGAAGAGCTGCTTGGTGCGTTTGAAGCTCAGTGCGTGCCAAGTCTGTCTTGTTGTCCTGAAGGTTTCTTCCAGCAACCAGGCAGCCTATTGGCAGCCTTCATGTAATGCTGTTTTAATCCTAGCTTTATGGAGGCTAGAGGTTGGTCGACTTGAGGTGTGAGTGCATACTTCCGGAGCTCAGTGCCAGCTCTCGCTAGGGCATCTGCTTCGCAATTTCCCGGTATATCTCCATGTTCCGGTACCCAGTGTAGAATCACTTCACAGTGAAGCAACATCACGTTCAGTTGTGTACGATATTCCATTACAATCAAGGATGAGGATGACTGTCAGAAAAAATATTCAGGTTTCTTATGGAAATTTCCTGGTTTCTCAACCAGTCTACTGCCTTGTACATCGGAAAAACCTCTGCCTGAAAAACATTGCAATGGTCTGCAAGGATAGGAGGATAGTTTCAGGCTTTTTCTAGCTGTTCGGAGGAAACACCACAGCCAACTTTTCCATCTATTTTAGAACCATCAGTATAGATGTCGACCGATTCCTGCATCCCACTTCTTTCTATTGCCAATTATCCTTGCTTGGGATGGAACGATGCGCTGTTGATAAGTGAACAACGGCGGCGGGTGGACCGAGACAATTGGAGATAATGTCTTGAATAGGCCAAGGCTCGATTTGTGCTAGTGCGCCATTGCTGATGTTGAAAAGGGAATCGATCTCAAGTCCTAATATTGCAACGTTACCCGCAGAAGCTACCTCCAAATTCACGGATAAAATATAAATAGATTTGTTTACGGTCTCCCCCGAGTATTTTTTAATGTTCAAAATTTGTTCGGGTCTAAATATTTATAAATAATTCTTCGACAAGAAATTATTTTATTTATTTTAATTTTCTATCTAAAATTTATTATTATTGTATTTATTATTATTTCATTTATTACGTCTGTAATATTCAAGAAAAAAAAGGAATTTGTACGAGGGTGATAATTTTCACAGAAACACTTAAAGGAAAATTTGCCTTGTAAAATGTTCACAATCGATTTTTCGAAAGGATTATATTTTGCGGTCTGTCTTATTTTTTCTGTAGTTAATCAAATGGAATTTCCCTTTAAACACACAGCGTTTACTAGTTATTCCAATAAAGCGAAAGTTACACCCTCCCCCCTCCAATCTAGACTAGAACCGTATTCCGATCTTCATCCGCATCGTTATTGTTCACTCGTGGACGCACTAGGCAATTCCCATTGATGAGCTCTTGGGTTGCATGCGGACCAGCGACGTGAAATGATAGCTGCGATTTATTCCCCGCCGCCACTCTTCTGTCCATGAACGACCCATAGCAATCCGAGTGCAGATTGAAGTGCGGCTCGTGTGAACACTTCGAGTACCATGCTATTTGTAGTCCTGACGACTGCAGATATTGAATTCAATGGAATATAATTTATTTATCGGGCGCCAAAATGTAAGAGTAGTTTTTAATGTGTCAGTATTAATTTCCCAGCCAATTTTTATTAAAATGATAAGAATTAAGGTTGAATTTTAGGTACAAAATATGTAGTTTTGCTCGGAACAATCTCCCACTTATCTACAATAAAAATACTTCCTCTAGAAATTAACCCATGTAACCATAACTACCTCCTGTAGTGCTCACCTCTTTTTTTAGACAACATTATTGCCAATTTTACACCATGTATCCGTAGATGATTATGTAGCATGTATATTTTATTTGATGATTACCTTCTGCATTTTCTTTTAGGCTCGGCTCCCCTAGGTAGCTACATTCCAATGAAAGCTCAAATCAATACGCATTTCGAATTGGGCGTAACACGAAATCCCGACACCGAATCGTCCGATGAATTTCGTCAAAACATCGCCAACAACATTGCCTCGATGAAGACATCACCATCTTCGGCATCGTCCGCCGGACCGACAATAAATGGCAATTCGTCGGATAGCGAAACGCTGAACGGCAAATCGACCGTTACATGCAATACGAACGGTATCGATTACATGTTGAATGGTGGTAGCGGATGCAATAGCGACGAGCCGGAAAGCCTTCAATACCTGAAGCCCGCCACAGACGATCTAACAGTCGCGTACAGCGAGGGAACACAAAAGACCGATTTATTATATTAAATTATGCTATCAATACGTATTAATTATAATTAAAATTCAATAATCAATAGTCCCACTGGTTGATGCTAGGCTGTAACAACCACAATCTAATGTAATATCGGGTGATTTATATATGGAACGCGATTAATTATTATTAGTTGTGAGTGCGAGAGTGTGCGTGGTTTATATTCCATTTTTTTGAATTATCTGTTTGTTGAATTTGTGTTGGCTATAGCCGAAAATAAATGCAAAAAATATATATCAAAGAAACAGGAAACAAACCTGAACTAACTGAAAAAAAAACATTAGACGACAATTTATCTGAGAAATGATTCGGGAATGCTTTCAATATTTTGCACATGTTAGTTTTTTGTTTGTTTGTTATTTCTCAATTGTTTATACTTTATATGCTCTAATTTGTACATAATTTTCTAAACGAAAAAAGAAAAGAAAAATACACTGCTCTATCGTATCAGAAAAGCATTTATTGTTGAATAAATTCGTGATTTAAATGTGAAAATAATACCAATTTAAATTCCACAAAAAAAAACACGCTGAAAGACACATATTGGATCAATTTACAACCGCCCCCCAACAAATGAAATGTTGTCATATTGAACATTTGTATATACATATATAATTATGATTAACAATCTAAGGTAATTTCTTAGTTTAATTGTGAAAATCGGCCCCGAACGAATGGAATTTGAGATTTGTTGACAAGCAATCACACATATTCACGTGCACATCGGCAAGCGTTTGAAATGTGAATTGCGGTTTTAGTAATCAAACAAAACTACAGCAATGTTAATTTTTGGTTTATTAAGCTATGAATAATATCCATCACTCCTAAATTCATAATACTATTCCAATACAATTTATTACGTAGTGATCAATTATTCCAATGATAAAATATATCAAATATACATATATGTAACACGCAGCAACAACTGAAATATTTAATAATAATAATAATAATATTAAAAAAAATTGTGTTTATACAATGTGGATTTATTTCAGCAAAAATTTGTTTGTTAATCCCAGATACGAGCGCGCGAATGATAGAACTATTAATTATTAATGATAAATCTTTTTAAAAAAAAAAATTATTAATTTCTCAAGCTAAAACGTTTTGTTTATCTCTAATTATTATTATTAATATTATTTATATTTAATGCCAAAACAAATAAAAACGATTCCAATTGATAATCAAATATGGATTTAAAATTGTTGTTTTTTTATGAAGACATAACGACACGGATCCGATCGGTCGATGCTATGCAAACATAATTATAATATATATAGATATATACAAATACATATGTGAAAACAATTAAATGCAGTAATAACGTAATGGAAAGTAAAAAATATACAATCAAATTGGTTCTTGCGAAAGAATTTCGATTATTCGTTCAAGACGGGAGAAAGAAAGAAAGAGCGAGAGATAGGACCGATTTAGAAGCCAGCATAAATTATTACGAGTCAATATTTTAAAAAAAGAATTTGTAATATGATATGAAAACGGAATAAAGACTTATACACTTAAAATATACATAATTGGTATGTGATTTTTTATCCGATGGCTTTTTGAAAAAAATTGCTCAACGGGGACACAATATGCGGCAAAATGTATTACTGGCTTTTATCAGGAGCTTAAAGATTGTAGCAGCGACGGTATTTTAGGGGTTGGCATACAGTCATGGCCACAATTATTTACACAACGCAAATCATGAAGAAAAATTTAAATGAAAGCAAAATAACTCCTTCAATTTTTATTAAAACCAAATGAAATTTTATTCACGTATTCTTTGGCAAATTCTTAGTTACTTGCCAAAACCAAAATTGAGATAAAACATTACAGAACAAAAATAAAAACAAAAACTAAGTGGCCAAAATTATTTGCACACACTAAGAAAAAATTTCCAGAAAATTAACGGTAATTTATTTTTGATTGATTTTTCTTCGTGATTTGCGTTGTGTAAATAATTTTTGTCACGTCTGTATATCGTCGCCTAGAACACAACAAAATCACTGAAAAAAGGTTGCAAACACTTGGAGACACCTAAATTGATTATTTTTGCGATCCATTTTAAGGGGAGTTCTTTAAAAAAACACTTATTTTGGTTAAGTACATACTATCCTGCAGCGTTGGATGACGAACTATTTAAACGGGCGGAAAAATGAAGATGATGGTTGGTACGCAATTACAATTTATTTATCAATATTTACAAAAATAATAAACGATCAATATTCAACTGTTCAATTTTTCATCAATCGATTTTAACTGATCCTGGTCATCCTTCTCATCCATGCTATCAACAACCAACGGTCCTCTATCGCGAATTTTAACAATATCTTCATCCACAGGCGGTATTTCACGTGGTGGTACGCCAAATTCCGGTAAAAGTAAATTCAATGCATCCGAATACGTCATGTTGGGTGTCTTGCGAACTTTCAATTCGGCAATAACATCACAATCGCTTGCTTTGTCGCTGGCGCGAAGTTTTTCGGCAAAAATCAATTCCATTTTCAATACTTTTCGGGTTAACGCATAGATCCGATAGAATTGGTTGGGTGTGATGTCGAACAGCGGATCGACAACTGGTGGACTGGGATCCTCTTCGAAGAAGACGTTTGTACCAATGCAAAAATCATATGTGCCTGTGGAAGAAGAGTCGATTGATTACTTTTTACTGAAGAAAAGACTAATGAAAACTCATTGATGACGAAAACGATGGAACTTTTTGTCGTTTTGTATGTATTGCGATAAGCATTTACTAGAAAAATAGGTTGTGCAAATATAGTTTAAAGGAAACTAATGCTTAAGTAAAAATCGTGGGATTTGCTTTGCGTTTTATTAATTTTAGCGACATATATGGATGTCGGCTATGACTAGCTACCTTCGCCGGTGTTTTGTACACAAATAGCAAATAAAAAATTCAAGCGCAAAGACTACACTCCGTCTGGTACTATCCCTTATACCGATTTTTTATCGTCTGTACTGAAATATAAATACGGAGAATTATTGAAAATTGACGGAGAGAGTGATTGAAGGAGACGAAGGTGGTTTTAGTCGGTAGAAATCCGGCATGCCGAGAGGCAGGAGCTGATCGGTATCCTTTGAAGATTTTCACCTTCCAACGTTGAAAAAAACGTCTTGAGCCACAACAACGGCACTCACAAAAATAATTATGATGGGGATATTGCGATAGGAATTGAATTGAATTTCTTAAACATAATAAAATAAATAAAACTTTATCGAATGGATATTGAAAATTAACGGAAATACCTTTGAACAATTTTCCGTTCACTTGAACAATTGGATTCTCGGAATCCACTCCAATAATCTTAAAATCTACGCCAATGTTGTCTAGTTCTTCGGGCGCCACAAGCGACTCCAAGTCCAGATAAACTGTGTATTCTTCCTCTTCATATTCTTCATCGACGTTCATCTTACTTAGTTAATTATTATTAGTTGTTTCATTTGCGAACAATTTATGTTTGGCTACTCGAATTCTAACCTATAAACATTTTGGCAGGTTGTCAGTTTGACATTTTGTTCGCAGGATTACAGTGGACTACAAAATACTGATATGAACTCCTGTTTATGTTATATGTAATAATTTATAACAATGTATCGGGTTGTATTATGTGATATATTTACCCAAAATTCCTAGTGCTCACATGGTAAAGATTTAATCTACTATATTATATTATTTATAATTTCGCACAGCGGACACCAAACGAAATACTTAAAATTCCCATTCATCGGGCCACACCATCAATCCTTTCATCAAATGACGGACAAAAATTTCTGTCTGCGCGACAGCCGTGAACGACACTCGTGTGTTGTGTTTTTCTTTTTTTGGTTGCGTGCGAAAGTTCTTCTTGGTTCCGATCAATTCACGTTGCGTACAAGTGCATGCGAACAACCTACGTGCGTGGAACAAGTCGAAGTGAACAAGTGCGTTTCACGGGAAAGTGAATCGTCGCTTTCGCAGCGCTGCTGGCTGGTGACGGGTCGAACGTCGCAATCGTGCAGCGCAATCGCCTTGTGACCGTGAGCGAGAAACGCTCGAACGCCGAGGCTTCGTTCTTGACAGGCGCGCTAGCCGTCAGTGGTGGGCCTGGTTGGTGTGTGATACACGATGTCGTCAATAAATGCAATCGGTCACAAACTACAATCGCTCGAGCAGCGCCTGCTGGCCGAAACGGCATCACGTGATTGTGTGTTTCCGACGGGACAGCCGCAGCATCGGGCGCCCCGCCCGCAACAATGTAAGCCTTCCCATTTTGCTTTTGATTGCACCATATAAAAACATCCCCCAGGGGACTCTGGCCCGATGCCGAGTGTAGAAATGCTTCCACCTAGTGTGTACGCATCAAGCGAAGCATTGGAGCATTTTCCGCCTAGCAATAGAAGCAATAGTCGTTCGCCCCTAACGCCAAAAGGGGCGCCGTCGTTTGTCGCTCTGGCGAAACGAAGTCGCCGAATTTTGACAAGAAGCCTGTCCCAGAGCCCCATCTCGAAATGCGTGGTGCCAGAAGCGAGTGATTTTGCCGCTTGTGTCGTCCCAGCGGGAAGTGCGTGCCGCTGGTTGGGTGTCGGGGCAGTGTTTACAGATGGAATCGTGGTTTGTTTTTGTTGATGTTGTTCCCTTGGCCTTTTTGCAGTTTGCGAAAAATAGAGGATTGCGACACGAATGATACACGGCGCAGACGACGGCGACAGCTCTGCAACGAACAAAACAACGCCGACGCCAAGTCACATGTGTGGATGTCGAGGCAGACCGTTTATTGGAGCTATTTTCTGCGCCCATTCCACGCGGCCCTGGGAAAGATATGAACGTATCTTCCCAATCCAAGCGAGGAGCATGCTCTTATCACGCCGACATTCTTGCAATTTCATACGAAATTCCGACACCTACAGAACTCCAGGCGATTGCAACCCCGCACACTCCTCAAGAACAAATTATGCAATCGTTGGACGTGCGTTCTTTTCGATCTTCCGCTTCCACAAATGTTTCTGCTGGCCGTGGCTGAAATGTTCCATGAATGTCGACCGAATTTCTTATCTGCACGCCAAAACGCATAAATGTGGATAATTCGACTGTGCCGATCCCTCCTTCAAAGACCAAATGGAAAACAACAATTGCAGACTTTCAGAAGAAACGGTCGACGCCGTGCGTGGTGCCCAACAATCAATCCATTTATTTGGGATGACGCGAAAAACCCGGCTCAAGTCGGTGATAATGGTTTATGCAAGAAATAACGCGATGTTGTTGCGTTCAAAGTACGATTTCCGGTTGGGAATTCCTTTGCATAGAGATTACCTACTTATTGGCGTTTTTGTTGTTGTTGTGCCGAACTGCCTTGTGTGTGTATACAGTTTGGATTACGAAACAAGGTCATGAGTTTTCAATGTTGCTTATCTTAATTGAGTTGTCTATCACATTTTTTTCGGTTCTCGTGAAGCGTTAAATTATGTTGAGTGTGAGTCGAATATCGAAAAGTCATCAACTACTTTTGCTAGTGAATACTATCGCATAATTCTTCTGCTGAATTGATCCCCAATCCGACCTCGACACCGAACGTGCTTCATACGTAGTAGCGGGGCAAAAAAACTGCAGCATCCTATTTTGATAACAATTCCTTGAAAAAAGCTGTAAGCTTGCGAATATTCATATTACACAAAGCGATAGATACTCTCCCTGCTTAAAATATGTACGTTTAACTCAAACACAACACAACGGAAAATTTTAAACCCGTATTTTCCATGCTCAAATTAGAACATTAATTTTTCTTTTAAGTCTATTTGAAACAGTTTTTGTACCTAGCTGAGATGCTAATGCGTTAAAATGTTGTCTCAACTTTAGACTATACTTAGTCCTTGTTCTCACAATTTCGTCAGTAACCGATGTTATCTGATGATCTTCTCTAATATTGGTGTTTCTAATGAACCACGGCGCACAAGACATTAGCCACCGTATTTTGTTCCGTGATCGCTCAATAATGTCAATTAGGGATGAGGAAATCGTTTGCCATAACTGGCAACCGTCGAACCATATGGGTTTTATCATAGATTCATATAACATAACTTTTTACTCTAAAGCTAGCTTAGATTTATAGCCTATAAGTCAGTACAGTTTAGAAACCGTCAGATCAATCTTCTTCTTTGCTCAGATATGTTTTTCCCAAGTCATGCGTCGGTCAAGGTGGACTCCCAGATATTTGTAGTGGTCCTTGTGCACAACATCTCTTCCATTGAGTTTGATAACTGGACAGTTTCCTTTATTTAGCGTAAAGGTGACTTGGAACACTTTTTGACTCAATAACTTGAACTATTCATTTATTGAGCCACTGTTCGACATCAGTAACGTGCTCTTGCAAGTTCTTGGAGGCAAGTTTTGCTGATTTTCTTGTACACAAGAAGGCGAAAGTGGTCGTTACGGTTCCTCGACTCGTTGGTAGATCAGCGGTGTAGAGTAAACAGAGAATGGGTCCAAGAACATTTCCTTGTGGGATACCGGCTAGAATTTGACGTATATTTGATTAAGAACCTTTAAATCTCACCTGGAATTGGCTTCCGGTTAAATAGGACTTCAGGATCTCGTGAACGTAGGGCAGCGTTCGATTGATTTTGTAGAGTAGTCCATCATGCCGCACTTAATCGAATGCTTGGGCTACATCAAGGAATAACGCTGAGCAGTACGTCTGTTAGATTGTTTCCATTATGCGGTGCACTTGCTCTATCGTTCCGTGTTGTGATCTGAATCCAAATTGATACGTTGGAATGGCTTTATTGAAGTCGTCTACAATTAGTGCTGCAATAATCTTTTCAAAGACTTTCGAGAAGATGCTTAGGAGGCTGATAGGTCGGTTGGAGCCTGGAAGGTGGTGATCCTTGCCTGGGTTCGGTATTGTAATTATAGTTGATAGCTTCCATTGTGTGATCAGCGAATATTTCTGCCTTTTCACTGTCCTTTTTGCCCATTGTCCATTGTGTTTACAAATAGGTGGGGTGCTGATTTGGGGTCTCTTGAGATGCTTAGTGGCCTTCCATAAGCTGTAATTAGTTTTCGCTCTGGGTGAGAGACCTTCGAGGTATTTTGCCAACGTCTCTTGCTTTTCTTTGCTAAGTAAAAGGCGTAATCCTTCTTTGCTGCCAATACTCTCGATGTTTGCCTTAATGAAAACGGAAGCATTATTTTGTTGCCATATCTGTGTGGTGGTAGCCTTAGCCGCTCCGTTGCTGAGTCTTGTTGAAAAACTCACCCGTCTCCAACGAATAAGGTTGTAATTGGAGACTTCACTGCAGGTTTCAATTCACTTTCTTGATAGACCTTCGCCACACCAGAATATATCCCATCAAACTATCACAGAAGCGGAACAGTGGGAATTTTTTTCTTCCTCCGTGATGATTTTTTTTTTGTAACCGCTTTTCGCCTTTAGCAATTTCCCTGTTTGAATCTTATCGCTTTTAATTTATCTGTGTGTATGTGACCAGTGCATCTTTTTGTACGTTTTCATATATAAATCGTCTCAAATTATGCGCGAATCAATTATCTTTGCAACAGTCAATCCACGAGCGATGTTTTCAGTTCATTCTAGAAGGAACAGCTTCACTCGGACGATCAATAATATCTTCAGATTCCCTTAAAAATTCATGGTACGTGAGACAAAGAGCACACTTATTTTAAACGGCTTGAGCAAGAAGTAAATGGGCGATACAGTTTTCTCCACCTTTATTAGCCCAACTGCGACAATCTGACCAATCCATGATTCTACTAAACCGCCGAGCGTGTTGTTACACTATCAGTGAGCGGTGATGTTTTTAACTTTTAGGTGATAATAATTAGCTGTGTCTAAAAAATAATGGAAATTTTATGGATCTTATTAGCTCACATGCGTATACCGTTTTTTTCTTATGCTCATATCGTGTTTTACGCTCTTTAAGACCTTTAGAATCGTTTTTCTTGTGCTGACCTACTAAGGTAGAATTGGGACATACCACTGTATTGAATACATGTCATGCTCAGTCAGCTTTATCGCAAAAAGATTCAGTTTAGTATCAGGAGCTTAAAGTTCATACTAATGTTTATGTATTTCTCTGACTACAAAGGAAATTATTTATCTATAAAAATATGTAAAAAATAGAAAAGACAAATAAAACTACATTTAACACTATTTGTTTGTTAGACATCCTTTCATTCAAACAACAATTCAATTGCAATTCTTTTCCTTCGCATAGTGGGAGAAACAACACCAACAAGACCGCGACGTGCATTAAATTTGCCTGTTATACAGGCGCAACAGACAATCGAATCCGAAACCGACAAGAAACTAAAGAAAATCATGAAACAAACTGGAATTCTAACAATCACCGAAACACAATATAAAACAGGCATCAAAGACTTAGAATATCTCGGGGACTTAGGTAGCGGTACTAGTGGTCATGTAGTTAAAATGCGACACATACCAAGCGAGACAATAATAGCTGTTAAACAAATGCGACGTACCGGCAATACCGAAGAGAATAAACGCATCCTAATGGATTTAGATGTTGTCCTGAAGTCGCACGATTGTAAATATATCGTACAGTGTATGGGATGCTTTATAACCGATCCGGACGTATGGATTTGCATGGAATTGATGGCAATGTGTTTCGATAAATTGTTGAAACTGTTGAAAATGCCAGTGCCGGAGGAGATAATTGGAAAAGTCACAGTGGCTGTAAGTAGTTAATTTTTTTGATTCTTTCGTATCAGAGCTGATGGCAGTGTGTTGCGTTTGTACTTTCAGACGGTCAAAGCGCTCTCGTATTTAAAAGAAAAACACGGCGTCATACATAGAGATGTGAAGCCATCAAACATACTGATTGACGAACGTGGCAATATAAAATTGTGTGATTTTGGCATTAGTGGAAGATTAGTCGATTCGAAGGCGAATACACGATCCGCAGGATGTGCTGCATATATGGCAGTAAGTAATGCTGCTATGCCAACTGAGAACTCTTTGAAATTTGCATTAAAAACGCTAAATACTTTTTTACGAATTTTTTCCGATAATTTTTGATATAATTTCTTTCTATTTTTTATAGCCCGAACGAATAGATCCGAAAAAACCTGAATACGACATACGAGCCGATGTCTGGTCGCTAGGCATAACAATAGTTGAATTAGCAACAGCTTCATCACCCTACGAAGGTTGTAAAACGGACTTTGAAGTACTTACAAAAGTTCTAGAATCAGATCCGCCGTGTTTGCCTAAAGATAGAGGATTTAGCAAAGAATTTCAGGAATTTGTTACAAAATGGTTCGTAAACAATCAATTATACATAAATATCGCAGTCAATAATAACATATTAAATTTAAAACTGAATACCGGATGGAATTGAAACAATATTGAAAACATTTAATTCTAGCCTAAAAAAAGATCATCAATCCCGACCAAAATATCCTGAACTCCTAGAACAGCCATTTATTAAACTCTACGAAAAGAAATTTGTTGATGTGTCAGCGTGGTTTGAATCAGTTTTAGAACGAACTGGTAAAGCACTGCCACAACGCAGGTAAGGTATGCATGCATTCATCATTTCTTAATACCACATCTTACTTTCCTAATAGTTTTTTTTCTTCAAAAACAAAAAGTATCTATGATTTTGACTCTCTATTGAACGAAAGAATTTTTTTTTTGGTTTGAGAAAACTTTGGTTTGAATTTGTATTTTGCGTCTGTGTAGAATTTTTTTTTCTTGACTCCGTCACGTTGCATTTGCCCGACTTTTTGAACTAATTATTTCTAGACTTAGAGCAATATTGAAATGTAGTAGACATAGTATTTTAACAAAGATGTGTGTCTCCCCTTGATGATATTATGTTGCTGTATCCTCCTCCTTGACTAGCAAACGTGGAGAAATGAAGAGTTTTGCATGTTATTCCAAACACAGCTAGAATCTAACTCGTTAATGAAACACAAATAGCACATACAACTGATAGACAGTCGGCGGAAGCATATCTTTAAAAAAAAAACAAAAATATTGGAGTAACAAATTCAAATAAAAAAATCTATCGTTAAAATGACGAACAATGACGGTTTCTTATGCATAACTGAATCAAATGCCAAATTCAAAAGTGTACTAAAACAAAACCAACGTTTCAATCAAATTCTCAATTAACTTACTCTTCAATACGAAGCCCTTTGCGTCATTACTTGATCTTTACTTCCTTAAAACAGATTTCACTGAATAACAAGGTTTGGTTCAATATCCATTTCTGATATTCATAAATTCACAAAATGACAAAAAAAAACTACTACGCGCCTTCCTAACAAAAATATGCCAGGCTAACACACTGGTTGGTTTCAAAGAAGTTGCTTATTTACAAGTTTTCCCCCCACTACATTACAAATAACAATCATAATTTAATCGATTTAAACTTAAACGAAATAATATCTGTGTAGTCGAGATATTTCGCTATTGTACGTATTCACTGACGACATGAACAGAAGATTTATGATTTTTAGGAAGAGAAAAATTTACAAGTAAATTTCGATGGATTTTAGAGCTGTAGTTCGTGAAATAAGAATTAAAAAAAGAAATCATTCTATGATAAAATCGATGCGAAACATGAATTTCGCGAAATCAGGCGATTTTTGTTGTTGGAAATATAACAAAAATCATTTTTTTCAATTACGAAATATCCCCGTAAAATAATTTATTGAAAAATAATGTCACCAAAATTCTACAAAAATAGTGTGTAAATATGATTTGTGTTAATATATCCATGAAAAATATCTTGATATGTATTCTCGAAAAATATTCCATAAAATTTGTTTGACGATGAAATTTTTCAGCCAGTCGATTCTAAAAAAACCATACTTCTCGTACACCTACTCCAAAAAATTCATTTATTGCACAAATCATTCAGGGGGCAGCCAAAACTATTGTCTTAGATGGATTTATTCATATCTATGCAATTTTGTATATGTAAATCTGCCAAACTGGCGTTTCACATTTGTTTAACTCATTCAGACCCAAGGTCCATTGGAGTGATCATTATTATCTTGCGTCTGAAGGTTTTGAATGATAGTTCAATGTTGTCCAGCCCAGTGGAGGTAGAGTTCGACTAAGTTAAGACATTGAAAAAGCGTTCCTAGAGTTTAACGTGGTGGTCTGACAAGCTGTTTTAACACCACGGGCCTCTTAAGCCACGGGTAACGCGAAGCTCACACCAAAGCCCCCATAAATGTACTAGTCAGTAGCCGATAACTTATGTTATGATCACTGCTTTTCCGAGTATGAATACCATAATCTTATCCAGGGCTTGCTTCATATTCCTTGGTAAAGATCCGACCTATCAGCATCCTTGCCGCTCTTTAGGAAGCGGCACCCCTGTTGATAACGCAACAGCACGCCAATGCACCACGATACAGAAGGGTTGCCGAAGGGCTACCGGTCCCAAATTGTATTAGAAATGACTGTACCCGCTTGGGGTGGCAACCACAGCCACCAAGTTTCAACCTCCACAGGTTTCTCAACCCGAACCGGCAGGAACAAGTCCCTGGGGCCCCGGTTATCCTTGGCACCAGTATACCCCTGGTAAGGTTTCGAGGAAGTACAAGCACAGCCTCTTCGATTGGGCCCCAACGCAAAGCTCCGGATCGATCGCCGTAATTTAGAGTTATCATCCTTTAAAACCAGTGGAATATATGATAGAACCTGTAAATCGTCATCCCTATACCTCATCATCCTGTTGAAGGGATGTTGATCTGAGGATCGGTCAGAACCCCTAAAGTCACAAATGTCTCTTGATTTGTACCGTTATTGTATTAGCGTTAAATACTGTTTTCCCTTGAAAAACGAAGCCACTCTGCATCTGCCTACCGAAAATTCATCAAAAATTGATAGCAACAAACAGAAGAATTGAATAATATCCGCTTTATTCCTCTCTAATCACGAGTTGGACATAAAATTCTTAATGTATTGTTTCTTTTCCAAGTGAATACGCACTTTTATATAAATTCGTAGAAAAAAATGTGTCTTAACCGTGCAAACTCAATAACAGGATCTACAAATCTTTCAAACAAGCATATAAAACGTTCAAACCATATTTATCTTTCATATAAACACATAGACCACTTTTATAAAATTCTGAAATCATATACGAATCAACAAAATAATTACAGTTGTTTTATTGTTATTGTTACTTTTCCCCTTTGATTGATTATATTTTCCATTTATTTGTAGGTTACTTAGTTCTTAATATCCTTTTTTCAGTAAGTATTTTTATTACATTTTGTTTGAAATATTTTAAATAATACTTAACAATACAATACAATATAAAAGCAATACATATATGCTTAGTATATTTATGTGATTAACAACAGTGAAATGCACACAAAGCAAGGAAAAAGATGAAAACGAGTAGACCTCTCATATGACACTCACTTTCATTTTATAATATATACATATACAATTTTCATTTGCACTTGCACGTACATATCCTTGTCTGTTT
Source organism: Oxycera nigricornis (assembly GCA_963942545.1). Lineage (NCBI taxonomy): Eukaryota > Metazoa > Arthropoda > Insecta > Diptera > Stratiomyidae > Oxycera > Oxycera nigricornis. The sequence goes on from OZ012662.1 coordinate 108,145,087, forward strand.
TCCTTCATTTACTAAAACGATTGTTGATTTGAACGATGAATTGCTTATTTTAACATATGTATCCCCACTAAAAGTGTTTTGTAAATAATTCAATAATGGCTTACTAACATTTATTTAAATGATGTCCTGGTATATTAAATATGAAATTGTATTGAGTATTTCAAATGCAGACGTCCTTTATTTAGAAGCAAATATGAAAACAAGAAAAAGGTTTTAATTACTATTTGTTTTATGGTTGAATGAAGATAAACTATCTCCAGTTTGAATTTATTTATTTGAAATATTTTAGAAAAAAGAAATTATGATGCTTTAAAAGAGGATAATTGTTTGGAATTATAAAAAAATAGAACTGGTTCTAAAAATATACACTAGCATTCTTGTCCCGGGTAGCGGAGCTTGCTCTTTCGAGGCTGGACGTGCTGACTCCAAGTTTCCTATTCGTGTGAACTTGGTGAATACCTGCTATAATTTATTAGTTCAAGTAACGTCGTCCATTTGATATTCGATTATTAATTGAATGGTTTCATGCCACAGTGAACTTATCTTCGAGATGCAACATATCTACTTCTACTATTTATTTTGTGTCTTCTTGGACTATTTATTTTGTTTTATGCCACATTGCACTAAAGGATAAGTTGCAAACTAGTTACACTTTGGTTTGGTTTACACATTTCCATGGGTGAAGTTCATTTATCACTGTGAACTAAACACCATTCCTGAAAGGCGTTTGATAAATATACGTGCTGTGAATAATTATAGATTCAATGATATTTTTGAGTATCTCATAAAACAGGAAATTATTTCAAATAACTGTTAATTTTATTGGATAATATGCCTTTAAGAAAATGTAGTAGGGATGAAAGGTTGATTATATTCCTTTCGAAAAAACAACATAAAAACTCGCTGAAAGATCTGTGAAAAAGTATAAACTCAGTGTAATATTTGTTAAGTTTTTCATTTAATACTTAGTCCATTTGCCCTAATTTTTGATGAAATCTAACAATCGACTCGAAACGCTATTAACAAGACTATTAAATACGCTATCTGATATCTCATTCCAGGTTACTATTATTTTTTCCTTCCGTTCTGCTACATTTTCAATAGATGACTTCTCCTGATCGTAGACTTTCCTCGCTAAGATGCCCCACAAATTTTCTATGGGGTTCAGGTCGGGACTTCACGCTGGCCATGGCAATAATTGGATTCCATAATCCTAAAACCACTTTTTTTGTGGAGACAGCCGTATGAATGGGTGCATTATCCTGCTGAAAAATATTGTTTTTGTCTTCCGCTAGCGTCACAAAAGGCAATAAATGATCCTCTAGTAACTCCTGATATCCGACAGCATTGATGAAGGCTATTTCGCTCCTAAATCATCACAGAACCACCTCCCTGTGCTCTTCTTGACATGATTCTTCTATCCTTTCGTAAATCGTGCCAGTAGTAGTTAAATCCATCTGGTCCATCGAGATTGAACTTTTTCTCGTCGCTGAAGATCACATGATCCCAAATGGTTCCTTTTTGGATGATATATTCGGCGAATTTCAGTCTAACTTCGATGAGACGTTTCGTTAAAGTTTTTGGAGGATGCAGCTCATTTTCTACCTAAGCTCGGATCACATTGCAAGTTTAACCGGTTAACAGTTTTCGATGATGAAGCTCCTGTGTTGGATATTTTGGAGGACGTCCGGATTACTTCTTTTTCTCATAATTCTCGATTTCAAGCTTCAACGAATTTTTAACTACATTCTGCGATCTTTTATTTTCACTCGCGATTTCTCTCTAAGTTTTTCCACTGTTCCTTAAATCAATAATTCTATGTTTCTAATATCACTTAGTTTTTTACACGGGGTATTCTAGGGATCGACAAAACTCTCAGAAAATACACTTGCACGTCTTCACAGCGTTAAAACGCTACATAAAAACTCAAATCCACGTTAGAAACACTCTTGGCAAACTTAGAACAACAACAACTGAGTTTATAATTATTCACAGCTGAAATAGGACACTTTTGGGATTTTTATCTTGTACTTAGCGTAGTTGAAAGAAAGGGAACGGTAGATGATTGAAAAGATTTCCTGAAAATCCCAAAATAACATGTTCAGGCAAAAAATTCATTGCCTACAAATGCTTTGGAAAAAAATCGAAAAATATGTTTGAGTCTATAAATTATTCACAGCACTTGTAGTTCACGCTGATAAAAATGAAATGAGAGATGAATTTCGGAGACAATCCACTCTGGTATGGGAACATCCAATTTTTACCATTCGAATGTTCGTTTGAGCAGAGCAGCCCATCGATGTGGCAATTCTATTTTCTTCTTCTTTAAGTCAATTAAATTTATTATTTCATTTTTGTAACTAAAGAAATCATAAAATACTCTAGAAAATGAGGTATCGAAACTATTTCCAATAGAAGAAATAATTTAATGAAATGCTTAAATAAATGGAATGAATAAACTGTAAGTGATATATGTAAATAAAATAGTAGATTACTTTCTAAAATTAATTTTATATGATCGCTTCTCAACGCTATGTAAAAGAAACAATAATAAAGCGCTCAAACATTAGATATCCAAATGAACGATCTAATGTTAATTGAAATATCAATTTTGAATGTTGTATTGATGTATATGGGATGTTTTCTATATAAGCGTTTAGTAATGTCCCCGTAAAACAATCTAATCGATATTTTTCAACCCCCCACCTTTCAGATTGTCATCTCAGTCGGAATTGAAGACCGTCGTCGCATTATCAGCAGCATCAACAATAAAAGCATCTCCATTAACATTAGCATCATCTAATACCTTAAACAATCGTTTGGGCCAAACGAAATTGTCTCAAATACCAAACTATCAATGCAACAATTTAAATAAAATTGGTCAGCAACATCATGTGCAGCAGCAATCTGCGCAGTCACAACCTCAACAACAGCAACAACTTCAAATTAAAAATATCGTCAGCAGTAGTAGTATAGACAGCGGCAATTCTAGCAGTAATAATCAGCAGCAATTCAACAAAATCGAACCAATAGTATCAAAAAGCCAATCGACAACAACTGATGTGCCATCAGTAACGTCAACATCGTTACCTCAGCCAATTGTGAAATCGTATGCGTATCAGCCACTGCCGCGAGAAACTCCTCCAGCAATGAATGGCTACGGATCGTCATCGCATAACAGCTTGAAACTGAACAATGGCTTTAATAAGGACGATGCGAACGTTGTGAGCGAAATGAATAAAATGTATGTGAAGTCGCCGTTTGGTCAGCGTAAATTTGATCAGAAATCGTCTGCACCGCTTGATAGTGGGAGTTTTCTTTACGGTGAAAGTCCAAAGAAACAATCGATGCTAAGTAGTTTAGGTGAGCGATAATAAGAGATTGTTTTGATCACACTTTCAATTGTTGAATGTCCTCTCTACTTGCTGAACAATGAGTTTTGCCCTTCAAGTAAAGGCTTCCTAATTTTCAATTATAGGCCATTCTTTAATTCGTAATTTAACCGGTTCGCCGTTTAGTCAAAAGAAAATTCAACAGCAACCGGAGGGTTTTTGGAATGTATCGAATCCGCCGGATGGCGGAGGTGACGGCGACTATGGCTCTATGACTAATAGAAAATATGCAGATTGTAACAGTGGATTTTCTAGTAGTGAAAGTGCATCACCATCACCAATAGCTGGACGAAAACGATTTCAAACGACAGTGCCTATCGTTGGTGATAGTAACACTGATTACGGTCGGCTTTCGGGCAATACTAGCCCTATTGGTAAGTCATTATACACAATTTCATCACTGCTTTAATTGAAAACTAATTGCTATCTATTGTCCACCTTAGTTCTGCAACGATTTTACCATCAACAAAATCAAATACGACAAAAAGAGCGCGAAAAGCATCACCATTTTCATAGGCGTGATATCGACCCAGGCACAAATCCTTTTGTTACTAGTTTCATTCCAAAGTATCAAACCGCCACGCAAATACCCTCACAACGAAACCAAACTGCTAGTCAACATATTTTCAATGAGTCAAACCAAAATGTTAGCAAGTATTCAACATCACCAATGTCACATCACAGTCAGCCGATTGAAAATCATGAAAGTGGATTGTTGTATCGGCAAAAGGATAAGCAACCGGAGCACAATACTGGCATACCGTTCCATTCAAATATTCCCGTGTATAGTAGTCAAACATCGACGAGTAGTCCCAAACAATTTTACACAGCCACAACTTCAGTAGTGAATAGCAATAGTAGCAAGTTTATATCGTCACCTCCCGAAACGCCTGTAAAAATTCCAGCTGGTATCGGCGACGGTACGAGTTCTGGTTACGGAACGCAAAATGTCTACAGTAATAATCTCTACGGACGAACAATGACGAAATCGAACGCACCGAAAGAAGGCACCCTAAAAGATGATCAAGGTAAGCTTTTTATTAGGAATGCTCCGCACATTTACGTTTTCTATTTTATTTTTCTGCTATTCGAACGTAGTTTGTTTCGCTTTACAACATATACATGCAAAAAATGTTCCATAAAGATTTAGTAATGTCATTTGTAAATGAAGTTCGCAGATATAAACTGTACATGTCTTCCTAATCATTGCTTGCTAAACGATATACTCACTAAATACTTTTGTATTTTTTCTCTTTTATTTCTTTATCGCTTTTGCTGTTATTTATCATCCATCCTTTTATATTCTACGACACGCCGTGCGCAACATATTTACCAATGCACAATCAAATTGAAACGACTCGACAATATGTTTGTACAATGAAATTGGGATGCTTTTTCGGCTAATTCATTGAATATGTTAAATATATAATCACTGCACTGCACTGCTTACAATCGACAAAAAACCAATTTAAAAAATACAACATATAAAACAACCTTCACACGAAATGTCCCATCTGAAAAAAATATATAGGATGGTTCAATTCAATTGCAGGTGTTGTTAAAAAACAATTTGCCTCTTATGTTAAATTACATTTAACGTCTGGAGACAAAGAACGTGGTGAGAACAATCGCGCATCCAGATCTAATTTCATACGAACGAATCTAAATAACGTACCACAAACGACGAACGGAACAATATCTGCAACACGAGCGTCAACAGTAACAATTACTACTGCATCGACCTCTGCAGCAACAACGATAAATCCACTAACGACACACACTGCAGAAGGAAATGAGAAAATTTGTACGATAGGCAGCAGCAATGGTGGTAGCCATTCAATGTTGAATAGCTTGAGAATGCATCCTGCCAATTTGAATGCAATGCATAGCGTCAGTGGATTAGACAAACGGCATCGTAGTCCTGATCCACCGCCCCGATTAAATCGTGGCCAATCGCCATTATTACTGCGGAAAAATTTACTGGAGCTGGGCCAGCTTCCAGGATCACCTTTATTAGCAAGAAGGTATGTTAAATTTAACGTTGATTTATTTTTATTTTATTTGTTGATTGTATTGGCAGCCGCCTTTGTCAAAAGGTGGCTCACTTAGGCCACGATAGACCAATTGTGATGCCACGAAAAGATAAGGTACGGCACTAGAACCTGTGGGATGACGAGAACCATTTAGATTCTCATATGAAGCCGCCTATGCAGCAAATATTTAAACTGGCTACTTCCGTGAGGCTGTCCAGGAAAGGCGAGCCTAACGTTTGCATGCGCTTCCTGGATGATGCTGGGCATTCACACAGAAAATGTTTGATCGTTTCCTCCTCCCCGTCCGATCTGCAGCTGCGCCAGAAATCGTGGAAAGGGGCACCCAATTTTTCTGCGTGTCTGCAAATGAGACAATACAGTCAGTACGGATATGATGAAACTTAATGTTTCGGGGCTTGTGTTGAGGAGGTGCTTGATGCGCATTGAGCTTAGTGCGTGCCAAGTTTGCCTGGTTATCCTGCAGGTTTCTTCCAGCAGCCAGGCTCTGTTTGCAGCCTTCATATAGTACTGCTATGAAACTTAACTTGACAGAGGCCAATGGATGGCCGACTCGGATAGTTTCAAGCCTAGCTGTTCTGAGAACACGTCACAGCTTACTCTTCCATCCATTTTTGATCGATCAGTGTAGATGTCGATCGATTCCTGTATCTTCTTTCCATGATTCAGTCATCTCTGCTAGGAACGACTGACTTGAAACCGTGGTGGAAGCAGGGAATCGGAGAAGTGAGGTCCATTTTCCCTGGCGTTGGTCCATTCCTCGGTAACATGGTGGAGTGGCCGGTATTCCCCTCATGCCAGAGATTTAGAGCTTTCAATCGAATCGTAGAACACTTGGCCTGCTGTCTCGTAAGAAGCTCCGTCGAAAGCCAGTCGAATAGCATGAACAATGCCTTTGTCGGGGTAGTGCGTATAGCCCCGGGCATTTGATGATTTTTTTTTAATTTTTTACTTCCTATAAATTAGAAACTGTTGTATTGTCAGGCTGTGTTGTGATGTTGATTGGTGGATACATATATTGAACGCGAAATGCCCCCGTTTAGGTTTAAATGATATCAAACGCCCGCATGGAATACCTGTCTTATCTGTCTTTTTTAGATCAAAATGAGGAATCAGGTAGACTTTTGGGTACTGCTTACGAAACAGTATTCAAAAATTTCCATCGCGCATCGTTTTTCCAAGAAGTAGCATTTGAAACTACAATTTTCCAGTTTTTATGGTTTTTTTCGGTTCCTTAATTAATCTTATGTGGCGGTCCTGGCAGTTAAAAAATTAAAGCCGTTCATCTATTAGTTCATAAAAAATAGGACAAATTGATTGCCAAATGATATTAATTTTTCTCTGAATCAAAGGCGAGTCAAATAAGATAATTCTTCTCAAATTTACATTATGAATGAGATTCTATCTACATATCGATAACATTTCATCGAATTTCAGGTATATTACATCGTCTCCTCCCCTTCCGCCACCAAGAAGAGGCTCAGAAAGTGTACCCGGATCACCGCAACATTTTCGTACACGAATTCATTATACACCTGAACCGCAACGTCGTGTCTATCGAACAATAGATCAATGAGTAGCACTTCAAATACAGGTGATGTGATATTGGTATGGTTTTAACGATGACTAGCACATTAATCAATATTCAGCAAATAAAAACCATTTATCGTTTTGTTTGTGTCACACGATAAATTGTGCAATAACTGATAGTGCTGCTGCCGAATTATAAATATATATAATATATACATAACAGATTGAATGAAAAAGGTTTATATCGAACAACGTCATCCTGCGAATTATTTCATTGATGATGTTTACGTCCCGATATTAGTGATGTTTCCTAAGAAGTGTCTGCTATTATTGCTGCTAAAACAATATATTCGGTTTGATAAATTTCAGTTTTCATTTGAAAATCGATTGAAATATTCAACATGCTGGGCGCAATGCAATGTCACCAAAAAAAATTAAGTAAATTAACAAGAATCTTCTGTACATGATGCGTATTTCAATTACGAAACGGATACAGACATCATGTTATAATCATTCTATTACATATAGATTTCCCCGATTTTTGTAAGATCACTATTTTAGTAATTGTGAAAACTGTAATGTAAATTGTATCGAGTTTCACTGAATATTAAGCATGAGCATGCAAACCAACTTTATTACAACGTATTCATTACACAATTATCTATAACTGAAGTATTCGCATAAAATAAAAAATCAGGTTTCCTAGCTACTATCTTTAATACATATATGTGTGTATATATAGCAATAAATTCTATATTGCATGGAAAAATATTTATTGAGAAATATTAGTAAAAGAATAATATTCACATCAATATAAATAGAAAGCATACTAAAGTCACTTTGTCCCAAAAAAAATTTTATACATGCAAATGTTTAGTTTCATTTTGCTACCGAAATTGTTAGTGTCTCAAATAATATTATGATTAGCGAATGTTGTTCATCGGTCGTATGAGATCATAACTAATTGATTGATAAATAATTTATGAAAGCTGCTTAAAAATATTCAAAAAATAAGCATGAAATAATTTTTTCCACACTACACGTCTCAGAACATGAACAATTTGAATAATTCTCGAAACGCTAAAATTTCAATCAGTGCCTTCTAAAATTTTTTTTGATCATTAGCTAACCGTCAGAAAGTATCTATTTGTTCATTCTATGTAGATCTGATCGATACTGCATTGTAAAGTTTGAAGCGGGCACCAAAGTGAATTGTCCCTACACTAAATCCCTATTAGCATGCCTTCTATGTACTTATATATACATACTTGCAAAAGATTTCAATAGAAGATTCAATGAAAATATTCTACTCAAATCGTTTATATGAAATATTGCTTGAATGCATTGTGGTTAATAATATTGACGCGTTGCTGACACACTAGAAATGTTTCTATCATTTTGATACAAATCAGAAATAGTTTAGACGTCATTGTAATTGTTGTGCTTGATCATAGTGTTTTCTCTTTAGTTTATATCACTATCCTAATTTGACTGTAAACATTTACTCAGACTATCTTGACATATTCAATTAGAACGGGAAAAAAATCAAATAAAAAAATGAGATAGTATTTTAATGAATATTTATAAATCAAAAAAAATTATCTTATTAGTCCTATTTATTGCGCCGTCAATCGTTGCATTGAAATGAATTTACAATCAAAATTATGCGAATATAATTTCAATGATCACTTTAATTCCTACCTTTGTTCGATTAAAGCATTGTTTTTTTTTTAAAACTGAATGTAAAAATGAAAATAATACAAAATAAACATTATATATGTATAAATATATAACACAATTATATTGGAGAAATTTCAACACACTTAAATCGATAAACCTTAAATGAATATGATGTATGTATGTATTTTCGAACAACCAATTAAGATGCAAAACAAATATTCATTGCGAAAAAAATGACTGATTGTAAATATATAATAATTTTTATTATTAATTAATTTATATTAAATCATCAAAAACAATCAACAATAGTGTTTGATGAGTTGAAATTCGAATGAATGCAAGTCAAACGTAAAAAAAGGATCTAAATTCAAAGCGAAAAAAATCCTATTTAGTGCAGGAGAAGTTTAGGAGAGTAGTTATAATTTAATGGAAATCAAAACAATATGAATGAAAAGCGTAAATAAAAAGAAACAAAGACATATTGAGAAAATGCAACAACAACAAAAAAATACTTTAAAAAAATGTTCAATTCAAACAAGAACCGAAATAAAAAAACATACAAAACAATGGCGTGTGTGATGATTGTTTGTAGCGAATAAATATCTTAAAAGTGTAAAAGTTGTGGTGGATGTAGCTGGTCCTGTTTGCCAAAACCTAACTCATCATACATAGTCGAGTTAGGGGGTCTTTTAGGTTTCAATTTTCCAAAAAATCAGAACAGCTCGCAGAAATGCCCAATTAACTAGTCAGGAGCTGTATGGAAAAGAGGAAGGAATTTTATATGGCCCAGGTCTGCAGTCACTTCCTGTGGCGTCAGCCCTAAACTTTGTTACAGCATTTAATCACCGCAATGTGGAGGAACTTTTGGAAGCCTGTTGATTCTGAACAAAAATAAACAATATTAATAAAGTGTGGGTAATTTTTTTTTTTAAATAATTAAAGTATTTACAGACAAAAAAAGTTCTTTTACAAAAATGATGAACAAAAAATTGGCCCATGAGGGGATCGAACCCGCGACCTTCGCGTTATTAGCACGACGCTCTAACCAACTGAGCTAATGGGCCTGCTGTTTTTTGTTGTGATACTTCAGATGTCAAACTGAGAACTGGCCTCCCATTGTACGTGTAAATATTATGTTCATAATTACTTCAATCATACCGGCTTGTTGTGATCCATCAACTCCATCGCTGTCTCCCCGACAAGACATTCAAAATCAAAGCGAACTAATGTTAAAACAATCACGTCACTCAAACAAACTACTGTAAATCTAAAAACCAAACTGACAAAATTCCACAGAAATTTTTGGCTCGTTTTCTTGCACTAATTTGACAACAATGAAACCGTCCGCTGAACTGTATTCGTATCAACAATTCAAAACTGACATCGAAGCGCTTCACTGACAGTTCCTATAAGCGTTGTGTTAAATAGGCGGGCGCACTTAGGTGCCGTGTGATATATAGGGTTTAAGTTCAATTGTTTTTTTGATTTAACTCGAAAACCAAACGAAACTTTAAAATGCCCAGGAAAAGAAACAGCGACGAAAATGATCCAGTGCCATCAACATCGAAAAAACGGCGAAAAGCTCAAGCAGAAGCGGTAAGGAAATGGGCATTACACACGGAAACCGATTTGGTCGTGATTTTCTTGTTTGGAAGCGTGGTTCGGTTAAATTAAATATAGAGCAGACAACTAGACACGTTTAGGATGCTCTCCATCATTTGAAATAGTACTTCAAAAAGAACATTTCACAGTGCTACAGTGTGTCGCTCGAAATCCTGGGGAATGGAAGGACCCACTGGAGCTGGGGAAACTATTTCACAAATATTTTAAACTTGACACGTAAAATATGTACTTAAAATGTAAATTATATTAATTGCAGTTACAAACTTTACTGGTGAGCAACATTCGTATTGAAATTGACGGAGAATTATAATAAATTCTCATTGGATATTTCGGCATCCATTTCAATGATGATCTCAGATACGACGAGAAGCTCTACTACGTCTCAATGTTGCAATTATAGTTGTTACGGTAGTTAATCTCTCGGGCACATCCATAAGTTCGCATTATGCTCTAGCGAAACGAAACGATGCCAATAACAGCACCAGGCACCGAAGGTATCACGGAAGGCCTCTTTCGGAATCTCCTTTAGAGCCTTAGTGCAAGGCTCTTTGACCTTCTTAACTGTACCGAAATGATGACCTTTCAAAGGAGCTTTCAAGCGATGGAACAAGAAAAAGTCAAGGGAGCCAGCTCAGGACTGTAGGGTGGTTGGGGAATCGTTGGTATCTTTGAATCGGCCAAGAAGCTGGTCACGATGAAAGCGGTGTAAGCTGGCGCGTTGTCATGATGGAGTTTTCAATTGGTTGCGATGTTAGGCCGGACGCGATAAACCCGTCGTTTGAGTTTTTGAGCACTTCCACGTAGAATTTGGTATTAACAGTTATATCATGTGGTACAAACTCGTGGTGGACGATTCGCCTAATATCAAAGAACACAATAAGCATCGTCTTGACCTTTGACTTGCTCTTTCTGGCCTTCTTGGGGCGAGCGGATGCCAAGGTGTGCCACTCAGCACTGTGTCTTTTTGTTTCGGGATCATATTCGAACACCCAAGATTCATCCACCTGTGATGACAATCTCCAAAAAGTGGTGATCGTTGTCACACAAATCCACAAGTTCCTGGCACGTTTCAACTCGGCGCGATTTTTGGTCTTCCGTTAACACTTTTCGCTGACGTTAATGGCCGTCCGGCGTGCGCTTCATCGCCAACATCTTCACGACCTTCTAAAAAGGCTTTGTGCCACCGAAAAACTTGCCGTTCTGACAAAGAATCATTGCCATGCATTGCTTTTTTTATCATTGGAAATGTTTCCACTGTTGACTTTCCGAGCTTTACGCAAAACTTGATAGCAATCCTTTGCTCCAGCGAGCGCTGCATTTTGACTTGCACACGGTATACAAAAACGAGTTTCACGTAAAACCGCGTCCTTACTCTCCGGATGGTCGGAAAATACAGAGCGACCGCCTGTTGGAAAGCTGTTTTTCCGCACTATTGAAACAAACACAGGTTTTATTATGTTACGGCGTAAAGGGGCTTCACAATCAAGTCAGTGCCAATACTTTCCGGACACACCCTGTAAATTGCAAGAAATGAAAATTGTATCAAAGAAAACCGCCGCAGTTTGGCACATTTTGGACACTAGCGTAACCCAGCATAGATAACTCGACTAAAAGTAATGACATGCATAGTCGAAGATGTGTTGACAGGTGCGTAAGTATGCGTGAAGGATTGGTGGAAAGCACCAAACTATGTTAAAACAAAAATTATGGCTTCTGCAAGCGTTAAAAAATGACTTGCCTATTCAAAGCTTCATACGAAGGGGTGGCTAGGTCCCACTATGAATACATTACAAAAAAACGTTTAATTTGTTGCGGTATAATTTTTTCTAACCCAACGATAGTCTTAATTTATTATAATATCGCAGCACATCAAGAGAACATAACATAAAATTGTATTTGTTATTTTTAATAGACAATGCCTCTCTCAAACGGCAACAACAACGTCAACTGGATTCGTAGCGGCAAAGTAATGCGAATCCGTTTGATCAACTTTATGTGCCACAATCATCTCCAAGTTGAATTTAATCCGCGTGTGAATCTCTTGATCGGTCGCAATGGCAGTGGAAAAAGTGCCATTTTAACAGCACTCGTTGTTGGTCTTGGCGCGCGAACAAACGCAACAAATCGTAGTACCAATTTGAAAAGTATGTGAAGCGAAATGTTTCCAAATAGACTATCACATTTTCAAAATCTACGTATGCACATCTTTCAGATCTAATCAAAGTTGGTGAGAATCAGGCGACAATTGAAATCGAAATCGCCAATATTGGCGATGATGCCTACGATAGAGAGAAATTCGGGGATAGCATCATTGTTAAGCGAAAATTGTTTTCATCGGGCGGCTCGCAATACGAAATTAAAGATCAACAGGGACAGACCTTGTCGAAGAGTCGTGAAGATTTAATGAAATTGCTTATGTACCATAACATTCAACCGGACAATCCTGTTTTTGTGTTGAATCAAGATGCGGCTCGAAGTTTTTTGAAAGAGTATGTCTACTGTCGAATCTGAGTGTTTTTTGGATTAAAAAAATAACTTTTTAAATTGCATGACCGTTTAGCTTGGATCCAAGTAAAAATTACAAATTGTTCCTGAAAGCCACACAAATGGAATTAATCATGGAAAAGCTCAACGATTGTGCTCGACTTTATAAGGAACATAAAACGAGATTGGCAATCACTGAAAAGGTAGGCATTCGAAATTAGTTTTTCTATGAAAACCATCTTAAAAAAATAAGTAATAACAGGTAATGCAAGTGTCTGAAGAAGAAGTCAGACAGTTGCAGATCAAATATGAAAGATTGAAGTCCGTAGACAATATCAAGGTAAGATCAATCATCATCATCAATGTAAAATAGTCAATTGTCGTTACAGCATGTTTTCTTTTACAGAAAAATATAATCGAGTTTAAATTACAACGTCTATGGCTAAAAGTCACCCAGCAAGAGGATTCAATTCAGAAACTCCGGGATGAGATTAATTTAAAGGAACAAAAGAAGATTGATATTCAAGAGAGAATCGATTGCAACAGTGATAACGCTAGTCTGCAAGCTAGTTTACAGTAAGTGCCAATAACAGGTTGCCAATCAACGGGCATTTGATATTTTCTCAATCGTTGAATATGATTTTAACAGGAATTTACAAAAGCAAGTAGATGAGAAAAATGCATTTCTAGAAGAAGAAAATCGAATTCTTGTAAATTTAAAAGAAATGTTCAAAGAAGCAAGCACTAAATACCAGATTGAAGCGCAACAACGAAATAAACTGATAGAGCGTGTAAAACACTTCAAACAACAGATCGAAACTATACAGGATGAGATAAATCAGCGGACGGAATCGTGAGTAATTCGTTATGCGATATTTGTAAGAAGGCAATCTATTATTAACATTCTTTTCTAAAGCTGTTCTTCGAGAAACAGCCGTTTGCGCGAAGAGATAGAGGAGAAACGAGCTCAATTTGGCCAGAAACGCACTGAAGTAGAAGCAATGATTACCACATTGAAACAGGAGCTTAGACTAAACGAACAGCACAAAGAAAGGCAAACGGAAGAGTTCGAAACAAGAAAGGGGGAAAAGCTTAAGCTCGAAAGCAGCATCAGTACGCTAGATTTTCTTTGTTTTGAAATCAATTTTCTAGTTTGTCACACATAATTTCAGATTACAATCAACAAGAACTTTCTAGGATACAATCGTCCAGCAGTGATCGTACTGAAATCTATGGGAATCACATGCGTTCATTGTTGACGTTGATCGAACGTGAATTTCAAGCTAGAAAATTTACAGCCTTACCGAAGGGACCATTAGGACGCCATTTAGAAGTGCCTGATAAAAAGTGGCGTGGCGTTGTTGAACAACTCGTTGGTCGATTTATGACAAGTTTTCTCGTGAGCAATGGACGGGATCGTATTGTTCTCGATAAGATTTTGAAGAAGAACTTTCCGAATGCCAACCATATGATTATCACTTCCGAATTTCGTGGAAAGGTAAGATGTTATTTGCAACGGAATAACCGTAGCGATTATTCATGCTTTCACGATTGAATTGTATCAACAAAATAGTTAGAGAAATTGTCAAAATTGAAATGTGTTTATCTTGAAGGTATACGATGTTCGATCAGGATCCGTACCGAAAATAAAAGACACTCATTTACTCATGGATCTAATCAAATGTACAGATCCCGATATTGTCAACTGTCTAATCGATCAAGCTCATATTGAAACAATATTGATTGCGGAAGATCGTAGTATCGCCGAGTATCTTACCAGCGACATTAATAACGTTCCACCGAATTTGATGAAAGTACTTCTCACCAATCCGCTAATGGAATATTTTCCATCACCATTGTACCGTGCATATTCGTTGCAGCCAAGACCGCCACGCTACATTCAAGTGAACATGGATGAAAGAAAAACGTAAATGTTTGCAATTAAATAAAAACAGGCTTGCGGGATTCAATAGTTTTTTTTGTGTTTTTCCAGAGTTTTGCGTGAAGAAATCCGTCGCAACAAGGAGCTCGTCGATCAAATCGAAAGCCAAATTCAACAAATACGAGTAGAACTTGGCAATTTTACTGAACACCAAAAGCAGAAGCAAGCGTTGCTTCGAAAACACGAATCCACATTAAATCAGGTTAAAGTGGATCTTGAGCAACTAAATGATTATGAGTTTCCTAGTGAAAATGAAGATGCAATTTTGGTGAGTAGAAGACACAATTTGTAGATAGTATAGCTATTGTTTATATTTTGTTTCGAAACAGCGTAATGAGCTTGAAAAGCTTCAAGTGAATCTGAAAGAAATGAAAGCGCAAATAAAGGAAAGAGAAGGCACGTCAATGGAGTTGAAACAAGTGATCATTGACAAAAACAAAGAGGTTCAAAAGCAACAAGATAAAATCAAGCGATTCGAAAGCGAAGCCGCAACCATGGTGGTAAGCAAAAATAGGCCTTCGGTTTTTATTTGCAATGCTTGTTCACGTTTTGAAGGAAAAAAATCTTTTAGGAAGAATTGAATACAAGAAAACTAGAAGCTGCGAAAATGGGACATAGTTTAAGAGTGTTGAATGATAAATTAAAGGATTTGGAGTCGTCTATACAAAACTTACAAGTAAGTCATCGTCATTCAAACGAAAGTTTGTGGGCTACTTGAAAATCTGATTTTAATTAGGTAAATGCTGAAGCGGAAGAACAGGAATTGCAATCACTAGAACAAGAAGCGAGAAAATCTGGTGAACGAACTAGCACCGCTAAATCCAATAAAGAGCTAAATAATTTAATTAAAAGTTTGGAGGTGAGAGTCAAAGAAATAAGTTCATCTGATGAAAATATCGACGAAGTTGAAGCCTTGTTACACAACAGAGAGGTGAAAATGAAAAAGGATCGCAATTGCATTAATTCGTTAACGGATAGTTTAGATTTGGTGAGTATGTGCCTTCAAATGAAGAAACATGGTTATTAAGTGCATATTTAGATAAATAAACGTTATCTTCAAGTTTTCGTGGTTATATAAAATGGAATGTTAGCTAATTTTAAAGTGCAACACTCCGATTTCATCTCCGAATTCTTAATATTTAGGTTTAGTGCCCAAGTTACAGGGGGTGCTATTCGCCACAATTCGATTTTTGAATTCTCCTTATGTATGCATGTACATTATATTGTGTCAATTATTATGATTGTTTTATATAGATCAGAAGATCCCGTCTGGAAAGATTTAAAGCTCTCAAGAATCTCCATGAGCACATGGCTATCCGAGTTTCTCATATGTTCAAAGTAAGTGAGATTTATTTGCGCTTACAATCGCTACTTCAATTACAACTGTATTTGATTTCAGCACATCTTGAAAATTCGAAAATTCGAGGGTGAACTTGAGATCGATTATATCAACAAAACGTTAGACATGACCATTATCCCACGTGATAACCATATCGAGGATGCTGTTTCAAGTACAAAATCACTATCGGGCGGTGAACGTTCCTTTTCAACTGTCGCTTTATTGCTCTCTTTATGGTCGTGTATTGATCATCCGTTTTATTTTCTAGATGAGTACGATGTGTTCACGGTTCGTCTTCTTTCAATGCCGATTGCAATTGAAGTTGAAACTAATTATGATATTGATATTTTGCAGGATGAATTCAACCGTAAAGTGATAACGAAATTACTGTTAAGTGAAGCAATGAAAAAACCTCACCGACAATTTACGTTTCTATCGCCACAAGATATGTCATTTGTCACAGCGACGGACTCAATCAGGATTCATAGGTAATTATGATCGTTTCGACAATGTCTTACGTATGAATTGAAATACATGACCCGTTGAAAAAAATCTCAATACCGATTATTCCTGCCTAGAAGCTAAACGCAATGTTCGATAATTCAACCTTCCTTTTTCTTTCTTACAGATTGGCCGATCCGCATGCGTCACAAATGGAATAACAGTGTGATACACGTTTTTTTGTTATCTTAATAGTGGTTGCTGTTAACTATATGTAATATCTAAGAATCTGAACTAGCATTTATTGATGAATATCGATTTTGTTACTTTTTTCTACGCGATCAAACAATTTGAATAAGTTTCTACGTTACCATGTTGAAAATAAAACAATATTTTGAAGTGAACAAAATGACGATGTATCTAGGCAACGATGGTTTTTTTAAACGAGTAACATGTGAAAATTTACAATATTGGTCAGGTAAGCAAAAAGTTAAGTTAATCGTTTATATATCTTCTGTGGTGAGATGGCTCCCTTAGACTACAGTATGCTAGAGATGTGTAACGCATTGAATTTTACTGCGCTGATACGTTGACTCCAAAGTCAGTCCCGGTATCAGCGCAGTGCGCTGGCGCTATTGCGCCGCAGCACCATGGAATGTCTTGACTGACTTACTAGCCACAATTCTGCTTCGGTACATGCATAACGCTGCGTAGTGTTCTGGAATCGCGTTGCTCAATGCGCCGAACTAGACTTTTCACCTCCAACGCCAACACATTGTTTGCCTCTTCTGCGCTACTGAGACTTGTCTGGTATCAGCGCATTGGTCTCAAAGACAGTGTATCAGCGCAATCGCGCGGCGCAACACTGCGTTACACATGTCTACAGTATGCCTATTTCGATACCACAAGTGTCTAAAAATGCAATCTATAAAATTCAAACACAGAAAGTATTTATAAGCACTAGTTTTTATTGGCCGAACCAAATATAACAACTTCTAACCTTAAGTATTTTTTTAAATGTTTCCACATTTTACGTACTGTTTACTAACAAATGTATTTTCATAAAACCCATGGTCACAAAAAAATCAACACAATCACATTTATCAGTGGGATAAAATTTCCTAGAAGAAAAATCTAAACAAAAAATAATAACTTGTCACAAATCCCATTTGTTTGAATAATATTTGATCTATGATTCGTTCGAGTTTTTCATGCACAAAATAATCACATTAGTAATAACAATAATACTGTGGCTGAACCTAATCCTGTTCTTCCCTAAAAAATATACAACAAAAAGTTGACTATATTGATTTCAATAGTGCAGGATTGTTGGCCTTTTGACCATTGCAACGAGAACAAAAGCCTAGGAAAGGTTAGTTCCTCTTCGTAGGTTCGCAGAAAGTTGTTGTTGCAGCTGGAAATTCAGCAGTTTCTTGACGATGTCGTTGATCAAGTATGCTTAACTTAAATAATAACGATAAAAAGCTAAGGTACTAATTCACATTCTTGTATGCCATTCTTTGGTGACTGGCATCCGTTTTTCTACTAAACATGCTTAATAGGAATGCAAAGAGACAGATAATCTTGTAATAATATTTTTAGTGATTGTTAACAAAACGAAAGGATTTGAGCAAATCATTCTCAACTCATTATGCTAGTAATGTAACTGTTTCGGTTTAAAATATGGAGAATCGTGTGTTGATGCCAATTCGGGCGAGATTATCACATGATGGCGTTTTCAATTGTTGAGCCTGCGCAACTTGGGAACGACTGCCAAATGTTTTGGCACGTCCAATCATTGACTCTCCTGTAAGAAATTTGAATATATCAATTATTAGGGTGAAAAATAAAAAAATTAAAACAGACATGACTACACGAATAAATGGAGTACTGTGGTCCCCGGATAAAAACTATGCTCGCTTTGCGGTAACTTAACACAGTGGCGTCAGATTGATGTGTATTGATTTTATCCGGGGACCCGTATAATAGCAAAGCCTCCTGTAATCAACCAAATTCGTTGATAGTTTTGATGTTTTGTTACTGTACATGCAAAATGATCGTCTAGCAAAGCATAATCGATGGGATACTCTTGAAAATGATTGTTAATGGTGAATATTTAATGATATTTACTTATTACTAAGAATTCATCTTACAGACTAATATAGCCCAATTACAAGACAAATTAAACAAATAAGAAAAGAAATATATATAAAAGTATAACTAATTACATAAGATACGCTTTACATTCTGTTTATAAATGTAGAGTGAGTGAAGAAACGGATCAAGTTGCGGAATATAGAGGTTTCGGGGAAGCCGTAACATCGGCGAATGGAAGAAAGTTTCAGTCCAAGCATATGGAACGCTAAATATGTTGTCAGATCTGGCAGAGCGTTCTGAAATACGATACTCAACCAATCAGAGAGGTAAGAGCGTATGATGATGGCGGTGAAACCGAAATAGAAAACAGATATTGGGTATACCTTAGCCTAAATTAAGAAAAAACCAAAACCACTATGCTGAGTCATGCGACTGTACAATCTGCAGGCTTTCCGATAAAGCATAGAAAAAATACTCACGATAAGTTCGTTCACGATAACAATTCTGTTTCATAGTCGCTATATAATCCTCCTCGACTGAGTTCTCCAATCGTGCCAGCGAGCCTTGATATTCAGCATTGAAATTGTCTTTCACATAGTACGGGATGCCTAGGTGATTGGTCGCTCTCCGTAATGGATATCTCCTAAAAAAAGACGTTAACACACATACATTTGTTGATCTTCCTAATAACTTACGAGCTGGCAGCTAAACTGTAGACGGGATCCGATGTAAGAAACGACGACATGATTGATATCAATATCAACACCAAAATCAAACCGAACGCCAAGCTGGGCTGCTGATTTTGCTCCCTGCGTGCATAGTGCGAATGGCGACCGCTAGTGGCTGTCTGTCGGTTACCTTGAAATCCGCCAAAGAACATATTAAATAGTTCTTCGGCTGAAATCTCGGATTCGAAGCCGCGCGTATAGGCAAATTCGAAATTGTTGTGCTCGCCATGATGATGGTGCGAATGATTGTAGTGATTTGTTCGAGGATCGTCCACTTGCGAGCCGTATAGGTCGTAATCCTTTCGTTTTTGCGGATCGGTTAGGACAGCTACGGCGTTGCCCACCGCTTTGAACGCTTCCACCGCACCAGGAGCTCCATTTTTGTCAGGATGCAGCTGAAGAGCCAACTTTTTATATGATTTCTTGATTTCCGAATCAGTAGCCTCCTTCGCAACGCCTAAAACCTCATAGTAATCCTTGCATTTTTTTATTCTCTTCACGACCTCAAGCTGTTCAGCTGTATATTCCGTTTCTGTGTCGGATTTGTGGTCAGCATTATTACTACGTCGCTGTTCCGTGTTTCGTTGTCGAGTACCATCACTTTTGGCCTGATTTTTCCCATTGGCCGTCCCTGACATTGAGCTGACATGTTGTAAAAGGTCCTTGGCCCGTTGTGTAGGATACAAATTTTCCGCCTTCCGTAGAAACTTTGTCGCTCGATCGTAGTTCGCAGTGTTGATGGAGCTCAACGCGATTTCAATGCATCGATCGGCTTCGTCACGATTACTTTCCATTATTTGCGACACGGGCTCGAGAATGTCAGGGTCGTCAGTCAATTAGAATTTGATGTTACGACCTGATGTAACAGTGGAGAAGCAACGATGCACTTCTATGTTAAAACACAAATGCGGGAGTTTTAGCGCACGGTAGCGGTAGACAGCGATCGTATGTTCGGCTTCCTGCTATATTTGAGTCGAACAATCGAGCTGAATAGCGCAATTATATGTTTTCTGACGACATCGTAGCTCTTCCCCGCACAAAACTGATAAGTGTCAGCTGGTCTAGCACGACTTGACGTTTCTCAATCGAGTGCGTTCAATGCCTGCGACAATAATCACGTAACACAATGCAGATATTCCAAACAGACCGGAACAGGAAGACAGATGCTCGGGACAGTACGATATATTATTATTTATTTACTACCACTTTGTCGAGCCTCATCAAAAGAATGGAAACACGCATTGCATAATATTGCCGCGATATATTTTTGTACAGTACTTTCTCACATTCGTTTTACATCTAAATTTAAATTATCATAGCCAATTTTATCGAATATCTACAATTCACAGCATCAAAGTTTTCGGGGTTGTACGATCTCATTAAGGTAACACTTAAATGAAACCACATATACTCTACATGTTGATAAAGTTTAGAACCAAAGAAATAAACTCAGCTGGTTTCTCCAGTTGCACCAAGTGACCTGTATCAAGCCATGCCAGCTGAGCTTGGGGAAACATTTGCTTGATCCGCGGCATATCATTTTCGCTGAAATTTCAATGATGAATCGTGATGATGTTTCCTCAAACAATATAGTTCTACTTACTTGACGAAATCAGAACGTCGACCTGCAACAAATAGAACAGGACTATCATAAACTAACGTTTCCACTTCGTTCTGGGGGAAATTTGAGATATTTGGAAAATTTGCTTCCAGTGCATTCACGTTCGGTCCCCAATAGAATCTAGAATAACGTCTCGTCATCAAGGAGAATCAGTTGGACAGCAGAGCGCTTTACCTACCCGCGATTATCGTCTTTTTTCAGATTCAGAAGCAAAAAGTCTACGGTTGCAGCATCTGGGATGGATCTACTGAGGTGCTCTTTCACTTCTTTTCTTCCTTCGCTCATGCTCAAACTAGAGTCGACTTTAATTGTTTGCATTGCTTGAAACACTTCGCCCATCTTGTGCAAATTTACTGGCGTGTTTACGGGTGAAATGTCTACGACTACAGCTCGATCGACCAATGTTGGCTGTGAAAGCAAAATATTGAGAAATGCGCTCATAGATATGTTGTTTAAATTTACATATTTCAGTGCTAGATACATCATAGCTCGTCCTCCCATACTATGTCCCACAACGATCGCCTTCTTTATATTATTTTCATTCAGACAATTCTTAACGTCGGACGCCAGGTCCTTGTAAGTATGTGACTGTGTATGTGGGCTCTCACCATGATTCCTGGCATCGAGGGATATAACCTACAATCGATTGGGAATGTGAATTAAAGCGGGAAATAATGATTTTGAGATACCTTGCGTCGGGGACTCGATTTAGCTTCGATAGCTTTCGATATGCTCCGCCAGTTCTGTTTGGAGCCGAAGAGGCCATGCATGATGACTACAGGTGGGTGTCCAGTATCAGACGACCCATATTCATTGTAGGATAACCGCACCGTTGACACATTTCTTGCACAATTCAATCTGCAGATACTAAACCGAGGTAAATACCCACTAAACAGCGATTGCCCATCGAGGAATAATTTTCTGCAGATAAGCGACCGGGACATACTGACAGCTGATCCTAGTTACTTCAGCAAATGACAGATCTCATCTGTCAGCCATCATCGACAAAAGGCTCCAGTTATCGTTGACAGTTTGGTGTTTTCCCGCGCTGAAACATGGAGAATGTTTTCAATTTGCCCCAAAACGACCTGATCAGCATTAGAGACAAGTTGGAGTTGTACCGAAATGAAATAAAGCTGTGCGGCAACCATCCTCTGCCTGCGAATGAAGAAGACATCATGAAATTGCTGGGCATCGATGATCCGAAAGTGTTTGAACAGCTACAGGACTCGGTGGATCTGGAGCAACATTTGAGCGACCCGGGAGACGTGCGCGTCCTTCCATTCACCCCGAGCAACATCCACAATCAAGTGCGCCAGCCCGTCGTGACAATCCCGAAGGAGATCACGCACTTGAACACATTCCGCGAGGTGGTGGCGTTCAAGAAGAAGTACTACGGAAACGCGTTCGGCCCAAGCATTTACATTTACCGTTACACGGAGGAGCCGCCTGCTTCGAATGCGCCCGACCTGACACCGTACGACGACTTCTTGATTTCCATTCGAGTCTACGTTCCTTACCACGGGGCTCACATTGGGGTTCTTGCCAAGCCGCGATTTTTCGAAGAATTCGTCGTGCGTGGCGACCAGTACTTGAGCGAGCTGCGAGACAAGATCTCGTGCGAATGCAAACGGCCGCTGTACGATGTGAGCCAGTACCCGTTTCAGGAGAGTGCGCCGCTGGACAGCGATCCTGGATTCTTCTTCATCACGGACACATTCTACAATGACACCCGCAACCCGAAGAACTGCGACTACTCGGAGGTGATCTTGAAGTGGGCGGAAACCCGTCCGAGTGGCACGTTCACGTCGAAGCTGAAAAGTGCCAAAATGGAACAGACCAAGTTTGTTGATTTGAATGTTCGCCTGGGCTTCCCGCAGGTGTATCAGCACTTCGGCAATTGCGAGCACCTGTTCACGTTCTCGTGGATTGAGCTGCTGCGCCCCGTGGACAGTCTAGCGAGCAAGGAGTATCCCGTGCTGAAGTCCTTGGATTTGTCGAACAAGCAACGGTGCAGTGCGTGCGGGCAGCGCGATTGTACGTTTATCGTGCGCAACAGCGACCGGCACATGCACGACCCCGTCCACTTGTGCCAAATCTGCATGAACTCGTATCACTACGACAAGGGGCGGAAAATAGGCGAGTTCTCGGCATATCGTCTGTATGACGAGGCGAACGAGAATATGATGGATTTGAGCAGTGATGAGGACGAGGATGATTGAAGTGACAACGCCGGGAATCAGAATGCAGGTGTGTAGTCCAAAATAATGGTAGACGGGTAGAAAATTTGAAATATGTCCGCGAAATCCGGGAGGCGATATGCCTCCGTGGCGTAATTGGCTAGCGCGTTCGGCTGTTAACCGAAAGGTTGGTGGTTCGAGCCCACCCGGGGGCGCTTTTTTCCTTCAATTAGTTGTTGCTCAATTCTAAACTTCAATAAATAAAAATAATTTTGTTTTACCAAAAAATGCCCCTTTCAAATGTGGTCTATCATATCAGAATAATTCGAGGACATGCCCAATACATGCACAATTTTACGGAAATCGTGCCAGTTTGTGAATTCAATTTTCAAACTAACAATAAGTCGTCTAAAACTAAGCACATTTTTAAATAAGCCACGAGGTGCGACCCTTGAGGTCTGCACTATCAACTTCCTGATTAAATTTCCAGTAAAGTATTATAAAGTATAATCAAAATAAAATAATAACGATAAAAACTTATGAGAATAAGCGAACAATTAAAAAGGTTATTATTGTTAAATTCATACTGTTGTCAATTGTTTACTCGAATTTCAAGACTTTTTATTAATAAAATACCATTAAGTTATTTGATAAAAACCTCTTTAAAGTGTAAAGCAAAATTCTGGCTCGAAAAGATCGCGCTATCCATCTTCCGTAGAATTATAAAGACTGAATGTTCTCCTTGTTTCTTGTCAATATGATGTTACATCTCTAACTAATGTAACGAATGCAACCGCAGCCGATCCTGGCCACGGTTTGGGCAGTCCTATCTGACTCAAACCCGCAAAGAAGGGTGTGGGGATATTTGTTAAGAAGTTCGTCATCCGTTTTTGCACCAGGACTGTCCTGTTCGCGACGACCCAAAACCACCGAGCGAATAGGGAATTTGAGAAAAGAATCGAACACAAGGAGCCGCACACGAGACGTTCGCTTCGTCACTTCATACAATTAACTTTTTCTAATTTTGCCTAACGAACCCTATCTATGCTTAATGTCTACTTACAATTTTGTTTTTCCTTAACCCTATTCAGGTGGCTGCTTCTTGACTCTTGACTCCTTTTGCTGTTCGCTGTTTCCGCTTCTCGCTGTCGCTTTGCCGGCGTTTTCCTTTTTATATTCCTCACAAGAAAAGCTCCACCGAATCCAAAGTTCCGCACCGAAAGAAGACCCAGAACCGAACAGTCCCGACAGCTGTTCTCCTCGCTATATATATATGGGATCCTCCTGGTCCCGTTCGCTACATCGGCGGTCAACGGCCAGCCGATTTTGCTGAACTCATTCCAGCTTTCATTCCTTAGTCAGGTTTTGTGTCGTTTTCCTATGCACGTCAGCTGGCGATTCAATCTCCGTGCTCGGGCTTCACGATTGGTCACAGCCTGTAGGCGGCCCGTGTATACCATTTTTCAATCGACAGCGTTTGCCCGCACGGTGGTTTGGGGTCTTCAGGGGCAGAACAGTCCCTTGTTTTGCCCTTATGGGTTCGTGGATCGACCACGTTGCGTGGCGAACGTAACAATGAGTCTCGTGTTGGAAAAAACGCATAGAATGAGACAAATTAAATAGCAATGCCAATTAGAGGCACTTATACTTAGCTGCATGAGTGTACACCTGAAGAGTCGAGCTAGTTTGAAACGTATCAAAGGGCTAGTCTTCGGTGCGGTTTTCCTGGTTCCAATCCAACACACGACACTTGATCGCACGCCAGGCGAGACAAGCAGTTATCAGACGGTCATTGCGTATTTTAAAAATACTCATCGCAATCTGATCTATCCAAAGTTTTCCGTGGGAACTTGGTTAAATAAATAAAATTGCACAAATCAAACACATGAAATGGGGCGGAAAACACATTTCTATAACATTTATTTGGTGCCTAACGATCAAACATTGTCACAATTCATTTTAAGTTGCAATAAATAGCACATTTCACATGTGATGCAAATCACTTTGTTGCAATATAGAAAACAATCACATTGATTCATTTCACTAATTTGACTTTGAATAAATAAATAATAGAATCTTTTCGAATGGATGTCATCGTTCTGATAATGAATTTGTTTCAATATAAATTGTCATTTAGTTTTAAATTGGATGCAATATCGATAAAATCCAACAAAAAAAGCTTTGCTATATATTTATCTCATTCGTTTGTAAAACACCACGCATTTCTATAGGATTCTTAATTAATTGATTTCGCGTCCATGCTGCATGAGTTTAATATATGCATGAATTTCCCGCATGTGATGTATAAGAACTATTTTGACAAAAAAACTAACATGGGTAAATCGTATAGCATTTTGTTCTATAATCTGAACGATTTTTTATTACTAGCGTTAATTTTTTATCCATGATACAATTCAAAATAGATTCGCTTTTATATCATTTTGTTTTGTTTACAAAATCAATTCATTTCGCATTACTATTCATCATTGAAATTGGCTTGACCCTCTGTGCTTTCTCCAAATAGGGATAAAATATTCTTTTAATCAAAATGTGCTAACACTAACAATCACTAATGAAATATTCATTTTGCTTTAAAACTTAATTTCCTAATCAAATTAATAAATGAAAATTATTGTGGACATGTAAATAGTAGAATTTTATTTTATTAAAGATTCATTCATAATATATTTTTCAATTTCATTACAATATTCAAAGATAATAATACAAATGCATTTTTCATTTTCAATTTCTTTTAAAGAATAGTTACGCACACGAGCACTAAAAGTGCAAATATATTGTGAATTTGACTTTGTCAAATATAGTATGAAAATTAATTATATGATATCGAAATAAATATGACTTAAATATATTGAGTTAGTCACAAATACATAATCAGTGAGATATTTGTTTCAAATTAATGCTAATGAAGTTTGAGAAAAGGAAAATCTTGTACAATTTGAAATGCGAACGAGCAATTTTTCTTTCCTTCACTAATTTCGACTTTTAAATTTCTTTTCCCGAAATAAAATACACAAATATTGAAATATACGGACGTTCTTTCGATAGTTATATTTAATCACATACATTTCCTTTCTCTGGAAATATATCGCGGATAGTCGTCCGTCTTGTGATTAAGTTGTTATCAATTGTGTAATGTTGTAGGCGATGATTTCTACTTGAGTTTCTTTAAACATTCATTTTCGGTTGAATATAAAAGTCTGCTAAGACGTCACATCTTATTCGCTAAAGCATATACTACGTATAGTAATTGGATGGAATTGCATAGCAAATCGCAATATCGTTTATGATTTGTGACTAACTTTTTCCATTCCCGAGAACCGTTTACGTACGATTCCGTTACTAGTCGTCGAGTATAGGAAAATCGTATACGAAAAAACGTAATACTTTCAACAGATAAATAATACATTTGCGAAACGATATTCATTGGAATGTTTGTTGCCTATCAAGTGCTTGTTTTTTTTTGTTCAAAAACAGAATGTCACACAAACACATTTGACATTGGAAACGATTTAGAAAACATCAAATTTTGACTGCATTAACATCTAAAATCATCAAATTGCAATGTTCAAAGTAAAATTGATACAATAAGGCAAGAAAGGTGATTATTATTTACTGTTTTTTTTTAATTTGTTCTTCTTTGCTTCATTTTGAAAAATAAATTTCTTGTCTTCCTGTAATTAGTATAGTCATTCATTATTATACTATTTAATCAGTGAGTTGTGTATTTTTTTGTTTCAATCTAAAAACCACACTCATTGGGACATTTAGTGTTTTGAGTTTGTGTCACTCTAGTATTCGTGATGAATGTCTGGCGTGTGTTGTTGTTGTTGCTGTTGTTGGGTTGGTTGGCCTGTTTTAATGAATGAGGCCTCCG
This sequence comes from Oxycera nigricornis, assembly GCA_963942545.1. Classification (NCBI taxonomy): domain Eukaryota; kingdom Metazoa; phylum Arthropoda; class Insecta; order Diptera; family Stratiomyidae; genus Oxycera; species Oxycera nigricornis. Next base: position 108,172,090 of record OZ012662.1, read on the forward strand.
TCGTATGCATAATCCGCTTTATTATGCATTACTAGGCGATCTTCGACAAAGTAGAAACTATCGGAGCGCGTTTCAAATGGATTCGATATCATTTCAGTTACTGTTGGGAATTTCATAGAAGGAATTTACATTAAATTTGAATTAAATATTAAGAAAAATTTATGATACTACTTACCAAGGTCTGGCGGTAGGTTAGGAAATTCGTAAATATGTTCGCATGTATTTTTTGAATAAGGGATGCAATAGCCAAATTCAAAATCGAATGTTTTCAATAGACGATCACGAAAAAAGTGGCGCTCAATCATACGAAAACGATTGACAGGCTTCGTTCCAACAGTAAATTCAACACTGAAAATAAATGTTTGAGATATTTTTTAATGGTGACGAAAGAATAGCATAGTGGATAAAGAATGCCTATTATCGTCCTCTTCAACGAATACTGTTTGGATTTACTTGGCAGTGATTGAAGAGCGATCAGTAATGTTATTTAAATTTATTGGGGGAATTTGCTGGGTTAACAGCCAATTTATCGCTTTGTATAGTGGAATGACCTCTGCTTCAATTACTCCACAGTAATCAGATGATTGGTTGGTTAGTTGGTTGTAGTGGCAGCCCCTTTATCCAAAGGTGGCTCACTTAGGCCATGATAGGCCCATTATGGTACCACAGAAGATTAGGGCGGCGCTAGAACCTGCGGGATGACGAGAACCATCCAGATTCTCGTATGAAGCTGGCTATGCAGCTAATATCTAAATCAGCTACCTTCGTGAGTTTGTCGAGGAAGGGCGAGCCCAAGGTATGTATGTGCGATGGAACTCAAGGTTTCACGGCTTGTGTTAAGGAGCTGCTTGGTGCGTTTGGAGCACAGTGCGTGCCAAGTTTGCCTGGTTGTGTTACAGCTTTTTTTCTAGCAGTCAGGTCCTATCTGCAGCCTCCACGTAGTACGGTTTGAAACCTAGCTTTATGGAGGCTAGAGGTTGGTCAACTTGGGGGTAAGTGGATACTCCTGAAGCTCAGTGCCAGCTCTCGCTAGGGCATCTGCTTCGCAGTTTCCCCCCTGTTCTGAGAACACGCTGCAGTCATCTCATCCATCCATTTTTGATCCATCAGTGTAAGTGTCGATCGATTCCTGTATCAGTGGTCAGATAGTCGGAAGGATATTCATGGGCCTAGCTGTTCAGACTGAGGTGCGTTACAGTCGATTTTACACTTCATTTTCCATCCGCCTGTGTAAATTCCGACCGATTCTTGTACCATCCGCTCTTCTTGTGTATAATAAACGAAAAGTTAATCGGTTTTATTAGGAGAGAATTCGGCATGCCGAGAAGCAGGGGCTGAGCTGCATCTTCTAGAGATTGCTAACAACCTACCACGAAAATAATAATCAGAGATCGAAAAACGAGTATCAAATTAAGCTTCAGAGAAAAGTAATCAACCAAATAATGTACAAGTCACCTTATGCATGAACTTCTGCGTATTTTAGCAAACCAAAAACGCGGTTTTCAATTCAAATCCACAACATATTTTCATACTTACGTTGCGCCAACTGTTTTCAGCTTCAAAAATTGCGGTGTAAATTGATATCTCACGTAGCGTCCTGCATTTGGATCGGTCGGCTCGTCCAGTGTTAGCTCCTCGGTCGCCAGCGTAGCCTCCTCCACCGAATTCTCTGGATATTGTTCGCTCGGCGGCTTGGCAATCTCAAATAGGACAGCCCCGCTTTCTAGGTCACGGATTTTGAAACGGGTAAAATCAATATCATAAACATTCGCGTCCGGTGTACATAGATAGTCGTCTGTAATTTTATTCAGTCGCAGCACGTCGTCGGGTGCTATTATACACTCAGGCGACGAGGATGTTTCCAACGGTCCCTGTCCCGATTGCAGTGGGTTCATTTTCTTGCCGATCACGCTCATTTTTCTGAGTTTTACACGTCCCGTTCCGTCTCTTTGAATGCCAGTGGGCGACCTTACAGGCAAGTAGTATAGTAATGATAATGACCAGTCAAATTTGATTATTTGCTGTTAGCCGCCGGATCGATTGATTTTTGTTTATGTTTCGCGTTTCATTAATATTGATTTGTTTTTTTAAACTAGGAAATGTAGTTGAGATTACATGAATAAGGACTTTTTATCTGATTACAAAGGGAAAAGGATATCACGAACAGAAAATTTTCACCACACGCACTCCTAGTTGGAATGTCAATTGAAATGTCAAAGGACAAAAGTGGTGTTGATGAGTTTTGTTCAGTGCGTGTGTTGCAGGGCTGGGTAAATCGATTATTGAATGCATGAGCGACCGTTTCTGGTAATAATAAATGTACGTTTGCAATCAATAAATTCAAAGGCAATGTACCAAGTTGGACGGCGCTTACAATTTGCAAGGAAAAACGCCGTAAAGGACAGGGAAAGTTATGGTTATGGTCGTAAAATTCCTTAAGTCGAATGTGACAATTGAGTATGGCACTGCCGCTTTGACTGCTTTCATCCATCAAAATGTGTCTCCACAGTTGGAGAGAAAACTGCAGCCATATTGTGCGGCAACCATCGGCGTGTATCTGCCAGATCGGGACAGACAGTTTTTAAAATCGCACTTATCCGGCCAATTGAAACGTTGAAAGTACAGCAAATCAACCCCGCAAACAATTGGATTATTCGCCTAGCGAAAATATTGCGGCCGATCGACGCCTGAGCCGAGAAAAACATCTTTCTCAAGTGCACAGCACGCGCCACACGTCTCCGTTGCTAGTTCGCATTCACGCAGGTAAGATTTAGTCCATCGCTAGAAAAGCAAAGTCGTAAAAGAATAATATATATTGCAGTTTGAAGAACTGTTCTTGAAAGTAACTCAATATTGCTCTCTTGTATGTTAATCAAGCCAAGTTTTTTGATATTTAGTTAGAAAATGTCAGTCGACATCCGTAAAAAGTGCATATGTAAAAAAAAGTCTTTTTAGTTGTGTGTCGGAAAGTTTTTGTAAACTGAGAATAAAAGACAATACGTAGCCGCTGTGGGTTAAAAACAAGTGAAAATGAACTGAAATCGAAGTTGTTGGTTCGCGCGCGCTCGTAAAGTTTTCCTCAAATGTAAACCTTCAAAATAATACGTACACCTTCCAGCTCGAGCGCTCGGGCTTCCTCTCTTCGGGAAGAAACGAAGAAGGTTGCAAAGAATTCAGTGAAAATAATGAATGAGTCGTAAGTTTCTTTTTGTTGTAAAACGCACGGCGAACTGTTGCCGCAGGTTGGTTTTTGTTAATTTTGTCGTTGGTTTGTTGTTGATCATGAAATCAAAGTAATGCCAAGTCAAAAGAATGTCGTAAAGTATATGTAAACGTAATTCCGAACGTTCTTGCATTAAAAACGTAAAATAACCTCTGAAAATAATCTGGTGGAAAGTGTCTACAGCGATTGATTTGCTCCCGAGATGAAGGTAAGAATGATCAACGGTCATTTGACGGGAAATATTCACGTCAAAAACTAGAAAACAATAAACAAAATGCATTAAAAATCAAACGAAATGAAGTAACGAATAATTTATGTATCTACATATAATGTGTTAAGAACATGATTTAGAACTGTGCCGTAGATTCCAATCACACTTGACTAAATATGGACAAGTTTCCAAGCAGGGAAATGAGGTCGACTTTTCGGAATGCAAAGTACAGGCGGCCGTATTTATGACTTGATTGTGACGAGGGAACTACACCGGCGAAATATTAAGCACATCGATTGTATGCTCGTCACACCTGGACAGTACCTACATATGTAAATTGAGAACGCTCGCTTTCTCTGGCGGCGTGGCCGCTGGAATCGAGCATTTATTATTAGAACACGTGCTTATTGTGAGGTGGCGTTGTTTCACTTTCAGATTAAAATGGAATGCGATGCAGTGCTTAAAATCAACTGTAAACACCAATAATATTTTGCCTATTTGTTGACCAAACCCAAATCATTGTACATGTATGTTTTTCACCTTTAATATCTGCATAAAAGTTCCTGTAACGCCACATAAGCCACATCGACCACACGCATAAAAAGAAATCCATCTATCCAACCTCCCAGATATCGTTTCCAAACGCAATTTTCAAAGCCTTCAGCAATTTTCGAATGTTTTCTATCATCCCATCCGCAGTCGACGCCTGCATCAGATTTGTGTAACAAGAACACCACACAAGCGAGTACTACGCCAATAGTGTGACGATTCTACAATCATTGTATTAATAGTTCGCACAGTTCCCAACGAAACCAATCAATTGGTTTTGCTTCAAGCAAACCAGTGTTACACAAAATGAATTGAATTGTCGGTTATTCCGCTGCCAATATGTTTTAATTGAGATTTCGCAACTATGCAGCATACATTGCCAGCCATTCGAAAACTTATATCCTTTCCGCGAAACTAAAATGCCTTCTCAAAACTTTCTAGACTGCATCGTGTTGTTCGCGTGATCAGTGCAATCGTACATTGCAATCATGGAATCCGATGAGTCGAGGCCAGGCTCATCGGCATCGTATTCATCCGATTCGTCCGATAATTCGGATGATAATTCCCGACAATCGAGTCCGCCCCGTCAGCCATTATCATCGCCCGGTCAGAAATCAGCTCCCAGTTCCGTTGGTGGCTCGTCCTCGCGGAAATCACGATCGCGCACGCGATCGCACACGAAATCACCGTCACAATCGAAGTCACCATCGAAATCGCCGTCACAATCAAAATCGCCGTCCGCATCCAAATCGGGAGGATCAGGTTCGAGTTCATCGTCGAGCGACGACAATGAAGAGGATGATAATTTGATGCGTGCGAAATCACCCCCGAGTGATGATGGGGGCGAAGAGAACGATGATGGCAAAGATAATCAACGCGAGGGCTCGGCGATCTCGTCGCGGAGCAGCAGCAATTCAAGCAGTCCAAGTAATCGGAGCAATCGAGCCGCCAGCACCGGAAATGTGTCTCGAAACCAAAGCATTTCGCCCGTCCGAAAGTCTCGAAGCTCGCGCAATTCGAGCGCTTCAAGCATAGCGTCTAGAGCCTCAAATCTGAATGGGGAGGAAGGAGAAGTCAAGGGGACAGCATTGAATATGAGTCATGAGGATCTGAGCGACGTTAGTGATATGGAATGTGATCGTAACGAAAAGCGAAATAGTAGTGTGCGACGAAGTAGTCGCGAGTCCGATGAAGAGGGGGAGGCCCTCGCCCTCGCCGAAAAGGCCAAAGAAAACGGAGGATCTGATCACGAGAATAATGACGATCGTGATGGGAACAAAAACGACGAAATCGATAAAGAAGAGGAAACAATCATAACGGACTTGCGACAAAAACTTGATCAAAAGAAGAATCAACTGAAGGCCATGGAAATCAAGGAGAAAAACGGAGAAGTGCAGTCCATGACAAAAGCCAATGGTACGGTCTCGGAAGAACTTGACGATTTGGTGAAAAAACACGACGAAGATGCTCTTGATTTCGAAGCGGAGGAGGGTGAATGCCAAGAGATGACCAAGGAAGAGGAACGGGCGGAAAAAGAGGCCCTGGAAAAGGAGAAAAAGGAAAGAGATGGTGAACTTGAGGAGGGCGAAGAGCTAGAGGAGGGCGAAGTAAGTGACGAAGAGGAAAAACGACCTGAAGAAACTGAACCGAAGCCGGTGTGCCGATTCTATACGCGCGGCCAGTGCACGTGGGGAATGAGTTGTCGTTTTCTACATCCTGGTGTTACGGATAAGGGAAACTACACCATGTTCGACATGGTGCGACCGGTTCCAGTGCCACACGGCGGTGGCTACGGTGGCTCACACACCTACCACGACTATAGGAACGAGAGGCCTGCGCTGCACCATCGCCCGCCCATACATCATCATCCGGCTTATGTTGCTGCGCATCACGAAGCACGTGTCGTGCCGCCCGCAATCGTGCCAGACCAGCCTGTGCCCATGGTGGAGAGTGCCTGGGAACGCGGTCTGCGAACAGCAAAAGAGATGATGCGAAAAGCAAACAAGCGAAAAGAGCAGGACATGGATTTTGAGGACAAAAAAATGAATTTAACATTGTCGCAAGATGAACTTGAGAAGGACAACTACTACATTCGCGATCGAGCCTCCCCGCAGGAAGTAAGTAGAGAACAATTTATGGAAAGGCGTAATCATGCAATTATATATATGTATATTTTAGGTTTCTCCTCCTTATGCCCGACACCCGCCTGCCGCAGCAGCAGCGGCACATTTCGAACCCGAAATGTTTAGCCCGCCTGGAAAGTATGGTCGCGGAACGCCTATGATGTATGACGAAGATCCGTACGGAAGGACTGTCCGCTATCGTGAATTGCCTCCGCATCGTATGCCTCAATACGAAGACGATCGACGTGTACGACCGGCTCGTGAGGTGATCGTGCAACGAGCCGAACCGATTGGTCGCGGCGATGAATGGAACGATCCGTGGATGCGATCGAAATCTCCTGGACGCGGCTTCCCTCCCGACACACGGGATCGTGTCGACAAACGTGTTAGACGCGAAAGACGTAGCTATAGTAGTGACTCCTCGTATTCCAGCTCCAGTACATCACGAACAGGTTCCAGCTCCGAATCGAGTCGGTCACCGTCACCAGAAACTAGACGAAAGCGATACAACAGCACGCATAGCTCTACGCATAAGTCGCCGGCCCGTCGCCACGTGAAGGCAATCAGATCGCGCAGCCCAAGGCTTCGAAGATCTCCAAGTAGGTTGATCGTTCGCATGTAAACTAAATGACGTATTTATAGCGCTCCTTTTTCTAACATTCTCACTAACTATAAATTTCAAGCTGCTCACGTTGCAATGAACGAATTCAAGGAGCACAAAGTGAAAAAGGGTATCGAAATAGGTATATCACATGCGATTATCTTTTCCATGCTAATAAACTTGAAAGATTCTCCTACCATTCACATAACTCCTCAAGACCATGATCAAGAATATCAAGATAAAATTCAGATGCCTCCACCGTCCAATATTCCCCTCGTCATGAGTCGCGCCAAGAAAAATCCCAATTCTTCCATAATCACGAATAGCTTTACGATTCCCACCATTTCCGAGATCAAGACCATGGAAATGAATATATTAAGTTTGACCGGTGATATTTACTTTAGATTAAGTCTATAATAAACTCCACCCTCTCTAAAAGGTGTTCGTCGATCGCCGCCAATCAAGAAACGTGGACGTGTATCATCATCGCCGGATAAACGTTTGGTCATTAGTCCAGTGACGAAGCGAAAGAAGATATCGCCGACAGTATCACGAAAAGCATCAGTGGATAAGGTGCGAAAGCATCGTCGTGGCGCTTCAAGTTCATCAGGATCGGGTACGGTTAAAGCTATCGGATGTGTTGTTCATCTTTATCGTTTTGTTTTTATCGTTGCAGAATCATCAGATTCCAGTGGATCTGAATCCGAGTCGTCGTATTCATCGAGCTCGGATAGTTCGTCGCGTGGAAAAACACCGGTAAAGCGTGGACGCACAGAACGATTGGTAGGCGAGCGGAAAGTGTTGAAGAAAGGTAAATTTAAGTGTAGAAGGAAAGCTTTATTGAATAATTTAAAAAGATTACATAGCTTGATAATGGACAGTCCCAAAACGCTGAGACTTCTTATTGAATGGACCGAAAGTGTTGTTTTGATCCAAATAAGTGTGAATAACGTGTTAAATATTTTCCATACTCTATCCATTATATATATTCAAACGATATTTATCGTTCCTTTAATTTCAGTTGAAATGAAAAAACGCTCGCCCGTGACAATAGACAAAAAGTCCACAACAACAAATGCATCGTTAGCATCAATTGATAATAACTCATCGTCAGCGTCCGCTTCGTCCAAAAAAACAACGCGACGAGAAGAGCTCCTGAAACAATTAAGGGCAGTAGAGGATGCGATCGCCAAGAAACGATCAAAGCTTAACTGATTTCTAAGATAAGTTTAATTTTAAAGTAAAATAGTTTGTATGATCTGTTTAGTTTTATATTTAATGGTTAAATTGAAATTGGGACGCAAACACATTTTGCGGCTGTGCATTACACAAAACCTTTTTTTGAAAAAACAACATTTGCTGCACTAAAAGTTCTCAACAACAAAAAATTCTAATGTGGCAAAGAAAACACGATTCTAATGAGAGGAAAAGGAGGATAGATTAAAATATATATGTATATGTGGAGATATTCAAATTGAATGAGCGCAAACTAAGCATTTTTGTGGATTGCTTTATTTTGAAATGAACGGAAGAGGGTTGGTTGTTGAAGATTGTCACGCCGTGCTTGTTGTTAGCATAAAACACATGATCAGAGAAATCGTTGCATAAAACGTTGGGGCAGGGCACGGAAGAGTATTTCATGTCAAATAATATTGGTTAGACCTATGGTACCAATTCGCTACATAAAAATAGCATATATTTCATAAGCACTAATATTTTTTCATAGTAGGAAAACTGATTGTTTCAATATATATATTAATGATCGCGTAAAATCGACATGCAACTAAAAAAACTATATATCGTCCTCAAAATGAACCATGCAATTTGGAAAACCTACTTATAAAAGGGCATTTTTACTGAATCCGATATAATTTGTTCTAAACATCCTTAAAATTTGTATGTATGTTTACATTGTTTGTAACAATCATTTTTAACAGCTGAAATCACTTGTTTCCATACAGAACACAATTAATATAAGACGTTAGTATTTTCATTGCTATTTTTTCCGAGATAGATGGATACAACACTATTCGACATTTAGTATAGAATAAAAAGAGCACTGTGTCCTCAGATATGAGCGTGAATAAGTTAAAACATTTAATTTAGGTTTAAATGCTATTCTCAAACGGAAAAATGTTATTTATTAAAAGCATTTAAAGTCAAATTGATTGTGTTTCACAGTTCATTCGTATGAAAAAGAGCGCGACATTTGATTGGAATGTGCTTTTAGTAAATCGGAATATATTTATCGGCCGGAAACGCTCTTTACAGTTTGTTTATGAATGGATTTGTTTTGCCTGTCAGCCAGCTCACGCAGGAACATGTAAAAAATTGTATAGAATAAATATTGAATCAAAGAAATAAATTTTTCAGTTCGTACGAAGGTGGGTGAGCTCAACTATTCTAAATGAATTAAATATTTTTTTTATACTTATAGAAAGCGGCTGCTTGATATGCCGCAAAGCCCTAGTTCCTGGGTTCGCCGTGCCGCTCGCATAGTCCTAAAATTTCGATAATTGTATCTAGATTTCCGTACCAGTTCCGGTGTGCTTTCTGCGCCTCTATTTTCGTATAAAACATCGATATAACAAGGAAGTTCGCCGCAAGGCCACAACTAGTTCCTTGGTTCGCCTCAGAAATGAGCAACTGCCGAATTGACGGTTATTTTCAAAACTACCGTCAATTTTTCTAATCTAGCACGCTTCTCCACATTGTTTCGTGTCATACTGTTGGCAATGCGTTTCACACAGCTGATTGCCAAATCAATAAATTTGACGGGCGAGCACGTCTGACAATTCGCGAATGTCAGCCGCGTCGAAAAATGTCTGGGGTCGATAGATTCTCGTTCCAGATCACGGTGCAAAGTCTAGCACGGGTGCTGGCCAAAATAAAACCAACGCCATGGGAAAAGGCAAGTATTTAGCGTCGTTCTAATCGATGTGAGACTATATTCTATATCCTGGCCAGGTTCAGACGCTGTTCCGGTACTGTCCGCAGGAAAATGCCGCTGGAGTCTTTTGCTTGGATTCTCGCGCCCAGGATGCTGTCATCGCGCTTGGATTATACTTCCTCGAGAGCGGACATCAATATGAACAAGAGATTGTACCGTATTTGCTGCGGCTGGCAAAATCGTTGCCGAAAGCTGTTTGGGTGGATGACGCAAAGCACAATAAAATCGATAGTAAATTTCTGCGCTCTAACCTTGAGAGCTATGCGTTCAATATAGACTTTTTTCAGGAATTCCATCGGCCGAAAAGTTCAGCTTCTGCTTAAACACTTTGCTGTCCGACATTGCGGCAGGCTGTCCAGATCTTCGGGATGAAATCATTCTCAATCAAGTCGAGACATTGAATGCGCTCACCAGCATAATAAGATCGAGTCGGGAATTGAGTCAAGCGCCACCCCCTATTATATTATGCAAGGCGACGGTGCCGCTTCTGTTCGGGCTTGGACGCTCAATGGGGCGTTATGCGACGAACGAGCCGCCACTGCTGTGCCGGATATTCCCACGTCCTGCAATGCCAGTGGTGAAAACGCGCGATCCGCATACACTCACGTCGAACGAGCGCCTGACAAGCTACAGTCACTTCCGCTCGATCATACCACGCTCGATGTCAGGCAGTCTAAGTCAGGACTCTGTTGACTCGCGGCTCCATAAGCCGCCAACACATCTCATGCATGTCAACTCGAAGCGACCGTCTTTGCAAACATTTTATTCGGTGCCGTACGATCCGACGACCTATTTCTTCACGAGGTTCGGATCCAGCTTCAACCAATTCCCCAATATGCGATTTTGTGAAACGCCCGTGAAGAAGCAACGCATCTCGTTTCCAATCCAGCATTTGCAAACAATATTTGCGATCGCCAAGAAACTGCTGACGAAAGAAATACTAGAGCATCTGGATGAGCAGGCAAGCGACATATTCTCATTGCACCAAATCAAAGGTTACTGCTACAAGAGCTTCTCCGAGACGATTACTTTGGTGATGGTGACGTTGCTGCGCGAACTGTTGCAGAATCAAAGCGATTTGCCGACGCCGTTCACGAAAGACGTTCAGGAGTTTGTGAAACGACTGTTCCTCATTGGCCAGACGGAGCTGCAGAACAAACAGCAAGATCACGAGCGGGAGAAGCGCGAGGAGAATATTGTGGTGGTGAACAAGTACAAGGTGAACGTGATGGCGAATTCAGCGTGTGTGGACTTATTGGTTTGGGCGATACGCGATGAAACAGGTAAGCTGTTAGGGCAACCCAGCTCGATTCGAAATGTTTCATCATTTATTTACAAGCAATCGCTTTTTTCTTTGAATAATCATCAAAAAATTTCAATTAAATCTTAAATACACTATATAGCCAATTCAATATTAATTTTTCCAGTTGATGAAGAGTATAATGTACCGTCGTTGCTTTATGGTTTATCTTATTTGCTAAAGAAAGGTCGTAAATTTTGTTATTTTTGCAGTTTGATATTTGTTTATTTCAATTTGATTTTCTGTATACTATGCGCAATCGATATCTTAATTTGCAAGCCGATTAGCTACATATTTTTCGAAACATGACTTTCTGATGTGATTCGAAGTTATTAATTGCCCCGCTCATTTTGAAACACCCAAAACTCTGAAATTTCAAGCGCCATCATCACAATTCAATGTGCAAAAACCTATCAACTCCAAGTGTGGTGGATTTAGTAAAAAAAACAGCCAAATCCAGCAATGTTTCCATTTTGTGTGTAGTAACTGAAATATATCACTTCCTAGAACATCATTTTGAATTGCAAATGAATATTTAAATAAATCACCAGATTTGGAAACATATTTGAGATGTACCACAAGCTTAAATCTTTTGGTAAAAAATTTATAAGCATGTGAAAAAGTTCAAACCATTTGGAAGAAGGTCTAAATCAATTGAGAAATGCTACAAAAGCATTGAATTGTATAATTGTTGTCAGGAAAATAAATAAAGTTGTCGTTCTGTAGGATTACCAGGTGTAGAAGTATGAAACCGAAATTTCCTTATAGATGCTCGTTATCAGTTTAAGCACCGGAAGACCGGTTCTGCAGCGCCATCTTCTTCCTCTAATAGCTGACGAAGTTTGGCAACACGCAATAACCTAAGTTTCATACACCGGTATATTTTTGTATAGCCTCAAACATGTCGAGTTGTGTGCCTACGAACTGTGATTTGCGGACAGCATTGGCTTTCTGCTATCATTTGAAGAAAATTGGTGCAGAATCGTACCGTATGATTGTCAAAGCATACGGTAAACATGCTCTTGGCAAAAGTCAGTGCTTTGAGTGATTTAAAAAAAATTAAAATGGCGATTTTGACGTGAGAAACGAAGAACGTGAAAAACCACCGAAAAAGTTTAAAGACAAGGATTATCAAGCCTTATGAGATGAAGACGATACTCAAACTCAACAATGATCGCTACCAACAACAAATGATCGATTTGAATCGAGCAATACGTGAAAAATGACCGGAATATGCAAAAAGGCAACATCAAGTTATTTTCCATCATGATAATGCCTCTCACACACAGCAAAACGGGTCACGGATACAATGGAGGCATTCAATTCATTCAAGTTTGCTTCAAAGATAGAATTGTTTTTTGGCGTGGCATTCATAACCTGCCGCAGAGGTGGGAAACATGTATAAATTCCAATGGAGACTATTTTGAGTAAAGTATTTTTTTATAATTTTCAAATTTCAAAAAAATTCCGGTTTCATACTTCTACACCTGGTAAATAACGTAAATATAAATAACTTTAACGTGGAGCATAGACGCACATACACAGAAATCGCAGATAGACTGTTTCCTCGTATTTGAACAATTGGTCAAATTTATCTTTCAATCACAATATTTAAATATTTCAATTATGATCTGTTGCACTCCTGAAAAATTTCACGTGTTGAAGTTAACCGGTTCGCAGATTAAGGTATCGATATGTATGTTTAATTGAAAGCATGCACTCTTACAAAGCATCTCCGTTTGCTTGACATTAAGTATGTATAGATTTGCAATAAAAACGAACTCAATAAAGAAAACATGCCATCGATGGCAGGGATGCTTCTGATTTCATATGATTTGCATGTTCCTCAGCAAATTTATTACTCAATTCTCGCATGAAAAAACGTGGTCAAACGTTTCATATATTTTTGATTTACTTTAATATCTTTCGTCAGTCTGTGCTTCGTGAAACATTGTTTGGTTTCCATCTTAAAATATAATTGAAACAAGACTCTAATCGATTATTTTGACATTTTTGTAAGAGTATTGCATGTCTTTCGTTGCGATTTGCATTCAACGTTTTGTTGTTTTACGACTGCTGTCCGCAATAATTAAAAGCTTGAGCATCTAATGAAGCGCTTAAAATTACAGAAGCCGACACGTTATGCGGTCGTTTATATCAAAAGTTGAATTCAGTGTTGAGCCAAAAGCTGGTGGTCGATCATATGCCGTTGTTGATGGTTTGTCTTGAGGTAAAACACAAGTTGTTATGTAATTTCATCACGCGATTGAACTTGTAATTTCCTTTGTAGGGTCTAGGTAAGCTTGCCCAGAAATTCCCGAACATTGCCGGCACGTCTATCTGTTATTTACGTGATTTTCTCGTTGATCCCAGTCCAATTTTGGCCAAGCTGCACGCTCAATACTTGGCTCAACAAAAGAAAGACAAAGAATTGGCACCGTTTAAAATAGTAGTGCAGGGCAATGAAATGCGAGCTTTTGATGTGCATCAAACAAAGCCGACGTGTGTGTCGAAAACAGGACCGTGTGGATTTGAAGCGTTACGCGACGCGGCCATAGAGAATTTAAGCATTGCTCTAAGATCAGCTCATTCTTTAGATCCGTATTGTGTTCCTGCCTTGGTGGCGAACGTTTCAAATCGTCTATTCACCGCAGAGAAGCAGGAGTCGTAAGTAGTTGATAATTTCAAGTCAGAATGAATTCATCATAAATATTTATAACAGCGAATCGAATCTTGTATCTCTAAACATAATAGTGATGTTGGGTCATGTGGCTGTTGCCCTGAAAGATACTCCGAAAACGACTCAAAACATTCTCCAGTTCTTCATTCAGCGCTTTTGCAAAGTACCTTCCGAACAAAATGCTCTGATTGTCGATCAGTTGGGTTGCATGATAATCTCGCAATGCGAGCCTTCCGTGTACGATGAAATCATGAAAATGTTCTCGAGAGTAACGGTGCAATCAGCTTCGCTTGCTTACACTACGAATCCGGAACAGCGCAAGCAATACTACACTGTATCTGATGCTGTTGTAAATGCGTTGGGCAATATCGCCGCGAATATCCAAGGCGAAGCGGAAATGCTGGATTTGCTTGGAAAGCTACTGGAGTTGTTTGTTCAAATTGGATTGGAAGGCGAGCGATCGTACGACAACACACCAGGGGCGCAGAAAGCTAGTTCTAGCGCCGGGAATTTGGGAATGCTGATACCTGTTATTGCCATTCTTGTACGCAGGCTGCCTCCGATCAAACATCCGAAATTGCGTTTGCACAAGCTGTTCAAGGACTTCTGGCTGTATTGCGTCGTGATGGGTTTTACCAACTCTCGATTGTGGCCAAGTGATTGGTATCATGGTGTGCAGCAGATAGCTACCAAGTCACCACTGTTAATATCTCAAACGGCTCATCGGTCCGAGATGCGAGAGTTGAACTACACATCGGCTGTGAAATCGGACTCGGTTAGTCTGAACGAGCTTCGGAGCCAGATTCTGCTGCTGTTGGATCATCCGCCGGCAGAAGTAACAGCTTGTATCAATAAACTGACATTCGCGCAATGCACCTATTTGTTGAGTGTTTACTGGCTGGAAACGTTGAGGTATGTGCTGTACTTAAAAACCCGGGGTCGGATCATTCATTATGCCTAAATTCGCTCAATTCACAGAGTCGAGAATGCAGATGAACCTAGTCTGGAGCCCATTCTAAGTTACCTGTGCGACACTGCGCTGCAAAAAGACAAATCCGGAATTTGGCAATGTGTAAAATGGTATTTTATCCTTATTGCTCTTTTCCATCCAGACCTTAATGTAAAATATTACAGTATTGCCGATCAAGTATTCGAAAAGTTTCGAAACGTTCTTTTCTCCGAGGATCAAGTGCGTGAAAAGGTGCTCGAATCGCAGACCATGCTATTGCTGGTCTATTTCAATCACATCCACAAGCAAATTCAATTGGTGGCCGATCAGTACTTAGCGAAATTGGTCGACAAATTTCCGCATTTGCTATGGAATCGTCGCGTTCTTTGGTGTATGCTAGATATTCTGCAATTGCTGGCATTCTCACTGACTCTTGATCCCAACGAAGAAACGCCCACTTTACGAGTATCTTCGACTCCGTTCACTTTACAACTGATGGATTCGCTTCCGGCACGCGAAAGTCGCCTGAAAGATTTCTCGGATCGCTGCCAAGGCATCGTTAGCGAGGCATTGAAATGGGCCCCGCGATCAACTCGTTCGCACTTGCAAGAGTATCCTAATCAAATCCCGGTGCCGACTCTTGCCCACCATAGTGGACTTGCACTGGCTTTCGACTCGGTCGTCAACACGAACGCATTTTTTGCGAATTCGCTCGCTTCCAGCAATAAAAGGCCGAACTGTGTGAAAAGCGACACGTCCAAGTTTGTATCAGTGCTTTGTCTGCGTAGCAAGTATGCTGGTGAAATAACTGGCTTGCTGTCGGTGCTCAGTGATGATGAAAAGAAAGGCTTAGCCGATCGGTTGGTGCAGGATGTCTGGGAGGCGTGTGCCGAAAGAAGTGATTCACGACATCGCGGCGCTCTGTGGCGAGCAACTGCTTATTTAATAATATGCCCTGGCGTTCATCGCAAGCTGCTGCATGCTGTCTGTAAGTTAGTCTGAAGTGGATTTCGCGATTTTCATTCTAATGGAATTCTTACTTACAGCAACCTCTCAAGTGGAGCTGTTCACGGAATCCGCAGTAGAAACAGCTGTCGAATGCTGGCAATGGGTGCTCACAGCCCGTCAGGATTTAGAACTGTGCTTCATACAGGAGATGGTAACGGCATGGCAGACTACATTCGAAAAGAAAATGGGCGTTTTCTCCGAACAACTAGAGCTGACCAATCCGCTGGCGGCATACGAGGGATGCAAACTAGTCGCGAAACCGGTGCTCATTGCGCCGCATTCAATCTGGCTGCAATTGATTTCAGAGATGGTGGACACCGCCAAATACTGCAATCGAGACAAAGTGGAGATGTTCTGTTTGTTGTTGCATCGTTGCCTTCCTATATCGAAAAATTCACAGCAAGTGCGCTCTGCGTCCACTGTTGGCTGCCGTTTCAAACTACTCCAATGTGGACTGTCGCTGTTACAAGGAAGCACCATTCCCAAATCATTGGCGCGGAATATTTTACGTGAAAGAATTTACAGCAATGCGTTGGACTATTTCTGTGGCCCACCCACATGCCCGTCACAAAGCAAAGATGAGCTGCTCGAGGACATTTTGATTTTGATGAAGTTCTGGCAAACGATGCGTAGCGAAAAGAAACATTTGGTAGCTACCGAAGTCGGGGAATACGACGTGAATCCCACCGCGCAGACGTTGTCTGTGCGCCACAATCCAGAAACAGCCTCTATAACAGGCAGTGAAGTAGCTCGATCTACACCAACAGGTTCGGCTGGCTGGTATAATACTATTCCGCATTCAACGTCGACCCTGTCGAAACGTTCGAACCGATCGAAACGACTACCGTTCCAAAAGGACGCATACGACAAAGACTACATGAAGAAGCGAAATATGATCTTGGAATTGTTGGCAGTGGAAATAGAATTCTTGATCTCCTGGTACAACCCCAACAGCAGTCTGGATCTGGCTATTGCTGGAGAGGAGCAAGTGGCCGAATGGAGAGCACGGCCATTTAAGATGAACATTTGGCGAGATTACACGCGCTTGGCTTGGTCGCATAACCCATCCCTAGCCGTCTACCTTCCGCAAAGGATACGTAATGCTGAGTCAATCGAGGACGAGGTGTCGCGATTGGTCTGCGCTGATCCGACGACAGTGGCTCATATACCAGATGCATTGAAGTATCTCGTATCGACTAAAACGCTACTAGCGGAAACTCCCGAACTCGTTTACATGCTGAACTGGGCACCTGTTGGGCCAATCCAAGCGCTCTCCTACTTCTCCCGACAATATCCTACCCACCCATTGACCGCGCAGTATGCCGTCAAGACGCTTTTATCATATCCAGCTGAAGCCGTCCTGGCCTACATTCCGCAGCTGGTGCAAGCATTGCGCCACGACAGCATGGGCTACGTCACGGAGTTCATCAAGAGGATATCGAAGCGGTCTCAAATCGTGGCGCATCAGTTGATTTGGAACATGCAAACCAACATGTATATGGACGAGGATCAACAACACAAGGATCCAGTACTGTATGACATTCTGGACTCGCTTAGCAAGAGTTTGATCAGCTCGTTTTCGGGAGCCGCCAAGCGTTTTTACGAGCGCGAGTTTGACTTCTTTTCAAAAATCACTGCAGTGTCGGGGGATATCCGTGGCTTTCCTAAGGGGCCAGAGCGGAAGAAGGCGTGCTTGGAGGCGCTCAGCAAAATCAAAGTCCAGTCCGGCTGCTATTTGCCTTCGAATCCAGAAGCAATGGTGCTTGATATTGACTACAACAGTGGCACTCCAATGCAGAGTGCCGCTAAGGCACCATACCTGGCTAGATTCCGAGTTCTACGCTGTGGCATTTCCGAGTTGGAAGTGAAGGCAATGGAGGTGTCGACAAATCCGGTGAGTAGTGCAATTTTTAAATGGATTAAGGGAGAAGATGTTTAATTGTGATTTGTAGAGCTCAGCAGATGAAGTGAAGGGGAATTTGGGAGTCGAAGCCTGGCAGGCGGCCATTTTCAAAGTGGGCGATGATGTCCGTCAGGATATGCTTGCGTTGCAAGTAATCACGATTTTTAAGAATATCTTCCAACAAGTGGGCCTGGAACTGTTCCTGTTCCCGTATAGGGTTGTGGCCACGGATCCGGGAGTATGTATTAATTTTCGGTCAATGAACTTGTGCAATAATGTCGAATTTCAGTGTGGCGTTATTGAATGCGTGCCAAATGCGAAATCTAGAGATCAACTAGGTCGGCAGACCGACTCCGGCCTCTACGAATACTTTTTGCACCAATACGGCGAGGAGACCTCAAAAGAATTTCAGGCGGCCCGGGCAAATTTCGTGAAGTCGATGGCAGCATATTCTGTGATTGGATATCTGCTGCAAATCAAGGATCGGCACAACGGCAATATTATGATTGATAAAGATGGCCATATCATTCATATTGGTAAGCAGATGATAAATGCGTTATGTAGTAACTGTTCTCATTGATATTCTCGAATATTCTCCGAAACAGACTTTGGCTTTATGTTCGAATCGTCGCCGGGCGGAAATATCGGTTTCGAGCCCGATATTAAACTCACCGATGAAATGGTCATGATAATGGGCGGCAAAATGGAGGCGCCATCATTCAAATGGTTCTGCGAACTGTGCGTGCACGCGTTCGTAGCCATACGACCGTATCAGGATGCTATCGTTTCGTTAGTATCACTCATGCTTGATACCGGTTTGCCATGCTTCCGTGGCCAGACGATCAATTTGCTGAAGCAACGCTTTGCACCGACTAAGAACAATAAAGAGGCGGCTGCACATATTTTAGCTGTTATTCGAAATTCATATCAAAATATCCGTACGCGAACTTATGACATGATACAGTATTATCAAAATCAAATTCCATACTAAATTGTATGGAAGAAAATATTTATTTAAATCTATACTTAATCATAGCTGAATGGTTGGAATATTTCAAATGTTATTTGTTGAACAATTTTCATGAGATTTTCTTAGTTTTGCCTGTCAGATGTTGTTGAATATTAGTAGTGCGACATCTAAACAGTGTTTAAAAAATATATTTTTTAATGTATTGTCTAAGCAAAACGCTTCAAAACACCGAACTCTACATAATCTCCTTAATTGTGTTACACTGCCCGTTGTTTCGTGAAATATTTCCTCCATAAAGCAAATAAATGTTCCATGCAATAATGTTGTTCTTATCCAAGTACATTTTTTGGTGGGTATTATAGTTGTGATGAAGTAGCTTTTATTAATGGATGTGACCATATTACATTATGATTGTTAATGGTAGATTGTTGAAGGGAAACCACTCATTTAGAATATCATGCAATGCGTTGACTGTTGGCATAATTTAGAGGACAAAATAAATTATTTACGAAAATCGATGACTTGATTTTTTTCTTATTTTAGGATACCGTTACTTTCCGGGTAAGGACCTAAATCGGTTCTTAATCGATCGGCTGAGGCCTTCGGGTGCCGGCTGTTGGAGACGGGTCGTGGGCGCCACTCGTCCACTTCAAGGGCCCTCTTGAGCCGTCGGACGAGAATCCGGCTCACCGATGTTACCCTGAAATTTTTTTTCGGCTCAAAAAACAGCAACTTTCCAGCTCACGGCTTTTATTGACAACGAAAGGAAAATTATTCTTATATCCGATAACATACAATAACGTAACGTTCTACAGCCGCGCGTCCCTCAACACCACTCACTTCTATAATTCAATCTATCGCTTCTTTTTGATTTAAATTAATGATTCTACAGATATAAACTTCTTATTGCCTACCTTAACCTGTTCGGCCACGCTGCTTCTTCACACGCTGCGCTGGGGTTGATTCGGGTAGCCTTTTTGGCGGTGCGATGCTTCTTATTTGTTGAGTCCGGGCCTCTTCGGCGATGCGTTGCTTCTATGCTTCTTTCTGGGGCTTTTCGGCGATGCGTCGCTTCTATGCTTCTTGTTGGGGCGGCCTCCTGGTTGCACTCCACTCGTACTTCTCTTTTCTCCGAGTTCATATCGTGACAGTGATTTCTCCGAAACAACTGAATTGATCCTTCTGAAACTTTTACCATTTATTAAACACATATAGTAGTAGTATTTTGTGAATCAAGGAAGTTTCAAAGTAATTATTTTTTCTATTGTTTTAAACTCAAAAATCACAGAAAAAACTTGGATTTCGAAAAGATATTTTTAACTGTCCGCCATTTTGTTATTATTGTATATAACTTTATAATTTTGATTCAAACGATAGCCATTGGCTTACCAAATAGAACTTCTTTTGAATTTTCTGTCTCAGACTATTTTTCGTTTCAGGATCAATGTCACCGTTTAATATGCATTCTTTTATATGGCTAGGAGAATGACGCCTTTTTGTGTAGAATAATAATAATAATTCAATAAAATAAATTTTTGGCACGTTTTGACAGTGTATTTATTGAACCCAAAAAGAATTACATTTATATCTATTCCAGGCGCCTTGTAATAAACTCTTAAAAATAGATCAGTTTTTTTATGTGTATAAAGCCTATAACCCCCTTAATTTACATTCACGAGAAATGTGTGACTATTAATTGAATACGAAAATTAGCATTCCATTTTTCAAATCACTATTAAATATTGATAGTTAACAAGGCTCTTGCTCATTTTCTTAGAAAATAATTCAGAATAAATTAGTCCGAAGTGTACAAATGAGTATTTTACACGACGATTGAAATTAAAGTTCCTGCATAATATCTACATTATGATTTGATTAAAATCCAATGTAAGATTTCAATATTTAACAAATTATATTGAGATTTCCGTCATCCCGGAAATTTCAATTAATCAAACATAAATTGCAAAGATTTCACCATAATGAAAGTAACATCGTTTAGGTAAATATTTTGAGCAACAGTTGCGGATTTCTTTAATAAATATTTTGGACACAGTTGAGTGATATAGTACATATTACCTACCCAACGTCCGTTTTTAATCTTAAAGATTATATATTTGCAGACAAACATTTCAAAGGATCCATACTAGTGCATACTCATCAAATAATCATTGAAATGTTTAAGGACATCATATATTGCTTCCATGCGTCGCACAAGCTTATCCTGACTATCCGCCAAATGGAACACTTTCCAGTGCTTAATCCTGAAATGCAAAAATGTACGATTTTGTTCGGTCGGCTCGGAATTCCGTTGAAATGAAAACTGAGAGCTCCACTTGTGATAAGTACGGCAGCTTTTCATGGTTATTTGACCATTTTCCGTTTGCATTCATACATTTTTGGATACATCCACCCACGTTCTAATGATAGATTTGCCTGCTCGCTCGTGATGAAGGAATATGAGTTATTTGGAAGTGCTGAAAAAACTTACTTTCATCATCACTGGACATGTTTGAATTGCTTCAATGCGCATTTGAATTTAATTCAGGAATTTGTAACCTTCGAGGTGCCGGACACGTTACCTTTCCATCGGAATCACGACCAACGTGGCTGCGTAGCAAATCGACTGATTCTTCATTTTTTTTACAATACACATGCAAATTTCATTTTATTCATCACATGAATCCGTTTTCCTCTTCGTTTAATTTTCCGGGCCAATTGTTGAAGAGTTGGAAGAAATTCAACCTTTTTCGAATTGATTAATTTTAAATCACTATCAGCCACAAACTTACAATCTACTATTTCCCCATTCTTATTAAAATCTGCCAACCAAACATTAGCATTCTTCTTGTGTTCGGTGATAGATCGAATTGGCCCCGAATCAAAGAAAAATTTTATAAGTTTTATCTTTTCCAATTTGTGTATGCTGATCACAGTTTTGTTATGAATTCTTACGACCAAGATGTGCTGAATGGTTTTTGCAACGATGACAAATTCTGCATAGCGCGTGAAGTCCGTTGTTCCACATGCCGCCGCGCGCGGCTGTTCCGATGTTCCACACGGCGGCGCGCGTGAAGTCCGTTGTTCCACACGTCGCCGCGCGCGGCTGTTCCGATGTTCCACACGGCGGCGCGCGTGAAGTCCGTTGTTCCACACGTCGCCGCGCGCGGCTGTTCCGATGTTCCACACGGCGGCGCGCGTGAAGTCCGTTGTTCCACACGTCGCCGCGCGCGGCTGTTCCGATGTTCCACACGGCGGCGCGCGAGAAGTCCGATGTTCCACACGTCGCCGCGCGTGCAGTCCGATGTTCCACACATCGCCGCGCGGCTGTTCCGATGTTCCACACGGCGGCTCATTTGCAGTTTCATGTTAGTTGTTAATTGGAGTGTCTTTACGTACCGACACAAATTCGATGATTTTAGGCATGTGTTTTATTCATCAACAACAGTTAACTGGAAGAGTCTAACAAAAATCACCCGTCGCACCAACACTATTTTGGTTGTCACGAAGATCTTTCAACGTTCTGTCCAGCGCCTCCAGCCGCCTTGTGCATTCATCCCAAACATTCAATTTGCATACCTGTAGGCTCTTGGCCATTGCGCAATGGTTGGCGATGTTGCAAATTGGTGTTTCGTTGATTTGCACACCAAAAGGAAAACAAAATTGTGGTTTTTATTTAATTGCAAGCATTTTTATATTTATACACCTTTTGAACCTTCTCTGCACTTCCACAAATTAATCAAGACCAAAATTACTCAAATCGGTCCAGCCGTACTCGAGTTTTAGCGAGACTAACGAACAGCAATTCATTTTTATATATATCGATGGATGTTCGCTTTCACAAGTTGTGCGCGCGGCCGAAAAGCCGGTGCAACCGAAGTTTCTCGGCGGTTGCTTTGCCGCTTGGGGCGGCCTCCTGGTTCACAAAAAAAAACGTGCGGCTGGCTCTTCAGGATATAATAATGGAAAAGAACCCGCTTTCAAAGTGCGGTTTCGTTTTTATACCCCCGCCCAAAACCGCTTGGCCAGTTCCCGCAACCAGCGGCGAAACCTGACTCTTTGTCTGCGATCATTGGCCTCGGGCGAGCTAGTGAAAAATTACCATTTTCGTTGAAAATATATATTTACGGGTTTAATTTGGTGCCGACCTCTTCATTACATATAAATTAAATCTTAACTAGCTGAAAGCTTCACACCATGAGACTTTTTATGCGAATACAATCCCGCAAACTGCGAAAAGGACTTGTCGCAAATATTACACGAATATTGTTTCACGTCTGCATGAATTTTCTGATGTGTCTTAAGAACTTTCTGACGCGAAAAGGCTCGTCCACAATCGGGACATTCGAACGGTTTGTCTTTCGAATGCGACACCATGTGCTCTTTCAATATCACGCCCGTGTAGAATCGCTTTCCGCAGAGACTGCATTCGTGATTCCTCGTATTGTTATGCCGTTTCATATGTTCTGTGAGGTGACTTTGTAAAATGAATTTCTGGCCACACAGCTCGCATTGAAATGGCTTCTCGCCCGTGTGTATTCGCATGTGGGCATTTTTACGGCTCGGATGAATGAATTGCTTGTCGCAAATCTCACAGCTGTACTGTCCCGGCATCGAATGGATGAGCATGTGAACGAGTAGTTTTCCTTTTGTGCCGAATGTGCTGGGACACTCGGCACACTTGTGCGGCTTATGACCGATATGAATGAATTTGATATGCTGATTCCGGTTGCGTGTGGTCGCGAATGTTTTCTGACAATATTTACAATTGTAGGGCTTTTCGCGGTCGTGAGTTTGCGAGTGCTTCTCCAGCTCCTCGTTATCAGCACATTCTGCTTCACAGTAACGACAGGTCAGGCGTAAATCGTGTTTTTTGTCATGGAGCTTTTTTAACGTTTTCTTATTGGAAATTTGCGCTTGGTTTGATTCGTAATGCAAATCTGGGCGGGGAAAACGTTTCCCTTCGCTACGCCTTGATCTCGTGTTTGGTTTTTGTTTGTCCATGTCAACGTCGTCAGCGGTTTCGGCCTCTTCGTCGTCAGTACTATTAAAACCTTCCACAGGATTCGCTTCATCTTCAAACAGGTCTATTTTATGTTCCACCATCATTTTGGACGCTGAATATATCGGTTCTGATACATCGACATATTCGATTTGATAGTCCTCCATTTCACTGCTAGTTTCAGCGTGGCACGAACCGTTCATCTCGTCCCTATCATTGTGCTGTCCACGTATGTGCTCTGCAAATGCGGACATATTAAGAAAGGATTGCTTGCAAAACCCGCAAATCAAAACGAAATCGATCTGGTTACAAACGAAAACCTCGCCACATTTTTGCAGTTTTGTCTTCAAATGCTGTGTGTCTTCGCTCAGATTTATCACGTCTATGTTTTGTTCTGTGTCCTTTAATCTGCAGTCTTTATTTTTTGCCATTATTATCACGTTGTCTCGGTGAAAACGAACGAAAAGAAATTCAGTTGATTTTGAACATACACAAACTTTTGGATGACGTTTGTTTTGTTGACGTTCTGTTGTGCAAAAGATTTAAGAGTAAACATTGAAATTGGCGGCAGATGGCGTGTGATAGCATTGAAGAAAATTTGAATGATTACAGTTGTCAACAATTTTGAAGAACGAAAACGTTTCAAATAAAAAAAAAATATTTCTTATATCGGATACGCATCGTCAAAAAGTAATAAGTATTTATAGGTATATCAACAATGGACGATGCATGAAACAGTGATCAGGAGAAATTGATTTCAGTCGGTGGAACTCAGGCATGCCGTGATGATCATCTTTTGAAAATTTCCGCTTCCCAATGAAGAAAACAATCTATATGGGATATTTATATTACAGAAATCATTTGCCGACATTTTTCGAATAGGAAACCAACATTTCTGCGAGCAAGATAATGTCGCTTGCATAGGAAATATTTTGTCAAATGTGAAACTATTTTGCACCAAGAAAACGTTCATGTTAAATACGTTTATAACACTATTCGTGGAAATTCATACTATTTAGCTGAGAAATACCATTGCACGATAAGTAACAATTAATGTACACACGGTGAAATATCGAAACATCCTCTTGTTGTATTTATATGAAATGTTAGAAGAGCAGATCGACTGCTGCAAAGCAATTCCCGATTCTCAATCGGAAATTCTTCTACAGTCAAGCGATCGTTCGTCTAGTTCATTTCTATTATATTTTCCCATTTCATGCTTTGTCTATAATTAATTTCATTATCACACACACAAAAATAAATATTCTCGCGTGGATAAATCTCATTGTTTCATCATTCTCTTTTAAATAACTTAAATTATATTATATATAGATCTATATAGATTACGGTGACACCGAACACTAACTACACAGGGATTGGACAGGTTCGGGAAGGTAGTCGGATGCTGCGTGTCGCCGTTTGAGATGCACAAAACAAATCAAGGTGGGATTGGAGGGTTCTAATAGCGGGATGGTGATGAACAAACTGCATACATACCGGACAAACATGATTCGCTTATTCAGGTGGATATCGACACAACACAAAACGGGATGGGTTGCAAGATGGAATTAACGTTGTAGAGAAATCGTTGTGTATTTCGTTTACACACTAGCTTTCATCCACACTCTATTTACAGATTAGCCATTATACGAACGTTTCACTAAAAAATGGATGCCGTAGAGCCTCGTCGGCCGTAGTACGCTTGTGCGGGTTCACCTCGAGCAGTTTGCCGAGCAGATCATATGCACTAGCCGGGAATACGTCGGACGCCAGCATGGCATCCGACTCTTTGTACTTTGAGTTCGCGCACAGACAATTGCGAGCCGTTTGCTGACAATTGGTGCACTGCTCGCCGCGCTCTTCATTCTCGTTGTTTGCGCCACGCGCCTTGGCAGCCTTGTCTCGGTTCCTCAGGCGAATGCAGATTTTCCGCAGGTTTAACGGCTTGCACTTGTGACTCATGCAGAGTTGTCGGTTGAGCGCCAGCGCTGTGCGACGGATCGTCTCGTCGCCGAACAGCGTAACGATCTCGGCCAGGGCCACAAAGTCGTCCGGTGCCTTGAAGAATGGGTACACGGAGGACAGGATCGATATGAAGATCACTCCCACCGCCCATATGTCCACAGCCGTTGTCTGATCGACGAACTTGAGCAGCACTTCTGGCGGGCGGTAGCCAGGCGTGCCCGCCCTGGAAGCCGGGATCTCACGCTTCACCAAGCAAATATTGCACACTTGATTCTTCCCGTAGCAGTAACATTTGGTTGCCAGAGCTGCTGCCGACGACGAGTTCGTGTTGCGATTCGTATTGTACTTGCCCTGAGATTGCGACGACCCGAATGCATCGCTTTGTTGGACTAATTGCGATCGGGGTTGCTGCGTGGACAAGGATGTTGCGATCTTTGTACTCTTCTTTTGTTGCTGCTGCAGTTGCGGTGTCAGTCTGGCCCCCAGCACGGCCGATTTCACCTGCCGCGTGAGCAGCGGATCGTAGGGCTTAAAGCTGCCGTATCTCGATTTCGGTGTGATGATTTCGTTAATTTGTTTCAATGGCATTTTGAATGGAGATTGAATATAGCTAACTGCTTGCTTCTGAGTTGGGGTCGTTGGAATCCCGGGCGGCATCGCCACCGCGGGCACGGCAGTGTTTTCGTTGTTGCGCATCCGTTTCGCATCGTTCCCCGCCTGCGAGTTGTCCAGCGTGACTGAGGCACGCCGCTTGTTGCTTCTGGCTTCGACATTTTCAACAGCATTTGGGCTAACAGTCTGCGCCGGTTTGATACTTTGGGCCAATCCAAAATCGACAAGCATGAATCGATTCGACTTGCGATTATACAGAAAGTTGCTGGGCTTCACGTCCCGATGGATGACGTTGAAGCTGTGAACACGTTTCAGTGCGAGCAGCAGGTTGCGTAGGTAACTTTGTACTTCGGTCAGTTCCAGCTTGTCGAAATAGTCTTGGAAGCGATCGTGCGGCAGGTACGGCATCACGAACGCGACTGACTCCTGTCGCCGTAGGCAGAGTACAATGCCAGCAACATTGTCTTGGCCCCTGCAGCAATTCAACGTGAGATATATGTTACAAAATGAGTGTGTCAAACAAAGTGACCTCTTACCCAATGTCGTTAAGACACCGAAGCTCCTTTTCAACGCGGGACGGATGACTGGTTGGAATCAGATGCTTGATCGCGAACAGACTGCGCTTCTCCTTCGGCAAACGCTCCTCACACTTAAGACTCGCCAACAGGACAGTGCTGAACGTTCCGTTGCCAATGCGGCCGTGGATGTTCAGAATATTGTCGATGTCCGGTATTTTTTCCTTCAGTTCAGCAATTGCTTCTGCGGAGAACATGAAAGTAAAAAGTATAGTTGGATTAAACCACAAAATACAGAGAAGTGTGAATGAAGTTTTGTTGACTTTCACTTTAGAGCGGATTTTTATTTCTAGAAGAATCGCTGATGAAACGAGTGGTGCGCGGGACGCATGAGAAGGCCCTACAAGCAACACAGCTCAAAATAATATTCCCCGGCAGTTGCAATTTAAAGAATCAACCGAATTGTGGTTAATGCCCATTGCATCATTCCACATGCATGTCGCAGTGCACGGGATTAACCTAGAAAATCTGCGGTTCCCTTCCAAACCCCCGAGAGCAATCCCGCGCGCTTTAAGACGTAGCTCGCATCTTCCTAGTCCGCCAATCTTCATCCACAGAAGCCTTCAAATGCGGCGGACTCCCCCAAAATGCAATACTCACTTCTGTCCCGTAACTTCCGGGCGGCACGTCGTCGCTCATCTGCGGTCAGTTTTCCCGCATTTTCCAAGGCTTGAGACGATTTCACGGCTACACCAGTCGTCGCATCCATTCTGCACTACCTGTGATCCTTCCTTGCCCACTTCCTTACAGATTTTCCCGCTTGAATTGCCTATTACCACCGCGCTTCGACTTGCCAACTTTTCTACTGTCGAGGAGCACGAGCGCGATTTCTCGGTGTGTATTTTACGAATTTATCGATTAAAAATTCCACTAATATAAATACTATACGATTCTTATGATACTTTACAACAGGTAGATGGCAGTGCGTAGTCAAATTTAAAATTTTACTAAGAGTTTCTAGCGAAAAAATTAAGAATGCCGGACGGATATTTGGAATTTTCACTTTGTCCGCCACCTTGTTTACAACTTCTGTTCGATGTGGAGAATCTTCTTCTTTCTTGACAGTCAAGGTAGTTAGGGATTTTGGGACTGCGAGCTGAGTTGTCTTGTCCCACTCAGCTGCTTAAAAGATGACATTTCGGGTCACAACATTCAGGACATTGTGTGGTTATGTTTCAGCTGGTGTTGTTTCGGAGTTTATAGGCATTGAAAGTACGTTTGCCGATCGGTATTAGCTTAATGATTTAAAATTATGTTTAGCGGTGGCTTGAAACTGTCGGATGACGAGGACGACGATTTCGGAGTGGAGGGTAACAAGTACGTATTGACTATTGTTGGTCCGACTAGCAATATTGTCCCTTTTGATTTCGTCCATCTGAATTATTTCTGCCACAAAAAGGCTTTAACAAGAGGATTGATTCATGCAAAGTACCGTTCGATATCATCTCCAAAGTAACGAGCAAGTTTTGTCGATAGCCCCACCTCATGTCACTTGATTCCGGAAACTGGCTTTAGTATCCACTTACAACTTGCGATGAGCATATCTAGCAAAACCGGTCTGATTCCATCCCAGAAAAAAATACCCAAGTTTGTACGTTTGCGTAAGAAAGTCTCCCACTTTAGTCTTCCCATTGCGACCGTGACGAAGCCCGCTGAATTGTCTATTCGACCGTTTGGCGGCCTATACAACCCGTACGCCAAAGGATGCTCAGTTCTATGCAACCATCCGGCGCCAACGGCTGTCCGGTCCATCATTCGACGAGCGAAAGAGTCCTGGTCGTCGGAGGGCAAGACATACTGGCAAGATTGCGTTGGCCATCAGCAACGGGACAAATACGATGGTGGTGTGCATGATGACTTGTCCGGCGGACACATTCCCGAGGACTTGTTTCGTCGCTACACCGACACCGATTCACGCCCCTTGACACCTTCACCGACCACGGCGAGTGTTCGTACACGGACCAGTGCAGGATCGTTTTTGAATGCTCGACGATGCGTGACGCCCGAGCCGGGCAAGGATGCAATGATCAAGCGCAAGAAGATTATCCTGGATTTGAGACGGAGTCACAGTCAGGAGACTCTGTACTGGAAGGCATCGTCCGAAGTTTCGCAAGGTATTGCGCCAGATATTTCGCCCACTTCAACCTATCAGGAGAGCAAGATAGTAAAAGGACAAAGAAATGATGATCATACCGCGAAAAAAACAGTTAGTGATGAGAGCCAGTTCGAGGATATCAAACCGTCTCCCGTTTGCATAAATGAACGAGACATCGAGGACAATGGATGCATGCAACGCCGTGGCAAACGGCGGAAAAAGTCGAAGACGCAGCCACTGACAACCACTTTCCACATCAGCCAAGACCCTGAGACACAAATCGCAACTTTGGGACCTGACTCCTTGAACGCTAGCACTCGACCGTCGTTAGTTCCCAACAGTACTGAAAAACTACTGAACGCAGTAAATGATGCAGATACGAAACCCACCCAGCTGAAGGATAGTTTCCTCACTGAAGACGCGTTCCGCGTGCTGAAGACAGAGCTTGATGTCGATGTGATTGAAAATACTTTCGAGCGTTATCTGAATCGAGCGCGGAAGGAAGCGTTCAAGTTCCTGCCCCGGAAAAAGTCAAGATCATATGAACGCGATACTGAGCTAGATCGTCCTCCGCTACCATTTGAGCACAGTGAAATTCCTCGAAAGTTTTCCAAGTCGGCGTCCCGATTTGAGGTGCCTATCGACTTGGCCAGTCTGGAGAGAATGAGCGTCTTTGACTATTTGAGCAGGCATGTTTGGGTGTCCAGGCAACGCAAACAACTGTACAAAAGGGTTTTCTTGAAATACCTAAAGGACGAGCCTCATACAGGCGAAGTAGAAGATGCAACAAGCGAGAATGTTTTGGAAGACTTGATGCCCGTTAAAGATAGATCAATTCCCGTGACACATTTCGCTTTTGCATTAAAAGAGGTGTTAGGGTTTTACGGGACTGCTGAAATTGTGCAAGGACTTGTTACGCTTGTGACACTTGAAAGCGATCAGGATATAAATTTTCGATCATGGTGTGGAGTCGCAGCGTTCGGCGAACGGTACGCTTTGGCCGATCCCACCGCCACCGATTCTTGTGATGAATTGGAAAAGGCTGATTTTGATACGCTGGAACAGAGATTGGGCGATTTGGAGATTGCCGAGGAATTGAAATGTGTTTTGAAGAAAATACGTGAAGCTCATTGTGTTCAGTGAATATTATCTAAAATATTGTTTTAATCTTTTCAGGAAATATTGTTTTTTATGTACTTGAAAGACACAGTGCCTGTTGAATTCCTGTGTACGAATTGAATGTTAATAAAAAATTCAAACCGCTGCTGTATCTTTGACTTTGAAAATAAACAAACTACAGTACCGGTCATAGAAATTGTATCACTTATTTAATAACACATTTTTTAGAAGTATGTTACGTTCGTCGCGAAGCGTGGTCGATCCACGAACCACTAAGGGCAAAATAAGAGACTGTCTTGCCCACCGAAGACTCCAAACCACCGGGCGGGCGAAAGAAACGATTGAAAATAGTATACGCGGGTCGCCACTTCACACAAGGCGTATTGTAAGAATTGAATTATATAATTAGGGAGTATATCAATTTAGGTTATGAGTATTGAATTATATAAATGTAGATGGGGTTCATTTGGGTTAAGGTTATTGAATTATATAGATATATATATTGGATAAGATAGCAACAACAATTGTAATTCATCGCTATCCGTCGTCCCACCAATGGAACAGCTCAGGTCGCCGTCAATCCGATCTTCAACCGACCTCATGGCTGCGATGATTCATCTGCACAGTGGTCCTAAATTGCCAGCTTCGCAATGTGTCTGCCCAAAGGCCGCCCCCCACACACACACATACAGCAGCAGCACAGTATCCACGCTGTGACCAATCGTGAAGACCGAGCACGGAGATTGAATCGTCAGCTGATGTGCATCGGAAAACGACACAAAACCAGACGAAGGAATAAAAACTGGAATGGGTTCAGCAAACTCGGCTGGCCATTGACCGCCGAAGCAACGAACGGGACCAGGGGGATCCCTTATATATTGCGAGGAGAACAGCTGATGGGGTCTGTTCTGTGATGGGCTCTTGAAAAAATTGACTTCAGCTCGACACGAGTGGAATTGCCGGACGGTTCAGTGCAGAACTTGAGATTCTTTGGATCTCTTCTTGGCTCTGATGGAAAACAATAAGGAGGACGACGGACAGCAAGCGGCCCACGAGCAGCGTAATTCAGGAGCCGGCGGCGGAAATAGGTTCAGGAAGGAGAAAAATTATTAGTAGAATTAAGCATATATAAGGTTAGTTAGGTATGATTAGACAATATAATATTGATTTTACTAAAAAGTGTAGTTAATTGTCTGAACGGATGTCGCGTTTTCGGCATCTTGCGTTCGATTCTTTTTT
The DNA here is from genome assembly GCA_963942545.1 of Oxycera nigricornis. Classification (NCBI taxonomy): domain Eukaryota; kingdom Metazoa; phylum Arthropoda; class Insecta; order Diptera; family Stratiomyidae; genus Oxycera; species Oxycera nigricornis. The sequence continues at coordinate 108,203,161 of OZ012662.1, forward strand.
TCTCAAATTCCCTATTCGTCGCGATTCCTGTTCTCGTTTTCGAGCGGTTTCGGCGCGGAAACGTGTGGGGCCGTTTTTGAAAAATATCCCCACACCCCTCTTCGCGGGTTTAGGCCGGGTGGGATTGCCCAACCTGTAGTCAGGATCGGCTGCCGTGCCGCTGCATTCGTTAATTATAGCCGTAACAAGTTTTAGTTTCGTAGGACCTAATTACGCACTCTCTAGCAACGCTACAAATGCCTAAAAGCAGATACAGATACCTCTTGGCCACCCAGATGTGATTATTTCTAGTTGAGCCAGGATAGACAAGCTAGTTAAATTAAAGACCATTTGAAAATTGATTTGATACGAAGGCCTGTATTTTTGCGTTGTGGAGTGAAAGAATGTCAGCTAGGCAAGTCACTGATATTCATTTTATAGCAGACACTTCAAATGCTGAACGATACAAAAAAAACCTATTGAAGAAAGCTTGGTACCTGCAGTTGAAGAATATTTGTGTTTCACTGACCGTGTAAATTTTCAAGGTGATTTTCCGCCATTCCATCGAGCCGAATCGATAAGTATTACAATTGTTTGAAATCGTCAACGATTCATCATAAAATGTGTAAACAGTTTTCGGTATTCAATGCTTTCATTTCAGGATAAGTGCCTTCTTTCTTGACTCGAAATTTGAACCCCATTAAAAAGTTAAGGGGAAAGGAAAAACTGCACACAAATAATTTTTAGTTGAAGTCTAGGAGAGGATCTGGTACGAACAATTTTCATTGGAAATAAGATAGGTGCTTGTCGAGTCAATGCCATCGAAAATGAAGGATGTTATTGACGCCCGTGCTGACGCTATTCTTTGTAAAATACAACATAAGTATCGTGAGTGGTGTATGTTCTATGATCGGCACTGTAATTTCACATTTTCGATAGCGCATTAGGGGTAAAGTTCACGTTCTTCGCTAATGACCGGCTATTATATGCCATTAGACTAGTAACCGCGATGAGTCACAACTGATATTGAGCATAGTCAAATCTTATTCGGTTGCAGATCTTCGCGCTAATAGCTAGTCGAGAGCTATTCGATATTTAGGACCAGTCTCGAGTCTCTTTACTTCGTGCTGCAAAACATTCCATCGTAGATGAAATTATTTTCTGTAAAAAAACGATTCAATAAATATTGGGAAAAAGGGTACAAAATTCTTAACAATTTTCTTTCGTTCACACAGCATCAGCAATCTTTCGAATATTTTCGGAGTCAATGTCGACAATTCACAAACAAAAAACGCCACGCCATCGCTTCGTTATGTATCGCCGAAACAAACGCAACCTATGACTGCTTCCCCGTCGATCGTAAAAGATGCTTCCACGGATGGTGCCAATGACTGGAAAGTTCAAGTAGCTAAAGTTGTGACCGCCTACAAATTGTAAGTCGTCTTGAAAATATCTTCAAAATAGCTGAATAATAATCCACTCCCAATATTTCAGGCATAACCAAGAAAACATTTCACAAGGAAAAATTGGTATAGCTCTCCTAAAAAACATTAATGACGAACGCTTCCGATTGATTTTGTATCGATCAAAAAATAATGTTTTGTCAACGTTAACCCTCACGGATGATACAATCGTCTATCGGAATAATCTATATTTGCAATTCCACGATGATTTGCAACTGTTTTGGAGTGTTTTGTTTAACGAGACGGATTTAGATGAAGTGATAGGGTTTATTGGAAGCAAAGTGAAGACACAAGATGTACAGGATACTGTATCGGATGAGAAAACTGATGCGGAACACAACCATGAACATTCTGAGACTGTAAAATCACATTCCGACCCGGATGAACCGCCGTCCGACGAAAACCTTAAGAAAACTAAAGCAAGTTTGCTGCAGCGCATGGCAAAAATGGGTCAACCGCTACCAAAATTTCCAGCAGCCGAAGTAACAACTAGCGATGTTAGCGATTCATCCGATACCGAGGCAAAAGTGAAAGTGCTGCTGCAAAAACCAATTGTAGCTAATCGTAAACCACCAAAGGCACAGCCACTCGTCCCTCTGGTAAGCAATAATATGCAAATGATTCCGGCGTCTGGTTATGTAAGCTATGCCGCAACGAATCCTGCAACCTCAACAGCCTTGGCCATCGCCGATTCACAATACATGAATATTATGTTGGCTGAAAATCGGACCCAAAATTCGGAGCTTCGCATGAACATTTCCAAGTTGGAGACGAAAATTGAAAAGGTCCTGGATAAAATCGATGTGCTTAGTAGTAGGAGTGGGGATATTAAGCGTGGAACTAAAGACGACGAAATCATTGCTTTGGAGGAGAAGATGTTGGCGTTGAAGAAAGAGAATCGTGATCTGAAGCTACAAATTGAAGAACTGTTAAGAAAATCATCGAATTCATGTGAAAATTCAACGCTAGAAGAGGATTATAGCGAAGTTTCTTCATTGCTAGCTCGCTTCAGCATTGATTGGGATACAACGCCTCAACCTATCGACGTTTACAAGCAGCTGGTTCAACTGCTCGATTCCGAAATCACAAAATTGTCGGGTTCTCTTGAAAGTGCAACCAAGTGCTCGGAAATATTGAAATCAGAACTCGATACACTCACCCCGAAGTTACACGAAGCCAATCAACTTATAAATGATTCAAAAACACGCCATGAAAAGGAAATAGAAGCACTCAATGTGAGACTGAAAGATGCTGAATGCAAATGCAAAGAGCTCTCTATTAGTTTGGCCGAACAATCGGCTGAATCCGAACAAAACATCAAAGAAATTATGAATAATCTGTACCAAAAGTTAACTGAACAGTTTCAAAGTAAAGAAACTTTCACAGCCACCGAGGTGACGAGAATGTGTGCTAAAGCCATTAAAATAGAAACGAATAATGTGATAAAGAAGAAATAGTTATTTTGAAGACACAGGAGGCCGTGAATCGAGTGCTAATTTGATAACAAGGAGAAAATGTCTTCCCTTTGATGCTGTTCCGGAAAATGATATATGGTAAATAGTTTTGTAATGCAATAAGTATAAAATGTATGCATAATTTATATTTAGTGTATCATAGTTGCTAAATTTAGGATGGTTTAAAGATGTGAACGTGTTTGATAACAACTGGTAGTGAAAGCAATCTAAGGGCTGGAAATTAGTTGTAGTTGAATCAGTTTTTTCTGTTCTATACCCTTCCGAAATCGATTCTAGAAAAGTTTTGTGGATGAGGATTAAAAAAAGGTACAAAAAACTAAAAAATGGTAATTGGCTGGCTATTGAATTTCTTTTCTTATCATTGGTTGTTTGTGCGAAACTACGAAGTACAAGCTTAAAGCTACTCCCTTCCCCAAAAAAAATCTTGTGGATCATGGAATATCCTTCAAGAGATAGCACTGAGTCTTAGCAGCATTCAACGTTACACTGTTCGAAAACTGTAATAATTTTAAATCAATTCACAAGTTTTCAACAAGGCATATTAAGTTTTTATTTCGGTTTTATGATTTGCATCTATAAATAATTTTCTATTTGCATTTCCTTAATTAAATCGAGACTTCATTATTTATGCAATTTAATATTTACCATCAAAATATCGTCGATTTTTAGCAGCAAATCTTCCGTATGACCCAATAATATTGCAACGCCTATTGTCCTCCGCATATCCTATCGCATTCTTAGATTCTTTCCAAAGTAAGCGTTCTGTTTTTTCAGATATCTTTAACGGTTCGACTGCAACAAGGCCACCTTCCACATGCTCATGTCTTTTTTTATAGTTTGCCTAGCAATACGATTAAATGTCGACTATAAATTCGCATTGATTTTTGTTCAATTGACGTAACTTAAATATTAATATTCGCAATAGTCCGGCCAATAATCTATTTAAGAGACAGCTAGCGCCTGTTTGATTTCGTTGAGTAACATCGAGCCGATAACCATCTTTTCACAATTCACAATCACTGAAACTTTGCCAGTATCCGCGTCCGGATCGAGAGATATCAACACCAAACTCTTTGACGTCATTGTTTGTCCAGCGAAATTTAAAACTTCTGTATTCAAAGATGGAACGAACGCCACGTTCATGGCTACAAAAATTTTCTTCTTCAATTCATTTAGGCCAAGTTCGGCGGGTTTGCCAACCGCGCACTGGTGCTCGTTCATTCCGCGCAAGTTGTTCCTTTCCTCGCGGAACAAGTTTTCGGACATAGCAACGGATCGTATCAGCTCCCCGATTGACGCTTTCAAGCTCACTTTCGTCTTTCCAGCGCTCGAAACGATTTCGAATTCAGCAGCTTGGGAGGAATCGTTGAAGTCAACGCCCAGGATTCCAGTGCATGACTGTTGTGGCTGCAGACACTGGATCGGCGGAAACTCATTCATCGACATGCCGTTCGTTAGATTTTTTTGACCTATTTGGATGGCGTTGATTTCAATGTTGGAATGATTTGTGAAGACGAGTTCAATGGAAGTCATGCTGGATGAGAACAAATGTGGCGAACGAGTGAATTTGTAGTTGATGCCCAGCCCGGAGCCCGACACTTTGTTCAGAAGCACTGAGTGATTTGACACAATGAAGCTAGGACCGACCAACTCCACTTTATTGTTGCCACGATCAGAATTGTGAGCAGCCGTCAGAGGTGTTCCGGGAGTCAGAAAACCACCCATGGAGGGAGTCATGATTGTTCCGACAGGAGTCATATCTGATAGATCTAACAAAAGATCGAGATTGCTTTTAGGCCCGGATTTTTCCTTAATTTTCGCATCCGCTTTTGATTTGCCACTATTCGTTTTAGACGATTCATTTTTGTTCGCTTGCTCCTCACCGTCGTCACTGTGGGACTCCGAGCCAGAACTGCCCGAGCTCGTTGAATCCGATTCAGAGTCCGACGAATCCGAATCACTTTCACTCGAACTGGATCCACCATCATCGCTCTCTCCGGATCCATCTTTCGATTTTCTTGATTGATCGTCCGACTTATTTCCGTTGCTCTTATTGAGTTTTTCACCGATTTCAGGTGCACGGTTCCCCTCATGTTCATTATCAGAGGAGCTATCGACACTGGAACTCGACGACGAGTACTCAGAGCTCCCTTCCGACTCCGAATAAAACGACTTTTTCTTCTTGTCGCTCTTCGAGCCAGCTTTTACGATTTTCGGTTTGCTTTCAAACTCAACTTTTGGCGTCTCGACATTTCGCACACTAGTATCGGGTGGCACTTCAGGGAAAACGGGAAGATCGCGATATCCAGTCGCACGCATGTTCAAATAATGCGACAAAGATCCCAACTGGAACTGCTCACGGCCGTGGTATTTACTTTCAAGCGTGGGCGCTGGTTTCGAGGCCAAAAATATTTTCTTGGCATTTTTTGAAAGGACCGTACTTTGTCCACTCGCTGGAAATATGAACTGTTTTAGGAATCGGGCGCGATCACGAATGTCGTAATTTTGATCGTAGCGCGCCAATGCGAAAACGTACTGGCAAAGCAGTTCGGTCTGTTGTGGGTTGGTCAGATACAGTTTCACGGCCAAATTCAAGATTTGAAGCTTGACAATGTCTTGCTGTTGAATGGTAGCAAGTTAGTTAGTTTCCCAGGTAATACCAGGCTTAAACGGTAACTTACCTCATCCACAAAACTCTTGGCCATTTTGCGTAATACGTCCGGAGCGATTTTGGGAACATGTTCGTTATATTCACCAATCAACCAAAGAATTGATGCGCGGGCAGCTGGGACGGTGATGAAATCAAGTAGTTTAGCCATTTGCGAGATGATTTCGAAATGCTCGGCAGCTTTGGTTTGCAGCAACTTTTTGATGACTACTACACTTTCCGCCACGACATATTCTGCGGAGAAGACGTGCGTTAAGAGTGTAATAAAATGTTTAGTCCGTTAAAAGCTATCCTTACCATCACGATTCGACAATAAGTGTACCAGTCCGTTCAAACAAGTCTCGGTGATCTCACGAATGGAGCCAGCGCATCTTCCTATTGCCTGAATCGTGGCCGCAACAAATTGCTTATCATTGCTACTGATGTACGTTTGGAATTCGCGTAGGATCACCGAAATGCTTGTCTCGGTCGCGAGATTCGTTAAAATTTCGAGTTTAAGTAGCTTTAAGTGGGTCGGATCACTGGTCCTGACAAAGAATGATTTCAAGTACGGTTCAAAGATCGATTTACGTTTCGTGGACATTGACGCGATGCAAGTGAGGACGACACTTTGCACTTCTTTGTGGCTTCGCAGAAGTCGTATGAGGGCTTTTGCGATAACATTAACTTCACTTCGTGGCGCAATGTGATGATAAAGTTGAGCCACCGCCATCACCACCGACGCGTTGCGCGATTGAAGCAAGGGTTTGGTTTGCCGTAGGAGGAGACGATGATCCAGATCGAGAGTGTAACTCGAACGGCGTGGCGATTGCGTTGAATTCTCCTTGGAATCAGACTCGGTGGACGAATCGTCGTAGAACGGCTTGTTGGTGTCCTCGTCGACATCAGCGTAGTCCTAAGGGAACGATCAACAATTTTCAGATGGTTCTCCATCCAAGGGGAATTTTAAACATAAGCCATTCAGCTCTCACCTCTTCATTCGGATTCGTAAACTGAGTCCTCGCATATCTTGTCAGCATATTGATAATGATAACTTGGCCCCATTCGTCCACGTCGACCAACAAGTTGCAAAGCTTCCTATAGTTCTTGTGGATCAAATCAACCCGTTCGGGGCAGACCTCTTCGAACGCCATCACCGCCGAACCCACTACTAGAGTGGTCCGATCGGACAAAAGCTTTTCGATGACAGTGATCAGCTCGTCCTTCTGTTCTGCATCGAGCGAATATAATTTGGGTATAGCATGCGCTGCGGTCTTCCTGACGTACGGACTCATATCGGATGCCGAGTCCCTGATCGCCAGCATCACTATTGGAACAATCATGGACACACGAATGCTGGAAAGAACTCGCAACGCACTTGCTCGGATCAGTTGATTCGGATCCTTTAGCGCGCGTTGGAAGGTGCTGATCGACAGCAATGCTAGATCCTGTTGTTCTTCGGCATACCGCACCAGGTACACGTACACCAGCTTCTTCACTTCGATATTCTTCGACACGACATTCTTCACGACAGCCGGGAATAAGTCAGAAGCGTCCCGTCCTTTTGCGACCATACTGATGATTCTTTTCATCGCCTCCAGCTTCAAGCTGTCCTTGTTCGTGTCGAGCATCTGTTTTAGGTCGTCGTGCTTCTTGTAGTCCGTATGGAAGAACCCACCTGTGGCTGGATCACTGGCATACTCCACTTCGATGCCTCCACCGCCGCCAGGAAGCCGATCATTGCTGTAGGAATTCGCAGATTGCTGCATAGCACTCATCCCGACTGTTGAGCTTGAGGTCAGCATGCAAATGCGGGTTTTCGCAGTTTTCGAGGATTTTGAATTTCAAACAAGTGCGCCTGTTCGCTTGGCAATTGGAGAATCAATTATTTCGGCCGGTGAGAATCGCTGTTAGTCACAAAACTCTTATTATAAAATCCAGTCCAGGTGAAAGACTTTCGCCACCCCTTTTGTTCGGTCTGACGTTTCGATTTTGACAACCCACTTTATCACGATTCGATGACAGTTGATGACGTCCGGTGTGGAACCTGTCAAATGATAATCGTGTTAAAAAATACCATAATATCAGGATGAAGTTTAGTGAAGTAGTTGACATATCCTGAATACACGAGGGTAATTTCTGAAATATTCCGGCAATTTCGATTTGGAAAAACTAATTGATGTGCTTAAGCAGACACACACACATACTCAAGAATCCAGATCGGCTGATCGAGTGTCATCTACTGGTCCATTGAAGCAAATCCACTCGATGTCCTTGCTGGCGAAATCTCCCGCCAAAAAGTGAAGCATTGGACGCTTGCCGCTCATTTCGATAGGGTGCCATAAGTGTTACGTCTAGAATAAGTAGTTAAGGATAAGCATAGGGCAAGTGCAGTGAATCGGCGTTTAGTATAATGGATCATGGATGGCCGAACTCCAATAAGGAAGTGGTGCGGGCCGCCTGCAGAAAATGCGGATATGCCGGGCATTTGACTTTTCAGTGTCGAAATTTCTTGAAGGTAAGCATTCCATCGTGTAGACATGTACCTTTTCAGTTTCGAGATTTTATTCAGTTCCTTTTATGTACTCAACCTTGTAAACGCTACAGTAATATCGTCTACTTTAACAGGTCGATCCAAACAAAGAGATTCTTCTCGATGTCAGCTCGACTAGCTCAGATTCTGATAATGATTATCTTACACCACTGACGGAACTTCGCAAAAAGGAACTGAAACAAAAAGAAATTGAATTGGCGAAACGTTCGAAGTCGAAATCAAAAAAGAAAAAGGATCAGAAAAAGAGCCGAAATCGTGAACGGTCAAGATCGAGATCATCGACATCAAGCTCGTCTCTCTCCGATTCAGATAGTGACGATCATAAAAAATCGTTGCGAAAACATAAAAATTACAAGAAGAAAAAATCGAAAGATGCTAAAAAGTCGCAAAAATCAAAAGAGCATGGACGAAAAGACAAGAAAAAAGATGTTAACTTGAAAAAGAAAAGAAAACGAAAGAGGGCAAGTTCCGAGTCATCGACCTCTTCTTCTTATTAAGTGTCAGCTGCTGAATCGCCTAGAATTATTTAGAAGTAATCTTTGTTTCTTCTTTTGGCCGTTTTTCTTCTTTTCCGAAAATCAATTTTTAACAGGTGTGTACTAATGAAATCTTAAAAATATCATTAAAAACACTTAGACATTTTCAACGCGTTCTGTAGTCGTATAAACGAACGATCTATTTATTAAAATAAATAAACTGACTAAATAGCTAACATGTTGCTGCTTTTCATCAATTTTTCAGTAATATCGCACTTTATTCGAAACCTAACACAAGAAGTCCTTAATAAACTGTCCTATTTATACGAAAATCATAAAACCGAATAATCCTTCCTTGAATACAACCAGCATACGACATTTTTTCGATCTAAGGTAAGTGAAACGCAAATACTTGACGGAGCATTCACAAAATTATAGTAGTGATAAATTATGGCTCTTTGAATTTGGGACAAAGTCCTGTTAGCTTTAAGTTTTACTATTATTTTTGGCGAGTTTGTTACTGACCAACAAACAAAGCGACTGCTTTACTATGTAAAAATCAATCCTACATCAAGACGCTGACATTTTAGGAAAGAAAACGATCCAGACTGTCCTAGTGATCCTAAATGACACCTTACAGTTGTTCTAAAATTCCGAAAATATGACCAGCATATCAACGCAGCCTCTGACATTAATTCTTTCGATGCACGGGGCACACATTTGTAGTTGGCGCTCTCGCCCAACCTCGTTTTAATTTCAGATATGTTCCGATTAAATACTATCGTTATCTTTACATTTGTAAAATAGGTGAACATATTGAACAAGATTCAATGAGTGAGCCAAACATGGGACAAACTCGGTCTGGTGGCTGGGATTCCTTTATTAGTAGACCCGTTGCCATAAGATTAACAACGTCGTCGTTCAATATCCAAATCATGACGTGTCAATTTTTCCACAACCCTTTTAGAAATATATTCTCCTGTCTTTCCAAGAGCTACTATGATATATCACCTGGCTCAGTGGCAGCGTAGGGTAGATTGGCACCCCGGGCGGTTTTGTATTGAGCACCCCTACTTAAAATAAAACACCAAATACTAAACTTGCTTACGAGACTTTATTTTACTAAAATATTCGATCACATTATCCAAATTGACTTTCCTGTCTCTTTCAATTGATAAAATCGAAAGATTTGCTAGTCGCGCTTGGCTCATTGTGGACCTTAAATAAGATTTTATCAATTCTAACTTTGAAAAGCTTTCACATGAAGCCACCGATACACAGATTGTTAAAAAAATCGAAGACATGGCGCTAAATTTGGAACAGACTCAGAATAGCCCCATTTTACAACCGTTTCTTGGTTAGAAATGTTGGCGGCTTCCAAATGGCGCCTCAATCGTAAAATCTTCAAAACGATGTCCTCTGAAAATTCATCGTAAATTTTAAATAGATTTCCATGAAGATCTTCTGGTGATGTTACCAGCGTTTTGCCTCTTCCGCCTCCCCTTTACGCCGCCACTGACCTGGCTACCTGTTCTAAAAAATTCATAAGCATATTTTTTTTTTGGTTCGTTGATTAAGGACCCAAAATACTATGTTTCTTAATCATGAATTTGATATCAGATTTTAAATAAAAAAACCGCTTGAAAATTGCCGAGCACTGCTAAAAAATCAATGAATTCATACCAAAATAAATACTTCAGCTCTTCAACTGCAAATTTGTTATTAAACTTTCTAAAAACAAAATGGCGGCTCCACAATGGATTGAAATTCATCGCCCTTGATCTTAGTATCAGTTTTCATCATCGGCAAATCCTCTTGTAAAATGATTTTGAGTCGAAACGAGATAGCAGTGGTGGCTAGGTAACACTTGGGAAACCGAAAGCAATGCTGGTAAAGCAAACATTTACTAAGAGTATTGAAAATGTCTTCTCAAATCAGTCTTGCATCGATCTTGGATGCTATTATAAATCGAAATATAACAATTGGATATTCAAATGAATAAAACAACAGTCATAACTATCCAAATACATTGTAAATATATTCATTTTGTTTCATTATCAATTAAATTTTTCATTTCTTTCTTTTTACATTAACATCGTAGCATTGTCTTGTGTAAATAGGTGTTTCCCGATTCACATACTATAACCATTTATAATATATATTTTTTAAACTATCGCCTACAACATTCTTCTATGTTTCTATTGAATCATATGTATTTTATCGATTTAATTTAAATATAAATCACACACAGATAATTTTCTGTCAACAATTTTCCTATGATAAGATTCCAGAAAATTTCGCATTAAATTTATTTGTTGGAGAACATTTTATACAATTGTTTTTGTTGATGATTTTATTTAGTTTGATCGAGGGATTTATTGATTTAATATAATTTTTTTGTTAATGTTTCATAATAATTCTAATTATATATTTTTATATAATTACAACTATTTTATTTTCAGCAAATGCTGAATGTAAAATTTAAAAATATTCCGATTAGATTTAGCTTTTTTGTTTCGTAGAAAATATTAATTTTAAAGATATTCTTCTAATATTTCCTTGAGCAATTTTATCTGCATATTCATTTTTATGGGTTTGTTGAAACATTATAATTTTTTCAAGGAACGAAATGATTGGAAATCTTTCAAATTTTTCATTCTAAAACTTAAAATTAAAATTAAATTAATACAAAAGTAGAATTTTTTGAATTTGACACTTTAATATGTCTAAAAATATATTTTACGACACAAACGTATAATGTCATGTTATAAAATAGTGAATCCAGCTCTTATATTAGACTAGGGTTCATTTGATAATAAATTTTGATAAATTTAACTTAGAGACGGGCATTTATAAAAATTGAAAAACTTCTAATAAATTTCGTGGGTTCATTAATATCTATCGGTAAAATGATTTTTCCAGGATATTATTTTCTTGTTAGGATTTTTTCCCGCTCTTTTTAAATAATAAGAACGAGTAATAGACAACAGGGACTCGATGGCTAGCTTGGACAATATCCATCCTAACACATTCATTTGATAATTTTTATCATGTGATTAGGAATAATTCTTTAAAATCAAGTTCAATTGATTATATTATGATAATACCTATACATATTACTTTCCATAAAACAAATATAAAAATTTCATATAAAATAGATTTTCCTAACTTTATGATTTCCTAATAAAACAAATTACTTAATATTTTTCCATGCTGCCTGTTCAATTCCAACATTATTCTTTTTTTCAACATAGATAAAATTGTTCTCTTATAAAAATCTACAATGTTTCTTTCGTGACTGATGCAAATAAAGAATTTCCGCATAGAAAGCGTACATTTTAATGAAATATCTGTCGTATTTCATACTTGAGTTGAAATTTAAATTCGGTTCACCTGCTTGAGGTTACTGTTGAGTTAAAAACTATGTTTAACTCTAAATATATGAATCTTCATTTGATAAAATTCTATTTTCGTTATCAACTGGACACTTTAAAATGCAGGGGCTTCGACAATTCGAACTGAAGCTCTATAATTCGGACTCCTTCTACGAAATACTTATATAATCTGGAAATGTGATTACAGAAATGATGGTATGTCTCAATAAAATTGTATGGATTGAAGATTGTATTCCTGAAAATGCTGTCTATTTGATGAACTCTAAATATGATGGGGAAATTTGTTTTATAGATCATTTACCTTATCGTAAAAGCAGGTGTGTATGATTCATACATTTTGAAATGCCTTGAAGCGTTTACATTGCATGAAGGTAATTTTGTTGACATACAAGGGTGGTCCGATAAGTACTTAGCCTCACTGCCCGATGACGCAACTATCGCCGCTATCTCGTAGACGGCTACTGTCAAAATTTTAGCCGAATCGGACTCGTAGTTTTGTTTTGACCGCGTGTCGACGCTGGTGTGTCCGCAGAGACCAAGAAACAGTCGAAACAGTGGAAAAAACGGCCCCATTTGGCGAAGAAAAAAGTGCTCTTCCACCATGACAACGCACCGGCTCACACCGCCGCCCTCGCCATGGCCAAATTGGTCGAATTGGGCTACAAACTGCTGCCCTTTCCACCGTATTCTCCAGATTTGGTTCCGTGCGACTTCTTTTTGTTTACAAACTTGAAAAAGTCACTCGCTGGGCAGAAATTTGAGTCAAATGCGGAGGTCATCGTCGTCACTGTGGCCTACTTTGTAGACCTCGAGAAAACGTATTTTTCAGACGGGTTAAAGAAGTAGGAGCATCGCTGGGTCAAGTGTATCGAACTAAACGGAGACTATATTGAAAAATAAATCACTATTTTCCCAAAGTTTTCGTTTTTCTTTTGTAGGCTAAGTACTTATCGGACCATCCTCGTAAATAGGATCAGTTGATATGTCTCTTCAAATAGAGTCCAAACATGGATTTCAGGTTGAGTAAGATTTCTGGGTGGTGCGAAATATCTGTATGATTTAATTTCTTATCAAATTAATATGAATCTTAACATTTAACATCACTTAGAATCTTTGAAGCATATCAATAAAATATTATCAATTGTTTGGAAAAAATATAAATACATTTTTCATCTAATAGTGCAACGTATTCATTTGTATTTAAAGTCTATTTTCCTCATTTCCATTACTTAAGATTATATAATATATTCTTTTTGCATGAATACTTGCACATTAATTTTTTTAAAGATAATCATTTAAAAAATTCTTCTCCATGTTATTTTTTCACGCTCTTTTAATGATGATATAGTGCAATGAAATGAATTGATGGTATGAGATGTGTATTTTAAATGACAATCATTTAATTGAAATTGATCCACTAACATATTATATTTTCATTTATAATTTGTTGTTGATTTGAAATTTAGTGCTATTGATAGTTTCTAGTTGTAAATACAGCAGTCGTTGCATTATTTTCATTTGCCATCACACACTTGTTCTGGAAGTATAAAAAATAAACGCAAATTGGACGAGAAAGCCGGTTAAAAAATGTCTGTGCAAATGTATTGCAATGAATTTTTATACAGATTAATTAAGTAAATGATAAAGATGCATTTATTTTGATTTGTATTAGAACCAATATGGAGTTTTTTTCATTGTTTTACGATTATTCACATTTTTTTTGTTTATATTTAAATATCACTTGTTTGAGGTTATATTTGTCGACATTAAATTTACTACTCGTTTTAATTATATCGTAGCTAGTTTAGAATAATTGGTTCTAATACAAATTATCTTCATAAATTATGACTGCGATTTATTTTTCTAAAATATTGACTGAATTTTAATATTTTGCTTTTTGAAAGCATGGTAACATGCTCATAATAGCTGAAAAATATTACTTGATCATTTCATCGTTAATAACATTTCAAATTCAATTAAAAACTCAGAAAGATTTTTTAAATATTTTAAACAATTCAGCTCTGCCTGATTGTGACCATCAAAATTAGATTTGCAACAAACGGTTCTGCTTTCGCCGCCATTGATGACGCGAGGAATTATTTTGAATATATTATGCCAGCTTTAAAAACTGCATAATAAAATTGTTTAAAATTATGCTTTCATTGGCAATAATTTGTAAAAATCATTGACTAATTGCAGTTAATTGAAATGTCTTATATGATGTCAGGAAACAGTTTTTAACCTACACGACTTTTTTCTACTTAAAACAGTATCAAACACTGAGAAATCCGTATTGATTATTTTGACAAATAAAATCGTGAATTAGGTTTGAAAAAATATTTTGAATCAATCAACAAATTTTATTTTGTTTTATGTCTGAACGTTATATTCAAAATATTATTCAGCAATTGAAAATAATTACCGATATTTTTTACAATATAATTAAAATAATTATATGTCTACTATTTCACAGTCATAGTTTATTTAATATACTTAAAGCAGTTTATTTTTTATATAAAAGCGATGATTTAAAAGAAATATTTGAAGTTGCGGTGCATATTCAGTGTAATCGTTTGCAAGAAAAAGCGTTGCAAAATCTATGCTGAAAAATTATTAGCCAGTTGTTTGCGTTTCAAGCAACCTTGAAGGCATTCGACTAGAAAAAAAAATAAAAAATAAAAAAAGGGACATGCAATCGTGACAACTACATTGTGAACAATGCTGGTTGCTGGTTTGAGATATAGACCTTTTTTGTGAAAGGGAGTTGAAACAAGGAAGGTTCTGTAGATAGTCTTGATTTTTCGGAGAGGCTCAAGTATTCCAAATAATTTACATGAAATTGGCTATTTAATGGAAATGTTAAATAGGATGATAATTGATGGGTTGATGCTTGATCGTCGTCGTCTAAAATTGTATACAAAATATTTTTAATGTATAAAAATATCTGGAAAATGAATAAGAAAGGATGGTAGGATTATTCGAAAGACTGACTAAAGGAACGAACATATATTGCTAGAAAACTGAAATGATTCTGCATTACTATGCAATAAACCGGTATAATGTGCATGAAATACGTATATTCGAATTTCCATAAATAAAAACTCCCGAAGACTTGGCTAAGTCAATTTCACAACTTGAGATAGAATACATATACATGGTGTTTCATAAAGGATCGTAACTAATCACTTCTTGGATCGACTCATTACGTGCGATGGTAAATTGATTCTTCTCGAAAATCACAAGTGGTGGGACTCAAGCAAGGAGATCGGTAACAAACGAATTCTGCAGAAGATGCTGATTCTTTTTTTGCATCAAAAGATCGTTTTCGAAGATCGAATTCATCAATTGGAAGAACGTTGGTCAAAGTATTTTGATATTTGTAAATGTTTTAATTGTTTTCCAAAAGAATTCGATTTCCGGTCTTCCTCAGCGAACGATTACGGTCGAAAATAAATTTTGAATCTAATAGTAAAGCACACAAAATAAAAGGGAGCTTTGTTTGAAAGACAAACAAAGTGATTTGATTTTAACAGAAATTATTTTTATTTAATAAATCGAATTCAAAGTGTAATTTTTTGAATTGAAATTTGGACATTGTAAATGCACCAACAGCGAAGTTGTAACATACAGGGCAAAAAAATAGGGCAAAACTTTTTTTGGAATCTCTAGATTTTTTTCAAAGTCTTGAAAATTTATTAGTTGCCTCTTTTCTCACAATTTAACGAAGCACCATTCCATATATATGTATGTATATATAACAAGCTTGAAAATTAGACGGATGAAGTGTATTTCATTAATTAGTAATCCTGGACCCAGGGGTCAGACGAAATAAAATTGAAGACCACAAGTTGAGTGGAATAAAAAAATCGGAAGAAGTAAAATAATAGGTTTTTTTTTAAATTGGTATCTCACGAGGAACTAGAGCTTGTTTTGTAGAATTTCGGAAAGTATTTCCAAAAAAAATATTGTACGTGGATAAAAAACAATTTGCTAATTCATTTGAATTAAATAATACCACACATTTATTTCTAACACAATAAATAAATAACAAAATCAAATTGAAAAATAGCGATACTTCAATTAAAAATAAAATTAAAAACACACATAGGTCATCGTCTTCTTAAGTACTACTTGATCACACACACTACTTACAAGAATATCAGTCAATTATATTAAGTTGTGCTAGCGTTATTTGTAAATTGCATGTTTTCTCTATGTTTCAATATTTTTTTTTATTCTTGCTCTAAAAAAAGGACAAAATCAAATATCTAGATAGAACTAATGTTAGCTCTTTAAAAAAATTCGTTCGTGTTCCACCAAAAAAGTTGGATAGACTGTATGTTTGGTGTTTTCTCAATGGTGTATTGTTGTTGATTTATATATGCATGTATATATTTATTTACAATTTATACAAAAATCATAATATTTATGGGACATAGAAACACATTTTCATGGTGAAACGAATAAAATATTGATGGAACTTTATACAATCGAATTTGCTTTCTATGTTACGTTTCGTTTACAAGAGTTATAGGATATTTTTTTTCTAAAGAAAATAATAAGAATTGTATTTATTATTTCTATGTCTATATAGCACTCTAAAAAAAATTCTAATTGCCAGGCATGTATGCAAAAATTGTCGTTTCGAATTTTGTTATTTATAAAAATAACTATTTTAGCGCTAGAGCATGACTATTTGCAAATATGTGTGTGTATGCGTGTTATGATGATGGTGGCAATGGCGGAGGGGGGTGGGGGTGGTTGATGCAATGTTACATCATCTAAATGAATGTCTATTAAAATTAAATTCTACCACTAAATTATTTATTTTATACACTAATGCTCTCACAACTCAAATACAACTGACTCGGGTGGTGCCGTGGTGGCGGGCGGTTCCCTAAGTACCTTCTGGCCACGAAAACATATTAACATCATCCAAGGACGATTGCGTGGATTGTAAAGATTGTTGGTATTTGGTGTTGTTGTTGTTTTGGTAGTTGTTGGTGGTTTTTCTGGCGAAGAATCTTGTCTGGAAAAAATATATATAAATATACCAATCAAAAGTCAAGTAGGCGAAAATGATGAAAGTTTTATATTATGGAAATGTTCAAACTATGAGATGAACTACATGCAGGACTAAGAACCCAATTAAGAGATCGTGTAAGTTATTAGTTGTGTCCTGGCGATAAGGACTCGAAATATAATTGAGTTGATGTCCTGAATGATGAGAGCTATTTGCAGACTCATTATGGTTAATGATGTGCCAGTTACACTATAAACTTCATGATTATGAACCTTTCAAGTTTTATGAAGGATGCAACGATAATAACTTCAATTTGAAATCATGCAGAGGGGATGAATTCAAAGCAAACAGGATATGGGACAGAAAATCGTTTAGAGAAACTAATCGTGTTTCATATGGACAAATGAGTGTAGTATGCTTATCATCATGTTCGAGTTTGTGGATAAGTATTATGAATGTAAGCTAGAGTTTATATGGTCCATATGTACTATATTTACCTTTTGATGGAGTCATTATGACAATGAGGATCAGTGTCGGGGGCTGTATTGTAGGCCGCTGAATACATAGAGGCACGTCTCGGTGTCCAGTTTGAATGTCCACGTAGTGATAAGTAAACGTTTAGGCTTTTTATCAAGGCAGCGCGAACCTGAACGGTAAGCGATTTCAATATTAACATTAATGTTTAGTTAGTAATGTTACGTACTACACTATTTCGTTTAATTATTTAACATTATATAACTCTAACAAAAATGTTTGAGTTGATTTGAAAACGAGTTCCGTTGGAAGAGTCTTATTTTACTTATTTGTTCATTGTGCCATCGTCAACACATACTCTGCATTTTTAAAGTATTTAATTAACTTTCTTTAGCATTTACAGTGAAGATCATATTTACAAGTTCACTATAGACTTATGTCGTAAGTCCTGATATCAGGACTGACTCCAAACGCAGCTATAAATTCTTACAACTTTTAGGAACACTAACAAGTAATTGTGGCGTATAGTAAATACTAGGGATGTAATTGTTTCAAAGTTCCAAAATTTCGGATTATGCAATAAACAGCTATTTTATTATGTCATCTTCTTTAATTCTCTTATTGCTCCCCAATTACCGAATTTGCCTCTGATGCAAGGAGACAGCTAAGACTGAATTCTAGGAACAAAGGACTATATGACCATCCGACAAGAATTTCACTTCGAGCAAAGCAATCCAAAATTATGGAACTGTTAAACAATTACGTCCCTAGTATCTACTTTATGCCACAATTATTCAACACCATAGCATTCATGGCTAGCCACGTTGGGCGCTATTCTGGTTTATTGCTTTTTGTCGAGTTGGCTATGAGACAAGAAGAGGACGCAAGATTGATTCGAGAAACAAAGGATGGTCCTACCATTGGCTATGATTTTGCTTGGATTACAACAGTCTTTAATAATAAATACGTTCAACATTGAGTTTTTAGTATAATTTACAGATCTAAATGATCGAATAATTTGCTGATTTCTAAAAGTAAATGTATTTGTAGTTGATCATTGCTGATTTACCTTAAACTAATTGCATTCACAATTGTTCAAAAAAAACAATACTGACCGGGGATCGAACACACGACCTCATCTTCGCGAGCTAGCGGCGCTGCTTCCTACACTGCACCACTTCTGTCGGATGCAAAAACTTACTAATCCATATTAGACGCGTAAAAACTTTAGAAGCGTTTTTCTCAAAAACGGGGGAGGGGATAGGGGGTGTTGCGGTCTAATATTTTAAGGATTGAATATCCTTGACTTCTTCTACTTATGTGCCAAATTTTATTCAGATCTGAGAGGACGATGCCGTGCATTCTTCTTGTGAGTTCACTTGTGTTATTTTAAAAGGGGCCATTACGTTTTTGACATTCGTCCCAGCGGGCATACGTATAAGTTATAAAGGAAAATCTCAGTATTTTGGCGGAATTAAGTGTTGAAACCTTTAATTTGAGTGCATATGAGCTGTTTAGAAATTCGAAAAGTATAAAGCAGATAAAAACCTTCGGTAAGTTGAAGTCAAAGTTGAATGCTTTTCTTCATAAAATAGCTTTTACATTAAGGGGAGAGTATGGTACTTTATTTATTTTTTGCATTTTTCACTTTTCAACAGTATTCAGTTAAAATTTTAGGTCGATTGGAGCAAAACTGACGGAGCTACAGGATTTTAAAATTCTGCTCTTCGACGCGCTATAAACGGTAAATCGGCTGTTTCTCTTTTTTTAAACGTGTTTTTTCAACACTTCGCTTTTTCAAAGTCGGTGAACATTCTAACTCAAAATCTATTCATCCGATCCTTTTTAAACTTTGCGCACTTATTCCGTACATAAATCTATTTTATTTTTAATGATAATAATTTGTTTTATAATAGCAAATTTATCGATTTTTTTGAAGTTAAATATCTTTAAAGATGCTACAGGATCCACCTACCTCTATTTCTGTATTTGTGTTTGGGATCCACAAATGCAAAAAAAATATTAAACACTGAATGGTGCTTTTAATATGCCATTAAACGATTATTAAATATTTAAAGATATAACCAGTGAACTTATAAATATGTCCTCTCATTTTTCGCGGTCAGATTTGTATTAATTACAATTCGAAAATTTTCACAAAGAGCCACGACGCTGATGTATATGAGTTTATTTTTCTAACATTTCTTTGCTTTGTCTTTGTTGATTTTTTTATTTTTTTTGCTCAACTTATAATTATAACATTATTATTTATTATTTGTCTGTATTTATACCCATCTGAATTTTTGAAAAATCTAGCAATACCAACTTTAAATAATCCATTACTCACCTCACCATTCATAAAACAATAAATTACAGCAATAAAAAATCCCTGAAATGATGTCAAAAAGTATGTTATGTAAGACCATAGTGCAAATTCCCATGGTGTTCTATCTAATGGTGCTTCGGTCATATTCAGGATATTCGTGATGCCGAGTAAAGGAAGTAGCACAACAGCAGCTCGTACCGCTTTTCGTACTTGTTCCACGTCACTGGTTTGACTTTGTCGCAACTTAACCACAAGAACGCGTATGATATTGAGCAGGAAAAAGAAGTTAAGCTACAGCGGGGAAGGAAGAAATATCGTACTTGTGTTCAATGGCAAAAACAGACTCAATATAAAATCTTACCGAAATCACTGCCACTCGTGGTCCTTCCAATATCCAATAGTAAGCGGTCAAATTATAGCCCCACCAGCACTTCTGGTGGCCGCGCTTCAATGCAGTCACAATTGCCCAGATCATGGTCAATAGTATGGGACTACCCCATCCCAGGATTGCGTACGTTCGATGCGGAAATCGTCCGTGAAATACATTTCCCGTAACAACGTTATGGAGATAGAGTCCTTCAATGAACATCCATAGGAACATAGCTGTGCGTGCGTATTCTAGGAAAACGTAGGATGCTTCGCAGATGTAACGCTGTAAGGAAATGAATGACGGTGTTTTTAAGTGTTGGAAGGTATCCCTTTGGCAGTTTTTTGGGGTGGAAGCTATTGTACAAAAATATGTATGTTTCATCGTGAAATTCGTTTGAAAACTGTTCGAGACACAACAGAGTGGATTCGAAGAACTGATATGAAATCTCTTGGAGTAATGGTTGTATTCTTGTTGAACATTCGAATAGTTTCAACTTTATACTCCTTGAGAAGAATTAGTCGATGGTTCGAGTGTGTGAGACTGTTTTTCGGAGTACTGACTTTTGGAATCAATGGAGCTGCATTAATAGATGTGGGATCATTTGTATCTCTTCGACGCTGGGGCAGTTTGAGCTAGTCATGTCTAATATCAGATTCAGACGATTGTATCGTCTGAAGCTTTGCTTCCAGGAATCCTCTTTAAAATATAAGGCAGACATAGTACAAGGCCAATATGTGTATGTACATCCTGCTTCAATTATTTACGCCCACTCCCCTACACGTTCATCGCATGGCCTGGGCTTAATTGCAGCACAGTAGCATCATGTTAACAAGGATGGTGTTTAAATAAGAGCTAATAGCAAGACACCTACCGTGTTTTCAATTCCATTTCGGTCATCACTCCCGATTGATTCACGTCCGTTTCGGATTATCGCCTGATCCAGATAGAGTGTTAATCGTACTATCACTTGGATCACCATGGCAACAAATAGGTTCTTATGGATACGCGTTCGATTGTTTCGCAGACTTCGAAAATTACAAAATATTACTAGCGATAGCAATAGGGCGAGTAATGAGAGAGTTAGGCCGACTATTTCCAGTGTCCTTGTACGTTCCGCGATATTGAGCTTTATCTGTGGAAAGAATAAAAATGGAAATTACTGAAAAATATGGGTATTAGGCAGGAAAAGCTATTGGGAAAGTTTAGTAGATCGGAAGGAGTTACTAATTACAAACGTAGTGAAAAATTAGAATGAGTAGTATCATTGTTGAGAAGCATCTTTTTTTACAGTATAGTCTCACGAAATTTTTCAAATTTTATTTTTCTAGTTTACCCAAAAAAATTGGAACAGACATCGTATCGTTTTTTTAATTGGTCGACTTTTAGTGTTTCAGAATTTTGCCAGAAGCACATAGCAAATCTTCTTGGTTGGGTCAACTGTACTGAAGACATCCTCGAAGAATATTTTTGGACTAGTAGAATTTATGGCCTCTTTTTTCTTCACCATAGTAGCAGCAGCAGATGTGGATGTAATTCATCCCTTTATCGATATCAAACTGTTTTTTTATTACAATGGATGAATCCTTGAAACTTTTCAATTACTATCTCCCACAATATTCTGTAACAATGAATGATTGTGAAAAGAGGTAGATAGAATAGTGGGTACGATAGAATAAATAAAACGTGGGTGAAAAGGGAAAGAGAATTGATTCTGACCCATTGGCCCAGTAAAGAAACAGGACTATATTTGAATTGGAAATTTTCAAAAGTTGTTGATTACGTCGCAGCTTAAATAATACTTTTTTTCGCATAGGCTCCATAAATATATCTGGAATTGAGAAAAATAGGGATCATTGCAAGGCTCATAATGGATTTAAATTTCTATTTCATGACTCCTCGTAGACGCTAGAGAAGAGAGAAAAATGTAGAAAGTTCACGCCACCATTTATATTTTGGGCTGAAAATTTATTTAGAAATATATATGGCGCATCACTAGCTTGACTAGGCGCCTGGTTTTACTTTCCCAGTCTGTAGGATTTAACTACTAACACTACTAACTACTAAGTAAAAAGAGTTGGGTTCAGTCACAAATCATGCTCTCGTTTTGTATACATTCAATGTGAATTAAATCTTGATAATTACTAAATAAACTTTAAAAAATCTCAAACCACAAATAGCAGCAGAAAGTATAGGATTTTCTGTTTAGGTTAGGTTGGTAGCCGTGATGTTTCTCTACTTATAAATTTCATTTACGAGCATCCCACAATTTCTTTTGTGTCACGAATTTTCCACCAAACTTTCTTCTCCATTGCTACATTTTTTTCCTATTTATCGTCTCTTGTAGACTTGGCTGTCCCGCCTTGCATTTTGTTCCTCGTTCAGTGCTAGCGATCCAACACCAATTTTTTCACAATCCTACTCTCGATCACTGCACATCCAAAAACTCCACTTCGCTCTTTCATCATTTCCACACGAGTCACCAAGTGCCGCTACCGCCAAGTCCCGCTTAGTTACCAAGCGCTGAAAGGACGTAGTAGTTTTCTTTTTATTCCAAGCCAAATTCATCAGCTGGCATCTACATGCTCTGAAGATCCAAAACATCTCAAGCAAAAGTCATCATTTCATCGCCCTCCGATCGCGTAGAAGTCGACTCAAAACAAAACGGTATCTACACGGGCACGTGTTTTTGCTTTTGAAAACAACTCTCTTGCTTTTACGCTACAAACGTAGCCATGTGATTTTTCCACGACACTTTCATTCAAAACAAGTAATTTTATATCTTGCTGGAACTATATTCATCTCTATTCAAACACAACGTTTGGGCTCTTCACATCTCCCACGAAACCCCGTACCCCCTATTTCCCCGTATTCAAACCAGCTCTCAGCCAATCAGCGCTCTCAAAAACCCAGCTCACGATCCATCGCATAGTACATACGCTCGCACACCCGCAAACAGCCGACCGGTCAGAGTCAAAACCGTGTCAGCCAGCTCGCCGAATTAACACATTTAAGCATGAGTAGGGGTACATGAAAGTGTGTGTCGTACTACTGTGGGGTGATAGCCGTACATTGCGCTTCCACTGAATTCATTATTCGTTTTCTTTCCACCATTTTTTAAAAACATTTTAGTTGGCTGAATTTATTTTGATTCGCCTTCAAAGCAATAAATTTTTAGCACAAAATTTATGATTTTGAACAATTTCCTCATTACCCAAGTCTTGCGACAACTCAACAACGAACAAATCCTGTTTGACGATTTTAATAGCCTTTGTTAGAAACTTAACAAGTTTCATGCAATTTTATGCTTTGCAATTAATTTTGAATAAAACATTTAATGTGGAACTCACTTTTCCTGAATAATCACGTGCACAATTTCCATAAGCTTTTTGTGTGTGCTAAAATATAAATAGTGCTTATTTTCGCAGTCGCTACAAAATACTTGGAAAACAGATGAAGACTCTACAACCTGAAACCCCTGCAAACTTTAAAGCGTTGCAGACTATGATTCCGGTCTATTGGAATGTCCTTAATGTGATCCGCCATACACAGAAGGGAATTGAAATTCGGTGGAAAACTTTGCAAGTTTCGTTTGGAGCCAATTTAAACAGGGAAACTGTAGGTGGAATGTGTAAGAGGACGTACGTAGGAATATCCTTGTTGAACTAGGTTAGGAGTATATAGTAGTAGATTTGCTCGTTTTGCTATGCATGCATGAATGAATGCATGCATGCATGATTTTCTCGGTATAAGATACTTGGAAGTACTTTCGGAAACCATGGAGAATTGGCGAAGATGTGGGTATATAATTGTTCGAGTTAAGAAAGGATTCAGGGCCTGAAGGTATGAATTGTCGTTTGTAAGTGGTTTTTCGACAAAAGTTAGGTCTGGAAGACGACGAAGTTGACGAAAACGATAGTAACAACGATGGTGACAAATGTTAGGACAGCTGGAGTATCGTTTGATTGTTGTTTTAAAGAGAGCATAGTTTAGTAATCCTTGGAGGGATGTAAGTCAAGAACAAGTGTAATGTTCTGCCATGTATGAACTTTAGCCAAACAGGAATAGTGTTTGAATATGAACATCTGCTGCTTAGTGGATGATTCAGTAGCTAATGATACAATTGGAGCTTGTTGAACATGTTTTTGAAAATACATCATTTTTGAAGTATCAGTATCAGTTGTAGACCAAAAATATTAATAGGAAACACAATTGTCATATGAAAGGCAACTAAGTTAATCATATTAAAATTATATAATAACTTGAAACAATTGAAATCATTTGATTCGTGTCGAACAGACGCTTAAATTTTTCCAGTTGAAACGTTCATTCCGGAAAAATCGATTTGTTCATCATATCCATCTACTAAATTTTTTTGGATTCAAATTGATAGATGGGTTTATTGGTGATTTTCAGTGTTGTGTAGACTCTGCAGAACGTTCCATTCGCTAGGTTGTGATAACTTTTTTTGCCAGATATCTATCGTGGTTATAGAACTAGGACGTAAGAGGTGGCAAATATGACAAAATTGGGGTTGATTGTAGGATGAAACATACGTTTTGTGAAATTCATAGGCATATATCGATAACATATATTGGAAAACTGAGATTGGAAACAGTTTATGGGTAGATTGCGGCATGCGAAAGAAATGTGTGAAGCATAAAAGATGATTTTTTTTTGTAGTCAATGACTGAGTGATGTGAAAAGCGTACGGAAAATATTCAGGTTGAAATTTTTGGCTAGGTACTTTAAAATTCAGTTTTCACGGTCGGCAGCATTATGGAATTTGTGGGCTGATTTATTTGATTCTAGTCAGACACATTGTTCAAGGGTATGTTGCAAATGATAGACACATGAGTTAGAATATGAATTGATTCGATTTGTGCCCAATCAATGATGGTTTAAACGTTGTGCGTCCGGTCAGATTTTTTTAAAATTATGATTTTTTTTTAATGTGAACATCTTTCTAAACAGATAAAGAGTTAGCAAGATATTTTATTCCTGGATTATGCTTTGTTTATAACTGCCACGATAATAGTTTTCGTTGCCCAAATTAATGTTGCCTTTCAAAAACAAATATTTAATGACAGCTCGGGACTCAATTTTACCCATTTTTGTGGAAACTCTCACAACGACTTCTCAAGTGATTGTCAAACTAACACTGATGGTGCAAAATGGCTGAAAACTCAAGTGATTGTCAACCAACAACTGATCATGCATAATGGCTGAAAATTCAAGTGATTGTCAAACAACAACTGATCATGCAAAATGGCTGAAAATTCAAGTGATTGTCAACCAACAACTGATCATGTAAAATGGCTGAAATTTCAATGAGTATGTTTCAACTCGTGCGTCAACACATTCCCCAACTTTAGTTGGAAAGTTCTGACATCTTCATGTTCAGGTCGGAAACTTTTCAGACAACGCTCGTATTTCTATGTAAAACACTTTCAACTCAAAGGATACTCTTTAGGAATTATAATGGAAGAAAGAAAATAGTATCCATTTTAACAATAAGGCAACGTTTCCGCAAAGTAAACACCCATATCCATCACACCAAAATATATACAACTTACTAGACGCAAGGTTGCCAGATACTGGTACTAATATAATTCACTATAATAAATCGGCCGCATTAAACATTAAAGAAAATTCTACTATCAAAAGTTTTTCTATTTTGGAAAATCTCCCAATCGGTATGTTGTACTTTCACGATAATTCCGTCAAAGCTTAGAAACCATCACCAATTCATAGAAAACTGGAATCCTTTCGGAGAAAACGAGCGAAGATTAGTGTAAGTTTGCTCAATGAAAAAGGATCTAGTGAATACTTTGTTCAAAATCCATTGCGGAATATATATTTTCGCAGCAAATGTAAACTTTTCATGTTGAAAATAGGTGAGAACTTTATTGTTTAGCAGGTAAAGGTAAGTTAAGGGTTTATCACTAAATACACACATCTTGCAATCCATCTGCTAGCTAACCTTGAATTAATCTCGCTTGAAAAGATTTCGTCCTTCAACGTGAGGTGATGTTTGGAAAATTTATGGACGAGAAAATAGAGGTGTTAGTTTTTGTTAATGAATATATGAGGTGAAATGGCTTGAAGGTAAACCAAATTACTGGTACAGTTTGCGAATTAATTTAGAATATATAAATTTATTAGTTTTTGAAATTATTACCAGAATTTTTCGGAAATGATGGATGTAACTTTTGCCACTATTAGTTACATAAATTTCATAAATTCACTAGTAGAAGGAGGTAATGCTTCTCTTTAATTTTCAAAATGAAAAAAATTAAAGAAAATTTGTTACCAAATTTTATTATGATACCCTTCTCCGGTAAATAAATCAAATCAAAATTTTTAAAGCAATGCATGTTTGCTTTATGTAAAGGATCAACCATTTTCCCATAAGTTTTCCAGGACAAATAGAATTGTGTTAGTTATATAAGTTATAAAAATTTGTCCTCTAAAAATTATAGTTTCGAATTTTAAGTGTGGTATTTGTTTTTTGTGCCTGAATAATATTTACTACTCAGTGGTAGCAGTAAAATTAATCAAAGTAAATTAAATTAATTTCTATGTTTAGGCTTGACCTTCACAATTGTGATGGATCCTTTTTTGTGAAAACTAAAATTTATAAAGAAAAATGGATTAACTTCTGGTCTTGTATTGTCACTTTTGGGTTAGTTACCATAAACACGACTACATTGTTCAAAAATATTGAACTTAATTCTGTGAGGTAGTAACATTGCTTTGAGTCATATGGTCTCGCGTTAATCTTCAAATTCCAGAATTATGGATAATTAAAACAAAATAAACTTTTGGTTTTGCGAGCCAGCAAACACTTAAAAAAATCTTGGCTGTTCATTTAAAAAGCTGATTCAAAGATTGCTATTGAATATATATATGCACAATTTTTGATAATTACGAATTATTGAGGGTCATACAAAACAATATTTTCCAAAGAACGCACCCCACGTTGGGCGCTCTTTTGATAAAATGGAAACGTGGTAGTGAAGATAGACATGGGGTTGACCTCATCATTTCACTATGCAAAATTCAAGATTAGCTGAGTCTTGAAGAAAATTTCAGCACGTTTATTACCATTGATCAACGTTCTAAGTTTACCGATTTCATCTCGAGTTATCTGCTTGGAAACTGTGCTGCTGTATTCTTTTAAAAATTCCATTGAGTTTTCATACTAAGTAGTACTATTTCTTCCTCCAAATATTCAAGGAATTAAGTCCAGAAGACGCATGTTACCACCAAAAAAATCACATTATTGAAAATTCCTTTTAAAATAATAATTACGTGTATTGTGCTGCTCAAAAAAGCATATTCGCATTGAAAGCTTCAATCTGTAATTTTCTACAACGGAAGGTAAAACGGTTTTTGGGGAAGAAGGCGTTTCAACATAAAAAAATAAAATTAAGGATAATATTTACCGCTGCTATATCTTCACTTCCACCCGCATACAGTCGATTCAAAAGATCCTGAACTTCAGGCGGAAAGCATGGAGTATAATTGGTCCATCCGTTGCTATTTTCGGTGGATATATTGTTCGGTTTTCCTTCCCAACGTCCGTCCAGGCCGCAACGTCTTTCGGCAAATTCTGTAAAGCAATCGAAAAAAAAATAAAATATGAAACTCGGAATGCGAAGTAGATGATGAATCTTGGAAACTGTGAAAAATTGTAAAAGAATCCACTGAACGGTTGGAATTAAGCCAAACCAAGCTCAACGCGGAGACGATTACAACAGCCAGTAGATAAAAGATATAAAGAAAAGTACAAACAGACACAAGTGGAAAACTTGGTTCAGTGTTATTAATTCGAAAATTGGCTGTGGTGCTGTAACAAACCGTTTCGCAGGATGATTTAAGATGAGCACAGAAAAAGTGGAAACGAGGAAAAGTTTCCGGTGGAAATGCTTTTTGAGTAGACGACGTTGAGAGATGGCAGAGAAAATTGTGAAAATAGTTTCTGGTCGTGTTTTTTTCGTTGTGAATTTTCCTGCAATTTTCATCTATTCAATTTTCCAGTTACAGTTCACATCTTTGTGAGGAGTTAAAAGAGAATTTAAAAGTAAATTAAGAAGCACAGAGATAATCCTATGAAGCGTTTGAGTGTTAGGGTGGGTTTTTCATGATAATAAATTCACTAGTTTTGTTCAAAAAAACTCTTTTGCGATCGATTTGAATGTAAGTAGTGCCTTAGGGTTTATCCCTTTCATTATCATATTCTTTTCTATCGTTCTTTCAATGCAGAAGACACATTTCTATAAGTTTATAGGGGTGAAATATGCTATATACATATGCTGTTGGTGTTAGGAAGTTTTAACGAACTGTGAAACGTGTTCGATAATGTGCATCATCGTCCTGTTACATTCACAGTTGCGTAGCATTGGTAATCGGTTGAGATATTTCACAAAATAAGGAAGAGTAGGACATTGAGTTCATCTGAATGTGTCCCATATGTGTTTGCTTACTTAAAAGGACTAATGGGCTATGCTTTCAAATGGATATCCTGAATTAGAATAGGCACATGAACAGAAACGTGATCATTAAATTGGTAATGAGAAATAAATTGATTTTAATGGCATTTCAGTCATTACTTTTACATTACTACTATTTCCAATGAATAATCAGTTCAAAGATTATGTACATTTTTGGGAGAAAGGCTGAATTTGATCGATGGCTTGAATTATGTTGACTTTGAAGGCCGCTGTGGCTTGTGGCTTATTTGCATAGACCCACGACTTAAGAAAATTTCACAAGAAAAAGTCTAACTGGGTCAAATCGCATGATCTCGGTGGCCAGTTCACATCACCTTCACGTGAGATGACCATGCCCTTAAATCACTCGTGCAAAATGTCCCATGTGACATAAGCTGTGTGGGACGTAGCGTCGTCCTGGTGAAACCACATGTTGTTGGTGTCCATATCATCCAATTCACGCCAAAAGAAGTAGGTAGTCATCGACCTATAGCGCTCGTCGTTGACGACGATGGCCTGGCCAACGTCGTCCTCAAAGAAAAATGGACCGATGACGCCGCCAGCCAGAATCCAAACAAAACAGTGGCTTTTCCGGATGGATTGGACGCTCATGGATCTCATGTGAATTGGTATGGTCCCAAACTCAACAATTTTGTTTGTTGTTGAATATACCCATTCATCCAGAAATGTGACTCATCGCTGAAGATGATTTATCGATGAAAATTACGGTCATTTTCCAACTGCTCCAGAGCCCATTCAGTGAACACATCGTTGTCTATAGTCATTTACCTTCAATTCCTGGATCAGTCGAATTTTTTACGTGTGCAGGGTCAAGTCACGACGCAAAATTCGCCAAGTTGTGGTCTGTGAAAGGTTCTTGACTGCTTCTGATTCTCCTGTGATGTTTTCAGCATATCTTGCGTTTCGTTGACGTACGGGTGTTGGTTGATTGTTTAATGAATCAGTGGACTCAAATTTATCTAATAACACTGCGAATAGTCTTCTCGGTAGAACGATTATGGCGACCGTAAAATGGGTGAAGCACGCGGAACGTTGCCTGAACACAATACCCATTTTGATGAAACAATTTTATCATTTACATGTGTTGTTGAACGCTAAATATGTCGATGGCCTGTTTGGCAAAACAGACTGAATCAACGACAGCCAATTTGACAGATTAAGCTTCAACAATATGGCCACTATCAGCTGTCAAATTGCGAAGTCCTTATTAATTATTAAAAAAAAATCATAGTCCAACCAATTTTTTTCTGCACTATTTAGTGCACTATTTAGAGGCACCAAAGAAATTATTTATTTAAATAATTTCTTTGGTGCCTCTAAAACAATTTGTGTGTGAAAATATTGTCTGACTGGATTTTTTTCAAATATTTCGTAAAGAGTCACATTTTTTTCGGAACAACAAAAATGAATTTTGGTCCTTAATTTTCTCCTGCTTTGCACTACTCATCTTTATGGTAACAAGCATTTTTTGTATCGAAAATATTTGTTCTACTATCAACATTTACGGTTTTTATACGCAAATTGTTCATTCAATTTATTCTCATAATATTTTCTGAACTTTAAACATTTCATTCTGTAGAGATAATGATGTTTATCATATTCCGGACGATGTATATCTAGACTGCATCCTTTTTGCACACCAATGATTTTTGACTTTACCCGTAACTCGTAAATAGGATTTGTTTTGGATTCAAAAGGAAATAAATTTTCTCATCATGTGTAGGTTTATTATAAAAAAGTCTTTTTCTGGGACTATTGCTCGAAAAAAGCTCGAGAAGTTCATTCTAATTTTTTTGGAGGATGACGGTTGTGGTGTGTAAATATGTAGTGAAATTTATCAGAAGTACCTACTTAGGAATTTCTTAGTACTTAGGTCTTCTGTTCCCATTGAATTTCAATACAACGTATCTTCAATACCAATCAGATCCATTATCTAATTTGAAGAACATATTCTTATGCTCAATTGCTGCTCCTTGAACTGTATTGAATCCCAGACTAAGAATGGCAGTCAAACATTACTTATTTCGGAGACATTGAAAAAATGCTACTTTATTTTATGGACGTGGTATTTTCTTAAAATATTTATATGTATCTTTAGATTGAAACGTGCTCTCTCACCTTGGGGGTCATTGATCGTGACTGTTTGTAGTAGTCTTAAACTATTCAAATCGAATTTTCAATTTCAAGAGTCATTCAAAGATAATTTGGAATTGAAAAAAGTTTTCAAAAAATGCTGTAGATTGAATGCAAATTGTTGACGCGTGTGTTTCTTAAGGTGTTTTCTTTTGATTTTGCGTGGATATCGAAAATACCATTAGCAAATAGATGTTCATCTAGGATTCATTCACACCAATGTCTTTTTGATTTATTCTTCGCGCGAATTTTTCTATGTAAGTGATTTTCGAAGGCTGATGTTGTTTATTAATTATTCAATCGTTCGTGAGGAACGTAGAGTGAAACTAATTTCAAACGTATTTTCGTGAAAAGTGTACGTGGTTTTTGTGTGAATATTAAAAGGAAAATGTTTGATCTTTGGATTGTATGCAAATGGATTTCAGGTTGAATATTAATGACGAAATGTTGGAGAATATAGCAACAAAATATGATAATTCACATTGAAAGCATGAAAATGCTGAAATAGAAATAGTCTTGGAAGTGCTAAGGAAAAATTCTTGAAAAATAACAGTGGGTAGCATTTGAAATTGACTGTGATATATGATGACCAGAAAATGATCTAATTGTAAAGCGAAAATAAGGCAATCGCATATAGCGAGTACTTTTTAAAAAGTGGCACTTATTTGAATCGAAAATTAAGGTTTTATGGAAGTCATTAAAATGCTAATACATATTGATTTTAAAAACATAACTTGAGCCGTCAATCGTTATTATCTCTTAATTGATTTCGATTTATTGTTGCTAAAGTATCCAAGGTAATATTATAGACACCGAAGCAACTAACTTTGATTTGAATCTTTACTCCTTCAAGATTTCTTCGAATATCTTTTTTTGTTATGCTCTTCATGTTGAAAATTTGTCTTTTTCTTAGTTTGTTGTTAGTGAAATCTCCTTTTTCGATGTTTCACACTAATCCCATTTTTAATTGGTTGTCTTCAGCTTATCTATATGACTTTTATATATCGCATAGCTAATGATCACAACCAGATTGCCCTCAGATATTCAAAAGTTCTAGAGATTCTGCTTTTCTTATACTATTCTCTCATCGTATTGTAATTCAATACAAACATGTTTCCTATTGTAGATCTGCTACGTTTAAATTCCGACGGCGATTTCGTAAGAGCAACCTTTTTTTGAAATGTTTTGGTCACCTTATATCTATTTATTATTGCAAAAAACTGCATTCAGAGGGTAGTTCTTCTGCAGTTCCCATTTTTGTCTGGGTCACGTTTCTTGCGGATTAGCCAATGACCCCCTCGAACTTATGTTTGTCTCTCCAATTATTGTTTAGATTATCTTCAAAAAATGAAGAAGTCTTTTGTTATAATCAATAATTGCTTAAATATATAAGATCACTTAGAAAAATTGGTTTAAATTTGGTTGGGTTCATAGTTAAAGATGTGATTTTTTACAAGTTTTCTTCCGCACTATCGTAACATGATGAGCGATAGTGCATCACAGCCTAGTGCACATAACTACCATCTAGGCATTTTATTATCCTTACTTGAAAAAGGTCGATCGATACTGTACCAAAAAAAACTTCAGGACTAAAATGCGCATTTAAGTTTTATTTTTGGTATTGAAAAAGACTCTAAAGAATTGAAATAATTGTGAATAATTTGCTTGTTAATATTAAACAGAAATTCATCGTTTTACTTGGGAGCTCCACAAAAAGCTACTATTTCCATTTCGCAAAATACGTTACAGAATAAACAAATTTCGTTTTTATTAGCTATTAATTGTGGCTTTTCGTCAAACGAAAATTAATTGAGTTGTGAAAATTTATGTGGGAATAAAAGCATGTTAAGCTATTCAAATTAAATTCAATCGTATATCATATATATACCACTTAACAGCTCATCTAAGTTATATGTAGAAGATGCCTTTATTTACTACGACCCATTCAGAAAAACACTCAAATCCAAGAATCCTTTGTTTTTCTTGCAAAGTTAGATAATATTCAAAACTCTGTAGGGAAGTGAAGAAAGTGATTTGTTTTATTGTTTTGAATGCTAATAAAAGATGGATAAATATATTTTCAAATGCTTGTAGATGATTTTCTATTTGTCCTACATTAGTATCCATTGGGATGTAAATTATGCAAAATAAGTTCCAAACTTCATCATAATTTTTTAAGGGGTCTTTTGGGTTATGATTTTCAAAAAAACATATTTTCGAATAGGAAAAAAGAGATATCATTTTGAAATTTTGTGCATATGTTAATTGGTACTTTGGGTGTACAAAAATATTTTTTTATAGATTTTTTATTATTTTTACCCATAACATTTTTTTTAAAAAACATAAAAAAATTACGGCGGACGTGGTTTCAGGTGACTGGATCATCCGAAAAAAACGCCAAATCCATCCTTGTTTAAGTGTCGAGTATGTCGAGTAACGGAATGATTTTTTTTCATTAAAAAATAACAAAATGGCGTCCATTTTTTTAAAAAACCTAATTTTGAGGATGGGAAATTGAGTGAAAATCGGAAAATTTACACCGATCATAATGATTCCACTATCGGCTATAACCATATATTTGTACAACAACATATCAAAAAATCAGAATGATCGGTTCAGTAGTTTTTTTTTAAATCGTGTCCGCCAGCTTAAAAAACATGAATTTGAGAAAATCACGTTTATTTTTTTACGAATTACGAAGCATCTTTCTAATAAATCATTCGAAGTTAAATCTTCGTATATTGCACAACGTTTTTTAACACGGCGGACAGATAATCTCCGGATCTACTGAACCAATTTTTGAAAACTTTGATGCGTTTTATTTCTGAGAGTATACTACATCGTAACCTACCACAATATGACCAAAAAATTGGAACAAAAAATTGGCATTAAAAGAACTACGAAAAAGGGTCGATTTTTGCCTTTTTTCACAAGTCCGCCAATTTTTTAAACTGATTTTTATGAAAACGGTGATGAATTACGATGTGAGAGACCTTATTTTTTGAAATCTTTTTACAATTTTTTGTTTCAGATCTACCAATCCATAGATTATCTATCCACCGTGGAGTACCTAACGATTTTTTTCAGAATTTAATTTCAGCGCCCTCCATTAAAGGGACTAATCAACACAAAAATAAACAAATATTTTTTTTTGTATTATTCAGATATGAAATAATATTATAAAAAAGATTCACGGTATTATATAATAAAGCACCTGAGATTTTTTTTCGAAAAATGGTCTTTTTTCGCCTTCTAAAATGGACGGATACTTTAAAGCATAAAACCATCTTGCATGATTATTAACAACGAATGCAAATGTCTAGCCTGAGGCAACTAAAATTTTCCTTCTGTTGAAATTTCACAGCTAACCGAGCGAGTTAGGAAGAATTATTTATTATTACAACCTAAATAGCACCACTCGTATACGCAGAAGAGGATGAATTTTAAAATAAAAGATTGCTTCCATTGCGTCCTACTTAAATCTAATTCCACGGTGCTATCCTTCGATTTGTTGAATAAACTATGTGTGAAATGTGTGCACGTTATGGATAGAATCATCTAGAAATCCAATTGAACTCCAGATAATTTGACATTGTCGATCCAGGAAGCGATCAACTATCCACTCTATGAACATGCACCACAAACTAGGATACATCTCAAGATTGCGGTGATAAGATAAAATAATTCAATTGAATATAAGTGAAGGGATCAAATTAAAACTAAATCGTAATCCTTTGATTCGATGTCGGTATCTCGGTTGCCTTGTCTATTTTAAAATCTTCAATAAGTTGTCTCATCAATAATGGATGATGCTTACATCACATCACATATGAATTTATTTGAAAATCTCTAGGATGTTCTGTAAGTCTACGGTGAAAGTTGATATATAATCGAATAGAAAGGTCTTCCACATGTTATGAAGTAGACACGAAAGGATAAAGAGTAGACATATAGGTATAGCAGAGTGAATTGTGAGAGATGGTTTCAACGTTCTGCATATTGGTGAATAGAAATTATGTTATGTGATTTTCTTATTTTAGAAAACGATCCTGGCTGACTTGAAATGGTATTCTTGACTATGAATGTAAAAGTAAGCGTTAGTCGGTAAATTATTTCGTTCAAAACAAATGAGGGCTCCAAGCTCCAAAAACTTCTACTAAATATACCTAATATAAAACTATTTTCTAAAACAATCTTGAATTCTAGGCGAGAGGGGGGTTATAGACTTTATACATTTTAAAAAAATCGTAATTTTTTATTTGTGTTGATAGTAAATATGCTCAAAAGTATCGCATTAAAATGTTAGAAAGATCTAGGCATTATTATTATAGTTATACTCGATTTAATGCGCGCGCCCTGTATAGACTCGTAGACAAACGCGGCCCAGCAAGTCAACATTCGGAATGCGTCCGCGCACTTAAAGTTGTTTTTCACACAAAATTTGATACCGATTCTTTGATCCAATTTTTTGGAATAGACAAAAATCAAAGACAAGCCAAAACACGTTCAAGCAAAATAGCTGTCAAAAATTAACTGAAGATTCAAAATGGCCGAGCTTGTCAGCACAAGTAAGGAACACAAATACTAACTTTGCCCCACATTAATGTCAAAAACGAATACACGTTGCCCGCGGAAATTCAAAATTTGCATTACTTTTTGAATAGACAAAACGTAAATAAATAATAAATGTTTTACATCAATTATTTTAGGCATAAAAGCAAGGAAACGATTGTAAAAAATGCCACTCTTTTGGATAGAAAATGTAATCTATTCAGAAGAGTGGCTATCTTTCACAACTTAGCGGCCATCTTATTCAGTCCTTAAATATCTAAGATTATATTTTAAGATTATAGTATAAGTCCCAACAAAGTATCTAATCCGATTCATATATAAAAATACATCTTCTTGAATTTCCACGTCCTTCTTCATTATGCTTAAAGCACAAGTCGTCTTCACGTTGAACTAAGAAATCCTACTTAAATATTCTCTCACAAATCACTTGCATTCATTTATTCATATGTAATATAATTTATGTATATTATGTATTACAACTGCATAAAATTTTTAATGGCGACTATTTTTAAGATGATGACGATGATACATTATGTATGAAAAATGAAAAGCTAAAAATAGCGAACGGCTACCCGATTGATAGATTTAGATTTAAAAATGCTTTTCTCTATGAATGAAATTCGTTACAGATTTGGTCCATTTTTAATCTTCCCTCAAGTTATTTGCAGGATGTAGATATCAAAAATTGTAGCAAAAATGTAAGGATGCAGGAGGGATTATACGAATGGTACATAATGTGAAATTCATGTTGGAAGTAGAGAAAAGGTTTTCATATTACTCGTGAAGAATTCCTGAAGGGTTAAGAAGTGTTAAAAAAATATATGTATAAAATAAATAGCTGCTGAAGTCCAGGATGCATGTGTGGTTTCAGGGCATGATCAGTACGCTACAAAAGATTTATTTAAAAACTAGTATTACGTACTATCTACAGAAGGGAAAGTGGTACAAGTAATTTTCGTTAGATATGTTAGATAGTTCATCTAATGAATGTGTACTAAAGTAATCGTTATGTACAAAAGAATTCTTCTACTTTTCCAACAGAACGAACCTTCTCGTACCATAGAAACGTCCTTGTGCACACTTTTGTCAAAAGATTAAATACTTTCGGTGTCACTAGTTTTCCAGGACTTCAACTCAAATAAAAGCATTAAGCTTGCAGCAATACAAGGAGACGAAAAAAATTGTGTAGCTCCGAGCTATATGAAAAACTTACTTGTTGTATCAACACCATTAACTGGTGGACATCGTTGGTAGACAACATCGCCAGCTGGTGTTGGTGACCAGCACAGGATTGAATCGAACGTCCAATTGCAGTAGAGTCCTGAAAGATATAAGGGAAAGATACAGATGTATTGCATTTAGATGCTCTGCTGTTTGTTTTGTGTTAAATCACTAAGTACTTGTTAAGTATGTTGAATTGCGTTTATAAAAGACAAAGAGAATTTTATTCGTCAAGCAGACGTCCTTTTTAGGGATGACATATAACTGGAAGTTTTTGATTTATTTATTTTATTTTGCAGCTTAAACCAATTACAAAGTGAATGGTGAAAAAACTAATTATTAAGTTGAAAAGCTGAAAAACGTAGCAATTTAAGTCAGAAAACAACTTTCTCGTAAAAATTGAGATAGGATGAAGGAAAGAATGAAGTCGCAAGCTGATTTGTTCACGTATATCTTCCTAATGGTTGCCCATTATAGTTGGGAACCCGTCCTTCCATTCAACACTTACAATTGTTGTTGTTTTCCATTGACCCTCTGAAAGTTGCAATTATCTACACGGTCAGGTGCGCATTCTTATTTCAATGCCCAACAGTGTGACCACCAAAGCTCGTTCAAAAAGCATTTATCGTTCCAAGGAATAGTTTCCAACCGCAACCGTGTCTGAATAATGAACTTCTCATGAATAACCCAATTCCACTATCGACAGGGCATATAGGTATACTACCCTCACAAGTAAACACGTTGAGTATAATTGGTTGAGCCAAGCAATACTTAGATCTGTTTCAAACCCTTAAAGTTTCCTTAGCCATTTTTGGAATCGTGTCAAACATCATCCAAGTCGCTTCATAGATTAACAACCGCATTAACAACAACAAGTGGCGTATATTGCTGGTAGACTCTTGTATTTGCGTCCAAGGATACTATTTTATTTGTTCCTGTGCCAACCTCAATCTAACCGAGGAATAGGCAAACACAGACTAACCACGGTTGAATGACCCACATGCAAACAATTCAATTACTGTTTTATGCTAGCCAGGGATGATAATAATAGATGACAAAAGCGAGAAATTAGCAGGACGACAGGAATTGTAAATATTTAAACTCTCTGCACTTCTGCAGGCATCGATGCAAAACGGTCGATTACCTTCAATGATCCTGGACAACATGCATGCCACCTCCTCAATCCAGAATAGTAGGAGGCATTCTGGCTAACAGCAATAAAAGCAGTCTTGCAGCTATTGACCACTATAACTACCACCCATGGACAGATTGGCAAATTTGAGGAAGAGAAGTGTGTCGACTTGGTAGGTGTCCTTTTGTCTGATGTGCTGTTCGAATCACGGAAGCTTACTAAGGAATAGACAGGATCTTGTTCAGCCAGCGGCGAAAGGCTGATGAAATATTAGCGCCTTCAAGCAATGTTTGAAACACTTCTAGGCTTTTTCATGTGCTCCAGGACATTCCGTACGAACGATTTGGTATAGTCTACTTTATTCTGAGTTTCAATTATTCACGAAGCAAATAATGATGGCCGACTATCGTGTATAAGTTTTTTCCCTTTGATTTCGTTATAAATTCTTGAGTGCATGAGAGTCGTTAATTTTTAAACAAATGCAAAAAGTTTTACTATTGTTATTCGATGCTTTGTTTCTAATTCAAGAAAATATGTCCGGAAATACTCAAAACAAGGGTTATGTTTCTTTTGTGTTTCCGGACATATTTTCTGAATAAGAAATAAATCGTTGTATAACAAAAATAAAACTTCTTGCATTTGTTAGAAAGCTATTAACGATCTCATCCACTAACGTATGATACAAAATTTCAACGGAACATTTGTTGAAAAAAAATTCGCATTGGGTTCCCATTTATGACAGTTGAGGTTTGAATCCCAGCGCTCAACTACGAGGGCGGTCCGATAAGTACTTAGCCTCACCACCCGATGGCATCACTATCGCAAGAAAAATTTACTATCGTGTAGTACATTTTTGGGGACGGCTACTGTCAAAATGTCAGCCGAATCGAATCCGTAGTTTTGTTTGCACCGCATGTGGAAGCGGCCGTGTCCGTGGATTTTAGAAAAATGAAAAAAGAGCAATATCGGTCGGTGATTCGATTCTTGTTTTTGGAAGGGAAATCGCGCAGCGAAATCAAAGAGCGCTTGGATGCTGTGTACGGATTCTCTTCTCTTCCGATGACGACCGTCAAAAGTCTCGTATTGGTACACCGCTGATTGAAGGTGTGCGAGATAGCTGAGACAGTATGTATCTCAAAAAACTGTGTGGGTCATGTCCTGCATGAAATTTTGGGCATGAGAAAGCTGTCGGCGTGATGGGTGCCGCGTTTGCTCACTCCGGACAACAAGCGTAACCGTGAGACCACTTCAGGGCAGTGTTTGACGCAATCCGAAGGAGTTTCTAATAAATCGCCACTTTTCCAATATTTTCGTTTGTCTTTGGTAGGCTAAGTACTTATCGGATCATCCACGTATATTAATTTTCTCAGCGAAGTTTTTCTTTGGCATTGGTGCAGCTGCTTTTGAATAACCAATACTAGTTATAATCGCATCCTTAATCGTTTTCAAAGAGGATCCAAAACAAGTGGTACTGGTGTTGGTTGGCTCAAAAAAAGGATCTGGTACATCATGGATCACGTGTTTTGTTAGTATTCGAGTTTCGAGTTCTTTAAAAAGTTGAGATTGTTTTACTAGGAAAATTTTAATATAAAGAAAGTCTTCGAAAATCCAATAATTTAGGTCTTTTTGATATGGGACTTGAATATTTAATATAAAATACATTACAAAAGAATAACTAGAACCAAACAACCTAAAAAAATCTACCATATTTTGCTATAGAAAAAAAACCGAAAACCAATACTATTA
Organism: Oxycera nigricornis; assembly: GCA_963942545.1. NCBI lineage: Eukaryota > Metazoa > Arthropoda > Insecta > Diptera > Stratiomyidae > Oxycera > Oxycera nigricornis. Next base: position 108,242,660 of record OZ012662.1, read on the forward strand.
TAATCGACTAGCATTTGCCCAACAAATATCCAAGTCCTACAAACTATCACACCGTTATGATGGAAGTTCCCATTCCGATATCTATTTCCAAACAGGATTACATAGCAATCTCACTGCTGATGTAGCGAAGGATGTCAATATTGGCACAAGACTATGATGAGTCCAGTCAACACAATGTGTAATGAATCTGAATCGGAAGGGTTGATGCTAGTGGTTAGTGATGAAGGAATTTGAATTTTAATTGAACAAGTATCGGATTTAATTAAATATCATTGTTGGGGGTTGATTTCATTAATTTTGTGGGTGGCAGCCAATCGATTTTCTTAAAGTACTTGCGCGAATCGATATTTGATTGTTTGATTAAGAACGAGAATAGACTAGGAGTGATTGCACTGAATATGCTTGATTAAAAAGAAACCACCTGTGATGCTTAAACTATTTCCAATTTCATTGTATAAACTGAAAATGTGTTGATATTTTCCAAGTGGAAAACTTTATCACCATAGACAAGCAGATGGTATTATTTGGAATGAAAATTATAGTCTTTCCCGCACTGCAATTGTTAGAGCGGTGGCTTGCTCCATCGCTATACTCTATCTTGGGGTTTTCTTGGCGCAAACTTTCGACGTTATTCTATTCCTTGCAAGACTTCCACGAAATAATAATAATCACACGGAAAGTTCATTAAAACTCATTGAGTAGTTGTCAGGTGCATAGTGTGGTTCTTAACCGCTCATCAGTGTCTATTCTCGAAACAAATGAGAGTTTGGTTTCATGAAAAGATCATGCTTGAATGTGGGTAGAATATGATAGCTAGAAGAAAATGGCTTAATATGTACCATGCTTCGACTATGCATATTAATGCAGTCTATGGCCATCGAACTACTCCATCCAGGAAACTAAAATCCATTTTATAGTTCAGATACAATGAAAATTAATCCTTCTTTCAAGGATTATCTGCAATTCCATTGATTTCCATATCGAATGTCCTTTCGACACGAAATGATTTAATGTATATATGATGAAACTTACCGATTTTAGGAACCGTATACTTTTCATAGATGGCTGCACAAGATGCATTGTTCATTTGCTTCGTACTGATCGATGATGTGGTGGTTGACATGATAGTCGTCATAAGGGTGGTATTATGGCTCTTCACGTGGGTGACGTTATCCATTACATCGATTGCAGCCGCGACAGCATCTGGGCAGGAACCATTTTTCAATTTGACTCTCAGAGGTAATTCATAGTTTATGCTAAGGACTAAATTCGGTATTGGTAGTGATGTTACACTGCGTCTACAGAGCTCAGCAGGAAATCCATGGTTCATGTGTTAGAATCTGTTGAAAAAGAATATTTTATGGTTAATTGTTTGAATTTATTTAGATGAATAATATGTACATAGAACAATAACAAAGTTATACATAATCCAAAAAGAAAAAAAAATGAATCACTTTTTATATACAACAAAGCATTTTTTTCAACAGTTGGTATTTTATAAGTGTGAAGTGAATATATCCTTTTCTCATAGCATAAAAAATGATGTATCCCCAGACTAGAACATTGGCTCCAAAAAATATACAGGAGTCTTAATTTTCTTCTTCTTCATTACTCAGCTCATGCCAGCTACGCTGAAAACCGTCTGCGTCAAATAAAATCATATTTTTTTCACTATTTAACAGAATTTCCTGCCATTCGTTTTTCTTCTAAATTTATTATTCTTTCAAAAATAATCTGTCTTGCTTATGGTGAATTGTCAGTTGATGTTTCGCCATTCCCAGCCCAGTTAATGTCCCTATTGGATTTTCAACATTTTCTAATGTACCTTACTGTGACATTAATCTAGAAATCAGCACGATTTTCTGGCACCGTAACGACTTTAGTTAACGCGTTGAGCTTAATGAGTCATTCTTTAAGATCCGTTACTATGAATATGACTCCGCGCCTCCCCAACAGACGTCGTTTTTAGTACCGCTTGCGGGTACTAATAAATGGCAACACTTGTATTCGATAGGGCTTTATGTCAGCTGTCAAACGCATTACGTGACATTTGGTTGAAGTGTAAGCGATAAGTGTTTTTACCTTCTTGAAAATGTCGGTTTTCGTTCCAAGTAAACATCATTTGTGGGAAGTGTAATTACACTATTTTATTGCAAAGAAAAGTGCAGCGGAAACTCATCGTGCGAAGTGCTATTCCATCTACCATATTCGCCAGACGTAGCTATTTCAGATTATCACTTATTCCGAACAATGCAGAATGCAGTCCGATTTTACGGGAGAATGGTCCACTTTATACGAAAGTATCAAAATTTAGATTGATAATTGGATCAGCTCAAAATACCAGGATTTCTTTAGACAAGGAATACGTAAATTACCTGAAAGATGGACGAAGGTTAAAGCTGCCGATGGAGCATACTTTTAATAAACTTCTCTTTAATTTTCTAAACAAGCAAATGTGTTTTATTTCAACAAAAAAGGGTCGTCAAATAAACTATAAATATCACTAAATCAAATATTTAAAAAATGTTAATACAGCCAAATTGTAGACACAATCATGTCCGGTAATTTTAAGTAACTGAAAAATCAACTTCGAAACAAAAACACTTCCAAAAATAATCTCTTAGAAACAATTCTGTGCAGTCATTTTTCGTTTTGTTCTTTGTAAGTTGTGTCTGCCAACTTTTCCAATACATTTTGCAAATTTCCTGTTTACAATTTTTGTTTGCAACTTGTAAACGATGGTCGTTTGCCGCAAATCACACAACTGAATAAATAATTGGTTGCTTTGTTAAGTAAAAAAGTGGTTTTCGTTATTCCTTTCTGGGGTTTGAAAGATAAGGTATTCAGTGTAGATTTGTTGTTTGTTTGCTATAAGTTGTATGAAATTAGGAGTGCATGTCTATTTTTAGGACAGTCTCTGTATTTTTAGATAAGTGAATTATACATGGGGATTGAAATTTGCTTATTTATTTTCTATCATAATTCCAAGAAGCTTTGCACCAAGAATTCGTGCTTATTTTCACCAGATCGAATTGTATCCTTGACCTTGTCAAATTTTTTATAGATTTTGCGCCACCCCCCAAAAAATGGAGATATAATCAATTTATTTCAAAGCCTCGCCCTTCTACTCCTCATGAAATCACAGCACCATACAATGAAGAAAAAAACGTTTCTAAAAGTTATTTTCATAAGGAATAGTATGCTCAAATAGAAACCAACTGCACGTTCTGTACCCTCATGAAAATTTCTCATGATCCTCTTTTTCAGCTACTGCTTCCACTTGCCCTGTCTTTTATCCTTGCCGGAATGCAAACTATGATGTCAACAATCAGTGGCGCTCATTGCACTATAAAAATAGTGCAAGTTCGCCAGGACGTGGTAAAGCGACTATATCCTTACTTCTCTTTGTATATGTGAGCCTCTAACTGAATGCAATTGCATACTACATTTTTTGCCACGTGGTTACTGAAATTATGCTCTGCACTACTTATATACTGTGAATGTGAAAGATGAAAAAGGATTCAAGTCTCTGTCAGACTGTTTGGATGCAAAAGCAGGATTCTTGAATGGCTTGGGGCTGGGTGACTCTGGGCGTAAAGTGAGATGTGACTGAATGATGTATCCAAACGACGTGTCTAGGATGCAGATGTAGAGTAGAGAAAGCAAAATGCCGGAGTAAATATGGAATGTTTTTATTAAAAGATATTGATTTTCCGTGGAAGGCAGTTTCGTTGATACTATTTGTTTTAAGTAGAGAGAAGTATGGAAAGTGGGTTGATATGGTGCATTTCAGTCGACATGTAAAATATTATTGACAATTCGAATACTTTGCCATCAAATTAATATGTCGGGCAAAAAATGGATATGAAATGACACAAATAGTTCCTGAGTTTAACGTGATTTTCTCGAAATTGGTTACGAATTATCTCGCGGTCAAGCCCGCATAACCGTACTAGCCAGTAGTCCATATTTTATGTTATGAGTACTGCTTTTCCGAGTATGGGTTCCAGATCTCATTCAAAGCATGCCTGGAGTCCTTCATAATCCTTGGTGAGGATTTGGACCTATCAGCATCCTTGCCGCTCTTTGGGAAGCGGCACCCCTTGTTGATAACGCAACAACACGCCAGTGCACCAAGATACAGAAGGGTTGCCGAATAACTCTGGTCCCAAACTGTATTAGGAATGAAAGTACCCGCTTTTGGGTGTCAACCACAGCTCCAAGTTTCAACGTCCACAGGTTTCTCACCAACACCGGCAGGGAAGAGTCCCTGGGGCCCCGGATCCCTTGGTACCAGTATACCCCTGGTGAGGTTTCGAAGAAGCACAGACACAACCTCTTCAATTGCAAATAGCAAAGCTCCAGATTGATCGCCGTATTTTAGGGCTTATCATCATTTAAAAATATGCCTATTTTCCGTCACACCTTTACCTCAGCATTCTGTTGTAGGGATGTTGTGAAATAACACAAATTAATTTCAACATAAATAACAGTCAAATTGAAATTAGGTCAAACCAGAGTCGGTTTACGTGAAAATCCAGTAGCAGCCTTTTGTCGACCCCTCTATCCGCGATAGAACTAATCACTGATCCTCCAACCGTCTTCTTTCGTCAAGCCGCCAAGTACCGCTACCGCCACGGATGGCTGACCGTACGTTGTCGTTTATATCATCCAGTAGGGATGATTGTCACAGCTAGTTGCATCCAATTTTTTATTTGAATAATCAGCAATGGAAAAATGGAAAAGATACGAAAGAAACTTCGAATTTGTTGGATCCAGGAGCATTCCATGAACGTTCAAAAAATGTGACTCCTGTTCCAAACAATTCAAACTTGTCTGTTTAACTCTTTCTTCTTTCCCACAACCATAGTCTATTATTCTCATCAGTGGCAAAAGGATCTCCATGCAAATACATTCGCAATCATGCCTAGTATGTTGAGCAAAAGACAATGGCTCTTTGCACATAGAAACTGTCATGAATTGTCCTTGAAGGAAGAACTTGTAATGACTGCATACGAGATGATAGGATGCGATGGCTAAAAGCAAAAGATATCCCGTCTCGTCCTTCGTTCGATGGCATTGAAACAAATTGCCACGTCTTTCATTACTTGAGTTTGGTGTGAAATATGCACTTTATTGGAAAAGTTTTTGGAATTAATTAACCATGGGGTGTTAAAGGGTAGCGGCAATTAAATGAACAATCAGCGAGGTAGGATAAGCTTAGCACACTACATCAAAACGGGGTGAACTTTGAAGGTGAATTCAATTGTAAAAAGTTCCGGTTGTTTTGGAATCTTTGCTTAGATTGTCGTTCAATGATTTTCTCGCAGCAATGTAACCAAGGTCATGAGAGAAAGGGTTAACGAAGAAAGGGTTAACGAAGTAATTTGAGTTCTGGTGAAATGAGACAAGAATGGCTGGGAGTCATTAGCTATGCTTGTATTGGCTTTGGTTGAATTGATGACCTAGGCGAATCCTTGAGTTCTAATTCCACTTCCATATAATTCAGCCATCCTCATTGAGATAATAGACTAGTGAAAATTGTTTCTGCATAGGCATATGCACCAATCAATCAATATGCACAGGACTCGAATCAAAAACTCGACAAATCTATCCTTCTTTTTGACCATTCAAATATATAAGCTCAACTAATTCGCAAGAAATCTATCGAGCCATCTTAACACTGAACTTGAAATCTACACAAACGTACACTGGCCTTCTCAGTTTGTTCATCTGCAAGACCGCGAGCCGTTATCCTTGTTGTGATGTCCTTAATGTCGTCTCTAATGCAGCAAAACAATGTCCTGGTAGGAGGTTAATTTTCTTTTCATAACTCTTCCACAACAACAAACATATACAACGCAAACCATGTTCTCAGTTCTATTCTTGTTGGAAACATCCTGCTGAAGATGTTCAGGACGACGATGATGATGATGTTAGTCGATACTCCTGGAAATGAGTGGACTATTATTGTCGCTTTTATTTTACATCTATTTCGCCTGTCATCTTTTCATGTAGATGCAATGCTATTGACAATAGAAGAAATACCGATTACGCAATTCCTTAATGTTAAGGATATCGTCAGGAAGCCCGGCCCATAGTACACATTGACGTCACTATGGAAAATGATATTATCCTTGCATTATTGGTAAGTCATTAGCCTGTGAATGACAGATGTATTGTTTGTATGCTTCATTTGTTTGGCACGTGACAATTTTCTGAAAACATAAAATTTACTGTCGTCAATTTTTTTGGGCTTCAATATAAATTCGATTCGATTAAGAACCGTAGACAATGTCCGATTTTTGTTATTTTCTCTCAATTTCAAATTTAACGCTTCGAAAAGTTTAGACATCAGGCAATGTTTACCGGAGGATGAATTTAATTGATTGATTGATTTAATTTAATTGTTCCATCCGAAATTGACGCAATAATTATGATAGTTGCATTAAATTGAAAAAGGATTATTAATGTTTTTGAAAATTGAATAGTTGTTTGGTGAAGAGTTGATGTGTGATGAAAATAAAAGCACATTTGAAAGAATCAAATGATATATTAGTCAATGATAAAAGGATGAATTTAATATTTAACTTCACAATCAGGCAAATTTACATATTACACAGCCTTAATTACTTCTAAATTGCCGTGTCACGTAAATTTTTACAATTGTTCCACGTGCACGTCGTTTGAAAACTATTTCAAAAATTCTTTCGATATGTCACGTGCGATTCAGCAAAATTATAATTCAATCGTACATTTTGGGTCACCAGGTTGATTTTGTCAATGCACAAGGAGTCTATTTGAGAGTTTAAGTTCAAGTTTATGAGATCGCAGTGCTCTTTTCGTTTTGCCCAAAAGTTTACGATTTAACGGCCGACAATACCACCCGCATGACTGACTGAATAAGTACAGCATTATCTTGGGCAAAGTAATTATCACTACTGACATTTCAAAGTGTGGCAGTCATGACAGCTATGACAATCATGTTGACAAGCTACATCAACAAAATGGCGTTGCAGGGTTCAGACGAAATTATAATTTGTTTCTGATATATGTTGAAGCTTGCATGATGGGGAATTCCAAATAATCGAAGAATTTCGAATAATTGATATGATCAATTTTTCAGAATGTGTTTTTAGAAATATACTCCCTTTTTAGTTTTTTCAGTGCATTGTTAAGTTTAGTATTTTTGCAAATAAAATTTCTGAACCATATCGATAAGAAGATGCGCCAGCAGGCCGTATTTCGTTCTTGAATTTTCGAAGGATATTTCATGTGAATTGTAGTTTTTGGATGGTGTTGTTTTCAGTAGCAACATACTGCATGATAGACGCATAGTGATTAGAGATTTTTGGCAGCGATTTTAGTTTACTGCTATGAAGTAGAAGCTGATCCTTCACTTCTCACTGAAATAAATGAAAATTCTGAAGCATCCCGTATGAAATATGTATCTATAGTGAAAGTTTATCTAGATTTAAAGAGCTTTGAGGATATTATTCGAAGCGGGAACATCCAGCCAAAAAGAACTGACACGAATGCTATGCGCTCCGAATTCATCCCGAATTAATTTTCTTTTTATCCGGCACATGATTCTGTGTTTGTGTTGTTCTCGAGAAAATTAAAATATTCGGAATGTTGAACGTTTAATTAAAAATTCTTGTACACATGCTACAGCTAATAAAATATTGCCCACTTTTAGGAGGCAGTTAACATAATTTTTGTTGTTGCTGAATGTTTTGAATCATCAATCAACAAGGCGGCGCCACGAATCAAAGCGAAAATGATTCAAGGACATTGAAAGAGTAGAGTTTCCAATAAAGTTCAATCCGAACAGATGGTCATCATGCTGCAGGCATCCATCCATCCATTCACCACTACCGCCTTCATCAAGCTTTTTTTGTATAAATAGGCACGGTCATAATTTAGATTGATTTTATTACACTTCACGACTAAACACTGGAAATTCGGTTCGTTGGAATTCATTTTGAATTTCGGCGTAAAGAGAATTTGTTTTTGAATATCCAACGGCCGTTACAGGGGATGTGAATAAAATGTTGGCGATGATGAAGTCGAGAGTAATAAAAGTGAAGAAGTTTTAACATATGCCTCGTATGAACGGATAGATGACGAGTCGTAAAATCTAGCAAAGAGACAGAGCATCTTGTATATGGTATCTGGGAAAACATTTCCCATGTAGTTTTCATTCGGTACTCTTACACAAATTAGATGAAATGTGTTTACATGAGGGCATTAGTACAGCTATTTGCCTGCAAGAAGCATAGATACAACCTGATTGGTAGTTAATGTGAGCTTACACGAGTTTGATGGCGCGAAAGACAATGTACAGCTGTAGGATGAAGCACCATGAAGTGATGAAAATTGCTTTAGGGCTGTTTTTTTTGTGGGCACGTGCCTAGAAAATAAATTCAACAATTACAGATTCATTGCCATGAACTAATGGAGACAGTTTTAATAAACATAAACATTTCCTTTTGCTACTTCTTTTTGTACTTAAATAAAAGTTTCTTCAAGGATACCGCTCCTTAAAATACAATTGTCTTGAAAGCATTTTCCATAGATAAAGAATTCATACAAATTGAAATACTCTGTTGTTTCCAACCATAATATTAAATTATTTAAATCTAATCGTAAATTGGACGAGTTCTACACATTTCTGAATCTTCCCGAAATAATTTAACACACACAAAAACGTTCAAAAACGTACATTAAAAGTTAAACATGAGCACTTCACGACAATTTTCCGTGAATTTTCCTAAATCATGCCTCCAGCAACGAGTGTCGCTAATAAGTTGAATTGACGACTTTCCACAGTTGAACTAATTGTGTTGTTCTTGAGGAGGAAACGAAACGTGTTGAATAAGTCCTCAGGATCGTCGGAAAAAAATTGTTCTATTGATTTATTGTATTTCTTTTTCCAAATCATTTAAACATTTATACGAATGTTAAAAGAATTCTATAGAATTCAGTTGGAAAAATGCAATACGAAATTGTATTGAATGGAATTTAGCATGTTTTATTTGAAAATTAACTTTTTCTCCTTGGAAAAACAATTTTGTTTTGCAAAAAGGTCGACGTATTTTCAATTGTTCCAATTAAAGTGCAGGTGGAATAGGTAGTTAGATTCACCGAATTATCTTCTATGATGGAAGAAGAATGAACTGATGTACATTCAAATCATCCCTAAAAAGCACGTCGTTAGATGCTACTATCTAGAAAACTATCAATTTTTTATATGACTGGTGAGAATGCCAAAATTGCAAACTTAATCCCGACGAAAAGAAAACGATCGATTTCTATCAAAAATTATCAACCATCACGATGCACTCCTTTCGCGACGACGGACTTTACTGAAGCTCGTCAGGCAGAGATGGTGTTGCCTGGGCCCACCCTACCATGATCTATCACGTGCGATGCCTCATACGACGTGCGGTTTGGCAGCTTCATGTTACACTTATTACCACAGCTCTGAACTGAAAGAAAAGAGAAACTCTCGATGATGTTGAGTTAAAAACTTAACTACCATTTCACCACCAACAGCAAGTACCGTTATCGCTACTATCTCGTGCGCGTCGATATCTTAGTCTAGAGCAAATGCCACTGCCACCGCTATTGTGGATGGTGGCGGTGATGGTCAAAGCACTGCCTGGCAGAAAGAGACAACTGCATTTCAGTTTCGACATTTTTTTCTGTGGACGTGTTATAAGTGTTGAATTTTATACCTGAACATTTTTACTGCAAACGAAACTTAATTAATAGAACTAAAATTCAAATAATCAACAACTAAAGTAGTATAATTTCTGCGGACAAAATCGCTAGTGGAATCACTACTAAATAAAATGAATTCAACCTAAACAAGGACATTTCTTTAGATGTCCGGAAATCAACGACTTGAACAGAAACTTTTCATTAGATGGCAGGCAGGTAAATGTTGAATAAAAGGGCGGTTTCCATGCAAATTAAATTGCTTGGCTGTTTAACTTAAATGGGGTCTTACTGAACTACCAAACTGTAACCATTTCATTGTTCTGTGAGGTACTGATGCTTAAAATAGGAGATGTTCCATGGCACGTCAAGTTGCTGAAATAAACCCTATTTATTAAACCGTGCTATTTGTCTTTTCAATGAGTCGTAAAATTGTTCTTAACGTTTTAAAGTGAATTTGATTTCTTTCCCTTAACGGATAGACTTTAAATGATTTTATTAAAAAAAATTATGTGGTCAAGTAAAAATCAAACGAGAATTTTTCTTATTTTTTCATTAATTTTTTTTTGTATCAATTATAAAATGTTCATCCATCGACGGTTTCCTCGAACAATTACGGGGCTTATTGCAGTCATCGATTTCATTGAAACCTCTTCGATTGATGGAAGTTCTTTTTTCTTCTTCAAAAACCATCAAAAAAGCAGCTTGAGTAAATATTGTGGCAATGTCGGTTTATTTTTGTAAAATAAAGGTAAATCATAGTTCGATTAGCTATTTTCTGTGGTGAAGAAACTTAACAGGAAAATAAAAAGCAGCGAGACATTCTAGGAGTTTTCGATGTGAAGTTTAGCTACGTTTTGCAAATAATTATGTAAAGGTTAAAAAGTTGTATATAAATAAATGCCGGAAAAATTCAGGAATTAATATGACAAATTCAAAAATCTAGGATGCATATAATATGACAAAATATGAAATTTTTCATTGTTCTTAATCACACAAAGTAACTTAAAGTAAGAACAGAATAGAGGGAGTGGTGACTTGAACCCTCTACCTCGAGAGCTAGAGTCAGGCACTCTGCTCACTGAACCAGCCGCGCTACTCTTAAATTCGCACATCTATCATTGCTTTGCATTGTGCTCACTTTGAATTTTAAGAAAAACTTCCGTTCGCTTTTTCGTTCGGTACGCTTTTTCTAAGCTCACTTCTCTCGTTCACTTTTCGTTAGAACCTCCGTAAAAGAAGCTAAACTTCCAAAAATCAGGCTGAGAGAACATAACGATAAGAAAAACGACATCAAATCAATCAAATCTCTTTTAATTATACTGGATTTGGATTTGATTTTAAACTTCCAAATTTTCCAACCTGGAACTTCATTATTCAATTACATATCATTTGCAGGCAACTTTCGGTAGTAAGAATATATACATTAAATCTCGAACTGCCAGCAAAGTTTGCGTGGAACTTGGAAAATTCGTTGAATTCTTTGAAAAAAGTTTTAACTCTGTCTCAACGTGTCGCAGAAATTTTCAATATTCAAATTCACCAAGCCAACAAGTATGTCTCAGTCAAACCGACAATACGAATCTGTCCTTGTATCTCCGTTCTACCATGAAGAGGATATAATGTCACAGTGAATCCATATCATGAACAAATATATTCAACTTACGACTACGTCATTTTGTTTACATATTGTGTGTGTGTCACGTGGAAAAGACACGTGAAACGTTTAGTCACATGGCCTTTTCCTTATTCATCATACCTTCATATCAACCGAATATGATATGTTAACAATATTTACGTCCAGCGTATCGAAAACTCAACATCCATTGCCCTTGTAACTTAAAAAAGTCCTTGAAAAGATACATGTACTCGATACAAAGGACTATAGTCAACAAGAGAAAATATCAACAACCTTTTCAATTCATTTCGGCATTATTGCGGTGAAAAGTAATTATTTGGACAAAGAGCACATTTTTTTGCAATTTTCCATTGCGTCGTCTCTAAGGCTGGGAAAACCTGAAACCAAGAAAGAAAATAGACGATAGATGGAGGAATCCTCAGAGGAAAAACTAGAAGAAAAGGTTTAATAAAAGTGTTGGAAAGTCAAAAGGCCATCGTATATAAGTTGGACGAGAGTAGCGTTGTCCAACGTTACATAACTTTTCAAGATTACGTAACGAGGGAGGTACGTAGAAAAGTGGTATCTCCACCTGCAAGTTGTTCAATCATCTTCTCCACGGATGAGGTCCTGCTGTAACCAATTTGAAAATTGTGTACATACTGGAGAATTACTCTACTTTCTGCAAAATCATAGGAAACAGGTGAGCATAAAAACAGTGAAAGTATCCAAAAACGTTGTAGAAATCGCTGAACTACGTACGTCCTGGTGTTCATTTCATTTTGCTTCTGAAAATCTAGAGGGCAGATGAGAGAAAAACTTTGAAACTTTCCCATGCACAAACTTTTGCAGGTTTTATTGAAAAATTACTCGGGGGTAGAAGAGGACGGGATGATTATCACGTAAAACTGTCCTGGAGGAGCATTCAGTGGAATGATGAACATTTTTTTTGTCCAACTGTAAAATGGTCAGATTGAATTGTTAGGATATCGTATACACTGCATCATTTAGTTACGCAAGAATATGTGCATCCTGCTTGTTGGCCAGTTGAATGGTCACAATGGCGAGAACAGTCGAAAGGCACTAAAGGATTCCGAGACGAAGAAGAATATTGTAGAAATCAGAATGTGAGTGAAGTAATAAAGCGAGCATTTGTGTGACGACAAGTCTGAAAGCAAGGACTATTAAAAACGGAACCAGTATGAATGGGAATTGAAAAAGGAAATTGTTTATGTGAAACGATTTTCGTTAAAATAAAATGGAGACATAAAAATATAAGCAGAAAAGGATGCTTGTTTAAGATGCTTTTATATTACCAGAATCGTTATTATGAAATTTTGAGTGGAACGTTTTTTAAATACCGAACATATTTTCTTTTGAATAGAGTGTTGTTAATTATTTTTAATTTCGTTTAGCAGTACAGCTTTAGGTTTTCGATTCGTTTTGTATGGTTCAGACAAAAAGAAGCCTTGAATAATTTTTACCTGTTGTGAAAATGACTTTTGGTTAGGACCAAACACCCCAAGGGACAATAGCCACCTACCATAGGAGACTCTCTTGATCGATATTCAAACAACTTCACTCGTAGGGTAAAGACAATTTTGAAATTATAGTACTGAATTTTTAAAAGAATTTTGTATACATGAATGGATTGTAGAAAGCAAAATTATGCATGAAAAAATCATAGATTATTGTTTAGAGATCGAAGGTAAGATTTGTTGGAAAGCGTCCGTGTCAACACAGGAAGCACTATCGACTCTGAAAGCAAGATCCAAAATAGAAGATGCTGAAATCTTCAAGATCTGTTTAACGTATTGGAATAGTTTGGTGCATGAATTTGCCAATGAAGCAACAAGATGCGCTTATCCATGAATCGGTAAATAATTCGTCGAATAGGGTGAACCAATACCCGAATATGTAATATAAAACGACTTGCCTGTCGTTTGCATCATCAAAGTGGAAATCACGGAGTATGTGAAAAATCTCTCGCAACATGAACAAACTAAAGAAACCCTTGATATGTTCGCATCGGTTAAAACTCACGAAAAAAATAAACAGTTGATAGGCATTGTTGATAAACACCAGATCTTGCACGAGTTTTGATCATCAATAAAGGATACATATCAAACTCATTTTCAATCCACTTTTTCTCCATTTGAGCAAGGGTGCAATCAGCTGCAATTACCGACGACAATATAGGCAGAAAAAAATTAGTTTACTGTGAAACGATTGTGACAACACAAACGAAACAATTCGGTAACTTTCAAGACGACATTGTCAGATGCCTTTTGTGATGGTCGCATCTTGTCAACATCATCTATGGTCAAGATTAACCACCCTTTCCAAAAACGCTGAGATAGTTACGTCAAATCAATAAAAGAAAGTGATTGATCTCTCTCGCTTTTTTTTGTTCCAGAACTGTGGCCACAGGTAGTGGAAGGTGGCGATTGTGATATTTTTAACGAGAGAATCGACAAATTTGGATTCGCTGGTGGTGTAGCAGACAACAGCTGCAGATTTAGGGTAAAATGCTGTTGTAATTTTAAGAGCCATTATGGATTTGATAAAGATTTATGAATTTAATTAGCACACTCTATATTTATAATACGTATTACACTTGTACTGTAGATTACAGCTATTATAATTAACTGGCCCTCTTTGGAGGGCGTTGAAGATCTTATAAAAATAAGCTAGTCATGAGAATAGAGGAAAGCAGCAGAATGAAAGGATGCATTCGGATAAGAAGTGGTGAAAAAATGACGGATCGATAGTGGGCGTGACCGCCGTGTAAAACGTCTCGATTTTGACCGGAAAATTGTTAGAAGATAGATATACAAGACAAATGAAGTTTTCTTCCATTTTGTTCTACCCGTTTTTATTTTTACGGTAATACATTTACTCAATTTAATGCGAATTCCCTGTTTTGTCTATAAATCATATTTATGAAAATTGTATGGAAAATCAGTATGACAATTTTCATTGTTGAAAAAAACTTAGTACACTCCATGCTAAAACTCTTCCAAAATCATTACGCAAAATATTTTAGTATTTATTTTCATTAAAAAGACTCTTTTGAAAAGGACAAATGAAAAATTCAAAATAATAAATGGTATGAACAAACATTATTGACGAAATATGCACAAAACTTTTTATGAAATTCAGATGGGCAGTAAAAAGTTTATGACAACAAATATTTATAGAATAACTCTGCAAAAATTAATTCGTGCAACAGCTTGTCTACAATTCGTTAATGTTTTTGGGAAGAAAATCGTGAAAATGCCATGAATAATCATCATAAAATTGATTTTAAGAACACGAATTCCAGAATAATAATGGTTTTTTTGCGAAAAATGTACAGCAATTAGAATTTCATGATGATTGAATATTCGAGAATATTCAATGACCAATTGTTCCCAGCATAATTTTCCGTAGAAAATTTTTTTAGTGCTTTATATATATATATATATTTTTTTTTGGAATATTCATTATCAAAGTTTTTCCTTTGAGAATATCTCGTCGAAATTATATTGGGGTGGCAGCTAAGTAATTGCTGGTCTTTTGGACAGGTCATTTTAGTTGAGTTTATCGATACACGAGTGTATTCAAAATCCTATGATCATACCGTTGCCTGACATCCCTCATTTAAAGTCATTGAACAAAATGAACAATATATAATCGAAAAAGCTATTTTGTTTCATGAAAAAATCGTAAAATACTTTGTTTAAACAGTCTTTGATCAGTCCCACGAAGGGTCAACTTGGGTCTTCACTTGGACTTTTGTTTTTTACTAATTAATTCAAAGACACAAGTCGACAATAATTTTAGGACCATAATAACCAGATCATTATTTGCAATTCAACTGACCTATGTATATAAAGTCAGTCTGCGCAAACAGAGGTCAAAATATTCATCCATCACTCTGAACCACAACATTAATTAATCTACGTACGCTAAGATATTTCCTCCATAATCATACACATAGATTTTATTAATATCCTCTTCATTTGAGAATTAAGGTAAATGCGACCATTGATCTTCTCTATCTGAATTAAAATGTTTATCCATCTAATAGTTACGCATCATTAACCTATTTCAATTATTCGTAAATAATTTCATCAGAACAAGAAAAAAAAATATTATTTCAAAAAATTCCAAATCTTAAATGTGTTTCCGACATTTACCACTCACCACGACTACTAAAAATGGTTACACCCACCCCACCCACTTGCTATTGTTCCAATCATTCCATTGCTTGTTACAAAAACAAAAATTATCTTAATTTATTCTTGTGCGAAAATCTGTTAACGAATTTTTAAATGATAATAAAAAATTTCATCGCCCATTTGTAGCACGTATGTGTGTACATTCATATGAGGGAATCAGGGGAATGTGCATATGTATATATATATATAAGTTTGCAAAACATGTCTACGCTCTGTATAAATATTTAGATAAATCTGAAATTCAAAGTACCTGTAAAACGATTAAACGATTAAATATCTCGCTTAGTCGATGTGTGCTGGTTTTTTTATGTATAGTATTTATCTTTAAGGTGCACATCTAAGTTTATTTGCGTATCTTCCGAATGAGATAGGCAGGAACAAAGAGCATTGAAAATATCTTTTTGATGGATATATAGATGTTGCGATGAATGCGGCACAGACAATGCTTTTTTTTCCAGGAACAGATGATAATTTTGAGCATGTGTGTCTATGATTCAGAAATGATATTCTAGAAAATATTTACAAGGATAGCAAATGTGCACATATTGTTCAATGTTGAACGTAACATTTTGATAGTAGTTTTTAACTAAAGTTTCAACTGGTTCGCATTATTAATCTCTAATCTATATAACTCAGATTGCTACTTTTACTCATTAAAATCCAGCACAGTATTATCCTGAATGAAATGAAAACCAATTTTAATTAAAATCACACAGTGTTCTCGAATGCAGTAGAAGTGACTATTTGCTAAGGATATCAAGTCAGTAGTAAATTTCTATCGACATCCACATGCTGAACATTCCAAACAACGTGCCAATAAGTGATGTTCACTAGAGATCTTAATTGAATTTTTAACAACTCATCGATTGCAAGGACTCCCGTCGCATGAAAACGACTTATGTCACTCTAATAAAATCAACGATTAAATTACACTCAACGCTTTCCTTACCATAAAATTCAATTCATTTGGAAAATTATTAATAATTTACAACAACTCAAAATCGTTTGCAGGACTCTAATGCATCGTTTTATCGTTAAAAATATTCCAATACAATTTGAAGGATATTGCACACACTAGAAACGATAAGAACTTTGGTGGGTGCTTAGCAGTGACTAATGAGAGAAACTTTTTTAGTTTAAAGAGTATAAATGAGCCATTTAATGTTTAGTCATACTTATTGCCACGAAGATTCATTCCTTTAACAATTTTTAATATAAGAAGTGAAGAACTTGTGTGAATTAAGAATAAATGAGTTGAACATCAACTTTAATGACATATTTTGCACTCAAGAAAATTTGAAACACTTAATGAAATCAATTTCAACGTTGGCAAGGGATGCTTCCACAGTAAAGTCTCACTCCAAGACATGTGGCTGTGATTGTTGATGTTATTTGTTGACTTATATTTTTAATGGCATTTTAATTAGCACATTTTTGCTTCTGCATTCTAATTGCAATTATCGAAATAAATATACAGTCATCACAGATCTTTTCATAATCAATGAAATTCACCAAATTTGCATGAATTCGTATACATAATCAATCAAAAAAGCTTACTTTGCTCTTAGCTGTACCCTCAAATACATCAATTGCGTGTGTTCAAATAAAAGTATCATTTCTGCCTCATGTTATAATATGTGTGTACAATTTGATTGAAATCCTTAATACGATTTTATGATTTGCGAATCTCTTACTAATTGGCTCTTTGAATGCTGCGATGTTTAGTAAATAAGTTGTGGCAATCTGATTTGAAAATGTATCTGTGTCATAAAAAATGTACACAAAATTTCGGCAGGATGCATCATATACTAGATTATAAGTTTTGTGAAACAATAAATAGAGTTTTCTCTACAATTTCCATTGAAAAGTAAAAGTTATATATAGAGTGGTTCAGTGATTTATAGCTCACTGTAGAAGAAATTATATTTTTTTTGTATGAAATGTAGCCCACGTTGGGCGCAAGAACTATGACTGCATGAAAACAAATTATTTTCCGGTATTTTTTCATGTTAAAGTCCTTATTAGCTTTATATCTGTTCGAGTCACCATTTTTAACAAATACTAGAAACATTTTCGGAGGAAAATTCGATAAAATTCACTCAACTTAATTGGAAAATCAAGAACATCCTACTTACGAGTATAACATCACAACCTAAGCTTACACGATTTCTATTTCAAGAACATTGTTTACAAACACCGTTGAAATTACATCACCGTGAATCCTGGATCTGAATAATATCGTTTTACATAAACTTCCATATTGTACTGTATGCGAAACATTACCATACACATGAAATCCATCCGTTCCCCAAATGAGAGCAACTACAGATTTCACCGTGAATACCTACAGGACATGCTGACAAGATTCCTATTTCGAAAATCATGTCGTATACAAAAATCTCATTAGCTTACATAATTCACTGCTCAATCTTCCGTGTTGATTAATTAACACCACATAAGTCAAGGGTAGTTATTCTGCAAAAGGTGAAAAGTTATATCCTGAATGGCACACTCGCCTCTTTTGAGGTGGCATTGCATCACATATGGATTGATTATTGATGGTTTTTCAGGTAAATTGCAGTCTTTTTCCTTATCGTTTATTTTAAAATTTGTTATAAAATGTTACCATATGCAACTGTAAATGTGTGACTGATGTGTGGAAGGTGAAAAGAAGACAGCAGCATTTTCGAAATTGAGTTTCCACCAGATGATACATATTTACTGACGTGAATGTGGAACGTTGCTAGTTTCAAAGCATCACCATCAAAAGGATGTTATCCTTGCAATGTTGAAGGATTGTGTGAAAGACTTGGTTGAGAATCATAGCATGTAAAGACACATAATTGCTATGTGAGTGAGTTTCTTCGTTGGAAATCAGAGAAAGCTTCACCTTGGGTTGAGGAATTATTATTCAAGCAGTTGCATTATGAAATCGTTTTCTATCATGAATAAATTTGCAGGAAAATGAAATGGCAATGTATAGAAAACAGTAGAAACACAGACACGTACTTCCAGTCAAACATTTTTAAGCCTAAACTATTTGCTTTTCCAAATAATAAAATATGCATTGAACACATGCAAAGTTTTTCTGGATATTTGAATTGTTTTAATTTTTTTGTTGACTTACAATAGTTTATTTTGGAGCATTGAAATTTGATCGTAACCAGTTATTACCCACACTTTCGTAATCATAGTTGCTTTTAGCTTCGGATCGAGTAGTCTTATCTGGCATTTACCTGCAAAAAGGGGTGGGGTAATTATACTTCTTGAGCGCCGAGTATACGTGGGTATCCAAATTTAAATGAAATAGGAATCATGCCTTTTATTTTACACTTTGTGGTTACTCGCACCTGGACAAAACCATCAAGAAAGGAGGCCACCAAAAAGTAGGCGAGCGGTATCGTCCTCCTCCATTTATCACATTTGCATTTATGTTTTTATTTTGAAGTTTTTTTTGGGGAGGTGGTTGCAATATGAACTTCTGCCATAGGTGACGTTGTCGTGATCCATTTTCCATTTAGGCACCCTTTTAATTCATGGTGGAGTTAGCCACATTATTTGATACTCATACCAGACTAGGTTTTTTGGCAGAAAAATAAAAAAAGTGAAACAAAGACCACTCAAACTTCGAATGACATCAAAGTCAGCTTACCTTTTAAAATAATTGTAATGAATCCAACACTGTCGGGCTAGTGTTAAAATTTTCTATAGATGCCACCACCATCATTCGTCATTATTCTAGGACTACACAACAAAACATTTCAAGGCTGATGCAAACTCTTCCATCCTCACATGCACACTTCCATAACAGGTAGAGGCTGCAGCTCAGCATTCAGACGTCATACTATTCACTGCTCTTTGCACCGCTATTCATGGCAACCCCTTGAGCTGACGTTGTATGTGTAGAGTAGCAATGACTATAACACTGTTTTTGTACAACATGAAGAAAAGTCACACATAAATGTTCCGCAACATCTACTTGTGAAGAATTAAATATAGGACAGGCGTGAGACATCACCACTTTTTGAAGATAGAATTTTTTTATAATCCTCAATTTTCACAGTCTCTTGTTTCGTCACTTTGTACATAATCAAAGGAATAGTAGTGCTATGGTGGATGAAGAAACAAGGTGTAAGGAAGCAATATCGTAAAAAAATGATGAAAAAACTCCTACTGCACAATTTACCTTTGTGCAAGTGTTTTTGTACTCCCAATGCGGTTGTGAAATGTATAACGAAAACCACGCTAAAAAGATATTGGATTTTCTCTCGCTCTCCATACGTTGCTGCACCATTAGTCAAAAAGCTGTGAGGTGCAAGCACATGAATTTCATTGGAAATCACGGAAAATACTAGTTGGTCCAAGACATACTGGTACGTGTCGAAGGAGTTTTTATCCGATCTGAAGTCTTTGATATCTAACTAGCACTGAGATTTTCTTGTTATTTGTTTCGCACTTTGTGGGGGTGTGATTGCAAAAAGTTACAGTGCAGACTATGTTTAGAATCATAGCAGCTTGGATAGCAGGAATGCATCTATAAGCTGACTTTAAGTACGAATGGATGTTGGCTCTATTTGTGTTAAGGTTTTTTGAGAGAATGCATCACACATACATTGGAAGAACAGTTTTCAGTCATACATACATACGAGTACAGATTCAATTCGTAGTCCATATTTTCGAAATTTAAAACAACTTATGGGACTTTATTCTCAGGATCAGAATGATGTGATGTACGATTAAATCAGACACACAATCAAGGGTTTATCTTGCAATGTTTGGACCGCTCCTTTTTAAAAAATTTCATTACAATCTTTGAACTTATAACCGATTTGTACATAATTACTTTCTCCTTGACAAGGCTCAATTTATCAAGGAATTTTATGCTAAAATACGTCAACATATTGAACATATGGATCGATTCAAAGAGCGCCTGCTATTGGATTCAATGAGTGAAATTTAGGAACATGAAATGGTTTACGATTTATGTGGGTGCGCTGAAATCACAGAGATTTAAGGTGTGGTTAAAATAAATGAACTGGAAAGCCATTTGCTCCTTCTATCGTAGGAAACCAATTCATGTATGAGATTTACGTGAGCTTTTAAATTAGTTGGATTTATTCATACTTAACTTGATTTATGAAATTGATGGAAATAAATCCATATTGATTAGAGTTACCAACGAGCGTATGTATTGATAAAAGTCTAATTTTCAATTTCAGGAGTAATTTTCAACATCGATCGCACCATGTTCTAAACGAAGGTAAGTTAAACTTTTATTTGTCATAAACATTCTATAAACCTGGCTTATGAATAAATTTTCAACATAAGCTACGATTGGAATTAAATTTATATTCAAATTTACTATGTAAAACATATATTTTAATTAGCGCCCAACGTGGGCTAATCAGTTCAAGGAAACACATTTTATTTAACTCGTAAGTGTTTATAGTGAAAAAATTCATAGTTTATTTGTTTCCCCAAAATTTTCAAGGACTGAAAACATGTCTTGAATGTTAACGGATTGTCTGAAGCTTAACAGGATAAATATTTCATCAGCAAAATGTTGTACTACAACGAGGCTCACGTCTCTGATTATAATAAACGTAAATTTAAGTACCTGAAATCATTTTCAGTCACTAATTCCGTAAACACCACTCCTACCTGAAAATTACATGAATACAATTGGAAATGAAGCTACCACATAGCATTCCAAGGATTCGCTAATGGTGGAATCTCAATTGAAGCATAAGTCGAAACACATTAGAAGCTTATGCGGCATATATGTATATTCATCCTCATATCATCTTACCGTTTATAAAGCCTGTGTATATCAAGCAACAATCGAGAAATTCATTTTCTACTTGAATATGAAAAAATCCGCTTAGAAGACATGTGGCCTTGAAGATGACGGTCAAGGGTAAATCAATAATGTCCTTTAAATTTGAAATGCATGTGTTTCGTGAAAACGATTGGAAAATTCAATGGGATTAAACTTGGGATATAACGGTCAGGTTTGATTTATTTTGGGGGTTAAAATACTAAAGACAGTGAATAGAAAGGTTTTGCGTCGACAGCATTTCAACTTGTGAATATTCTTTACTAAAAGTGTCAGCAACTTGATTGACTTGGTTTAGCGCCCAACGTGGGCTGCAAAAGTTAAACTGCAAACCGTTTTGTTAGACGTATTGTAGCGAACAGATTGAACAATATTCAATTCTCCGTTGAAATTAAGTTGAAATATCCCTCGTTTTCAATTCACTTCAATCAACCTTCCCCAATTGACCTGTAAAACGAAAGACCCTTCAAATTCAGCAACTTTACTCAGGCATCTCTTTGCAATACGCTCCCATACAACCCTTGAGAATTGATGGCATAAATCTGTCAGTCTTTTTTACCGCGCTTCAAATTGACTCTTAAGTCTGGAACGGCAAGCAATTTTAAATCAATTTTCATAAAGTTTGAAATGAATACTAACTCTTTGTCCTGCAAGAAACTAAAATCGGATGTTAAATACGATTTAACTTCCGGAAAATACTTTGCTGTCAGTGAAACATGATGGGAAATCCAAAGTGAATGGCGTTTATTTTTCGATATTTACATCTTTTCATTCGACGCTATAAAAACGATTGAGTGAATGGTATCATCATCCTATAGTTTCCTATCGAGAAACTTCCTTTGAAAGCAACATCATAGCAATTTATCACAATTTGCTTGACCTACTCGTGGAATGTTATCAACCCATCATAAAAGTGCAGTATCACCACTTAGCTTTATGGAAATATCAGGCAAAAAAACTGTTGCGGGAATTATGAAACTTGTGACATCAAGCTTTGGCTATAAAAAGGATCTCAAGTTGAGTGAAAATAGAGAAATAACAGAAAGCAGGTTGTTGTCATCAAAACCACTTAGTAATTGAAAAATCTTGGATGTCTGTCCTGCGTTTGCAAAAAAATGTTAAATTGCTGCCTCCTTTTTTTTTCTCTGGTGAAAAAAGTGAGAAAATGTCCATGACAGACTAACGTCTATGTAGATTCTTTTCATGGTCGGTGAAAGATACGGCAATTGATGAATGTGATAGTCCAGCTGGCAATTGCTGTCTTGAAATAATGAAAGTAAAACAACGAAAGTGGAAAATGAGATGAAATTGTTTGCCTTGCAGCTTATGATAGCAGATAGAAGGTGTAGGGGCTGAAAATGCTTAGCTGATGATGAAACAAGAATTGAATGAATTGAATTTGTTGAATTTCAACATTAAATGATTGTATCTATCTATTGGTTTGGATAACACGTGTCAGAAAGGACTCTCATAAAGTTAGTCATAGTTCGTGGAAGTCTTGTGTTCTTAGAATTTGAACTTCATCATATCCACAGTGTTTCGTTTTGATTTCAAGTTTTATTTAAATAGAACAATGCATTGAATTTGCTGTGGGGGATGATGTGGCAAGACACGATAGTTTCTGAAGAGAAACATATATAGAAGTATATTTTAGACCGTTTTTTTTTTGAAAATCTCAGCATCAATTGGTATGCTTCCTTGGTCGACTCCTTTCTTTTTTCTGTTTCTTTCTTTTAGCTACGGATAGAATATGCGAGGTCTGTTCAAAAAATATCGCGAATTTTATGTTTTTTCAAAAATTATTTATTTACTCGTCAATATTTATTTTATCCCCTTCAAGGATATTATACACTTGTGCAAAAAAAATTTCAATCCTCGAAGCACTTTAAAAATTTTTTTGTTGATCTTGTTCAGCTCCTCATTCGATGCCGTCTTTATCTCCTCAATCGTGGCGTAGCGTCGTCCTTTCATGCGGCCTCTTCAATTTCGGGAACAAGAAAAAGTCACAAGGGGCCATGTCTGGGGAATATGGTGGCTTTGGCATCATTTTTGTGTTTTTTGGCCAACGATTCGCGCAAAAGCAACGATGTGTGAGCAGGGGTGTTATAATGGTGCAAAAGTCAATTTTTGTTCTTCCACAAATCCATGCGTGTCTGGCGGATTGCTTAGCGCAAATTGCTCGTTACTTGCAGGTAATATTCCTTATTGACCATTCTACCCTGTGCCAAGAACTCATGATGCACCACGCCCCTGCAATCGACGAAAACTGTAAGTAAAACCTTCACATTCGACCGACCTTGGCGTGCTTTTTTCGGTCTTGGCTCATGCGGCAGCATCCATTGGGTGATAACCATAAACATATGATTTGTCACCAGTTATGATCCTTTGGACAAAATTTGGGTCGTCAAGGATAGATTCCAACAGCTCCTTAGCAATGTTAATGCGATTCTGTTTTTGGTCGAAATTGAGAAATTTTGGTACGAATTTCGCGACGACCCGTCTCAATCCCAAAATCGATTGGCACGAGCCAATTGATATGTTTAGGTCCTTAACAACTTCTCTAATGGTGATTCGACGATTGGCCAATATTATTTTCTTCACTTCATCAATGTTTTCGTTTGTTGTTGACGTGCTCGGGCGTCCCGTATGATGTTCGTCGTTCACATCTTCTCGACCCTCTGAGAATATTTTGTACCACCGATAAACGTTGCTTTTGTCCAAGGTAGCTTCATCATATGCTAAAGTCAACATTCGGAATGTGTCCGTGCACTGTCATTTGTTTTTCACACAAAATTTGATACAGATTCTTTGGCCCATTTTTTGGAAACGACGAAAATCGAAGATAAGTCAAAACACGTCCAAGCAAAATAGCTGTCAAAAATTAACTGAAAATTAAAAATGGCCGAACTTGTCAACATAACTGAGGGACTTGAGTACTAACATAACGCCATATAAATATCGAAAATTGAATATACGTATTCCTCAGAAATTCGAAATTCGCGATACTTTTTGAATATACCTTGTATTTCTTACTAAATTTCTCCTTTCTTCCTTCTATTTTTTCTTCATCTTTTCTGATGCAGTTCAGGAAGATATACACACACAATTCTAGTTGAATGTTATTTTAGTAGTTAAAGAAAATAGATTTAAATGTCCAGGTCCAAGCAATCGTTTAACATTATTTTTGTTGGTTAGAACTAAAACTCGCATGAATAGAGACGATTATTTTTAGTAAGATAATATCGTTATTATTTCCGAAAAGATTAGCTGTTTTTAGTAACATAACTACCATTGCTATGTTGATAAATAGTTTCCTGGTATCTGCAGTATATTTTTGTGCCTCTATTTCTTTTCCACATGAATATCCAATATTAAATGTGAATATTCTTTTCACATAATTGTTTTTGTCTTGTTTGTCTGCAATTTTTTTTTGGATATTTTTCAACCTAGTCGTCATCCTGGCAAAAATGTATTTTTATACATTGTCTATAGTGTAACGACTCTACATTATCTTAAATATAAAATGTCCTTTCCTAAGGCTGATAATTTCAAGAAATAATTTAATAAGGGCAATTAAGTGAAACATGTCATATAAGTGCCTGTGGGAAGGATTAAAGAGCAAGTACAAATCATGTACAACCGAAATAAGATTAATATTTACTAGAACGATATCCTCTTGCGGCTATTGTCACTTGAGGAGGCCACTTCAAGGACAACAGTTCGTTCGATTCGTGCTAATACATAATGTAAATGTATGAGAATTAATTGAACATTTAAATTAACCAAATTCTATGAAATGTTGAAATTGGTGACTTTTAACTTTGTGAAAATCAACAACAGCTGAGAATATAAAATTGAAAATGAAATAAATGGAATTTTCAAAGTGTAACAAGTCAATCGAACATCAAACGAATACGGGTGGGTGAACAAATAGGTATTATGTTGAAATTGATAGCATATCCTTAGCTGTTGCTGTGTAACAAAAAAAAATTGTCCGTCCTAAATTCAATGAATTATATTTCCATGCAAACAGACTAATTACTATAATTGAATTGAACACGACAATGCGACGTAATCTGATTAAATTTATTCGATGTGAACATCAAATTGAATACATGTGGGACAAGTCGTTTGGCGAAAAATATCCTGTATGCATGCATGTGGGCATTTTGTTGTAATTCTGCATAAACGTAAATAAATCTAATTAAAAACTTGGAAAAGCCAATACGGAAGCCGACTGTGTATTGCTGGGGATTCTCGTAGTATTTATTTATATTAAAAAGTATTATTTTGAAATAATCAATCGAACGAGACTCTGTTTTTTATAATACACACTTTATTTGATATTTTGTGAGATAATTTGCTCAGAGGCTACATGCCTCGTATATACTAGAGCTGACGAGACAAGTCCTATTTTTACTGATAGGTGAAAGAAAATTTTAAAGTGAAAATTCATTTTAATAGTGCTTTCAATATTTTTGCGTAGTTTAAAATTTGTGTTTGTTCTCATCATATCATGTGGATATTGATAGTCCAAAAACCGAATTAAATTGTAGATATTCTTCCTCGGAAACTTTTTAGCAGCTTCAAAATTCCATGACTTAATCTCAGTTTCTTATCAAAACAATGTTCTAATGTCTTTTTTACTCAACGAGTACATGAAACTGGAGTCCGTAAATCTTTAAAGGAGACAATTATACTATTGTCCTTCCCGTGTTATCAGATAATCGTCCACTATCCGCTCAAAGAAAGCTGAAACCTTCACCCTGCACTATTAAAGATTTAAATTCTAAAGACATTCACTACAATACTTGATACCTATTGGTTTTGCGGTTTACATAAATACCAGAATACTCTCTTTATCGTTGATCTTGGTATCCTTTGAATTACCACAAAGCGCTTTGATTTCTACTGATTCCAAAAAGTTGAATTTGGTTCAGTGCTTGGTAACTAAATATTCCGTGTACAAAGTCCTTTAGATAAGTCCACGTTCACAACCGCTTCCAATTATTGAGCGAATTATAGACAAAAAGATACAAACTACCACACCAAATGGATTCATCAAACATTTCACAAATGATGCCAATGCTCAGATAACATAAAAAGGATAAATGTGAAAACGGAGAGCATATCGATGCTCATATTAAATTAAATTTAATTAAATTTGCAAGTCGAATGGTTGTCGGTTTTGCATTAAGTGGCTGCGATAAAAACGGTTTTATTCTGAACAAAAGTTTTGTTTCAGTTTTTAGTTGTGTGATAACATCGCAGGACTTTGTGGCGTCTTTGATATTTATGTGAAGATAAATGTTATCTCAAACGCTTTTATTGCGAAACGTTCATTTGTGAATTTGTAAAAGCAAATATAAAATCTCATTTGAATTTAAGAGTGGACTTTTCCAAGAAATCGGAGGCATATTCCGATTGTATGGAAATTCAGATGGTTTGCCATGGATACGGAACACTACCATTCCAAACACGGCGGTGCTAATTTGCGTGTGAGTGGCATGAACAAGATGCTCCTTCGAATAATACCAACTGCTATGTTTGTCGTTAATAAGGACCTGGTTTCCATGAAAATCCATCCAGAAAAATCTGCAAATACACACAACGATACAATTTCATTGTGTGTTTAGGTTGGCTTAAAGATTTTCGGAAAATTCAACCCCAATAGGCTTTTACGTAACAGTCAAGCGACGGAAAACTCTTGCCAATGGCAAATCCTTGCATAATCGTTTCAATTATTATTAATAATTTGTGAACTGTACTTGTCAAAGGAAGATAAATTAGTGTGTAACAAACATATCACCGATTGGTTGTATAATACTTTTCGGAATACCATTTTGATATCAAAAGCGACCTATTAATTATTCAGCTTATATTCACGCTTATAGCTTCTGTTAACGGTGATAGTGTTGCTATTATTCGATAAAAAATTCTGATGCTCAAAGAATATAATCCTCTTTGGAAAGGACACTATTTTGCTGCTTTCATGCATTGCAGTCTAAGCCCTGTGTATGTGTGTATGATAAAGCAACTTAATCGGATAAGCCACGATATCTGTATCCAATTGTTGTAATTGGACACAGATATGTGAAAGATATTTGTTATTTTTACGTGTTGACGGTTATTAATTCCGATTCAGAATTGTTATTTTGATTTGGTCTTTTGGATGAGACCGAATCGAAGATTTTATGGGCTTTTGATACCACCAAATTGGTATTGGAAGGAGCGGTAACACAAATAGTTTATGATTTTAACTATAATAAAAAATGTATGGCTTTTCGTTTCTTGATTGGCATGAAGATTGGTCTGTCAACCTTTTATGGAGATAAATTCATTGGCAATTGAATGATTCAAAAAGTGAATTTGTGAGTATTGAGGCATTGGGCTGTAATTATTTTAAATTGGTGTATCTATGGATTAAATCGATTCCGCTATTTCATTTTCAATATGAATGTCCAATCAGGAATGATTTGTTTGGACTGAAAATGTGAAATTAAAGGCTCTCATCACAAATTTGAGATTTCCCGTGCATAATATATTCTATTTTCTTCGCCAGTAATAATTTGATGCATAAATGACTTTCTTTTATAGCAAATGCTGTTTTTGCCAATTTTCACAGTTTTCCATGAGGGTAAAAAAACTAATGCGCACACAATGTTAGCAAATTGTCGTTGTGGCTTTGACAGCTGACCGATGGTACTTCAAAATGACATATATTTCATTGGATTATTACAACGCATGTGTTAGTGGGGCCCTCTGTTGTAAAAGTTCCGTTTTCAATGCATACACCCAATACATCCTGCTTACGTACTTGCTAATACTAATGACAGCTCGATATTCAATTTGCTCATTTTTACAGAAATATTAACATCGACTGACACAAACGACAGCTAAACAAAAACTGCGCATCAAACATGGTTGAAATTTCCAACAGAAGCTGTGAATGTATCCATAATATTTTTTTTGAGTAACGCCATCTTCACATTCAAAATGGTGACTTTTCAGATTATCTCCGAAAGAAATTAAAATAAGAATTATACTATTTAATGTAAATTGCTGAAGGTAATCAACATTCATATTCATACTCTGAAACAATCATCCTACCAATAATAATAAATAAATATAAAATAAAAATCGACGGCGTGAAATGCATTTCGATTCGTGCCAACCACATTATTTTGTTATTCTGTTTTTTTTTTTTTGAGATTTTAATCAATGTCCCGAACATTCGGTGTGAACAGATCAATAATCTTTGCAATATTTAACATGCATATGTAAATATGGTCAATTAAACATGCATGATTGTGAGAATGGTTTCATCTGGATTTTGGTAGTTTTGGAGGGATAGGAAATGTGAGGTGGAAATGAGTATGAAATATGGTCAAAATTCAATAAAATGTTGAGTCGCTGATTCCGGAAATATGACGTATTCAGTGGAAAAAAATATTATCAACGTCTCATTTATTTTATTGAATTATCACTTGTAGCACAGCTGCATAAATTGATTATTACATCATATGGTAAAAAAATTTAATAGATAATTGCTTGGTATAGGGATTCATCCAAGTCGTTCATGTTTGATATTTTCTGAAATATGGTTTTGAGGATTTTCAGATTATTGTTCACTTTTCGAATTGAAAAGGACGACGAAGGTCATGTTGAATACACAAGCCTGAAAAATGTATTTACGAACGAACGTTTATTTTTGATTTGACTCTCAGATTCAACTGAATTTAATATCATTTCGAGTCGAGCATTTTCCAATTTGCATCATACAGCGAGAAAGTGTAAATAACTCAATTATTTACCCCATCATCTGTCTATCCTGGAAGCATTTCCAAAACTGTTTTAGCTGAAAATGATTTAGACTGACGGCTTTACATCGAAAAAATGCTACTCTAAAAAGCCTTTCCGGAGGCTGTTGAAAAAAAACGTTGCTACACAAAATCACTACATCCGATGTATATGTTTTCCATATTTTCTCGCTGTTTCAATGACTGACTGTCTACGCTTTTACACCGTTCGTGTGCACTCCAGTACATAGATGGCATGATAATTGAAAAAAAGAGCAACCGAAAGGATATAGCTTATTCGAGATTTCAAAACGGTTCTATGAGAATGGCAGTCAGTCTGGGCGCTTGGCAGGACATTCAAGCGAGTCGATAGGTATCAGTCTGTATGAAAGATGCATGCAGTCTGACAAACATCCTCAAAAAGTTTCCATGCAAACGAATACATCCACTAGTTTTGCGGGCAGAGTGATGTAAGAAATCAGTTGTGCAGGAATGCACTTCTGCGAGGAATCCAGCACTCAATGCTTTATGGGTTGAATATTTTGCAAATCTGTGCAGGATCTCCAGCAGCAACTATATTGGAATATCTTGAATAGAATGGCAACGACAACGATTAAAGACTTTTTCGTGAACTGCAGCTTCTTAACGGCATTGAAAGGACATGACAAGAACTGAAGAGAATGTCGAGGCAGAAATGTGCAGCAAAATATCGATTTATGCTTCAGCTGGGAATAATCATGACCTACGTATTCGTGGCCCACAAGTTTAGTTTCAAAGTCATATCGTGTATGTTGTTTCCTCCGTTTGCTTTCCACACAATTACTCCTGTTCAAGGATTAAGCCATGTCATTGTGTAACAATGATCCGGTGCTGTAATCAAGCCAAGTGGGTCCTCGATTGTCTGTTGTTATTACTTTCACTATGATGACCAGTGGGAGGAGACTGATTCGGAAGGAATCACGTGCCTAGATAGGTAATGCACACGCAAACCTGAAGAGTGATATCTATATTCTCGAAAACATCAAATCAGAAGTAATCTTTCATGGCATCGAAATTCATGAGAATACGATTTGAAGGGGACGAAAAACGATGGGATGCGATTGACTTTGTTGAGGTTGCGATATCACAAATTGTGGTTGCACTGAAACAATTGCCCCCCGAAAAGCAGGATGCCCTGAAACCAATTAAAATGTTGGTTGAATGAACCATTTGGTAATTCTTGCTGATTTCGCTTAATTAAAGTGATTCATTATATAAAAAAATATCATTTGACTGAATCAGACACTTGAGAAAGTGCTGGCAGCCCACACCAACTTCCATTTCTTGTCCTTCATTTGTACACAGGAAGAATGGAATGGGGATGTTCGGTAGTGCACATTCAAGTGGAGAGAAATGCTAAGAAATTCATTTTCAACGTGGCATGGTGTGGCGTCGAGAAACTAGAATATAATGAGACAGTGCAAGATTGGAGATCTCAACAACATCCTACATCCTTGCATTGTATGCTGAGTGACTTCTTAGTGAAATAATATCTTCTTCACGTGGTTTGACGGTGGTTGATAGCAGTTGTGGTGCGGAGGGGAAAGAAGAAGTTTTCGTTTGATAAAATAATCATTAAAAATTCGCATAAAAATTGCAAATCAAATCGTGGTGTTTTTAGTTTGTCCACTTGTAGATGCTGGCCAGTCTTAATTGCTGAAGTGGTTTTTTGAAAATATTATTAAGCATAATAAGTTGGAAATTCCTGGAAGGAATTCATCATCTTGGGGTCAATTTCTTCATATTATTTATTTAAAGGATACTCAATGAACATGACAATGTTAAAATACACTTGAAATTCAAGAGTGCCATCATTTGAATGTGATCCATCTGAAAATTGAGAGTGAAAAGCCTTTTTCAGTGCAAACAAATGAATAATTTTGCTTAGAAGTCTGTGTTGATTTTATTTATATAATTCAAAGAATATCTGAGATTGAATATCAACCATTTTTTTCGTCGCCTGATTGTTCCAGTTATTGCAAGATTTGTTTTAACAAAATCTCAGCTGACTATGTACAGAAAGAATTAAATTGGGTTCATTTGCATAAAAAGATGTCACGGGTTTGAAATGCATTTTAGGTTTAATTTTTAACATTAGAACGAATCCTTTTTCATATGCTACAAGATCGAATCTCACGTAATGAGATGATAACAAAGACTATAAAAACAATATTTGGCCGAACTAACCGAGTAATCAATCACAAATCCTCTGATATTTAAAAAAACAACTAATTCCTTTGATTAATGTCGCCCTTGAACTAAATATCCATGTAGGCATGAGATGTGAATCTTTTTGACTGGTAATTCATTCAACGATGCCGAAATTGGTGCCTAAGACGATGAAATCCTTCACGAGGATTTAATGTCTAAATTTGGAAAGTTGCAACTGATTTTATATCTCTGAAAAGCTCAACTAGGATGTACCTAACAAAACCAATCAAAGCCATAATTGCAGGATAACACGTTCAATGGCTTTCTACGCTTACACCATAAGTGGTAAAGCTCTGGAAAAAATTAGTCCTTGTAACCAAAAGCAGATTGTTTCCAATTAACATATTGTGTGTGTTAGTAGCTTGTAGTATTCGCAATCACAATTGTTGATCCTGCAAATTGTGTGTATTAAAAACTTGTAAACCATGGCAAGTGGGAGTGGGCTTTGCAAAGGCGAAAGTTATTTATTTGTATGGATTTTTTACACAAAAATAACAACATAGTTTTTAAAATGGGAAAAAGGAGTGAAAAAAATGATATAAAATGAAATACATAGCAAAGAATTGAACACTAAGGATAGTATCAAAAGTTTTTATAATGACAAAAAATCTACGATAGCCTGAGCACAAAAGCAATACAGACAAGAAAAACAATCAATTTTAAACGATTTCAATTTAAAAAGTTCCATTTTGTTATTTTTAAAAGTCCTTGAGAACCAATGTATGATATTCTATAGCACAGCTGGGACAAAAAAAAGTTTGCATTCTAAAAATATGTGTAATAGAATCCTGCCTGCCGTACGTGATGTAAGGTTGATGTCAGCTTGCAATGCAACACTTGCAGGTTTCATGAATGCAAATCTTTACTGCAGAACTATCTGACTAATTTGAATACATATATGCATCTACATATCTGATGTAGATGCAGAGATGTTGTACATATGCACACATAGAACTTTGATACATGTTTTTTGGTGTAGAGACAGGAGTCTAAAATATCCAAGACAATGTAAACTGTTATTGTTAAACCGTTTTGTAATTTGATTCTTATTTTTAAAAAGAAGCTAAGCTTGTCAATTTTGTGGTCACACATTTCAGAAGACATTGTAGACAAACAATCAATTTCAGTATCCTGATGCCTTTTCTTGTAAATATTCCATCGGATGCTTGATATTAAACTGTTTTGGTCATCCAAAATAAGATATTAGTATGCAAAACATATTAAACAGATCAATATTTCAAGGACTGAATCATAATAGTTGGTTCTGATAGTAAGCAAGAACGTGACGTGAAAATATCCAGAATTTCAAATGCTTGTATAATTTTTGTTCGATTGATTTTCTTGTGAAATTGTTTTTAACTTTAATCTGGTTTCTGAAAGCTGTGCTAGGTCAATAACTTTTTTATATCAAATCAAATGTGTAAAAAAAATCCTAACACCTTCAAAAGTTATTAAATTGGCAAATTATCACACATAAGATCGACAGCATCGTTCGATATATCAACATTGAAATGATAAAGATTTCGAAAGAAAATCAAATCAATTTATAAATGGTTGTATGTTTTTATGAAATTTGAAGTGTTTACGCGCAGAAAATAGGATTCTGATAGCACAAACCACTGTAAGTGGTGGTTGCTATTTTCGACGTGACATTGAAAGGATGAAGTGTTGTTGTGGATTTGCTGTTTGTGTGTGAGGTACACATTTTTAGGGACTTGTGGCATTCGATGGATATCAAGAGTAATTTAAATTTTACATGGTATCTGGCAGGCTTGAGAGATTCGTTCTAGTGTTTATGAGTTTTCATATTAAAGAAAATGAAAGTAAGATGGAATCATCTCACAGCTGAAATTTTGATGCTGAAACGAGCATTCTTAGCGTTTGAAGAAAACATTTTTCCAAGACATTCTTGCAATTGATTACCATACAGAATTAAACGCTCGCAAAATTTTGGCATGAATTTAGTACGAATGTATAATATGGAATAATGCAAGTACATAATTGTTATTCTGCCAAACTTGTCAACGGAATTTTAAATAGGAAAAAAGCATTGTCATGAATTTAATTTTCTTCGCATAAATGTGCTTCTTTTAACGCATTTTTTACTTTGTTTCTCATTTGTCTAACATTCCAAAGAAGTTGGTAATCGATATTGCTGTAAGCCATGTTTGGTCTTTTGAAATGTGTTTGGGAATGAATGCAGCAGGATTCTGATGAGATGTGTGACAAGAACAGAAGTGAAAATAAATAGAGAGAGAGAAAGATTAGTGAGATTCGTTCAGGAGTTTCACGATGGTGAAAAACATTCTCTATGAAATCCAAATGCAATGATAACATGACAGAAGAGTAGATATTTCAATCAAACTGTAGCTAATCGATGGTCCCAAATCTCTCTTGTATCTATTTAACATCCAAATTAAAAATCACCGCCCAGCTTGGACTGGTGATTTTTAATTCAAAAATTTGATTTAAGCAGAATATAAAGTACGGAATTTATGTTGTTGATATTTTTTTAAATGGCAATTAGCAGATGGTTTGAAATTTAACTTAAATTAATTGAACTCATCGTGTTAAAAATCAGCGCCCAACGTGGGCTTTCCCCCATACGATTTAGTATGGAGTCTTTTGTAATGTTTGAAATTTGGAAATCCTACATTAAATCACAGGATCATCAAATGACAATTGAAATTACATATGTCTCATACTTTCGAAGTATCTTAGTTGGCTTCTAAAAATCTGACAAATGACTGTAATCAATTATATACACAATTTTCTCTATTTTTTTATTTCTTAAGCAGAATATTGTACCTGAAAATACAACAAAGCACAAATGACTCTTTTCATATCCTCATTAAATAAAATATGCTATCATTCATCCTCATCTGTCCACAACACTTACCTTTCGAATAGAGTACACGAGCATATCGAAAAGATGCGCTTATGTAACCCGTAATCTGTGCTTCTCTAGCTGGAATCACTTCACAAATTTGTCAACACTTTCACTACTTTCACCGGTGGTTGTTGAGCTCAATTTGAAGTCATCGCGTATGAAAATAAATACAATTTG
The DNA here is from genome assembly GCA_963942545.1 of Oxycera nigricornis. Lineage (NCBI taxonomy): Eukaryota > Metazoa > Arthropoda > Insecta > Diptera > Stratiomyidae > Oxycera > Oxycera nigricornis. Next base: position 108,277,176 of record OZ012662.1, read on the forward strand.
AATATTTCTAGAACTATTATCTTATTTCCTTAAAAATGAACGCGTGAGTCCGAACAAGACCAATATCAAACACTAAATATGCATGCTCTAGCCTTTTATCAATAGAAAATACAATTTTCAAATAAAAAATATTATTGAAGTTATTTTCATTGTCTTTAGCACGAACGGTGAATTTTTCAGGACTTTCTTAAAATCGCTAAGGATAGCAAACATAAAAAAAATGTTTCTGTCTCGTCATGAACGCCACGATACGTTTGCGTGAATACTGAACAAATCGCTTCAGATACTTTCAAAGGATGCAAATATGCATTCGCGCCTATTCACACTTTTCACTTAGTTCTCTGTACAACGGAGGAGGGATGAGAATACCGGTATATTTTGATGTTAGCTTGCGCGCTATATATATATCAAAGGACATCAACAAGAAATGTTTGCAGATGCGACAAGTGATACCTTTCAGAATGCTGATTAAACGTCGACTGAGTCCACGGCCCGATGGTGAAGTCCTTTTAACAATTGAAAGCCACAATTGAGTTGGCCGATCCACCTTGTCCGCCACTTATCAAGGATTTAAGCATGAAGGGGGCTGGTTTGTGTCGCGATCCACAATCCACAACCGAGAGATGGGCGCGACGGGGATTCCCCGAAATTAATTCGCGACAAGCGGTGTTTTATTGTGAGTTACTTAGCCCGGAGTGTGTGCGTGTATCCTGCGGGACAGATGCTTTCGTTCTGACGATGGTGAGCCGGAAACTAAGATGAGTTCGTCTAAAGGTGGTAGAAATAGGACTGCAAAGTGTTGCGCAGACGCTTGTTTCAGCCACGTGACAAACGTAAACAATAGATCGAGTATCCAATAACGGTGTGACCGGGATAGATTCTTATGTTACAACTTTTTTCAGTCTGAAAGATACGTTTACGATACAACAACTACTGTTCAGCAGAGCGAAATCATTTGAAATATACACACTGACTACCGACGGCTGCTGGATAGTATTACATGGCAGCTACTCTGATTCCACGAGTCTATTTAATATACTTCCGCGCGAACAGCTAGGAAAAGTTCGCGGTTTATTGAGGAAAATTTTGCCGCACGGAGTTTCCTCAACGACGTTCACGTTCTGAAAATCGAATGCACACTGTGGATCTAGGGGTGGATGTTGAAAGCTTCAACTGGTCCTGTTTGTTGCAATTACATCGCATGTATGTACAATGTGGGAGACTTATTGCCCTGCAGCCCCAATTTGGCTATCCATCCATCCAGCTTCGCGGAGAAGCGTGCACCGTAGTAGATACATATATCTTTTCCGTACCGAGTCGCGATATCAACTTCAATTTCACACAGTTGGATGCTATTTAGATGGGAAAACGTATATTGTATCTCCCACTCCACACCATTCATATCTCTGCATCGCATCTGATATCTTCGGCATCTATCTCTTCTCTAGATTTTCCTAGCCTAGCTAGTGTGGCTCAAGTGATTCATTAAGTTTGATTTTTTTGAGTGTTGTGAGGCTCTACATTGAACTTGGGGTTGGGAGCTAGCTAACATATATACTGTGCCGTACTTGCAATGCGATCTCTTACTTAGAGCATCGATGAAAAGTGTCTGAAGCGATTTTTCACGTAGTTATTGTTGCCGTTTTGATCGAAGTGCTGATATTGCTGCCATCTAGAAATCTTGATGTTTAAATTGGACGACGAGAGATTTGAAAATAAAGCGTTTTAATACACAAGATAAGAAAGGTGAACTAAAAAGACGAATGCTGATCTTTGTGGTTTTTGAATTAGCGAGATAATAGGTCTATGAACGAGCTATGGTTGAATGTACTGCAATGGACTTTTAATTAAGTGACAAACTGTATTTTAATATTAGATTAAAATGGATTGAATGCTATTTAATCTGTTTTATAGATTAAGCTAATCCAAGAGAATGAATGAAAGGTCTATTTTTAGCCAATTTCATCAAACAAATAATAAAATCAAACTCAACGCCTATTTTCATATTTCATTTTGCTCCTGGCGAACGAGATTCAATTCCAATATTAAAAAATCAAGGAGAAAAGAATTGGCTC